>JARHVA010000012.1:1650000-4050000 GCA_037957365.1 Torreya grandis
ATACTTCCACCTTGTTTATGGTTAATTCACATTTAATAAATTTTTACTATTTTATATCTTTCCTAAGCTTACAATAGGAAATTTATGTCAATTAAGTAAATTATATTTATCCTTAGCTTACAATGTGTTTTCCATTATAAGACAATGTGTTTTGTAGTAAGGTTGTATTTATTTGAAAACAAAACAAACATAAAAAGTGTATTATTTGGACAATACTTATGAAATATACGTGTCATTACCTAAGATGGCAATGTGACCTACACATGTTCACTTCAATACCTGACATGGTAAGAGGGTTATGAGGCATGTTTTTGACCATAATACTTCCAATTTCTAGTACAAGGTTAAAGGTAGTGGAAAGTATAATCCCAACCATGGTGTTACTTAACTAGCCCTACCCACCCCATCAATGGGTTCATACCACTATAGATATCATCATCATGAGGTCAAATAAAACATAGGGAGAAATCAAGGATACAAATCAACTCACTGAGCTATGTGTGACTATGTGGGGATGATATATGTAGTGGTATAGTCCTTACATTAATATTTCCCCATCCACCCTCCCATACCTATTCTTGTTTTAGAGAACTTACACATATGTATTGTAAAATAAACTCATTATCTAGGTTTATATTGTTTTCAAATAAATAAAACTTTAGTGTAAACCACAATGTCATTCAATAGGAGATCTGACGTGAGTGAGGAATGTTGTTAATAGATGATGTCTTCTACATTACAAATAATAAATACATTTGTACCTGATAGATGGTTAATTATTGTTTAATTAGCTTTTGTGATAGGCAAATTTGTCATTAAAGCTAAAATAATGCATAACATAATAAAGGCACAAAAGTAAAAAAATAAAACATACACCAAATAGCAGGGGAGAAAGGAAAAATTTGTGAAACACTCTTATAAAAATTAAGGATGAATGTAACCTAAGTATTTGACAAGAATGTCCTACTATAATCCAAATATAAAAAGTGAATAGCATTATTGTATTAATACACTGTGAATAACACAATCATGTTAACATGCTATCTATTTATTAAATAATATGTTTTCCTAATAAAGATTTAGTACAAAACACAATTATACATTTAATGGGAAAAACACTATAAACTAAGGATAAATCTATGATAAGCATTTAACAATAATTTCCCACTACAAACAATTGATATGATGCGAATAACATCGTCCTATTGACATAATATGACTAACACAATCCTATTAACACACTATGGTTTTATTAAATAAAATGCATTCATATATGTCGTGTCCTCAGCTTACAATGTGTTTTCCATTAAATGAGAAACTCTGCTTTGTAATTAAAATTTATTTATTTGCAGATAATACACACGGATAAATTGGTTTATTTAAACAATACTTAAGGGAAACATACAAGAGAAGGTATGTTATATAATAAATTCACATCATGTTAATTCCTAACTATTATCTAAATAACACAATTGTTATTTTTGAAACCAATACATAGACAAATAATGTTATTTAGATAATACGTAGGGACAACACATCACTAAAATTGCATAAATTTCCTTGACATCTAACGGTTATTCCCCTTGCAACTTCCATCCAAATCAGCTTTCACTAAAGTAATGCCACCCCTCTGCTTGCTAACTAAGGCTTCCAACATGGAAGTGGGTGGTAGGTAAATAACATAATTCCTTTGTATGTTTTATTTTGAAATAAATAAAGCTTAAGTACATAACATTTGCCATTCAATGGTAAACACATTGTCATCTAGGATAAATCTAGTTTAGGCAATTGAAAAAATAACCCACCTTGTCCAAATAGGCATTCCTTACCACATATAGCCAATATTATCCATATATGTGTTCTAAATGATACAAATGTGACAATAATTAAATGTTAAAAGCTAAGAAACAGACACATATCTAATGAGACATGATTTTGATAATGTATGGAACATATACAAATATGCAAAGTGAAAATTTCATCAAATGCAATCAAGAAAGGTCATTTTGTCAAAATCTCATCATCACACTCTAAACTTCTTGTATCAAACTTGGTTTGGAAGATAAAGTTAAAGTTGGTATTGTATATCCCATGCAATATGGAAGATGAAATTGAATTCTTTTGCCCTATAATTTTATATAATTGCATTTACAATCACAATGCTTCATAAAACCCATCTATTTCATTAAAATCACTTAGAGTGTATATATTTACATAGAACAAACATTGAAATTTATAATTTAAATACATAATATTTGCCTAGACCAAGGGTTTTGGTATAGTTGGGGTTTAGGGTTCGGATGAAAGTTGATGTAGTTACCTAGGTGGAAGTGAAAGCAACTATTGTAATTGCTCATTCATTAGGTGGGTACATAGTCCTTGGTTGTTTATCATAATTTTTTTATAGTTTAATATGGTGAGATAAGACGGTATATATAGGCACAAATTTGTGCAACTCCATGACCCCAGGAAAACCTAAACCTTTGGTCTGAACAAATTTTACTTACTTAAACCCATTACTTTTATTGTTCATTATATGTAAAGCTATAAACTTGGAGGGATTAAATGAAATTAATGGGTTGTAGGAAGCATTGCAATTGTACATGTAATAAAGGAAACATATATGGCAACAAAATGTACTTTCATTTTCCTTATGCCATGGGATGTATGGCATCAACATCATATTCATATTCACATTAGAGTTTTATACAAGAGGCTCGTGGTAGGTGGGACAGTAGGATATTGACATAAAGACATTTATTGACTACATTTGAAGTGTGATGTCAGTTGGTTCAATCATTTTCAACATGTTCATACACCATAAATTAGTTAAATAGTTTACTCTGCATTATAATAATAGCACAATGTTAAGTTGGATGATGTCATGTTAAATTAATTCACAACATTGATCATGTTTAAAATTATTTTGAATTCTTGCATTACTCCTTTAGGTTTGCATGATTGAATCTCATAAAGTCACATAAATTTTAGACTTTTTAGATTTCCTTATCTGCCAATGTCTCACAGCCTAAAAAAATAATATCTAAAAAATAAGCATTGGATATTTAAGACAATAATAATGTATCTTAGTCTTTAATACTATAAATAAACTATGATGGATGGATTTTATGAGTCAAGACTTATAACATTCAATAATGTTAAGAGTGATTGGTAAATACACAAAATTAATAATGACCAATAAGGTATGAGTTAAGAAGTGACAAGGCACAAAGCCTAACCAAAGAATCAAACATATCTTCCCCTGTCTGCCTTCTCAAAGCATATCCTCTCATGTCTTCCTTCTCAAAGCATATCCTCAAAAAGGGAGTCAAGTGAGGACACATTTGATTCTTTTATTGGGATATGCATCTTGTCACTATATAACTCCTAATTTAATTGGTCACTATACATTTTTCATAATAACTAAAGGCATTGGTAATGTAGACACATAAAAATGGGTTGTGGGTATTAATTACTCATAAAATTTCATTATTCTAGGGTGCATACATGTTTGTCAATTATGTCACTCACATTTCAAAAAAATGTCACAAATGTAACTACAAAACTACACATTGAAACAAATTTGACCCATTTTAGTAGTCTTGCATGAGTAAAAAATGTACCCACATAGAGTGGGTATTAATTACTCATGAAATTACATTGTTTTGTGATGCATATGTGTTTTCCAATTATGCCACTCACATTTGATAGAAATGTCACAAATGTATCTACAAAACTACACACTGAAACAAATTTAACCCATTTTAGTAGTCTTACACAAGCTAAATTTTTTCCCAAACAACAGGAACCTACATGTATGTATATAGCAGTCACTTTTAATATTCTCAAATCATTATTCATGATATTTACGTGACAATCACTTTTAATATCATTGAATAAATTTTTAGCAAGAATAAGTGTATCGTAAACTAAACTAAATAAATGCATTTTTGTGTATATACATATGTAAACACATATATAACTATGCAAACACACACATGTGTGTGTATATACATATATGTACATAGAGAAAATTGTCCAACAATTTAATCACTATGTTGGTCAATCTAATCAATCAATAATTGCACATGTACACGTATTTTAATAATGAATGACATTGTTCAAAGGGGTGATTTGATAGGAAATACCTTCAATATGTAAATAACAATTATAGTTTCATAGTTATGGTTAAGAAATTTTGGAAGGCCCAAATAAGAATCTATTGTGTATGAAGAGTCTACATAGCCCATCAAACCATATTTGGGAGATTGAGGTCATCAAACATGCTTCTTTTTTTAATTCCAATCTCATGAATCTAATTATATTCATGACATTGAGCTACCAAATAAAGTTCAGATAGGTTGTGGAATTATTTCATTGGTGACCGTCTACAACTTTTTTATTCAAATTTATTTCAGTCTACTCCACATGTGTGGGAAAAACTTGTAATTTTTTAGGTTTTGGCGATTATCATTCAAATGAATTATCATGTTAGTTCAGTCATTTAAAACATGCTAAGACACGGTGAATTAATTAAATAACTCATTGTGAATCAAGTGAATCACGTACTCTACAATACAATAATAACACATTATTAAATTTAATTAATTCACAATGTGTGTGCATGTTTAAATGATTATAACTTTTTGTGTTACTCCTTTAGGTACGAATAGTCAAATGTGAAAAAATCATTTGAATTTTCCCCTTTAAAGACCTTCCTATCTAACGATGTCTGACCACCTACAAAAACAATATCTAACAAATAAAAACTTGATGGCATTGGAATAAGTAAATAGAGGCAAGTGGATTTTAAATTCAACAAATCTGGTAGGGGATTGACGTGATAAGGGCACTAATGTGGATGTTACATGGTGAGGATGTTGGGTGTTTTAGAGCTCACTCAAAGATGGTAAGATAGAATGATCTACAAAGTGGGAAATATCCCATTTTATATACCATCCTGTTTGAAAATGTCCAATCTTGAGTAGCAAATAACAAACATTTTCCACAAAAATCATCTCACGCTAAGAAATTACAAATGCAGGCCACATCTCTATTAAAAGTAATTAGGTGGAACATTCGTAGGTCACAAGTCAGGCTAGGTAATAATATTTCAATGACATCATAGTAAATAATTTCCCCTTTATAGACAATCCTATCTCACCACCTTTGTTTTTAATAATTTCAAATTGTTAATTCAATAAATTCATTGTGGTAATGAATTCATAGTGTGTTATTTAATTTATGTGGAGCAAGAAAATAACAATCAATGGATTTTAAATACATGAAAGTTGGTGGGGGATTGAAGTGGCAAGGGCATTGGTGTGGATGCAATATGGGTGAAGATGTTGGGCATTTTACATAGCAAAAATACATTAGCACCATTGTAATTAAATAAAAAAATGTGAATTCATTATCGCTATGAATTTATTAATTGTATTAAACATTGAAGTATGGATTATTCTAACATAATGCACCAAAAAAATGATATTTGAACAACGCTTTAAATGGATTTAAGGTTGATCTAGATTTTATTTGAACCATAGGTAACTCTCTTGTGACTGAAGAAATCCTATGGGAATACTTTAAGGAATTCAATAATGTCTTACCTTAATTGAGGTAAATAAGAGTAAATGTTTAATGCTAATTTACCCTAATCAACGTAAATGAGTAGCTTGTTTATTAAACATGACCGATTTTAATTTTCCTTACCATGATCCTTAAGACAAAACTATAATCCTTAATACATTCTATAGCAAGCTGTTTGAGTTTGGTTATGGACCTAGCTCATTTTTGTATATCTATGTTTATTGTATTACAACATGATATACGTTTTTTAAGGCATGTTGACTAACATTTAATTAAGTGAATTATGCCATGATTTCATATCATTAACAATTCAAACTCCATTTTAAAAAATAATCATGGATATATAGGCCTTTGTCCAACAATTAATCAGTTTCTAAGCATGCCTTACTTAAATTAATGTACCAACATGGCACACAAAACTTAATATGTTACAATTAACATTGAAGAAAGTTATCGTATAAGTAGTTGGTCTAAATCAAACATACATTTAAGTACATAACCAAGTTTAACTTGTCTCAAGGACTTGATGTAACAACTCCACATAAGATACCAACACAAGATAAGATTTCAACCTATAATGATTGAAATGGATTACAAGGTGCTAGGCTCACATAATTTTACCTAATCAAGAAAGGGTCTGAGATTGTTCTCTACCATCAGTCCTTCAATCAAATATTACCCAAATATACTCAGGGTTAACTAGGAAACATGTAAAAAGCCTTACTTCAATAGTTTTGGGTCAAGGGCTTATAATAATAACATGAGTTGTTTATAGCTTAGGTTTTCATTGATTAACTCTTAATATAAACATCTTAGATAATATCAACAATTGGTAATATAAAAAAATTAGCAAACTACAAGGCATGTTAGTTCGTAACTTTCTCAAATCACAATTATCCAATAATGTAAAAGATGATATCCAACCAATTGGGATTAAATCAACTAGACTAAGATATGCCTTTCACATTAAACTGCATACTTGCCATTAATTTAGTAACAATGTTATTCTACCTATTTATTCCATTATCTTGTATTCATTTTATGATCACCAGGTCAAGGATAAGAACTTTATAATTTATCTAACATTTTAAACATGATCCAAATTTTTTGAAATGTGAAATATAGATGATAGAGTTATTGAATGAGCTATAACCCCCTTTCCTTAACATCTGTTAAGTTAAATTCAAGTGCCAAAATGTAATTTCCATGATCTAATACCCAAAACAAAATGCCTTTAGTTTCTTCAATAAAATAACAATCATCATAAGGTTAATCAATAATTAAAATATCAATTGTGATCTATCTACTTCCATTCAATTAATATGCTTTAAAATTAACGAATTACAAAATATTCAATATCTACAAAACTCATGCCAACTAACATATACAAATAAGTGAATTTAAGAGCTTCAAACTCAGGTTCGAGAAAATATTCAATCCTAATTGCTATTTTGATCAATATTCATTCACAAAAAGTTATAACTAAGTATGAAATAGCCATAACTAATAAATGACAAGTCACCATGTTAGAATTCATATCAAAACATATAAGCTAGAGCTAGACCTAATACTTTTGTTTCCAATTATATCAATTAAGACTAAGTACTCAACCACACCATACTATTAATTAAATCCATATAAGACTAAACACACATTTGGTATAAGAATTCAAGTTATAACATCAATCAAAATGAATACAACCTAATTCATAGATAAAATACTAAATACTACAAGGTTAAGATAAATTCCAAGCTTTTAGTTCTGAATGGAGAGAGTAGGCTTGGGTTTTCATAGCCTTATCATGGTATAATAAAATACAATTATTTATCAAGGTATAACTTAATCAAATGCCATTTCACATCAATTCCAATAGTGTAAAACATTCACAGAAAACACAAAATTCTCCTTGCTCCACCACATGAAATCAATACCATCTACAACTATAATAAATAACAAAGATCATTATTTCATTCTTACAAAATATAGGAAGATACAAACCTTATCAACCTTCAATTTACCTAGATAGGGCTTCTATACAAAAACATAGTCTATTGTACACAAAGATCCAATTACACTCTAGCATTGAAGAAAAGCATTACCATTATAAAGTGAATGAAAACCTCCTTAACATATAAATTTATAAGAGAGAAAGGATACAATAATATCCTCTTTAATACAAATGAAGGCCTTCAACTAGGTATTGTAGACTGGTAGAAACTCAATCTTTTCTTATGTTTTAAAGTTCTAGAGTGAACTATCTAATTCTAAGTTTTCACCTAAAACCATAAAAAAGATGCTTACAAGAGCAAGATAGCTATATTGTTTCTACCTTTAATTATTCCCAACTATTAGAGGTTTTCATAATATATTAAGGATGTATGGACAATTATACTTCCTCGGGTTACCATTACAACTAAGAAATATGAGACATATAACACATTTCCTTGATAAAAATATAACCAAAATGTGAATGAAAATTCAAATCTAAGTATTAAAGATAATTTATTTTGTCATTGTACAAGCACATGATACAAACTTCTCTCTTAACTGAGTGAGACCACTCTTAATGTTGTTTCCTAATCTCTATTGTAAGAAAGGAAAGGATACATTAAGTGTTATAAAAACATATCAATATGAAATCAAACTCTAACAAGTAAGAGTAGTAGGAATCATCGTGTCTTTACACATAATACAACTACCCAACTAACTTACTTTATACCATTCATAGGATAAAACATATATAATATGTCATCTAGACTTATGCAACACACTATTAGAATGCAACACAAAACATATGTATATATCAAATTTGAATGATAGTCTATACCAAATGTGATGGTTTGACCTGATCAGGTCATTCCATTATAAGTTTTTTAGAATTATAATAACCATTTTGCCTTGATCAAATAGTAACAAAATCATAAACAAATATTTTATCATGAAACCATATCACAAGTATATAAAATAGAGATATAACCATGGAATGCCATATATATTTCATTGATAATAGTAAGGTTTTTCCTACACAAAATATAATGCTAGTTATATAGAAACTTTTAGGTTACAAAAAAACATTAGGAACATTACTTTATGCAGTCAGGTCTTAAGAGGACATGAATCCATTAGTATAGTTAAATGTCTACATCAAGTATATCCACTGAACAAATTCAATGTGAAACTAATGAATGAAAGGGAGATGAGTAAGATGAGCCCAACCATTAATGCCCCTTACCACCCCAATCATCATCCTAATCATGTAAGAATCCCTCAAATAGGAGTGCAATGTAACACAAGAATACACAATTAAAATTAATGAGTGAGACAGAGTGTGCATTTTATATTAATCTGCCATGAAAATTAATGTTTGTTCATACAAATAAAAAAAGAGTATCATAAATACAACATTTAACATGACATTGGGCTCTCATGGTCCAAACATGAAACTATAATAATAAAAGGTAACCATCTATGGTTATAACCATTCTATTAAACTCGAAGCCATATGAGGGCAAAAGCAAATGGAATTTGCATCCATATTAAATAACCAAAAAAAGGAATAGTTAGGGTTTTTTTTTAACCAAAAATTCATCAAACATAATTATACTTTAGTCTAGGATAAAATCGGAGTATATAATAAAAGGGAGAGCCACATTTTGGAGGGTTGGTAGAGGGGATCACTTGGAGAAGATAATGTGAATGACGAATCATGCAAGACATGGAATGCTTGATAAGGTTCACATTCTACCTTATCCATTTGGTTCCATTTACCATTACATTTATCATAGGACCCAAATACAACATGAAAAAAAATGAGAATCAAAGGAAATAAAATATCTAAAAGTCACTTTTCAATTGATAACGTTTTGCAAGATTTTTTTTTCTTCTGGGTAAATCCTTGCTTTTCCCTATTGCTCAATTTTTACTTTAAAAACCTTCCAAATGCATTATAAATTCATATAAAAACTCTCCAATAAATCCATTAACTAAAAAAATAGAGATAGGGTGAAGTGGATGCTCAAAATAGAAGTGGCTCATAATGTCGTAGTAGAGATTTTCAAAAAATCCATGCAACTAGGTTCAACCCACTACCTTCCTCTCTATTTTGTTTTCCCTTTCATATCATATCATTTATTTCTTCTCTATCTTCTCCACTCTGCCAAACCTGAGGTCAACACCCCCGCGGCTCTAATTTTATCGAATATATAATTTTTAATCATTACACACTTTTAATCCATAATAAGCCTTGACAAAAAACATTTTGGGAATGATTATAATGTCCACTAAGATTAACTGGTGTGACCCTCAAGTGGTCACCATGTGAATATAAGTTAAACACTCTGAGTGCCTAAACTAATTTAAATAATCAAACCATGACATCTTAATTAAGGGATGCTTTTTATAATCAAACATAATAACTTAATACCATAATAGGTTTGTACAATCCCAGTGCATCCAAAGATAAAAATAATGATTATTATTAGTGTTATGCCAATCTTGGCTGCTAAAACTTACATATATCAACCTTCACCACCCTAGTATATGGACATAACAAAAAACATAAAATATAAATGTACACACATTATAGGCTTAACACATCACAAAATAATAAATAAGGTGATGGTGGAAATGTGTCTCTCTCATACATTATACATGTGTATACCTGTAGGTCACTACTGAATTTATTTAGTAGATTATTTCATTCACAAGCCTAACTCATCTATCAGAGTACTTAAAAGCAGGAAAATAAGCATCAACAACACTTGTACAAATAGAATTAATATACAAATGACTACATAAGATAAACATCGAAATATAGACAACTGTATAATATGAAGTAATTATAAACTTACAAATTTGAATACAACTCATAACATAAGTTCAGTTCATAACAAGGCAACTCATGAAAATAATAAGGTAAACTTATTACCAAGGTATTATATCCACATTATTTAAGGTTAAAAAAAATGGATATGAGATCCACTCCCCCTTAAAGAGGCATCATCCCAATGCCGATATAAATAAGTGAGGATAGTGCAGTTGTCAAAAAAATCATCTTCTTAAGTGCGACTCTTCTCACTTAGTTGATCCCATTATACCAACACTTGTTTAATATCTATATTTTATAGTTTAACATTGCAAATGGCTAGGATCTTGGTTGGGTCTAGCTGAATTGTCTCCTTTTTCACTACCTAGAGATGATTCTAATCCAAAATATGATATGGATCAAACACATTTTTATAAACCAAGGAACAAAATGAGGATATGAATTCCATATAAATGTTAGCCCATTTGTTTATTGTTGTAGAATGAGGATAGATCAAACCACCTATATGACAATTATTGGCTTTAACTCACTAAAATCCAAAATTTTTTCCACAAAATCAATGATATCCTTATTTAATCCAGACTAAAATTAAAACATTTCAAATTCATATATCATTTTAGTGACACCTAGATGATAAAAATGAGATGAAATGTGCACTTATTTCAACACTTGTTCCATTAAATTATGAGCATTTGGAACATGCCAATGTATTCAATTACTCATACACTATTGTATGATCTTAAAATGCACTTTTAATATTCATTTATAATTTTTGGGATGCACGAATTGGTGCATACTTATCCATAACCCATTATTAGAAAAGATTATCAATTAAGTAAATGCTTAATTAACTTCTACTAATAATAAGTTTGTCTTAATCTATTTATAAGTACTCTTTAAAGCCTTAACCTTAACCCTAACCTCCTCTCTTATTCATATAAGAACATAGAGGCATGGTAGGTGAGGCAAATTGTGGATGAGAGTTACTATTATAATAGTAGATCTAGGCCAATGCTCTTAATCTAAAGAGGTGGCTATGCTACTTTGATAAATCTATGTTATCTTCTTTTTAAGATTTCATATATTTATTTATGCATGTATTGTGGGTGTTTGTGTTATGGTAGCTAACATGATTCTGAACCTTATCTAGATATTTTAATATGTTATCAGAGCTATAAAAGTTTTGCCTCATTTTGCATGTAAGTTTAAAGAATATATCTATAGTTTTTAGTTTTTGCACATTCAACATTCTTTTTAATTTTTGAATCTATAGATTCTTTTCTTTTGCATTTCAAGTTTTAAGCCCAAATGTAGTGGCTTACTACAAATAACCAATCTTATGCTCTCACTTTGTCCTTATGGGATCTTGGTTGATTAGAAATTGGTAAACATAATGGGGTACTAATATTTGAAGAAAAGTTATTTCATAGAAATTATCTAGGTTAGAACTGTGTTTTTGTAGTTGTAAAACTCACATGAATTGTCATTTTGGGAAAATTCAAGATCCATGGTGTGAGGGGTACTTCCCCAATACTCAAGACATCAGTAAAAAATGTACATGGATTTTAGATTCGACATACCTCAAACTATATAGGGAAGCAACTAATATTTTTATTTTTGCAATAGGAAGCCTCTTGAGTATTTGATTTTGTGGTGCATTGGTAAGTGGTTAGCCCTCAGAAGTAAATCCTTGTGTACCTCAAAGATAGGACAATGTAGCTACGGGACAATGAAAACTTCTATAAGTAGTGCCCTTATGGTCTGTTCACTATTTATGACTATAGATTATAATCTCATAGAGCCTATAGATCAAACACACCTCAATGTAGTAGTTCTAAAAATAATGTTGGTTAGATTTGGTAGATTTGCACTATTATAGTATTCTTTGTTCAAATTCAATCATAGCATTCCCTACTTAGACTTAGTTTCAGTATTCCCTATTCAAATTTAGTTTTAGTATCCCTATTTTTTGTTCTTTTTTTTAGAAGTATAGAGGAGTTTTTGTTTCAAAAATTAAATAGGCATTTATGTTCTTGAAAAGTACAAAGAGAACTAGTTTTAGAAAATTATAGTGAATTCGTAGAGTAGAGGACATTTTTTGGCAAAAAATTGGTTTCTTATTTTTTTTATCCATTTGGAAAGGTCACAAACCAAGGTTTATGTGTGAATTTAAAAAAACATAGCATTATTTTTTTCGGCCCATATGGTGAATGCACCATTGTTATTTTCTCATTAAGATGATCATTTTGATGTGTGTTTCATTTTTTCACTTTTTTTGTTGCATATATAGTTTTTTTTTCACCTACAATCCTAGAAGCACTTTCTCACAGAAAAAATTGCCCATAAGGCGATTTCACTATTATGATTTTATCATCGAGATGATCATTTTACATCTATTTTTGAAAACACTTTTTTGAATTTTTTTTTGCATAAAAAAAAAATTGGGTTATTTTTTTGCACTCAAGTTTCTTGCTAGCAATGGTGGAAAAATATATAACCCTATAAAGATCCAATTTTTTTTTTTTTAAAAGGATACATTATTAATGTGATCCTTAGAAAAATACTTTACCACATTACAATGGATGAAGAACCTGCACCTTTTGACCTTCTCAGATGGAAAAAATGGTAAAACCATTCTAACAAAGAGCCATCGTTGGTTAGTCAATATCCCCTAAATTAAAGTTTCATTTTTAGGGCGTCATATAACCTTATAAATTTTGGACTACCTTGGTGGAACATTTTGGAAAACATAGTAAGATGATGGAATACCAAATGGAAAAGAAGCTCACTACTCTTAGTCCAAAAAAATATCCTTGCATTGAAGACTTCATCACTCAAGTAAAACACTTGAAGCTTATACTTGTTTAGACTAGTGAAACCAAGACTAATGTAAACTCGTTATGATTATTTTATCTAAATTGGGTCATTCTTATATTTTATTTCAAACCACTACACACGACAAGACTCTTTGGGATATATATATATATATATATATATATATATATATATATATATATGGCACCAAAAGTTTACAAGTTTATGAGCAACTTTAGAGAGAATAGAAAAAAAACCATTTTTATTAAAGAAATCAAACCTAAACGTTCTAAGTAGCAGACATCAATGGTTAATAATAATAATGTGATGTCACATCCCAATTATAACAAAGGCAAGGGCCCTGTCAAAAAAAAGGAAAAGAAAGGCCTAAGCCTAATGGAAATCAATCAACTCCATAAAATCCTTCCCCAAGTCAAGACAAAGGCAAAGTGAAAGTGAATAAAAATGTTGAAAAAGAGTGTTGCAATTAATGTAAGAAATTAAACAATGTTAAAACATTAGTGTTTCAAGAAAATGGAATTCTTATAAGTAGAGATGAAAAGCATGCAACTCCCTCCTACCAAGACAAGAGAAATTTTTTTTGTAATAACATGATCACCTATGTCTAAATGGATTTTAGATTTAGGATCCTCTCACCATATGGCATATGAACGCTCACTATTTGAAAATCTTGACCAGTGCCGCATAACTTTTTTTTTAGGCAAATCTTTCCTCTAGTTATTGAGGGCAAAAGGGCATTTGAGATGGATAATAGTGTATTCAACAAAGTTATCCACATACTAGAATTATTTTTGAACCTCCTACCCATATATCAACACACGTTTAAATGAAGGCAAAACCATTGAATTTACACCTATTGATGTTTTCATTAGAAATATCAAGGACAAGTATGCTATTGTAACCAATGAAAGGGTTGATCATCAAGAAGAACTGTAAAAATTTGATAAAATTACGTCCACTCAACCTTTAGAAGTCATGAATACACATGTTAATAACTTGAGTAAACTTTGGCATGTGTGTTTTGATAACCTCAACTGTCATTCATTATAGGACCTTAGTAAGCATAATACGGTTAGTGATTTACCATAATATTATTTCAAATATGGAGTTTGTTTAATTTATGCACTTGGAAAATAATAAATGAAGCCATTTCCCAAAGGTAAACCCTTGAAAGAAAATGACAAATCATAGTTGGTTCATAGTGATATTATGTCCTTTCATAATGTTTCTTTGCAGAAACATAAATACATGCTTACATTAATTGATGATTTATCTTATAGAACTTGGGTCTACTTTCTGAACAACAAAAGCAAAGTATTTGAGCACTTCAAAATTTTCAAGGCCCTTGTTGAAAACTTGTCAAAGAGAAAAATTTAGAGTCTTAAAATAGATAATGGAGGAGAGTTTGTCAATGATCAGATGATTATCTTTTGTGAATAGGCAAGCATTAACCTTTAACATATTGTACCCTACATCCCTTAACAAAATTATGTTACTAAGTACAAAATTTGTAAACTAATGAAAATGAACAATTGCATGGTACATTCAAAATACTTGCCTCCAAAATATTGGGCAAAGGCAATTTAGTGTGAATCCTACATCTAAAATCACACTCCCCACTTTGCAATGCAAAATATGACTCCCAAAGAAGAATGGTCTAGTGTCAAGACAAATGTCTCTAATTTTAGAGTTTTTGGATGTAATGCATGGGTTCACATTCTATATGAAAATCACAAAGACATGGAAATGAAGAGCATTCTTTGTCTCTTTTTTGGCTGTTAAGAAGGTGTGAAAGCATATCATCTTCTAGTTCCAAGCACCACTAAAGTGAATTACTAGGGGGATGTGTTATTTGATAAACAATCCCAGGTTTCCATCTCATACTCCTCTATTACTTAATTTCAAGTTGGAAAAAAATTCGAAGGTGTATTAAGAAGAATAAGATAGTTTATATGACTCCTAATTTGAGAGCTATTATGTTTTAGATGATGAGGTGCAAGGGGGCAAATCAACACCATGATTTTTATTGCCAAAAGACATTCAAAATGTGATTACACAACCAACACAACTTCTACCAAAATGGGTCCACATAGTTTGAAATGAGGATAGTACATTTATATGGGATCCAAGATATCCAAGCATGATGAAATCACAACATCCTTATGGTGTTTCACATTTGGAATAGTTGGAAGTGACATAAGATCTAGATACTTATTGTCAAGCTTCTAATCATCCTAAATGGCAAGTAATTATTCAAGAATAACCTCTTTAGTTGAACAAGAACAAAACTTTGGACTTTGTTCCTCTTATGAAAGGAAGAAAAAAAGTGAGGTGAAAGTGGGTGTACTATACTAAGTATGTATTAATGGGTGTATTAACATATATAAACCTCAATTTGTAACAAAAGGTTCTTCATAAGTTTAAGGTGATGACTACCATGAAACATTTGCTCTAGTTGCTAAGATGAATTAAATCTTGATAGTATTATCCTTGGATGCAACATAGGATGGGAAGTCCATTAGATGGATTAAAAAAGTGATTTATTAAATGTAGATTTGTAGGAATAAATTTATGTCTTAACCTCTTAAGTCTATAAGAAGTGAGAACTCCATCATTTTGTGCATATTGAAAAAGTCCTTGTACGATTTGAAATAGGATTCTCAATCTTGGTATAAAAATATCTACACACTCTTAATCAACATATATTTTACATGGATTTTCTTTGACCCCAAGTCCACACTAATAAAGTAAACATGAAACTCTTGATTTTTTTCATCTATGTCGATGACTTAATCATAATAAGGAGTTACACCGAGAAGATTCATGATTTGAAATATTGGATAATGAAGTATATTGAGATGTCTGATTTGGGATTATTATTTTTTCCCTTGGTATTTAGACTTCATAGTCCATGAATGGAATTTTTGTCAATCAATCTAATTATGCTTAAGACATACTCAACCTCTTTAACATGAAATAATTTTAAGTCCACACTGAATCCTTATCAATATGGAGTCAAGCATTGTCAGGATCGTGAACAACACAAAGCTCTGATACCAATTGTCAGGATCCCTACTCCTAAAGAGCACACTTGATTACCTTTGTATAAGCAACTAAACACGGAATTAAACCAGAAGTAAAATGTAACTAGAATTCAGAAACAACACAGAATATGAGAGACAATACAATCTTATATCAACACTCTTTTAGAAGGAAATACAATGAAGAAATCACACTCTTCCTACACCTCTTGGGCGTACCAGTAATTCTCCCTCAAGAGTTCTCTCTCTCAATTACAAACACAATCAACTCAAACACAGAGTTGTTGTTTCCACTAGTCAGTAGCAATATTGCCAGTACACCAACGAGTACACCACGTACTCTAAGTAGATCTCCCTGATCTTGCTCCTTGTTGTGTTGTAGATCTCCTTTGACCTTGCTACCTCGTAGATCTCCTTTGACCTTGCACACACTCACACACACTTGCAGATCAACTGACCTTACTTACCATGTAGATCTCCCCTGATCTTGTACAACCTGTAGATCAACCTAGTCTTGCACACCTGCAAACCTAGATCTTACACACTTGGAAGAACCCTTGTCCTTGTTCTTGACAAGTCCTTTTGATCCTTCAAATTACAATATAGCCCCATGGGTCTCTTAAATAGATCCCATACAAACAATAATTAGACTTCCTAATTACAATAATTAGAAATGCAAACTCAAGACTAAAATTAGCCTTTTACATGCAAACTAACTGTCAGTTTAAAATTAGACCGGTTCTGGAAGCGCATGCAAATGCACGCACACAGGTTGTCGACATCGGTTCTTGTCTAACTGATGTCGATTTCTCTATGCACTGAATATGATCGACGTCAGTTGGCCTGACTGACATCGGTTGCTCTGCAACTCAGCAACCTCCTCTGTTTGCATACCTGTGAAGCTTTTAGCTCCATAACCTAACAATCTCCCACTTGGAGATAAACAGTTGAACCTATATCTGTACCTGTACCTGTACATCATCTAATTTTGTTTATTGGCTTGTATCCCTCTTCAAGTTCAATCTTGAATACCAACCACCATATATCCTGTGGTGCTTCTCTTGTCATCCAAGTAACCTGCCATATCTGAATCTACATACCCATGTAGAGAAGTCCCTGACCCTGCATAACATGAATCCCTACTGCTGGTCCCTCTCAGATACCTGAGAATCTACTGAACTACTTTCCAGTGCTCCTTTCCTGAATTGGCCACAAACTTGCTGACAACTCCCATTGCTTGGGTAATATTAGGTCTAGTACTCATGTACTCAACCTCATCATGTGATTTGGGACATTGTTCTGTGAACTGTTCATCCATAGGTGTGTTAATTGGTTATGTATCTTGCATATTGAACCTCTCCATTACCTTATTCACATAATCATCCTGAGACAACATCAACTTGTGACTTTCCCTCTCTCTAGAAATACTCATGCCAAAGAATTTTGCTCCCAAATCCTTCCTTGCACACCACTTAGCTACTTTTACCTTTAGCTCAGCAAATCCCTGCATGTATGAACTTGCAACAAGCATATCATCCACATACAGTAACAAGATAATGTCGCGACCATTATCCAACTTGGTAAAATAAACACAGTGATTACATTGACATTGATTAAAGCCATGCTTTGTCATACACCTATCAAACCTGTACCACTGTCCTGGAGGTTGCTCAAGACCATATAACCTGGCCTTCTGTCTCACTTGTCCATTCTCTCCTTTCTTTAACCTAGGAATCCATTCGTCTTTCAGTGCTTTCATCCCGGCTGGCAACTCTACCAAATCCCCTGTTTGGTTCTTTTCCAAGGAGTCAATTTCCTCATTCATGCCATGCTCTCACTATTTCCTAAATTCTACCTGCATTGCCTCTTTAAAACTTCCTGGTTCTTGACCATCAGTGAGCAAAAAGTAGTGTAAAGAAGGGGAATAACGAATTTGAGGCTTACTTACCCTTTCAGTCCTCCATATGGGCGTTTGAGGTTCCTTGATAGCTTGTTGTCTGCCCAAAATCCATTCTCTGATCGACCTTGGTCTGCACCCGATCGATGTCGATTCCACCTGATCGTTGACGTCGGTGTCCACCTGCCCAACACCACCAACTCTGGTTTGCACATGACTGACGTCGATACCTGCCTAATCGATGTCTGTTCTCACTTGATTGACGTCGATAAATGTGTTTTCCTGTGAGTGATGACTTTTACCCACGAGCTCACCTTGGATCATAACCTTGTCCAAACTGCCCTGGTTAGAACTATTCAACCCCTTGAGCTGATCTCTGTCCATCATCTTCTCTATGAAAACCAAGGCTTTCTAGTTCTTAAGTTTGTCAAAGACATCAGACTTCCTCTTAAGAACATGCATTCCCTTCTTACTCATTTGACCAAGCCTACAGAGCCACATCTTTGCATCTAAATCTGAAGTAGATAAACCAGAAGGAGAATCAGTAATACAAGTAGATAGATAAAGAGTACCTACTTTCTTACCACATGCTAATTCAAGTGCACCCTTGGAAACTTTCCAAGATTCCGCTATGAGAGTAACTGTGCAACCCTCATCACCTAACTTTCCTGCAGAAATTAGACTCCTCTTCAGGAGTGGGACATGCATGACATCCTTCAACACCCATGCGTTGCCTGTCTACAATTTTAGCTGCACTTCCCCTTTACCAACAATTTGACAAGGCTCACCAACCCCTAAATAAGTCTTTCCAAAGTCTCCTTGGACATAATTATGGGAAAATACTCTATTTGGGGTTGCATGGAAAGAGGCAACAGAATCTAAAACCCAATATTCTACTTTATCCAAGGAACATATAAGAGCAACCTGTGCAACAATCCCTGCATCATTTGCTTCTTTATTTCCTTCATGATGATCTTCTACCAACCAATAATCTTTCTTTACCTGCCCTTTCTTTCCATAATTCAGTAATTGATCATTTTTGCCAATGAATTTCTCCATTCTTAGTGTACTTTCTTCTGCCATTGCTTTACTTCGACTCAATCAAAAACCCCTAAGAGTGACCTGTAATCAAACACTTAACACGTGCTGACCATCTATTAGTGTACCTAACCAAGCTCTGATAGAACCTGCTCTGAACCAGGCTCTAATACCACTTTGTTAGGATCGTGAACAACACAAAGCTCTGATACCAATTGTCAGGATCCCTACTCCTAAAGAGCACACTTGATTACCTTTGTATAAGCAACTAAACACGAAATTAAACCAGAAGTAAAATGTAACTAGAATTCAGAAACAACACAGAATATGAGAGACAATAAAATCTTGTATTAACACTCTTCCAAAAGGAAATACAATGAATAAATCACACTCTTCCCACACCTCTTGGGCATACCAGTAATTCTCCCTCAAGAGTTCTCTCCCTCAATTACAAACACAATCAACTCAAACACAGAGTTGTTTCCACCAGTCAGTAACAATACTGCCAGTACACCAACGAGTACACCACGTACTCCAAGTAGATCTCCCTGATCTTGCTCCTTGTTGTGTTGCAGATCTCCTTTGACCTTGCTACCCTGCAGATCTCTTTTGACCTTGCACACACACACACACTTGCAGATCAATTGACCTTACTTACCATGTAGATCTCCCATGATCTTGCACAACCTACAGATCAACCTGGTCTTGCACAACTGCAAACCTAGATCTTACACACCTGGAAGAACCCTTGTCTTTGTTCTTGACAAGTCCTTTTGATCCTTCAAATTACAATACAGCCCCATGGGTCTCTTAAATAGATCCCATACAAACAATAATTAGACTTCATAATTACAATAATTAGAAACGTAGACTCAAGACTAAAATTAGTCTTTTACATGCAAACTAACTGTTCGTCTAAAATTAGACCAGTTCTGGAAGCGCATGCAAACGCACGCACAGGTTGTCGATGTCGGTTCTTGTCTGACTGATGTCGGCCGACCCCTAACCGATGTTGATTTCTCTGCACACTGAATATGACTGACGTCGGTTGCTCTACAACTCAACAACCTCCTCTGTTTGCATACCTGTGAAGCTTTTAGCTCCACAACCTAACAAGCATTATACCAAGTGTTATTCTCTTTCAGTTGATGGTACAATATACAAAAAATTGGTGGGGGGTCTTATGTACTTGACTCGTACTCATCATAATATTTCATTTGCTATGAACTCAATATCACTCTATTACCATGACCCCCATGAAAGACATTGATAGGATGAAAAATACATTCTACGTTATCTTTGTGGTATTATTAACTATGGGATTGAGCACATGTCAAGATTAAAAACCTTAGTTTTTAGTTACATTTATGGTGGGAACATAATAATTTGTAGGCTACATAAACAATGATTGGGTAGGAGATCCAGATAATTGCAAGTCAACTATAGGATACATCTATCATCTTGGGGTAAGTCTTGTGACTTGATATTGTAATAATTAGACTACTATTACTCTATCTTCTATGGAAGCTGAGTATATTGGAGTTGTAATTGTTGACTTGAGTCAGTTTGGATTCAGAGCTTATTTCATCATTTATATTTCCATAGACCCAACCCACATTATTTTAGTGTGATAATCAATGTTATCCACATTTCTCAAAACCTAGTGGATCAATAATGCACAAATCATATTGAGATCCACATGCATTCTATTCAATAATTAATACAATACAAGGTCATTGATCTTAAGTTTTGTCAAACAAATGATCAAGTTGTAAAAATATTCACAAAACCCTTGTATGAGGCCTGATTTATTTAGCTTATGAAAATATTGGGAGCGAAGGAAGGTGTCATCAAAGGGGGATAATTTAGCCATTCATCCATTCTTCCATTCATTGAAGTATATCTTAAGTGGGGATGTTACTTATTTAATTACTCATACACTAGTATATGGTTTTAAGATGCACTTGTAATATCGAGTTATAATTTATGGATAGACACTAATAGGTGAATACTTATCCACAACCCACTATTAGATAAGATTATTAATTAAATAAATACTTAATTAACTCCCAATAATAATATGTTTGTCTAATTCTACTGTTAACTACTCTCTAAAACAATAACCCTAGACTCCTCTCTCATTTATATAAGAACATAGAGGGCTAGTAGGTGAGGCATGCTTTGGATGAAAGTTACTATTATACTGGCACATTTAGGCTAGTGATCTTAATCTAAAGAGGTAGATATGTTAATTGGATATATATGTGTTATATTGTTTTTAATTTTTCATAAATTTATTTATACATGCATTATGGGTGTTTTTATTATGGTAGCTAACACAATATTGGACCTTATCTAGATATTTTAATAGAACATATATTCTACCTTGATACCTTAGAATTCCATCTGAGTCCAATAAGAATTAAAAATTCTATAACCACCAATTTTTGGCTAATTATGCACAAATTTCCTTGAAAATATCATCAATTAGTTGATGTTCCAACACAAAATTTCTAAATTAGATCTCAAAATAGAAAGTACAGTAAGATAAATGTATCTACTAATTACACCAACAACATGATTTTTATTAACTTGAACATAAGAAATATCCATATCAAAATTTCTTATAAATTCTAAACATATACAGTGTCTTGCATTTAGATCATCTTGAAAATACAAGTGTTCAAGGTTATGATGATCATATTTCACTTTGAAGTGTTTTCGAAGCAGAAAGTGCTTTTGTTGTTTGAGTGCATGTATAATTACTAACAACTCTAGATAATGAGCGGGATAATTATCTTTGATTTTTAAAGACTCATAAGCAACCACTTTACCATCATGAGTCAAAATTGATCCAAAAATCCAAGATTATAAAAACTTTTACAGTTTGCTTGGATTGGATAAAACTGAATATTTAATTTCCAATTTCCATTAATTAAATCCATAAATTGATTTTTTAAAATTTAGTAACTTAATTATGGAAATTGAAATAATTTCATATCATAGAAGAAATAGAAAAATTGATGACACTAAAGATTGATTGTTGAGGTTCACAAAATGGCTACGTCCCCAGGTCCACTCTACGAGTGTTCCAATCTATAAAAAACTCTTTGAGAATGATTAAAAATATCTCTCTGAGTAAAAATAATATACTTTAGTACTTGATATTTGTCTGGGTAACCAAAATAAACCTCTGAAGGTTCTTACTACCTCTGTCAACTAGATATTTCTCTATCTGCCAGAATCCCTTTGCGCAAAATCCCACTGTCTCTATAAAAACACCTACAATTTATATTTCTCATTGCATCCAAGGCATTGGCTGTGTATCAGCTATTAGGTCTGCTCTATGCAATCTTTTTTGGTTTTCCCTACCTTCATACATTGGTTGGGCCCTGACCATTTTCCCAAATTGGGGTTTTGTTTCAACATGGCGTTCGATTTCTAATATTTCCTCGAAAATCACATATTGGCTAAGAATAATTATCATTTACTTGTAATGGTGAATTTCACACTATTCTTGGGTTGACGTTATTTTCTTAGCATGTCATTTATGTTGCAAATGGCATTGGCTTAGCATCAACTTGCCCAATGCATTATTATAATAAATGTGGATGTCAGATAATAAATAATCTACCCGATGTATTACTTGGGAGACTCGTGTCATGAATAGAGGTTGGAAAATCTTTTTATATTTAAATATTAGCACCATATGTGCTTAGATGCTCTACCAAACATGCAAATGTTGCCAAATAAAAATGTAAAATGCCTTTGCCAGAGTTTTCCATGCCACTATATGAATGGTTGATGAGTTGTATTTAAGACCTATGTTGCATTTTATTTATTGGTTGATGCCAAACACATTGCCTAAATAAATAACAAAGAAATAATAACTATCAATATTGGTGACATATTGTTACTTAATGCCAAATACCATATTTATTTGGCTCATTCCAACATCATAATGCCATGTTTGCCTTTGAAGCTCACAGTTTCCACATGCATGCTTTGTCTATGTTGTGTTCCATTTGAGTAGTTGGCACTAGTCTTTAATCCAATGCCACACAATAATACTAATGCTTTAATACTCGTGGTTGGAACACATGCATTGGTGCAAAGACCAAGAATAAATTAATGGCATTCCAACATTACCATGCAAAATGTGTTACAATAAATGGATAATATATGCATGTTGTTTGAATTTTAATGCCATATTATTAACTAATATGCCAATGCCAAATACCATGTTTCTTTGGAAACTCGTGCATTTTAAGTTTGGCACAAAATTAAAAGTCAATGCCATATAATGGCATGTGTCCACATGGAGATTTTATTAAGAAATTTTAATATACATGTAATAAGAGGCAATTGTACTAATTAAATAAATAAATAGGATTAATAAATAATATAATATCTCTAATGGAGATATATATTAAAATATATTTATTAATCAATATATTAAAATACATATATTGGTGGTAATTGAGTAAAATTAATTAAAATGTTACGAGTAGAGGTATGGCATTATTGGCTAGATAATGCCACATCTGCATCCATAACAATAATTAATTATAATATAAAGAGAGAAAATATTTTAATGTCCCTTTATATTTTTACCACATTACCATATAAACCCTATAAATTGATTAGAATCATCTGGTGAAAATCCCCTAGATCATTCCTCCCCACTCAGAGCTTTTGGACCTCCAAAAGTTGATTTTAATTATCAACCAGGTGAGGTTATTTTCCCTCACATTTTTTATTTCCATCCATTTTGCCTTATTCAGATGCATTCCTTTGAAATCAACATGAAGATATCATGTATCACCCCTTCACGTAGTTCTAGTTTTCCTGTCAATAATAACATCTTCTTACAACTCGTGAAGAACCTCAAAAGTAAAATCATCAACATTAGGAACTTGAATACCTTCATCTTGATCCATGATCATAGGAGGTTCATACAATTTCAAGTTTTCTAAATTAACCATTGAATAAATCTGTATATAAGAAGGCAATTCCAATCAAAAAGCATTTATACCAATCTTTTCCAAAATCCTACATGGACCATACCTGATGGGATTTAATTTTCTACCTTCACCCTTCAGTCTTTCTTTGTTGATGTGAAGCCAAACCTGATCATCCACTTTGAATTGATGATCAACTTTGTGTTTATCATGCCTAGCCTTATATTTAGCTTAGATCTTCTCGAAAGGTTCTTGAACAACTTTCTGAATCATTTGAATCCTCTGAATGAACTTTTTAGCCTTCTCGGCATCACTATTTCCATTCACCACTGAGTTAGATTCTTTTTCAAAAGAGAAGTCCAAAGGAGACTCAGGCAAATAACCAAAACAAGTCTCAAAAGGAGACTTTAAAGTAGAAGAATGTAAAGCACAATTATAAGAATGTTGCACATAATATAAAAGTTCATCCCATAATTTACTATGTTTACCACAATACCCCCCGAGTAAATGTAACACCGTTCGGTTGACCACTTCTATTTGCCCATGGTTTACGTATGAAAGGTTGTGCTTTTCTTTAGCTTAGTATCCATCAAATCCCATAAAGTTGATCATAACTCAACAACAAATCTAGCATCATGGTCAAATATAATAGAGGTGGGTAACCCAAAATGGATCCAAACATTTTTAAAGAATAAATGTGTAGTATCCTTGCTTGTAACTTGTTTAGTACAAGGAAGCAACATACATATTTTGTTGAACCTATCCACAAACACATACAAATAATCATGTTTTCTTCATGACATAGACAAACCTCCTACAAAATCCATATAAATACTTTCCTAAGGATGGTTAGGAACAGAAAGATGTGTATACAATCCTAACTTTCGATTACTAGTTTTACTTGTAGAACAAAGAATGCAACCTTTGATATATTTAGATACATTTTTTGTCGTATGGGGCCAATAGAAATATATTTGTAACTATGCAATTGTCTTACCAATTCTAATATGATCAGAAATAAGAGAAGTATGAGCTTTTCTAATCATGTGAACTCTTTCATCCTGCGGAATACATATTTTTCCAAGATGACATAACATTCTATTATGTGCATGATAGTCAAATAATTATACTGATTTACCATTTATCAAATCTTCATAGACATTCTTAAAATCAACATCTCTAGCATATTGTTCATTGTAGCTTTCATTAATAAAAGGACTATGTTGTAAAATAGTAGATGCTACAATAGTAGGTATAGAAAGCATATCTTCAACCTTATTATGTGTTCCCTTTTTATATCTTATAACAAGATGGAATTGTTGCAAAAATGCCATCCATCGAAAGTGCCATGATTATTGTAACTTGGATTGTGATTGAAGATATTGGAAATGTTTATGATCCGTATGGATGATTGTCTCTTTGCCCATCAAATAGTGTTTCCATTTTTTCACACTTTGCACCAAAGCATACAACTCTTTATCATAAGTAGGATAATTTTTTACCACACTTGTAAAGGTTTCTGAATGAAAACACACTAGTTTTCAGTTTTGCATTAGTACTGCCCCCATTGCATACCCACTAGCATCAGTTTCTATCTCAAAAGAATGTTGCAAATCAGGGAGTGCAAGAATTGGGGTTGTACTTATCTTTTCTTTCAAGGTATTGAAAGCCTTTTCACGCTTTCCTCCCCATTGAAAGACATGTTTAACACCTGTTAAAGAATGAAAAGGAGATGCAATATAAGATAAGTTAGCAATAAATTTTCTCTAGAATTGAACTACTCCATGAAAACTTCTAACTTTTATTGCATTATTAGGCCTTGGCCAATTCACTATGGTTGAAACTTTTGCAGGGTCTATTTTTAGTGAACCATTCCCTACAACATAGCCTAAGTAAACCAAAGATGTTTTTGTAAATTCACATTTTGACATCTTTAAGAATAGTTTCTCCTTTTGCAAACTATCTAAGACTTTTTTTATGTGTTTAAGATGATCTTTAGATGTGTTACTAAAGATTAAAATGTCATCCAAGTACACAATTACAAAACGATCAAGAAATGGTCTTAACACATCTTTCATGACCTGCATAAATGTAGCGAGTGCAATACAAAGCCCAAAAGGCACAAAAAGCCACTCAAAAAGACCTTGCTTAGTTTTAAAAGCAGTTTTCCAACTATCACCACCACTTATTCTTATTTGATGATAACCACTTCCCAAATCTAACTTGATAAAATACTTTGCATTCTTCAACTGATTTAACAAATCATCAATATGAGGAAGAGGGTAGCAGTTTTTAACCATGATTTTATTCAAAGCTTAGAAGTCCATGCACATCCACCATGTACCATATTTTTTAGGTATGAAGATAATAGGTGAACTGCATGGAGAGGTACTTGGCCGAATGACTCCTTTCTCAAGTAACTTCATCACTTGCTTTTTTATTTCTTCATTCTCTACTACTGACAACCTATACATGCTAATATTAGGGAGAGGGGCATCCTGTTGCAATTGAATCTCATGTTGAATTTCTTTTTTAGGGGGTAAAACTCGTGGTTCTAGAAAAACACCATTGTAGTTAGAAATAATCTTTTCTATCTCAAATTGATGTTTAGGATCATAACCCTCTCAGGCATTGGATTTTTCATTATCCTTGGCTTTTACAATCATGAGAACAAAACTCTTACTTGAGTTTACAAGTCTTTTCACTTTCCCTACAAAAACAAGAGTCAAATTGGCTTTAACACGATGGGCTCTTATTATGTATTCAATCCCATCCTTTACAATCACATATTTATTCTCTTCTCTATAAAAGATTGTATTTCTATCATATAAGTAAGGACTACCCAAAACAATTCCACAAATGTCCAAAGGAACTACATCTAGCTCTACTTCATTAATGAATTTATAAGTAATAGAAAACCTCAAGGTGCATGTTTTTGTGAACTGCAATTTTGCATCATCATACACCCATCCTAAAGGATATGATTTTGGATGTAGCTTAGTTTTGAGTCCTAACTTCTTAACAACCTATTCAGAAATAAGATTAGCTTGTGATCCACTATCAAAAAGAGTATCTATTTTAGTATTCTTAGATATAACTCTTATGTGGAAAAGTTCATTTCTTTTTCTTTCAACATGTTTAGGTTTAGTTTTAGAAGATGAAGTAATAACATAAGGTTTAGTGTTGGAAGAGGAAGAAGTTGAACCTTGCTGACCCATGGCAGTCACCTTTGTTTTAGCACCAGAATCTGATCCTAGCTCCTATTGAATCACAACATTAGCCTTCTTTTCCTTTTTATTCCAGAACCTTTTTGCCTTAATTTTTGGATGGATTTTCCAACACTTAGCCTCATCGTGATTCTTCTTGCAATGATTACAGAAAGGTTTTCCTTTTTCTTTCTTAACAGTGCAAGTAGACTTACTCTTACCCTTTCCTTTACCTTCACCTTTATATTTGTTTTCAAATGGCTTATGAGATTTATTTCCATATCCTTCCTTGGTCATCTTACCCCTACCTTCCATATGGGTAACTTGCACACATACTTTATCAAGGTTAGAAGAATTAAACATGAGAATAGTATGCCTCAAATAGCTATGCAAACCTCCAATATACTTCAACAATGTTTCCAAACTGTATAAAGGAATGCCTAATGTTAATGCCTTCTTTCTAAACTCTTGAGTATAATCATGTACACTCTGACCTTTATTTTGTCTTAAAGTCTGTCAATCTATAGTAGCTTGTTGCATATAACCCAAAGGATAAAATTGTTTTCTCAGCTCAGAAACAAAATCATTCCAGAAAGAGATTACATTATCATGTTGCTTGAGATCTTCCTGAATCTTACTCTCCCATAAGATGAGTGATGTGCCACTCATACCGAGATTAGCCAACTTAATTTGGCTTCCTCACTAGAATATTCTAAATCTTACAATATATCTCAATCTACTTGACCCAATTCTCTAATTTTTCTGCACTCGGCTCACCATTATAAACTGAAAAATCAAATTTAACATCTAATTTCAAGTGTGGGATAGTATTACCATTTATAGAAGAGGAGGCTTTCTTGGAAGGTGAAAGATAAATTTCTTCTCTTTCAAATTTATTTTACTTTGGTTTCTCCTTCTTGTGTTCCTCGTACATTTCCTTGACCATATTTTTCATGTTGAGGACAACACGTTGGAATTTTGCCTCAGACATATCTACTCCCATACTTGACTATTCATTTGCACGTCTTAAACCAAGTTCATGATCAAACTCTGCAAGTTCTCCTTCACCACATCTTGATTTAGACCTGGTTAACATACAAGACTATTGCAATTGCCAAATAGTGTGTTAAATGGCCTTAATCATAGGCTCTGATACCAAATTGATCTAAAAATCCAAGATTATAAAAACTTTTACAGTCTGTTTGGATCAGATAAAACTAAATATTTAATTTCCAATTTCCCTTAATTAAATCCATAAGTTAATTTTTTTGAAATTCAGTAATTTAATTATGGAAATTGAAATAATTTCATATCACAGAAGAAATAGAAAAAATGATGACACTAAAGAATTGTTTACGAGGTTCACCAAATGGCTATGTCCTTGGGTCCACTCTACGAGTGTTCCAATCTATTAAAAACTCTTTGAAAATGATTACAAATATCTCTCTGAGTAAAAATAATATACTTCAGTACCAAATATCTATTTGGGCAACCAAAATAAACCTTCAAAGGTTCTTGTTACCTCTACCAACTGGACATTTCTTTGTCTACCAAAATCCCTTTGTGCAAAATCCCACTGCCTTTGTAAAAGCACTTGTAGTTTATATTTGTCACTACCTCCATGGCATTGGTTGTGCATCGGCTATTAGAGCTATGTTGTTCAATTTTTTTTGGTTTTTTCCTACCTTCATACATTGGCTGGGCCCTAACCATTTTCCTGAATTGGGGTTTTATTTCAACATCATGGTGTTGGATTTCTGGTATTTCCCTAGTCTTCACATATTGGTTGAGAATAATTATCATTTACCTGTAATGGTGAGTTTCACACTATTCTTAGGTCGATGTTATTTTTTTAGCATATCATTTGGATTACAAATGGCATTGGCTTAGTGTCAACCTACCCAACACATTGCTATAATAAATGTGGATGCTAGATAACAAATTAGATGTCAGATGTATTACTTGGGAGACTCATGTCATGAATAGAGGTTGGAAAATCTTTTTATATTTAAAGATTAGCACCATATGTGCTTAGACGCTACACCAAACATGCAAATGATGCTATCTATTAATGTAAAATACCTTTACCAAAGTTTTCCATGCCACTATATGAATGGTTAATGAGTTGTATTTAATACCTATGTTGCATTTTATTTATTGGTTGATGCCAAACATGTTTCCCAAAGAAATAACAATGAAATAACAACTGTCAAGATTGGCCCATATTGTTACTTAATGCCAAATGTCATATTTCTTTGGCTCATTATATTGCCAGAATTCCATGTTTGCCTTTGAATCTCATGGTTTCCACATGCACGCTTTGTCTATGGTGTCTTCTATTTGAGTAGTTGGATCCATTATTTAAACCATGTCATGCCATAATATGAATGCTTTAATACTCATGGATAGAACACATGCATTGGCATCAAGACCAAGAATAAATCAATGCCATTCCAACGTTGCCATGCAAAATGTATTGTAGTCAATGGATAATTTGTGCATGTTGTTTGAAGTCCAGTGCCCTAATATTAACTAATATGCCAACACCAAATACCACGTTTCTTTGGAAACTCATGCATTTTAAGTTTGGCTCAGAAATAAAAGTCAATGCCATATGATGACATGCGTCCACATGGAGATTTTGTTAAGAAAGATTAATAGACATGTAATAAGAGGTAATTGTATGGATTAAATAAACAAATGGGATTAAGAAATAATAAAATTTCTCTAATGGATATATATACTAAAATATATTTATTAATAAATACATTAAAACATATATATATATATAGTTTGGCTCAAAAATAGAAGTCAATGCCATATAATGACATGTGTCCACATGGAGATTTTGTTAAGAAAGATTAATAGACATGTAATAAGAGGTAATTGTATGGATTAAATAAACAAATGGGATTAAGAAATAATAAAATTTCTCTAATGGATATATATACTAAAATATATTTATTAATAAATACATTAAAACACACACACGCACACACACACACACATATATATATATTGGTGGCAATTGAGCAAAATTAATTAAAATGTTATGGGTGGAGGTGTGGCATTATTGGCCAAATAATGCCACATTTGCATCTATAACAATAATTAATTATAATATAAAGAGATAAAATATTTTAATCTCCCTTTATATTTTTACCACATTAACATATAACCCCTGTAAACTGATCAGAATCATCTAATGGGAATCCCTTGGATCAAAAATACCCCCAAAACCATTAATGAATGTATCAATCGAGATTTCAAAATTAGCATTAGGATAAAAAAATAATAAGAATACGAGCAAAAGGTAACAAATCCTTCAGCTTTTGAAAATCTTCCTCACACCAAGGATTCCAAACAAACTTATTTCCTTTATACTAAAAATAAGTATAGGATTTGTTATTGTAAGAAAATATTCAACAAATCTATGAGAGTATCGAGACAATCAAATGAAACTTCACACTTCATAAACATTTTTAGGAGTAGGCTACTCCTTAATGGCTTTGATATTAGTAGGATAAACAAAAATCCCTTCCTTACAAATTATGTTTCCCTAATGATGATTTTTTTCTAGAAAAAAAGAGCATTTAAAAGTATTACCATACATATTTTGTTGCATTGTTGCTCACACTCAACTTCATTCCTCAAATAAACAAGGATATCACCTAGAAAAAACCAACACAAACTGATCCACAAAATCCATAAACATATTATTCATTAAGTTTATGAATGATGCAAGTGCATTGGTCAAGCCAAAGGGCATTACATTGAACTCGCAACGACCATATTGATTTCTAAATGTAATCTTACGTACATTTTTTAATTTGGAGACAGTGGTACCTCGATCATAGATTAATCTTTTAAAAGAAGAAAAACATCCTTCATTTGATCAAGATCAACAGTTCTCAATAAAGGATACTTGTTATTAATTGTGACCTTGTTCAACATCCTATAGTTGTTGCAAAGTCTAAATTTTATTTCCTTCTTCTTGACAAAGATAATGGGGGCTACCCAAGGTGAAACACTTGGCCTTATTATCCCTTTGTTCACAAGTTCCTACAACTAAATATTAAGTTATTATAGATATCTTACATTAGTATTAATGATGATTTAAATACAGGTGAAAAATAGGTACAATATAAAATATAAAACCAAATTCATGTTTAGGTGGCATATTAGGAAGATCTTTGAGGAATACATCCTCAAATTCTTGTAATATTGAAAAATCTTGCAAAGTAAGCTCTTTTTCTTTGGAAATTTCCTTCATATGAATAATATATAGCTTGTAACCCTGAATAAAAAATTTCTTTAGATGCAAGGTTGAAAGGATCTTTCAAGCCATGGGTTTCTCAATAGCTTGGATTTCCACTATATTGTCAAACTCATCAAAACATTACACCTTTTTGTTTAAACAATCAAGTGTATCTTGTTGTTGTTGCAACTAATCCATGCCAAGAATTAGGTCATAAGACCCCAAAGGTGAGAAAAATTAATTCAAATTGGTCTTATAAACTTCTATATTAAGTTCAGTTTGTTCCATGCATTCCAAAATTGAGACTCTCTTGCTTATGCCAAACTCTACCTCCCATCTTTCTCTTAGTCTAGTAAATTTAGCTTTACATTTACTAGCGATAGAAGGATAAATAAAAATATTTGATGCACCAAAATAAATTAAAATATCCAAGGAAAAATTAAAAATATACCTCGAGTTTCAATTGGGGTGGGCTGTAAGTACACATTTTGATTATCAACTTAGCATAAACTCTATGATTGATCAGTTGATTATTTCATAGCTTAAGAAATCCTTTCTATAATGATTATCACCACATTCCCAATAGTGTATATATTTTTGTGGAGGCAAAGGTACCAAATTAGCTCAAGTGGGTGGTCCATGAATTTATCTTGGGATTGATTCTATTTTACATTACCATTTCTTGGGATTTATAAGGCTTTAAACCTCTATTCTAATTTTAAAATCTATCAGAATTAGTGTTATTCTTCACCAAATTAAATTTTTGGTCTTAATTATTATAATTATTTCCAATAAGAGAGATATAAGTCTTAGGATTGGACTACAACATGTTATTTCTAAATTCTTGTGTTGCCTTAAGGCAAGACTTATCTTTCTCATCAACCCAATGTGGAGATTCAATTGTCGTAACGGGACTATGAGGATTGGTCATGTTTACATCATGAATCAAGACCTCGTGTAAGCCTAATTTAAACTTAGCTACTTTCACCTCTTCACCTTGAATATAGTTAACATAATGTAAGAGACTCATAAACTTATTCCATCCTTTATCACAACCATTGTGCCCTATTTCAACAACTAAAACTTTTTGATTTTCATCTCTTTGTATTTGGAATTTAGATATCTCTTTCGAAATTTCCTCTCAAAAGTATCTTAAGTGAGATTTACAAGTTCATAAACCTTGATAATATAGAGATGATTCCACCAAAAGGTAACATTACCTACCAACTTATAGGCTCTAATATGAGCTTTGATATTCAAGCTCATATTATGTCGAGTAAGATAGTTTTGCAAGATTACTAGGCATGTTTCAATAGCATTTCCAGATTATCCCTCGACATAAGTAGGATGTGGAAGCTTCTTGAGCCCTTTAATGATAAGATCAATGGTATCTCAGGGTACAAGAAGCTCATCATATAATTCCATGTGATTATCCTTCAGTCGATTATTATTGTCATGACCTTCCAGATTGGCCGAGCAATTTTCTTGGGCTTCTATACATTATAGGATGGCGGTAAGCACCCAAATAATATCAATGAGAATCTCACAATTCCCTACTATCAGGTTAACATTGATATTAACATTATTACAAACATAATCATTATTGGAATTACCATAAATGGGAGGGGGTTCATTCCTTCTCTTGTTTCTATTGGCCCTCCTTCCCATATTATTACCTCTAGTATGATTGTTTGGATTCTCACCTCTTTAAGTTCATGTTCTAACCATCTTGAGATACACAAGCCAAAATTTAGATATAAATTTTACCCAAAGATCCCTAAGGTAGGAACTTGTGATTTGATACCATCGTCATATCCTAAAAAATCCAAATATTTTTTCTTTGAATAATAAAGGATATATAGGACTTTATCTAATAATTAAGAAACTACAAATAATGTCGTAATCAGATCATTGTACCAATGTGGCACACATAATTTAGAATGTTAAGATTAATGTTGAACATTGTCATTTCATAAATCAGTTGGGTCTGACTTAGACATATATTTAAGTACACAGTTAGGTTTAACTTGTCTCAGAGACTTGATGTAACGACTTTGCATAAGATACTTACAAAAGATAAGATTCCATCCTATGTTAACTGAAATGAATTATAGGGCGTAGAATCATGAATTTTATGCCAATTAATAAACAGTGTTAGAGTATTCTCCACAACTAGTCCTTCAAGCAAATAATACCCAAATTCAGATAGTAAACATATAAAAAGCCTTAGTTCAATACTTGGGATCAAGGGCTTACATTAGTATTGTGAGTTGTCTAGAGGTAGGGTTTTCATAGATCAACTATTAATATGAACAACATATAAACATCTTAGATAATATCAACAATTGGTAATCCAAATTATTTAGCGAAATATTAGACAAATAAATTCAAACATTCATTATCTAAAAACATTATCAATGAGTTAGGTTAGTCCATAACTCGCTCAAATCACAATCATCCAACATTGTAAAGGATAATACCCAACAAATGAGGATTAAATCATCTAGAGTAAGATATGCATTTCACCTTTAACCACCTTCTTATCAAAAGTAATGTAGTAATTATTTATTATAGCTATTAGTTCCATTACCCCATATTCATTATGTGATCACTAGGTCAACGATAAGTACTTAATAATTTATCTAGCAATTTCAACATTATCTAGTTTTATTGAAATGGGAAATACATATAGAAAAGTTATAATATGAGTTATAACAACATTTATTAAACATCTATTAAGCTAAATTCAAGTACCAAAATGTAATTTCCATGATCTAAAGCCTAAAATAGAATGCATTTACTTTCTTCAAGACAATGTCAATCATCATAAGGTTAATCAATGAATAAAATATCAATTATACTATATCTACTTGCCATTTAATAAATATGATTTAACATTATCTAAGTATACAATAATGAATATTGACCAAACTCGTGCCAACTAACATATATTAAAGTTAATTTAAGAGATTCATGCTCAGGTTTGAGAAAATATTCAATCCTAATTACTATTTCGATCAATATGCCTTAATGATAAGCTATCACTGAGTATATAATAACCATTATTGTTAAATTCCAAGTCACTAGGTTCAAATTTATATTTAAACATGGAAGTTAGACATGGGCCTAATACTTTTGTTTCTAATGATATCAATTAATTAAGACTGAGTACTCAACCACATTATACTATTTACTAAATCCATATAAGATTGAGCATACTTTTGGTAGAAAATGTCATGTTATAGCATTAATAAAAAAACAATACAACCCAATTCATTCAAAGTATACTAAATACTACAAGATCAAGTTAAATACAAATCTACTGGTCCTGAGTGGACATAGTAGGCTCAGGGTTTCATAACCTTAGCCTCGTATAAAAAAATGATTCAATTTCATTAAAATATAATTATCTATCAAGGTGTAAATTAATCAAGCATCAATTCACAATAATTCTAATAGGGTACAACATTAACACAAAACACAATAGTTTCCTTACTCTACTATAGAAGATGAATACCATCTACAATTGTAAAAATGAACAAAGATCATTATTCCATTGTTAAAAAATACAAGAAGATACAAATGTTATTAACTTTTAATTTACCCGACCAGGGTTTCTACAAGAAAAAATAGTCTAGTGTAGATAAAGATTAATTTACACTCTAACACTGACTAACACCATTACCATTATAATGAGGGTGAATACCTCCTTAACATCTCAATTTATTAGGGTGGACATAGTAGGCTTGGGTTTCATAACCTTAGCCTAGTATAAAACAATGATTCAATTTCATTCAATACAATTATCTAACAAGGTGTAAATTAATCAAGTATCATTTCACAATAATTCTAATAGGGTACTAGATTCACACAAAACACAATAGTCTCCTTACTCTACCAAATAAGATGAATATCATATAAAATTGTAAAAACTAACAAAGATCATTATTCCATTATTAGAAAACATAGGAGGATACAAATGTTATCAAAATTTAATCTACCCAACTAGGGTTTCTACAAGAAAACACAGTCTGGTGTACACAAAGATCCATTTACAATATAACACTAAATAACACCATTACCATTATAATAAGTATGCATACCTCATTAACATGTCAATTTATTGGAGATAAATGATATAATCACCATCTATTTTAATGCATGTATTGATCTATAAATAGGTACTACAAACTAGTAGAAAGCTCAGTATTTTCTTATGCTTGAAATTTCATGACTGAACTATCTACCTACAAGTTTTCATTCACATCAAACTATTAAGAAATGATTACAAGAGTAAGATATTTATACTATGTCTACCTTCATTGATTCCCTACTCTTGGAGTTTTTCAAATTATCTTTAGGATGTATGCACAACTATATTGCCTCAAACTATCATTGCAACTAAGAAAGACATAACACATAAACTCATTTCTTTGATAATAATATGGCCAAAGTTGTGAATGCACAGTAAAAAATAATTAATAAATATAATTTTTTTTGTCACTACACAAACATATGATACAAATTTCTCTCTTAACCAAGTAAGACCACTCTTGATTTTGATCCCAGAGTTCCATTACAAGAATGAAAATGATACATTAAATGTTATCTAAACATATCAATATGCAGTCAATCCCTAAGAAGTAAGAATACTAAGGATCAATATGCCAGAACACAAAATACAACTTTCTAAGTAGCAGCCTTAATACTATTCCTACGATGAGCTAAATATTCCTATACGACATGACATCTAGCCTTATGCAACACATTGCTATAATCTAATAGAAAGCATATGTATATATCAAAATTGAATGATAATGTGGAATGTGTGTGATTATTTGACCTTATCAAGTCATTCCATTATGAGTTTCTCAAAATTCCACTAATCATTCTGCCTTCATTAAACAATAACCAAATCATGAATATAGATTTTATTATAAAATCATGTCACATGTACATAAAATAAGATATCCATTTAATGCTTCATATATTTTATTGATAATATTAGGGTGTTCCTTACAAAAAATTATAATGGTATTCAGATATAAAAATTCTAGGCTATAAATAAACATTACAAACAATGTTCTAAGTAGTCAATTATGAAGAAGACATGAATTAATTGGTGTAATGAGACAACTACATCAAGTATATCCACTGAGAAATTTCACCCTGAAACTGTAAAATAAAAGGGATATGAGTAATATGAGTCTAACCATTAGTGTCCCTTACCACCCATATCATCATCCTGATCATGTAAGAATTCTTTAAACAAGAAAACAATACAATAAAATAATACACATGCAAAATGAATGTGTGTGTGTGTGTGTGTGTGTGTGTGTGTGTGAGAGAGAGAGAGAGAGAGAGAGAGAGAGAGAGAGAGAGAGAGAGAGAGAGAGAGAGAGAGAGAGAGAGAGAGAGAGAGAGAGAGAGAGAGAGAGAGAGAATAATTTACTAATCCACCATGAAAAATAGGGTTTATTCATATAAAAACAAAATAACGTAAGTGAAACATGCAACACTACAATGAGCTCACACAGTCCTCACATATAACCATACTAGTAAAATGCAACCATATAGGGTCATATCTATTCATCTAAACTTGAAGTCATATGAGGGAAAAAGTAAATGGATTTTTTAAACATATTAAACAACCAAAGAAATAGTAGCTAACATTTTTTATAATTTAGTCTAGGATAATATCAAAGCAAAGAAAGAAAAGAGAGATCCACATTTTGGAGGGTTGTTAGAAGGGATCAATTAGAGAAAATAAGGTGAATGAAGAATGATGAAAGGCATGGAATGCCTCAAAAGGTTACCATTATGCCTTATCCTCTTGGTTCCATCCACCATTAAAACTACCATGGCACCCAAAGACAATAACATGAAACAAAATGAGAATGAAATGAAATAAAATAACTGAAACTCACTTTTCAATCGGTGGTTGATTACAAAATTACTCTATTTCTTTGATTAATTCATTTTTTTCCCTACTGCTCAGTTGTCCATTTTTAAACCTTCCAAATGCGTTATAAATCAATTAAAAATAACCTCCAATAACTTTATTGACAGAAAAATCATAGATAGGGAAAAGTAGAGGCTAAAAATAGAATTGCCTCATAATTCCCTACTATAGATTCTCCCAAAATTCACATAGATGGGTTCAACCTGATACCTTCCTCTCTATCTTTTTTCTTTCTCATTTATTTTATATCTTCTCAACTCTGCGTAGCTTGGGGTCAACACCCACATGGTTCTAATTTTATCCAATATCCACTTTTCAACCCATAATAACCCTTGACAACAAATATTTTAGGAATTATTATAATGTCTCCCAAGGCTAAGTGTGTGACCCTAAAGTCGTCACCACATGAATATAAATTAAGTACTACAAGTGCTTAATACCATGACATGCTTGCACAATCCTAGTGTATCCAAAGATAAAATCAACGAGCACTGTTAGTGGTATGTCAATCATGGTAGCTAGAACCAACAGTTATGAAATTTCACCACCTTACTATATATCCATAACACAAAACATAAACTACGCTCATTTTGGGCTTAACACAACATAAAATAAAAAATAAGGTGATGGTGGAAATGTGTCTCTCTCAAACATTATACTTTTGCATATTTATAGGTCATTTCTGAATTCTTACATTCATAGGCCTAGTTCATCCATCAAACTACCTGCAAGCATGCAAACAAGAATAAAAAACACCTATATGCGGAGAATAAATAATAAAATCATTGTATAAGATAAACATCAGAATATAAACAACTAAAAATTATAAGGTGATTCTAAAACTTATCAATTTTATTACAAACCATAGCATAAGGATAGTTCAAAATAAAAACAACTCATGAAAATAGCAAGAGAAACTTATTACAAGGGTGTTGTGAGCACATTGTTTAAGGTTATAAAAATAGGATATGTCATATGATGGTACATTTAATTGAACATGCACTCGCTTAGTGTTTTATTGACACATTTGAAAATGTTGTATATATCCTTGATTATCCAAAAAAAATCTTGTTTGAATTTTTAAGGATTTGACAAAAAAATGGATCAAGGAGAGAATGTTCTCCCCTTACTTTATAAAATATATTTTCAAGTCATTTGCATACATTTTTGTGCATTTAAAACCATCATACCTTGGTAGTTTCCATAGCCTACCCTTGCTTAACTTAAAAACCCATTTTAATTTTTAGGTGGCTTGTGGTACCCACATTTGAGTGCCTTGAACCTTTGTTTACTTTGTGGGCTCAAATAAAGTCAATAATTTTCATTGAAGGTTACCTTATGATTTTTTCCCCACCTTTGCAAACTTGTGCCCTATAACCTCATAGGATTTGGGCATCCATCTTTCACAAGGAATGCTTGTGGTATCTAACCTTGACATGCCACTCTTTTAGCATAATAATCTATCATCGTTGGGATTAAAATAGTATTTATCCTACATAATAATATTTTATATATGGTTTATATCTTCTTCCATGTCCATACTTTCAACATAGGTATGTATTTGACCATTATCAAGCGGAATAATTATCTAGTGCTCCCCATTTTCCAAACTTATATAGTGCTTATGAAAAGTTTGCATTCACCATCTCACTGTGCATAAATACCTATCCTATAGTTTGATCCAGATATTATGATTACTCATATTACCTATAGCCCATAATCTACATAAAACCTAATTTATATCTCACTCTGAAAGTTATAGATCTTCAAAAACTTTCTATCCTTTTGGACACTATCGGCCAGATTAGGAAACTAATGTTGATGCTAGTGTCCTAGATTTTATGCCTTATAAACAGTCAAAGTTGAAAATTTTTTAACATGTATGGGTCAACTTGTGGTACTCTTTTAACCCTCCAATGAGATTATTTCAAAAGGTGTGTTATAAATACAAAATAAAAGGTCATTCATTATCATCTAACAATCACTAAACAAACACCTATCAAACTCACACTTAATCATTTGCATAATTGAGTTCTACTACACTATTCTTTCCTATTTCCAAATCAATCACAAGATTAGTTTAATTATAGGTCTAAAACATTAAAAGAGTATCCCAAAATTATTATTTTTAAATTTATAAGTTAGATCACTACATGCACTCACACATAACATATTACATAATTATTAGCACACAAGTCCACATAAGTGGGAGAACTACATTGATCTAAGGCCCTCTTCAAAGTATATGCTTATGTGGACAATGATCATTAACAGATGGGTATTTGAGTGTAGCTCAACTTCACTTGAGCCTACTAACCCTCCTTTTACAAGGTGACATGCCAAAGTTGGTAGACCCAGGGTTTTGAGAAAAAAGATCGATATCCAAAACCTGTGTGCATAGTCTAAGTTAACAATCTACAAAATGATAATGAGCCCTAACAAGAATAGTTGGTCATTAAAAAAAATGACCTATATTATATACCAGACAAAAGCATAAAATTCAAGATAAAAGTGTCAATGGTAATGTCTAGATCCCAATAGTAGTTCGTTGTGGATCTAGGAAGGATGTTGCTTTTATTTACATTTATTGTTGATTTTGATCGATGATTCACCCTCTGGGTGGTATGGGTGCCCTTTATTAAATGACTACTACCTCCCTCTCTACATCCATGGATGCAGAGAAAGAGCAAATGAGTACAACCATGGCCCCAAAATAGGCGAGGAAATTCATCCCAAAAGTCTTCCACGAGGTAATGTTGATGATTATGACTCTCCATTACATGATGTTATTTTGGATGTGCCTAAATTTGACAAAACATGTAATTTATTTGAAATTTTTACTTTGAATGCTTACTTTGTCAGTTGATACCCCCCTAAGAACTTTTTTAAGTAATGGGTTCATAACCATTGGCAAGGCCATAGTGTGAAACTTGAAGGAGTCTAAAACCTTAACAAGGGCTTTTTTGTTTTGATTTTCTAACTCAAAGCACTACAAAACCATTATTAATCATGGGCCTTGATTTATTCGCAACACTTTGGTTGTTTTTTCTCACTAGACTTAGGACTTTCAAGTCTCAAAAAAAGTAAAATTGAAAATCCCTATTTGGGTTAAATTTCTTGGCTTGCCTCTCCCCTTACGAGGTTTTATTGACCAACTCGTAAAAACCATAGGGCATTTCATATGCCATGATCAGACCAAGTTCTTTATGGCTCATCCTAAAAAGAATGTTTGTGTTAAAGTGGATCTATCTCAAGATTAGAAAGATTTTATTGTATATAAATTGGCTACAACCATTTTTCTCAACATGTTTTATGTCAATCTCCTGAATATTTACTTTTGGTTCCAGTCCTCAGAACATATGATCCATGAATGCCCTATGATGGTGCATACACCCCCTACTCCCCAAAGAAAGGGTGGATCTGAATCCAAATTGTAGAATGGCAATAATGATAGTTAGACTACCATCACCAATAAAAATAACAATAACTCTTCCAAAGGTAGAGGTAGGCCATAAGCTTCTTCATACAGACATATTGGGAATAATCATGCTTCAACTTTTGCTGGAAAAATTACTTTGCCTAATAAAGTTTCTCCTCCTCTTGTGTGTACTCTACAAGTAGTGGCCTCTCTGTTTGAGATGCCACCTTCAGTGCCACCATCGCAACCCTCTCCTAGGGTGAGTTTTCCAGAGGAAGTATGGAGTTTGGTCACCTTCGATCATAAAACGATATTATAGCATTATTGTATCCCCTCTCCATCTCTTGAAGAGGAAGAATATATGGCACATAAGTGACAACTTTTTAAAATCAATGATTTCTTGCCCAATAACCTCATGTTTAAACGTTTTGCTATGCTAGAAGATCTCATAAAGGATAATGACATGCACCTCAATACTACCCAATGAGTGTGTACTCTGGGAATGTTTGAGGTCTAAATAATCTACCACGTAAGTATGCAGTCAAGAATAGTTGTCAGCTTTTTAGTAGAATGCAACTTCTTTATTTGAAAGAGGTTAAGATTTTTAGTGTCTTACTGCATAATGCAACATGAATAATTTGGCCTGGAGACATATGTTAGGCTACTGGGCATGAAGTTAGGCATGGTGGGGCCATCACTCTTTTGGCTTTAGAGCTAGCTCATAATATTATTTCCTGGGGCTTGAACCCCACCCACCAAGTGGTGTGGACCCTTTTTTACTTTAATAACTACATCATTGGGCTAGTCAATTTGTATACCTCTAATGATGTTGAGGAATGGGTTGCCTTGTGGAGGTGTTTGACTGATTCAATATTGGATGTGAATTGGATCCTCTTTACTGATTTCAACATGGTGGAACTAACTGAGGATAAAGAAGGATGCCTTCCAATGCGGTGGTGCACTGGTGAGCTGAAGCTTGGTTTCATACATGCAACAAACTCAAGGTGTTTGATCCCAACCATCATCAGAGAAAAAATTCAAAATCCACCGCATTAACTTGGTCCAAATTTTGATAGGGAGAAGATAAGGTGCTTTAGTGCCTCGATTGAGCTCTCTGGCTAAGCAAGATATTTTCTATTTTGCCTCGGTCTAGGACAGACCAGTTTTGGTCATCCCTGATACTTTTTGATCATATCATCACCCTTTTTGATTTAATTTTGAGTGGATCACACCTCAAGTTAAGCCTTCCTCCATGCAATTCTATCTCAATACTGCTCACCTCAAGCATGAAAGAACGGTGGTGCATATTGTCAGAATTTGGAACTTGGTCCCTTGGCTAGAGGGAAACACTAGATGGATTCAATGGTGGTCTGATGCTCTTTCTTGTACATCCACATGTATTTGGATCTATGAAAATCAAGTGGCCTCTTTTAGATGGCATCTACACAATGCTACAAATTATGAATATAGCTAGGCTTTACATGCACTAGAGCAGTCACATTTCAATGTTCACCTCCAAACTCAAGTGGCACAATGGAGACATAAACTCCAAATTGAGGAGGCTCACAAGGCCATAGGAGCTCAATTGTGATTTCATATGCACTGGTTGAAAATTGGAGACAAAGTTTCTAAGGACTTTTTTTTCCCTCCTCCACTCTAGGAGAGTTGTTGATAGAAAAAAGATATCAAGTAAGGAAACATTCAACTTACCAAACTTCCTGACATTCTACAAGTTTTTATACATCATTACCATGGTGTTTTCTTAGCATAAACATATTATCCAAAATGGGAGGTAGTTATCCTTCAATGCCTCCAGGTTGTACCCTACAAAGTTTCCAATTCTCAAAGAGTTGCTTGTGATAGGCCCTTATCTCTTAGTGACTTCCATGAGGCTGTTAAGTAGATGGAAGTTGACAAAGCCTCAAAAATTGATGATTTCCCTTGCAATTTATACCAATCTTGTTAAGATACTATTGGTCCTGATCTTCACTGAGTTTATTATGAAGTAGTTTTAACCAACTCTTTGGGATCCCTTACAAACAAGGGTAACATCAAGTTTATTCCCAAGGCTGGTGATCTTGAAATAATCACCAAATAGAGGCATATTACTTTGCTTAATGTCTCTTATAAGATTATTGATAAGGCTTTAGCCCTTAGGGTGAAAAATATTCTCCCTTTAATTGTTGAGAGTGAGCAAACTGACTTCATTCAAAATAGGTTCATTCTAGACAATGTCATTGCCATATAAGAATGTATGGAATGGGTTTGAATTTCTAATAAAAAGGCTTTGTTTGTCAAGATTGATTTTGAGAAATCTTATGACCTTATTGAGTGGCATTTCATTCTGGGCATGTTGTAGGCACTTCGTTTTAGCCCTAAATTTATTCAGACTGTTAACATGCTCTATCAGGATGTTGACGTCTGTATCACTATCAATAACACTCAATCCTCTTTATTTGAACTTCTTTATTCTACCAGATAAGAATGTTCTTTAGCCCCTTCTTTATATGTGCTTGAAGTAGAAGGATTTAGCTACCCCCTAGCTAATTACACTGTTAGGGGCTTGGTGAAAGGTATCTCCCTCCCTCGGTATGATTGATAGCTTTTAAATGGCCACTTTGTAAATGATTTTTTCTCACTTGTCAAGAGGAAGAAGAGTTTGTCAAGAATGACATGGAATGTCTCCATATTTTTTGTTTGGATTCAGGGTCATCTATCCAATGGAGGAAGACTCAGTGTTACCATTAGTCTTTGAGCCCCAAACCTCCTTAGTTAGAGGGATATCAAAGGTAGTGGATTCAACCAAGGGTGAAGTTTAAGTTTCTTGACATTCCTTTTGCCTTTTGAACCTCTCCCTCTGAATTATGGTCCTATGTGGTGTAGAGAGTTGAAAAAAAAATCTCCTTTCGGATCACCAAGCCTCTTTCTCTTGGTGATAAATTTCAAATTTGATCTAAAGTCCTGACATCTACTCATGTGTATTATTCCTCTTGTTATGTCCCTTCTAATGTTGCTTTCAATAAATTAAAAAAAAATTGAAGAGATTTTTTATGGGCTAACTCTGAGGGTCATAAGGGCTTCCACAAATTTGTTTGGAACATATGATGTCGACCCAAGGAAGCTGGGCGACTGGGTCTCATAGATATTAAAATTCAAGGCCTTGTTCTTGATGCCAAATGGATTATTAGGGGTCTTACTCGGATGAATCCCATAACATTCTTCCACACCATTGTATCTCTTAGAGACTACCATGTGGTAAAAAGGCAAGGGATATCAAAGGCAGTGGATTCTACCAAGGGTGCAGTTTAAGTTTCTTGACATTCCTTTTGCCTTTTGAACCTCTCCCTCTGAATTATGGTCCTATGTGGTGTGGAGAGTTGAAAAAAAAATCTCCTTTCGGATCACCAAGCCTCTTTCTCTTGGTGATAAATTTCAAATTTGATCTAAAGTCCTGACATCTACTCATGTGTATTATTCCTCTTGTTATGTCCATTCTAATGTTGCTTTCAATAAATTAAAAAAAAATTGAAGAGATTTTTTATGGGCTAACTCTGAGGGTCATAAGGGCTTCCACAGAGTTGTTTGGAACATATGATGTCGACCCAAGGAAGCTGGGGGACTGGGTCTCATAGATATTAAAATTCAAGGCCTTGTTCTTGATGCCAAATGGATTATTAGGGGTCTTACTTAGATGAATCCCAGAATATTCTTCTATACCATTGTATATCTTAGAGACTACCATGTGGTAAAAAGGCAAGGGATATCAAAGGCAGTGGATTCTACCAAGGGTGCAGTTTAAGTTTCTTGACATTCCTTTTGCCTTTTGAACCTCTCCCTCTGAATTATGGTCCTATGTGGTGCAGAGAGTTGAAAAAAAAATATCCTTTTGGATCACCAAGCCTCTTTCTCTTGGTGATAAATTTCAAATGTGATCTAAAGTCCTGACATCTACTCATGTGTATTATTCCTCTTGTTATGTCCCTTCTAATGTTGCTTTCAATAAATTAAAAAAAAATTGAAGAGATTTTTTATGGGCTAACTCTGAGGGTCATAAGTGCTTCCACAGAGTTGTTTGGAACATATGATGTCGACCCAAGGAAGCTGGGGGACTGGGTCTCATAGATATTAAAATTCAAGGCCTTGTTCTTGATGCCAAATGGATTATTAAGGGTCTTACTTGGATGAATCCCAGGATATTCTTCTACACCATTGTATCTCTTAGAGACTACCATGTGGTAAAAAGGCATGACAAGGCCTGGGACTTCACTCTCTGCTCATAACCTCGATGCTTATTAAAATCAAGGTACCTTTATGATTTAAAGTCTATGGAAATCTTGGGAAAAGATTAAGTCTCACCTTAACTAGGTAGGTGAGGGTTTTGGGAATGGCCTCTTCATTAACTCCCAGTCCCTCTGGTGGTCACCTTGCTTAAATTTTCACAATGTTCCCTATGCCTTAGTCCCTTGGGTTAAAGGGTTAAGGCTCTTAAAGAAAGGTGTGAAGCTTATCAATGATATTTTTTTCAAGGAATATAGGGCTTGGTTGACTTGGAAAGAAATTCAAAATAAATTTCATTTAAATAATTCATATGCATAGGATATTGCATAAATTCAAAGCTCCAAACCTGACAAGTATTTACATAAAATAGGAGTCAATTCCCTTGTTCCTTGGTGGAAGGATTGACACTGGCCTACGACCACCCCCTTCACCTAATATTCTCCTCATTTGGGGTATCATTCACTATCCCCTCATCATATTCCAGATGATATGCTCAACCTCATATGGAATCTCCATTCCAAATATGGGGTTTGGGCCCAACACTTTAGCACTGTGTGGTCTACTACCACTGAACCCAAAAAAGATCATTTTTTATGATGTCTTCTTTATCAAAGCTTGCCTATGGGAGACTAACTCAAGCATTTGGGCATACCTAACCCCATTTTCCTGACTTTCCAACAACTAGAGACTATTAATCACATTTTTTGGTTTTTCTCTCACACATAATCTATGTGGCATTGGATACATTCCCTTTTCCAATCCTTTTGACCTAAATTCTTCATGTGGAAGATGGCTCTCTTGGGGGACTCAACTCCGTTGCCTACAAAATACAACCAATTTTGGCAAATATTTTGAGATGATATATTATTTCAAGTCTGCAAAGCTAGAAATTATGCTTGCTTTAATCTTGAAGAGTTGGAACGTAGTTTTTCTGTTACTAGTAAAATTATTATTCTATTTAATGCTACTCTTTAGATTCAACGTCAAATAGATGAGGTACTTCTGAAACTCAACCACCTGCAACATTTGCTTGATCACTAGGGAAATGACCTATGCACAGTTAGCCATGAACCTCTTAAGCCCCCATGTCATCCTTTGCCTCCTTGATGATGAGGGCATGAGCCACATTAGCAGTGGTCAAGAACCAGGCATAGGAGGTATTTTCCTCATCGGTCACCACCTCGTTGGTCTTCTCCTCTTCATGGTGGTCCAAGTGGCTCATAAAAACATGGAGGTGATGGTATGGGATGGGAATATCCTCCCCCATCTCAGGATGGTGACATTAGAGGCTAGGGTCCACCCCACCAAGGCAAGTTTCCATGCCTAGCTCTGACTATTTCACCTGAAAGAAATTAAGATGAGACATTAGAGGCTATGCAAAACACTAGTTGGAAGCCCTTACCTGTGGACAAGGATCCTCCTACTGTGGGAGGATGGGGTGGTAAGACTTAAGACCCGCCATCTCTACCACTTCCCTCGATGTCCATGTTTGTTGTGGCTACTTAATTGTTCTATTTATTGTTATTTGTACCTTGTTCTCTCTACTTTGCTATCAAACTATTGAAGTGATATTTTTTTTGTGGGTGTGGTCATTTTTGACCATTTTTTTTACTTATCTTGAGGTGTATTCACCCTCGACATGATTATGCTCGTGGGGTGTGACTTTTCTACCTCTAATTTTGTATGATTAGCATTGTACCATATCTTGTTTGATTAATATATAGGCGTTCTTCAATAAAAAAACATTATTAGGCATTATACTTTCTATATTTAACATACTTTCATAATTCAACACTATATCAAAATATTATGAATCTAAATTATTTAATTAGTTTGCTATTAGAATAGCTTATCCATTTGTTTGATTAGGTTATTATCCCCCTTACCCTTACCAAAACATAAAAGGGTTAAACAATTATCCTTTCTTTGTTGCTTCAAATACATCTAATTATATGGTTGTAAGTGCACAAAGACCTATTCATCCATATCAAAATTTCTTTCATTATGGTGCTGATATGTAAGTTGTTTCATTCTATTATGTGTCATTGCCAAATTATCTATCAAACTATCTAGTACCTCATGTTGATGTTGAATGTGTTCTTCAACAATTCAAACCTTGGGCTGCACTCGCAAGGATGATGTGATGGACAAGCATTGATAACCATACAATGCCATAAATGGAGACATTTTGGAAGAGGAATAGAAGGAAGTGTTGTACCACCATTCTGCTAGTGGAATCCAATGAACATACCATTCTTGTTTATCTGATACAAAATAATGAAGATACTCTTTTAGGCATTTTTTGACCACCTCTATTTTCCCATTAGATCAAGGATGATATGACAAGCAATAACCAACCAAAAACCCAAACACAAGAATAAATCAATCAAAAATTTATAGTTGAAAATGGGATCATTATCCCTTATAATTATCTTGGGAGTATCATGCTTCTTTTGAACTATATCCAAAAAAGTAACTATTGTACTAGCTACAAATGACTATGACAAGGAACAAAAATGGGCATATTTTATGAGCGTATCCACAATTAGCATGATGAATTTTGCCCTTTAGACCTCAACAACCCTATAATAAATTCCATGAAGACCTCCTCCCACCTCTAGCTAGGAATGGATAAGGGCTATAAAAGACTGGGTGTATTAATTATTTCACCTTTCTTCAATTGACACACTATGTATTTAACCAACTATTTATGTATATCCCCCTTGAGTCCTTCCAAAAAGAAATCTTTATTGATTATACAATAGGTTTTTAAACATCACGGGTGCTCCTATATTGGATATGCATGAGGTTCATTAAGGATCTTGTGCTTGAGAACATAATTCTTACATAGGTATAATTGGTCTTTATAACATAATGCATTCCCTTTCCATTTAAATTTAAAAGAAACATCAGAACCATGCAAGATATTCTAAATCAAAATATGTGTATCCCTATCATTCTCCCATTTTGATCTTGCCTCTTTGAACCAACTAGCCTATCAAATGGTCATTAAACATAACAATGCTTCAATAGATTCATCCCTCTTAGATAATGCATCAGCTACAATATTCCCTTTTCCTTTATTATAGACGATTTCAAACTCATATCCTATATATTTTGGTCAACCATTTTTGTTGTTATTTTGATGATAATCGTTGTTATAAGTATTTTTTCGACTATCATGATCAATATTTACCTTAAAGAGTCAACTTTCCCTATATTAAATGGCCACCGCCAATCTCATTGCATTGTTTGATGCAAGTACAATTGATGGGATCCATAGTAGCCATAACATCAAAACAAGCTCAAATTTTTGTTTCGATAGTTTACCATGAGGTATTAATTCTAACTCTGAAACTCCTCTTCTAAATGTGGTTATGGACCTTCTAGAGTTTGATAAAGCTTGCAATTATTTTGAAAATTTTCCCCTTGTTGCTTATTTTATAGGTTGAGTCCCTTTAAAGAGCCTTCTGAAGCAATGAGTTCACAACCATTAGCAAGGCCATGTGGTGAAACTAGAAGGAGTCCAAAACCTAACAAAGGGTTTATTCCTATTTCAATTTACAAACCCTGAACACTGTAGAGCCATTATTAACCATGGCCCTTAGTTCATTCACAAAACCCTAGTTGTTTTTTCTCATTGGACCAGAGACTTTCAAGTCTTTGAACAAGCAAAGCTTAAAATCCTAATTTAGGTAGAGTTTCTAGGCTTACCTATGCCTTTGTGGAATTTTGTTGACCAACTCAACAAGCTTCTACGCCACTTCATCTTCCATGAGCATCCAAAGTTCTATGCAGTGCGACCCCAAAGAAGGGTTTGTGTTGAAATTAACATAGGCAAGGATTTTAAAGAATCTTTTGGCATTCAATTTGGCAACAATCATTTCTCTTAGCATGTCCTCTATATTAACCTTCTAAACACTTGTTTTAAGTGCCACATTCTGGACCACATGATTAGGGAATGTGCCCTAATGATCCCCACCCCTACAGTCACTCAATACAAAAGTGGGTTTGAGACAAAACCCCCATCCTTTGATGGGTGGACCACATTGTCCAATAGGAAGAACACTGATGTTTGTGGTAATAGTAGACCTTAGCCACCTATTTATTGTCCTTTAGGAGGTCCAAGTTGCTCAACCCCTTCTACCAAAGCCTTGACACTACCTCAAGTTAAACTCTCACCTCCCATTTCCTAGTTTCCATAGGCGGTTGCTTAGTTTATGTCTTCCCCATTACCCATCCCTATGGATCCTTAGTCATAAGCCCTTTCAGGGGTGAATGATTTAGATTCAAATCTATGGCTTGTAACCCTTAATCACAAGGCTATGATGCACCACTCACATAGTCCCTCTCCCTCTACAAATGGGGATTATGTGCTGCCTAAAAGGTAGCCCTTTAAGCTGGGAGATTTTTCTCTTTTAGGCTCAGCTTTTAATCAGTTTTCAACCCTCACAATGAGATGGTGTGTAGGAGAATGGGAAGCTTGGTTCTTCCTGTGTAATAAACTTGGGGTCTTCGACCCAAATCATCATAGACAAGGTGACTTCAACTCCCCATGGTTCACTCGATATAATTTCCATCAGGGTGAAGATTGGGTCCTTAAATGCTTTGATCGTGCCCTCTTGGCTGAGCAAGACATTTTCTTCTTCACTCCCATCAATGAATGACTAGTGGCTATCATTCTATACATGTTGTCTAACCACCACCCCATTTGCTTTCATATATATTAGACTTATCCTCAGGTGAAACCCAAGAGTTCCTAGTTTTACCTCAAAATTGCCCACCTCAAGTGTGAGAGGACTATGGAGCATATCACCAAAAATTTTAATTTGGCCCTTAGGCCCACAGGGGAAACTAGTTGGATTGAGTGGTGGTCTAGTGCTATAACCTACACCATAACCTTCCTGTAGATTTATGGCAAACAAGTGGCTATATTCAAGTAGTGTATTCAGAATGCGACAAACCATGAATACTTTAAGGTCTCATAGAGTTAGAAGTTGCACATTTAAAATCTCATTTGCAGACTTGGATTACCATGTGGAGGCACCAGCTCTAAGTTGTGGAGGCTTAAAAGGCTATAGGACCACAACTCTAAGCAAGGATGCATTGGTTTAAGGTAAGAGACAAAGTGATTAAGGAATTTTTTGCTCTCCTTTAGTTAAGGCAAGTTGCAGACAAAATCAAAACCATTAGAATTGTTTTAGATAGGATTAATAGGATTACAAATATCCTCCAAGCCTTTATCCAACACCACCATGGTGTATTTATTACACAACCTTCGTCACTTACTCGTGAGGCTGCCCTCACCTAATGCCTTAATGTGGTCCCCTATAAGCTCTCAGAAGCTCAAAGAGTTACATGTGATTAGACCTCTCAGTGTTAATGACCTTAAGGAAGTTGTTATGCAAATAGCCTCTAATAAATCCTTGGGCATTGATGGCTTTCCCTGTGAGTTCTATCGAACCCTATGGGACACGATTGGGCCTAATATCCATAGAGTTTATTTTGAAGCAGTATTGACCAATTCCTTAGGCCACCTCATCAATTAGGGTGACATCAAGTTCAATCCCTAGGCTGGGGATATTGAGGTACTTACCAACTGAAAATATATCACTTTGCTTAATGTGTCCTATAAAATCATTACCAAAGCTTTAGCTCTCAGAATTAAGCACTTACTTATCTTAATTGTGTAAAGTGAGCAAACTGGGTTCATACAACATCAATATATTTTGGACAATGTTGTTGTTGTTTAGGAGGGTATGGAATGGGCTAGAAATTCCAACCAGAAGGCCTTGTTCATCAAGATTGACTTTGAGAAAGCCTATGACCGTATGGAATGGCCTTTTATTATTGCCATGTTATAGGTATTGGGGTTTGGCCCCAAGTTTGTTCATATTGTCAATATACTTTTTTAGGATGTTGGGGCCTATATCACTATCAACAACTCTTTGTCTCAACCTTTTGAGATTCACAAGTCTATCAGATAGGGGTGCCCCTTGGCCCATTCACTTTATGTGTTGGTTGTTGAAGGGTTTAGCTATATTTTGGCCAATTATGCTTCCAAGGGGTTAGTCAAAGGGATAACTCTACCTTATTTGAACCATTAATTAATCGATGAGCACTTTGTTGATGACTCCTTTCTCACCCTACATGAGGATGAAAGCTCTGTCAATAATGCCATGGAATGTCTAGATATTTTTTGCCTTGCCTCTTCGTCATCTATCCAATGGCGTAAGACACAGTGCTACCACTAATCCTTGTCACCCAAACTTCCTTAGCTGGAGGGATATATATGGAAATGGATACTTCTAGGGGTCCAGTTTAAAATTTTAAGCATTCCTTTTGCTTTCAGAGCCTCCCTTGCAGAGTTGTGGTTCTATGTGGTCCAAAGAGTGTAGAAAAAAATGTCTTTCTAAATCACTAATCCATTGACCTTGGCTGGTAAATTGTATATATGTTCTAAGGTGTTCATTGTGACTCGTGTTTCCTACTCTTCTTATTGGGCACCTTTAAATGCCTCCTATGTTAAGCTTGAGAACTTATTGAGAGACTTTTTATGGGCCAATTCTGAAGGCCACTAGGGCTTCCATCACATCTCCTAGACCATCTGTTGTCTCCCTAAATAAGTTGGTGTGTTGGGGCTTATTGACATAAAGCTTTAGGGCACTGCTCTTGGGGCCAAATGGATCATCCAAAGTCTAGAAGGTGAGGAAGCTTGGAAAATTTTACTACGACACTTCATATCTCAAGGTTGTCCTCTCAGTAGAAAAGCCTAGTAAGGCATAGGCTTCTACAACATGCTTATTTCACCAAAGTCTATCAAGGTAGGGGGTACATTTATCATGAAAAATATCTAGAAGGCCTGGGAAAAGCTCAAACCTCACCTTATTTGGGTGGGGGAGGGGTTTAGAAGTGGTTTTTCTCTAAACTCCTAGTCATTATGGTGGTCTCCTCAACTGACCTTTCACAATGTCCCCTTTGCCATGGTTCTCTGGATTAAAAGATTAAGGTTATAAAAGAAGGGTATTCTCATGATTGGTGATCTATTCTATAAGGTCTCTAGGGATTGTCTTCTTTGGTCTATGCTAAAGGCCAAATTTTAGCTTAACAAGGAAGATGCAGAATCTATTATTGAAATTCAGAGTTCCATACCTGATGAGTATTTACACAAGATCAGAGTTTCCTCTCTCATACCATGGTGGAAGGATTGGTCTTGGACTAAAGATGTGTCATTCCACCGTTATTCTCCCTAGCTAAGTTATAATTAATTAACCACTCAACACATTGACACAGAGGCTCTTAATCAACATTGGTCTCTCCAATCCCTTCACCAGGTTTAGGTTGGGAGGTTTGATCACATTTGGGAGGCTTCTATTAAAACCAATAAGGCTCACTTCCTTTGGTGTATTCTCTACCAGGGTTTGCCTATGGGGAATCAACTCAAGCACATGGGGGTTCTTAATCCCACTTGCTCGACCTGTCAACACCCATAAACCATCAAACACCTTTTATGGTTTTGCCCAAATGCTCAGTTAGCCTAGAAATTGTTCACACCCTTTTCAAACCCTTAAGGCTTGAGATGTTCACCTAGAAAATGGCTCTCTTAGGAGACTCCACCCTTTTACCTGCAAGATACAATGGATTCTAGTAGACTTTTCATATTGGTATTTTATTTCATATTTGGAAATTTATAAATCAAGCATATTTTGATAATGAGATTATAGAAAAAAAATTGTAACTGATAAATTTATTATGATTGCTAATGTTACCATCCAGATTCAGAGTCAAATGGATAATGTCCAACTAGAAAATCATCATTTGTAGCTTCTCTTGAACCACTGGGGGAATGCTCTTTGTACAGTTAGCCATGAGCCACCTGATCCCTCACCTCAATGCTCTCTTCCTGGGGGTCATGAGTACAAGGGGAGGTGTCATCGCTCTCACAACCAAAGGCTTCAAAGTTGGAAAAGCTCATCTCCTCACTCTCGTTGGTTATATCCTCAAAGAGGATCTAACAGAGGTATAAATAGTGGTGGTGGGGGGGTGGAGATCCCCTCAGTAGGACAAGTTCCCATGTCTGGAGCTATCCATCTCTCCCTCCCACCATGATTTGCAGAATTATGCTGACACTAACCAACAAGATGATGGTTAGGACCCCCTCCTTGTGGATGAAGATCCCCTTGATGGTTGGGGTGGGAAGCCTCAGGACCCTCTACCTTTACCTCCTTCTTTAGCCACCATATTTGCAACTATTACTTAGTTTATTCCTTGATGTTTATGTTTTTATGTTATATTTTTTTTGTTGAGATACATTTGAGTTAATTTAACTGTGGTTTTCAACCACCTGTGGCCAGTTAGTTCAAACTTTAGTTTCTCTAGAGTTTTTTTATAGCTCGGTTTGGTATTTAGGGTGTGACTTTTCTACCTATTTTTTGTATGACTAGCTTTGTACTATTAGTTTTTCATTTAAATTAATAGAAACATGATTTTCAATCAAAAAAATATATATATATATACCTTAAAGTGTCTACCCATCAGACAAGGTCTCCATTGCTTGAGTACATGAAAAATAACTAACATTTCTTTTTCATATATTGGTTTTACCTTGTGTTTACCCTTAAGTTAACGAATCTTGAATGCAATGGGTCTTCCTTCCTACATGAGTATTGCCCTAATGCCATAACTTGATGCATCACATTCCACAATAAAAAAATTATAAAAAATTGGGGTAACCAAATTTAAAGTGGTACACATAGCCTCCTTTAGCTTCTCAAAGGCCTTGGTAGCTATTTAGTTCCAATGGAAAGAGGCTTTCTTCAACAAGGCTATGAGTGGTGATGTGATGTTGCCATAATTTTTCACAAATCTATGATAGTGACTTGTTAGCCCCAAATAGCCTTTGATATTCTTGAGGGTTTTAGGCACCAGTCAATCCAAAATAGTTATGATCTTCTAAGGGCCTACTTTGACTCATTTATGTGATATGACCCAAGTACTCCACCTCTTCGACTCCAAAATTACATTTTCAAGGTTTTGCATAATGTTGATTTTGTTCCAAAACTAATAGTACCTACTTTACATGCTGCAAATGTTCTTCCCAAGTTTTGTTGTATATTACGATGCCATAAAAAAACACTAACACAAATTTCCTTAAAAAAGGCCTAAAAATAATGTTCGTCAAGCTCTTAAATGTAGATGGTGCATTTTTGAGACCAAAAGGCATTACCATAAACTCATAATGGCCTTCATGAGTTCTTAAAGCTATTTTAAGAATATCCTCATCTTGAATCTAGCTTTGATGGTACCCAAAATGAAGATCTACTGTTGTAAAATATACATCATTGTGTAATTCATCTATAAAATCATCAATAATGTTGGAATAGGAAACTTATCTTTGATGGTGTACCTATTGAGCCCTTTATAGTTTAGACACATCCTCTAGGTGTCATCTCTCTTATGCACCATGACCACCGAAGATGAATATTCACTTTGGATATATTTAATAATACCCACCTGCAATACCTCATGTACCATATTTTCAATTTCACTCTACTAAGCGTATAGATACTTATATGGTATAATGTTTGGTGGGTGACTCCCTAAAAGGAGGTGAATGGTATGATCACGTTCTTTACTTGGTGGTTGTCTTTTTGGCATGGCACCAAAATCAATTGGATGGTCATCGATAATCATTTATAGATAAGGATATGTAGACCCTTTGATGGTTAAATTTTTATGAAAAATAATCATGCTCCAAATCTTTAAGCCCCCCTTTTTATAATCTTCATCATCTGATGCGGACTAACCAATTATGGAGATTTTGCCTATAATCCACATAGTTCAAATATTCTACCTTTGGAATAAAAAAACATGAACAAATCTTGGAAATTCATATATATTATGCTCAAGGTTGTGAGCCATTAAACTCCCAAAATAATGTATTCCCCACCCATGGCAATAACAAACATAAAAGAATACAACTTGCAGTCCCCCATGGCAAGTTTTATACTATAACATTTTCCATAACAATTGATTATGCCACCATTTGTAATCATGACCTGAAATTATTAAGTCGAGTAAATGAAACAGTTCAAATGAGTAACCAAAACTTATTATACTCTTTGAGTCAATCAACACTATTACCTTATTTTTCTTGAGTAATCCCACAACCTTAAGGGTTCAAGGAGTGATAAAACTCTGAAAGTGCACAACATGAGATAACAGGGTGGGAATCTTAAGATTCCTCCCCTATCTCTTCCTCACCCTCATTTGAGGTTGCATCATCATCTTCTTCATCTTTACTACCTCCTCCAATGTAGAACAACTTATTCTTATATATTTTGTTCCACTTGCAATCCCAACCAAAACATAACCCTTTTGCCTATTTTTCTTTAATTTATTAAGGGGTCAATCTTATAGGCTGAGAAAATGAATGTGTTGGGGAATTACATTATCGTCCATTGGTGAAATCCCTTTGTTTGACTATATCTATTTCTTATATCTTGTGCAATAATGCTATGGATTGAGATACTGAACTTGGATTAAACATGCAAACATCATGTTGGATGTTATCCTTGAGCCCACCCAAGAATAGGTCATTCATGCTGTCCTCATTGATATCATCCACATGTAAGGATATATTATGGAATTGTTAAATATAATCCTTGACAAGCCTTGTTTGTCACAACTTTGTTAACTAATTGAAGTGGTTTTATGAGACATTATTATGATAGTGTATCTGCAACTCCTCAATAAATAATAACCATGAAACATGAAGGCCTTTCTTTTTCTTTTAAGTGTAAAACCACTTATACCAATGAATTGCTCAGGTTATATATATAAAGATGACATGACCACCTTTTGTGCATATGGGGTTTGATGTAGATCAAATAGAATTTCCATTTGACTGATTCAATTGAGTGAATCATTACCATCAGACTTGTGCACCTCTATTTTTGGCATCATGTTCCTCAAACCAATATTTGAGTTTTGAGTGCTCTAGTTGGGAGAACCCAAATGAAATGGTGGAGGATTATTTAGTTGTTGAAGATGAGATGCAAGAGTGTTCAATGTCCCACTGATAGTTTTCAATTGAGACTTCACATCATACATGCCCCTTTGATAACGTTGATGTCCTCTATTACCGTATCAAGAACTTATTCACCATGATTTGCATATCTGACTGAAGTTGATGAACCATCTCATAAACCATGGGATCTGAAGTTGTGGACTCCATGTTGTCCTTGTGAGGCATTTTTCTTGGAGTGTCTTGCCCTTTCCCATGACCACAAGTGTTTGGACTAGCCATTCATGAACCCTAGGGTTGAGGGATTTAGGCTTGAAAAAATGTGTACCGGAGGATTATATCGTTGTGATTATCTCATCGAGATAAATCTAACGAATGCTAATTTACGCAAAGGTGTGAAAAATTCCAAATTTTTTTTCAAAAAAGGACTTCGAACAATACTACAGTGATGAAAAAATTAAATTTTTCCCTGATCGTAATCTATGTTTTTTTTATCCTTCAACTCTTAGGATAATCGCTACACCAGATCCAAAAAGAACCCACCACATAACCTTGCCTAAATCGAAGCTATGGTACTATTTGTAATGAAATTACTCATAGGATTCACATTAATAAAGTAATATATCACAAAATTATGATCAAAATAAGTATATCCACAACAATAATTGATGAAAGAGTACAATACTTGATAAATATGACTGAGCCACTTTGAAAGGGCAACCTCCATAATAATGCAATAAAAGCATAATTCACAATATGATAATCAAAGACTGACCACTACCTCTTATATATACTCTACTTAGCCCATGGTTACTCCATAAGCCACTATGTGAAAAAGGGTCTATGACTGTGTAGTCACCTTTACTTGTCTTTGAAAGTTTTGTATATGTGATGTCGAACCCTAATGATGCACACAACTCCATAAATCAACCTCCTTCACCTTGAAACCCTAAGTGTGCTTATGAGAGCTAGAAAATTGCAAAAATTAGAAAAGTGTAATGGGTTTAGATGACACAAACACCCTTGTTGATGATTGATTGCTACCTATGTATCCGATACTCCAAGGAGGGAAATCAATCCACACATAGTTCTCCCACCTAACATGATTGTGTAATTATGCTCCTTTGCTATATGAATGCAACTAATGATATGGCTTTGATACTTGAAAATATTTGCTTTGACTTTTAGTATGTTTCATACTTGGTTTGTAATTTCTCATAGTGACTGAATCATAATTTGGGAAGAACAAGTCAAATTTATTGCATGTGCAATAGTGTATAGATGTGTACTAGATAAGTGTCAAGTCCCCTATTAAGTGAGACCTTGATTTTTATATTTGAGTAAAAGTGGGTAATTTCTTATACCACTCACAACAAAGCAAATGGGTTAACCCTAAGTATAGATTTGATTTTAAAAAGTAGTCATTATTAGGAAATGGTCAATACCATCAGGGTCAGGTCAATATCATCTAGCGATATTGACGTTATTGATTCGTGCACAAGAGGATAAAGCTAAGTATCTGGGAATGTCTTTGCATGATAATATGCATGTTTGAAACATATATTGAGGTTCGCGTAGGTGTGTAACAACAAAACTAAACGATTAAAATCATAAGGTAGCATGCATGTGTCAGAGAATGGTAGGGTAGGACCATATTTGTGTGCACAAGTCATACGTGGTAAATGTATGTCAACCTTGTCATTGTCAAATACTTAACACTAGATTTTAGTATCTATAATAAATGATGCCAAGCACATACTTACTTTGTTAGCGGGGTTAATACACACTCATATCCTTCTTCGAGGGAGGACCAATTAGTTAGGTTGCTTTGTAATGTGTGGGTTAACAATATTATTAATATACAAAATGGACTAAAGTAGTTATATGATGAATGCTTCAATCATGTTATTTTAGGGCTAACTATATCCATAATTTTGTTCTAACATTTTATTAGAGATTTTGATTTTCCCCATAGAAATTTGAATTATTTTAGGATGTTGAAAATGACAGGGGAGCAATAGGAAGTCCAATGTGGGTTTTATAGACCTTTTCAATTATAACAACTCACTAATGAGATAACATGTGGAAATTTGAGCCTAAAGCATTGATGACACTTCTTCAAAAGGTCGACTTCTTTTGGTATTAGGTGAATGGATTAGCCCACCCAACTTAAGGCACGAAATCCCTTTTACTTTCAAGTAATCAACTCCCTTAGCCCCAAAAAATCTTTTTTTACAAAAATTAATACTTTCAAAAATCCCCAAAATAACACCTAATTTAAACCCTAATATCTTAAACGGTCAAAATTATTTATCATAAAAACACGATATAGTAGAATTGCTAATAAACATACATTTATGTAAAATATCATAAAACAACTAATAAATCTCAGAGTCAATAATTGTTTGTTAAAATTAATATTTTATTTACTTTTATGTTTTTATTTTTTTTATTTTTCAGGGATTAAACATCTGATTATTTCCTAAAGTCGATTCATAACTCCCATCGAAATGTTTTTCCCTACCCCCCAAAAAAAATAAAACAAATGATGGAGGAGAAGCGGACTGAGTTTTGATAAATCTTGTGGATTATATAATAATAATAATAATAATAATAATAATAATAATAATTTTAACGTCCACGAGACTAAAATAGCCTATGGGACAGCAAGACAACTCAAGCAGATTTAAGTAGCACTGTGCGCTTTTTGTGTACGCTGATGATGAGCCCCCCTAATTGCTCAATGTGCTCTTCGTTGAATAGGTTATGCCAAGAACTGTCACATATAGTATCCGCAAATTTATCTCTGCTATCTTTGTAGGCCTCACATTCTAGAATAAAGCGCTGTTCAGTTTCCACTTTCCCAGAATTGCAAAATCTGCAAATTCTCTCTTCCCAAGCCTCCTTTGGCCTCTTCCAACGCCCAGTCTCACAACGAAGTTGGTGAGAGTTGGTTCTCAGCTGAGCAATAAGAATTTTAGCCCTCCAAGAAATGTTGGCTCCTATGTACGCTTTTTGGAGTTGATCACAAGTGGGGTTGAACTCATTTATATAATATAGTTTCTTCCTCCCAATCTCGCTTCCCCAATTTCTCTTGTAAAATTTCTCCATAACGAAGACTTATATTTGGGACATCAATTCTCCTTTTTTGCTAGAATGGAACAAGCTACGACCCCTCTCCAATAAGACATGATGGCAGGAAGACTTGGGAAACTGGATCTATCGACTTTTTCGAAAAAATGAGTCATATATGAATGGGGTAACAGAGTCATTTCCCTCGCGCACTTTGCAGCAGTAGCACAGACGCCCACGCACAGGTTTTGACGGCAATACTTTACTCCGATCTCGGCTTTGGACGGCAGTGGCAGGACTAAATTCACTTCCGATTAGATTATTCGCACAGCAGTTCCAGGATAAGACCCCAACGCTCAGCAGGTTTTAAAAACCCGAAGCCCTAACCCTAGCTGTCTACTTTTTCAACGTTTTTAAAAAATTTTGGCCACGATTTCCAGGGTTTTAAACGAAGTCAATCTTTTTTATCCGTATGAATTTCTTGGACGATTTTTAACGATTTGCTCGCCCTCTGATTAAAATCGTTGGATTTCGATCTTTCTTATTTAAATTCGGTGAATTCTATTACATTTGCAGCAGCACAAGCAGGAGGAGAAGGAAAATCAGCAGACGTTACCAACAAAATGAGCGGCCACGACGCCAGATATTTCTCCACCACCAAAAAAGGCGAAATCTCCGAGTTCAAAGATGAGCTCAATTCTCAATACAAGGTATGTTTTAGTTTAAACAATTTATTTCAATATGCTTTTCTCCGATCTTGCCAATTGAAGTTCAAATTGTTGTCATTATTTAGATCCATGCCAATAAATTGAGAATTGCACTACTTTGATCCTCTATAAAATACCGCGATCTCATTATCTCATATCATTTTATAAACATCCAGATCTGGAACTTTGTAGCATGAAGTTATTGGTGTACAAATAATAATCGACTTTCTTTACGTTAATTTTCTTTGATAGGTTTAAATGCGGGATCATAAATAGTCATACCAATCATATTTTATGGACAACGTGCTAGGGGCTACCCTCCAATAATTGGGGCTAGGATTAATCTTGGGTCCTTTTATTTTGTGGAGTCATTGGAAATTTGGATGCTACGTTCCTAAATTTCACTTTGGAACAAGGGTTTGTGGTGATTGTTTTTCTTTGTGGCTGCCCAAGTTGATTTTGTAGTAGCATTCATTTTGCATGGCAAATGGAATTGGTTGAAGGTTCCATTCAAGTAATGGTTTATGTCTCATCCCAGGCACTACCACACAAGGAGAAATACACCAATATTGGCACCACATCCAACTTACAAACTAATTCTAAGTAGCGTGGCTCTATACTTGGGTGTTATTTACTTCTGGATAAGGTCATGCATTTGTTGCCTCGGCGAGTGATATCCCTATTCAAAAAATTGAAACATCCTTTCTGTGATAATCAGAAAAAAACAATGAATTTAAAAAACAATTGCCTTAGAGGCCACCACTGCCTTGAGCACTCAACATGCCACGCCATCCACATCCTCATGCACACGCCTGTGTATGCTGTGTAGCCTACCATAGAGAACATCATGATGAACTTTGAGCACCACATTACAATGGAAATGGTGTATGTTTTGGACGTTGATAATCGACTTCATAAACACAACATACCCACATGATATGTTGGTCGGTCTGAACATATATTTGGTGGGCAATTATCCTTTTTGAAAACTATGTTGATGACCTGTTTTGAGGGAATAAGGTTGGGTGGGGCATGAATAGAGATCCTTTCTAGATTGAAGAAGCAGAGTGGCCTCAGAAAACCAACAATACCAACGTTTATATATAGGTTAAAAAATAGATTATGTAAATTACTTACATAATTAGGTACAACATGCTCTTAATTTATCTATTTTATGGCAACTTTTTCAAACCAACTAAGTGGATGTCTATCTATTTTCTTCAACATTCCCACTCAGCAAACATTCACAAAATATTAACAGTGCATCCTTAATAACTATTTTCATGATAATCTCAATATAAAATTCAGCTATAGCTCTCATTTATCAGCACAACTGCATTGTATTTTTTGTAAACATTGCATACGACAATTGTGTGATACAGATTTGATTTTAAAATAAGACGTTTGTGAGGTTACAAGTCACATGTTGGAAATGCTTTTTAAGGTTGTAGAAGCAATGTCCGTGAGCTGCATGATATTATCAGATAAGAAAATCCAACACTTGCTTGCATGTTTCCGCACATGCTTTGAGCCCCAATTACTTTGGTTGGGCCTACTTGAGCTAGCTTTGGTTCACCTACTAATGGTGGTAATTCTTTTGGCAATAACACATGGATTAAAAATGAACAAGAAGATAATTTTCCAGCCAGGCAGAGTTGCAGGTCAAACATTAAGGTAATGTGGAGATCATTGTCATCATCAACATTACTTAGTATCTGCTTGACTTACATTCGTGCTCGACCAAATGTTGTTTGCTTATGTACCCAACTAAGTGCCTGACATCTCCAAATCAACCACTACTGCTTGTGAACATGGCAATAGGACTACGATGCTCCAAGGCCTATATTTGACCAGGACATTTGATCAAGAGAGTTGCTACATATCCAATGGCTGGGTCCTACTTTTTAAAAATTAGATTATAAAAGTATAAAATAAAATTGTAAACTCTTATTGGCTATCAAAAGATAGTAACTGCTTAAAAACATTAAAATTGATAATTATTATCCTGTACAGACCTGCTATAATAAGAATTCCTGCTTCTAATGAAAAGGACTTAAAAAATAAAATATGTTTGTGAAAATCTTGCCTTCTATTCTTTGCAAAGGAAGATATCAATATGCAGCCCTGTTTCTCATGGATGGGTAACTTTCCATGAATAGGAACTGAGTTTATTTGAAAGCATTGAAATGAACGATCAAGAGTCGGCAATGAGAGCTTCTTCACATTGTACTGCACCTTTTTTTGGATCTGTTTCTGAGCATTTATCTGATAGTAGTTGATCACCTTTTTTGGATCCCGGTATGATATTGTCCAAATTGGAGACTATGACGGCAACTACTGATTTATGACATTAACGGTTTGCCTTATGGGATCTTTGCTATTTTGAATAACATTTTGTTGTTTTGGCTTGTAGACTCATTGGAACTTTTTTTGTGATCATTAAATGAATGGTTATATTAGGGGCCTCTCGCTCAAAGCAAAAAAAGAGTAAATAAGAAAAGTGGCAACAGCTGGTCAAGAGACCGAAACAAGTAACTAAACTAGACTATTTAGGAGGACCAATGTAGGCATGGTGACAAGACCAAACAAAGGACAGAAACAAAAAAGGGTGGCCTTGCAGTCCTACACCCTGCTGATACATCACAGCTCAAAGAAAAAGTTCAAAAAGGGCTGCCATGCAAGCATACCTGCCTCAACTCCTCAAACTGAACACCTGAGGAATCTTTGCCTGCAAAAATGGAGACCTTCATTCGGCCCTTCTTCTTAGATGATTCAATTTCGTAAATCATCAAAAGCTTCTCTATGATGCTATTGTCCACTTCCAATTCTTTGAGCTTCTTGATAGTGGTTGATCAATGGTGGCTTCGATCCTTTCTGGATCCTTATGTTGTTTCTCAGATTTATAGTGCAAATTGTATACTCACTGAACTATCATGTATGATCATGATGTAATGCATGAACAAATCATGATTTTTGAATTTTGAGTTCAAAATTTATGGTCTCATTTTTCATTCTTTAGATGTTCAGATTTTAGTTATTGATTTTGATTCTTGAATTTTTGATATGTGTGTCCAATTGTCTTATTCTACACAAACAAACATACATAATACATATATTTAAATTTACTATATTAGAAATACATATATTGCCTTCTTAAATGCTAAACTATACATTGCTACATATACTGTCAGCTGCAATCAGGTAACTTTGTTTCTGATATGTTCTCAGCAAGTGTATCTGGGCTTACTAGGCTTCTAAAATGACCTCATCTATCTCCGAACTTTGAGTTGTTCAAGTAGCAGATGATTCACTAAAGATAATTGAGAGCAAGAAAAATTTTTGCTCCTATATTGCTAATTGCAGAATTGGGATACGATATGACCGAGTTTGTCCAACATATCCCTTGCAGAGAGGTGTAGGTGGGCCAAGAGAGCAAATGGGAAACAAGTCTCTAAGTCTAGCCATGACTACAATTTTGTCAGAAGATGAGAACATTTACCATGTTATTCAAACAATATTGACAGCTGTTTACAATCATAGCCTGAGCAACAGAATTGAAAGATACACCCCTCCAAACCAACCATATGGATCTTAAAATAGTTTAATTTCTTTCTCTTTACGAAAAGCTTTTTTAGGTTTTCAAACACGTGATATGGATCTTAAATTAGTTTAATTTATTTCTAGTTATGAAAAGCTTTTTTAGGTTTACAAACACGTGATAAGGACACGACATGCTTCAACCATTCTGAAAAGTAGCAACATTCTTTAAGTTGAAAATAGTTTTTCATATATAGAGGTTCACTGGAGGTAGCACAACATGTATGCATTTTTGTAACTAAGGCAGCAGTTCTTGTATATTTGTATCATAAAACTTAAAGACAGATTGTACACTGTTTGATTTGGTCTGTTCTGTTAGTGATGTTTATTTTAAATGTTGTAGATTTTATGAATTTATTCCTTTTAAGTGCACAAAAATGCTCAATATGACCATTCTTTCCTTCTATCAATGGCAGGATAAGAAAAAGGATGCGGTGAAGAAGGTTATAGCTGCAATGACTGTTGGTAAAGATGTTTCATCACTGTTCACGGATGTTGTGAACTGCATGCAGACAGAGAATTTGGAGCTGAAAAAGCTTGTTTATCTATATCTTATCAACTATGCAAAGAGTCAACCTGACCTTGCCATACTTGCAGTCAATACCTTTGTCAAGGTAAATTTTCCTACTGTTTTATTTGTATCTTTCTAGCAATGTCTACTTGAGACCCTTTCATTTGAACAATGGCGGGGACTGTTTTAAGTACATCGATTGAGGGCATGGATGCCTCCTATCAAATTATTATAAGTACCTGGTTATTTATTTGAGATGTATCTAATCTGGAAATAGCCACTTCATGTCAGAATTAAGACTGTGATTATTGGAAGAAGTAATAACGATGTTCTGTGAAAATGGATCTGAATTATCTTGGAAAATTATGTGACAATTGGGTGAAAAGGTCTAAAACCTGACAAAGTCCATAATCCAGCTTTTGGCCAGTTGACAATTATTTTTGAGGCAAGGAACTGAAAGTTATTGAAGGCCCCAGTTGGCACATCCTTTCGAGTAAGAAGCTGATCCTGGTACTGGTACATATACGGATACGGGATTCGGGTACGTGGATACGACGATTTTTTTTCCGGGCCTGAATACGGCCGTACAAAAATATATATAAAATATTAAAAATATAGCCATATAAGAAAAATTAAGCACATAATATATAGAGTAAACAAAATAAGTTAAATAACCACAAAACATACTAATAATTTAATGCCAAATGTCATGATATTCAATGGTCGAACTTAGATTAGTCTTAGAATAAGTATAGTGTAAATGTTACAATGTATGGACAAAAACAAAGACAAATCAGCGCATTCATTATTCATTATATTTATATTGGTCTTCAATGTCTTCATCTAGTGCATCATCGTTGCAAGTTTTTAAAACTCCTTGGCACCAAATTGGTAGTTGTAATTGCGTTGGATAAGCAAAAGGAAGGAGTTTTGGTCTTAAGCAATCGAAAAAATGAAGGTGAGAGAGCAAATGTGCAATGAGAGGTAAATATGTTTTTGTTGTTTTCTTTTGATAAAATGAGTGTGAAAGTTGCTTTTAGGGTTTCCCCTATACTTTATTTTATTTTTCATTTTTTTTTGAAGTCCACATTTGACTTTTTGTAAAGTGAAATTTAAAAAAAAAGGCAAAAAAAAAGGTCCTGGGCCGTGGATCCTGCGAGACGTCTGTGGACCCCCTCGGATACTTCCTGGGATGTATCCGGGAGGATCCACAATCCATCTTGGGACTTATCTGGGAGGATCCACAGTCCTCCTGCAGGATCCTGGCTGTATCAGGCTCTGAAACGTTTCGTCCTGGGATCCTGGGGTCTGGGAAGTATCTGAGAGGATCCACAGTCCTCCCGCAGGATCCTAGTTGTATCAGGCTCTGAAACGTTTCATACCGGGATCTGGGGGTTTGGGGTGAAGGATTCGGTAATGTAGCCTTCTGATGCAAAAATTGAAGGGGAAGAGAAGAGGGTTACAGAACTAACAAAAACATTTTTACATCTTGTAATAAACCAAGGAACTGAAGGAGAAACAGTCTTAAATCATACTTGAAGGCCATTATGGAGGATAAAGGGAGTGTAGTCAGAAACGAATGAATGCACTGTAGCATTTTCTGTGAATGAGAAATCACAGTGTAATTGTTCCGAAGTGAACACGTGGTTCTGCATCTCTGACATTAAGTTTCCAGGAGGAATAGAAGCAGTTCCTGATTTGATGGGTAACTTTTCTACCCCAAGAGGGTTTCTCCATGTAATGTGATCTTAAAGATCTATGCAATGTTTTATGTAGTCATCTTCCAGGCACATAAAATGTAAGAATTTTAGATATCTATTTGTTGCAGTTTGCTGTTAGTTTCTTTCACACAAATTGTTAAGGATTTTAGTCTATGCAATGTCTTACGTAGTCATCTTCCAGGCATATAAAAAGTAAGAATTTTAGATATCTATTCCTTGCAGTTTGTAGTTAGTTTCTTTCACACAAAATGTTTGGAATTGTGGGGATTAAGTATTGTTAAGCACGAAATATACGAAGAGGGGGGGGGGGGGGTGAATCAGTATATTATATATCTTATAAAACTTTCTCTTTATCAAATTCCATTTAATCAAACATTCAAGATATGCAATAAAACTCAAACAATAAACATCACACAAGATAGAGAGAGACACGAGATATAATGTGGAAACCCAATGTGGGAAAAACCACGGAGAACAATCTCAAGTATATTCGTGAGAACAAACCCACAGGAGCACCATACCCCTTTGCCGAGTACCAACCTCAGCTACAATTCGTGAGCACCAACTCACAGGAGCTTCAAACCCCTTTGCTGAGCACCAACCCAGCGACTATTCGTGAGCACCAACCCACATGAGCACCAACCCCTTTGTCGAGTACCAACCCAGCAACAATTCGTGAGCACCAACCCACAAGAGCATCAACCCCTTTGTGTATATCACACACCTATCTCTCAATGTTGCTATCTCAACAAATGATAGATCAATACAACATCTCCTTCCTCTCTCTCACCTTTGTTTTTCTAAGCTAGATATAACAAATACAAATCATATTCATCTCTCACAATTGCTCTTTTAAGCTAGATATTACAATATCAAATCAACCTCTCACATCCATATTACAAATGGCTTCTCAAGCCTTTATTTATAGCTTTCCAAATGACCTTTGGCCTTCCTCCTTTGTGACTCTTCAATCTTCATGGAAAATGGCGCCAATCTTGGATGACCCTTCATATTCAAGCCTTTGAAAAGTCATGTGGTGACCCTTCATGACCAAAAACGTCCTTCCCACTTTTGTCCTTATCTTTGGTGACTTCGTATTCCTCAAAGTGCCCCTTCATGAGAAATTGCGCTCTTACTCTTTTGTCTTCACTTGGTGACTCTTGGTAATTCCCAAGATGACTCTTCATGGGAAAATGCGTCCCATCCTTCTTTTGTCTTTATCCCGTGGCTCTTTGACTTCTCCATGGGCCCTTCTTTTGTCTCATCTGCAACCAAAAATATATTCGTTAATATTAAATAAATATTAACTCATATTAGCCAAGATATATTTATTATAAACAACATTAAATGCAATGGGGCCTTTATCACCAATAATACTAGACTTTTGACATCAATGACAATATTTCCAACAAGTACGTCAGTTCTTTTCATCTTGGGAAAAGATCTCTTTGGCGATCTGTGTTTACTCATACAATAGTTGATTATAGATCAGCAGTTCATTTTGAATTATTGTAAATCATCTATTTCTTGTACGTAAATATACAACCTTAATCTCTTAATCTATTTACTATTTCTTGTTCCTATGCAACCTTATTCTTTTAATCTCAAAACTCAAAATAATACAGACCTGTCCTTAGGAAATGTATGCTCAAATATGAGGTCGTTACAATTCCTAAAATTGGGTTCAAGTCAGTCTCTGGTTTGGTGCTTGTGGAAGTAATTTAGTTTTCAGAGACAAAAATACCATCTATAGAGTGCGAATAAACTCTGATGTATGTTTGTTTAAAAGCTGTAGAGTTGAATCCGCACAAGAATTGGAAAAAAACAAACTATAAACTAGTAATGTGAATTTAGGTGAAAACCCCCTCACTAGCATCTGTTGGAAATATCAGACTTTTTCATGGCAACTGATCATTAAGTTCTTGTCATTGTTTACGATGTCATTTGACTAAGCTTGACTTTTGCTGATCAAACTTTAACATTTCATGTGATTATACTTTCAACAATAACATATTATGAGATTTCTCATTGCTTTATTGGTATACAATTTGGTGTCAAGTATATCTTGATTCTTTTTCAAAATTGTGCCTATAAGAAGGAAGTATTATATGTGACATCTTATGTAGGCCATGTTCAGTTAGAGAGTAGCACATTCAACCCATAATTATTATAAATCATATCATAAATTTATTTTAGATACACCTAATGTACATAGAATAAGTGTGTTCATGGGTGCATTAATCAAGGATGGGTTCTTCATGCTCAACTGTTCAAAAGTATTAGATATGTGATTTATTGGCATTTGAAATAATTTCTGCTGTTGTACAGGATTCCCAAGATCCTAACCCTTTGATTCGTGCCTTAGCCGTAAGGACAATGGGTTGTATTAGAGTTGATAAAATCACAGAATATCTATGTGATCCACTTCAAAGGTGCCTCAAGGTAGTGTTCAGTTCTCATGAAAAGCTTTTCAGCAGTTTTATGCATCAACTGATTTAACTCATTCTGTTTTATTGAGCGGTTATGCAAAGTTGATTTTATTATTTTATGTTTTCAACATCTAGGATGATGATCCCTATGTACGAAAGACGGCTGCGATATGTGTTGCCAAGCTATATGATATTAATGCTGAACTGGTGGAGGATAGAGGTTTCCTAGAGACCCTTAAGGATTTGATTTCTGATAGTAATCCCATGGTTGTAGCAAATGCTGTGGCAGCACTGGCAGAGATCCAAGAACACAGTAGCAGAATGATATTTGAAATTACGAGTCACACACTTTTTAAACTTCTGGCAGCTCTTAATGAGTGCACTGAGTAAGTTTATTTACTATATCTGTTTCTTGGAGTGGAATATTGCGTGGAAGTGTTTCTTTAAATTTTTTGACATGTCGATGAATGTTCTTAGCTAGGCAAAATATTTATTAAATGACCATGGCCAGTTTCATTAGGTTTTGGTGCGATATGTAACACTATGTTAGATGGATAAGAAGTTACGGCTGTAAAGAAAAGCAACATACTATTTTATGGATAGCTTTGAAGTCAATATTATTGTTGTAGAATTAAGGAAACTTGATTTTTTTACACTATATCCGAGAAAAATGGGAACCTTCCTGGCACTTTAACATATCGTCAAAAGAGAACACAGGCTATAAATGTGAGCGAGGATCATTTATAAGGTATTATCTGAGAGTTCAGTTATTGACTACAAATCAATACCATTGTTCAGTCTTTGTGCATTTTTCTTATTATTTTCTTTGAGCATTTTTTTTTTTTGTAGGTAAAAGCTTAAAGCTTTATGATGGACGTTTTATAGTCTCCAGATCTGGTTTCTATCGAGTTTTACTTCAATTGATCCAGTTATTGAATTTTGATGTACATACATGCTTACCTAAGCATTTCCATAGGTTTTTAGCTTCTTGTTCATTGACTCAGCCTATTATTTCTTACCTTGGTCAATGAATTAAAGATTTTGCAAATAGTACAGCTCCAGTCTTAGTAGGTTGGAACTATTTTACCAATGCCCGTTCAGTAGCCTGCCTTTTCATTTCTTCAGGGCATGATTGGTAAGGAGAATCAAATGCTTTAGCTCAATCAAAAGGGATAATACATCATATGCTATTATGCAGTACAAAGATATCCTAAACATAGCTTAAAGTTTTAAACCATATCTCAAGACTTTCACAAGATTGATCCTGAATCAAAGTTGAGAAGGAATAGGGTCAAAGGGTCACAGATTCTGTACTTTTTGTTCTTGTTTATTTAGCAAGTAGATGTTTCTCATGCTTTAAGAACCTAATATGTATATCCAAACATGCTTATACCTTCAAAGAGTCAATACACAAGTCATTTTTTTGTCCTTATTTGATGCAATTTTATCTTTGCAATGCTCTAAAGTTTGCTTGTCTATTTTCTCTTATCCCACTTTCCTTATCATCATTACGCCAATTGGCATAACTTACAATGGCAGCTGGGGGTGGTAGTGGAGTGTAATAGTCTGAGATGTCCATAAAAATGCCAAACTTAAATTTGATGTACATTTGATTGGAATATGGGAGTTTTTCTTCTTACTTGGAGAAGGTAATAAAAAAATTGTGATGCAAAGAAGCATACGGTGGAGTTTGGAATATGTTTTCTATTTTGGAAAGATTTTTTTGAGCTTGACTCAGTGGTATAGCTAGATTGTGCCCTTTGTCACCAGTCAGCGGGAAATGTGTGGAGAAGGTAATGGAGTCGGTAAATAGTGTGGTATGTGACAAATCCAAGATAAATGACTCAAAACTGATATCTCTTGGCGTTTTTCAGATAAATATATTTAAGATATCTGTACTATATTCCTTCAGCCAATACATCCTGTTGTTGTGTCAATATTAGTATTTTAGACATGGTCTTCTTTTAACTGACATAAAGACATTTAGATAAGACCCTGTGGATTTTGGACTACCTCAACGCATTTGAATTCTCTTATGTGGTATGGTAATTCAATCTTCAATTTTCTCCTAGATATTTTACTTTGTGGGATATACATTGATTTTGACTTTAGCTTGGAAATGAAGAAATGTGTTACTTTAGTCTTTCTATCATCAGAAAAGGTTTCTAAAGTCATTCTTTTCACCATTTACTTCCCACGTTCATTGTGTATAGGGTAACTATATGGATGCTTAGTGTAACCTGATATAATTTTAGTGAAACTGAGTGGTGCAGTCACAGGGACAGAGTTTCCAATGAAGTAAAGCCTCAACTCAGTAGCTAAATGAACACACACTCAGATCTGAAAACACAAGGGTTTTGATTGATATATTAATGCAAACAAAGATTACAGAGAATCTTTACAAACGCTTTATCTACAAGCTACACTACAATCACAAGCTGCAGACGCAAGCCTCTCTCTCTCTCTACAACGGTGGAGTCTCTTAGACTTCCATTCCTCATTCCTAGGTCTGCTGAAGATGGCTTGACCTTCACTCTATCTTCTAACCTTTGACCTTCGACTTCTCTCCCCTTAAGCCTTGCCTCAACACGCCCTTACATAGGCTTCCTCAAGCATGATGTATCAAAATGAATCCATGCAGATGCTCCTACAAGTAGCCATGCTTCCCCAAAGGTTGCGTGCCTTCCACACAAGTGCGGATGATCGAGACGTGTACCTTGCGTCCATCTCGAAGAATGCATATGCTCCTACTAGTAGCCACGCTTCCCCAAAGGTTGTGTGCCTTCCACACAAGTGCGGATGATCGACATGTGTACCTTGCGTCCATCTCTGTGAATATCAGAGTCAACACCAATGGTCAAAATGTGCTGCATTTGTGCTAGTGTTTCTTCCCATGCACCAAGTCTCCTTGTCAAACTAAGCTCATCGTGCATTTCCCTCTATGCTCCTCAAGCCCGTGCACGTAAATCTTCAAGTTTCTGCACGACCCTAATCTTTCCGCATGCTACAAAGGAATGATACTTTTGCACATCACTAGGCTGCTATAATATTGCTCACATGCCTTCACGTGCAACGCAATTGGCGTGCGCCTTTATCCAAGTGTGTGATCCCTCCTTTGCACGCTGCTACAAGTGGGGATGTCTGTGCACATTTTTGCGCTTGCCGCAAGCACTTGCTTGTTTTGCGCTCTTCCTGACAATGTTTGCTATGCGCAAACCTTGCCTTAGCCAAGACTTCGACAACACTTGCTGTAATCAATTCCCAACTGCTGTGCAACTGCTTCCTTCACCTTTTGCATATGTAGGCTTATGTGCCCTCGGCCAAACAATTGTGCGCCTAAGTGCCATTTGCCCATATTGGAATTTATTCGCAAAACCAGACTTGGATGTTTTTTGGGTGATGCAAGATTGCTCTTCGCTAGGGATGCTCCTGCATCACTGAACCGAGTCATGTGAGTTGATCAAAGGTTGAGATGTTAGTTGTGTTGGTTGGGCATTGACATGTGTTGGCCATTTTGGCCCATAGATGAAGCTTTTGCAAAGAGGAAGGTCCAAGCAGATTTTCATGGTACTCAAGCATTTAGAAGCATAGACCTGGTTGCACAAATCTGAAGAATTCATCAACAGCTTGAAAGAATGATCAAAGGACGAATTGTGCAAGTTTAGGGGTCAGATTGTAACCAGGACGTCATGTAGAACCAAAATGGACCAATCTATTTGTGCATTTTGTATCTCGCTTAGGAATCCTCGTGCAACTAGCGGATCAAGCGCAAATGCAAATTTACATGCCAGGATCATCCTCAAGAATTTTCAGACCTGCGCGAGCTTTCTGGTTCGAGTTAGAAGCTTTCAAAGTCGGACCTATGTAGTGAGACATTCGCACTAATGTCAAGTTTAAGCTCGAACAAAATAAGTCCAACTTAAATTTGATGGTGTGCGAACGTCAATGGTCGCGTGAATGCCAAATGATGTCCCGCAAGCTGTCAATTTAAGCTCACAAACTAGCCGTTGGCTTTTAAACAATGGGTCCCACCAAGATCAACAGTCCTCGCTTGATCGTATATCTTGATCCAATGGCACGAAATAGGTCCAACAGTCAGAGAGCTCGAGCGGTTGACACGCGGCACAAGTGTGTGAAGCTATAGACTGACAACAAGATCCTAAGGATTAATGCGCATTTGCCAAGTGCCACCAGTGGGGACAAGGTTGACAATTCAAAGGTGGATCCGAGGGCTCGTGCTTGTTCGTATCTGGAAGATCGGATGGAGCGAGGCAAAGGTCAATGGGTAAGCAAATTTCAAGACGATGGTGTACACGCATGACAAGTGTCAATGACACGTTCAACTGAAAGAGGATCGATGGTTCTCAGGTATTTGTACCGATTGAAATCAATGGAGCGAGATGAGTCAACATGTCAATGAGTTGAGTCGGTTTTCAATAGCCAATTAGAGCAAAGGTGAGCCCAGGGTTTTTGATAGAGGTCGAGAACCCATTTTCGACCATGGAAAGTAGGGTCTTGCAGGGTTTTCCCGATGCCATTAAAGCTCGTTCAAATGCCACATAGCGGTCCAGTTGATGCAGTCAAGCATGGAGAATATTTATGGACCGCCATTGAAACTAAATATGGACCTCTGGTTTGATATTTTAATAGTTCCACGACATTTCGGGACGGGGGGAAGGGTTTTTGGGATGGGGGCATGAGGGGGCCTAAATTTGGGGATGGCGGGGGGACGACGATGGGGGAGCGAATACATATAGTACTTGAAAAATTAGTTATGAAAAGATGTATAAGGATTAAGTATATTGCATTGAACATCAACAATTTAACATTGTGATTTAATCATTTAAGTTTCAAATTTGATCCATTGAACAATGAACATTAACAATTTAACGTCCCGAGAGAGGTGGCAGAGCGGCTAGGGGACGTCCCTCTCTGGGAAACGATGGTTTTCTTGGGGGGGATGCATCCCCGTGGAACAGTGGATATTTTGTATCACGCAGGGTCCATCGTGAGATTGTGTTCGCCCTTTTAAAAAAGGAAAGGCCCATGCATAATGAGTTCTTGGGTACCTGCAGAGATATAATGGGTTTATTTGAACCTATTATAGTATCAAAAAGGTGTTATATGGTTTATGGGTCTGTTTTAATATAAGTACTATAGGAAAACCAATGCCCTTAGATTGGTTTTCCATCTATAGATGGGACCTATGATCCAGATATGGAAATGGGTGAATATGTAATAAATGCAAGGGTGCCCATTATCAACAAAGCATGTACTCCGTCATTCACGACATGGCTTTGTCAGTTGCATGATTCGAGAATTTGACCCTCATAAACATGTCAAGTGGACTTAGGGTCCCAAGGAAGAAAACAGGTAGTTGGAGAAGTGGTTAAGAACTTTGTCATCATGTAGAACAAACTTTTGTCTTCTAGTAGAATCTCTCAGCCAATGAAAGGAGCCTGAGGACTATTGTTTCAAATACATGTTAGCTGTTGATAATGGATTGATATTTTTGGAAGGAGGCATGCACAAGGAAAAGAATTGATGAATTGCCACCTAGCCTCTTGATCATGGTGGACTTTTCTCCACTTTCCCACGCATGGTTCCCATCTCTCTCTCCCATTCCGCTATATATAGAGGCTTTCGAGCCAAAAAATGGATCCTCTCTGTATTTTCTCTACTCCCTCTGTTGGACATGACCAAACTTTGCCAAGATGGAGCTTGCAACCTCTTGAGATGAATGGAAGATTGTGTTTAGATTTCATTGTTCTGGTATAATGTGTACATATCAGATTTGCGTATGTGGTAGAAGTTTCTCCTTCATCAAATTATGATCTCACCTAGTTACTAGTTCCTCTGGTTATGCAGGTCATGTAGTGTTCTACATCTCTTGATTGAAGCCTGCATGTGGATACTGTGACTGGTTAGTGTCTTACTTTAGACCTCTCCCTTCATTTCCCTCAGCTTAGATCATTTGGTGAACCTCTTCATGAAACATTGATGTATGACAGATATTTTAGGATCTTGAATCCGGGCTTTTACTTGTTTCATTAGTGTTCTAAGAGTCAAGCATGATGGATCACCCATAAATTAGGTGCATCACCGCTGTTAGCTTAGGTTTCCCTTTTCATGTTTCTCTCTCTCTCCCTCTCTCTCTCTCTCTTTTTGCTGGTCATTAATAGGTTTTAGTAGTGGGAAGGAGCTAAATGATGCATCAGAGGAGCTAGCCTCGTTAAAAATCCTAGAGGTCTGACCCCATTATATGATACCCACAGCCTGGGGTCATTCCAATGTTGGACTAGAGTTTGAGTAAGGAGGCCTGAACAATCTCCTTTCTTAGCTAGGGTGCAACTTTAGTCCTTAACAATGTGTTCTTTATATCTGCAGCGTTTGTAATATAAACTAGTGTTTGCTTTCCTGTATTGAAAAGATTGTGCTAATCTATTTGAAGTATAAGAATCTTTTATTTCTATGAGTTTTCTTCATTCGTCATCGATGCCAGTATCTTCCTGCTTGTGAAATTTATTGGACAATTTTTTGTCTGCCAATCTGTGGAGAGAAAATGTCTTTCATAAATGAAATACAGTGCATGGGAAGGCCTCTCAAACACTATCACTATATAGGAAACAGATCTGAAAGTCTTAGTCACACTAGGACATAGTTTGATACTCTCCAGTGTTGATGGAGTTGATGAGAAGACTACACTTTATTGTACTCTGTTTAGGGAAATAATGTTAAAGAGGGAGGGAGGCATGTATTTTAGGCATAGTCACCAGGAAACAGGGGTGAGCACAGGCATGGGAGATGGGGACAGGGACTGGGACACCAGTTTTCATGCAACCAGGGTACACGGGTGCTGGAAAATGCCATAGTATAAGCATATATATATATATTTCAGGAAATTATTTTTTTTTACAAGATTTATAAATGAAAAATCAAGAATACATTAACAAGACAATTAAGACTTTCAGAATACATTACAAGAAAGGCTGAAGAATCTAGAAATTAGATCAATAATTTCAACTTTAATCTCAAGTACATTACAAGAAAGGCTGAAGAATCTAGAAATTAGATCAATAATTTCAACTTTAATGTCACAAATTGCCTAGAAGTTGCAGGAGACGTCCCCATACATTTCATGTACCTGAATTACATAGTGTCTTCAGGACACATTCAGGTGTAGTATGCTTCTCCCTCTCACTGTGCTTTTAGAGAGAGTAAATTTAAGAGAAAACTACTGCAATTGTTTCAAATGATATCAAAGGAATGTACATGTGTTAATCCCTTGGGGAAAAGCTAGGAAAACAACAGAGTGTGTATGAATGATGATCCATGTTATATTGTATTTTTTGTTGATTGACCTATTTAAAGGTGATGACTAGATGCCAAAGTAGTGGGCAAATAACCAACTGTTGTAGTGGTTGTGTGGCAAAGGAGTGGGCAAAGAATCCACAGGTGGACATCAGACCAATTATGAATTGCATTTTTGGAGATAACAGCGATTAGTAAACACTTGTTCTGCACGAAAAATGGTTTGCCACGGGGCCAAGATTTACATGCAGTTTTAAAGATGTTTGCCAATGGTGCTTTTGAATTTTTGGGGGTTTTGAAGCTTGTTTGGACTTTTGAGCATTTTCGATGCCGTTGGAAAGTGTTTTTGTATCAAGTGGGACTTGTACTCGGATGTCGATATATTAATAAAATGGTAGTGTCGAAAATTTAACATAACGTATCTAATGTATCCTAATATTCTATTGGTGAAGTTGAACAACCTCATTCTGAAATGATCAAAAGTTGAAGTTTGGTGACACATTATTTGTACCTTCAGAGAGCATTTGATTAATATAATCAGTCTCTTCTTTCCTTCATATTGAGATTATTATTTTGGTCAATTCTTTTGTATTTGCGGTCTGCACGCCTTTTTAATTTTCTAGTAGCAAAGCTATGGTTCACAAAATCATATTTCATGGTGGAAAGAGGAAGAGAAAGAGAGTAGGGAGCAGTTTGCAATGACTGAGGTTCATAAGTAGGGGCATATGAGCAGTCAAAATTGTGATGAGGAGAGATCTATGAATGGCCAGAGAAAGATCCAAATATTCATGATCATCAAGAAGTCATAGTTCCTTAATATGCAGGATATGAGAGGCATGTGAGGTTATAGTTGGATACACTAGCGCCACCCTTACGGGGAAAGCAAGTATTATTACAGGATCTTTGAAAGCAGGAGATTTCATTCAAATGAAGAGGCCATTTGGCTTATGCATCTCTAGAAATAAGCTGTGAGAGCTGCACAATTATATCACGGGACGGAAAGGAAGCTATGACACGAGGCCTCTTTGTAAAATATATATAGAACTAGAACCATGAGCCCATCTAGATCTGCTCAAGTATTAGGCCAAAGTAAGCAGTTGGAACCTTGGTTGTCTGGAACAACGTCTAATCTGAAATCTGAAATGATGTGACAAATAAAGTTTATTATCAGGAGGATGTATGGTATAAAGAAACATTACAACAGAACAATATTTTTGTAATTGTACGACTTCGTTGAATTTGTTTTGGCCCAGGCTGAAAAATGCTATTTTGCTCATCTGTTTTGCTATCCTGTATCCTCAGCAATCATTTTTGGTGGATACGGTAATTTTTTGTCATTTTGTTTGAAAGATAGAACTGCAAAGTAAAGAAAAGAATAGATGACTATAGTGTTAAAGGATGCTGATTTGAGCATTAGAATGTCAAGAACTTTTTATCATACTCTCTGAAACTTGATTGAGTTGCACAGCAGATTCTTTGTAATTATATTTTTCTATTATTGACATGCTTTCAAAGTTTCAACTACTGGAGTTTTTCTTCAAATATTTGTTTTACTATTAACCTTTTATTGATTTTTATCTTGTAGATGGGGACAAGTTTTTATACTAGATGCTCTTTCAAAGTACAAGGCAAGTGATGCTCGTGATGCAGAAAACATAGTTGAACGTGTAACTCCTCGCCTTCAACATGCAAATTGTGCAGTGGTACTTTCTGCTGTGAAGGTAGCTATCTTGTCCATGTGTTATCATCCCATAGTTAGAATTGATTACAGTGCTTTCAGGTATTAATAAGTTCTTGGAGTCCTCCCACTAATAAGGTAAATATCCTTTTCTAAAACTCGAGGGAAAGTCATACCAACATCATGGCTTTCCGTATATTTCCCCCATTCACAACCCCCACAAGTTACAACTTCCACCACCATGGCAAGTGCCACACATAGCAGATAGTCTCCTAGCAATACTCAAACCAATACTAGTGCTCAAGCAAATCAACCTCTTCAAGTAGATCATATTCAAATGTTCATACAATTTATGGACCAAATTACCCCATTGCAAACTTTAAACTACAACCCAATGATGCAAATGTCAAATCGACCTCAACAAATACATTGGGTTGGCACCTTACATTTGGTTCTGATACTACAATTATGAGCCACAGCAGTTCACTTGGACAAAGGAGGAGTGCCACTGTCAAGTGTTTTTGCCATCTATTGGAATAATTGTCAAAACTCTATACCACCTATTCTCATATTCAGATTATGATAGACTGCTGTTTACACCACTTGGTTGAGGAATTTATATATATTCCTCATGCCTCATCATTGAATGGTGACAATCCTTAATTGAGATGAGATGAATTTAATATCCATTGGGCCACATTGGTCTGTAGCAGCTATCAAGGGTATTTATTTTGGCAAATATTATTTATATAAATTTCCAGTTTTTAAAATAAATTCTACTAGCTTTGTTTTATTGACTTAGTGAAAAATTTCATGTATTAGATTATGATTACAGATATCTCTGTCATTATGCCTAATATTAACATATGCTGGAGATTTTAGAAGGAATTGTGTTTCAACCTCTATTTTACTTAAGTGCACAAGTTAAGAATTCTTCTGCTCAAGGCAGCTTTGGATGTGACCATTTTACGAGTTCACTATGTAGTTCAAATGCATTGGTTTTTAGTTTTGCAATCATAATTTTCTTTTGGAGCCTGGTTACCTTATTGGGGTAAGAGGGGTGCTCTATCCAAGAGTTGATTATACTCTTTTATAATACTGGAGTTTTTTCTTTAATTTTTTTTTGTCATTTTTCTAGACTGTTAGTAATTTTAGTTTGAATTTTATTTTATGTTGGCCAATTCTATTGATGTTAGGTCTTCGTCAATGTCTCAATGCTTGAACCATTCTTTGAGACTTTTGGCCACCCTCTTTGTAGCTGGAGATGAGTTAAACATGATTGTTGGTCAATGACAGGAAGTCTCCGATGTTCTAAATTAGCTAGTTAATGTTTGTATAACATACATCTTAAAGCTTCGCTTTCAATGTGTAGTATACCCACCTCCATGATGAAAATATGGTAAGGTGTGTTTCTTTTGACTTAAATGATAAACTGTTATTTGAATTTGCCCAATTTTGTTTCAAGTTCATGAGTTATGCTTCCGCCCCAAACTTCACAACCATAGAGGGCAACTGCTGTAATGAGGCTATAAAATAGTGCTTTCTTTTTGTCTCAGTTCCAAAGATCAGAATCTTTAGAAGTAACCATGATAGGCCTTCTATCCTGCATAGATCCTTTTCTCAAGATTAAAAGTTCTAATTTAACTTAAATTAAGGTCGATTCCTAGGTATTTATAGGATTTGACTACACATAGTTGGTGGTTATTGAGCGAAATTATGGGGGTTTTAGATTGACAAGCAAACCAGATGTGTTGCAGAATGTTTGAAGGGTCCTTAAGTTCGAACTCTGAAATGTTTAGCAAGAAAGATGGTATCATCAGTATAGCCATTTAGTAATAATATAATCGTCCATTTGATAAGATCGATCCCTATGCATCCTACTTGTAGGTATTTTTCCTAGTTTATCCATGCATATTCCAAAGAGGGGTAGGGGTTGAAGGACAACATTGTTAACTTCAATGTCATAGTCGATTCCTCTGACCTTTCTTGGTTAGTTCTATGTTTGGGAACGACTCATTAGTGTAATCTATATACTGCCAATCTAATAACATGGGGAATCCCTTTTTCTGTTACATACTTCCATGGATTTTGTTTCAGGATGATATCAAAGACTTTTCTAAAAGCAATAAAGCACAAAGAGATCTTCTTTGTTATGACTACAATTTTCAGCAATAATTGTATGTGTGAGAATTTGATCAACTGTAAAATGTTTACTTTTAAAACCAGCTTGACCCTTTGCTCTTAGTTTATTGTCATCCAACCAATGGTTTATTATCTTTTCTAGAATGCTTCTGAAATGTTTTGTACACAGCGGGAAAATCATAATTGTTCTATAATTTCAATGTTAAATAATATCTGAATATGCGGATAGAGGACGGTGATTTAAATTGTGAGAATTTCAGCTTGCTAACCTTTAATATCTCTTGCTTTTCAAATTTCTTTATTCCCTTTTTTATGTCGTCATTTGAGAAAAGTTATGCTCAAGTGTCCAAGGTAGTATTATGGATTTTTGTATTATCTGTTTTGGTATGGGCAACATAAAGTTGTTTAAGGTAGTCGTTCCAGTTACAAATGTCAGTCAGTGTTTGCTGTTGCTTTCCCAGGTAAGATGTGTTTCCAAAGTTGTGTCTTGGGTTGTGTTTGAATTGATTCCCGAGTTTTTCTTATTGTCTGCTTATGAATTTTGTTTCTTATTTTAAACTAAATTCTTGTCTTCTTCCTCTTTATCTTTGTTGAATGAGTCTGATGTTTCTTGTAGTGGTTTTACAATCAAAATTTTACAGTTATTGCGAATATTCAAAATAGTTGATTTTTATTTAAAGGGATATAGTCCGACTTGTGAGGATGATGGTTTATTATACCATCCACCAAGGGACAAATCCCTCTAGATATTTAACACGGAGGGTCAAACGGATAGGGCCAGGATCGTTCCTTTTGTAACTTTGACGGAGTGGATGCCCTCTAGTCGTGGCTGCTTAGCTGAAGGAATGCTCTGATTTTGATATATGTACCCCTTCACCATTACAACACAACCCTATGGAGCATTCAAGACAATTACTCATGTATGGCATAACCGGCGAATAACCTCCGGTTGGTCAGTTACTTGCCAGCAATTGCCTGTGGCGAATAACCGCCACTCGAAACTGTGGTTTTAAAAAAAATTGCAATTTTTTTGACTCAGCGGGTTACTCGCTGGTTTTCTCTCCACACTGCAAAAATGCGGTATTGGCAAATTTAAGTATTTTTTGCCTTTGTCGGTTATTGCCGGCTGTTCGACCAGCTCTGTTGAATAACTGTCAGTTACCCAAAATGGCCCCTTGGCGAGTACTCGCCCTAACCGGTTATGTGAACTATGCAATTACTAATTTAGTAACTATATTTTGTTCTGTCATATCTAATTGTATTTATAACAACATCCATGTATAGAAAAAAAGAAGTCACTTAAATATCCACTAAATGTTCAATGTAAACAGAATGTGAAAATACAGCCAGCAGTGATAGCAATTGCACGAGGGAGTGAAAAAAGAGGCTACTAACTATCACAATATATAAAATTTAGCCAATTAGCGGGGATGAACCTAAAACAGAAAAACCCCAAACAGTTTAGAAAAGACAATGTCATGTAATATAACTATAAGCATTACAAGTAGCTATGAGAGAGAAAGACCCATCACCAAAGAATATAAGGCCGTTACAAAGACAAAAAAATATTCTTACCATTATGAAACTGAGCAATACATGGAGAATTGACTGTGTATTAGATGTAACACTGATGAAGATGCCATCATCGTGTATGCATCTTTTGGGTGTTCAAACCTTTTTTTTTCTTTTCATATGCAACTGAAGCCTAATTAATATTATTTCTATAATTTAGAATCCTAATATTGTATTTACAATGACAACCTGCATTGGTGTGATAGCCTCTAGCTCGATTTTGATGTATGTACGACTAATCTATATTTGATTGGTTGCAGGTTATTTTGCAGCAAATGGAGCTTATCACAAGTACTGACGTGGTTAGAAACCTGTGCAAGAAAATGGCTCCTCCATTAGTCACTCTCTTGTCAGCAGAGCCTGAGATACAGTATGTTGCATTGCGGAATATAAACCTTATTGTACAGCGACGACCTACTATTCTTGCACACGAGATTAAGGTGCACAGGTTCACTAATTTCAGTTAGTTGCTACTAGAAGTATTATTGTTTCTATGTTTTTTCTTTTGTCTCATGCTTCACTAACACGAATGGTAGTTTGGGGTTACTGATTAATATTAGTAAGCTTTTTGATGCAAATCGAGCATCTGGGATTGTCTGCAGGTGTTCTTTTGCAAGTACAATGATCCAATTTATGTTAAGATGGAAAAGTTAGAAATTATGATAAAGCTTGCATCAGATCGAAACATTGATCAGGTGAGGAATTCTTACTTTTCTCACAATGTTATCTGTGAGCTCACCACAATATCTGGATGCAGAGAAACTGTTTCTTGAAAATGTTATAATATTTACATCAATTCTACAGTCCTTATCTCAAACTAAAGAATGAAAGATTGAGTCTGGTGCATTATATGCCACAAGATAAAATTCCAGTAATACATTATATACAGCTTTTCGAAAGATCATTCTCACCCTCTAACAAGTAACTTGCTTATAAGTTTGCAAGGGGCTTAAAGCTTCCGTTTTAACTATTGGGTATGATGGTAGAAAATTTCAGAGGACAGTATATAGGCCTCTTTGTTGTGCACATCTATCTTGCTAAAGGAAATATATACAATGTGGAAAATGCAAATTGACTGAATCACATTCACATCCAATGGTACATGTTGAATGGTATGGCTGTCAATACGAGCAAGGAATTTTTTTAACATGATCCATTTGGTCCACAATGAGGAGGTGAGCCGTATTTAGATTTAGTGATGTGACGGCCTAATATTTGCCATTTCATTAGTTTGAATGGAGAATGAATTATTATAACCTCCCTAAAACTAGAAGGATCTACTTATGATGGGTTGGTATTTCTGTTATATTGAAGACAAAGAATGATTTCCTGTCACATGGCAATATTCCTTGCAGACGTTTTAAAAATATGAGGCTTTGACAAAAAGGTTATTTAACAAGTTTGCTTTTGAAGTCTACGTAAAAAGTCATGTCCATAATGTTCCTAAGGAAAACCTGAAACATTCTTAGAATGGCGAACTCAGATGCAAGATAAGAAATGAAGTAGGTGTGCACACAATTAACGCTCTCTAGAACAATGTAAAAAAATCACCATGTTGAACACACTGTTTAAATGACAAGGACAAAATCTATATTTATTTTTCAAGTACTAACAACCAATAGAACATAATCGAGCATGTTTTATGTGGCTGCATACCAAACAAAGGGGGCAAGGAAAATCAAATCTATGCTATTCACGAGAAAGCAAAAAATAAGACTATTTTGTGTTGATAGGTAAGTCGGAAAAGGGAATACAGAGCCCTGTCTATAATTTGAAAGGATTGATTAAAAACTCAAAGACAAGCTTAGAGAAAAAGGCAGTGGTGCCTACCGCTTAAACAAGCTGTTTAATGGAAGCTCCAGCAATGAAAATTCAAACTACAGAAAAGGATAAACACTTAGTGAAGCTGAAATATTTTCTTAATACACTGCTGCTCAATAGTTCAGGTAAATCAGGTTATGCATAGTATTTAGAAAGCATGATCTTCTCTTGGTTGTTACATAGTCCTTGATACCGCAACCAGAGAAACTAACAGGACACAGCACAGAACAATAAGACGAGGTCTAGACATCAAGTATCCGACACTCTTCTCCAACCTAGTGCTCAGACAACCATGTCGTCGACGTCTACCAGTGACTCTGGGCAATATCTATGTGGTACATCTCCAAAGTACATTATAAATCCAATCCTTATAAAGCAGTAACAGGGAGTAAAACTGGGGCATCTTCTACTAATACTGGTTTTGAAGCTTAGTCAAAGAATAACAATTAATGGATGACCTTAAATTTGATGTGCTTTTGACTGTCAAAAAGCAGTTTTTCAAAAAATTACAGAAAAGACGAGGTCTAGACATCAAGTATCCGACACTCTTCTCCAACCTAATCCTCAGACAACCATGTCGTCGACGTGTACCAGTGACTCTGGGCAATATCTATGTGGTACATCTCCAAAGTACATTATAAATCCAATCCTTATAAAGCAGCAACAGGGAGTAAAACTGGGGCATCTTCTACTAATACTGGAACTGAAGCTTAGTCAAAGAATAACAATTAATGGATGACCTTAAATTTGATGTGCTTCTGACTGTCAAAAAGCAGCTTTTCAAAAAATTACAATAACTTAGGGATAGATGGAGTTCAACATGGTGGTGTAGCTAGATGGAGGCTATCTATCACCAGACAACAAAAAATTCATAGAGAAGGTGATGAAGTTAGATCAATATCTATTGGCTGTGTTGCACTGAAATGTCCCCACCCCACTCATACTAGGCCCAGAAACGTTTCCAGTATGGAAACGCTCCAGAAATGTCTTGGAAATATACCTGAATGTCCTGGACATTTCCATATTGTGTATGTGCATTTCTGGGCGTTTTCAAACATTTCCGTGGGCCAAAAAAAAAATCAAGACAAAAAAGTAAAAAAAGGTAAAACCTGGACATTTCTGTCATGTGTATGGGCGTTTCTGGGCCAAAAATATCAAGACAAAAAAAAAAAGAAAATAAAAGAAGGTAAAACCATAGTATACATACTTGTCGAGGACCAGAGGAGCCTGAACCGGACCATATATATATATATATATATATATATATAATATAACTTAAAGTATAAGTTTAGAAGATGTAAATTTTTATATGTATATATAAATTTACATCTTCTAAACTTATACTTTAAGTTATATATATATATATACTTTCAGGATGTTTGAGAGTGGGTTTGGGCCTCTAGGAGCTATAATGCAAATTCTAGGTTTTGGAGGATTCTATCATATTTCAGTCTCAGTCAGATTTCAGGGTTTCAGAATTTCAGACTTAGTCAGGTTTCAGGGTTTCAGGATTTCAGACTTGGTCAGGTTTCAGGATTTAGACTTAGCCATATTTCAGTGTTGCAAGATTTCAAAGAGACATCATAGGAGTTATGAAGGCTGCATGAAGGGATGTAGGTATGATAGAATAGTATGAGAACATCTCTTGCAAAGTGCCACGAGCTGATCCCATCTGATTCCTGGTGCACCCTATAAGGCATGTACTCAGGAAGATTCGACGCACCAGTGAGCCCTTGTAAACTAGATGATTTATAGTCAGCGTGATAAAGTTGAAAAATAGTGGGAGTGGCATTCATGATTTTGAGGACAATCTAGATGATTTATTCTAGATTTGAATGTACATTTTGTCTTTGAAGTAATGAATGATTGAATACTATATGTTTTTAAGTGTTTTATATTTTATAGACTAAAAATGAGTATTATGCATTATATATGTGTATATGTACATATATATATATTTATTTAATAAACTTGTACTAGTTGGATGAGTCATTACATATAGACCTGGTCAAAATGGAAGAGATCCAGAGTGGAATTGAAACACATTTCTCCATAGGCATATCAGCGTCAACACTATATGATCACTATATTACAATATTTCGCATCATTCAAATTGCCTTTGCATTGTAAACCATACAGAAGAGAGCAATGAAGACCTTGTCTTAATAATAGATACCATCCAACAAATTATGTGTCCCAAGCTAAAGCAGAGGAGCTATAAAAAACTCCCAATATTATGCGGAAATTTGTCCTGGAGAAAGCAGGTGGGAGAAGTAAACTGAATCAGTAAAATTGGGTACCAATGTTAAGACTGGAGCTAACTTTTCCTAGTACCCTGGAAGCAACAATATTAGCCATAATTGAATGGATATAAGACACTAGAAGCCATTTGCAACCAGATGAGCAGGTTTCAAAGACAACTTCTTGTTGGAAATATTCTAGCTAGTACTACATAGTATATTTGTTTATTTGTGTACTTGAGTTGTTATTCACTGAAATATTAGCTTGAGTGAGGATTTGTAGGAGAGGAGAGACATTAGATGAGATAAGACTAAATCCCTTATTTGTAGGATCAGGTAAGTGTATAAAAATGTCCTTGACAATGCATAATATTAATTAATTTTTTTTGTCTTAGCTCAGACCAAATACAATATTAGGTATCAGAGCAGGCATCATGAGAGAACCTCTCTGCAAAATGATGTTTTGATTAATAAGGTGGCAGTCACAATTGTTTTGTTGCTCCAAATGATGGCATTCTTTATCTGAAAGATTGTTTTCGTAGTGTGCAAGGTAGTATGGCAATTGTTAAGGTTATTTTGTGTTTATTAAGGCAAATACGGGTTTGTTAAGGTATTCGTCAATGTCTCTGTGCTATGCTTGCAGATTCTTACCTATGCTACATTCACTTGAATGCTTCATCTGGCTGTAGCTTGATCCATGTCACGCCATTGCGTTAATCGTTGTCGTATCTCGGCTGTGCACATTAAAAGCTTGCAGCTTTGTTAAATCGATGTGCTCAGTTTGGTCTGCGTTCTGCATTCCTCTTCAGCCCGTGCGTTTCTTTGCAGCTTTGTTCCTCTAGGCTCTAACACATTCTATTCGCTCCGTCCAACCGTGGAATCTCTATGAGAGGTTCAAGGCTTATTTTGTGGCTGGCTCAAGCAGCTGAGTCAATGATTTTGACAATGCTTGAGATCTCCTTGCCATAATAAAATCTGGTATACGTCCGGTTCCATCGTGAATCCTAGTGTGCAAACTCTTCTTTAACATCTAATTTCAGTGTGGAATCTAGCTGGCATCTGGCTTCAGGAGCTGAATAGATATTCATGTGCTGCAGCATAAGTTTGATGATTAGTAATGTGTTCAGTACATCTCTATCAAATTGGCCATCTCTCTGCATGACTACGTTTCTACCCTACTAGACCCGGACCTCCCTCGTGTCATTACCATTTGCTGTATTTCTCCCATGCTTTCTTCTGTCTGATTCTGCCTATAAAGCTGTACCCATGTCTCCATTGGTTCGTTTCTTCGTGCATCTGATTTGTGTACTCCTGCCAAGACCTGGTGCATCCATCATTCCATGCAAATCAATATCATTGGCAACCATAAGCAAAGTATCAAAGAAAGAAATCATATTAATGTCCACAAATGACCAAAAGTAGGTCAAAGTCGATAGTCATAGTTGAGTTTATTCTCAATAAATTTGACAATTTTTTATATAAGCAATAGTTATTGTTGATATTTTAAGTATTTAATAATGTAGGTTTAGTTGTGTGTTCAAAATGACTAAAGTCCTTTAGTTAGGACAGGGTCCTTTTTAAAAAAAAAATGCATGTGTCATCACTCAAAGTCATTGTCAAAGTCGAATTTACACCCTCTGTAAAAGAAGCATTATCGGGTGACCCTGATGTCTTTGGGAATGTGTCTGTCCATTATGTGAGGGAGCCTATTCAATGTACGACATCTAGTGGAAGACCAGATTGTTTGGCCTAGCAGGTTGAACATGCTAGAGGTTGGAGGAAACGAAGTAAGGAGGTCAATCCACCTTCGAGTTTGCCGCTTAGAGGTTGCAGTCCGTTGCATCATTAGTGGTAGTGATAATGTACTCCAACTACAGACAATTGAAAACTTGCGCCAAACCGACTAAAGTCTAGATTGGTGTTCATTGTTAATGGATAGCAGTTACACTGTTTGTGATTAGATGGCAATGATCAAGTAGAGTGGCTGCAAACACTAAGTTTAGTGAGGTGGTCAACATCCATTGAAGACATAGTAAGGACCCAATATCACTATATTTTTTGTATAGCTGATGTGTTTGTAATCAAGCCATGATGAATAGCTGTGTGTGTCCCTATTCGTTCATCACTGACGTATGTGTAATCAGATCATCACAGATAGATGAATATGTCCCTATTCGTGCATATTTGGTATGTGTAGTGTAAACAGATGTGTATGCTCACATAGATGTGAAGTATGAACTCACAATGTGTTCTAGTTTATGCTTAGATTGGTGACGTGTTCCCATTTGTAGATTGGTGATGCATTCCTGTCCGTCAAAATGTGTGTCGAACTAGATCTTTGTTTTCAGTAGTGGTGTTCCCTTTCCCTATGTTCGTACTAAGAGGGGAATGTTGGAAATATTCTAGCTAGTACTACATGGGATATTTATTTATTCGAGTACGTGAGTTGTTACTCACTCAAACATTAGCTTGAGTGAGGATTTGTAAGAGAGGAGAGAAGTTAGGATGAGATAAGAATAGATCCCATATTTGTAGGATCAAGTCAGGGTATAGAAATCTCTCTAACAATGAATAATATTAATTATTTTTTTGTTTGTTAGCTCAGACCAAATACAATATTTGTATCCTTGGTATTCTGCCAAGAGTCACCAGGAGCCCATAAGGCTATAGACAGCTGAGTCTATGATCTCAGAAACCCATAACATGGTGCACTATCATAAGAGATTCAGTCAAGGATATCATTTCTATTCGATCATATGTAATCTTGTTTTGTGCATATGGAAGTCGTGCCCAAATTTAGAGTATTTCATAGATCTGCATGCAGTAGCAAAAATAAAAGTCGATAAGCTGAGCCAGAATGGATAAGTTTGCAAGGGAAAGAGTTCAGGAAAATTATGATGGCAAAATAAAGCTTTGCACTAACTATTGACTTGAATGATAATGTAAAAATAAATGTACGTAAATGGTATAATTTATTATAGAAAAACTAAGCTTTAAAAAATGTCAATCAACTTGAAGGATTCGTACGAGCCTTATGTTTATTGATCTACTTTTATTACTTAAAATTTATGTCATTTATTTTGCTCAACCCAAGTTTTGTATGAGCTTTTGTGTTTGTAGGGTATGGTGAACCTTTTATCACTATCTTTCTTTTGTTGGCTGTTTTTCCAAAGAGGACTGGCCTTATTTTCCAAAGAGTTTTGGAAGATTGTTATTGATTTTGGGTCCAACATTGCTTTATTTGCAAGATTTTTGAAGACAACTATTTCTTCTCTCCTTCTTTCATTTGCAAGATTCTTGAAGAAGGAAGTTGTCATCAAGGGAAAGTATTGAGTAATGACACCTCCAGTCTTTTTCTTAGCTTGTTCTCTTCATTGTAAGCCCCAAGTAAAATTTAAGGTGGAGTGGTAGGATTTACCCTTTATTTAGGTATATTAAATGTTCCAAAGTAAATTTTTAGGATTATTATTTCATAATTCCGTTTTAAAGGGACTGTAAAAGGTATCAAGTAATATTTTCTCTTACACCTTTTTTGCCCCATTAGGGAAGATTCCTCATGATGAAGAATATTGGAGTTACATATGAAATATAACACCTTTGCTACTTTGCAATTTGCACACACTTACCCCTCACAACATGGGAACGCGGGGGACATTAGGCACACACTTTGAAGGTTGGCCATGGCTACGATGGAGTTACTTTGTAATTCCTTTGGCATTCTTCACCTTATTTAAACAGTTTATTGATTGATTCCCCTTGAGGCTTATTTTAATGATTCTAAGCCTAATCCTCCTTTTTTATATTTCTCCTTTTGTAGGCTGATATCTCATTGTAATCTCTTTGCCATCTTTCAGTGACACGTGGTTTTTTTTTTCTATTAAATGGTTTCTCCACTTGCCAACTTGATGTGTCAACATTGTCACGACGTGGTTTAGATATTTTAACGTAAGTTGTGCTTTTATTGGATATTCTAATTATGAGTCAATGTTTTAGTAATTGATTTTGGAATCCTCTCTTTCACGACTTCTTAAATTATAGATGTGGATGTAACTCCATCCTTTTTATTTTGTTTTACCCGTCAATCATTATATCTTGAGTTTTCTCAATTTTTGATATGGGTACTAGAGTCCCATTCTTGGAACTAGACAATCTTGCAAGAACAAAAAATGTTATTAGGGAAGCAAACATATACTTTTTAAGCAGGTACCAGTTTAATACTACCCGTCTCCACATGTTAAAGTGACCATATATGGGCCTGAGGAAATGAAAGCCACAGAAGTATCTAGTATTGAATGGAGTGGTCATTAATAGTCCAACGTTAATCAATAGTTGTGCAGTGCCGCAGAACATGTTTTGCTTTATAGATGGAATGAGATGAAAATTTTGGGAGAAATATGTTCATCTCAGCGACCTTTTCTTGCTGAAAAATGTTTGTTAAAGGTAAAAAATACTTTCCAACTAAAAAATGAGCTCATTGCTGATGGTTCTACTTGCACATTACATGTTGTGATGTAGGATATATTTAACATGCATCTATTATTTCTGTTAGTATTCTCAATGTATAACGTTTGTAAACAAAAAATCAATGATGAATAATGCAGTGTGCATATAGATAACATTTCTGATCTGTGCAGGTGCTATTGGAATTCAAGGAGTATGCAACTGAAGTAGATGTTGATTTTGTTAGAAAAGCTGTGCGTGCCATTGGACGCTGTGCCATTAAATTGGAAAGGGCTGCAGAACGCTGCATAAGTGTGTTGCTTGAGTTGATAAAGATCAAAGTTAACTATGTTGTACAAGAAGCCATCATAGTTATCAAGGATATTTTTAGGCGTTATCCTAACACGTGAGTGTAGGGAGCATAAATGACTGTTAATTTATGTTTGGGTTCCAGAAAGGTCTTAATATTTGTATGGATACCTTTTTTCTTCTCTAATGTGCTTATGTATATGGACAGTTACGAATCAATCATTGCAACTCTCTGCGAGAGCTTAGATACTCTGGATGAACCAGAAGCTAAGGTCCTTCATATCAGCTATTATATATTATTGTAGTGTTTTTTGTATGACAATGAGTTGTAAGTTTATAAAATAGAGAGAATATTGATGTTGTGGCTATATTGGGCGTTATATTTGGTCTTTTTTCATGGAAACCTTACAAAATTGAGAACCGGGGAAACTAATTCGTATCTTAATTGTTTGGCTCAGGCATCTATGATTTGGATAATTGGTGAATATGCAGAAAGGATTGATAATGCTGATGAACTGCTAGAAAGCTTTTTGGAGACCTTTCCTGAAGAGCCAGCTCAAGTGCAGTTGCAGCTACTCACTGCAACTGTCAAATTGTTCCTTAAGAAGCCTACTGAAGGACCTCAACAAATGATTCAGGTTCTTAATATTGATTCCCAACCTCGGACCATTCGTCCTTTAATAGTATTTGGACATTAGATTAATTACTTTCTTGTACTTAATAGCTACATCTATTGAATGTTTAAAATGAATACATATACATAAAACACTGCCCTTTATTTGATGTTTTCACTTAGTTCTCTTCACAGCTGTAGTACATTTTTTTGGATGTCTTTTCTTTACTACGATGACATTGATTGTAAGTAATTTATGATATAATCTAATGTAATGCAATGATCTGGGTCACGTTGTGCTATCAGTATATCCTTAATTTTGCATTTTCAGCGGTGTAATAACTAGCCATCAGTCTACTGTAAAGTTTTCCCATGATTTCTACAGTGTCTTGAAAGCAGGGGTAACTGCAACTGTGTGTATATTATTGTGTCCCATCTTGATGTTTGTTTGAGCTGATGTTTTCTATAAACTGTAGTGCTGGGGGGTGTGCTGTATTGACTGCAGAATATGAACTATTCTATTACAAATTTACCTGACTGATTGTCTAATTTGCCTTCCATGACTAGATCCTAGAATCCATTTTGATTTGTTATATGGATCTTGTGTGCAAGAAACTACAATCTGTATGTGATTGCTGGAATAGCCAGTGTATTGGAATATTTCTATTTGTGAACTGTGTTCAGTTTTTAACCTATACTTGAACACAACCATTTATTGCCGCTCCTAGCAAAAGCTAGGGCACAAAATTGTTCCTTTTTGATTTGTAATTTAATATTCTATTTAGAGTTGTAAATGTTAGAATCGCCTTAATCTCTATGTAAGTCAAATAATCTTTACAACAAACATATCTCTATGTAAGTCAAATTATTTGCTATGATCTCTCTCTCTCTCTCTATCTGTCTCTCTTTTTGAAGATTTTACTTGATGCTTTATTGATTATCTACGGTTGCATTTCGCCTCATAAATCATATCACTTTAAAGTTTATTCTCATTGAAGTTTAGAAAAAGTTGTTGAAGTTACATAATGGAATGAAATATCAATGAGCATCAATGTGTGTTCTTTTACCAAACACAAGCTATCTCTCCAGATTTCTAGATTTGGCTCAGGTTTCATCACTCAGTGTGAATCATCTCTTAGCTTTCAATTTCAAACCATTACATTCTATGTAGACTTTCTTTGGTTGCATTAGACATAAGGTGGAATGAAAACACATATTATTATAGACATAAACCTCTTCTCTGCAGATCATGTATGCTATACGCTTATGGATCAATTCTAGAACTAAGCATTGATCCAGTTAAAGTTTTCCCGTCATATTTTCTTGGAAGTATTACATAATGGAATGAAATATCAATGAGCATCAATGTGTGTTCTTTTACCAAACACAAGCTATCTCTCCAGATTTCTAGATTTGGCTCAGGTTTCATCACTCAGTGTGAATCATCTCTTAGCTTTCAATTTCAAACCATTACATTCTATGTAGACTTTCTTTGGTTGCATTAGACATAAGGTGGAATGAAAACACATATTATTATAGACATAAACCTTTTCTCTGCAGATCATGTATGCCATACGCATATGGATCAATTCTAGAACTAAGCATTGATCCAGTTAAAGTTTTCCCGTCATATTTTCTTGGAAGTATGAAAAATGACATGTATCACAAGTCATCATGATCTCTGTCTGCTAGTGAAGGATTAGCTGGAACACATGTTCGGTAGTATCTTTTCTAAAGGATGAAAGAGAGGATAAATTATACGACGCAGCAGATAATTCTCTACACGGATCTAATTTTCATAGTATATACTCCATAAAGCTGGCTTAGGTCCCAATTTTTAAATTTTAGTTAATATGCTAAAAATGGCCTTTAAAATGAGCTTATTTGTTGCTTGGACAACCTTTGTGCTTCAAAAACAGTGCAATTAGGTTTTCTCTTGGTCATTGACTCTTTTTACTTGAGTATGGATTCAAACAAGTGATATCACATGTTATGTTGGATTTCAGAGAAGCATTATAATGAAAAGAACTTTTATCTATGCAAGCTTTTCCATTCTGATAGTAATCACCGGATAAATTATCATAGATCATGCTAGTCTGCTAGAACTGCCGATGTTATATTTGCTTTTATAATACTAAGAAGTGACAATGGTTGTACAAAATAGTGTGATTTATTATTTTGATGGTTTTATAAAGTCACTATTTTATGCTGTTTGTACTGATTTATCTGAATAGAGCCTAATTTCAGAAGGTTGCATGGCCTGTCAACATGCTTTCTGATGACAAATTTCAGGGAGACACCTGTTTTAAATGGGCTAATGATTGATGAGTAAGATGTGAAATTATTTGACTCGTGCTAATGATCAACTCTATGATTTGTTTGCTGCATACTTTATATCAGGTTGTACTTAACAATGCCACTCAGGAAACAGACAATCCAGATCTACGTGATCGTGCATACATTTACTGGCGACTTCTGTCAACAGATCCAGAGGTATTTAATCCAAATTTCTGCTTTTACTGGACGAATACACTATTCTTTTTTAAAAGTCAAAAGATTTTAATTTTGTTTTTTTGCAAATTAACCATAAATAAATTTTCTGGCTATGTTCAAATTAATGCTAAGGTACTGCTCCCATTTTGAAACACAGGCAGCAAAAGATGTTGTATTGGCTGAGAAGCCTGTTATCAGCGATGACTCAAATCAACTGGATCCATCACTTCTTGATGAGCTTCTAGCAAATATTGCTACTCTTGCATCTGTATATCACAAGCCTCCTGATGCATTTGTAAGTCGTGTTAAGCCAGCTATTCAGCGCCCAGAGGATGATGAAGAGTTTCCCAATGGGCTTGATTCAGGCCCTTCAGAACCTTCAGCTCCTGCCACAGAGTTTAATTCGTCATCTGCATCAGCCTCGAGTAATGTTCCTCATGTTCCAGCAAAAGTAGTACCCCCAGTGGCTTCACCTGTAGCTTCTGTTCCAGATCTTCTTGGTGATCTATTAGGTCTTGACAATGCACTTGTCCCTGTAGATCAACCAGTGTCAGCTTCTGGGTGAGTGATAGAACCAATAGATTTCATATCAAAAAAATGCATGGGAGAGTATTCAATTACTTAGCTGTTAGAATGTTAATTTATTTACTGTGAGAAGACAACCAAATTCATGTGGTTTTTTGGTTTACATTGTGTGGTACAGGCCTCCATTACCTATTTTACTTCCAGCATCAGCTGGTCATGGCCTTGAGATTAGTGGGCAGCTTGTACGGCGAGATGGTCAACTCTTTTATGCGTTGAAGTTTGAAAACAACACTCCAACACCTTTGGATGGATTCATGATACAGTTTAACAAGAATACGTTTGGTCTTGCAGCTTCGGTTCCACTTCAGGTAAAACATATTGAATCCAAAGTCATTGCGTTATTAGTTCTTCAGTAATACAAAAGCTACATCTAATCTAGTAGATGCTTCTTAGCAAGCAGTCATGTTTAAATATTTTGTATGTATGCATGAAAGGACATTTAATTTAACAAGGAGATAATCATCTTCTCTGTGCTTTGTTCCTGGTCAAGTAGGTGCCCCCTGTGCAGCCTGGAAGTTCAGCAAGCACACTTTTGCCCATGTCATCATTTCAAGCCATTTCTCCTGGACCACCGAGCACACTCCTTCAGATTGCAGTTAAAAATAACCAACAGCCTGTTTTGTATTTTAACGATAATATTCCATTCCAAGTGTTATTCACTGATGAGGGTAGGATAGAGCGTGCAGCATTTTTGGAGGTAATGATTATTGTTATATTCCACGCATTTTAATTTTATATTGAACCATCTGTTTTCCAGGTTTTTTAGATGTTTTATTCCATGTAATGCCCATCGAGGTGGTTTGTGTTTGCTAGCAAATTCATTTATTCTTTCTGGCATACTGTTTGTTTACCATCCGGTTATGCATCATATCTTAGCAGGTTCAGTGGCAATGCTCCTAGGAATGTGGTAAGTTACCCAAGAATTTGTATTGAACTAATTATAGAATGTTTACGAAAAACATAATCTCCTAAAGGATATGCTGAAATTGTTACTAGTCTCATACTATTACATTAGATTGCACATTAGTTCAGTTATGAGCTAGGGCTGCCCCAGTTAGATTATGAGTTGTCAGCATTAGCAGGCTAATCGCATGTGGTAGGTGTCCTGGGTGATTTATTGAGGAAAACTTTTAATCATTTGGGGCATCGTTTATTCATGTAAACTTTTTTGTATAGTTTTCTACTTTGGGGCCATGATATCCGACTTCCGTGCTCTTATGTTTTCCTATGTATAAATACATGTGCCCGGTAATGCAGTTTGTTGACTTCTCTCGGTGTGTCAATATTATTCTAGGGTATGTGACAATGGAAATAATGCCAAACATAACACAATTAGGCACCGTTTCTTGTCTAGGACAAGTATAGGATATCACCAATCATTGGTGATGATAGTCTGTTATAAAGTTTCTAAAATGTTTTGAAGGAGAAGCTCACAGATGAGAACTCATATTGTCGTTGAGGCCATAAATGGTGAACAAATGGAGTTGACATTCTTGGACAAGTGAAAGTAAAACTCCTATCATTGCTATTATTTGTGAAGACTTTCTGGACACCAATAATAACTTGCAGCTAATTGAACTCTCTGCATCAATCATGATTTATGAAGTTAGCTTATGTAATCAAGTTTTGGATTTTACTGGATTCTTCCTTCTTGGTTCACATTGAAGTAAAATAATTTTAATGCATGAAATAAATACATCAATTTTCATTTCAAATTGAACTGCCTATAAACTACATTACAGTAATAAATGCATGAAATAAAACAATATTAAGAACTTTATTACATTTTTGCATGGTATTCATAGCTTGATTCATCTTATCTGACATTTTTACTTCACACAGACATGGAAATCTCTTCCTGACTCGCATGAGATTGTCAAGGACCTATCAAACAGTGTCATAAGCAATGTAGATGTTACACTTGACAAACTTGCTGCATCAAATGTGTTTTTCATTGCAAAGCGTCCACTGCGGGATACCAATCAGGAGGCTCTTTATCTTTCTGCAAAGCTTCCACGCAATATTCCAATATTAATAGAAATGACATCCCTTATTGGACATCCAGGTGTAAAATGTGCAATCAAGACTCCAAATCCAGAAATGGCTCCGCTCTTCTTTGAAGCGGTTGAAACTCTTTTGAAGTGACATGATTGCTCACAGATGATCTGGTAGGTTTTCATTTGTGAAGATATAGCAGGGATCCTGAACGGACAACCGATAGTGAGCTAATTAGGTATATGAGATATCTAAGGCGTAAATTGTGAGTGGATTTTGTACCATGCAATTATCATTTTTGTATCGTAAATTGTGTAAAGAAACTGTGATTCTTTATCATGACACTTGAGAATGCTCACAGAAATATCCTAGACATTGCTCTGCCCAGTTTGTTGCTGATGCACCAAGAACTAGTGAAAGTTCAAAACATTTATTAAATTTATTCAGATTTATTTCTGTTTTTGGTAACGCTATTGTTTTATCCAGGCTTTGATGCTTATATTGTTCGGTCCAATCACTGATTTAGATATTAGAAAACTTTAACTTTTTGGCAATTTTATACAAAACCAATTAGTAGAATTTTCAAGTCTTTATGCTGGAAACTGAGCAGAATAATAAATTATTTTGCATTTTAACAAACACATAAATAGAATAATGTGACTGAGCTTGAAATTATAAAAAACTTATTAGTAAATCAGGATATCTTTTGGTTGGAGTTCTGTCACTACTTGTAGCCGAATCACACGTTTCAAATGGAATATTCGTTGTTTTCTCAAAATGGCCATCCTTATATCAGAAAATAAAGGGAGGTTCCTCTGTTCGTATAAATGTTCAATACTCAATCAGCAGTTTACAACAAAAAGTAAATCAAAGCATTACACTATTTTCTGGGTGTGGGGCACTGACAACGTGTAGCAAGCTGTAGTTTTATATTGAAACTCTAAATAAACTGAGCAAATTGTTTTGGGGCAATGCCAATTTTTTTATGCTATATGCCAGTTGATATATTTTCATACATGGCAGAAATGATATTTTAGTCGGAATTGGTTGAGAGCAATAATGGAAAATATAATAAGAATTTAGCAGAATGTTTTGTCTGCCTTGTGATTGCATTAAATACTTTGATTAGGATGTGAATGTTCTAACAAAATGACGGCATCTGATGGCTGTGGTAGCAGTTAACAATACAAGGCAATTTAAAGCATTATATATTCTTATAAATTTTCTAAGAATTAATATAGAATAGCTAAATAAATAAACTCTTATATCAGTACAATCAGTTTCTTATGGGGCCACACCTACATATAAGGGTCTCTACTCCACTTTTGCCCAATTCTTCACCCTTTTTATAGTCTGACGCATTTTGGACAACTCTTAGATATAACCGTTATAATAACAAGCCTATGTTATCACAAGGGTTAAATCTAAGAAATCTGAGTCACAGCAATTTACACCTCTTCCCACCCATCTTAAAAGTTCTGAGAGATCGCAAGTTTATAAAATGTAGCAAACAATCTCTCCTTGGTCTATTAGGTGATAAGATCACTATTCTTACTCCAATCAAGAAAGCGGGCAAGTTGTGTATAAACTTCAGATTTTGGAAATGCTGAAGAAGTCAATGGAAGAATAGCAGTTGGAAAGTGCTTGGTAGCTAAAGCAGGAAGACCCGAGGTCAGGTTAGATAGAGAGTGGCAAAAGAAGTATCTTTGCTGGAAACAAAGGCGTTGATTGGAAGATGCAACAGTTAGAATATTTGCACAAATGAACATCTACTACTTGCTAAATTGTAAGTTTTTTCTCTTTAACCTTTTCCAAAAAGGTTTTTTAATTGTTGCTTCTGCTTTGCCGGAAGATTCGGACAAAATCCTACACGGGGGACTCTGGTTCTTCAGAAACTGTGTGCTGTTCATGACAAAATGGAGAAAAGGTTTTGATGCTTCAAAAGAAGAAAGTCACCGAAATACAGTTAAAGGATCAATTTATTTCAGCTACCCTTGGAATTCTAGAGAGTACATGTTAGGTAGTTCCACAATGTTTCACACGAGACTTCTAATAAATCTCGGGGTTCAAGAACCAGAATGTGTAATCTCAGACCAAAAATTTCTGCTAGTTCAGGGGATTGACCGTCTTGTGGGAGATTAAATATGGATCAAACAGGTGGCTACGAGAAACAAACTTTCAGATACAATATTTGCCATGTGTATGACCATCTACTCGAGGATTGCAAAAGTTTTAAAAAAGGTAATTACGGCTGGAAAAATTGTCCAAAACCCTGTCCAGAGTAAAATAGGGAATTCTTCAAAGTGGGTCTGGAGGAAAACAAGATACTCAGATCCAAATCTGAAGGAAAGAGGAGAGGGCCCCAAAGGCTCTTCAAATATAGGGAAAAAAATCCAAAACCATTCCCTCAATCTTTTGCGTTGAGGAAGGTAGTAAATCTAAGGTTAGAACGTATGAAACCCCCGAAAAGGAAGATTGTGGTCCTGGTTTAGAAGAGGAAGGTTTGCGGGGAAAAGAAGAAACGAGGTCTCCTAAAATAGACTCAGATATTGATTGAGATCAATTTAGATCCAGTTATAAATAAGGTCTCTGCTATGTTATTTGGAGGAAACTAGGGGGATTCAGACTCTTTAGAATGTATCCTTGATTTTCTTTAGAAGATAGGTAAGGAAAACTGAGACCTATAACCTTAGTTAGAAGATGATTGGACTCTTAGAGAGATCAAATCTTAACAGGGGGAGTCCTGGGAGGAATAACATCTCCAAGAATTTCCCAGATGGTCCAATCACCCCTAACAAGAAAGACACCAAATACTGTTTTCTAGGTGCAGAACCACATAATGAGAAGACAAGGAAGAGGAAGGGGAAATAACCCTTCCACAGATTATCAAAGATTTTTTCGTGGAAAATTAGGGGATCGAAATCCCTTAATAAGTGTAGGTTGCTGAGAGGGTGACGCCAAAATTGTTGCCATACATAGTGTTAATCAAACAAACAAAGCTTCCAAGTCTAGAATGTCTGGAAAAAAGAAGAATATTCAAGATGTTTGATTGGGAGCTGGTACTCGTCTAGAATGTCTGGAAAAAAGAAGAATATTCAAGATGTTTGACTGGGAGCCAGTACTCTCGGAAGAAGCTTCTCGGGGTCTCTGTTCCTTTTGGAATAGGAGAAATATCCTACGTTTATTGAAAATTAGAAACAAAAATTGGATGTATATAAGTTCTCTGGGTTTAAAGGAGAACGTCTAGTTCTATCCTATCAATGCGTATGCTCATAATAATCCAACTTAGAAACAGATGTATGGAAGGAAATAACAGACCTATTAGATCAAATCCAAGTGATTTTTTTTCAGTATCGTAGTAAGGGACTTTCATTGTATCCTGAAGGTCTGAAAAAGATGAGGGAATAGAAGACAGCCAATCTCAGAAGGTCTTTGTTCATTTTGTTAATTCAAACAATCTATGGGATGAGGAGCCGAAATCATGATCTTTCTTATCGACCAATGGAAGAACAGGTATGGTTATGTAGCAGAAAGATCGGACATGTTTTTAGTGTCTAATTTATGGCTCAATGATGCCTGGAGGCTAGAGTCAAATAGTTTAAAGGTTTTAGGATTTGATCACAACTCAATCATGCAAAATCTTAAAAAAAATTGCTTGCCACTGGGGACACCTTTTAGATTTGAAATGATGTGGATAAAAGACCTGAAACTGAAAGATCTCATGATATTTTGATGGAAGGAACCGACTCCTAAAAATAGTTCAAAGATGTTTATTGTGGCATATAAATTTAAAAATGCAAAAAATCATTTACGTTCTTGGAATTTTGGTAATATTTTTGGAGAAAACGTGTCTTGGAAGAAGAAATCTCAAATTTGCATAATGTCATTCAACAAGTGGGTCATAACATGGCCTCCATACTGATTTTTTTTATGATGATTAAATTTCACGAGGCCCTGGTGAACGAGGAAATCTTTTGGGGACAAGTCAAAGGAGAACTGGTTGAAAAAAGCGGATAACATTTTTTTTTTTTCCAGCAATCAACAATAGCAACTTGCAACTTCAACAGGATTTCTTGGCATAGGGAAAATTATGGAAGTAGAACTCGGGATTTCAGATAAAGAAGGCAGGAAATTTATTTCAAAATCTTCTCTCAAAATGCACATAGGATAATGATTAATATCAAGTAGTTTTTTCGGAAATCTTATCCCGACCTGTATTTCTAATGCTCAGAATGAAGCGCTGTTGAAGGTTATTTCTGAGGATAAATTAAGTTAGCAGTATGGAGTACAAAAAGGAGAAATCTCTAGGTCTGGATGGTTTCCTTTTTGGGGTTTTTCAACATTTCTGGGTGTTTATTAGGAAGGATGTGTGGAGAGCAGCCAATGAATCCAAAACATCTAGGTCTGTCTTGAAGATCTTTAATTGCACTTTCTTAACTCTGATTCTTTAAAAAAAAAAAAAAAAAGCAGCTAATGCTGATTGTACGGATTCTTTTAGACCAATTGCCCTTATAGTACAATATATGAAATTATTTCTATAGTTATTGCTAACAAAATTGAGTCTTCTTCCTCTTATTCTCTCTCATCAACAAGGGGATTTTGTTTAAGGGAGGAAAATTTTGGATGGGATTGTCATTTGCACAAGTCTACAAAGTTAAAAGAAAAAAAAAAACGCTAGTATGAATGTTAAACTTGTCATCAACAAGACTTATGATAGAGTTAATTAGTCATTTTTGTTTAAAATTTTGGGAAAAAAAAGGTTTTTTTTAGAGGATTGGTGTTCATGGGGTTTATCATGCATCTCTTAACCTTCTTTTTAGTATTCGTACATGGTGTTCCGGCTGGTTTTTGTAAGACTTTAAGAGGTTTGTGTCAAGGGGATCTTATCTTCCTATATTTTTTTTATTATTATAGAAAAATCTCTAGGGAGAGCTCTTAGTAAAGTTAAATCCTTATAATAGGATTAAAATAAGAGGGTTTTTACTTTTCTTACGAGAAATTTATTGATGACACTATCTGGGCAAGCTTGGCCTAGTGTAGCGAGGCTAGATTGTTGACGAAAATCCTATCTTGGTTCCAAATTGGTTTGAGGAAAAGTATTAATCAAGTTAAGTTGAATATATTCATTAACAACACTCCTTTAAAGCAAGGAAGGATAAGAAGAGTTCTTGGTTTTTCAATAGCTACCTGTCCTAGTAAATATTTAGGTGTTCCTTTATTTGATGGGAGGTTAAAAAAAAAAAATGCTTGAAAAGCATGGTAACACTATTCTAGAATAAAGTAGCTACCAAGAAAGGAAAGTGGTTATCTTGGGTAGGAAATATATAGCTTTTATACGCTATTTTTCAATCTTCTAATATATATGATGGTTGTTTTTTTAGCACCGAAAAGTGTAACATATATTAATAAGAATTATGTTTTTTTTTGTGAAATGGGAAGGATGATAAGAAAAAGATTGCCCTTATGAAGTGGGAGGAGGTTAGTAAACCTAAATCAAAAGGTGGAGCACGAATAAGAAACCAATTTCATTTCAATTTGGCTTTGGGGGTAAAACTTTTATGGAGGAGTTTTAAAGAGAAAATTGTGATTTGGAGCATAATGTTGAAACAAAGTACACATATATGGCTGCGATCAATCCACATCATTACTTCACAAGATTGGATGAAAAGTTACCATTATTTGGATTTTTTGAGTAAATACGGATTCCTTTTAACTATATCTCTTTGTTGGGAGGTTACAAATATATTAAAATCACACAATTAGCTAGGGTATTGAAAGAACTTGGAAATATTGAAAAGTGATTTGTAGTTTTCCAATAGATGTTTTACAAACCTTCTTCAATTTCCTACAATCTAAGGCAATCAATAATTCATTCATTCATGGTATTTGGTATTGTGATGGTCACTTTTTAGGGGATTACTCAGTTAAAGGAGCTTACCTAAAACTTTTAGGTAATTTGGATTCTCCTCCTTGGTCTTAGTGAAAGAGTGGAGTTCAATTACTTTACTTAAAGTTAATGCCTTCCTTTGAATAAATACGAAAAATAAAGCTCTCACTTAAGATAGACTTTAGAGAACTGGGTTTGCAATTTCTTGTGTTTTTTGCGAGGTTAGATTGTGAGTCTCCAAATCATTTATTTCTTCAGTGTCCCTTCTCTTGGAAAATGTGGAGTGGCTTTGAAAGTTGTGAAGAAGAGATAGGTTCTCAAGTTGGTTGTCTTTGGGAAATGGCAACTTCTCTAATTATTTGGAACATTTGAAAATAAATTTAAATAATCAAATCCTTAGAGGACTTGCTTTGTCTGATAGAAATAGAGGGTTCCTTTTAGGGGACTTTTAAAGCTAAAGTGCCAAAACCAAAAAAAAAATTATAGGCTCTAACAACAATTGTTTGGAAATGGAATCTTCTAGATATACATGGAATTGTTAAAAATTGGTGGAGAGCCAAACACTGATTAAATCATGCAAAGGCAAATACACAGAGAAATTTATTTCAACACAATAATATATTTCACACTATTAATTAATCATCCGGGACATAGTACATATTTATAGGAATAACATCCTATAACCTCTCCCCAATATTCTCTCTCAAAATCTTTCACACAAATCCTTTAACTAAGCACACGATATATTGTTATAACAAATATAAACAATATATCTCAATATATATATTCTAACGTAATATTGTTATATATAACAATATTCTGTTTTACTAACTACTAACTAATTACCATGTTACCATATGGTAACTTACACACAGTATATACTAATTTACTAACCTGTAAAATCTTTATGTAAATATTATCCATAACATTCACCCCCTTAATGTTGACATGGTAAGACATAACTCCTACTGCAATGTGTTGCACAGACTTGCCTCATAATCTGGATTTAAAAAAAAAAACATGTAAACTTCCAATGAGCTGACTGTCTTGTTGCACATGACCACAACTATGTGAAAGAACGTATCCCGCATTTATTCCATGAAAAGAATGCACTCGGTATTTCACTTGCAGATCATATTTATAAAGAAGGAATGCAGTCAGAGGATTGCTACACCAGTACAAGTTTATCTACCTTTTTACATCTATGTTTTTCTAGATCGACCACCAACCCTATCCAAATCTATGAGTGTTACAATAAACTTAGAAACACACTCTACAATGTTTTCTACTAGGAGTGAAAACATCAGAATTTTGTTCACATCTTCTGCACACCAAACTGGAACTGAAAGAAAAACACATACAGAATGTCACATTTGATTTTGTAAAAAATCAACTTCTTACTTGTAGCCACTGTGTATGATTGTGCCACTCAATCTCACACAACAAAGAAGATTGCCACCGCCATTGGTAGTATTCTTTGACTTTAGTCAGTTTGGTTCTGAATGAAAAATGAAATATTGCTCTATGTTCCCCTCTCACAATGTGAAATTTTTTAAAAATAAACATACCACACAACTTGAAAAACAAATGCACACCACACAAATGTGCCATCAATACAAGTGAACGGCCTTGTCACTGATGACTGATGAGAGGTCATTGGAAAACCTCCTTTCTCTGTGTATCCTTCAGCGTCCAGTATGTTGCTGCTCACTCAGGGGATGAAGTCATGAAATTTCCTAGGGAAATCCCCCGCACAATTCGGACGTTGCGTACAAGCGATAATGCGTCCGTAAGACAATTTTTTTTTTTTTTAACAATTTGGACTTTTTAGAAAATGACTCTTGACAAAGAACCAATACCGACACAAAGACTTTTGACAATGATGAAAGACATACAAAACTCATTATTGACATTTTGACAAAAAGTTAACCGACACTTTGGATTTTGACAATAAATAACACAAAATACTAATAAACCATGTGATAACAAACTTTAAATATTATACTTTTAAGCATTTTAACCACCCTAAACTAATTCTAAACCTGACACATTATAATATTGTCACTATTAAAAAACTAAATGACATTATACAAATCACAAAATTAAAAGACTAAACTTTTTAAATAAAATGACTTAGCTTTTAATATAAAACTAAGAACTAATAAGTTAATCCTATCAAATATTAAAACAAGACTCAAACTTTAATAGACACGACTCAAAATCCCTAGCAACATAATAAACTGACATACCCATATAAATGACATCGGTTTTATGGACCACATGGCTGTAAATGATGTAACTGTCAATTCATAGATGGCAGAGAACCACATAAAAAGAGACTGCGTGGAGTTGACTGTTGAGATGTGAAGCAACTGGCATCAAACGCTTTCTTGAATGAATTGTGCCAACATAAGTTTGATATACATGAATGGTGGGCTACGTGGCAGAAATATAGAAGGCAACAAGCTTGACCAAATATGCATCGAAGGACTAATAACCATGAAGACATATAATAAATACGGCTTGGGGGTTACATCTAGAAATCGCCAACAGTGAAGGCTTTGCTTCATCTCAAAGGTCGTGCATGCCTATGATGGATTCATGGCAAAGGGATCTCTTCTGACTAGGGCGTAGGTTAGATTATAGGAGAGTCAAATCTCTTCCACGCAATGTTTAATCTGTATGTGTACAGATTTATTCTAGTGGAGAATGACTCTTGACAGTTGTAAATAAAAGATTTATTATGCAATGTATATCTCTATGATGCATACACAGAAGTCGATGAAGAAACCCGATAGCCTATCACTAGCACTAAATCTATATAAAATTGAACTAAGTGACCGAATATTTAATGAAACTAACTAAACACTCTCATATATTGATGAATGCCATCTACAGGACAACGGGAATTATAGTTGTCCCTTTATACAAATTATCTTTCCATTAAGATCGATAATCTGCTCTGATACCATTGTTAGAAATTGGTGGAGAGCCGAACACTGATTAAATCATGCAAAGGTAAATACATAGACATATTTATTTCAACACAATAATATATTTCACACTATTAATTAATCATCCGGGACATAGTACATATTTATAGGAATAACATCCTATAACCTCTCCCTAATATTCTCTCCCAAAATCTCACACAAATCCTATAACTAAGCACACGATATATTGTTATAACAAATATAATCAATATATCTCAATATATATATTCTAACATAATATTGTTATATATAACAATATTCTATTTTACTAACTACTAACTAATTAATTACCATATTACCATATGTTAACTTACACACAATAAATACTAATTTACCACCTTGTAGAATCCCCATGTAAACATTATCCGTAACATGAACTTGGCTACACCTGATGAGATTAAATGAAAATATATTATTTGGAAGGAGCCACCTCAAAATACTTTTAAGCGAAATCTTTTTAAGCTAAAATTTGATGGGGCCTCAAAATGGAACACAAGATTTATAGTATTGGAGGAGTTCTTCAAAATTAATATGGAAAAGTTATCAAATTCTTTGCAACTAACATCCCTTAGATAACTAATAACATGGCAGGGGTTTGGCGCTAGGAAAGGGACTAAAAATGGCATTAGATTGTGGCATTAATAACCTGAAAGGGGAAGGAGACCCAATGATCATCATCAATGCAATAGATAAGAAAGGAACATCCAATTTTATATTAAATAACCTCATCGAAGAAATTTGCGATTTAAAGGCAACTTTTCATTAATTTTCTTTAGACATTGTTACAAAGAGATAGATCATCTCACTGATTTTTTTGGGGGACAAATATGAAGGTTAATGTTCTAAAGAAGAGAGATTTTAAAGTGTCTTCAGATACAAATATATTATCCAAAATTAAATTTAAATGATAAATCAAAGAAATCATTCAATTGATAAGGGAGATTTCCCAATGATACCTCCTTAATTGTCACCCTTATTAGAAAAGGGTTGTGGATCCTTTTCAAACTAAACCTGAAGAAAAAAATCTCTTCAGAAAATATTTTGTTGTTGCTAGTTGAAACATCTCTGTCTAGTTTATGTGGAAGCAGGACCTCTGATTTTTTGCTTAGAAAATAAAAAGTAAAAAATAAAAATAAAAATTTCTCACCAAGAAGGTAAAGATTGAAGCTACAATTTAATTAACTAAATTAGAAACACAATATATATATATATTTTAAATTAGCAAGTTAAAGGTTGAAGCTATAATGCAATAACCATATAAGAAGAATATATTTAAAGAAGAATATTTTGTGGCTCTCAACTCTTCATCTCCTTCCTATACATTTCTTGGACAACATCAACACCCTTCTAGCTCACCTCCCAATTATATGGCACAGTATTGGAGCGTTGCAATCCAACCCCCATTCTGAACATTTTTGTTTTATTAAAATGGTGAATAAATGATGAATACATTTACCAATTATGTAAAATGATGGTATAAGATACATCACCTAAAATACAGTAAATTAGACCTGCTTAGTGCTTAATGGGGTTCAATAACTACTATGAATTATAAATGATCAATATAAATGAAAGGAAAGACAACGAGAGACATAAATAACCGAAACAAACACAAATCAGTTCTAAAGGAAGGCTTTTAATGTTGGAAAACATGTTCTGAGACTTTGTAGACTAAAACCTTGAAAGCAAATTGTGTTTTTGATCATGACTAGAACCGACCACTGTCGATTACAGTAAGACTAGAATCATATGACAAATTATAACAAGTTTCCGTTGATTTTGGAAATATTTCACAATTGTCCTTATTGATCCTAGGGGTCTGAAACTTTCTAGGATGCTTCAACTATAGCAAAGGTCAAAGAATTTGTCTTCACTTAGTAGAATTTTTGTGCGCAGTATTCCGAATCAATTCTCCTTTATTGTAACCCTACTCCATTATAATGTCACAATAATATTGAAAATGTGCAAGGTTAGTGGCCCGAGTCCTCTTGAGGGTTGTAACAACATATTTTGCATGCTCAAAACCAGGGCTCAATGTAGTTTTAGTGCTTGTGAGTGTTCCCATTCCAAATAAGAGGAAGGACTTCACCTCCTCTCCCTAGATAATCAAGTGTAATTATATGATAATGAAACCTTAGTTTGGAACAAGTGTGTCCGCACAAGAATTTAAAAGATGACGAGGGCATAGTTAAATCAATGTGCAGACCCCTTGACAAAATTTGATCAATGTGCGTGAGATACTTATCATGTAAGAGATGATAAATGGCCTAAGGTACATTTGTATATATAAGCTCTTTTGAAATAAAAATTGGACACATTCACATGTAGGCCAACCATGGAAAATAATGAAAACTGAAAATCAAAGCACGAAAAATTAATACATGGAGAAAAGGATCCACAAAAGCTAAGTGCCCAGAATCTGTGACTAAAAATCATGGTCATGATAAAAAAATAATTATAAATAAAGATCAAGCTAGACTAAGGATGACTAAAGGGATCTTGATAGAGACAACTGACAAATTTGAGGTGTTAAAGAGGAAATCAGGTAGATGCAAGGTTATGATTGAAAGGAAAGTGTTTGAAATGAGCCAAATCTACACAAATAAACCATGTGTGATAAGGCATGACAAAGACACAAAAAAAAATTGATGTGTCTACATAATGTCCCACTTTGATGCACATGCATTCATATTTGTTTTAGCTAAAAGTGGATTAATTAAGCATAATCATATAAAACACTCGTACAACATAAATATGATTTAAAACAACATATACAATCATGCATACAAATATAAATATGCTAAAAATAGATAATAAAACTTTTGAAACTTTGACTAAGAGGGTAAAAACAAAAAACCTCGCTCATGGATTAATAGTACACTTTCTTGAGATGTTGTAGTTATGATAAGTGATTCAAATACAAAGATAGACAAACCCTAAAAATTGGAGCCCTGGGACATGATCGACATTAAGGACATGACCATTGGGGAAAGGAATAACAACGTCAAGATGAGACCAACGGGTGGGAATCAAGACTTGAAATTTTAGGGGTAGGTGCATTGTATGATTTTGATCTAGACTCCACTTGTATTTTATTGATTTGATGAAAAAATATCCAATTTTACATATTTTATTTTTGATGTAGTTTCCTATAAACGCATAATGAAAAAAACTAAAAATAGATTATGGGTTGGATAACCTCCAAGGAGTTGTAACTACATTTTACACGTAGTAGAATTGAACCTCAATGTAGTTTTGTGTAGTGTAAATAGAATATAGAGCAAGGGTTTTGACCCTCTTCCTTATATGTGAAGATACAACTACATAAATATTTTCCTAAACCTTCTCTTGATATAAGTTGATTGATGGCACAAGACTTGTAAAAGATGTAGAAACAACGTTGGCTCCATATTCAAGATCCATGACAAACAATGATGATGTAGAAAAAATGTTGGCTCAATGTGCAAGATCCATGACAAACAATGGTGATGTTTTCATGATGAAGCTTGATAAAATAGGCTTGAGAGACTCAACTTATAAGGCTTGAATGTGAAATTCAAATGATAAATGATTGAGGGTACCTTTGTAAATATAGACCCATCTAAGGCACACCTACACATGGGCCAACCCTAAAATATAGAATAATGCAACACGTTAATTATGGACCCATAAGTTAAGAAAATAACTCGCACGGTTCAAATAAAACATAGGAAAATACACTAATATAATATTTTGGACATTCTAGGAGTATTTGGGGTCATTTGAAGGAAAATAAATAGTTGATATGTAGGTTTTCAAAAATTCTACATCAAATGGGTAGGTTTTCATTCTTTAAAAGTAAAAATAAATTCAAGATGAGGAAGACCTATGTCAGAGGATGACGATACTTGGCCTAGCACAAGGGAAAGATATATAAAAAATAGCCAAATGTATGCACAAAGACCTAGTGTGACAAAATAGGAAATGCCACTATGTAAAAGGGTCTTGTAAAAAAAAAAGGGGGTCTACATAATGCCCCTACTTTGATGTGTGTATGGGAGTGAATGCATGCATGCTTCAAAGTATAAATATAAATAATTGAAGTATATACCTTCAATTATCTAGGGAAGGGTGGAGGGATTGAATGATGCTTGAGATGGACTCCACTTACCCTCGAGTTGCCATATGCTGAGATACCTGAAAATAATGGCCAATTGCAAAAAATAGTCAATGTTATATCTTGGTCACAGTCAATATTGACAAAATTGAAATTGAAACTTGAATTTGAAAGGACATCATACGAACAAATACACCTAGTTTGTATTTTCTATAAATGCTGCAACAACACTTCTTCTGGTCTAAAATTTTGATAAGCGCTAAAATATAACCAACACTTCTCTTGAATTTTTTAGGATCCCAATCGAATTATTGATCAAGAAAGTAGATAATTTTTCTCTTTGGAGAGCCCTAATTGTTGCTTTACAACCTTCACACTATGGCGCTTTGAATAACATTCACGCCGAACTTTCACTTAGGAGGAAAGTACTTTAAAACTACTGGGGTATACATACATACATACATACATACATAGATACATAGATACATATGCACAAATTTAATTATGAGAGTTCTCTAAAAACATGTTTATACCTAAATTGCATTATGAAATATCACTTTGAAAATGATTTGATATATGCCCCATTTTGGGGTGAGGGATTGTATAACTTGTACCTGCAATCATTCATCTTAAAAGAATAGAGTTATAAGCACCATGTGTATAAAATTTTATACAGCCAATATCGATTTTAAATCTACATAAAACACATATAACTATCGTAAAATATTACACACAAAGATCCATAGTGAGTTAGATAGGCAACTAGTCATGCCCCAAGTTTCATTGCCTAAGATAGATAACAACATGTAAATTCTCAATAAATAAATATAAGGAGTATAAGTGGCATATAGAAGTGTCATGTATAATAGTAAAGATAAAATCACATGAGGCTCAACATAAGGTTATAATTCCTCATATGGCATAACAAGATAACAACAACCAACATGCCCCAATGTAGCAAATGTGCCCCTAATAGGGCTAGATATATCAATGAGAAACACACAAAAGTAGTTTGCCTCATTGATGCATGGTATAAACCACAAAAACATAGATACCATTTATACCAAAATATATGTGCATGATAGAAATCATGGCACCAAACATAATATAATAATATGCATGGTAAACATCATGGAAATAAGCGTAAGATATAAAAATCAGTGACTCCCATGTTAGTACTTGTTTTATTTATTTTGGATTAGGGGGGTCCTAAAATAGTGTAAAATTTTAACTATTCAAATTATGTAAAATATAGTAATAAAGTACTAATCTTAATTCAAATAGATATTCTAGATATTGCACTATTTCAATTTAGAATTGACAAAACTAGAAGATAAAAGTGCACTTAGCTGATTCTAGTTATGCATAGGTCACATAAGGTTCCCTTTTGAAAATGATATATACATGCATTTTCAACCACTTAGAATTGAAATAGAGGCTCAAAACCTATTTGGATTGTATCGACAAACTCTGACCCCTACGTTAGCTGACATTATCTGGTGGTTATTGATAATGTCCCTTTGAACTATGTAGGACTGTAACTTTTGAGATCCTTGTGCCTACATTTATAGATGCTTATTATGTGTGTGATCAATTTTGGTCTTGTGTGCTGATATTTGTTTTCCTTCTCTTCTTGTCCAAACCCTAATTATACTATCAACAATAATATGACCCTTGAAAAAGGGGTTAGTTTTCTGGGCTAGACAAACCCAACCACTGCTCACTAAATGGTTAAGTGTTGCCTATGTTCCAATATTCTAAAGAAGGATCAAACCATATGTTGTTATCCTACCTATGTGTGTGCAAAACATATTGAAGAATCTAGAATGCAATGCAATGTTTTGATCTTTGACACTTGGCACCATGTAATTTTTATTTTTATATATTTAGACTTCGCTTTAGGACTGTTCCTTTAAGGGGTTTTCAGATTAGGATGCCTTTATGATAATGTCTCAAGATAGTGATAATTGATTCCTCAAATTTGTTAGGACTTGTCTAGATGAACATGACTTGATGATTGTTTTGTGTTTATAGTTGAATTTTTATTGTTTCCCATCATGACCGACACATGAAACATGTTTAGGATAACTTAATGAAAACTAAAAAATTTTAAAAATAGTTGTTAAATGTTCTTAGATATTGCTAGTAGAGATAAACACCTATAGTAACCAAAACTATCCAAACATTATTAGTATTGTCCTGGAAGTGTAAATGAATGATTTAAGATATAAAGAAGGTATGTTTAGGATTCTGAAAGGTTATTATACAAACTAGGATGATCCTTAATTAGTGAATCTAGTGAATAATTTTGGTCAAAATGAAGGATGGGTAGACAAATAGATGGAAAGTGTGCACAAAAGTTCAAAGCATGTGAAATGTCCAAGTATGTCAAAATTGATGTTTTGAAAGTGTCTAATACCAAAGTTATGTGTCTATAGATGCACCCCTTTTAATATAGTATTGAAAATGCTAAAATAAAAGTATAAAAGAAGAATTTTATTACCTGTGATAACCATATTTGGTGTTGACAAGTATGTTATGAATGTCCCCTTTCCTCCATGTGAACTCTGCAAGAAAACATGTATAGATCAATTTATTCTCATGATAATAAATCTAAAATAGTATAGATAATTGAATCACATGAAATTAAAAATCCAAGGAATGAATACCCCTGAGGTTACACAAACCAATCTGTCACTTGTTGATCTTGTTTGAAGAATACGATGCGATATTATACCCCAAGGAAATGCACCTATTGAACTATGACTATATAAGTGTAAATGCATGAACACCATTGAAATTGGAGTGATATAAGCTAAGTGATGTAGTAACCTGAACCACACTATTTTGAATATCATATTAATTATGTCATGGAACCCCAAAACTAGGTTTGTATGTCAATGTGAAACCCTAAAATAGGTTCACATGTAAAAGTAAAACTTTGAAATAGGTTCATATATAAAAGGATAAACGATTGCAGATGGATATAGACCCAAAGTATTTATATAATAATTTTGTAAACCTAATTTGGTTTAAAAAACCCTAATAGGATAAAAACTAATATAAGAATTTAGATTGATAGATATGGCATTCAAGAATACATTTGAATGTAAAATATTGAAACCAATTGAAATGATTTGAAAAGAGGAATATGATAAATAAATTAAGTCCAAGAAAGGGATGAGTACTTAGATTTTTTTATAGGCCATGATTGTTTTATGGAAGTGGAAAATAGATTGAAGTAAGCATGTGACTTGTCCAGTTCATGAACTGTGTTTTTGTCTATGCTGGGTCAATTCTGTTGGATCTGGCTAAGTAGACTATTGATGCTGAATTATACTGGTTGGTAATGACTTGTGATGAAAATTGGGTATGTAATTGTATGGTCACTTTTGCTTGTCTCTAAAATTTATTATTTGTGATGCCAAATGCTAATGATGTGCATGACTTTGAAAATCAATCTCTTTCATCTTGAAACCCTATGTGTGCTTGAAATGGCTAGAAACTTAAAAAAACCAAGAAATTTTAATGGGTTGAGCTACCCATAATTACCCATATTTGATGATTAAGTATCCCCTACGTATCCAATAGTCCAAGGAGGGAAATCAAGCCACATGCAATTATCCTACCTAGTGTGATTGTACAATTATGCTCCTTCACTATATGAATTCAGATAATGTTTTGGCTTTGCTTAGTTTGACTTAGATTTGGTATGCTTCAGATTTGGCTTATGACTACTCCCGATGACCAATTCATAATTTGAGAAGAAAATGGTAGCTTTTCTCAATGCATAATAGTGTATAGATGTGTACCAGATAAATTCCAAGTACCCTATCAAGTGATGCCTTGATTTGTATATATATGATCCAAATTGGGTAATTTATCATACCAAAAATATGCTAGATAGATGGGTCAACCCTAATTAAATATTTGATTTTAAAAAGTAGCCATTTATGGGAGAGGGTTAGTACCACATTAGGCTCATGTTAGTATCGACTAACGATACTGACCTAGACTCGTGAACAAGAATAATGAACTGATGGTCTGGTGATGTTTGTGAAAGATAGTAAGTAGGTTTAAAATAAAAAGTGAGGTTATTGTAGGTATGTAACAATAGAATTGAAGGATCAAACTCATAAAGTAGCATATAGGTGTGAAAGAATGACAAACTATGACCATATTTATGCACGCAAGTTGTGTGGTAAAGGTATATCAATATTGTTATTGTCAATTACTTATTACCATATTTTAGTATATACAAATTCCCCCATTTTAAACTAGTAATAAAATTTATAGAGTAAGGAAAAAATATATTTGACTTTGTACAATGCACTTTATCTTTGGTAGGAAGTTCCAATTTTGCAGATTATTTAATAGCAGAACATACAAAAAATATGCTATAGGAAATTTCCATGGATTGATATTTGATTCTTGAATTTTAATTTTGAAATTTAAAAAGCAAGGGAGGACTACACCTGTGTGTTTGTGAAAACCATGTTTCCCTTGGAACTTATTAGATATGATGCTTCCTTGTTGAATCATTGGAGAAGTTATCCTTCCTTACTAAATCACATGGAAAGTTGGGGTGACTGTGCCCCAAATTGTTGTAACTATGTAGGCCATTGGGTTGGGAAGACAACATGCCCTAACCCTCATCAATGTGGGGAGATTTATGTGATGTACTAAGCCAAATAATTATTTAGAAAAAAAAGGGGAACCACATGATGGGTTCCCTAGAAGTAATGCCATGGCCATTGAGCGTCATTGAACCTTAACATAAATTACCCATAAAAACATGAATCAACAACTATAGATAGATTATAAATTCAATTGTATAGTTTCACTCAAGTTCGCTGCATGTAAAACAAATGCATGATGGAAAGAGAATCAATAATGTTCATTCCCCCATCATGAAAGCATATTTGATTGTATAGTTTCACCTAAGTTCACTCAAGTTATCTCAATGTATAATAAATGCGTGATTGAAAGATAATGAATAATGTTCATTCCCCCATCATGACCTAAGTGTCAACAAGCATGAAGTGAAATGACAACCATTTGAAATTCAAAATATTAAATATACAGTTGTGTATGTGCACAAACCAATATCATGCCTCATGAATTTGAAAGTGTATATATGTGGAAACTTGTAATTCATGTTCTTGTAAACTATGTTAAGATGCCTATGCATATGTAATCAAGTGTGTATGAATATGTAATCAAGTCTCTGTAAAGTGAGTGAAGATGCATGACATGCACTCCCATAATCTGTATTGATTTGCCAATGTTTGTAATGTAATTGAACTATCTAATATTTAAACCATTTTGAATCTCTAAAATTTATACTTCAATGTGCTTTTTTGTTCATGGAGTCTTATCTCTCTATGATAATGCCATTGTAAATCCCCCCTTTTGAGATGTGGGGCGTGTGTTGTAAATTACTCATCCCAAAATAAGAGATAATTTATCATGTCATGTATAAATATAACATCATGTGAAGATGTGTAAATTACATCATCATAGTAATGTATGTGTCAATCAAGACATGTATGTAATATATGTAATGTAGGGCATATAAGTGTCATGTCTACATAGATGCATTAGTGAAACACATAGTAGTATAAATCATTAAATTATAACTGAATAATACTACATAGTAAAAGTGTATGATATGGATAATGACACCACTCAATGTTAAAAATCTAAAAAAAATAAGAAGCCCAAAAAGCTCAAGAGTTAGTACCACATATAACCACTAGATTCAATACAATACCTTTGCCTCCATGAACAATTGTGGAATGTTTGTAATCCAATGATAATCACTATCAAAAATATTTCCCCCACCTATGAAGTAATCAATAAGCAAATCACTATGTGTATGTTGTTGTTGATAATAGAAATGCAGACTTGGAGTCCACTCTAATAGAGACCAAGGGTATAATTTCTTGTTTTTTATTGGATATTTTAATTTATTATGGTAAAATTGATAGTTTTATTTCATCCTTAATTTATTTAAGTGCAAAACTAAAGCCTCTAGATTAAGATAAGGGTGGTAGGTAGAGTTTGGCATAGGGAAAAGAGTGATTATTTTGGAATGCATGGAATAATTTGGACTAGATTTGAGAGTCTTAAGACTCAAGTGAACCTATTTTTGGCACCATTAGGGTCCTATGACCTGATTTTGGGCATGGACTAGTTGCAACAACATCAAGAGAAGCTTAGTTATTTTATTAAAAAGGTGCAATGTCTTTATGATGATTACAATCATATGGAGATCCAAGGTATCATGAGTCCCATAAATATATTTTTTCTAGAATTGTAACTAAAAATAGAAGTAAGAAAGGGATACAAACTTTATATTATGTAATTAATTGAATTTTCCAAAGAAAGGGTACATGCTCTGCAAGACTACATTATTTTGAAATAATTTGAGGATGTATTCCTCGAAGATATTCTAGGATTGCCTCCTCATAAGGAATTTTGATTTTTATATTGATATATTACCAAGATCCACACCTGTATCTAAGGCCCCATATAATATGAATGTGGTAAATCTATGGGATCTCAAAGTGTAGGTGTGGAATTTGATGAAAAAGTGCTTATTAAGCCAAGTATATCACCTTGCGGAGCCTCGATTGTCTTCATCAAAAAGAAGTATGGAACCTTGATATTTTCATTGAATATATTATATTGAATAAAGTCACAATAAAAACAAGTGTCCCATTTCTAGAATCAATGATATTTTCAATCAAATTAAGGGTGTAGTTGTGTTTTCCAAGATAGATCTTCGATTGAGGTATCACTAACTCCACATAAAAGATGAAGATGTGCATAAGATAACTTTTGGAACCAAATATGGTTATTATGAATTTGTTATCATGCCTTTTAGATTAAAAAATGCCCATACTACTTTTATGAAGTTAACAAATAGTGTATTCAAGGATTTCTTAGATCTTTTCATATTGGTATTTTTGGATGACATACTAGTTTACTCTAAGAATTAAAATAGAGCATGAGCACCTCCTGCGCTTGCTTTGCAAAAACTAAGACTACATAAAATGTTTGGTAAATTTTCTACGTGCTCTTTCTACTAAAGCAAGATTTATTACTTAGGCATGTTATCTCTAAGGAAGGTCTTTCAATATACTTTAAAAAAACTAAATCCATTAGGGAGTTAATTTTTACTAAGAATGTGCATGAAGTGTGTAGTGTCATGGATTTAATTGGATATTATATAAGGTTTGTTGAAAACTTCTAAAGAATTGATAAACCCATCACTTCTTTGAAAAAATGGAAGAAGCTCGTGTGCACTTCTTAGTGTGATGAAGACTTCAAAATGTTGAAAGAGTTGTTAACTTCTACTCATATCCTTGTTATTTAGAATCCTACTAGAAACCTTAAAATATAGGGTAACGCTTGTAGTGTTGGCATTGGTGTTGTTTTAAACCAAAGGTTGTTTCCTGTGAATCTTGAAAGCTCAAATCCCATGAGCATACCTATGCAACTCATGTTATTGAATTGGTAATTGTGGTTCATGATCTCAAGCAATGGAAACACTTTTTTCTTGGGAAACACTTTTTTCTTGGGAAACACTTTAAGGTAAGCTTTGACCATTGTAGCCTTGTGCCTTTTTTTTCTCAAGAAAAAATAAATACAACAGAACATAAGTGGTTAGAATCAATCAATAATTTTGATACTGATATTGATTATGTTAAAGGTAAGAAAAATATAGTCCCTGATGCTCTTAGTAGAAGAACCTATTTTTTTACAATTTCTATTTTAAGATCAAATTTCAAAGATTATGTTATGAACTAACAACCAATAGACCTTGAATGAAATTTTTTTAATACTAAATTAACTAAAGAATCAATGGATAAATTTTTTGTTGACCATTCCTTGGACTCAGATGGACTTTTGAGGTATCAAGGTAGAATTTATATTCTTGATTCTATAAATTTAAGGGTATAAGTGTTGGAAGAAGTGCATACTACACCTCATTTTGCTCATCCAAGTGTCAATAAATGATACATGATCTAAAAAGGTTCTATTTTTGGCCTTTGTTAAATACGGATGTGGCTAATTTCATAGCAAAATGTTTGGAATGTCAGCATGTCAAAGATAAATACTGCTATTCATGAGGTTTGTTGTACCCTCATGTTATTCCAAAAATTAAATGTGTAGTAATTTTAGTGGACTTTACCTCAAGATTGCCTAAGTCTCAAGGTAGGCATAACACAATTATAGTTGCAATTGATAAATTTACAAAGGTTGCTCACTGTATTTTAGGCAATCTTACTAATGACTCCCCCACTTTGGCTAAAAAGTTTATGAAGGAATTTATTTGTCTTCATGGTGTTTTGAAAGTCATTATCTCAAATAGATATAAATTATTTGCTTCAAGGTTCTATTAGTCCTTGAATACTACATTTGGAACAAAAATAAACTTTAGTTCAACTTATCACTTGGAAAAAGATGGCCAAACTAAAAGGTGAACCAAGTCTTGGAAGATATGTTGATGTATGCCATGTATCAACAAAAAAAATGAAAGGATGAAGTCCATTCAGTTGAATTTGATTACAACAACACTTACCATTATGTTGTTAATATGGAACCTTTTTAAGCATCATATGGGATAAAGTGTAGAATTCCCCTTGGTTGGGATGGTTTGTAAAATTGAGTGGTTTCAAAGCCTGAGACTTTGCAAGAATATGATGAGCAAATGTCTCTCATTCATCAAAGGTTGAATGATGCCTCTGATATAAAAAGAGTTATGTTATTCTAAAAAGGTCACCAAGAGAGTTTGAAGTCATGGACAAAGTATTTTTGAGGGTTAGACCTTATAAAAATTTCATAAATTTCGGTAATACATCCAAACTAGCTCCATATTTTGTTGACCTATTCAACATTATAGAAAAGATTAACCATTTTTTCTACTGCTTAGCTCTTCTTCCTATTTATAGAATACATGATGTGTTTCATATGACAATATTGATAAAATATGCTTATGATCCATCTCATATTTTGGATTAGAATAATATCTAAGTGGTAGACAAGGAGATGATTCAATTGGATCTAATCAGGGTCTTAGTCCATCGTAACATTAACCTAAGAAATAAGGACATTCAAAAATTGTTGGTCCAATGGGATAAGCTAAGTGATAAAATTTCCAATTGTGAAGATGAAACTATTTTCAAGTTTCACTACACTTAGCTTTTTGTTTAGGCCCTGGGATGGTGCCTCCTTTTCGGTGGTGGATGCCATATCTTGCTTAGATAGACCTCGAATAATGTGCTTGTTGTACTATCTTAATGAGCCATTTTTTAATGAGACTTAACATTTGTTTAGATATGTATTTACTTTATGAACTTAAATTTTAGTATTTTAGTTCATGCTATAGTTGGCTTTATTTCATTCATTATTTGATTTTTTTATGATCATATAGAGCCAGTACTACTAATGTCATTCTGTGGTTATAGGTAATAGTCGGGTGACTAAGCTAGGTTTGGTGATAGAAAAATTCATTAGATTATTACATAAATATTATATAGTTATATTAATTTAAGGTAATATAAATAAATTGATTTGATTGTCCACCATTCCCCTCTGAGATGTCTTATCTTATGTTAACCAATATTATGCAAAATCATTATCATTGTTTGTTCATAAGCAATCATGGGCTTATAGCCACTTGTCCCTGTTATGTTTGCATGAATGTTTAATAATGAATTTATGTCCATTGAGTTTATAGCTTGAGTAACATAAGCCTGCAACTGCTTCCAAGGTCCATAATCTTGCTTTAGTTGTTTACAAAATCTTATAATTTTGGTAATGATTTGGCATGTTTTAATAAGTAGTTTTTGATGTGTTTTAAGTCTTAATGACTTTGTGGTAAAAGGGTTTAATTATTTTTATTGTTACATGTTATCATTGATGGTAAAAAGGTATTTTGACCCATGTTGGAGTAAAAAGGATTCACTTGGCATTTGATCTTAGTCTAGAGACAAAATCATTTGATTTTGGAGTTTTGGCATGAAGAAAGTTTGATTTGATCATTATTCCGTTTGTTGAATAGTCCATGATTACAAGGTTTGATGCCATTCATTTATTCACAAAATATTTAAAAGGTTGCCATGAAGTGGTGGGATGTATTTACAATCCCAAGGTCGTACCTTTCGTTATGGACATTACCGTAGGTGATAAACTTTTCTAAGAATCCATCTTGAAGTTTTCTATTTTTTGAATGAATTTTAAGTAACATGGGTTAAAATTTATTATAATGTACAAATGATATTTTATAAGAATTGTAATATCATAATTTGATTAGCCATTATTTTTCTACTTAGTCACTTGTTGCTAAATGAGGTTACCTGCCATGTTATTCAAAAGAGTTTGTTGAAGATGTTATTTTCTTAATATAAAGGAATTAAAGGATCATTTGGGAACTTATTAACTAAGGAATTTATACTAGTTTAGTCTTGATGAAATTTAACCATAAATTTGAAATTGTCATGGTATGGTTTTCTTCAATATATTTTATTACTATGGTCACATGTCAAATCCTTTTTGGAAACATTTAAATCAAGTACCTTACCTATGTGAATTGTTGTGGAAGTTAATCATTGGGACTATTTATCTTTAGAAAAAATTGGGGACCACTCTATTAAATTCTTACCTCCTTTAAAAATAATGTTCCCAACATTGTGGATAATGAAGGTGTCAAGATAATAGTTGAGAAAACACCAACACAAGGGGAGGAAGTGAGTGTGCATCTAATCTAGGATAATTGCAACCCTCAGGATGAAACCAAGGCTGTAGCCTATAATGTTTGTTTCCATCAATAGAATCCTTCTAGTGTTGTGTTTTTAATGTGGAAGTTTGGGTATGAGACGGAAATAAAGTGGGTATATCCAGATCTGGATGAGATGAAGCATGGCATTGTGGAGATGCAGGATAAGTATCATTAGGTTGGTTTATTCACCAAGAATTTGGATGTTCTATTTGAACAAGATGATTATGTTACTCTTGTTATGACCTCCACTAATCCTAACCACAACCTTCAACTCAATTTGCTCTCTGATGTCATGATTAGGGCTAACTCATGGTTCCTATTGTTACTTTAGCTACATTTTCAAAAAGGAGACCATGAAAGGACAATAAATATAAGGGAAACATCAAGGTACTTATTACCATAACTTCACATATCCATTTAAAAAGGACTAAGGATGTATGTAAAATCATTTGACAAAATGAAGACATGCAATATTTTTGACAAAATGTCTTTAGGCAAGATACATGGAGATAAAAATACTAGGCATCAACTAATGGTTTGTTCCCTTCTCTAGAAACCCATTTACCTTTGGGTACATCCAAAAGATATTTTGGTTGATCTAAAGCATATCCTAGATCAATCATAATGAATTCCTTCAAATCAACAATATCTTCTTTTTTAGGGAAAATAATTTGAGGATCCTTCTCCACTATCTGATTAAAATTTAGGTAAGGCCTCCACGCTATTCTAGGTGTTGAAATTACAGGGAGGAGCTGATGGCTATAAGATGACCTCATACTCTAAGCCTTCACCATTTAAATAAGTGGGAAAAAAATTAGCTTCCAAACCTATCACTTTGGAGCCAAAAAATTATCCATGAGCCAATATCATGGATTAGGCGGATGAGGTGTTGATTTTGGATATGGTAAAGGAAGAAGTGTCCCAGGTCCAAACAATCCTAGTAAATAAATTAGTTATTTTCAGATTTAATGAGATCTGACACATCACTTCATATTTGTATCAATGGATACGTTTGACATAGAAAAAACATTGTAAGATCTCCCTCTACTCTAAAGGATTTTTCATTGTTCACCCTTTTGACTAGGAATTCTATCAAAGCATTCTTGAAAATGGTCCTTGGTTTTGGATAAATATGGGCATATTCATCACTTCATGTTTTATCGAATTTGATAAAAATTCTTTCTCTATCACCAAAATATTAGTTTGGGTGCTATTAATATTTACACAATATGCCCTAATTTCATCATTAAAATGATGGAACCTCTTTATTCTCTAGAGTCTAGTCTTCTGGTTTGATCAAGTCTGGGTCTCTTGTTATTCATGGTTTGATTTAAAAAGTTCTTGACAAGTTAATGGTTTGGTATTGTATTAGCTTTGGTCTTTGAACTAAGTCTGAACTTAATGTATCCATTGCATGCATTTGGTTTAAGAATTTTGGCACTTGGACTTGTGTTGATTCAACTTTTTGAACTTGTTTAAATCTGCTAAATCTTGGTCTATTTTGCATTATATTTTGAATGACATTAAAATTCTCATTTTTAGGCCATTTCACCTTAGATTTATGTAAATTACTTAACTATTTTAGAGCTTTGCTACTTATTTTTATAAACAATTTGGTTCATTTCTATCTTATTTTCATCTAAAATGACTAAGCATTCATGTAATTTCACTCCTATGCTTAGTCATTTTTCTTAAAGTGGGCTTAATTGCCTTCATAATTAACCAACTAAGTCTTGGAAAAGTTTATGTAATGCCCAAAATTTACATCAGGCACACACAAAACTACAATTTTTTTTAAAACATTTTAATAAACATAATAACTTATATGCACACAAAGAGAGTGACATAAACATGGCATACAACTCAAGTAAACACAAAAACACAATGCCACAACAAGGTTGTGGTCTAACCAGTTACGCTTTGATCTATAACACAAGCAAAACACACACAGAGATAAAGCTCAATTACAACTTGGAAAAATTATAGTGATTCGGGTGCCATTTATTTGACACAATATGAATTACAAAAGATTATAAAATTTTCATAGACACTTAAGGCTAGACAAGTTTTAGTTCTTTTTACAAATTTACCAGGAATCCCACAACCAAGTAGAAGATAAATTTTATAATTACAACTTCAAAAATAGGAAGGGATCACATCCTAACTCTAGGGACATTCACAAGTATAAATTTAATAATAAACACAATCATAAGAACAATTAGGTCAATGCTATAATTAAACAAGTCAAAATTACTCTCAAGGCTACAAGGGTTCAATAAGGATAAACATGCTACAAAATGACACTAGAATAAATATCCAGGCAAAGGTTTACACTATTATAAGTAATAGGTAAAATTTATTTGATAAAACCACCGCAAAAAAATATTGTTTCAAAACATGGATAGCTGAAATGAAGAGAAAAATACCAAAATAAACAACACTTATCAATATTTTATGTCGATCCTAGAAAACAATGACAAACAGGGTTCAACGAGGACTCACTAAAAATATTAAATGGAGCTGAAAACCAAATACAAAAAGTTATATGTGAATATAAAAATAAAAATGAGAGGCTAAAATTTTAATATTTAGTAAATGTTAAAATAGGTGATTATTACAACACCCTTTTCGGAGTGACCTTGCAGATTAAAATCAGAAACAATTTTTTTTGAATAAATTTAATTTGGAATGGGGTCACTAAAACTAACAAACAGAAATAAAATATGAAACTAAAGGCTCTTATATAAATTTAAAGGTGAAAAAAGTATTATTAAACTCTGGTTTCTCTTTAAGATTCTTATAGCTATTTTTGGCAACTCAATTTTGAATCGACTTCGCAGGTTGAAAAAAGAAATCAGGTGCAAAAAATTGCCAAATACCTCTGAAATAAGATCTACCAAAAATTATCAGAATGAGGTAGAAAAATAATGGTTATAAAAATTGATTCACGTATGATAAGTCTAGAGATTACATTTTTTATTTCAATTTTTTTAAGTTCAAGTATTAATTTTGTACCTATTTTTGAACCGATTTGGTTGATTTTCAAATAGAAAACTCTTAGTATAAACTTGCACTGAATCTTATAAAAGTGCATGCAGTTGTCCCCATCAATGAATGATCTTAGATGATGCTATATCTATACGTGTGATTTTTAAAATAAGAATTAAGTATCAAATTTATTTACACTCCTCTAACAAGATTTTAAGGATACCTCAAGACCCATCATAGTCAATCTATCTAGTTTGAGTTTCTACAATGATTAAGTTATAAGAATCATAATATTTATGTCAAGACACTCAGTAATAATTCAGATTAGAATTTATTAACTTTACTTATTAATTTCAACTATATATGTTTAACCCAGTTTAATTGTATAACTAATAGTACATATTAAGATTAATCTATAATTTCATAATGCCAAGGTAAGTTAAACTCACTATTTTTCAAGTCTATCATTACCAATGTTTTCTTGTCATATTATGTTCTCAATGTTATTTTACTATTCAAATTGTGTGTTCTTAATACTAATGCTATCATCTAACTATGAATCTTAGATATTACAATATTTATTTATTCAAATGATTACTATTTTCCACCTAAGTAATATTTAATTGTGTTACTCAACAAGGTTCTCGACTTATAGATAAAATAGTTTCTAAATTAATACTAGAAATAACTCTATTAGTCAAACACTAGCCTACATATATTATCAATGTATTAAGTGTTACAGATAGATTGTTGACAATTAGATTAAGGAATATCATTGTACATTGATATCCTTGAATAATACAACATCAATTTAGCTATCTAGTACATAAGCTCCAACTTAGATCTTTTCAATGGTAAGTCAACTCAGATTAATAACAATATCCAAGATTTTTTTTTACAAATGTCTCAATTGAAAAACAAACATATAATCATAATTTTTTCAAAACATAAATCAAATAACATACATGACGTTACTAATTTCAACATAAAAATATTATATCTCTATAATTTATCTGCCACTGGTAACTCACCAACTTACACTACGAAATAGTCAATAAAAGGGATCAACTTACTCTAAACAAGAGATTCCTCCCTCCTAATTACTTAATTTTTCTAACTCAAAAGAAAATAAATAAAAATTCAAGCAACAAAACATAACATATTATGATAACTCACATACTAAGCAACAAGAAGGGTTGATCATAACAAGATGAAAGTTATCAGATTAGTACCCAAGATTATCATCAAACCAATTTAGATAAGTACCATTTTATTACAATAATACACAAAATACCAATATGAAATGTTAAACAATCTAATTACGCTAACACAAATAATACTACCATAATAAAATAATTGTACAAACATTGCAAGAGCACTAAATTTTTGAGTTTCTCTCTAGGTGTGAACACGAAAATAGATGGATCCTCTTTATTGATTTCCATTTGCAAAATTCTCTAATGAGAAGACATAAGAGTTAACTCATCACATACCTATAAAAGTGAGAACAAGTTTTATCATCTCTCTCAAGGTATCCACAAGCGAACCTAACTGACAAGGCTTCAATTTAAATTTCCTGTACTAAAAACATATGTATTTATTTACATAACAATCCATAAAACTTCCTAACATGAGTCATCTAAAAGGGATTTTAACCATACAAATCCATTGGGAAAACATTCAGTTTAATTCCATTTCAGAGCCCTCTAAGTAACCACTTTGTGTAATGGCTTCACTTAAAATCTCCATGCTGCCACTATATATTCCCAAAATTATTTGCCAAACTTAACTATTTATTATATAAAAGTTCATATCTGAATCATATTAATTACACCCACATGTTAATCTGGTCAAGAGTAATAATAGTTTGAGAATTTCCACTTGCCTATTATGCATATGTGTATGCATATATATATATAAATTTTGTCCATCAGTATATATATATATATATAATTATTTGAATAAAACATTCATTCTAATATCTTAAATATACATTTCATATTTGAACATATATATGTACCAAAATCGAATTATAAAATAAAATAAAATACACATCTATATATATTTATATATATAAATTTATATATTTAATTTTATTTATTTATTTTTATTTTATTTTTCTTTAACCAATTTAACCTCCTTGTAAGTTTATACATAAAATTATGTTTTATAATTAATAACAATTATAAAACATAATATCTTCACTTTATTTATTTATTTATTTATTTTTATTTTTATTAACGCTCTCTTTTTAATATATATAACATGTATATTTTTTTTAATTATTATTTTTAAATACCTTATAAGACCCAAATTTGGGCTTGGTAGACAACGATCGATGACCCATGGTCGGTGGTCGGGCTTTAGAGCCCTAGCCACGACCATGGTCATCAATGTGGCCCTTATCAGGGCTGGGGGGTGGTGGGTTGGCTAGTCATCCCTCTTCCCTCCCTATTATAAGAGGGGGCTGCGATGGCATAGTCACCCACTCCCATCGCAAACCCCCATCCCTACCTTGCCCCCCGCCCACCCTGCCAAGCTATATATATATATATACTGCCAAGCTATATATATATATATATATATATATATATATATATATATATATATATATATATATATATATAAGTTATCAAATTACACACACACACACATTAAAATTATTTTATTTCTTTTAGGGTTTTTGGTTTTTTGGATCTTTTATTGATTATATATATATATACACATACGCACACACACATGTATATATATTATTTTATTTTATTATTATTTTTTATTTTTATACAATAATACTATTATTTTTGGTTTAGAAGGGCAAAATGGAATCAAATCAATAAATTTTTAGGGATCTAGGGTTTGTAGTTTTTTTTTCTCATTTTAAAATTCAACAATAAATACCCAGAAGGAAAATAGCTCCTACAACCAGTAATAATTTATCACAAGCAAACTACAAGATTTCTTGAACAAAATCATAATTAAAACATACCCCAGGGCTTCATCTAAAGTTTAATCTATTCACTAATTGAAAAAACTCTAAGATTTAAGAGAAGAAACCCATTGTCTATTTTGTTGAAGCTCCTTGCTTCATTATCCTTCACCACTCCTTCCTCCTCTATCTTCATTCTTCATTTTTCCTCCCCCTGTTCTTCTCCCTTGGCAAAATCTCCAAAATGGCTCCTCTCTCCATTAAGTTAACTTTTTAATGGGAATGATGCTTGCATTATTTTATTTTATTTTTAGAGTTAGGGTTTCACTTCTTTATTTTAATTCATTAATGGATTTGTCATTATTTTTATTTTGATTAAATTAATTATTACATTAAGAAAATCAAATAATTGAATATATTGAGTTTATTAAAAAATAAATAATATTATTTTAACTTTTATTAATATATAAATACGATCATATAAATACATATATTAATATGTATAAGTTTTGAAGTAATAATATTTGATTCAAATTTATTTATTTATCTAATTAAGAATAAATATACACATTTATTTATTTAATTCACTTATCTATATAATATCATTGTAATATACATATATTCATATAAATATGTATATATAATCTTCTTTATGCCCATAATTAAATATTCTCTAGGTTCAGTCACAATTACAACCATGTTATTATCCTTTTAAAATTAGATATTGTTATCGAAACACCAAGAAATTTACAAGTCAAATAATCAGAACCAACTTAACATAACATGACCTCTTGACGGGTTCAAGCAATGTTTTTGAATTGACACAACTTCAGTCCTATGGATAGACTTGAAAAAAGTAACTCATCGATACAAAATGCCTTAGAAGGCTTAAGTGACAACTTGAATGATAATATGGCTTGTTAATGTTAAAAAGCACACACACCTCAAGGTGGTCTTACATGAATTGTAACTAACTTGGTACCCTGTCACTACAACAAGGTAGCCTAAATCAAGACTAACAACCAACCATAATACATCTCACTCATAAGTCATGCACAAAGACACACTTGACATGTCAGTAGTCTAAATAATGTCACGTCATCAAGAAAAAATTGTAGAGCTTGAGAAGGATATTACAACCACCCCTTTTGAAAAAGGCATCGTCCTTGATTCTTCCAAAATAAAATCATGTAGTGGAATCCACCACATTCCAAAATAATATTAATTCACTACTAAATGAATCTTCATGATATTTCAAAACTCATATAGCTACTTTTCAAACAGTCACAAAAAGTGATAACACCAAACACTGTTATCGATACTTTGGTATGTCAAAACATAAGATCCTATTCCATATAACCCATATGTCATCCCATGGTATAATAAGGATAAAAAGGATAGTGTCAAAACATGGAACCAATGTAATTACTATATTACCACTTAACTATGCAATGCTAAGCCAACTATTACCCAAAACATACTGCCATGTTGTACCCACTGAATAAATTATCATAACTCTAAAAAATTTCATATATCATATTCACTACCAATTGATATTATAAACTCTCAAGATCACTAACAAGAGTATAATTATTGAACCACCATAAGATAATATCATATCTATCATGCAACAAGCAATAATGAAATTGATGACCAAATCATATAAGAAAACATATAATGCTAGAATATATCAAGAACACTCTAATTTGTAAAAGTTAATAGTCCCCATCCATTACATCATCAACAACATCTTGTCAAACCTCCTTAGATCTCCCAAAACTACTTAGACCTCCAAAAACCTCTTTATTCCCTCTTTAGACCTCCCAACCTCCTTAAATTTCCCAAATAAATGGCCACTATATATATATAAGAAAAATCAACACCATGTCTAGTGGTTGGGAAGGATGGTGTCATAAACTTGTCTCACACAAGTTCCCATATCAATTAATAGCTTTTTCAAGCTACTTATTCTCCCCCACACAATGCACATTGTGCACATTACAACATATATATAGAAAATATATGAACCAACATTTGTCAAAAAACTAAAATACCATAATAATTTTGAATAATTAAATTTCAAAAATACTCATTTTAAGAGTTAATAAGTTAATAAAATAAAAAAAATAAACTAGAAAGTCATAAATCAAATTCAAAAGAAGTTGGTGCCAATAAACAAAACAAGTCCAAGTTACAATTATCAAGTTATCAAAATAAACAAAATTAAATTCAATTATAATAAAATGTAAATCCATTTACTTCAAGTTCAATTAAAACAACTTATAAATATTTAAAACTTCAAAAGAACAATTAAATGCAAGTTTAAATTCAAGAACTAGTGCTAGTTCTCGAAGTAAAATTGAAAACATCACATTACTCAAACTATGTGAATATGAAAGTCACCCAAGGGAAGAAGGAATTAATAAAACTCAATCACCTCCTAGAGGTGAGAGAACAAAATCAACTCAACTACCTCTTTGAAGTAGAAGAAGACATCACATCATCCTCCATATACCTCCCAAAAGAGCAACATGATTACCTCCCAAAGGTAATAAGGTAAGACTCAACTACATCCTAGAGGTATGAGAAATAAGAATAACAATAATCTTCCCTATGCCTCTTGATAACAAGTGCTAATGTAACTGTGTATAAATAAACCAAGTGTGAACCTCATGCTTGGCACCTAGTGCCAAAAGTACCTCAAAAAATATACCAACTGTTCTAAAGTCTCTGAATCAACTGATACATGAGTCTCTCATCAAATAATATGTCATTTTCAATTATTGCACTTAAATCAATCGTTTTTCTAGAAAAAAATCACTATGTTCGAACCTGGTTGTCTTGTTCAATTGAAAATTAATAATATGTGTTGATAACTTCTATGTAATATCACTAATACAAAGATATCAGTAGTTACACTATCATAATTTGTCCACATGAATATATCATTATTCAATCTCATTTATCATGTCCAATGTAGAGTAATCATATATATAATAAAATTATAATCATACTTACAACTACTATTCCATGCTAAAAAGAACACCCAAGTGAATTGTAATCATATCACAATCGATCATCTCAAAATTATACTAAATAGCTTACTAATTATCTCATAGGTAGGAAGGTACATTCATTATTCATAATGAAGAGGGGGACATAAAATCAATATATCAAGACATTAACTACACACTTAATCTTGAATCGCTAGTGGTTACATGCAAGGTTAAAACTACATAACTCAAGGATAGGGTTAGAACTTACAACACTCTTGTTCAAAATGTAAGGCATCTAATCCATACTAAGTACCATCTGGTTATATAAAAATAACATGCACAAGGTTAACAACACACTAGGGTTAACTAAATTTTATAATTACAACATAATTAAACAATGCCTCTTTATAACCTCATGGATTAAGCTTATCTAAGGCAAACAATAAAACACTAACTAGAGCATACTAACTTAGAGCTACCACAACCAATAGTTTGATTTTTAAAAAATAATAAATTTTATCATATGTTAACAATAGACACATTCTATTATAAGAGTCACATTCACTTTAAAAACTGATATAAAATCATTAGAAGTATATGAGAATATATATGAAAGTAGGTATTTATCATGCACAAACATGCATACATATAAATTTTATTCATATATAGTAATTTTATACCAAGGGATAGTAAAACGGACCAACATAAACATCCATTAGCGAGACACGAGAGTAAAACAATAAAAAATAAAATTAAACATTTCATCACTTCAGTGTTCAATGGTCCATGGTGGCTAGATACTCCACCACAATAGCACACAAATAACAAGTGACCTCTCCCTAACAAGATGCTCCCATCCACCAATGGAATGAATCCCATAACCAAAAATTAATGACTCCCTATTGGAGAGTTGTCAATGATGTCATGGTGATATCATAGTGGTGTCCTGGTGAGTGGATGAAGTGATTTGATAGCCTAAGTAATAATGACAAAGTGTGCAATGTGCTTGTCCTAGTGTGCTTAAAGGAGGCTTGTTTGATTTTCAGTTTTGGCATGATTAGAGATGTTCAAGGATGAGTATGGTGATTGAAAAATGTGCAAGAGGTCCCTAAGATGTTATCTATGATTTGCATTCTTGTTTGCATGAGTGGATTTCATCTAGTTGTCCATAGATTTCATCTAGACATTTTGGATCCAGTGGTAAAAAAATTAAGTATACAATTTGATGACATCATCATTTTCATGTGTGGATGAGTCATGGAGAGTTGGTCATATGGTTGTGATCATATTAGTCCCTAGTTACTATGTGATAAATCTCAATTCATGCACCTAAGTGTAGTCAAAGATATATGGGTGTAAATTTGGGATCTCAGGCATTTTGATAGTGTTTTTCCATAGCCAAATTTACAATGTGTCAAGAAGTGCTGAGTAAGTATTTTGATGATGTCATATCTAACACATGTGGACATTTCAAGAGAAGATGATCATATGGGTTTAATCAATTTTAAGCCTAGTTTATTTTCACTAAATTTTAGGGCATGCATTGAAGCGTAACATAAGTTATACAAGTGCAAAGTTGGCCTCCCAGGTAGTTTTTGACATAAGTGGATCTGTGGTAGATAATTTTGAGAAGGCATTTTAGTGGAGATATATCTCACACATGTGAGGGTTCTAGGATCAGTTTGACATATGGTTGGAATCTCCTATGTGAGGAGATCATATGGTCTAATTTTTAGAACATGTGCTTGAGCGAAGAAAAATATATGGAAGTGAAAATTTGATATTTTAGGTAGATAAGCAAGGTTCCCATACTTGGTCATTTCTACATAAGTTAAAGTTTGAACAAGATCGATAGAGCACATTGCTCCAAGATGTCAGGAAGCAACGAGATGAGGACAAGTGCATGATGTTTAATACTGAGTATAGATAAAGATCAAAATTCTTCCAAGGATCAACAGTGAGCAAGGGATCATACATATAGATATCAGTGGTGTGTATTAAAGTTAAGAGGTTAAAGTGATAGTTATTTAGCATTGTTAAAGACTGAACTATGGACAAGAGATCGATGATGCATGATGAGTCAACATTGTCAAAGTGCACGAGATGAGGTCAACTGTTACATTTTTAATGTTTGAGCATTGAAACATATGTGTTAAAGTTTGAAAGAGATCAATGATGCATATTTGATCTAATTATTGAGGACATGAGATGCGAGCTAAGTGTTTGAAGTTTAACTGTGACCATTGACATTTAAAGTTTTAAATTTTAATAAGGAAAAAACTAGTGTCTGGTTTTTGAGTCATATCTTTCGATCCAAAATGAATTTAACCATGAAATAAAAATAAAAGTAGTAGAGGACTCCAAGATGCATCTGGAAATATATATTTTAAGATATGAAATTTTGTATAGTCATATTTATTAAGGTTCAAATTTGACTGTGCGTGTTCATGAATGGATTGTAAGTGACCCAAGAAGATTGTTCAAGCTTGTTTTGATATTATTTTGATATATCTTGATGAATTGGGTATTAGGGAGTGTTTTAGACTCCATAAGGATTATTTGTGTGCATTTTAAATGTTTGAAAAATCATATTATATATAAACAAATGTTTACAAGTTGACTGTGTATTCGTTTATGGTGATTACGTGCATAAAATATTGTTTAAGCAATTTGTGCTTAAGCAGAAGAGTACTGTGATGGTTATGGAAACTTTATGAGGACCTATAGATCATGTGGCATGATTTCATGAGTTGTAAAAATGTTCTTATGTTCTTAGTTTGATCAGAGAAGTGTTAAAGATCTGAATGGGTCTCCATAGGACCTAAAAGTGACTTAGGCCTATTTGAAAGTGGATTATGCTTAAGTGTGACCCATGTGAGATGCCTCAAGGGTGAATCCATGTATTATGGATGACAAGAAATATTTTTATCTTATTAATTTATGATTTATCTATATATAGTGCAACTAAATGGGTTGGTTCCTATACTTATACGTGAGATTTTAAAGAAAGATTGTGTGAGTAGTATGTTTTGAAGTGAAGAAAGAAGGATAGGTAGTGTGCCTGTTAGTTGAATTAATGAGAAAAATAGTTTTTTGAATGTGTATATGACATGTAGGTCATGTTCCTCATGTTAGAATAGTGTTTTTTTAATTTGAGGATATGTGAAGAGTCCTGAGTGTGCATATGATGACAGTTTGAGTGAAGGAGAGAGATAAGGGCATGCATATGTGAAGAGGCCTGTTTGAGATTGAGAGAGAGTTTGTGCAGGGGTTAGAAAATAAAGATCCATCATCAGGTGTTGAAGACATAATTTCTAAGGTAGAGATGTTCAAAGGAGGGTCTAAAGGACTTGGTCTTCCTTAGGGGTAGTTGCTTCTTGTGAAACATTTGTTTCACTAAATACCTTTGGTTAGGAGGATATGATCAAAGTATACAGGTCTAAAGGAGTTGATTAGTACCTTATTTGTGATTTATTATAGGATATTAGTCCATGTGTTGTATACTTGAGAGTGGGTTTTATTCCTCATGAGGGTTTTCCATAGGAACTATGTGTTATGTGTTTGATCTTGTGTATGTATTGAATGAATGAGATCTCTTGTTAATATTGCTTGATCAAGTTGATTATGATGATTGCTTAATATTTTGAAAGGATTGCAATTGTAATTGAAATATCTAAGATCACTTATTTACCCTCCCTCTCATTGATTGTATCTATAATAATTGGTATCATAACAGGTCCTTTGGTACAGGGTTAATAACTTAAAGGTGATCTAAGGTAAAATATTGGTAGTTATCAAGGAGGTTTCTCTACTAAGCAAGCACCAATGATTAATGGATCTAATTATGAATTTTAGAGTGTTATGATGAGGACATACATTATGTCCCTAGGGTTTGATGTTTGGCAATCTGTTATAGATGGATATGTTGCTCCTACTACTTTTCCATCTAGTACTGCAGATAAGAAGTTGTTTGAGAACAATTCCAAGACAATGAAAGCTATTACTTATGGTCTTTTAGAGATTAAATACACCAAGGTAATCCATTGTAAATCTACTAAAGAGATATGAGAAAAATTGCATATCATTTATAAAAGAGATTCAAAGGTCAAGATTATTAATTTATAGACTCACATAAGGCAAGTTTAGAAGTCTCAAGATGAATGAAGAAGATTATGTGGCATCCTTTCTGTAGAGATTTGATGATATTGTGAACATCATCAGAGGTTTTGGAGAGAACCTTGAAGAAGCTACTGTAGTTCAAAAGGTATTAAGGTCCATATCCCTCAATTTTGATCATAAAGTATCTGCTATAGAAGAAAATCATGATCTTACTCAGTTGAAGATGGATCAATTACATGGCACCCTTACTGCTTATGAGACGAGGAAGAATTATGATATACCACCAAAGAAAGAAGTAATATTCAAGATAGAGATAAAGCCAAAGAATAAGTTTTAAGGTAATAAAATAAAGGAGGATGACATTCATGATATAGATGAGGATGAAATAATTACTTTGACTTTAAGGAAATTGAGAACAGGTTCAGGCAAGTATAAAGGTAAACTACCCCTCAAATGCTTCAATTATGGTGAGATAAGACATTTTGCTAATAAGTTCCCTCATAAATATAAGAAGTATGATGATGAAGAGAATTATCAAGGTCATGATGATGGAAAGAGAACATTCAGGGCTGATAAAAAAAAAAAGAATTCAGAAGGTTTGATAACAAGAAGTACTTCAAGGATAAGAAGAGTCTCTACACCAAAGAAGATTATAGTTCATCAGATGAGAGTGATGTCAGTGACTTAGAATATGATCATGAAGATGATGGTCCTACTAAAGATGAATATATGTTCATGGCTAAGGGAAGAAGTTGATCATATCAAAAGGAGATTATTTGGAGTGATTCAAATGATGATGAGATGAGGTAGACTATGAAATTGCATTGAGAAATGCTCATGAAGAACTGAAGATTGAAAAGAAGATAAGTAAGATTATGAAATATAAATTCAAGGAATTTGAGGAGTAATTTAGTGTATTTTATGCAAGAATGGATGAAGACGCCATGGAGTATGAAGATATGGTCAAGCATCTCACTTGTCAATTGGAAATCCTATCTACAAGACTAAAAGCTAAATAAAATGAATGTGCAAGGTATATAATTGAAAATGAGTCATTGAGATCTAAGTTAAAGAAGACATATAGTGAGGTAATGTAATTTGTTAGATTTGAAAAGAGCTCAAGTGATCTAGACAATAGTCTAAATAATCAAAATCAGGCAAGTGATAAGACTGGTCTTGGATACAAAGAACTAGAGACTACAACTCAAGATAAGATGAAGACTAATGTGAACAAGGACAATCAGCCTTTGAAGACAAATTAGTAAAAAATAAATGATGGTGAAAATAGATTAAAGATAAATAATATCAAACAACCAAATGCCATGAGGTATGCAAATTTTAATGGTTATTGATATACTTGTAATCAATTTGGGCATAAAGCTAGAGAATGTAGAAGACCTGTTAAGAATGAATTTGCATGGAAATATGATGGAGGTCATCATTCAAAAGGTGAAATCAAGGTTGAGTGTTTCAACTATCATGATATGGGACACTTTGAAAAATATTTTCCATTTAAGGTAAGATAAGCTGAGTTTCCTTCAAGAAATGTTGAGTGGTACAATTGTTATGACATAAGACACATTGCAAGATTTTGTCCAAGTATGGAAAGGTAGAAAGAGATTATTATAAAAATTATGGTGTGTTTTAATTGTGAACAGAGAGATCACATTGCTAGGTTCTAAAATTAAAGGCCTACAAGTTAGAATAGGTTCAATCAGGCTCCCAGAGTATATAGAAGAAGACAAGTTAACTCATGGAGACCAAGGTGGTAAGTAAGAGTTATGATGAGTTTGCAGGTCCAAGTAATATGTTTGCTATGGTGGAGAATGATTCAAAATTTAAAGAGTGTAAAGCGCTCTCATTATCTGTTCATGTTGACAATAAAGAGATCAAGCTCAAAGAGAAGACCAAGGTGCTGATTGAGGCTGGTTCTGAAGTAAGGATCCAAGTGAACATCCTACGATTGATGAGCAAGTTTGATGCAAAGAACATCAATTGTTAATGTCTAGTGATGAGGTTCTAGATTTCAAGGTAGATTTTTTAGATCAAAATTCTAAAAAGAAGAAAAATAAGGACAATTAGTACTATATCTACAAGAGGATTCTAGTGGTTACAAAGGAGCTGTGGGCTACTTCTGACTTCTCTTTGGTTTAAGACATTGTGATAAAGAGGATGTCTTTGTCTATGATTTTTAAGAGACTCATTTCAATGGAGAAGAAAATGTTGTTGTGGTGATATTTATAATGTCTTAGAAGGCTAGAGATGAGTGTTTTTAGTTGGAGTAGGCATGTCTAGGTGGAAGATATGCTATGATAATGTCATGATGTTGATAGTTGTATATGGTCAGTTTGTAGGATTAGATTGAAGGTTCCCAAATGACAAAGGAGGATTTGTGATTTTTCAAGATGATCTTTTCGCATATAAAATTATGTTGACCTTATCCTAGCATGCTCTAGGTGGTTTTGTGAACTGAAGGTATGTTGAAGTCAATTTGGAGATTTTTTTAGCTCTCAGATTTCCTAGTTTGTGCTTAAGAGCTTGTAGGTCTTAAAATGAATTATAGGAATTCAAGGTTTCCAATGGTGTGTAAGATAAAATCTTGGTCCAAAAGTGTGTAATGATTGTCTTTAGGTGTATAATAAGTTTCAGAGGTGGACGTTGAATGGAATGTGCTGTGTTGACCTTGTTTGTTTTGAGATTATAAGGTTTTAGGATATGATATAAAAGTGATTTTACTTATGAATTGAGGTCTAAATATTATTAATAATGTTAATGGGCAAAATGTGTTATCAAATCAAGCTTCACAAATATTTTAAGGTATATGGTTCTCAAGTTATTCAAGTTTTTGTTAAGTTGGAGGCCTAATTGGGTAGTTGGTTTGAGAAGGAAGTATGTTGTAGAGGATAAGATAGGTGTTAAAAATTTATGTGATTGAGAGGACATATGAGAATACTCTATATATGAAGTTTCAAGTCTTGAAGTTAGGTCTACAAAATTTTTTGGGCTTTACAAGTTGTAGGTAGGGCTACAAGGAGTCTAGACAGGCTTAGTCTTGAAGATGTGCTTTTTATTCAGTTTTTCCAAAATAATAAGGCATAATTATTTCAAGGTATATTATTAGGTTATTTTATATCATGTTTCATGTTTGGAGTATGGCATGACATTCTATTGATGGTCCTTAAGGTGGTTTGAGAAAGAAGGCTAGTAAGCCTATATGGTGGTTCCTCATGGTGTATGGAAATTTGAAGATGATTAAGTGATTCAATGGACCAAAAATATTAGGGGGAGTCCATATCAGATGTTTCTTTGTGAGTTACATCATATTTTAGTATTTTGGTGTGTTCTTTCTTCATTAGTTGCAGTGCTTGGTTGAAGAGAGTGTTAGCATGGAGCAAGAGGATGTTGTCAAGGCAAGAAGAGGTAGGCTCAAGGTAAGGGAGAGTTTGTATCATCTTTATAAGGTGTTATTTTTTTATTTATAGGTTTTTTAGGTCCTTAGGATCAGTTGGTTCCCACTTTTTCATTGTGTCAAAGGGGGAGAAAGTTCCTCTTATGAGAGTGCTTTAAGAAAAAGAAGGTGAGTTGAATGATGTTTGTTGACATTAGTGACAAAAGGGAAGATTGTTGGAGATTTTTTAGTGATGTCATGGTGATATAATTAAGGTGTCTTAGTGAGTGGATGAAGTGATTTGAAATCCAAATTAACAATGACAAAGTGTGCAATGTGCTTGTCCTAGTATACTTAAAGGAGGCTTGGTTGATCTTCAGTTTTGGCATGATTAGTGATGTTTAAGGATGAGTATTGTGATTAGAGAATGTGAAAGATGTCCTAAAGATACTATTTATGCTTTGAGTGCTTGTGTGCATGAGTGGATTTTATATGGTTATCCATAGATTTCATATAGACATTTTGGGTTCAGTGGCATAAAATTTGAGTAGGCAATTTGCTGATGTCATCATTACCACTTTTGGATGAGTCAGGGGGAGTTGGTCATATGATTATGATCACATTAGTCCCTAGTTGTTATGTGCTAAATATTAGGTCATGCACATAAGCGTATTCAAATATATGTGGGTACAAAGTTGGGGTCTCATGCATTTTGACAGTGTTTTCCCATAGCCAAATTTTCAATGTAGCAAAAAGAGTTGAGTAAACATTTTGATGATGAAATATCTAAAGCATGTGGATGTTTCAAGAGAAGATGATCATTTAGTTTTTTTTAATTTTAAGCCTAGTTTATTTTTTCTAAATTTAAGGTCATGCGCTAAAGTGTAACAAAAGTTATGTAAGTGCAAAGTTGGCATCCCAAATAGTTTTTGACATAGTTGGCTTTGTGATAGATAATTTTGAGAAGGCATTTTAATTGTGATATATATCACACATTTGAGTTTCTAGGATTAGTTTGACACATGGTTGGAATTTATTATGTGAGGAGATCATATGGTCCAATTTTTAGAACATGTGCTTGAGTGAAGCAAAAGATATGGAGGTGAAAAGTTGACCTTTCAGGTAGATAAGCAAGGTTCCCATACTTAGTAATTTATGCATAAGTTAAAGTTAAAGCAAGATCAATGGATTGCATTGCTCCAAGATGTCAGGAAGCAACGAGATGAGGATAAGTGTATGATGTTTAATGTTGAGCAGAGATAAAGATTGAACTTCTTTCAAGGATCAACAGTGAGTGGGAGATCATATAGATAGATATCAATGGTGTGTATTAAAGTAAAGAGGTCAAAGTGATAGTTGTTTAGCATTATTAAATACTAAACTATGGATAAGAAATCGATGATGCACGATGATTCAACATTATAAGAGTACACGAGACGAGGTCAACTATTAGATGTTTAGCATTTGATCATTGGTGATTATTTGTTAAAGTTTGGAAGAGATCAATGATGCATACTTGATCTAAGCAGTGAGGAAATCAGATGTGAGCTTAGTGTTTGAAATTTAATTGTGACTGTTGACATTAAATATTTGAATTTTCAAAAGGGAAAAACTAGTGTCTAGTTTTTGAGTCATATATTTTGATTCAAAATGAATTTAACCATACATTAAAAATCAAAGTGGTATAGGACTTCAAGGTGCATCTAGAAATATGGATTTGAAGATTTGAAAGTGTGTACAGTCATAGTTATGAAGGTTAAAAGTTGATTGTGTGTTCGTGCATGGATTATAAGTGACCCACAAAGATTGTTCGAGCTTGTTTTGATATCTCTTGATGAATTGGATATTGAGGAGTGTTTTAGATTCCATAAGGATGTTCTATGTGCATTTTAAAGGTTTGACCCATCATATGCTATATGAACAAAGGTTTACAAGTTGACTATGTATTCGTTCATGGTGACTATGTGCATAAAATATTATTTAAACAATTTGTGCTTAAGCAAAAGGGTATGGTGATGGTTATGGACACTTAAGAAGGACCTATTATCATGTGGCATGGGTTCATGATCTATAAATTTTTTTTATGTGTTCTTAGTTTTCTCGAAGAAGTGTCAAATAGCTAAATGGGTCTCCATAGGACCTAAAAGTGACTTAGTCCTATTTGAAAGTGGATTGTGCTTAAATGTGACCCATGTGAGATGCCTTAAGGGTAAAAGTATGTATTGTGGCCGACAAGAAATATTGTGATCTTGTTAATTCATGATTTCTCTATATATAGTGAAACCAAATGTGTTAGTTTCTAGACTTGTGCATGAGATTTTAGAGAAGGTTTATGTGAGTAGTATGTGTTAAAGTGAAGAAGGAAGGATAAATAGTGTGCCTGTTGGTTGAGTTAATGAGTAAGATAATTTTTTGACTATGTGTATGACCTGTAGGTCATGTTCCTAATGTCAAAATAGTGCTCTTACAATTTGAGGATATGCACAAAAGTCTAAGTGTGCATATGAGGATAGTTTGATTGAAGAAGGAGAGAGATAGTGGCATGCCTATGTGAAGAGGCCTATTTGAGATATAGAGAGTTTGTACAGGGGTTAAAAAATAAAGATCCATGATCAGGTATTGAAGACATCATTTTTAAGGTAGAGGTGTTCAAAGGACGGTCTAAAAAACTTGGTCTTCCTTAGGGGTAGTTGCTCCTTATGAAATAGATTTGTCACTAAATACCTTTAGTTAGGAGGATGTGATCAAGGTCTGCTGGTCTAAAGGATTTGATCAGTCTCTTGTTTGTAATTTATTATAGGACAATAGTCTGTATTGTAAACTTGAGAGTGAGTTTTATTCTCCATGAGAGTTTCCCATAGGAACTATGTGTTATGTGTTTGATCTTGTGTATGCATTGAATGAATGAGCTTTCTTGTTAATATTGCTTGATCAAGTTTATATTTGATGATTACTTAAAATTTTGAGAGGACTATAATTATAATTAAAATATATAGGCTCATTGATTCACCCCCCTTGTTGATTATACCTCTAACACTCCTAACACAGTCCATGTCTAAAAATACGTATATTCTCAACGTGTCATTCCTTTTGTATACACATGAGTAAAATTTTTAGAAAGCATCTAACAAAACACCAAACACTCTAGATCTCCTAGTGTTTAATCTGGTTTTGATATCAAAATGTACTACCCAATATTAATTATATCAAGCACACACAAAACTATATCAATTATTTTAAAACACTCCAACGAACACACTAACTCCTATGCATAAAAATATAGTGACACAAATATGGAATATAACTCAAGTGAACACAAAAATACAATGCCACAATAAGGTTGTGGTCCAACTGGTTATGCTTCAATCTATAACATAATCAAAATGCATAAAGAGTCAAGGCTATAACCTGAAATAGTTATTAGTGATATGGGTGCCATCAGTTTGACACAACATGAATTCAAAAAGATTAGAAGGATTTCATAGACACAAGGCTAGACATAATGCAATTGTCTTTAATAGTTCACCAAGAACCCCACAACTAAGCAAAAGATAAATTTTATAATTATAGCTTTGTAAATAGAAAGGGATCGTATGCTAACTCTGTGGACATTCAAAAGTATAAATTTAAGATTTAAAAAAATCACAAGAATAATTGGTTCAACACTATAATTAAATAAGTCAAAATTACTCTAAAGGCTATAAAGGTTCAACATGGTTAAATATGCTACAAAATGACACTAGAATAAATACTTAGAGAAAGGTTTACACTATATAAGTAACAAGTCAAATTTATATGATAATATCAACAACAAAAAAAAAATGGTTCAGAACATGGATAAATGAAATGAATAAAATGAATACCAAACGAAATAATACTTATCGATATTTTCTATCGTTCTCAACAAACAATGATAAACAGGGTTCAAAGAGGACTCACTAAAAATATTAAATGAAGTTAAAAACTGAATACAAGAAGTTATACATGAATATTAAACTAAAAATGAGAGGTTAGAACTTTTATATTCAATAAACATTAAACCATGTGATTATTACAACACCCTTACTAGAGCAACTTCATAAATTAGAATCAAGAATAACAAAAAAATTTAATTCGAAAAGGGGTCACTAAAAATAGAAAAAAGAAATAAAATATGAAATTAAAGACTCATATATAAATTTAAAAGTGAAAAAAAAAACTATCAAACCCTGATTTATTTTTAAGACTCATATATCTATTTTTGGCAACTCAATTTTGAATCAATTTCGCAAGTTGAAAAAAAAATGAGGTGCAAAAAATTACCAAATGTCTCTGTAATTGAATCCACAAAAAAATATCAAAATGAGATAGAAAATAAAAGTTATAGAACCTGATTCACATATGATAAGTCTAGAGATTACAAGTTTCTATTTTAGAAAATCTCAAGTTTGGATATTAATTTGTAACCCATTTTTAAATCGATTTGGTTGATTTTCAAACAAAAAATGTAGTGTAAACTTGCACTAAATCTTATAAAAGTGCATGCAATAATCTAACAATAAATGAATGATCCTAGAGGATGATATATATATCTGTGTGATTTTTAAGATAGGAATTAAGTCTCAAATTTATTTACACTCTTCTAAAAATATTTCAAACATACCTCAAGACCCACCACGATCAACCTATCCAGTTTGGGTTTCTACAATGATTAAGTTATAAGTATCATAATATTTACGTCAAAACACTCTATAATAATTCATATTAAAATTTATTAATTTTACTTATTAATTTCAATTGTATATGTTTAACATAATATAAATTATATAGCTAATACTACATATTAAGATTAATCCACAATTTCACAAAGTAAGTTAAACTCACTATTTTTCAAGTCTATCGTTACCAATATTTTATTACCATATTATGTTCTCAACATTATTTTACTATTCAAATGTGTATTCTTAATACTAATATTATCATCCAACTATGAATCTTAGATTTTACAACATTTGTCTATCCAAATAATTACTATTTTTTACCTAAATAATATTTAATTATCCTACTAAAAATATTCTCAACTCGTAGATAAAATTGTTTTCAAATTACTATTGAAAATGACTATTAATCAAGCATTAGCCTACATCTATTGTCAATGCATTAAATGTTACGAATAAATCTTTGATAATTTAAATTAAGGAATATCATTGTACATTGATATCCTCAAATAATACAAAAACAATTATAGCTATCTAGTACATAAGCTTCAACATGGATTTTTTCAATGGTAAGTCAACTCATATTAATAACGATCTCTAAGAACAAAATTTTACAAATATTCTAATTAAACAACAAACATATAATTATTATTTATTCAAAATACAAATCAAATAACATCCACGACGTTACTAATTTTAACATTAAAATATTATATCTCTATACTTTATTTGTCACTGGTAACTCATCAACCTACATTATGAAATGATTAATAAAAGGGGTCAACTTACATTGAACAAGATATTTCTCCCTCCTATCTACTTCATTTTTCTAACTTAAAAGATGAATTAAATAAATATTCAAGGAATAAAACATAACATATTATGATAACTCACATACTAAAAAATAAGAAGAGTTGATCTTAACAAGATGAAAGTTATCAAATTGGTACCCAAGTTTATCATCAAACCAATATAGACAATTACCATTTTATTATAATAATACACAAAATACTAATATAAAATGTTAAACAATCAAATTATATAAACTCAAACAATACTACTATAACAAAAGAATTGTCCAAACATTATAAGAGCACTAAATTTATGAGCTTCCCTCTAGGTGTGAACAAGAAAATAGATGAATCCTCTACATTGATTTTTATTCATAAAATTCTATAGTTACAAGACATAGGAGTTAACTCATCACATACTTATAAAAGTGAGAACTGATTTTATCACCTTTACCAAGGTATCCACAAGCGAACCTAATTGACAAAGCTTCAATTTAAATTTTATGTACTATAAATATATGTATTTATTTACATAATAATCCGCAAAACTTCCTAACACAAGAGTCATTTAAGAAGAATTTTAACCACATGCATCCATTGGGAGAACATCTAGTGTAATGCCATTTTTAGAGCCCTCTAAGTTACCACTTTGTGCAATGGCTTCACTTAAAATATCCATACCACTACTATATATTCCCAAAATATTTTTTCAAAATTGACTATTTATTAATTATAAAAGTTCAAATCTGAATCATACTAATTACAACCATATCTTAATCCGGCCAAGAGTAGTAGTTGTTTGAGAGTTTTCACTTGCCCATTATTTTCTCACACACACACACACACACAACTTTTGTCCATTGAAATATATATTTATATATATAATTATTTGAATGAAAAATTTATTCTAATATCTTAAATATACATCTCATTTTTGAATATATATGTATGAGAACCAAATTATAAAAAAAAAAATACACATCCACACACACACACACACACACACACACACATACATATTTCCTTTTATTTTTCTTTGACCAATTTAACCCTCTCATGAGTATATACATAAAATTATGTTTTATAAATAATAACAATTATAAAAATATAATATCTTCACTTTATTTATTATTATTAACACACACACACACTCTCTCTCTCTATATATATATAACATGTATATTTAATAATTTTTTTTAAATACCTTATAAGACCCTAAATATGGGCTTGGCGGTTGGCCACCCATTATCGACAATCGGGTTTTAGAGCCTTGGCCATAGCCAAGCTGTCGGCCAGGCCTTTTCCAGGGTTGGGAGGATTGGGACGACACAATCGTAACCCCTCCAAGTAATATATAAAATATATATTATAAATAGTTTTTATTTTCATAAATAAAATAATTTATATATATATATATATATATATATATATATATATATTTGTATATTTCATTTATTATTATTATTATTATTTTATATACAATAATACCATTATTCTTGGTTTAGAAGGGCAAAATGGAACCAAATCAGTAGATTTTTAGTGATCTAGTGTTTGTAGACATTATTATTACTTTCTTTTTTTTAATTTACAAATTCAGTAATAAATACCCATAAATAAAATGGCTTCTACAACCAATAACAATTTTTTACAAGCAAACAACTAGATTTCTTGAATAAAATCATAACTGAAACACACCCTAAGGCTTCATCTAAAATTTAATTTGTTCATTAGTTGAAAAACCTCTAGAATTTAAGAGAATAATAAACCCCTTGCCTATTTTTTTGAAGATCCTTGCTTTATTTTAGTTCACCACTTCTTCCTTCTCTATTTCCATTCTTCATTCTCCCTCCACCTGTTCTTCTCCTTTAACAAAATCTTCAAAATAGCTCCTCTCTCCATTAGGTTAACTTTTTTAATGAGAAGGATGCTTTTATTATTTTAATTTATTTTTAGGGTTAGGGTTTCACTTTTGTATTTTAATTCATTAATGGGTTTGTCATTATTTTTATTTTTAATTTGATTAAATTAATTATTACATTGAGAAAATCAAGTAACTAAATTTATTGAATTTATTACAAAACCAATAATACTATTTTAACTATATTAATATATAAATATGAACATACAAATTCTTACAAATATTGAAATAAAAATATTTGATTTAAACTTATTTATTTATCTAATTAAGAATAAATATGCACATTTCTTTATTTAATCTGCTTATCTACATAATACCATTTTAATATACATATATTCATATAAATATGTATTTATATATAATCTTATTTATACCCATGATTAAATATTCTCTAAGCTTGGTCGTAATCATAATTGTGTTATTATCTCTATTTTAAAATTAGATATTGTTATCGAAATACCAAGAAAGATACAATTCAAATAGTTGGAACCAACTTAACATAACACGACCATTTGATGGGTTCAAACAATATGTTTAAATTAACACGAATTCGGTCCTATGGATAGACCTAACAAAAGTAACTCATCAATATGGAAACCCCTAGAAGGCATAAATGACATCTTAACCAATAATACAATTTTTTGTTAACATTAAAATGCACACACACCCCAAGGTGGTCCTACATGAGTTGTAACTAACCTGGTACTCTATCACCATAACTAAGGAGCCAAAATTAAGACTAACAGCCAACTATAATACATCTCACTCATAAGTCATGTACAAGGACACACTTGACAAGTTGGTAGTCAAAATAATGTCACATCATCGAGAAAAAATCTAGAGCTTGAGAAGAGTATTAAAATTTATTTCAAACTTAGTCACTTTTGAATTAATAGTCTTACCCATTCTATATTTTAAATTCATATTTTATTGTAACAACTATGTGATTTACCACATGCAAATGATCATTTATTCTTCCCCATGAGTCTTTGAACAAGTAAGGATCTACCACTTATCACTCACTCACTTTACTGGGCCTCCCTTGAGTTAACCATTTCTACCAAGAATATATGAGTGGATAGGATCATGTTACAGGACATGATCTTGTTTCCCTCCCTCTTCGAGCCCCCTCACTTGATTTAACAGCCCTTAAAAAGTCTTGAATGCATGAAATCACACCATGTGATATGCTCCTATTTCTTTGGGCCATGGGGTAGTCCATATAATTCCTATGATAGTCGAGCCCCTTAAATGCCTCATATCCTACCAAGTGGCATGATCCTACTTTTCCAGGCCTTCAGGGTGCTTTGTATCCTTGTCAGTCTCTTATTAGGCTCATGTGAACAAGATTTGGATGCATGAAAATATCATTTCACCAAAATCTTACAGTTCATCAGTCCAAATAGACACCCAATCAGACATTAAGTGAGTGAATGGATGCCATGTGACATCAATGCCAACTAGACAGAGCGCTAACATCTACATTAACATTCCACATGCTTAAAATGATGTCTATCTAGGCTGTTAAAACCATCATGGAACTAACATGTCTCTCCCTTGCGACCCAACTATTGAAACTCCTAAAATATTTTGATTTTGAGTCTAGTTTATCACTTCAAAGATCTAAAATTATCTATGATTATTTTATTTTTTTGACCTAAAAATGTAATCATTTATCTAATGGGTTGGATTTATCATATTTTTGGCAAAGGTCCCATTTGTTGGGATAAATAACTGGAAGCACACAATTGATTACCAAGAAACTTAATATGTGGAAATTAACCAGAATACACATGTAACTAGAATTTAGAAATAACACATGATATGAGAGACAATACACAACTTGTATTAAAACTCTTTTAGAAGGAAATACAACCAAAAATATTGCCACAGTTCTTCTTCCTTACACACCTCTAGGGCTCCCACACCTCTAGGGCATAAACAGTAAATCTTCCCTCAAAGCTCTCTCTTTTAGGTCCCAACACCCAACTCAAACATAGAGTTGGTGTTCACCTTACACCTGTGCTCCACGCACTCCACAAGTACATGCTGTACTCCAAGTAGATCCCACCTAATTCTGCTCCTTGTTGTGTTGCTGTCCTATCTGATCTTGCACACCTACAAATCAATCTGGTTCTGCACACCTATGAACCTTGACCTTGCACACACATACACCTGCAAATCAATGATCTTACTTACCATGCAGATCTCCTATCGTAGCCATGCTCACCTGATGACCAAGATCATACATACATAAAGAACCCTGCTGATTCTCCAATCCAGCACCCACACTTGGTACTGTGGCACTAGGAGGAACACACCATTGCTCTCTTCTCTCTGAAGGAGCTTATTTGCTCTCTTACTCTCTAGCACTAGTTTACAATACAACCAATGAGTCTCTTCAATAGATCTCATGCAAACAATAATTAGACACCTAATTACAATAATTAGATCCATAACTCTCAGTCTGAAAATGGCTCTCAACATGCAAACACTTGTTTCGTTAGCTAACTACCTGTAACATTCGCAGTTCAAACCACACAGGTGACCGACGTCGGTCCTTGTCTCCCTGGGGGGTGCCAATGCCAGCTGACTTCTGACCGACATCAGTTGCCTTCCTGTCTCCTCCTTGCTGATGTCGATTGGCCTGACCGACGCCGACGACAGTAACACTCCACAACCCTTCAAAACCTCCTTCCTTGCTTGCATCAGTGAAGCTTTTAGCTCCACAACCTAACAATCTCCCACTTGGAGATAAATAGCTACACTATACCTGTACCTGTACCCCATCTAATCTATTTCCTGGCTTGTATCCCTCTTCAAGATCAATCTTGAAGACAACCCACCACACAACCTGTGGTGTACCTCCCGTCATCTGAGTACCCTACCACATCTGAACCTACAAACCCATGTAGTGAAGTCCTGACCCTACATGTATACCTACTGCTGGTCCCTCTCAAATACCTGAGAACCCACTTCCCCGAATTGGCTCCTAACTCTCTGACAACACCCACTACTTGGGCAAACTCAAGTCTATGCCAGACCTCATGTGATTTCAGACACTGAACTGTCTAGCACTTGGTGTGCTCTAATTCTGCACCCTGTCGCCAACACCTGATTCACATCAGCTCCCACTGGAGACAAAATCAACCTGTGATCTCCCATGTCTCCCATGCCAAAGAATTTTGTTGATCTAAATTCTTCATAGCAAACCACTCAACTAATCTTACCCTTAGCTCAGCAAAACCCTGTATGTACAAACCTGCTAGCAAACATACCATCCACATACAACAACAGAATGATGTTGCAATCATCATCCCCCTGGTAAGACAAACCATAGTAGTTACACTGACATTGACTAAAGTCATGCTTTGTCATCCCACTGTCAAAACCTGTACCACTGTGCTGCAGCTTCCTCAAGACCATATGACCTGGTCTTCCATCTCATGTGTCCGTTCTCTCTATTCTTCAACTAAGGTATCCATTCGTCTTTGTGCTTTCTTTCGGATGGCAACCCTACCAAATCTCCCGCTTGGTTTTGCAATCTCTCCATGCCATGCTCCCACTGTTTCCTAGATCCTTCCTGCTCTGCAGTCAACAACTAGTATAAAGAAGAGGAACAAAGAATTTAAGGCTTACTTACCACCTTCAGTCCTCCATATGGGCGTTTGAGACTCCTTGATAGCTCGCTGTCCACCCAAAATCCGTTACAGTGACCAACCTCAGTCACCACACAATTTGCATCCAACTGACGTCGGTTCCTATGCCTGTCCTGACTACCAACCCTGCCGACGTCGGTGTCCCCTGCTATCGACGTCGGTCCTCGTGATCGATGTCAGTCTTACCTACTACCGACGTCAATTTTTTTGCCAACACCGGTACCTATGTTTTCCTGTAAGTGATGAATTTTTACCCGCGAGCTCCTTTGAATCAAGTCCCATGTCCAAACTACCCTGCTCAGAAGTATCCAGCCCCATCCACTGGTCTCTGTCCGCCATCTCCTCCATAAACACCAAGGCTTTCCAGTTCTTAAGCCTGTCAAATATATCAGTCTTCCTCTTAAGAACATGCATTTCCTTCTTGCTCATGTGACCAAGCCTACGAAGCCACGTCTCCGCAACAGAAGAAGAATCAGTAATATAAACAAGTAGATAAAGAGTACTTATTTTCTTACCACCAGCTAATTCAAGTGCATCTGCTATGAGAGTTCTTGTGCATCTCTCATCACCCAACCTTTTTAAAGAAATTAGCCACATCTCCAAACCTGGGACCTACATGACCTCCTTCAACACCCATGTGTTGGCCGCCTGTGATTTCAGCTTCACTTCCCCTTTGCCAATTCTTTGGAAAGGCTTACCAGATCCTCTCCTTGGGGCTGCATGGAAAGAGGCAACATAATCTGTTATCCAAGATTAAACTTTATCCAAGAAACCTCCCAGAGCATCCTGTGCAACAACCCCTGCAACATCTGCATCTTCAGTTCCTTCATGCTGATCTGCTACCAACCAACAATATTCTTTTACCTACTCTTTCTTTCCATAGGACCGTAAGTGACCATCTGTGCTTTTTAACTCCTCCATTCTTAGCTTACTTTGATCTGTCATTGCTCTACTCCCACTCGATCAGAAACCCCTGAGAGTGACCTGTAACCAAACATAAAACCTGCTCCCTGCAACCTTAGCTCTGATACCACATGTTGGGATAAATAATCAGACGCACACAATTGATTACCAAGCAACTTAATATGCGGAAATTAACCAGAATACACAAGTAACTAGAATTCAGAAATAACACATGATATGAGAGACAATACACAACTTGTATTAAAACTCTTTCAAAAGGAAATACAACAAAGAAGATTGCCACAGTTCTTCTTCCTTACACACCTCTAGGGATCCCACACCTCTAGGGCATACATAATAAATCTTTCCTCAAAGCTCTCTCTCTTAGGTCCCAACACCCAACTCAAACATAGAGTTGGTGTTCACCTTACACCTGTGCTCCATGCACTCCACAAGTGCTCCACACACTCCACAAGTACACGCTGTACTCCAAGTAGATCCCACCTGATTCTGATCCCTGTTGTGTTGCTGTCCTATCTGATCTTACATACCTGCAAATCAATCTGGTTCTGCACACCTGTGAACCTTAACCTTGCACACACATACACCTGCAAATCAATGATCTTACTTACCATGCAGATCTCCTATCATAGCCATGCTCACCTGATGACCAAGATCATACATACATGAAGAACCCTACTGATTCTCTAATCCAGCACCCACACTTGGTACTATGGCACTAGGAGGAACACACCATTGTTCTCTTCTCTCTGAAGGAGCTTATTTGCTCTCTTACTCTCTAACACTAGTTTACAATACAACCAATGAGTCTCTTAAATAGATCTTATGCAAACAATAATTAGACACCTAATTACAATAATTAGATCCGCATATCTCAATCTAAAAATGGCTCTCAACATGCAAACACTTGGTTCGTTAGCTAACTGCCCGTAACATTCACAGTTCGAACCATACAGGTGATCGACGTCGGTCCCTGTTTGCCTGGGGGGTGCCAACGTCGGCCGACTTTTGATCGATGTCGGTTGCCTTCCTGTCTCCTCCCTGCCGATGTCGATTGGCCTGACCGACGCCAGTGACAGTAACACTCTGCAACCCTTCGCAACCTCCTTCCCTGCTTGCATCAATGAAGCTTTTAGCTCCATAACCTAACACCATTTTCAATTGATAAATTTAATAGTTTTCTCATATTTTATTTCAAGTCTTGTGCCTTAGTTAATTTTCTTAAAATTTGAGATCTAATGACTAGTCTATGAATCTGAAATCTAACAACTAGTCTATCCATTTGAAATATAATGGTTAGTCTATTCATTTAAAATTTGATGACTAGTCTATTCATTTTAAATTTAATAGCCAACTATTTCTTTGTAGATCCAGATTCAATTGGGCTACCACCTATCAACATCTCAAGTCTTTAGTTTTTCAAAAGAAATTGGACATAGAACCAAGCCCTTTGACCCTCTAGGATCATGCCATGTGGCATGATCCCACTTTTTTAGGCCCTCAAGATGATAAAAACAAAGCAAGCATGCAAAAAACCTCATCGATGAATGGGATGATGCCTCATGATGTCATCCCACTTCTCTACACCTCAAGAAAAAATGAGAGAAATATAACATAGCATATAACAACCAAGTCCCCAAGATCATGCCATGTGATATAGTCTTAAGACTCTAGGGCAATCAAGATATAAAATGATGACCAAGGACTTGCGAAGATCTGGGTGAGCGAGATCTTGAAACTTGTCAAGATCTCACTACACCATGGCCTAAAGTAAACTCAAGGATTAACAAGCTATGGATCAATGAAAGTGGACATGTAGGGAAAAATTCTCAAGGTTGATACATGGACCTCTACGAACCAACTCAAAATATGTAATTGATGCCCAATTTGCCATCTAGTCCATAAAAATCTAAGAATTGGAATGTGAGTCCAATCATATTTATGTAGTAATTGAACATCTTATTGCCTATTGTCAATAAATCATGGAAATAGATACCAAAGTAAATCAAATACTGGGCTAAGCTAAAAAATAGTGTGGATAGTAGGATCAAATGAGCCAAAATCACAAAAATATAAAGTATACATGTTCATAGTCAATTATCAAGAGAACTATTCACAACTAAAGGATGAATGCCCCCTACATTTAATGCAATAGTGATCCATCATAAGGAGTGAAATTCAAATTGAATATGTGTTAGTCAAAGTAATGCATTAGTCCAAAACTATTGTGTTACTATTAATTTAATAAACATAATTGTTCTCTTTGAAGATAGGCACACACTAAATTTTTGTCTTAACTAGTACTTGTTATTGAATGCTTGTAACTAATTTTTTAGATAATTACCAGGGTTCAATGGGTCCCCTACCCAAAGAATATATTTAGAAAGTATACAAAAAGAAATGGTCAAATCAAAGATTTACTAAATATTCATCTGAGATCCTGACAAGAACTTAGGCAAAACTAGTAGGCTAACATGCCATACTAAAATAAACTACAAAAAAATTATATACCAAAAAGGCCTATAAGGCTGCGAGCAAAACTATCAAAGAAAATAGATAAAAGTAAACACCAGGTATGAGATCTCATAGACCCACATACATCAAGTAATACCTTCCTTATCATCCTCCACCACTATTGCAATGAAGGATACACTAGCCTTATAAGAGTCCTCACCACACCAATCCTTCTCCACTATCCCTCAGAGCCATAGCTTTATGCCACCTACAAAGATTATGGCTCCATTGCTATTTAGCCTCCCCTACATCAATGAGGTCACCACACACTGGGGAGCCATTTTCATCCAAGGAAGTGTTATACACTTGCCTTGAACTACCAACTTTACCAAGAGATTAATAGCCTCCACCTACTCCCTGCTATGTTTGATCCCGTTCCATAACTCCATCTCCTGAATTGGGATCTTAATATGATCTATGAGAAGTAAAGACAAAAAATGCACTTTTAAAGACTCAGAGTCACAAACCTTTTGCTGAAATCTTCCATGAATATTATGAGATCCACAAACCTTGTTTCAAGATATCTAAATGTAAAATCATCACCAACCTGAGACCATTCGAACAAAAAAATGACAAACTAGGAAAGGGACCCAGAGTCCACCTTATCGATCTCCTCCAATAAGCCTTGATGATGATCTAGGGCCATGAAGAACACAACCATTTTAACAATGACTTCCTTTTTAGACATAAAAGTCAAAACATTATTAGCAAACATTACATCCACCACTGAGTTAACCCTACTGTGGGGGATCTTAAGCACATAATCTTCCCCTAAGACACCCATAATTTTCTACATTATTTCCTCTATAGGGGTCCAAAAAATATTTTTTATCCTTACCTTGGAAATACTCCCTTTAAAGGCCATCTCCTTAACTATGCTTCTACCTATAACCATCGATAATCCTAGTGCTAGAGCAACATTGTATTTAATTTTGATTAAACACCAACCAAAACATCGTAACCACACACTAGACTTACTAAGATTATAATGCATGTTTGGGTAACTAATTAGTGGGTGGGTAATGCATTGAATGTTTTCAACCACCTAGCTAGTGAGTGAGGCTATTGAAAATTTATATAAGATGATCCGTGATACTGAATTAAGATATGGTTTATTAGTGTTAGAATATAGTAGATAACTAGACATATTTTCTTGTACTTTTTTGATTTATTAGGTTAAATTTTATTTTAGCATGTTAAAGCTATGTGAAGACTTTCTCTATAACTCATCTAAATATTGATGAATCTTAATTTTTTTTTCCATGAATCATATTCTATATGAAATACTTGTAAATGATATTCATTATTTGTGCATGTCCATGGTGACTTTGATTCCCTCTTCCACATAGCGAATTGATCCTCAGATTTTGACACCATCTCTACCTCCTAGTTATGCTATCTTATCCAAACAAAGACTAATCTATCATGAGATTTTTCTATTTAATAGAGTTATAACTATCTTCATTATAAATTGAGTTCATCTTTCCTTTTTATCTACCCTCTCTCTCTTTTGCTCTTTTTCGTCTCTATTAGTTTAGCTATAGTTTAGTATGAATTGTAGTTATTTATTCAAGTTTTATTTGGATTCCATGTTCATCCCTTCACCTATATTATTATGAATTATTGAAATCAATAGGCTAGGGATAGGTTCCAACCACCAGTGAGTTCATTAACAAATCTAAACTAGCTAGTTCTTCTAGACACAAGATATACCAAAATCTCTTGCCCAAGTCTTTAAGAAGTGCTCCAAATAAGCACCTTGATATGGAACAAGTTGAATCATACAACGAAGGTATCTAGTACACCATGACTTGGTAAACAAAAACCTTGGGTATGTTGATACCATAGCTTGCTTCTTTGCAAGAGAGGGTGGAAGGGAAGAATAAAGAGGAATCCTCATCGGTTGAGAATTTCCTCTCCCTTTCTTCCTCCATAGTTGGTGTGCCTATGCCAAATGGACCCATCAATAGATTAACACTATAAGGAAGGTATGAATTGGAGTGAATTAGGAAATATATCATTGGTTTTAGTCTTGTGGCCATCCTTCATACTTTTCTCACTCTGATTTATGCTTAAAACACACACCAATAGATTGACACTAGAAGGAGATCCTGAATTAGATTATATTTAGAGAAATATCATTTAATTTTGGTCTTATGGCCATCCTTAATACTTTTCCTACTCTTTTGTATGCTTATAATTCAAACCAATAAATTGGCACTAGAAGGAGGGCTTGAAATGAAATATTTATTTAGATTTAGAACTGGTTTTAGTCTTGTGCCCATGTTTTTCATACCTTATTATGTGTCTAAACAACACACCAACATCTTGGTAAAAGGAGGCATCAATAAGATATTATCTAGTGTTTATGTTTGATTTTGATTATTTTGAATACCTTTAAATACCACCTATGGATTTGTCTTGGCTAGGTGTAATTTTAAACCCTGTGAACATTATAGGGCTTACTCATGACTTGTCTAAGGATTCTAAAAAATTCTATTCAAAATATACCCATGGTGGGATTCAAACTAATGAAGAACACATTTAGGTGTTTAAAGAGGCCATCATCTGAAACTAGATCTAATATGAAGCTATGGCTTACCACTTATTTCCTTATTCCTTGAATGAAGATGCTTACGACTGGTACATAGGTTTTCCAAATGAATATATCGCTTATGAACAATATTTTAAAATCTATATATCAACCATTTTAGTGTTCTTATTCACCTTGTTACCTTATACTATTAGTTTGATACAACTTGTAGGGAGCTTAATGAACCCATAAGTTAATTCAATAGTCATTTTCACCAGCTATATAATATGTTGAAATACCCATTCCTAAAAATAGAGGTGACAGATAATATTAGATCCCCTAATTGCTATGATTATTGATAGGACTCCATCGACACTCACATACTTGGAATCCACTTATAAAGATGTGTTCATCATTTAAAAAAAAGCTATGCCACATGGATATGGTGTTGATAAATGTTTATCATTAAAATAACTAGGTGTTCACACCAAAAATATGTAGAATTATCTACCTACATGTCAACATGTGGAGCAATGTATGCCATCTAATCACACCTTTTTTAATCATTTGTCCAACCAGACTTCCCTATGATAAAAGAGAACCCTGATATGGCTCCAAATGCAAATGGTTATGATTGCTCAAATATTGATCAACATGTTGTTTTGCCTTGTGTTAATAATCAAGTGTATTTTGGTGTTTTTACTAATCAAGTGTCATTTGTTGCAAGAATTGTATACAAGAAATGTATGGGATGACTTATGAGACTGCATTTTCTAGTTCACAACTTTGAATCTATAGATGCAAAAATGACATGGATGTTGAAGAAGTCATGCTGATTGAAAATATCCCATTAAAAAGACAAGAAACATTTCATAAGAGTAGTGATGATGATGATTCTGATGATGAAGAGATAACAATTGTTTCAAGTAAGTTCCCATATGAAGATTTAAGTAGCAAAGAGCTGTGCGAATAAGATGAAGAATCAAACATTTATTACAGTCTCTCTAAAGATGAAATAAAAGTGTTAGAGCAGATGGATGAAGAAGATGTATGCTAAGAATTTTAAATACCCATGCCATATGTTATTGTTCCTATATTTGACAAGGTAGCTCCAGAAGATCAATAATATGGTGGTAGTGAGTTGACACCCATGCTTCATTAGAAATGGAGGTAGTAGAAGAGAATAAAGTGGTTATCTTTTCATCTGAAGACATAGACACTTTAAATAAACTTGTACAATGAGACTGTAACACTCATAAAATCTTCTCAGCAATAGACGCAATCAAGTTTGACATGAGTAGTCATGAACATAGTGGATTGAATGAAGTAATAAAGCCAATGAGAGTTGAATTTGAAAATGACCTGATACAATATAAATATCATACTTCAGACACTGATGATAAATCAAAATTTTAATTAATTTGGGAAGAATCAAGTCCACATCTTCTAAATAATAAAATAATAAATATGGATACTACTAAAGTTCCCATATTTATTGAAGAATATCCAATAGTGGATTCACCACTAGGTTGTCACAAATAAAACATCTCTGCCAAGTTTGGTACATAAGTTTCTCTAGTAGGTATTAGTGCCCATGCTTAACCCTCACCATAGTTTAATGTTTGGGCAGAGGTATTTATTAAACTCTACCCTAGGTGCTTCATGCTAATGGAATGTAAGTTCATGTCTAAATTCTATAACGTAAATATGATTAACTTGAATGAAAACATTTTTAATAAGCATCTTTGGGATAGTGTTTTTTAATATAAAATGCAACATAAATACAAGTACATGTCTTCCCTTAGTAGGATTCCTACCAACCTTCTCAAAATCTTGAACATTACTCTATTATGTTTCAGGTGTCTAACTAATGAGGAGATCTTGTTGCTTATCAAAAGGTATCTTTTCAACCCCTATTTCTAAGTTTTAGATATCTTGAAATGACCCTATAAATATTTTTATTATGTTTCTTTTGATTTTATTTCCTTTCTTATTTTGATTTTATATTTTGTTTCTTAGTTTAGGGATGTTTTCTTGTTTTATCTTTAAATTTTCCTTAATGGCCCTGTTCCCAAATTTTTTGTCTTGTGGTTCCATGTTGATGAATGAAAAGTGATGAATTGAAAATCCTGCAAGTAGATAACATAAGTGACACTTTGTGTGAAAGATGTTTCTTAAGTTATTTTGTTGCCTTAGACCCTATCATTGAGTCATTCTTAAAGGTTGATATTGTTGTATGTGCCTTGGACCTATTCTTATTTGGGTATTTTTTGGTAAAACTAGGTGGTTCTTAAGGTATCCTCTTGAAACTAGGCATAAATTTCACATCTTAAAAGGTTTATAAGTCTTCTTAGGTGAACATGCTATGAGGAAAACCTAGGGTCAAAAATATATACTTTTATCTTTCATTTGCCATAGTGGTCACCAACCCTAAACTAAGACATAAAAAAATAAAGGAAAATAATAGAAAAGAAAATCAATTTAAAAAAAAACTCAGTCCTAGGTGATTAAAACAACCTATACCAGGGTTATGGATGCCTAGATGGTAGTAGAACAAGGCTTAGAATGGGATTAAAAGTAACTCTATTAACGCTATAGACAGCTAGCTAGCAATGGAGCAATGTTCAAGTAAATTTATTTAAGGTAGGACTCACTAACTTGATGGTTGGCAACATAGAAATTAATCCTTTTAGATCTTATGAACTGGTAAATAAACTCATTTTACACACACTACATCAAAAGGGATACCTCATTTGGTCACCTAGTTACTGCCCACCTTCTCCTTTCTTAGATTTGTTCATGATTCATGCACTATTTTAACCTAAAATTATAGGTTATTTGATTTTTTCTTTGATTCAAAATACTAAAAAATATTTTCTAATAGAGTCATGATTTTTTACTTACACAACATGTCCTAATTTCATCACCAAAATCATGGAACCTCTTTTTTCTTTAGAGTTTGGTCTTCTAGTTTAATCAAGTCTGGGTCTTTTATTTTTCATAGTCTGATTGAAAAAGTTCTTGACAAGTTGTAGGTTTGGTAATGCATTAGCTTTGCTCTTTGAACCAAGTCTCAACTTAAAGTATCCATTGCATGCATTTAGTTTAATAAGAATTTTAACATCTGAAACTGTATTGATTCAACTTTATGATATTGTTTACATATGATAAGTCTTGGTATGCTTTGCATTATGTTTTAAACAATATTAAAATTCCCATTTTAGGCCATTTCACCTCAGATTTCTGTAAATTACTTAAATATTTTAGATCTTTGATACTTCTTTACCTAAATATTTTGGTCCATTTCTATCTAAAATTACTAAGTGTTCATGTAATTTCATTCCTCTACTTAGTCATTTTTACAAAAGTGGGCTTAATTGGTTATGGAATCAATCAACTATCCAAGTCTTGGTAAATTTTATTGCAAATCAACAATCTTAGTCATTCTATATTTCAAAATCATATTTTATTCTAATTGCTATGTGATTTCCCATGATCCAATGGTCATATGCACTTCCATACAAGTCCATAGGGAAGTGAGGAGCTGCCACTTGCCACTCACTCACTTTCCCAGGCCTCCCTTAACCATTTTTGCCTAGACTATCCAGTACCTATGATTATGCCACATAGCATGATCCTATTTTATTTCCTCCCTGGGAACCCTTAGTTTATTCAACAACTCTTCAACCCTCCCAAATATATAATATCAATCCACATGGCATGATCCCATTTCTTCGGGTTCTTGGGGTAGTCCATATACTCATGATATTCAATCCCCTTGGATGCCAAGGATCATGCAAGTGGCACAATATTACTTCTCCAGGGCCATAGATTGGTTCATATCCTAGTGGATATCTTATTAGGCCTCAGGTGAATGAGATATTGACATGTGTCAAGATCGCATTTCACCAAAATTTTATAGGTCATCAATCCAAATAGATACCTAATTAGACCTTAAATGAGTGAATGGATGCCATGTGACATTGACTACCAACTAGATAGGACATTGGTATCCACATCAAAATTTTACCTACATAAAAGTGATTATCATCTACCCCATCAAAAATATCAAGGAACTAGCATGCTTTTCCATTTGGACCCAACTATTGAAATTATTAAAATATTTTGATTCTAACTCTAGGTTATCACTTCAAAGATATTAAATTAACTTTGTTTATTTGATTTTTTTGATCTAAAAGACTTAATCATTTATCTAATGGTATGGATTGATTATATCTTTGGTAAATTCCCTATTTTCAATTACTAAATTTAATGATTTTCTCATCTTTTATTTTAAGTCTTTTTCCTTAGTTGATTTTCATGAAATTTGAGATCTAACAACTAGTATATGAATTTGAAATAGAATGGCTAGTCTATTTATTTGAAATTTAATGGATAACTATCTTTTCACAGGTTCATATTCAATTGGGGTCACCACCTATCAACATCTCAAGTATTTATTTTTATGGAAGACATTAGACATAGAGCCAATCCCTTCGACCCTTTAGGTTCCTTGGATCATGCCACATGGCTTGATCTTACTTCTTTGCACCCTTGGGATGATCAGGATAAAATGAGTAGGCAACAAACCTCTTGGGTGATTGAGATGATGCCACATAACATCATCCAACTTCTCTACACCTAAAAAATAAATGGGAATAGTACAACATAACACAAAATAGGTGAGTCATTGATATCATGAACTGTGGCTTGGTCTTGTGACGCAAGGAAATCAAGACATAAAATGATGATTAAAGACTAATGAAGCTTTAGGTGAGTGATAACTTGTCACTTGCTAATATCTTGTTGCACCATGTGTAGACATACAATTCCTATCACCATTATGTTGAAATTGTCAATGTTACTCAAAATTCTATGACAATGCATAATTTAGGCCAAAATCACTAAAATGCATTAAATGGTTTGAACTTGTCATATACAAGTACCAATTTAGGCTAATTTATCCCTAAATGGGGGAATACATTTTATGTGATTATTAGTTTTTCCCAAATAATCTTGAGTCCAAACGGAAAAAATGTAATTTGATGCTCTGAACCATTAAATTATTCTAATTTGAAAGCACATGTCAAGTGCATGTATTATTTCAAAAAACAATGTCCTAAATGGGGTATTACTCCATATGCAACTGACACCTTCTTCTAATTATACTCTATTCAAATTACAACCCAGTAAATTAACATTTTGATTAGTTTGATTAAGTGAGCAAATAATTTCCAAAGATATTCTAGAAAATTATTTAACCCCACTTAAGAAAATTAAGAGCTTAAGTGGAAAATCCATGGAAGTTATTGAAGATATATTAATTGGAAATTCATTTCTAATATTTGCATCATCTGGTGGCATCATCAGTGGGGTGGCATCCATAAGCCATAAATGAAATAAATATATGGTTTAATCCCTCCCATGCCTCATTAATGCCCCTTTTTTATAAATATTAATGGGTATATTTATGTATTGATCCTAAAAAATTGAATTGATTCATGACCACACATCTTGAACTCAAGATAGAAGGTCATGATTGATTCTAATCATTTCAAAAAATCTATAAATACAAGGGTCCTCACTCATCCTTTCAAGCTATTTTTGTGTAATATTATTATGTTAAATTTTTAATAGGATAACTTCAACTATTGGTATACATTTGATCAATTTAATTATGCTAGTTCATTGGTGCATTCTAGATGATGGAGGATCAAGCCACTCATCATTGATAAAGACTTATAGCACCAAATCAGGAGAAAATCACATTTTTTAGTCATATTTGGAGGAGGGATGCTCTTGGGAAGGTTTGATGTTGTATTCCTTCTTTCAATAGCTCTTATTTTTCATTTTTAAAACCCCATGAAGGAGTTGGATTTGTGGGCTATGTTCTTTATGCTTATTTTGAGATTTCATTACTAATGCATGATCTAACTCACTTTGGATTCCTACTCTAAATTTTGGCATGTCCAGTGGGAAACACATCCCATACAAGTAAGGAGACTAATTTTAAACTCTTATATCTTCTAATACATGCTTAAGAGTCTCTAAAACTCAAGTTTTATCTTCATTTTTCACGTGTTTTTGTTCTTTTTGATGACACATAGTTTACATAGTGACCATCATCGATTTACTCTGATCGACGTTGATCCTATCTTACTCGACATCAGTCCCTATGTGAAGGGAAATATATGGTAAGAAACTTGGTTTTTGAGTTTTTCTTGAAAGTTATTGGATTTTGTTCTCTATTTTAGATATTGCATACTCTCTGTCTAACCTTTATTTTTCAGAATCCAGTGACCTTTCAGGTTTTTATACTTATTTTGCTAACCATCTTTTTCATGAAAATCATTGTGTTTTTCCTACATTCTTACACACATCAATCATTTTGTGAAAAATAAAAAATAAGTTTCCTTCAGGGAACTCGAGTGACCAAAAGTGCTCTTTATTTTCATTTTTGCCTTGTCTAAAGGTGTGAAAATAATGTCGTTAAGGATCTCTTCAAATCTTTATGGGTTGGGTGATCTAAATGCAACCTTAAAGTCTGTTCACTTTATCTTTCATTTTTATGCAACTTGGCTTATGAATGGGAGTTCATAGCCTCCTCACAGGTTTTATAGGGAAACATTAACCTAGGAATTCATCTCCCAATATCATTGAAACCCCACTCCATATTGGGGTATACAAATTGAGGGTGACCCACTGAGACATTTGCTTGAGTAGTTAACAAACTCCATTAGTGTTACTCCAACTCAGATTATAGGGGTAATTCAGACATCGCACTACATTGAGTAAATGATGGATGTAGTGGTTTTGAAAATGACAATACATTTTCATAAAAATATGATTGATGAAAATATAATTGACATGAGGAATATGTAGTGTTAGTCACACTTGTGACCATCTAAATGTACAAAAATTTAGTTTTAGAATATCCCCACTTGCTGTAGACATATTATTGATATAGGATGAGTAGCCCAAAGTTACATGTTGCTATACAATCTCTTGAGATAAGGGGGTGAAAAAAACCTACTTATTCATGTGCTTTTATTTTTGGATTAACACTTAAAATCCTCTCAAGAGCACGTATATAGATGGAATTTATTAGTATGATGTAACCTTGTCAGTTTTAGGACTTTAGATATTATATTTATTTGTATTTTGTCATTTTATCATTTTATTTCTTGGTCTTGTTAATTCTAAAACTTGTTTGAAAACCAAAAATGCATCACAACAAAGCACCTTTATTACCCATCATTTTATTATAATAAGGAGGTCTTACCCTGATCAAATCAAAACCTATTTTTGCCTTGTCCAAATCATCATTTGAAACATTATGTTTGTCTTACCTAAACAACATTGTTATGTTTTACATTTGAGTCTCAACCATTTTGAAAAAATATTCAAGTCATTCATTTTTAATTCAAATTTGCAATCTCACCTTTCTAAGTTCTAGGCCAAGGTGTTAATCAGTTTTCCATTGACACTTGGTTTGAGTTAACTTGGGTACACTTTTTCATTTAGGTTGAAGGCCATTATATATAATATTCATCATTTTTATCATTATGGACTTAGGCTATCTTGTGTTTGCTCACGCTCTAAGTTCTAGGACCATTCTACTTCATAATACCATATGGCAGCGTTGTGCTGCACGTTTGGTTTTAGCTTTATACTTAGGAGTTCTTGTGTGTTTTCACATTTTAAAATTATTGGTTTGAATTGTTATCTTCCTAATCAAAAATACCCTATTATAATTTTATAGTAGTAACTTATTGTAGTTGTACCTAGTTTTTACAGTATTGATGTATCTTTGACCTAAGTTTATTGTGCTATATTGCACTTTAGGTTTCAAAGTTATCATAACCTATTCTAATTTAATGATTTCAACCCAGCAAAGTTGAGTAAATTCATAACCATTTCTTCTAATTACATGGTACTACGTCATTTTTTTTATTATAGCCTCTATTTTCCTTGTCACTTATTTGAAAAAATTATAAACACACCTTTTAAGCATTTACAAAACACATTTAAAATCTTGTCAAATGTAGAGAACAATATTAGAGGCATGATGCAAAGGTATACTCATAGTGGGGTCTATTATGGTCTTAGCTACAAAGAAGAGCAATTTTGTGATGGAAAAGACAATTCTTTGGTGTTTGAAGACATTTCAATGACTGCAGGATCTGAGGAAGACTATCTTAAACATCAACCCTTAAAGGACAAAGATGAAACCCTCCTAAGATTGATTGAATCAGGTGCTAGATTACCATTATATTGTCCTATGGAATAATTGCATACCTTGGTTAGGGTAGAACAACAATAGTGAGAACAATCCCTCTCTCATATTTCAAGATCCAACATTTCTTTTTCTAGTAAAGGAAAAGAAGCACTCATAGAGTAAACCCCCAATGATCAAGATCGTGCTACAAAGATCAAGAAAATAAGTCAATGATATGTAGACCAGCTTATTGTCGACTTGACCAAATTTTTAGCTACCACTTGTCAGGAATCTAGAACATAAATGCTTTGATACCACTGTTAGGACCCGAAAGCACAATTGATTACCATGTACAAGCAACTAAATGCGGAATTTAACCAGAATGCACAAGTAACTAGAATTCAGAAATAACACAAAATATGAGAGACAATACCCAATTGTATTAATACTCTTCCAAAAAGAAATTACAATGAAGAGATGCCACACTCTTCTACACATTACAGGCTTCCCACACCAAGTGTACATTAATTCACTTTCAAGAGTTCACTCTCTCAATTACGGTCCCAACACACAACTCAAACACAGAGTTGGTGTTCACCTCCAACCAGTCAGTATCACTACTGCCAGTACCACCAGTCAGTATCACTACTGCCAGTACACAAGTACTCCATGTACTCCATGACTGAGTATACTCACATAATCCAAGTACACAATGTACTCCAAGTAGATCTCCCCTGATCTTGCACACCTGCAGATCAACCTAATCTTACATACTCAAATAGAACCCTTGTCCTTGCCTCACCAAGTCCTTATGATTCTACCATACCAGCACCCCTATGGATCTTCTACCAGACCTTGCAACAACCTGCAGATCTACCTGATCATACACACTTGGCACTGTGGCACTAGGAGGAACACACCTTGCTCTCTTCACTCTGAAGGAGCTAACCTTGCTCTTACTCAACTAGCACACTTTACAATATAACCCATGAGTCTATTATATATATCCTATGCAAACAATAATTAGACATCCAATTACAATAATTATATCCGTAGCTCCAAGACTAAAATTAGCCTTTAACATGCAAACAACTGGTTCATTAACAAACTATCCATGAAACTTGCAGTTTGGAACTGCACATGCGACTGACATCGGTCCCTGTTAGTCTGGAGGTGACCGACGTTGGCTGATCTATGACCGATGTCAGTAGCCCTGTGCTCTGAATATGACTGACGTCAGTTGGCATGACCGACATCGGTTGCTCTACACCTCAACAACCTCCTCCATGTTTGCATCAGTGAAGATTTTAGCTCCACAACCCAACAATCTTCCACTTGGAGATAAACAACTGCACCTGTACCTATACCTATACCTGTACATCATCTAATCTATTTCCTGGCTTGTATCCCTCTTCAAGCTCAATCTTGAAGACCAACCACCACACATCATGTGGTGCAACACCTGTCATCCAAGTAACCTACCATATCTGAAGTGCCTGACCCTACATAGCATGAATCCCTGCTGCTGGTCCCTCTCAGATACCTGAGAACCCACTGAACCACTTTCTAGTGCTTCCTTCTTGAATTGACTACAAACCTGTTGACAACTCCCACTACTGGGGCAATATCAGGGAGTACACATGTACTCAACCTCATCATGTGATTGGGGACCCTATTTTATGAACTGTCCATCCATAGGTGCACTTGCCGGTTCTGCATCCTGCACTACCTTCACACAATCATCCTATGACAACATCAACTTGTGATCTTCCCTGTCTCTAGGATTACTCATGCCAAAGAATTTTACTGCTCCCAAATTCTTCATGACATACCACTGAACTAACTTTACCTTTAGCTCAGCAACTCCCTGTATGTATGCACTTGCAACAAGCACATCATCCACATACAGTAACAGGACAATGTAGCGACCATTATCCAACTTGGTAAAGAAACACATAATGGTTACAATGACATTGACTAAAGCCGTGCTTTGTCATCCACTTGTCAAACTTGTACCACTGTCCTGCAGCTTACTCAAGACCATATGACCTGACCTTCCATCTCACATGTCCATTCTCTCTATTCTTTAACCAAGGAATCCATTCATCTTTCAGTGCTTTCATACCAGCTGGCAACCCTACCAAATCTCCCGTTTGGTTCTGCATCCTAGGAATCAAATTCCTCATTCATGTCATGCTCCCACTGTTTCTTGGATCCTTCTTGCTATGTAGTGAGCAACGAGTATAAAGAAGAGGAATAACAAATTTGAGGCTTACTTACCCTTTTAGTCCTCCATATGGGCATTTGAGACTCCTTGATAGCTTGTTGTCTGCCCAAAATCTATTTCAGTGACTGACCTCGATCACCACACAGTCTGCATCCGATCGACATCAGTTCTATGTGACTGTCCTAACTACCGAGACTGGTTTCCTAACCAACATCAGTGTCTACCTATCATCGATGTCAGTTCCCTGACCGACATCGGTCTTACCCTACTCGACACCACCAGCTCTAGTCTGCACATGACCGACATCAGCACCTGTCTATTCGACGCCGGTTCCTCCTGACCAATGCCAGTACCTGTGTTCTCCTGTGAGTGATGATTTTTTACCCGTGAGCTCTCTTTCGATCAAAACCCTATCCAAACTGCCCTACTCAGAGTTACTCAGCCTTCTCCACTGATCTCTATCTGTCATCTCCTCCATGAACACCAAGGCTTTCTAGTTCTTAAGTCTGTCAAAGACATCTGACTTCCTCTTAAGAACATGCATCTCCTTCTTGCTCATGTGACCAAGCCTACAAAGCCATGTCTTCGCAACAGAAGAAGAATCAGTAATACAAGCAAGTAGATAAAGAGTACCTACTTTCTTACCACATGCTAATTCAAGTGCATCCGCTGTGAGAGTTTCTGTGCATCTCTCATCACCCAACTTTCCTAAAGAAATTAACCATATCTTCAAGACTGGGACCTGCATGACCTCCTTCAACACCCATGTGTTGGTTGTCTGCAATTTCAGCCACACTTCCCCTTTGCCAATACTTTGACAAGGCTCACCAACCCTTAAATAAATCTTTCCAAAGTCTCCATGGACCTTAACATGGAAAAATACTCTATTGGGGGCTGCATGGAAAGAGACAACAAAATCTATAAAACAAGATTCTACTTTATCCAAGGAACATCCCAGCGCATCCTGTGCAACAACACCTGCAACATCTGCTTCTTCAGTTCTTTCATGCTGATCTTCTACAACCAACAATATTTCTTTTCCTGCTCTTTCTTTCCATAACACTGTAATTGACCATTCTTGCTTTTCAATTCCTCCATTCTTAGTGTACTTTCTTTTGCCATTGTTATACTCCCACTCAATCAAAAACCCCTGAGAGTGACCTGTAATCAAACACAAACCTGCTCCCTGCAACCTTAGCTCTGATACCACTTGTCAAGAATCTATAACATAAATGCTTTGATACCACTGTTAGGACCCAAAAACACAATTGATTACCATGTAAAAACAACTAAATGCAGAATTTAACTAGAATGCACAAGTAACTAGAATTCAAAAATAACACAAAATATGAGAGACAATACCCAATTGTATTAATACTCTTCTAAAAAAAATTACAATGAAGAGACACCACACTCTTCCACACCTTACAGGCTTCCCACACCAAGTGTACAATAATTCACTTTCAATAGTTCACTCTCTCAATTACGGTCCCAACACACAACTCAAACACAAAGTTGGTGTTCACCTCCAACCAGTCAGTATCACTACTATCAGTACCACCAGTCAGTATCACTACTGCCAGTACACAAGTACTCCACGTACTCCACGACTGAGTATACTCACATACTCCAAGTACACAACGTACTCCAAGTAGATCTCCCCTGATCTTGCACACCTGTAGATCAACCTGATCTTACATACTCAGATAGAACCCTTGTCCTTGCCTCACCAAGTCCTTATGATTCTACCATACCAGCACCCCTGTGGATCTTCTACCAAACTTTGCAACAACCTGCAGATCTACCTGATCATACACACTTGGCACTGTGGCACTAGGAGGAACACACCTTGCTCTCTTCACTCTGAAGGAGCTAACCTTGCTCTTACTCAACTAGCACACTTTACAATACAGCCCATGAGTTTATTATATAGATCCCATGCAAATAATAATTAGACATCTAATTACAATAATTAGATCCACAGCTCTAAGACTAAAATTAGCCTTTAACATGCAAACAACCGATTCATTAACAAACTATCCATGAAACTCGTAGTTCAGAACCGCATAGGCGACTGACATTGGCCCCTGTTAGTCTGGAGGTGACCGACGTCGGTCGATCTATGACCGATGTTGGCAGCCCTGTGCTTTGAATATGACCAATGTTGGTTGGCTTGACCGACATCAGTTGCTCTGCACCTCAGTAACCTCCTCCATGTTTGCATCAGTGAAGCTTTTAGCTTCACAACCCAACACCACTTCAATACACAACAATGCTTCCAAGGAATAAGAGAATTTATTAGAACAAATGCAATACATGTTAGGTTGTGGAGCTAAAAGCTTCAACTTGTTGTAGACAAAGAAAAGGAGGTTGCTGAAGACCCAGAAGCACTGGCGTCGACAACATGACTGACTTTGGTCATGATCAGTGCAGAAGGAAACCGGCGTCAACAAGGAGTCAGCCGATGTCGGCAGCACCAGGCAAGCAGGGACCGGCATCGGTCGCCTGTGTGTTCTAGAACTGTTCATTACACGAATAGTTAGTTTAGTGATCAAAGTGTTTGCATGTAAAGGCTATTTCGAGTCTTGAGCTACGTGGATAATTATAGTAAACTAAGAGTCTAAGTTATTGTTCAAGTATGGGATCTATTTATAGACCCATTGGCATGTATTATAATGTGTGCTAGTGAAGAGAACAAAGTGTGTGTTTCTCCTAGTTCCACTAATGAGCTAGAAAGGAAGGCAAGGAAGATCCTTCCATGGTGAGTATGGTCTATTGAATTGCAGGTTGTAGGTTCATGGGAGATCAACTTGAAGTACTATAGAGTGCTTGGTGTACTGGCAGGGTTATTACTGACTAGTTGGAGAGATGAACTCCAATTTTGTGTGTGAGTTAGTTGTTGGGATCGTTTTTGGTAGGAGAGTGTTTTGAAGAATAATTACTATACACTTGAGGTGTGGGAAGCCTCTGTTAGGTGGAAGAGTGTGGCGGCTCTTTATTGTATTCTTTTCTGTACAAGTATTAATATAAGATTGTATATTGTCTCTCATATTCTGTGCTATTGGTGAATTTTAGTTACTTGTGCTTTTGGTTATTTTCGCATGTTTAATTTCTTAAGTTTGGTAATCATATTGTGCTCTTTCTAAGGATCAAGATCCTAACAAGTGGGATCAGAACAAGTGTGTTTGTTCTTGGATTCCCCATCAATTGGTGCCAGAGCATGTTTGTTGTTCTAGGGGTACCTGACAAGTGGTATCAGAGCAAGGTTGTTGGCTCATAGCTTGATACCAACAAGTGGTATCAGAGCTTTTGGTTGGGATAATAACAGGTTGGATTAGATATAGTTAGTGTGTGTTGATTATAGGTTACTCATAGGGTTTCTGTTTGAGTGGGAGTAGAGCAATGGCAGAAGAAAGTAGACTACGAATGGAGAAGTTTAATAGTAGGAGGTCCAAGTTTAGGTATGGCAGAATAACCTACTGGAGATATGGAAAGAAAGAGAAAGAAAATAAAGATTGTTGGTTGGTAGCAGATCAGCATGAAGGACATGAAGAAGAAGTAGATGTTGTGAATTTCATTGCACGAGATGCTCTGGTATGTTATTTAGATAAAGTAGAATCTTGGGTTTTAGATTTTGGTGCCTCTTTTCATGCATCCCCAAATAGGGAATTTTTTCATGAGTATGTCCAGGGAGACTTTGGAGAAATTTGTGTAGGGGATGGTAAGCCTTGTCAGATAGTTGGCAAAGGGAAAGTGAAGCTGAAATTGCAGACAAGCAACACATGGGTGTTAAAGGAGGTCATGCATGTCCCAGTTCTGGAGCGGAATTTGATTTTTGTAAGAAGTTTGGGTGATGAGGGTTGCATAGTAACTCTCACAGTGGACTCTTGGAAGGTTACCAAGGGTGCACTTGTTGTAGCAAGAGGTAAGAAAGTAGGTATGCTTTATCTATCTACTTGTATTACTGATTCTCTTTCTGGGTTATCTACTTCAGCTGTAGATTCAAAGATGTGGCTTAATAGGCTTGGTCACATGAATAAGAAGGAGATGCATGTTCTTGAGTTAAAGGGTATAGATCGATATTTCTCTATGCAGAAGAAGAAGGTGACGTTTCTTGAGGAATCTGATGTTAGTGACAAGAACAGGAGAGCCTTGGTTTTCAAGGAGAAGGTGATGGATAGAGTTCAGCATGAGGGGCAAAAGAATTTTGAGCAGAGTAAAGGTGATTTGGATAAGGGTTTGATCCAAAAGGAGCTTGCGAGAAAAAGTCAGCTCTCACAAGAGAAACACAGAGACTGACATCAGCAGGAAAACTGACAGTGACGTCCAGACAGGGACCGACATCGGCTATGTGTAGACCGATGTTAGTGACTCAAGGTAGATAAACACCGGCATTGGCAAGGGGGAACCGACGTCGGTGATGAGGCAGTCGCAGGGAACCGACATCGATCGGGTGTAGACTGGAATGTGACCGGCATCGGTCACTGAGACAAATTTTGGGTGGACAGCAAGCTATCAAGGAGTCTCAAGCGCCCATATGGAGGACTTAAAGGGTAGGTTAGCCTCAAATTCATCATTTCCCTTCTTTACACTACTTGTTGCTCACTTATGGTAAAGAACCAGGAAGTTGTTAAAGAAGCAGAACAGGTAGATCCTGGAAATAGTGAGAGCTTGGCATGGATGGAGGATGTGATTCCTTAGAGGAGAACCAAACACGAGTTTTTGGTGGAGTTGCCAGCTGGAAGTAAGCACTGAGAGATGAATGGATGTTCAAGATAAGGAAGAGCAGAAATGGATACGTGAGACAGAAGGCCAAGGTGTATGGTCTTGTATAAGCTGCAGTGCAATGGAGGTTTGATAATTGTGTTTCTCTTTACCAGGTTGGATAATATTAGCTACATTATCCTATTACTGTATGATGTGCTTGTTGCAGGGTTACATATACAGGGTGTTGCTGAACTACAGGTAAAGCTAGTTTAGAGGTGTGTCTTGAGGAATCTGGGAGCAACAAGATTCTTTGGCATGAGTGTGTTCTAGGGACATGGAAGGTCACATGTTGACTTTGTTTTAGGATGATTGTGTGAGACCAGTTAGCACGCTGATGGTTGGACAGTTCACAGAATAGTGTCTTGATTCACATAATGAGGTTGAGTGCATGGTATGTACTAGACCTGAATTTTCCCAAGCAGTGGGAGTTGTCAAAAAGTTAGGAGCCAATCCAGGAAAGAAGTATTGGAGGGCAGTTCAGTGGATTCTTAGAGGGACCAGCAGCAGGTGCACATGCTATGCAAGTTCAAGTTATTTTCTACATGGTTTGTAGATGTGGATGTGGCAGGTGATTTGGATGACAGGTTTTGCACTATAGGTTTTATGGTGGTTGGTCTTCAAGAGTGATCTTGAAGAGGGATACAGAGCCAAGGGAACAAACTAGACAGTGTATAGGTACAAGTACAATTGTAGCTATTTATCTCCAAGTGGGAGATTGTTAGGTTATGGAGCTAAAAGCTTTAACTTGTTGCAGACAAAGAAAAGGAGGTTGCTAAAGACCCAGAAGCACCAACATCGGCAGCATGACCGACGTCGGTCATGATCAGTGCAGAAGGAACCCAGCGTCGGCAGGGAGTCAACCGACATCGGCAGCACCAGGCAAGCAGGGACCGGTGTCGATCGCCTGTGTGTTCTAAAACTGTTCGTTGCACGAACAGTTAGTTTAGTGATCGGAGTGTTTGCATGTAAAGGCTATTTCAAGTCTTGAGCTGTGTGGATAATTATAGTAAACTAAGAGTCTAAGTTATTGTTCAAGTCTGGGATCTATTTATAGACCCATTGGCATGTATTGTAATGTGTGCTAGTGAAGAGAACAAAGTGTGTGTTTCTCCTAGTTCCACTAATGAGCTAGAAAGGAAGGCAAGGAATATCCTTCCATGGTGAGTATGGTCTATTGAATTGTAGGTTGCAGGTTCATGGGAGATCAACTTGAAGTACTATAGAGTGCTTGGTGTACTGGCAGGGTTATTACTGACTGGTTGGAGAGGTGAACACCAATTCTGTGTGTGAGTTGGTTGTTGGGACCGTTTTTGGTAGGAGAGTGTTTTGAAGAAGAATTATTGTACACTTGAGGTGTGGGAAGCCTCTATAAGGTGGAAGAGTGTGGTGGCTCTTTATTGTATTCTTTTTTGTACAAGTATTAATATAAGATTGTATATTATCTCTCATATTTTGTGCTATTGGTGAATTCTAGTTACTTGTGCTTTTGGTTATTTCTGTATGTTTAATTTCTTAAGTTTGGTAATCATATTGTGTTCTTTCTGAGGAGCAAGATCCTAACAAGTGGGATCAGAACAAGTGTGTTTGTTCTTGGATTCCCCATCAATTGGTACCAGAGCATGTTTGTCGTTCTAGGGGTACCTGACAATACATTTTAGTTGAGAACACATCCATGATGTATCATGGTGTCTCAAGTAAACAAAACAAGTCCCAAGAGAAACATGCTTTACCAAACACATAGCATACATTTTTCAATTATCAAGAGCCTCTTGTTCCTTTATAGAATCAAGGAATGAAACACATATTACTTATTGAGTAAACTATTCAAAACACTTTGTCAAATTCTTCTCAACCAATGCAAACTTTGGTAAATTGACCACAGACTCCCCAAAATCAACAAAATACTTACAATTCATTGTAGTAGATTTCAAGGAATGTTTATCAACCCAAAAATCAGTAGCTCACTTACTTGACTCAAAGAGTGAACCAATTTTTTTTTGTAGATAATAGGGTTTATATCCCTAATAAATTAATGCAATAGGGTCACATACCACCCAATATAATTATATTACACCTACCAATGCACTAAACATGCAAGATTATAATTCGATGAAGGAAATTGTGTCACGATTGGAGATGGTAAATTGAGTCAAGAAATATAAGTTTGATGAGATATGTCCATATCCATTTGAATTGTGTTTTTAAGTCCCATTTCCACCTCATTTTGAGGTATCCAAATTTGATAGATACAAGGGGAAGGGTGACCCTCATGAATATATTCGATTATGTTTTACATTGTGTCAAGAAGTAGCTTATAGGAGCATTTATTTGATTTTCTTACTTCTACAAAGTTTATCAAGATAAAATTTAGACTGGCTCCTTAAGTTACCCAAGGGATTGGTGATAGATTGGAATGATCTATCTAAAAAAATTGTTAACCACTTCTCTTACAGTATTGAACATAAGTTGACTATGGTCGACTTGTGCAAATCCAAATAACAAGATGGAGAAAACTTTGTAGCATATATACAAGGGTGGAGAGCATTAGCTAGATGCTTCAACATAATTTTATAGACAAATAGTTGGTTGATATATTTGCATAGAATCTACACCCTAATGTAGCACATAATCTATGACTCACTTGCGTAAACACATTTGAAGAAATTATAGATAAGGGTGTATAAATTGAGAAGGCACTTATCACTAAAGGCATTGTAAATATTTATTCATAGGGTCAAACATCCAATCATACCCAATCACCTATTCAAGCTATCATAATAGAGAAACCCAAGGGGTTTAATAAGAATAAGAACATGGTATGGAATGGAGTCATTGAATTAAGACATGTATAAATGGTGTAAGTTTTTCCAGCTCTAAATGTGTAATTAGTGCCACCAAATCCATCGAATACTTTACAAAGAGTCCCTCCATGAAGGGTATTCAATAATAAATAGAGTCTTTAGCAAATTAGGAGAGCTTGTTGAGGTCATGTTTCAAAAGCTCATAGTAGCTAATCTGATTACGTGGCCTATACCAAGGCTGTTTCTTGAAGATCAACCCAAAAGCTCATAAATTCCATCATGTTATTGGTCATGGTGCTTATCAGTCTGTTCAATTACAACATCTCATTAAATATTTGATTGAAAATAATGAAGTTGAAATCAAACTTGCCTCATAAAATGATAATAAAGATATGGGCATCTATATCCATTTCCTAGACATAATCAATAATTGATAAGAAATAATTAAAATCAAGGATAGAATCAATGACAACCAGCCCAAGACCAGAATCATAATCAGGATCATAATACCCATGCTAATAACCTAGGTTATAACAACATGCCTTATGATTATAATAATATAGTGGGATGTATTTATTCAAACCATGTTACCACCATTACTACCAAAGCTCATGAACCATCTCATGCTTCTTAAAGTACTAAACCCCTCATTATAGGGTCAATACCCTCTCCATCAAGTAACGCCACATTGAGTATAAGTAATTATATTATGCCTCAGTTTCCATATGTTATTATTTTTGGACCCCTTTATTCTAATTATAATGTCTCCTTATCAACTCAAAATTGTGAAAACATAAATTAACACTTATAATTCACCCTCCAACGCCCTTTACCTTCATCTTCTAATTATAATGGTTCCTTACCACCTCTAGATTATGCAATCGCAACTAGATGCTCACAAATTACTCTTTAGGGCCCTTTACCCTCTTTTACCACTGGACCCAACATGGACATTGTTCCTTCAGATCCAAATTTGAACATTATACCATCTAAGGCTAAACCTCCTCATGCTTATGTCAAAAATCCATATAGTATCTCAAACCAACTAAGTAAAACCCCCATGCAAATTTCTATTTTAGATATTTTGTGTACATTTGAAGTCCATAGAACTATTTTGAACGACCTTCTTCAATAATCTATTGTTCCCCAAGACATTAACCCTAAACAATTACAAATGCTTATAGGGTATTTATATTCATTTTGATAGGTTGCATTTAATCAAATATACTTGTCCACTCTCAATCCTAGCCATAATAATACCTTGTATATTGAGGTCCTCATTGAAAACCATAAAATCAAGTGGGTTCTTATAGATAATGGTTTAGGGTTAAACATAATTTCCCTCAAAATATTATAGTGATTGGGTTATCTACCAAGGACATCCATCCAAAGATAATTACAATCAAGGCATATGACAACACCAAAATGGAATCCTATGCTACTATATATTGTCTAATCATTATTGGGTTTATGTCCCATCACACCTTGTTACATATTATGGATATTGAGTTTCCTTATAACATACTTCTATGTCATCCTTCGATCCATGAAGTAAAAGTCATCCCATTCACTTTGTATTAGTGCCTCAAGTTTCCCCATGATAGGATTGAAGTCACTATTCATGTCGATCTATAACCTTACTAGTATTACAAACACCTAGAGGTTAAATTTTGTAATTATAACTATTGTCTTGTTTCTGATTTCATTGCAAAGAAGAACAAGTAAATAGTTTTTCATCTACCCAAATCCAATTGTATCGACCCTAGTAACCTTGCTTCTACTTCAGGTGATCCATTTCCCACAACCCTTGCAAAACAAATTATTAAAGAAGACACAAGCATTTCAACATATTGTCTTAAAGATGCCTTCCATATTATTAAGTTGCCTAAGTCTCCCAAATCTTTAGGCAAACCCAAACCTTCTAAAAACCCTTGCATACCCAATGTAATTTGTCAAAAGAAAAAAGATACACAAAAACCATTGATGGTATTTATACTTGCTATTTCACCAAATCAGGACCGAGAAGCTTTCATTGAAGGATACTAGTTATATTTTGATGATATTATTAATTATTTTTAGAATCCTAAGTCTCATATCCCTAATTTAATTATGGATAACTTTGATTATACAAGAAAGGGCCTCGAGACCTATTGATGCTTCTAATTATACCACAGGTGCTCTTAGTGTTGAAGAACACTTCTCATTTTAAGATTTTGAGAATCCATGGCATGAGATGTAGTTTGTGACTATTCAGTGATTGTCTATGGTGGAATAGAAGCAAAGTATGAAAACTGTCCATAATATTTATTTGATTTAGTGGTTGGGAGCCACCAGGGTCTATACTATTTGAATACTTAATAATTTTGAGGATACAATAGTCAAACTGAATGATTATTAACAATGACCTTTAAGCTGGAGTGAATCTTGATAAAAATAAGAAAATTGGAAGGGTAAAGAAGAAATAAACATGATTGCAGGTTTTCATCTCATATATTTTGACAAAATTCCAATTACTTTGAGTACATTTGAACTAATTTTTGTTATAAAATAACATAAACAAATTATATCACAAATCAGACAAAACTCAAAGGAAAAATATGAATCATAAGTAAGAACCAAATTTAATTTAAAGCTTTGTTGTTATGATCTGGATAACATAAGTACATCTAAATATAGAGCAAATAAAATGAAGTATATTTAACATCTTTACAATCAATTTAGCATTTAGCACAAATTAACAACCCTATGACAAAGAATGTAACTCAAACAATAAGAATCATTCAAATTCAAGATAACTCCCTGTAATTGAGAGATAACATAGACATTTAAAAAAAATGATCAGACAATATTTTTAGAATTCCTTAGTTGTATTAAATGTTCCTGGTATCAATTACTCAAAAAATCTCCCTTAAAAATGGTTACCATTTGCCTATTTTTAGGAAACATAGGCGGTTAACTAGTTAACTTTCAAAAATATCCAGATGTGGATAAGGAAAATGGTCCTTGATATAAAGCCAAAATGTCGCAAAAAACATGCCAACTTGACAAGAAAGAGTATATGCTAACAGACTATCATATATTTTACAACAAGAATATTCCTTTAGAAATTCCATTGGTGGGTCCTTCCAATTAACCCTATTTGAAAAAGTCCTTCACCTTGGTGTATTGCTCCTTGATTAGCTCAAAATCCATTGTAGGCTTCATTAGACAATCCCCTTCTTTATCCACTAACTTGTCAAATTCACTATTTGTCCAAGATACAAGTTCCTTGACACATTGTACTTCTATAATTTGCTTCCCTAGAAAAGTAATGGTATCAAGGGTTTACTGGTTGTCCTTAGCTGAATGACCTTGGATGTCTATGATGCAATAGATGTGGGTATCAACCCTCTGCTTAAATTCTTCATCATCAATCAAGCCTAAAGTAGTGGCTTGAGAAGGGTTATTTAACAAATTCCCTGAAAGCTTCTCAATCTGATTTACCAAATCTGTGTCTTTCTTGCTGAAGTCCTTAACATCACTACTCCAGGTGATCAAGTCTTCTTGTTTATCTATAAAAAATACCATAAGGATGTCCAGATGTTTGAGTTTGATAATCTTAAAGTTCAAGGCTTACTTTGTCTTATACACCTTGATGAGCTCCTCCATTTGAGCTTGAAAATTCTGCCACTGGATGATTAAGGTTTGTGCCATCTCAACTTGATGGTATAAAACACTCAATCTAGACTTAATGCTTTTAAAATTCTCAAATGCATCCATTAAGGATTTATTCAACATTTGCAATATATTTTTAGGAATTGTCAAGAAGACCTGAGCTTCCAAATCTTGCTTTGTTTTTTCCAATTTGAGGATCCTCTATTTCAATCCCTAAACTCCAGCCAAGGCCATTGTTGATTGAGCCAATACCATACTAGTTATATCCTCTTGAAAAATAGGATGCTCCCCTACTACTTATCCTAGAATAGGAGTTAAGCATGTAAATGGCTCCACCTTCTACAAGGTGAACTCCTCAGTACCAACAATGACTTTCTTGGTCACTACTCTTTCAAGAGTTGATATCTCTAGATTAAATTGGACCTGAAGATCAAGTTCTTTCACCTGTGGTTTTTCAATAATTTCTACATTTTAACTTACAAAGGTTCTTCGGGTACCATCCCATTGGATTTCCTTATTATGAAGAATCTGGATGCTTCTCTCTACTTGTTTGTTCAACATATCTTGAATCCATGGTTTGACATTATCCTAAACACCTATGTCCACTCGAGTCAGAGCTAGTGAAGAAGAAAGAGATGGGATTTTCTACAACTTCCCATAAATAAACCAATCAGCAATGGTTGGTCCATGAATAGGATTCTCATCACTAAAGAGGTTTATTTCACTAGTGGGGTGAGTGAAAGTTAACCTAGGCCTCTTTCTTGGAGCCATGGGAACTAAGGCCAATTCTACCTATCTCTTTCCACTGTTTAATGGAACAAACTCTTTGCCTGCTTCCTTAGATGGGTCTTCTTCTTTATCCAAACCATAAGTAGCCATGATGTTAACAAGGGAACTCTCCATGATTTCTTTGATTTCCAAAGCAATTAAGCTAATAACTTCTATTGGGGAAGAAGGCCTTGGTGGGGATGCTTGAATTTGGAGGCTTTCAAAATGTATTTTCTCAATCTTGGACTCCTCATTTTTAGCCTTACCTTTTCCTTTTGCATCTTCATGTTGCTTAATCTGAGGTGACTTTATCAATTCTCCCCATTAAGGTTCAGAAGATTATCCCTCAATAGGTGGTTCTTGATGTGTAGTCCTAGATGGCCTTGGCAACAAGTGATACTGTAAAGGATGTAACTACCATATTTCTCCTAAAGGCTTATTATCCTTGACCAGCCTACGTTTTAAGGTTGTGTTGTAGTTTTTAACCTTAGATAGGACTTCTTCAAAGTTATTTTCCCTTATGTAAATACCATCCCCCATACTTGGTTGATGCTTGTACTCAGTCTTTGGAACCTTCCTATCTTGAATATGGTTAGCCACCCTATTATTGGGGTCCCACATCTTAAGATCATCTAATTGAAAATCAAAAGAGTTCCTATGCACCAACATGATCTCCAATTGCTTCTAATCTTTGACTATAATTCTACCAATGTCTAGTGGGAAGGGATGAACCTGAGCCTTTTTATTCTTCTTGCAATGCCAATTTATGCCTTGGATGATTTGATAAGCAATTTCTTGCTCTGCAAGTTTACTAGGAACATATATGGGTAGTCTGTATGGTTGGAACATGATTCCTTCTATCCTTATTATAGTGCAATCTGGATATAACCACACATCCCCCATGGTCTCCACTTGTTTTTTGATTAGAGGATGAAGTCTAGGCATATGATTCCTATATTTGCAAATATTTAGTTTGGAGTAATGATGGGAAATGGTAGTCCTACCATCATGGGACCAATTTTAGATGCTAGGGAAATTAATAGAGGTAAGGAGTGAGTCTAAGAGGTAAGACATCATAAAGAAATGTCTGGAGGTGTTTCTCTTGATGGTTGTAAATTGTTTGGCTAAGAATAAACTTGTCAAGTATTCAATGGGAGGGGTTAGGTTCCACTCCAACATGTAATGGACATAAGACACCCAGACCTTACTCACATAAGTTATAGAAGAGGCACCAAAGGCCCTATTCAATAAGGTCATAACTACCCTAACACCTTCCCTGGATTGGGTAATAGGAATCTCACCATTAGGGGTCCTAAGAACATGGGAACCTTGGATTAACCAAGGTGAATGAACTAAATCTAGGTTTTGAGAATTTATCCATTCTCTTAAGGAAGGAAGATCAACATGAGGTAAAGGGAGCTTATAATAAGTCTCAAAGGCCATGGGAGCTATGCATGCAACTTTATTGACATTTCCTTCATGAATAATCTATTCTCCATCTACTCTGTAGTCAACAAAAATAGAAACAAGAAGGTCAATACAATGCATTACCTCTAGTTTAACAACTGTGTGATGAAGGCTTACCATTTGAATTGATACTAAATCCTTGTATCTTTGGTACATTGAAGAATTCCTCTTTTCTTCTTGATAAATTGGTTGAAACTCTTTGACAAAGAAGAATAATTTAGACCTATTCCTTATTCCCTATATATTTAATGCTGTTGAATCTAACTGTGTCTCTCTAAAGACTCTTCCTTCACCATCTAAAGTTAGATAAAGCTCTGCTTCAATATTCATTTGTTGCCTACTTGTTGCTATTGATAACAATTTATTGTAATTACAAAGCTATCAAAGTTCTCACTAAGGCACCTACTCTGAATTCAATTCATAATTATCTCAAGTGTCACCTAATTAATTTGAATTGATTCTAGCCTTCTTTATGGGGGGTTTATGGTTTTTCTACTTTAATGACCAAAACATCCAACTTTGATCTCATACGTGCCTTAGATATGATGGAACCTTTATTATCATCTCTCTTGTGTTTTTCAATCATGAAATATCTTTAATTTGGATCCTCCACACCTACATAGAGCTTATGTGGCAGGGTTCAATGCCTTTCATGGCAATTTTCATAAATGCCATTTGAAGAGTGACCGTTGGTTTTCATAAAGTCCCTTTTATTTTGCTTTGAAAAGCCAAATCTTGGTTTTTGCATTTCATTGGTTCTTGATCTTTGAGCTTATTAATTATGCCATCTATCAAGCTTTAGAGGCATTTGAAAGGTCTTCAATTCGCTCACACCATTGGATCAAATCAAGTGAGCAAGAGACCACCATCAGATCCTTCAGGAGATCTTGAGGATTCTGTGCTAATGTGCACTATTAGATCAAAGCCAATGAGCAAGAGATCACCATTGGATCCTACAAGAAGCTTACCCTTTTAATCAGTAAAAAGACTTAGGCCAAGATTTTATGTCTCAATCTTGTCTTCACAAGAAAACTAGGAATCTCTTAAAAAAGGCCTTAAAATACCCCCTTTGATTAGGCTTAAAAAATTATCTAGGTTAAATTTTATGGGTTTGATCCTATCAAATATGTCCTCATAGATGTCAAATGATGGGGGTGAACCTGTAAATTTTAAGATAATGAAATCTTTCTATTTCAATTTAAATTTGAGGGGTTCAGTCCCATCAAATATGTTCTCATAGATGTCAAATGATGGGGGTGAACCTATCAATTTTAAAATAATAAAACTAATTGATCTAATAACTAAATGCCACGTGTAAAACTATCGAGAGATCTCAAAGCTTCGAGGATTGTCTAAGTTAAATTTCATGGGTTTGGTCCTATCAAATATGTCCTCACAGATGTCAAATGATGGGATGAACCTATCAATTTTAAGACAATAAATTTTTTTTGTTTCAATTTAAATTTGATGGGTTCAATCCCATCAAATATGTCCTCATAGACGTCAAATTATGGGGGTGAACCTATCAATTTTAAAACAATAAAACTAATTGATCTAATAACTGAATGTCACATGTAAAACCATCATGAGATCTCAAAGCTTTAGGGATTGTCTAAGTTAAATTTGATGGGTTCATTCTTATCAAATACGTCCTTGTAGATGTCAAATGATAGGGGTGAACCTATCAATTTTAAAATAATGAAACTTATCTTTCACACCATTAGATTTAAAATGTGATCACCATTGGATCTTCACTGGGGCCCTAATCATTAACTGTATGCCTTTCTAAAAGACTTCAAGCTTGATGCTCTATTGGATCAAATCCAATGAATAAGTGCAAAGCGTTAGATCTACAAAAGCACATGAAATTTAAGCTAAAACTTGGTTATGCATAAAATTTCTTGCCAGACTTTCCTATAATGTTTAAATTCAAATCTCTAGGGTTTATTGTTTGGCAACCCCACCGTCTTTCATGGAACCTATAATTAATAACCTTCAAGATGATTTTTTAACAACATCAAAACATGATCAAATAATATTTCACACTTATTCTAGGATATAGAAGCTCAAGAAACAATCACATGGGTCCCATTTCTAAAAAAGAAGATGGGGGGGTTAGTCTCAACAAATGGTGACTCACAGGGGCAACATAAGAATATGTTGGAACACAGAGCTCTAGTTTAAACTTGTACATGAATTTTATATCCCTTTTTGGAAATATACTCTCTTCTAAATTAAATTTTAGTTTGAAATAGGTTCCTTATGTATAAAATTTAAACTTAGATATTAAAATAGAAACATGCAGTGTGTGCTTTGATTGCATTTACTATTTGTCATGAATTTCAAGAAACAACATCTAGGTTCATATCCTTTTGGTCTATTACACTTAACTTTGAGCAATTTTAGATATTATTTAAGCATAATAACTCTTAATTTAGTGGAGGCTTGAGCATTACTCTACTACCAGCCAAGCATCTATAGCCTCGACAGAGATACCTTTAGTTCCACTCAAGGTCTTGCTCCACTGCCATCTAGGCATCCATAGCCCTGATGGAGATTACCTGAATCACCTTTGCTTCTATTTTCATAGATTTTGTAATGAGCTCTCTCTCTCTCTCTCTCTAGGTCCTTTTACAAAGGTTGGAAACCAATGTTGCCTAGTTTTAAGGATTTGGTTAGATGTTCTGGCATCAGGATACTCTCCCCTTTAATTGAAACTTTAGTCCATGATAAGGATGTGTTTTAAGTGTAAGAATGAATATGAGTTAATAAACTGAATTCACATTGTATACATATGATTCTTCTTAAAACCAAGTTTTGATGCAGAATAAGGTTTAAATCTTTGTAGGACAGTAAATTATTATACCAATATCTCTGGTTGCTTCATACTAATTCATTGCTAGCCATGGTCTCATTTTAAAGATTTATACCCATATTCTTGAGCAATTTTAAACCAAAAAATAATAACATGAGACTTTACCACAACCAAGGACCACCACCAAGCAAGAAGAAGAGAAAAAAAATGGAAACAAAACAAATATACACAAACCCAACAAGAAAAAAAAACAAAACAAGAAAGAGAACTAACTAGCCTACCTATTCAAATTTTAGAAATCTTACACATTTATTCCATGAAGGCCTCTGGTGGGGCAGCAACAAAGTAATGTTTGAGATATTGTCCATTAGTAATGTGAACTCTACTCCTTGGATATATTTCAACCTAAAAGTATTGTTGCCCAAGATTTATGCAATTTGGTAAGGACCAATCCATAAAGGAGTGAATTTACCATGTTTACCTTTGGGTTCTAATGCCTTGTCCCAAAGAATGACCAAATCTCCTTATCTAAATACCTTCACTTTGGATCTCTTATCAAACCATATTTTCATAGTTGATTGGTGTCTACTAAAGTCTATAAATGCTTTTTCTCTAGCATCTTCCATTTGAATAATGTCTAACAACAAAGAATTAACAAGTTCCTGACTGTCTTCCATGTATTCCTGCATGAATGTGAACATAGGCAACTTCAAAGTGATGGTAAAGATGGGATCCTGACCATATACGAACAAAAATGGTGAAGCTTTTAGAGCTTGTTTGATCTTGATTCCATCTACCCATAATGCAAACTTAAAAAGTTTATGCCATGTTCTAGGTTTATCTTCAACAGATTTATTGATAGCTTTCATCAAATTTTTATTTGTGGATTCAAAAACACCATTTCCTTAAGGATATTTATTAGAATAAAACTTGAGTGTAATGCCTTGGTCATAAGTACATTCTATCATTTTAATATAAATGAATGCAGATCCATTATCACACACCAAAGAAACTGGGTTTCCAAATCTAGTACAAATATTTTCTTCTAGGAAATTGATCACTTTCCTCTATTCTACATTACTTAGTGGCTACTGCCTCACACCACCTAGTAAAATAATCCATAACAGTTAGGAAAAACTTATGACCTTCAAAATAATTGGGGTTTTTTACTACAACAAAGTCTAATCCCCATTGTGCAAAAGGTTTATCTACCATCACAGCTTGTAAAGGCATGGCTGCCTTTGGTTCCTTTGTGCTAAAGATCTAGCATGAATGACACTCCCTCACATGCTTATAAGCATCTTTAAAGAGTGTGGGACAATAATACCCAACCCTAAGAATCTTGTGAGTTATGGTTCTTCTTGAAGGATCTCCACTTCCTAATTTTTCATGAAAGGTAGTCATAATCCAAGCTACTTCTTCCTTAGACACACACCTCAAATAAATTCCCTAAAATTTCCTCCTATACAAGACTCCATTCTTGATGAGGTAATGAGATGATTTGAGCCTTAAGGCTCTCTTTTATTCTCTTATAAATCTTGGGGGACAAACACCATTGACAAGTAAATGGATTATAGAGTCATACCACTCATTAGGTTGAAAGTTTTTTTGATCTACTTGCATGATATGAACTTTTGGGTCAATACTAGCGATCATCTAAACTAAACACTAACATTTCACTAATTTGGAAATTGTCATCTCTATATAATATTCTTGTAGAATTTCCATCCATTTGCCTCTTCTTTCTCCAAGCTCATTTTGACTCAACATAAGTTTTGTAGCTAGATCAGGTAATAGAGCATGCACCTTATTTCTAAGGAGGTAATGTCTAAACTTTTTTATTGATTTTACTAATGCATAAGCTTGCTTATAAATCATAGAATAATTCACTTCTAATTTTTTAAAGTTGGTGCTCATGAAAGCTATACGATGATCATTCCCATCAACCTTTTGAGTTAACACCACAGCCATAGTATGCTCATAAGCAAATGAATATAGATAAAAATCCTTTGAAAAATCAGGACTTATGAGGACTGGAGATTCAATAATTGCCTTCTTAATGTCAATGAAGGCATTTTTGGATTATTTATTCCTAGAAATTATAACATCTTTCTTAAGCATGTCATTCAAAGGTTTAACAATCTCAGTGAAGCTTGAAATATACTTTTTCACAAAATTAATCTTGCCAAAGAATGACTTAAGTTCTTTTCGGCTGTTGGGCAACCCAATTTTATAAATGGCCTCTATTCTATTAGGATCCACAGAGATTCCATATTTGGTAATGACATGTCCCAACAATTTTCCCTTAGTGACACATAATATGATTTTCTTAGGGTTAAGAGATACACCATACCTCCTACATCTATCAAATACTTGTCTAAAATGTATGAAGTGCTCTTCTTTATTTTTAGAAAACATTTTAAGATCATTCATGTAAACCTTGGAAAGCATGATCCAAGGCCCTTTGAAAAGTTGACCCTGCATTAATTAATCTAAAAGGCAATCTCTTGTAAGCATATATTCCCCATTTAGTAGTAAAATTTATTTTTATCCTATCTTCTAGAGCAACAAGCACCTAGTTATACCAAGAAAATCCATCTAAAAAGGACATCATAGAAGATCCTAAAATAATTTAGATAACTTGGTCCAGAGAAGGTAAAGAATAATTATCCTTTTTAGATGCTTTATTCAGATTTCTAAAATCTATGCACAATCTTATTTCTCCATTCTTTTTCCTAATTGGGACTAGGTTTTCCACCCAATTGGAATGTCTAATAGGAAACACCATCCTTGCATCCAATAGCTTTTTGAATTCTTTAAAAATCATGGGTTCTAAAATAGGGTTGACTAGCCTTTGCTTCTGTCTAAAAGGTTTGCAACCTTCCTGAAAAGGTATGGTATGAGTAATGACCCTTTAGTCAAATATTTTCAAATCTTCATAAGACCAAGCAATTACATCCTTGTATTTTATAATCAACTCTCTAGCTTTCCTATTTTCCATTTCAGTGCAAGCCTTCCCTATATTCACCATTTAGGGCTGATCATGTGAGCCAAGATTTGTTGTATGATAATCCTTACCATTTACCTTGGGTTGCTTAGGTGCTTCAAATTTTTTGTCAAAATCAAAGTCTTTCCAATGAAATCATCCCTTTAAATTTCTTATTATCACTTAATTGGATGATTTTACCATTAAGTTCCTCCTCATGAGAAGTGTCATCAATCTCATCAATAATGTGAGCTTCAAAATCCCTAGAATTAGTTAAGAAATATATGATTTGTTGATCAACATTGAAAAATTGGAAATGATTTATATTATCAAGAACTAAAGGATAAGGTATTAGCTCAATACTGATGCTTTGAGAATCATGATTAGGCATAAGGTTAGCTACAACATAGGTAAGCTCATCAATAATTTTGTTTTCTTCTCTTAGAATAGCTAAGATGTTAAAAGCATTGAAATATTCAATCGAATCCCACACCCTAAACTTATATCTCTTTAAGTATGACAATATGCACTAGTACTTACTTTTCACTTGGTTAACCATAAATTCAGAGTCTTCATAGACAAGGATTTCTTTAACTTTGTGTTTAATGGAAAACTAAAATCCAAGTATGAGAGCCTCATACTCAGCCAGATTATTGGTGCAAGGAAATTGTAACTTATAAGCTACATGGTATTACTTTTCTTAAGGATTCATCAATAAAATACCAACTCTTGATCCTAATTTTCACTTGGCACCATCAATGTATAACTTCCATAAACCACACATTTGAGAAGGACTCTCATAAATTGGTTCTTTTGTAATTTCTAAAGTGAAAACTCCCGAATTAGAATCCAAGAAATTTACCCTTTCGTTAACAACATTATATTCAGCTATCATGTGTTTCATTCAAGGTTGCCTTTATACTCTTATTTAATTTGGCACACCTTTACAAGGAATCCATGAGTGTGAAAAATTAGTAGAAATATATCCATTTAAAGCTTTAGTCCATTCCCTACTTAAAAGTAATCCATAAGCACTAGGCATATCTACCACTTGGATATCAATGAATTTCTAAACCCTTGGTTCACTAGCCAACTGTATATGCACATTTAATAATTCTCCTACAACCTTAACTATGGATTTATCCAATTGAGTGACTACCCTATCAGATTTGATTGGAATTAACCCAAGTTTTTGACATATCCCAGTAGGCATAATGTTGTTTGAAGCTCTCGAATCTAACAGACAATTATGAACATTTTTTTCAAATATCTTGATTGTAAGTAAAAAAGGTGGGGAATTTGCTTTGATCATTTGTATAATTACATTTGCACTATCATTCTTAGGGGGTTTCCCACTTTTCTTTGACAAAGATTCTAAGAGTAAGTTCCTTTGTTCTGTGATTTGAGTTAGCTTATGCAGAGTGATATTAGATTTAATCTTTTTCATATCTTCCATAATGTTATAGCTAGCTTTGCTTGGAGGATCAACAGTTAACACTAACTTAGAATAAATTCCTATAGGAGGTTTAGGATTGTTCTTTGATATAGTGTCTGGAGGGGTTCCATAATTGTTAGAAGGGGTAGAGGTAGTCAATGGTTGTTTTTATTCCCTATTTCTCAAAGGATAGGTCTTCAAAAATTGTTGGAATGCTTGAATTTCCTCAAGAATATTCTCAGGCTCATTATCTTCTTGAAAAGGGAAATTAAATATTTCTACCATATGCACTTGGTCAGATGGTTTAGATTTAGAAGAATTTGTAGCAACCTCTTTGTTTGGAACCACTTCAAACGTGTCAAGTTCTTCTTAAAAAGCTTAAAAAGCTTTACAAAACTCAATACAATTAATCTCACCATGATTGGAAGTAGTATGTACCCTACAATAATCTGCTAAGGCAATATCAATGAGGTTTATATCCATATTCTTTTTGCTAAGGAAAGACTCATTAGCTTTTTTTATTGTAGAAACTATCTTTCTGAAACCTATTCCTGGGTCTGTTGAATTTTTAGAAAGTGAAGTTCCTTCCATAATTGTCATTAGCATTACCAACTTGTTTTTGCAATTACAAAAAATTAGTGCTAAGCTTATGTACCATTTTCAATATAGATTCATTCTCATTTTTTGGAACCTTAGCATTTTGACTTTGGTTATGGTTAATGCCATTGATAGGCACTAAAGCCTTTTGATCATTTTCATGAAATCCATTGGTAACTTGACAAATCAATAAGCCTAGATTTTGATTAGGAGTAGCATGACTAGTAGGCAACACATTCAATGTAGGAAATTGGTTTAATGCTGGAGTATTTTGGTTATTACTTGGGAAAAGGTTTAATGCAGGAATTTGAGGATTAACATTTAGGATAAAATAACCCATTTGTCCTTGGGGTTGCATTTGGTCACTAATAACCATTGATTTAGAATAGCCTTGAGCCAATGTGATGATAATCAGAATAGCTCTCTTCAAAAATATACAAGTCATGGGGTCAACATCATCTTTATAAACCTCCAAAGCTAAAGCTTAGTTAGGTTTATATGGATCCATGGTCTGGCTAAACATCTTTTGGAACCTAGTATTGAATGACCTAATAGGTTCACTAGTATCTCTCTTAATAGTTGTGAATTGATGATAAATGACACAACGGCTTATGACCTTTCCAAATTGATCAATGAAAATAGTGTCAAAATTATTCCATGAAATAATACAATTGTCAGGTAAATTAAGGAACCATTCATATGTAACATCTTTAAATGTAAATGGGAACAACCTACATGCTACATCTTCATGAATAACATTGAACAATCTTAATGTAGTTTTGAAATATTTAACATGTTCTTCAGCAGTCATAATACCAGTTGGACTAAATATTGGCAAATATTTTTTTGGATTATGTGGTAAATCATGAACCATACCTGGTATATTGATAGGGTAACTTCCAATCCATACCACATTTAGATGAAGTTGAATCACATGAATACCTTGCAAAGGTGATGATGGTAGAGATTTATAATACCTATGCTTACCTCTATCTTTCCTAGTCTTTCTATGAGTTTCTAATTTGAGTAAGGGTTCTCTAGTCTTTGAATGTGATTTGGTCATAATCCTTGTTAATTCCAGCTTGAAGACTAACGATCATATTTTAAAACATGGTGTAACACACTAATTTTCAAAGAATGACAAATAATATGCACATTAAGCTTAATTTGTGAAAAAATTGTTAATAAGAGGACAAAGGACATCAATCTTTAACTAGATAAGTTCAAAGATATACTGAATTATGCAAAGATGACCAATCTTTATAACTTATGACTCAAATAAACTTCTTATTGTCAAAGAATTGTCAATTTTGAGCAAAATAAGCCATCCTAACTCCAAATACTAATAAATTTTTAACAACAAAAATCATATTTCTGTAAAGGTTACCAATCTTTACACAATTTATGTTAAAAGAAATATAATTATGTAAAATGTAGATAATTTTGATCAAATATACTCCTAAACATATTAAGCATATTTAAAGAGGCCGTCCTTCTAGAACAAGTAGAGCTTCTCCTGTTTATGCTTCTAATTATACCATAGGTGCTCTTAGTGTTGAAGAACACTTCTCATTTTAGGATTTTGAGAATCCATGGCATGAGTTATAGTTTTTGACTATTCAGTGATTATCTATGGTGGAATAGAAGAAAAGTATGAAAACTAACCACAATATTTATTTGATTTACTAGTTAGGAGCCACCAGGGTCTATACTATTTGAATACTTAATAATTATCAGGAATCGATAGTCAAACTAAATGATTATTAACAATGACCTTTAAGCTGGAGTGACTCTTGATAAAAATAAAAAAAGGGGAAGGGTAAAGAAGAAAGAAATGTGATTGTAGGTTTTCATCTCAAATATTATGACAAAATTTCAATTAATTTGAGCACATTTGAACCAATTTATGTTATAAAATATCATAAGCTCAAATTATATCACAAATTAGGCAAAATCTAAAGGAAAAATATGAATCATAAGTAAGAACCAAATTTACTTTAAAAGTTTGTTGTTATGATCTAGATAACATAACTACATCCAAATATAGAGTAAATAAAATGAAGTATATTTGAGATCTTTACAGTCAATTTATCATTTAGCACAAATTAACAACCCTATGACAAAGAATGTAACTCAAATAATAAGAATCATTCAAATTCAAGATAACTCCCTGTAATTGAGAGAGCATAGACATTTAACAAAAATGATCAGACAATCTTTTTTATAATTCCTTAGTTGTATTAAATGCTCTTGGTATCAATTTCTCAAAAACTCTCCCTTACAAATGGTAACCATCTACTTATTTATAAGAAACATAGGCAATTAACAGGTTAACTTTCAAAAATATCCAGATGTGGATAAGGACAATTGTCCTTGATATAAATCCACAATGCGACAAAAAACATGCCAACTTGGCAAGAAAGAGTATATGCTAATAGACTAGCATATATTTTACAATAAGAATATTCTTTTAGGAATTCCATTGGTGGATCCTTCCAATTAACCCTGTCTAAAAAAGTCTTTCACCTTAGTGTTTTGCTCCTTGATCAACTCAAAATCCATTGTAGGCTTCATTAGACAATCTCCTTATTTGCCCACTAACTTGTCAAATTAACTATCTATCCAAGATACAATTTTTTTGACACATTGTACTTCTGTAATTTGCTTCCCTATAAAAGTAATGGTATCAAGGGTTTTCTAGTTGTCTTTAGATGAATGACCTTGGCTATCTATGATGCCATGGATGTGGGTATCAATGATTTTCTTGAATTATTCATCATCAATAAAGCCTAAAGTAGTGGTTTGAGAAGGGTTATTCAATAGATTCCCTAGAAGTTTCTCAATCAAGTTTACCAAATCTATGTCTTTCTTTCTAAAGTCCTTAACATCACTGCTCTAGGTCATTAAATATTCTTGTTTATCTATAAAAACTACCATAAGGATGTCCAGATGTCTGAGTTTGATAATATTGAATGTCAAGGCCTACTTTGTCTTATGCACCTTGATGAGCTCCTCCATTTGAGCTTGAGAATTCTACCACTGGATGATTAAGGTTTGTTCCATCTCAACTTGATGGTCCAAAGCACTCAATCTAGAGTTAATGCTTTTCAAATTATTGAATGCATCCATCAAGGATTTATTCAACATTTGCAATATATTTTTTGGAATTATCAAGAAGACCTGAGCTTTTAAACCTTGATTTTTTTTCCAAGTTGAGGATCCTCTATTTCAATCCCTAAACTCCAGCCAAGGCCATTGTTGATTGAGCCAGTACCACACTAGCTACATCTTATTGAAAAATAGGATGCTCCCCTTTTGCTTGTCCTGGAATAGGAGTTAAGCCTGTAAATGGCTCCACCTTTTGCAAGGTGAACTCCTCAGTACCAACAATGAATTTCTTGGTCACTACTCTTTCAAGAGTTGATGTCTCTAGATTAAATTAGACCCGAGGATCAAGTTATTTCATCTGTGGTTATTTAATAATCTCTACATTTGAACTTCCAAAGGCTCCTAGGGTACCAACCCATTGGCTTTACTTTTTATGAAGAATCTGGATGCTTCTCTCTACTTGTTTGTTCAACATATCCTAAATCCATGGTTTGACATTATCCTGAACACCTATGTCCACTGAAGTCAGAGCTAGTGAAGTAGAAAGAGATGGGATTTTTTATAACTTCCCATAAACAAAAAAATTAGGAATAGTTGATCCATGAATAGTATTCTCATCACTAAAGAGGTTTATTTCACTAGTGGGGTGAGTGAAATTTAATGTAGGCCTCTTTCTTGGAGTCAGGGGAACTAAGGCTAATTTTGCCTATCTCTTTCCACTACTTAATAGAACTAAATCTTTGCCTGCTTCCTCAAATGGGTCTTCTTCTTTATCTGAATCATAAGTATCCATGATGTTAATAAGGGCACTCTCCACTATTACTCCAGTTTCTAGAGAAATTAAGCTAATAACTTCTATTGGGGAAGAAGGCCTTGGTGGGGATTCTTGAATTTGGAGGCTTTCAACAAGTCTTTGCTCAATCTTAGACTCCTCAATTTTAGCTTTAAATTTTCCTTTTACATCCTCAAGTTACTTAATCTAAGGTGACTTTGTCAATTCTCCCTATTGAGGTTTAAAATATTTTCCCTTAATAGTTGGTTCTTGATGTGTAGTCCCAGATGGCCCTAACAAAAAGTGATATTGTAAAGGATGTAACTACCATATTTCTCCCGAAGGATTATTATCCCTAACTAACCTACATTCTAAGGTTATGTTGTAGTTTTTAACCATAGATAGGACTTCTTCAAAGTTCTTTACCCTTGTGTAAATACCATTCCCCACACTTGGTTGATGCTTGTACTCAGTCTTTGGGACCTTCCTATCTTGAATATGGTTACCCACCCTATTATTGGGGTCCCACATCTTAAGATCATCTAATTGAAAATCAAAAGAGTTCTTGTGCACCACCATGATCTCTAACTGCTTCCAATATTGGACTATAATTATACCAATGTCTAGTGGGAAGGGATGAACCTGAGCCTTTTTATTCTTCTTGCAATGCCAATATATGCCCTAGATGATTTGATAAGTAATTTATTGCTCTGCAAGTTTACTGGGAACATATATGGGTAGTTTGTATGGCTGGACCATGATTATTTCTATCCTTATTATAGTGCAATCTAGATAGAACCACACATCCCACATGGTCTCCACTTATTTTTTGATTAGAGGATGAAGTCTAGGCATAGGAATACCAGTGATTATCTCAAAAATGACTGGGAAGACACTATCACATATGAATTGCATATGACTCCTGTATTTGAAAATATGTAATTTGGATTGATGATGAGAAATGGTAGTCCTATCATTAGGGGACCAATTTTGGATGCCACGGAAATTAATAGAGGCAAGGAGTGAGTCTAAGAGGTAAGACATCATTAAAAAATGTCTAGAGGTCTTTCTCTTGATGACTATAAACTATTTGGCCAAGAAGAAACTTATCAAGTCTCCAATGGGAGGGGTTAGGTTCCACTCTAACATGCAATGGACATAAGACACCCAGACCTTACTCACATAAGTTATAGAAGAGGCACTAAAGGCCCTATTCAATAAGGTCATAGCTACCCTAACACCTTCCCTGAATTGGGTAATAGGAATCTCACCATTAGGGGTCTTGAAAACATGGGAACCTTGGATTAACCAAGGTGAAAGAAATGAATCCAGGTTTTGGGAATTTTTCCATTCTCTTAAGGAAGGAAGATCAACATGAGGTAAAGGGAACTTATAATAAGTCTCAAAGGCCATGGGAGCTATGCATGTAATTTTACAGACATTTCCTTCATGAATAATATATTATCCATCTACTCTATAGTCAACAAAAATAGGATCAAGAAGGTCAATGCAATGCATTACCTCTGGTTTAGCATATGTGTGATGAAGGCCTACCATTTGAATTGATACTAAATCCTTGTATCTTTGGTACACTGAAGCATTCCTTTTTTCTTCTTGAGAAATTGGTTGCAACTCTTTGATAAAGAAGAATAATTCAGACCAATTCCTTATTCCCTATACATTAAATGTTATTGAATCTAACTTTGTGTCTCTAAAGACCCTTCCTTCACCATCTAAAGTTAGATAAAGCTCTGCTTCAATCTTCATCTGTTGCCTACCCACTGCCATTGATAATAGTGTATTATATTATAACTGCAAAGCTATTAAAGTTCTCACTAAGGCACCTACTCTAAATTCATTTCACAATTATCTCAAGTGTCACCTAATCAATTTGAACTTATTATAGCCTTCTTTATGGAGGGTTTAGGGTTTTTCTACTTTGATGACCAAAACATCCAACTTTGATCTCTTATGTGCCTTAGATATGATGGAACCTTTCTTATCATCTCTCTTATGTTTTTCAATCATGAAATATCTTTCATTTGGATCCTCCACACCTACGTGGAGCTTATGTGGTAGGGTTCAATGCCTTTCATGGTAATTTTTATAAATGCCATTTGAAGAGTGACCGTTGGTTTTCAAAAAGTCCCTTTTATTTTTATTTGAAAAGCCAAATCTTTGTCCTTGCATTTCATTGGTTCTTGATCTTTGAGATTATTAATTATGCCATCTATCAAATCTTTAAAGGCCTTTAAAAAGTCTTCAATTGGCTTGCATCATTGGATCAAATCTAGTGAGCAAGTGACCACCATAAGATCCTTTGGGAGATCTTGAGGCTTCTATGCTGACGTGCACTATTAGATCAAATCCATCGAGCAAATGATCACCATTATATCCTATAAGAAGCTTACCCTTTTAATTAGTAAAAATAATTAGGCCAAGATTTTATGTCTCAATCTTGTCTTTGCAAGAAAACCTAGAATATCTTTAAAAAGGCCTTAGAAATACCCCCTTTGATTAGGCTTAAAAAGTTATCTAGGTCAAATTTGATAGGTTTGGTCCTATCAAATACATCCTCATAGACATTAAATGATGGGGGTGAACCTATCAATTTTAATACAATGAAATTTTTTTATTTCAATTTAAATTTGACGGGTTTGGTCCCATAAAATATGTCCTCATAGACATCAAATGACGAGGGTGAGCCTATCAAATTTAAAACAATGAAACTAATTGATCTAATAACTAAATTCCATGTGTAAAACCATCAAGAAATCTCAAAAATTCAGGGATTATCTAAGATAAATTTGATAGGTTTAGTCCTATCAAATACATCCTCATAGATGTTAAATGATGGGGGTGAACCTGTCAATTTTAAGACAATAAAATATTTTTGTTTTAATTTTAAATTTGATGGGTTTGGTTCTATCAAATACATCCTCGTAGACATCAAATGATGGGGGTGAGCCTATCAGTTTTAAAATAAATAAACTAATTGATCTAATAATTGAATGTAATGTATAAAACCATTGAGAGATCTCAAAGCTTTAGAGATTATCTAAGTTAAATTTGATGGGTTTGGTCCTGTCAAATACGTCCTTGTAGACATCAAATGATGGGGGTGAACATGTCAATTTTAAAACAATGAAACTTATCTTTTACACCATTAAATTTAAAACCTTTGATCAAGTGATCATCATAAGATCTTCACTACGGCCCAAATCATTAACTATATGCCTTTCTAAAAGACTTCGAGCTTAATTCACCATTGGATCAAATCTAGTGAACAAGCGCAAAGCGTTAGATCTAAAAAAGCTCATTAAATTTAAGCTAAAAGTTGATTATGCATAAAATTTGCCACTAGACTTTCTCATGAATGTTTAAATTCAAATCGCTAAGGTTTATTATTTGGGAAACCTACCTTCTTTCATGAAACCTACAAATAATAACCTTCAAGATGATTTTTTAACAACATAAAAACATGATCAAACAATATTTCACACTTATTCTAGGATATAGAATCTTGGGAAACAATCACATAAGTCCCCTTTTCAAAAATAAAAGATGGAAAGGTTGGTCTCAACAGGCCCTAAGAGTAAGGGATCCTAAAACCTTTATCAGCTAGTAAACCTAACATGAATCAAGGTCTCAAATTTAAATCACCTATGGGTGACTTCATGACTTTTGATAATGATTATTCTAAATTAACTAGTAACGAGACTCCTAGTAGTGATGTAGCATCCCATTATAGTGTTTGAAATGAGCTTGTTGACATGGATTTATTTAATCAAACTTGATTATGACTATCACAACCCATTATTCTCTTTATCTTTTCCATCTTGAACTCATTGATTGGGATTAGCAAAATTAGGTCATATACCTTGATGAATTCCAAAATGAAGAATCTATTACAAAGTACATGGGCTTCAGAGACATTGCCAATTAACAATCATAAGCAAGGCTTTGATTTTTATTTGGATCCTTCTGCCTAATTTGGAGAGTAGGAAACCTTCCGTAGTCATAAAAAAATATAAAACATTGAGATCCTCAGTTGGATCAGGAAATAGTAAAGAAAAAGATAAGCACTTGAGTGAAAACATATTTTAGACACTCTTAGATTGGGAATTTTGCTCATCTCTAAAAGATTCATAAGGTCCATCATGTCCTATCTCCATGATCAGTGATAGCATCATAGTAGAACAACAATAAGTCTTTGAGTGTCTTGATCTTGAATTTCTTGAGATATTTTCTAATTGGTCATTACTTGAATTGGTGGATTCAGATTCATCACATTATCCAGAGCTTTGGGAAAGACAACCAAAAATTATAGAAGAAGTAAAAGATCAGGATCAAACACTACCTACTATTCTAGAATATGGTTCTACCCTCCTTGTAGAAAACACTAGTGAAGTTAACCTAGAAAATATAGTAATTGCAAAATTGTTTATCTTCAAGCTTCCCTCATTGATGAAGAAATGATCATATTGTCACCATTTTGAAAGAGTTTATTGATATTTTTGCATGGGCATATTATGGCATGCAAGGCTTAGACCCTGACTTGGTTGTGCATCTACTTTTTATCCATCCATATGTCAAGCTAGTCAAACAAAAATTGAGAAAGATGCATCCATGCATCACTCTTTTGCTAAAAGCAGAATTAGAAAAATTATTAGGAGCAGGATTCATCCAACCACTGGACTATTTTGAATGGATATCAAACATAGTTTCAGTCAATAAAAATCCATAGGTTATACATTTTTGTACCAATTTCAAAGATATCAATAAGGCATGTCCCAAAGATGATTTTCATCTACCCAACATCCACATGATTTTTTATTCTACTATTGGGTATGAGATGTTATCCCTCATGGATGGATTTTTTGGATATAATCAAATCAAGATAGCTCAAGAAGACCAACACAAAACTACATTCACTACATCATGGGGAACATTTTGTTATCAAGTCATGCCATTTGGCTTGAAGAACAATAGAGCCACTTATCAAGGTGATATGACTGTCATTTTCCATGACATGATGTATGATATTATTAATGACATTCTATCTAAATCAAGAACACGTGTCAGACATTTTGATGTTCTAAAAAGAATCTTTGAGAGACTTCATGATTACAAGGTTTGTCTAAATCCTAATAAGTGTGTCTTTGGCATCACTTTAGGAAAATTAATAGGGTTTATTGTATCATAAAGAGGGATAAAATTATAACCTACTAAGTTCAAGGCCATTATTGAAATGCCTCCACCTTCCAATCTTAAATAGCTCTACAACCTATAAGGAAAGATCCAATCTATTCATAGGTTCATTTCAAATCTGATAGATAAGTACCACCCATTTACACATCTATTGAAGAAATGGGTTACGTTTCAATGGGATAAAGAGTGTCAATTAACATTTTCAAAAATCATAACATATGTGGCCAACTCACCAGTTTTGAGATCACCAATACCTAGACAACCATTGCTTTTTTATATTTTAGTGATCAAACATGCATTGGGGGCATTCTTGGCCCAACATGATGAGCAGGGTAAGGATTATTTAAGTGACACACTGGTGGCTTATGATCATAATTATATGCTTATTGAGAAGGCATGTTTATCTATGGTGTTTACTTCCCCAAAAGTTGTGACACTATATGTTGAATAACAAAACCATTTTTATTGCCAAAGTGGACCCCCTCAAATTTTTATTATCCAAATCAGCTCTTATAGGTCACATGACCAAATGGGTTATGCTCTTAAGTAAATTTGATGTTGAGTACTAGAACTAAAAATCTATGAAGGGGTAGGTTATTGCTGATCAACTTGTAGAAGCCCCTATTATAGACACTCAACCACTCCAGTTTGATTTTCCAGATGATTTTATTATGATAATAGAAGTATTGCATGAATGTGAGAAATGGAATCTATATTTTGATGGTTCCTTCACATCTCATGGATCTAGATCTGACATTTTTTTTATTACACCATAAGGGGATATGATTCCTAAGGTGTTTCATATTAATTTTCATTATACCAACAATATGGCTAAGTATGAAGCACTTATTGCAAGACTTTATCTTGTAGTGCAGTGGGATATCCAACACTTAATTGTCTATGGGGATTCCCAATTGATTATCAATCAAACTAGAGATGAAAAAATTATACCCTATAAGCATATTATAGATAATCTCAAGACTCATTTCCAATCTCTACAATTTTGGAAAAATACCATGGGCCAATAACATATTTTTTGATGTAATGGCAACAATTGGGTCCATGATGCAGATTGATAATAGTGCTAAAGAGTATCATTTTTTGATTGAAAATCTTCTATAGCCTGCTCATGTCTTGCTATATTTAGAAAGGGTATGCACCATTACTGGTCCCAATATCCCACCTAAGCTACCTTAGTTTCAAAACATTTATAATTATTTTCACGACCACATCTTTCCTCCTGACCTTTCCAATAATCATCAAAAACTTTTCCTTCATCACATATACCATTATACCCTCCTTGGAAACATGCTTTATCATAAAATATATGATGGAATGTTACTTCATTATTTATCTTTAGGAGAATCCAAGTTAGTGCTTAAGGAGGTTCATGAAGAAATGTTTGGGGCTCACACCAATGGTGTAGTCTTAGCTAAAAATCTCCTCAAAATAGGTTACCATTGGCCCAAAATGGAGATGAATGCTTGTAATTATGTGAGGAAGTGTGTTGCTTGTCAATAACATGATAATTTAATACATGTACCTTCCTTACCACTATAATCGATTACTACACCAAGGTTATTTTCTACATGGGGTCTTGATCTCATTAGAAAAATAGACCCCACATCTTCTGATGGCCATAAACATATTCTCACTACTATCGAGTATTTTACTAAGTGGATCAAGGTCATTCCTCTCACTTATATCATCAGGAAGCAAATTTATAAGTTCATTCATTACCATATCATCTGTCGATGTGGTATCCCAACTCGTATTATATTTGATAATGGTGGATTATTTGTAAATCAAGATGTCAAGGCTCTTTGTGCAAAATTAAAAATCAAGCACAAGAAATCCACACCATATAACCCGAAAGGCAACATTCAATCCAATGCATCAAACAAAACTATTATTTCCATACTTAATAAGATTGCCAATGACATTGGTTGTAAGTGGCACTTGTAAATATTTCCTACTTTTTGGGCTTATCACACTAGTCATTGAACCCCTACAAGATCCATTCCATACTCCTTTGTTTATGGTATAGAAGCTATTATCCTGATTGATATTGATTTTCCATCACTATGAGTATCTTTGGAGAATATTGAAGATGATGCAAAGTATAGAGTTTTCAAATTGCAAGAGCTAGAACTCCTTGATGGCAAGCATTTGGATGCCCTGGACAACTTGCAAGCCTATATGAATAGATTATGTAGAAGCTATAACAAGTGCATTCCCCCTCAAGTGTTTGAAATTGGTGATTTGGTCTTGAAAGAGAATTAGAAGAACACCAATGTTGAATGTAATAAGAAAGGTAATTTCTAACCCAAGTGGCTGAGCCCATATGTTGTCATAAAAAATTATGGATTGGAGGCATACTGACTAGATACTCCAGGTGGTAAAGAACTCCCATATCCCATGAACATTGTACATCTTAAAAGGTTCTATGCTTGATAGATTTTTGAACCATTGTCTATAAGACCCCTTACTTGGGACAACTTGTGTTAAAGTCATTTTATCCTGTTATTATATTTTGGACCATCCTATGTTGGACCATATTTATTTTATTTTGACCTACCCTGAACCATTCTCATCAGAACCATATTCTTTTGTGACTCTGGACCATTGAAAATTTAGACCGTTAGCACTTTGGATCATTTATATTCAACCTAGAATTTTATTATCCCACCTTGGACCATCCTATATTAGACCCTATTCATTTTGTCTCATTTTATCCTGGACCATTCTACTTAGAACCATATTCTTTTCATCATCTGGACCATTGTAACCTGGACTATTCTATCCCTTGACCAATTATGATCTTGATTATGACTCAGGCATTTTGAACACACTCAATGCCAGTTCTATATAGCAGTTTAGATTGGATAGTGTTTTGTAACTTCCTCTTCGGAATAAGTGCACACAGATACATCAACACATGGTTTCTACCCACTAAAGGGTTCTTCAAATTTATCTAGCACTACATAATATTTTATTATTATTTTACTACTTTTTGGTGGGCATTATTGCCTTAGCAGGATCACACTCTCATCATTTTATGATCTTATGCCATTTCAATCAAATTTAGCTATTATTGGAGCTTCTACTCTTGGATCTGCATCTCCTCGATTAGTGGGTTCCATGTGCCATTGTTTATATCCATGATCCTCATTGCAACTAGTTTAGTTGTTGTTTGAACTCTTGCCTATGAAAGTGCATCTCATCAGCTAGGTAGTTCCCTTGGGCCTTTTTGTGAATATTTAATTTATGTTGCTTATCCAAAAAACATAAAAACTTAAAAAATCAATCGATAAAAACAAATAAAAACATTATTTTACACTTTTATTTATTTTGATCCCATGCTCTCATCAAATTTTAAGCACTTTTTTGAATGTTCTCACCATTTTGTGAGCCCATTTCCTTATTATTCTATAATATAATCATGTTTTATTATCATCACTTTTATTCTATCTCATTTCATGGGATAAATACATTTGGCCTGAAGTTCATGGTGGATCTCATGTCCATGGAACTATGTAGGCAACATCCACTTGTCTTGTACATCTGGAGTCAGCTTGACCACCCCTTCATTTTCTTCTTTTTCCCCCATTTTGTTCTATGTTATTTCCCTACTGCTTGGAGGAAACTTTATCTCTTTTGTTCTTTTCCTATTATACCAGTCTCATTATTTCTTATATTAGGGGTCACCCTGTTACAAAGAATAATGCCTCTATTACACTTACACGAATAATTCACCTTTTTTATTTACTTGCACTAACATTATGACTAACTCTTGTTTGTGTGTGTTTATTTGATTTTTATTTTTGTTTTGTTGTGTTCTCTTGTCTCTCCATTTCTTTTGTTAGGAGTTTTTGTTTATTTTTATACCTTTGTTGTTTCTTCTTGATATTCTTGGTCTTTTGTGTTCCTATTTTGTCTTGGCTTGCATCGTTATTCTTCTAAGTTCAAATACATTCTATAACCACTTTTAGTCTAGTTTTTGGTTTGGCTTGATTTGTTTAGAGTTGTATTTAACTCATTATTTTGTTTTGTTTTCCAAGTACATCTTGTTAATAACATGAATCTTGATTATTCATAACTTACTTTCATGTTGTTTATTAATTTATTCTTTCTTTGTTTTTATACATTCTTGTTCCTACTTAAATCTTGATTGTTCATATCTTGATTTTAAGTTAGGATACATTTTTATATTGTTTTTATCTTTATTTTTCTTTTTTTTTAATTTAAATGTAAACTATTGTAACTTTGGTATTGATTGTTTTTATTATTATCCTTAGTTATAAATATTCATATTTGATCCAGCTCATTGCAATTGAAATGCAATGTTATTATAAGTCATTAATACTTATGATGCATAATTTCCTTTTGCTATAGTAAGAACTAAGTGCTTTGGATTCCAAGTCCAAATGTTAATGAAGCTCCAAAGATCAGCTCTCAATGCACCATACCTACCACAAGACTCTATGCAAGATGTGCATCTCTTGGAATACACTATGAGTCTAATTGAATTTTATATGATTGGTTTTGAACATGAATATCCTAAATTATATTATAGCATCTAGTAAAGGCACTATCTTACAGATCCACTACTTAAAATGATTTCATAATTAAATAGTGGTTCATCTTTCATCTATTCTTCTTTCCTCATTCCATTTTCTCCCACTTTTAGGTGCACTAAAATGGATTGAGGTCTATTTGGATTATGTAGGTAGTTCTTGAATACGTTACGTATCTCGAGTTAGCTCAGCCACCCTCATTCTTTCGATCATCTCTTTCATCACTTTGTGCATCTTTGTATGCCTTTTTTTTGTGGTTACTTTAGTCCTTGGACCTTCTCATCTATGTTTATGTCTGCTTATATTTAATATATGTATTAGGTTATATACTTGAGCTATGATTTCTAGTTTTCCCTATTGGGGCATAATGTTTAGACTAATCATCGATCCAATTCACACTACTGGGGAAAATTTAATTATCAGTGATCAAATCAGCCCTACTGGGTAAAAATCAATTTATCAATTGATCAAAATTGCTCTACTAGGGCACCTTATTATTTGCTTTCTCTAGATAAATGCTCTCATGTTTCTTCTAATTCCAAGCTCTATGGATTTTTCCCTTGTTCTAACATTTTTAAAGTATGTAACTTGTCTTAGGATCAATCATTCCCTAAACCCATAGCTTTCACCCTCTTTTGGGTGTGTCAAAGTGTGTCACTTATATTTTTATATTTCATTCTTCCCACTTCCCCTCACCTTTGGGGCCCATTACATTCTATCTTATTTTTTATCATTGGGAATGAATGTATGCAAGCATTAGCTCATATGGAAAAAATCTCATCCATGGGTTAATTTAAATATTTCTCTCTTTCGAGAGCCCATCCCTCTCTTTCATCCTCACATGCCCTCTCAAGGGGGCATCATGGGTCATTTCCTTCCAACTTAATCTTGACAAATATTTTCTTTGAAAAGACATTGCTTCATCTAAGTGTCTCAACATGCCTTATCAAACAGTGGCAAAATGTAGACATCTAATTCCTATCACCATTGTATTGAAATTATCAATCTTACTTGAAATTATATAATAACGCATAATTTAGGCCAAAATAACTAAAATGCATTAAATGGTTTGAGATTTTCATATACAAGTGTTGATTTAGGTTAATGTATCCTTGAATGGGGCAATGTTTTTTATGTGATTATTAGTTTTTCCCAAATCATTTCGAGTCAAAATGAAAAAATGCAATTTGATGCTTTGAACCATTGAATTCTTCTAATTCGAAAGCAAATGTCAAATGAATGTGTTATTTCATATTAATAATGTCCTAAATGGGGTATTGCTCCATACGTAACTAACACCTTCTAATTATACTCTAGTCAAATTATAACTCTATAAATTGACATTTTGACCAATTTGATTAAGTGAGCAAATAATTTCTAAAGATATTCCAAAAAATTAATTAACCCCACTTAAGCAAACTAAACCAAATGAAGAGATTAAGTGGAAAATCCATGGAAGTTATTAAATATTTATTATTGTAAATTCATTTCTAATATCTGCATCATCTGGTGACATCATTAGTGGGGTGGCATCCATAAGCCATAAATGGATTAAATATCTAGTTTAAGCCCTCCCATACCTCATTAATTCCCCTTTTTCCAAATATTAATGAAAATATTTATGGATTGAGCCTCCAAAATTGATTTGATTCATGCCCACACATCTTGATCTCAAGATGGATCGTCATTGTTGATTCTGATCATTTCCAAAAATTTATAAATACAAGGGTCTTCAGTAATCCTTTCAAGCTATTTTTTGTGTAATGTTATTATGCTAAATTTGTAATAGGATAGCTTCAACTATTGGTATACATTTTATCAATTTCATGAGCCTAGTTCATTGGTGCATTGAGATATGATGGAAGAGTAAGCCACTCATCACTGACAAAGACTTGTAACACCAAATCAGGTGAAAATCACATTTTTGAGGTATACTTGGAGGAGGGATGCTCTTGGGAATGTTTGATTTTGTATTCCTTCTTTCAATAGATCTTAGTTTTCATTTTCAAAACTCCATGAGGGAGTTGGCTTTGTGAGTTATGTCCTTTATGCTTATTTTGAGTTTTCATTACTAATGCATGATCTAACTCACTTTGGATTCCTACTTTACATGATGATCTAAAGAAAATTCAAGGATCAATAAGTTGTGGATTAATGAGAAATGGACATGTAGGGAAAATTTACCAAGGTTGATATGTGTACCTATACAAATTGACTCAAAAGTTAAATTTGACACCCTTTTTCCTATCTGACCCATCAAAACCTAGGAATTGGACTGTGAGTCCAATCATATTTATGAAATTATTAAACATCTTATCACCTAGTACCAATAGATCATGAAAATAATTACCAAAGTAAATTAGATACTAGGCTAAGCCAAAAAATAGCATGGACATCAAGATCAAATGAGCCAAAATCACCAAATATAAAGTATTTCTACACACAATCGATTTTCAAGAGGATTGTTCATAGCTAGAGGATGAAAACATGTGCCACCTACATTTAATACATTAATGATCCATTAGAAGGGGCGAAATTCAACTTTATTTTTTGTCATTTGAAGTAATTAATTAGTCCAATATTACCGTGTTACCAATTATATAATGAACAAAACTATTCTCTTTGAATATAGACACACATTAAATTTATGTCTTAGTTGGTGCTTGTTATCAAATGATTATAACTACTTGGAGGGTGGGATGAATATATTTTAAATCACATGGTTGGTGAGTGAGACTATTAAAATTTTATATAAGTCCAACCACAATACTGAATTAAGGTATGGTTGATTAGTGTTAGAATAGAGTAGACAACTAAACATATTTTCTTGTACTTTCCTAATTTCATAGGTTAGATTTTATTTTATCATGTTGAGGTTGTGTGAAGACTTTATATATAAATCATCTAAACATTGATGAATCTTAAATTTGTTTTTCATGAATCATGTTCTATATGAAAGGCTTATGAATTATATTCATTATCTATGCATGTATATAGTGACTTTGATTCCCTCTTATACATATCTACTTGATCTTTAGATTATTTCACCATCTCTACCTTCTGGTTGTGATATGCTAGCCAAACAAATACGAGTTTATCATAAAATTTTTGTATCTAATAGAGTCAAAATTATCTTTATTATAAATCAAGCTCTTCTTTCCTTTCTCTCTACTCTCTCTCTTTTGCTCTTTTTTATCTCTATTAGTTTAGCTATAGTTTAGTCTAAATTGTAGTTAGTTGTTCAAGCTTTATCTGGATTGCATGTTCATCTTTTCACCTGTATTTTTATGCATTATAAAAATTAGTAAACTAGGGATAGGTGCCAACTAATAGTGATTTCATTAATAAATTTGAACTATTTATTTCATCTAGATATAAGATAGACCAAAATATCTTGTATAAGTCTTTGATAAGTACTACAAATAGACCCCTTGATATGTAAAAACTTGCATAAACCAATTGAGGTATCTTGTATGCCATGACCTAGTAGATAGAGACCTTGGGTAAGTTACTACCATATCCTGCTTCCTTTTAGGAGAGGGTGGAAGGGAAGAATAAGGTGTAATTCTCATTAGTTGAGCCTTTCCTCCCTCTCTTCCCTCTGAAGTTCATGTGGTTGTGTCAAACAGACCCATAAATTGGTTCAAATTATAAACCTTCCTTTACATTTATTTTTCACTTTTAAAGAGATATAAAATTCCTTGGGCACCTAAATCAAATGTGATGTTGAGATAAATTTAGCAGGGTTGTGCACATATGCTCACATTTACATGGAGATAGACCATATAAATGGATTAATGGATAAATTGATTCTAAAAAGGGGTCAATCTCAACACACTCAAGTATTAGATTATGAGAATACAACATTTTTATGTCATTTTTGTAAAATTCTAAGATGTTTTCAAGCTAATTGTACCCAAGATTATGCACCTCCTTTAAAAAAAGGATGAAATTATAGCTACTAAAATTTGATTTATGTAGTACCTTATTATTGTAAACTTGGAAAATACTTATAATGGTTATAACTTTTAGTTATATACATGTCCACAACTAAAAGACTCATATTAACTATCTCCTATGCCTAATTGATTATCTCTTAGTCTAACCATTATTATTCTAATGACCAGGCCTTATATAATAAGCAAAAAGAACTAAACTTGATTATTATCCTTCACTACCAATTTTGAACCTATACCTATTTTCTATCTTCCTAGACACTTGTGTCATAAGTGATCACATGCATCAATGCAAGTGTCCAATGCCGAAAATTCATCCAATTTTCAAAAATAAATATTTCCTAAAGGTTAACCTAAGTGCCTTAAAGTGATATATTTATAAAATGGATTGGTATATATACAATATCAACCCTCATTCATTCCTCACATAGTAAATACCTAGAAGTCACATACAAATCACAAGGAAATATACCAATAAGTACTCAAGCATTCAATTGAGTAAGATTTCCCTATTAATCCTTGTTTCTATATTAGTCATAAGATCAATATTTATATAGGTCTAAAGCATTAAAGAGCAATCCATGGCTATATTTTCCAAGTTACAAGCTAGGTCACTACATGTATTTTGATTATCACACATTTCATCCTTGTGCACACACAAGCCAAAATGTAAAGGAGAGATACATAAGTTTGAGGCCCTATTTAGAGTATAGGATAAGTAAGCAGTGCCCATTGATAGAGGGGTCTTTGAGGTAGCTCGACACCATGAGCCAAATAACCCATTTTTCTTATAATCACTTTAAGGGTCGGTTTGATTATTTGAAAAAAAGAGACATCCTATGCATATGATCCAAAGACATCATAATAAAGGTAATAGAAAACATAAAAGTCTATAGTTGGCTGCATCTAAATCTAGTTAGTATTATATATAGGATACCTGTGGCTGGGTTAGACACCTGCATTGACACAACTGTCTAGATCTAACAAAAGTGTTCAAGGCTACAAATAATATTTATAAAATTTGATGACTATTACAAGATCATCTTCCAATCCACTTCCATCTTATTTCATATTAGATCTATATGTACACAATAAACTAGATAAATATCATTTGTTTCTAATTTATTACAATATCTATTAATATTTGTACTTTACTATTTTTAACAATCTCAATTATAGATATTTAGAATATTATTTATCTGATTTTTCTATAAATTGTCTTTCTCGATAGGTTAGTTCACCACTATTATGCAAAAGCTAATATAATCCCATTAACCCTAGATAACTCAATTAATCTAAATTTAGGGTTAAACATTTGGTGAACCTGATGTCTGAGTCTTACTGTAAAAACCTAACTTGATCTAGTGTTTCTAACCTTCTAGGGTTTAATATTTTGATGATTGATTTTTAGATTTGAAACTTTACCCTAGGGTTTTACACTCATCTGGTTATAAGGGTTTCATGTGTATACACTTGTAATTTTATTCTGCCTTAATTAGCACATTTCAGATTTTAAACAAATCCATTTTAAAATTTCTCAATTTATTTTTACCAAATTTGGTATACTCAAAAACCTCTTTTTGTTCACCCAAATTTTGTATGAATTTTTTTATTTTCATAATCTACTATTTTTATAAACTATTGACATACAAGGTGAATGGTACCTATTTTATAATTCATTTCTAGGTTTCATCAAAATTAATAATTTATTCAAAAACCTCTCTCATATTGCTAAAATATATTCTAGATATATAGAAATTATTGATTCTTTATTAGAAATAGTTTAGGGTTTACTTGTGAAACATTCTACATTGTTTGGCCTATTTTTGATTCATAACAACTCAATTTTAAAATTCCTTAGATTTTTTTTATAATCCTATTAACATACTCAAAAACTTATTTTTTTGCCAATATATTGTACTGATATTTTATTTTTTGTATTTTACTATTTTTATTAAATATAGATATACATGCTATACATTGTACTTATATTTCACTATTTTTCTTGGTTTGTCTTTTTTCATTTGTTTTCATAAAAAACCTTTTTCAAATTCAAAAAAACCCAGTCAATCTCTTGAAATTCCTGCATATTAATGTGAAAAAAATTTACTAAATTTTTCTTGAGGGTTTCAACTTTCTAGGGTTTTATATTGTTGCATTTATTTTTTCCAAGTTTGCTTTTTATGTGGGCATAGTATAGGTGATGTTTTTTCTCCTCGTTTCCCTAGCATTTGTGCTTTTTTTTGTTGGGTATATTTTTAAAATTTCAAATGGGTAAAAATATCCTCTTTCTCATCCTAACCCTAAGGAGGGTATAGCTACCATTCCTTTAACCAAGTCCATGCTATCAATACTCCAAGGGGTAAGGTGGCCCATCCTATTGTGCATATCCTTTATCAAACCTCTCTAAATCTCACATCCCCTCTAGATGGTGTGTATGAATATTCAATCTGAAGTACCTAGGGTTTGTGCTTATGAATCCCTAAAAGTTCAAAACATCACCATGATCAATTTAATAAAAGCTACAAAATTAAAATTAGTTTTTTAGTTCAAAGGTCACATCATTAGAAAATTATATTGCATACATGTATAATCTAAAACATGATAATGTTAATCATGTGTTTGCATCTTCATGTAGCATTGTTATACCCAACAAGGTTTATTATAAAAATGAAAAGTTAAAACCAAAAACGTCTTAAACAAGTGATTCAAAAAGTGAACAAAAGGCTAGTAAGAGTCCAAGTGAAATCCTAAGAAAAATGCTTCAAAAAAAAGTGATTCAATTACCTCCTCTACATCCTATAAGGAGATCAAAATAATATTGTATAAATCATAAAATACATAGACATCATATTGATTTTTGTTTCACCTTGATGAAAAAAATACAAAAGATAAATGGTGGTACTGATCATATAATTGATACATAAATCAATAATTCCAATCACATTATGAGTACCTCTCTCTAAACATAAGTGTAAAAATAAAAAATATGGGTACCAAAGAATAATTGAAAGCCAAAATAGTTGAAAATTCCAAACCTAGAGACATAAAAGATTCAAAAATCAAAATAAAACCATGAAAAGGATATAAATATACCTCTCAATAATGATACTCAACTTTCAAATAAAATATGGTTTTGGAAAATAATATTTAAAACATTTTGGTTATCATGGTCAAGGATTTGGAAAACATGCACAAAGCATCACTTGTCCTATCTCTACATCTAATCATAATGATTTCCAAGGCTTGAGATATGGTAGTGCATACTATTGAAAATCATTAAAAGATGAATTTTGTCAATGCAAAATAGAAAGAACCTCCAAATGAGAACAAGTAAAATCAGAAATCAAAAATATAAAAGGTAATGTTACAAAAATAACAATGTGCACATCGAATAATTAAAACATGTTTTCTAACAAAAGAGGTCAAAAATCAAGAGACACTTGACAAATATAATGCTCATGATGTGGATATAAATGAAGAAACCACCATAATTTCTTCAAATTAGACCCAATTCACTTCTCATATATATGGTAAACAATATTCAGATAAACAATTCAACAATCTATGTTCTAATCCACTTGGTAACTCACCACATAATCTATTCATGCCTATAGGACTTGGTACCTATCAATTGAATCCATCACTAACAAATGAGAAACTAAATGCATATAATTGAAAACCAAATATACCAAGTAAAAACTTACCAATATAGCATGATACAGTTTTTTATTCTTCTATACATCCATATGGTACATATTGTTTAGGAAAGGTTATACATCTTCCACTCCTTGCAAATTGTCATCCTCATCTCAAGATCATTAGATAAATTATGCATCTTTAATAATCTAGAGAAACTAAACATGATCCTACTACTGCTACTCTAAAAAAATTGAAGAGCACTCAAATATTGTTTCCATGAACCAATACAGATGCTACTTCTACTCCATGACCTCATACTTCTATGAGGGATACACATAGTGTTACCCACTCTCCAGTTTTAGATATGAAACATATATATGTTCCATGCAAACATAATTAGTTTGATTCAATATATTCAAAGCTTATATCACTTCTTGATGAACATCCCTTAGATGGGATAATTGGATATAATTTTCCTTCTTTAAATATTCAAAAAAAATTCAAAAATTCAAGAAAATACAAAAAACATTCAAAAAACTCAAAAGTTACTAAAAATTTTCAACATATTCCTGATTGTACTATTTATTATACATATGTTGTTTTCTCCATGTTAATAGATAGAATATCATTTTTTACCTATATACACATATGTTTCATGTTTAATTTGAGTGTGATACATGCGTACCTAGGTACATGATATATGCACATACAAATGTTGGGTCTTCCTTCCACTCATGTCATATGTACATTGTGAGATCCTACTTCTTTGATCTTGATACACTTGGGTTATATTACTCTATGATAACTTTCCACTATCATATTTGAGCCTATATATACTTACACATGCATATATCCATGCTTATACCTTTCAAAATGTACTTGATATGTTATGTACTTAACATTGCTTGAAAACACAAATGTTTAGGAAATAGTATGCTATGTTCATGTTGGTTGCATTTATTCTTTGATTTCATTTATGTAATTCCTTGAGTGTGTTCCTTATTTGCTATTATCTTTCATTGTATTTCCTATTTGAGCATTTGAATATGCTCCATTAATTATGCCTCTCATGCCTTTGCTTTCCTAATTAGACATTTGAATATGTCACTCTATGTTTTATGTGGACATTTGAATATGTCATTCTATTCTTTATGGAAATTTGATTAATTCATTCCCCTTCGATTATGAAATATTTGAACATGCCCCTTGTATGAGGTCTCCTTGGACTATTTACTGTTGCTTTGATTGTGAGTGTTCTTGTGCATATGCTTGATTGCTTATTGATCTTGTATAGTTACTCTCTAGATGTTTCCATGATTTACATCATACATCTTAAGAACTGATGTGATCACATACTGCATGATTCAATGTTATATCTACCTAGACATGTTATATGTATATGTTACATGATCTATACATAGGTCAAGTAATTATCTTATCCTTTGGAGGTAAGGTAATTATCATATTATACTTCCTCTCACCTCAAAATGGGGGCATATCAATGGGGTCATGTCATAGAGCATGACTTTCACATTTTCATAATTTAGATTTTAGTGGGGGCATGTCAAAAAGGCATGATATCCACACTTATTTAGTACTTAACATCTCCAAATTACATTAGGGGCGTGTTAGGGAAACATGTTCTCCACATTTACACCAATTTTCAAATTCTCTAGATTCAGTGGGGGCATGTCATAGCAAAATGTCCTCCAAACTACATCGATTTCAAAATTCACCATATTTCATAGTTATATGATTCAGATACATATTTTTGGTAGCATTTAATACATTGATACTATTATTATACCCAAGTTTTAAAGTGAGACATATATGAGGTGCATATGCCATGCAAAGGGTACCTATAAGTTCAAAATAAAATTATTTTCTGGATTGCAAATACTATTATGGATTGTTATCATACCCAAGATGGATTGTTATGGACAATTATTAAGCTAATCTACTGTAGTAGTTAGTTCACCTTTAGAAGATTGAGTTGATTAAATCATTAAATATTACCAAACTTATAATTTAGATTTGATTAAATCATCTAAATTTACTATAATTATACATTGAAATTGATTAAATCATCTACCATCCCTAGATATATAGTGTGAGTTGAATGAATCACTTACATTCACCAGATTATGCACATATTCAGGTTACATAATTGAGATGAAATAAACTCAATGGTCATGTTGGAATTCACCCTTACACCAAGGTTTTTGGCATGTGTCATCCAATATCTATATATACATGCACTTTCAAGGTTAATTTTTTTCCTAATCTTAGTTTTAATGCTTCACAATGAGGCATCCTTTCAAATCAAATTGCTAAAATTTAAGATGGTTGCATTGACACACAGGTGTAATCCTAATCTTGCTCTTATTAATTTAAAATGTTTCAAATTATTTCAATTTCAGATTTCATGCATTGATTATATATTGTAACAGAATCATAGTTAAAAGTCAGTCACCAATAAAGCACTCAAGTTGGGCTCACAAAAAAAAAGATGTGTTACACACACTCAAGTGTGCATTTATTTCCTTTAAACTAGAAATATCATTATAAAGTGGGGGTGGGAACTGTCAATACTAAAATATGATTTTTTTAGTACCTCAATCTTGTACACTTGTTGAATACTTGTCATGGTTTTAACTTTTAGTTATAGACCTACCCGTTGCCAAAAGGCTCATGTTCACTATCTTCTTGTACTTAAATACTCATCTCTTAGTCTGACTATTGTTATTTTGATGTCCATGACTTCTTTACTATGAAAAAATATCTAAACTTTATTATTATTCACTATTAGTTTTATACATGTTCCTATTTTCTAGCTTCTTGAACACTTACATCCTAGGTGGACACATGCATCGATGTAAGTGTCCACTTTTCTTACAAAGTGTCTAGTGCCTAAAATTCATCTAATTTTCAAAAATAAAAATATCCCAAAGGTTGGCCTAGGTGATTTAATTTGATATATTTATAAAAGGGATTGGTATATATACAAGATCAACTCTCATTCATTCATCACCTAGAATATACCTAGAAATCACATACAACTAACAAGGTAATCAACCAAAAATCACTTAATCAAGCATTCAAGTGAGAAAACCTACCTTATTCATGAATATTTATATATTAGTCATAGAATCAGTATTTATACAAGTTTAAAGCATTCAAAAAGTATCCCATGAGCCATATTTTGCAGGTTACAAGTTAGGTCATTGCATGTCTTTGTTTATCACATATTACATCCTTATGCACACACAAGCTAATAAATAGGGGGTAAATACATAATTTTGAGGCCCTGTTCAGATTATTGGCTATGTAGGTAGTGCCCATTGATATAGGGTTCCTTTAGGCATCTCGACACCATGATCCCATGAATTCATTTTTCCTATAGTCACTCCAAGGGTGAAGAGTTAGGGTTTGATCATTTTACAAAGAGTGATAACCTGTGTACATGATCAAAATACATTAGAATAAAGGAAAAAAACCTAGAAGTCTCCATTTGGTTGCATCTAAATCTAGTTAGTATTTCGTATAGGAACTTATGGCTAAGTTAGACACCTACATCAATATAACTATCTAGATCTGATGCAAGCATTTGAGGTCATAAAAAGTATATTTCTAGAATCTGATGAATATTCTAGGTTCATCTTCTAGTCCACTTCCAACCTATTCTAAATTAGATATGCATACACACATTAAACTAGATCAATATCATTTATTTCTAATATATTAAAATATATATCAATAGATGTACTTTACTATTATTATCAATTTTAGCTGTATAAATTTAAAATACTATTTATTTGAGTTTTCTATAAATTGGCCTACTCATTAGGTTAGTTCACCATCATTGTGTGTAAGCTAATCTAATCACTTTTACCCTAGATAACCTTGTTTATCTAAATTTAGGGTTAAACAAAAATAAAAATCCAAACATTAAAGTTATCCATAGCAAGAGGTAGTGGTTGAAGTTAATGATTAGGTTATGGTAAATCAACATACAACAAAGCTATAAAATAATAAATCTAATGAACCAGACAATCAAGTGGAGGTCCTCAAGCATGTGGTCATGGAAAGATAAGAAGATCAATAGTCCAATTTGAAGATCAATTGGAAAGGGAATACAATAAGGGGAGTGAAGAGAGTCCACAAATCAGATAATTTAGAATTAGAAAAGGAGCTGGTGATCTAATCGACTCCATAACACCTAATTTTAGACACACCTCCATAATTTAAGAATTTTGAACTATATTTAGTCTTATTAAGGGGTGGTAGGAAGTTAATAAGAAGAAAGGGAAGAAGGGCAGGATTGAAGAGTATTTATGATATATCTCCCAATAGCTATTGGTTCTTTTTTCCTTCTTCATCTGCCTTGGTCCTGCTTTTTGAGACCTTTTGGTCTGTTGTTTTCCTTTGGCTATTTTCACCACATGGTTTTGTATTGACACTTCCTTGATTTGGTCGGATTTATTTTTGTTTATACTCATGAGGATATAAATATTAGTGGATCTTCTACACTAATTTATCTCATACAATATAATGAATAGAGCCAACCACAGAGTAATTTAAATCCATAATATAATATTGTATTTCACTCTCTTACAAATACATGTAGGTATAGACATATATAGGCAGACCATATCCTATAAAAATGGAGTCAACAACCCATGATTATCTCCTAGAATCGTGTGGTTGTTAGACCCATTATAAATAATAAAAATACATTACAAACTATATTAGTAATGTATTATGTTAGAATATAATAACATCTTATATTCTAACTAGCAATAATATTAAATATTTTACCACACTGTAAAATACCATTTATAATGTTCATGTTAATTTCCTAACATTCATCCCATTAGAGTGAACATTATTAATTCCTAATATATGCCCCCTTAATGTGAACATGGGGAGAACATAAATCCATACTAAAATTGTTGCCTCTACACGCTCGTGATCTGGATGGTTTTATTTTTAGGAAAACTAAAAACCTCCAAAAAGGTTTTTCATGTGGATTAGCAGTAACCACAACATGATGGTTTTACAAGTGGTTAACCAACAACCACAATACGATGATTTTTTGAATGGTTAATCAACAACCATAAATATCATTATTTTTTATTATTACTATTATCTCTCTTCACTATCTCACATTTGGGGAAAATACAAAGGAATTTTTAGCTCACTTGTTACAAATGTGAATAGGAATATAACATTTGTTCTTATTACAACAAACACACAACTAAAAAAAGACACCACCACATCTCAAGGGCTTCATTGTTATTGACTGATGAGAGGTGTAGAAAGCCCTTCCTCCATTTCCTACAACCTTATTCATGTCGCTACTTACTTATTGGAATAGAATTTGAAGCTCATTTTAAAATTTTGGACATTGTGTACAAGTGATATTGCATCCAGTTAAAATGTGGGTACTTTTTTTTAATTTTTTCAACTTTCAACTTTTAAAAGAATAATTTTGACTTGCTAAAAAATGACTTAATTACAATAATAGACTAAAATGACTTTAGACATTTTTTTATTTTGATATTTATGAAATCTAATTTAATATTAGATAATAATGACACAACATTTTGCTTGGACTCACAAAATAACTTTGGATCCAAGTGACAACATTATTTTAAAAAAATATACAAATAAGACTTCAATTAATTCATTATGTATATTGATCAAAAAATTGATTAACTTGAAATTAAATAAATCAAAAGTTTAACCACTAAGACTCGACTCAAAAGACTAAAACTAGAAATTTATTTGTGACATAAAAACATGCATTGAGATTTGACCTAGTTCAACTTAAATACAAAGTAGACATTGATGGACAAGAATATGACTCGATGCTATTGTTTATTTAAGAGCTTCACATAGGGTTGTACACTAAGCATTGATGTTATCTACACTTTCATTGAGTATATATTTCTTCAAACACCATCACCTGACTTGGCACTCGTATCCAGTCTATTCTAGTTTGCACTCAAATTGTAGTCCTCACTTCTATATCAAAGTGATAGAATTTCATAGTGCATAATATTTATGTTGATTATCTCCATTAATATGTTGGATTAATGAGCTAATTGTTATATATTTGGCACATAAAAGTGATGAAGAACATGGAATATATTTGGCATCAGAACTCATGTCAAAACAGAGATTTGTTGAGTACTACATGTGTTCTAATTATGCATAAATATTCACCAATTTTTTACTATGCAGTTCACTATGGTTTCTAAATAACATAGGAATTTACAAACCACAAGCCATAAGACTTTAATCATAGGCCATAATCCACATACATAAAATTATAGGAGAAACACTCAGCTTCCTATTAGCATCGCTCATCTTCAATCATGTGGTCTTGACGTTATACACACAAAGACCATAATATTCCTCCACATTGATTTAGATTCTCATTATGCCGCTCTGATACCACATATAAGATTAGTATATCTTCAACACTAATCTATCTCATACAATATAATATAATATATCCAAACATAGATTAATTTAAATTCATAATATAATATTATATCTCACTCTCTTACAAATACCCATAGGTATAGACATATATATAGGTAGACCATAGCCTATAAAAAAGGAGTCAACAACCCATGATTCTCTCCTAGAAAGACCCATTACAAATAATAATATATTATAAACTATATTAGTAATGTATTATGTTAGAGTATAATAATATATTATATTCTAACTCATAATAATATTAAATGTTTTACCACACTGTAAACGCTAATTTCCTAATAGAGGCTATGTTTGGGTTTTTTCTTTGGAATGTTGTGTAGCATCTACAAAATGCAATGTATTATTTTATCAATATGAAGTTATGATTTTTTTGGGGGGAAAAGTATTACATCCTTTTATTGTAGTTAAGGTCATGAACAACCTTATAGTCACTACACATCTATTGCATCATTATCACTTATTTTGAATTATAATCTTGTTACTTAAGAGTTCTTCATGATTATTATCTGTTGAAACTAAGTTATAATCTAGAAGTAAATATCTCATAAGGTTAAAAGTGGAAACTACTAATAAATACTTATATAAGGTGTTTAACCAATAAATCTATTCTTAGAATTAGGCCTAATCACTCGACCTAGTGGGTCCCAATAAATCTTACTTATAATTGTGATAGGAATATGAGATCAATCATGTATATAAGTTCATTAAGTTGTTGAAATTTGGTACACATGTACAATATTTAGTGTTAGAATCTGAGTACTATATCCCTAAAAATCCTAAAAATTTATGGGTTGGTTTTTGGGGTTGTGACATATTTACATTCAGTTATGGGTTTTTTAAAGTCATTGCTTTCAATATTTTGAGATTTAAATGAGTTATTGTATTCATTGTTTAATTTATTTTTTGATACTTGAAATTTTCAAAAAGCCCTTATTGCACTCTATTCATAAGTTGAGTTATCTAATTCACTTTTGAGTTTGTGTGGCACTTGAAATAGTGTGTTACAACTCTGTCCATTTAAAAATGGAAACAATGATTCAAATTTTATATTATTAATAAAATAATATTTTCATGTAGTCTTTCTTATGGATTTGAATTCTTGTATGAAATTTTAATGAGTTATTGATAAGACTACAATATATTATTTAGTTGTTTTTCTTGGTCTACAAAATATTTTTTAAGATACTTCAAAATGTTTACATGGGATTTTTTATATTCTATTAAAATTCAATTATTCACATGGAAAGTTGATCATTTTGAAACAATGATGGAATTTAAGGTCTAGCGTTTCAAAGTTATGCCATATTGATTATTTTGATGTTTCTTTCTAGATATGATTCAAATAGATAAAAATAAAATAAGGTTTGAAGTCATGCAAATATATATTTAATTCTAAATTTGAAATGATTTTTTTTTTAACTTATTTGCATACAATAACATGTAAAATGAACATATAAATTAAATTGTTGTAATTTTTTGGGTCAAATGTTTAGTTTTACATTTGCATGCATTAAATTGGTTTTTCAAAACTTGGTATAAATTTTTGATATAATGATCATCTTTCTTGTCAATTGTAAAGAAAACACTATTTGAAAATACTTGATATATGCATGCATCATTTTGTAAAACTTCAAAGTGATATAAGTTGATGCATTTGAGGTATTTTCAATTGGCTAAGAAAATTACGAAGTGTGCCTTTATTTGTATTAGTTACTTAAAATTTATATATCAGTTTTATAATATTAAAAGTTGTATACAAATAACAATATAAGTATTTTCAATGAAATTTTAAACAAGGTTATCTGAGTTTTGAGAATAAGAGTGTAAATTTCCATAGAATTTGATTCTATGATTATGAATGGATAACTCATAATTTTTCTTATAAAAGATTTTAGTGATAATAATATGTGATTAATTGATTTCAAGTTAGTTTTATACTTTAAACAATTTTTATACATAAGCTTTTTCATGAGTTTACCTCATACAAATGTCTTACATTCAAAAAATATTTACATAATGAAATGAAATAAAATATCTTTGATTTTTTCATTTTTTATTTTATAGAGATAGGATTTTGGGTTGGAGTCATGGATCTCATAGTTATAATAGAAATAATGTATGCGATAAAACTAGTCAATAAAAATACAATGAGTTTCTTGCTTAGGTTAATTACTGAGATAGATCTTATAGGGCCAAAATGGTCCCTAGCGCATTTATGCAAAATTTCAATCACGACACTCTTGTCTCCCTATACTTTAGTGTTCATGACCCAAATTTATGAAATGTTTTGAATATGTTTTCTAGAGATACTTTTCATCCTCATGGTAGGAGAGGCCCTCTCATAGGTAATTGGCATTCATGTCCAATTAGATGTAGTTCATCAACCCATTATTCTCAAAAAAAACATATGAGGAAATGCCCACACAAGTTGATCCTATGCCACCAAATGTTAAGACACCCCATTGTAATACTACTCAAGCTCTTATTTCCATTGATTTTGATAACATTGCTTCTTCCAGTTGTACACACACTAGTATCCCTTCACCCCCACCTTTGGTAAAACATGTTCTCAAAAGGATCAAGTTAGAGGTGGATGATAAATATATAGGTGCCACAAGAGTGGAGTTCCCTATGACATCTCTTGAGTATACAACATGGGTAACCTTTGATTTAATTGGTTTGAAATGATGAGTACTATTTTACTACGTTAACTAATTTTTGACTTTTAGACTAGTTATTGTCAGTTTCAATGAGACTGTTTGCAGCACACTTTATATTTTTTTATTAGTATTTAGTTTGAATAGTGGCTAGTTTTTTAATAGGTTATGTGGATCATGACAATTTATTCATTTATTTTTCTTCTGAGTTGATACTTTAGTTTAATTAACCTACAGATAATGTGTGATTTTGATTTATTTCTTAGTATTAGTTCAATGATTAGCATTGTGCTTGCATCACTAATGAGTGGATGAATGCTGAAGTTATTGTTTTATCATTTCTTAAAGATATAAAATGATAGTTTTTATAATATTTAAGAATTAATTACTTGAGATCAATCATTTATGATTGTTTGACTCAGATACTAATTTTTATTTTTAATTAATTAATTTGTTAAGTGCCCCCCACCCATTAGAGAATTGTTATCTTAAACCTTAATAAAGTTTATTTTGAACTTAAATAACTTCATTTTATGAATTTATTTATAAAAGGTCTTATTAAAGAAGCTAACATTAATAAAATTATTTAAATTTGTTTTAAGTTAAATAAAGGTTAGTTATAACTTGAAATTATAACTAACTTTCAAAAGGAGACCTTAAAAGGACTGAAAGACATCAATTAAAGAGGAGAAACATACATAGGTATAAGAACTTATTTTAGTTAAAATTTCATATTGTGTTCTCTTTTTTAAGATAAGTATATGAGATCGAGTGTTACTTATTGGAGACCAAATAATACATTCTCTAATGATAAAGTGTACTTCTTGGTACAATTAAGTATATCCAGGCTGATTTTTTGGTTTATAAACTAATTATTTGAATATGGCAGAGGTTCTTAAATATTTGATGACTAGAGAATAATAAAATCATATGTGCCTATTACATTTGTACTTTTCTCAAATAATGATTAATACTTTGCACATTGTACAAAAATTTATTATGTTTTCATTATTTATTACTTATATTCTTAAAAATTATGTAAATCAATTATGAAGATTATTGTTTCTCAATAAAACCATCTTCTTTTAAAATATGAGTTCATTAATTGTGTTCATTATGTTACTCTCACAATTTTCTTTTATATTATATATCCCCTTTCTTGAACTTATTTAATTAATTAGATTACCAATTTTATTTCTATTTTCTCCCTAGATTTATCAATTTCTTTCTTATTTTTGGTTTATCTTCTTTATTTCATTAATTTTTAGTTTATTTATTTTGTTTACTTTCTTTGATTTATTTCTTAGTTTAGATGCAGTTTCAAATTTGTAACTAATCATATTTTAATACAATATTTTTTAATTTTATAACCTGTATTTTTTTTAATTCTCTCACTTTTTAATTTAATCTTGTTTCTTTAGTTATTCGTTGTTATTTTTTTCTCTGTTCTTGGTCCCATCTGCTTTTTACATTCTTATTAAAAATCATATATAAAATTACATTCTAAATAAGGAAAGTGATCATAGAAAGAAGTTTCTCACATAGAGAAACGTGATTCTTTTATTCAGAACATTTATTCTTCTAAGAGATTTTCACTTCAATAGGCATGACTTTGTCCAAGGATTGATAATATAGAATAAGCTCTAAAATCCAATATCTAGTAGTTTAGTTTCAAAATATTACTAATTATAATATTTATATGATTTTGGAGTTTTTTTATTGAATCCAATGTTTGTTATATCTTTAAAAATTCAATAATATATTTTACTTGAAGTCCCTAGAATCATGTTAAGCCTTTAACATTATTTAGACCTTGCATAAATAACCTTTTAAAAAAACTCATTTACACCTCTTGAACTAATTTTTAGTCTAAGGTCATTATGATTAGACTAGTATGATTCCACCATGATCTTCATGATAGTTGAATGGGTAGATTAGTTGATGTTACATTTTCCATCATCAATAATATAATCATGTATTTTTTATTTAGACTTTGAATCTCTACATTATTCTATATGCATATTCTATCATTGGAAAGGGTAGAGACACATAAACATAAATTATTATCACAATCACATACAACCTTTTAATGTCTTAGAAAATATTCTATCATTATATGACATACCATTGAAAATAACAATTTGTACATGAATGAAAACTAGTATACAAATAACATCAAGATACATAATTATACACATAAATTAGGAATATTACCAGTAAGTAACAACAACGAAAAATATATCATTATTGAATCACATCTAAAAATATTATTATGCATAAGAAATGTTAAGATATATAGCTATACAAAATTTACATCAAAATAAACAATTAGGGATAAAAATAAATGTTACTCCTATGAAGGGACAAGAAAGGGATCAATTAGTGATAATGAAGGATAACTTGATGCAACATAACCCTAAACAAATGGAAAAATATAAATAAGTAAATATCTAACTCTAAGGAGAGTGCATAATACACCAAGGGTTTATGAAGATGCCCTAATATTTGAATGATATATAATCACAACAAATAGGGTTTAAAAATAATAACAAATGTTAAGAATAGTTATTGTAAACTAATGGAACAAGACCTATAAAAATGAAATCTATTATAATGAAAGTAAGATAAAACCCTAATGGGTGTAAGAGCACATGGGTTCATCAAAATGTTACTAGGGAAAGTTGTTTTACATTAAAATGTAATACATCTACCACACTACATTGCAATGAGATCTAACCAAATTTACCATAATTAAGCAATGCAATTATACCTAATTACACAAATGAATATTGTTTAATAATTGAACAGTGTTAAGAGAGGGTTCTATAAGAATATATAAATTGTCAAAAATTTAGAGATAGTAACAAATAGCTGAAAATAGTTCCAGACAATAAGGTGAATAAAACCCATAAAACTCAGGATATATAAATAATGTTTCCTAGATGAGTAGAATAATAACTCTTTTATTGGAAAACCAAAACCTTATTGATACATTTCTATAAATTATAATATGTTATTAAATTTATTTTAAGACCTTGTTCCTTTATCTTGGGGATCTGAAAAGCTTTCTTATTTTTTCATTGATCTCTAAGAAACTGATTTCCTTCTTGAAAACACCAATCAACCAACAACACCTTGAAAAACCATGAAAATAGAGGGACATTTTTGGATCCTATGTTATCCCTCAATTATTATGTGTTAATGTCTTGTCCCTACACTAATACACATATGTATTTATAGACTTCTTGAATTAAAATTGGGACCCTATTGGCATGCAATCTCACACATAATGATGAGAAAAGTTTAAAAAAGAGGACTAAAAGCCCTAATAGACCTAAGACATGGGTAAAAATGAGAGATAAAAAATTGATAATTTTTTTATACCATGATTCTAAAAGACCATAATCATAGTGGTATAATTCTAACAGATCAAAATTATACTAATAAATTTTTGACACAAAGCCCAAAATGGTAAGAAAGAGGGGAGAAAAGATAAAAATATGGAGGATAAGGAAACGAGCAAATAAGAATCAAATAGTGAAAAATAAAGAAATGAAAAGAGGAACACATAATTAAAAGTATATAAATTCAAACAAACATAAGGAACATACACCAACAAGAGGCCAATATGTAATAATAACTAATAAACACATAACACACTATCACCCTAATAAATAACAAGTATCATACTAAAATTAGGTGTCTATAGTGAGATGTAATTTTAATTTAGCAGCTCTATCTCATACAATTTTTATGAAAACAATCTTAGAATTTTACATGGCCTAATATTTTTTAACTTTAGTTTGTTGTATATGCCATTTGGAAACTTTTCCTTCCTCAATTGTGCTAACTTTAAACCCCCAATCTAGAATTATTTTTCTCTTCACTTGAGATCATCATGTTGCTTGAATATCATGGTGATTTACCTCAAATTTTACTTCACTTTTTAATGCAATTCTTCCATATATTGTGTATGATAATTAGCTTTGACACTTTTCTCCTCAAATCATTGATATCTAGCAATTCTGAAACAAATCTTGGACTACATCCATACACTATTTGAAAAGGAGTCTTTATTGTACTTTGGTTAACTAAATTTTTGTGAGAAAAATTATCTTATGCTAAGATCAAAATTCCAAGTGCTTATACTTATCTCCCACCAAACTTCTTAATAAATTTCCAAGACTTTTATTGAATATCTCTATTTTTCCATTTTTTTTATGGATGGTATGTTGAACTAAAACTCAACTATGTTTTTTGTAAATCCATGTAGCATTACTACCTATTTGAAAATTAAGTTATAAATGTGTATGGCATCAAAAATATTATTACATGTAGTTAAATGTACCATTTTCATAAATATATCAACAACAACTTTAGAATCAATATTGTTTTTGTCCTTGGAAATCTAAAAAAAGGTCTATGTTAATGTCTTCCCATGGTCTTTTTTGTGCTGGAAATGGATTGTAAAAACTTTTAATTTTACTTGTAACCTAATGATATTGACATATGCTACAATATTACATAAGTGTTTTTACATTTGTACTCATTCTCAACTAATAATATCTTTCTTTCAAGTTTTCCAATTGCTTATCCATTATAAAATGACTAGCCAATCATTCACTATGTTTAATTTTCATCAAGTTTACCCCATTGATTGTAATGTCCCCAAATTGGGACAATGATGCAAAATAGGGTTTTCCAACAAATCCCTAAACAAAATCTAAATTCTAAAAATTAAAACTAGTTAACCCTAGGGTTGCATATGCACCACCAAATTTAAAATCTCACACTTCTAATCATTCAAAAATAATCATAAAAATACCTTATGATATTTATCTACTATGATTCATATCGAGTAAAGACAAGGAGTTGAATTGATGTCTTTTCCACTTCAAATCCTCAATGTCACCAAGTTGATTTCAATGTCCTATTCTTAACACCAAATCCAACTTGGAAAACCCTCCACATTGAAGACAATTTACAGATAAAATTGTAGCATACAAATCATATAAATATTGGCCAATGTTAGGGCCTAAAACATGATGAAATCTCTCCAAACCAAGTCACCATTATTTAGGAATAATTTGCATGAAATAATTCAAAAAAAGATATTTGTATTATACTAAGCTAGTTGGAATTGGGTTATAAAATCCACCAATTTTAGAAATAAACAATGCTCTATCGTTTAGGGCCAAATAGGGTACCCTAAACCCTTACACACCTCCTCTAAGTGAATCGCCCAACTCAAAAAATTAAGGGCAAAATTTTAGAGTCAAACCCTTACCTCAACCTTCTAATAAAACCCCCAAACCATTATATTTTATTTCCAAATAAATCTAATATTAAATAATAATTATATATTGAAAAAATGGAGTCTAAAAACCCTTAGAAGATGCCCAAAACCTCCTCAAACCGATTTGCCCTACCTCAAATAATTAGAAATAATAAATTAGATTGTTTTCACTTACCAAAAATCCTTCAAATGACCTCCAAAATGATCTTAGGGCAAGTTGCCCAAGCTAGAAAAATAATATAAAATATTTTCAATATTTTATGCTTCATGAATACTCTAAATCAGCTCTAAAATCCCTAATATCAACCCCCAAGCCAAGTTGCCAAAGCTAGAAAATCAAGTAAAATATTATGAAATATTTATATACTTCAACGAACCCTTCCCAATAGCTTGCTCAACTCTCTAGGCAAGTTTCCACACCATGAATGGTCTTCAATGCCATGTACAAGCTCTCAAAGCATGTTGTTACTCTTTACGACCTGTAAATTCACCAAAACTAGCTTTCGATAGGGTTTGTATTATTTTTCAATATAAGTGGTGTCCAAAAACACCTTTATAAATCCACTTGCATGTAAACATGTAATTTTAAATCTCAACTACAGCCCTTGAATAGAGTTTTCCAAGTATTAGGAATGGATATTTCCATCCCCAAAACCTTGACACTTCTTGAAAGTTTTTGTCCTCAAGGTATGTTAATCAATCTTGACATACTTGATCAAAGTTCTCAATTCAAAATTCAGCATAACCTCTCCAAAATATTCCTCAATTGCTTTTATATTCAACCCCCAAGGGTGGTGCCCAAGTTGGAGGATTGTAATTTTTTAAAACATAAGCACTCAATATATTTTTTAATTCCCTTTTTGAGGGTTTGGGCTCCCATGACCCCAACTTAAATGAACATAAGATTAAAAGTACCTTTTAGTGAACTCAACTAAAAATTAGAACATTTAAGTACTTTTTACCTTTTTGCTCATAGAATAGCCCCCCCTCCATGTTCCCTTCTCTTTCCTTCCCTTAGCCTTGTTAGAACAACCAAGCTAAAGAGCCAAAAGTAAGATATGCCAAAAAAGGGGACATTATATTGATATTTATGACAAACTCAAATGTTATACTCTAAATAAAATACATCTTGTATAAAATACTCCATTCAAGGATCCCTATCCAAACTTAATGGATCTTTACACATTGTCCATGCATCTCTAAAATCAACATTTTAAAAAAAAAAAATCATGGAGTCAAACTCAATCACCTCTACTCTCATCTTAGTCAAAAAGATACATATTATAATAAATGCATTCATAACTCTATCATATTCCCCAATTTTGTGATTCAATATAAAATAATAATTTTGAATAATTTAACCCACTTCATGTGCCTTTGTTTCGGTTTCCCTTGTTTGTTTATAAATTATAGTTATTCATAATGTGTACAAAAAAACTCTGTTGAAATAAAGTAATGTCTTTATTTATTAATATATTACATAATTATTGATCATAAAGTAAATAATTATACTTAAAATAATTTATATTCTTGTTGAACTATGAAATAGGCCCACCCCCTTGTCTCACATGTCGTTGTCCCACTAGCGTCATAATCAACTTGGAATACCATGTTGAAGTCTGAAAATTATAACATTGTTATTTATGCTACATTTTCATTCAAAATATGAAATCTCTTCTTAGTTGAAAATGTCCAATTTAATTAATCACCTCTCATTTATTTTTGTGATGGGTGCATAAATCACATTGAAGTTTATAATGAACTTATTGTAAAAACTAGCTAACCCATGAAAAACACTACCTTAAAAAATGTCTTTTTGGTGATGACTACTCTAAAATGGATTTCACCTTTTGTAGATCAATCCTTAATGTTAAGCATGGGATATACTGAGAGGGGGGGGTGAATTAGTATATCATATATCTTATAAAACTTTCCCTTAATCAAATTTCACTTAATCAAACATTCAAGATATGCAATAAAACTCAAACAATAAACACCACACAAGATAGAGAGAGACACCAGATATAAAGTGGAAACCCAATGTGGGAAAAACCACGGAGAACAATCTCAAGTATATGAATGAGCACCAACCCAAACAATATTCTCAAGCACCAACTTGCAGGAGCACCAATCCCTTTGCTAAGCACCAACCCAGCAACTATTCATGAGCACCAACCCATAGGAACACCAACCCAGCAACAATTCATGAGCACCAACCCACAGGAGCACCAACTCCTTTTTGTATACCACACACCTATCTCTCAATGTTGCTATCTCAAAAAATGATAGTTTATTACAACATCTCTTTCCTCTCCCTCACCTTTGCTCTTCTAAGCTAGATATGACAAATACAAATCATATTCATCTCTCACAATTACTCTTCTAAGCTAGATATTACAATATCAAATCAACCTCTATCTCACATATTACAAATGGCTTCTCAAGCCTTATTTATAGCTTTCCAAATGACCTTTGGCCTTCCCCCTTTATGACCTTTCAATCCTCATGGAAAATGGCACCAAACTTGTATGACCCTTCATATCCTTGCCTTTGAAAAGTCATGTGGTGACCCTTTATGAGTAAAAACGTCCTTCCCTCTTTTGTCTTTACTTTGGTGACTTTTCATATTCCTCAAAGTGTCCCTTCATGAGAAATTTCACCCTTCCTCTTTTGTCTTCACTTGGTGACTCTTGGAATTCCCCAAGATGACTCTTCATAGTAAAATGTGTCCCATCCTTCTTTTGTCTTTACCCCATGGCTCTTTGACTGCTCCATGGGCCCTTCTTTTGTCTCATATGCAACCAAAAATATATTTGTTAATATTAAATAAATATTAAGTCACATTAGCCAAGTTATATCTATTACAAATAACATTAAATGCAATGGGGCTTTTATCACCAATAATGCTAGACCTTTGACATCAATGACAATATTCCCAACACTTAATCTATAATTTGAGACCACAAATCCCAAATAAACCCACTCAATATTCATAAAACTATACTTTTTCAAGTTGACAATAAACTTATCTTATTTTAATTGTTTTAGCACTTTTCTCAAACTCATTAAATGTTCTTCAATGTTCTTACTAAAAATTAAAATGTCATCCAAATAAAAAATAACAAAATTAACAAGATACATTTTCACCACCTCTTCATAAGTATCATTATTGTCTTTAATGCAATTTTCAATCCAAATCACATAACCAACCAGTTATAAAAACCTTTTTTCATTTTAAATGTTTCCTCCTATAATATGAAAAGATTAGAGCTTGTAAACAAAAAATTAGAACAATCTAAATCTCTAATCTAATCTAACATACCATCCTATTCATCTAAATAAAGGAGACAAAATAAAAACATACCTTCACTCACCAAGAATACGTAATTCTTATTTGTTGATGTGGATTAACTCTTGATCTTTGGGTTGTGATTGCTCAATGAAACTTCTAAGCAAATTTTAGCATCATTCTAATAGCATGATGATTTTATTCGTTCTCAATTAGATACAAGAGTATAATTATAATGCTCAAATGTTTAGTCCTTACAATAGATGAAGGCATGTTAATGTATATTTGTTTTGGAAGAAAAATAAATGTTTGGATTTAATTCAAATTTATTTAATATTTTTGAATTTGAATGGTGGATATTTAGTCTACGGGTCAAATGCAGTCAATAGATTGGTTAAGGATTTATGAATTAGTTGGAGGAAGTGGTCAAATGATTAATGAGTTTGTTAATTAATTTTTGAATGGGTTGAATGTCATAAAAGAAGTTGAATACCTTAAATATGGGTGTTTAAATGTCTTAAAGATGGGTTTGAATGAGTTCATTGATGGTTAAATTAGGAGGTTAAAATGATTAAATAGGTTTTTGAATGTTTAATGAGGTTGGATAAATGGGATGATGAGTTGGATATTTATTTTATTATTATATTTGTTTATTTGTAATTATGTGTGCATATATTAATTAGTGACTAATTAACTAATATTGATTAGTTAATTAATTAATCAAAGTGTAATGTTGGTAGGACTATATGGAATTATTCAATTATTGTGGTGGTCATGTCACAATTAGGGTGATATAAATTGAGATTTTTTATGATGAGCAGATTAACTAGGATAAGTGATAGATGATGAATGTTGATGGTATAAAATTAACAATGATACTAAAGTGGTAGAATTTAGGTGCCTACATTTTCCCCTTTTTGAAAGGGCATTATGACTAAAATAATCAATGACTTTTCAAAGATTTTATAATAATAAAGTGGGGTGCACTAAGATGCCCCTAATGACATGATGATTAGGGATGATTATGAATGTTGATTAAGGATGATTCCCCCTCAAGAGGCTTTGCATGGATGAAAGATACATATGAGATCTTGAAATGAGAAGAAGAGTTAGCATGGATGAATTAGGAGTAAAATTAAGGGGTTAAATTCAGTCTTCTTGTTATGCATGTTTATTTTTGTTCTTTATGCATCTCTATTTATATATATTATTATTATGATTCTATAAAATTATTTTGCATCAATTTTTTATTTATTCCTAACAATTGGTATTAGAGCTTTAGGTTGTATTTGTTGAAGTGTTGAATCATAGGAAGGGTTATTAGTTCAAGTGGGAGCTATGGTTTATGATCACATATCAAAGGTTGAAATGTTCAATAAATAGAATTTTGGTCTATGAAAGATGCAGATGGAGGATTACCTCTATCAGAAGGACCTCCATACTCCACTAGGAGGAAAAGTAAAGCAACCAGTAAGTATGATATATGAGGCTTGGGAGCTACTTAACAGGAAATCACTTGGGGCCATTAGGTTATGCCTTACATCTTTGGTTGCATTTAAGATATCATAGGAGAAGACCACAGAAGGTCTCATGAATGCATTAGGGAAGTTATATGAGAAACCTTCTGCTTCTAATAAAATATTTTTAATGAAAAGTTTATTTAATATGAAGATGTCTAAAAATAGTTTAGTTGTTGATCATATGAATGAATTTAATACAGTTGTGAGTATGTTGAACTCTATAAAAATGATTTTGATGATGAAGTTAGGGCTTTACTTTTTTTTGTTCCTTACCAAAGAGTTGGAATAGCTTGGTAATGGATGTGAGCAACTCAGTCTCTAATAATGCCACGTTATAGTTTGAGGATCTCATAGGAGTAATCCTTAGCAAGGAAATATGATGGAAAATCTTTAAGGAGACTTCTACTTCAGGTGATGCTTTGATAGTGAAGAGTATAGGGAGATAAAAGTTTAGAGGAAAAAGAAAGCGTGGAAATTCAAATTGTTCTGGAATGTCAAAATCAAGGAGCAAGATGGTATGTTGGCACTGTGGAAAGACTGGGCATGCGAAGAAGGATTGTTGGTCTCTTTAGAACAAGAACAAAAATTAGGAAGACACTAAGGAGGTGAATGTGGCAATAGGTAATGTTTGTCAATATGCATTGATTTTATCCATTGATAATATTGTTGAGTCTTGGGTTTTAGATTCAGGGGCTTCTTTTCATACTACACCATATTGGCATTATTTTATTGATTATGTTCAAGGGGATTTTGGACATGTTTATCTTGGTGATGATGATCTTTTTATCATATTTTTTTAGATTAAGGTAAAAACAGGTTTTGAAGGGGCCTCGAAACCCTATTACAGAAACAAGAAAGATAAAGCATTAACAAGCACCAGGAAAAACATTCCTAAAACCTACTAAAAAGTAGCAACAGCCTAAGGTTATTTAGGGATAACCTCTATATTCATTGTACATTCAGCCCCCTAATTTCCAAATAAATATTTAATAACTATTTTTTAGGGGTAAAATCCAGAATTGTTGCCTGCCTTCCATCAGCTATATTCTACTTGCTTTCTAGCTCTCTGATTTTCCTTATGGGTCTTCTTCCAGGTTTATCTGGACAGCCAACATCCGGTTTCACTTTTGCATTCTGCTCATCTCTTTTTCCAGGTTTATCCAGAATAGAAACAAGGTGTTTCACCTTCATTAGCTGATCTTTTTTGTTGCTTCTGGTTTCTATTCCCTTAGTATTTGTCTTCTTTTCAGCCCTTTTCCTTTGGTTTGGAAAATGTTTTAAATTTTCTCCATTACCATTCACAGGAAGCTCTTCCAAAGGCGATTCATTATCTACCTGAATCTCCGTTGGCTGAGAAAGAGGAGGATCTCTCACCTCTAATTTATTTCCAATTTCAGCTAAGATTTCTCCATCCTCTAGCACTACTTTGCCTTCTGCCTCTCTCCATCGATCCTCTACCCTTTGGTAAAGGACGATTTGCTTTGATAAAACTGTCAAATCTTCTTTGCTTTGTGTGGGTAATATGGTTTCTGATTGCCATCCATTTCCTTCTGTCTCAAAATTTTCTTTCTCAAGAGAGATCTCTGTATCAACCTCAGGAAGTGGGCCTTTAGGATCTTCAAAAGACAACTCTTTACCCTCCTCAGCATTTAAATCTTTAGTTTCTTCATTATTCATTTGTTCTTGTCCCTGATCCTCTTTGGGTTTCCAAACTTTCTTTAGCTGGACCGTGGACTTTTTCCCATCCAAAACACCATTAAGATGAGTTTTGCTTCTGGATGGACAATTTTTTACCCAATGCCCCTGTTTCTTACAAGCATAGCAAGAGTTGGGTAGATCTTCAAAAAAAATTCCTTGAGATTTTTTGCCAAACTTGGAGATTAGATCCACTTTTTCTGGGAGCTTATTTAAATCTGCCACTTTAACATACATCCTGGCAGTTTGAAGTTTGGTTCTGGTTGCCATAGCCTTATCCAAAGCCACAAGTTCCCCAAAAGAACTGGCTATTCCTTTGAAAATGTCCTCATGCTAGAACTCTAAAGGGAGTCTAACCCAGATGGGAGTTGTTAATAAAAAAGAATCAGAGAAATCCATATTCAACTCCCATTTTTTGATAGTAAGAGAGCATTTTCCAAACATCCATGGTCCTCCACACAGAACCATATTCATGTCTTCTTTATAGTTGAAGGTAAAAGAATAGAAGCCATTCAGCATAGGTGCAATAACTATCTCTCCTCGAATGACCCATTTCATTTTAACCATTTTTGTAAGAGATTCAAGATCTGGTCTTGCTCCTAAAAATTTACCTACTAAGGTGAAATCCATGGAGGACACAGAAAAATCTATTAAAGGATCTGGAATAAAAACTTCATACTCACCTTTCTCCCAGCATGTTTTTGCAGTCACCGGCGGGAAAGGGGATTTTCCAGTGGGTTTCTTGCCAAACAGAGATGACCACATCCTTTGTTTAGAATACCCTACCTTCAACCCTTCTGAGGATTTTTCCTTTTTAAAGTCACCTTTGTTTTTCTCTTTCTCAATTTCCTGCCTCAACTGGGAACCACAAAATCCACAAAAAGGGTCATTTCCGCAAAAATAATTTCCATTTTTTGCATCAACCACAAATTTTGATCCATTATTCTTCTCAACCCCTCCTCCATTCCTTCCAGGGTCTGTCCCTCCTGTCTGCTTCTCCACCACCTCTTCAGCAATTTCCAAGTCTGGAAGAGTAGCTCGCAGACCTGCAGAATCAAATTCAGAAGTTTTCAAATTAAGATGTATAATGGGAACACTTGGCTACTAAAGGATGTCAGGCATGTGCCTAAGTTGAGACATAATTTGGTATCTGTAGGACAACTAGGTAGTGAAGGTTGTATGGTGACATTTACTATAGATTCTTGAAAGGTGACTAAGGGTGCTCTTATGGTATCAAGAGGTAAGAATTTTGGTACCCTATAGTTATCAAGTAGTTTTGACTATTATAATTTAGTTGTTGTAAATGCAGATGTAACTTTGTGGCACAACAGGATCAGTCACATGAGCCAAAAGAGCATGCAAATTTTGAAAGATCAGTTATTCAGATTGAAAGGGTTTGATTTAGATTTTTAGGAAGATTATGTGTTCAAAAAATAAAAAAGGGTCAAGTTTCTCAAGATTAGACCTATGAGGAAGGAGAATAAGTTAGAGCTAGTTCATTCAGATGTATGGGGGGCAGCTTAGGTATCTTCTATTGGTGGGTCATCTTATTATGTCAATTTTATTGATGATGCAACTAAGAAAGTTTGGGTATATGGAATTAGGATAAAATATGATGTGTTTGATACATTTAAAAGATGTAAATCCTTGGTTGAAAATGAAATAGGTCTTAATCTAAAATGTCTCAGGTCAGATAATGGTGGGGAGTATTGTAGCAATGAATTTTTTTATTATTGTTTAAGGAATGAAATTCATAGACAAAGGATGGTTCCAAGAACTCCAAAATAGAATGGAGTGTTAAAAATAATGAACAAGACTATCATGGAGTGTGCTAGGATCATGAGTTTGCATGCAGGACTGCCTCTTCAGTTTGGGTAGAAGCAGTGAACACAGTTCTATATCTAATAAATAAAGGACCTTTATCTTCTTTGGATGGAGGCATATCTGATAAATCTTAGTCTGGTAAGAAGGTTGATTATTCATTTTTTAGAATATTTGGTTGTGAAGCCTTCATTCATATTGATAAGGATGATAGGACTAAGTTAGAGGCTAAGTCTGAAAAATGCACCTTTATTGGTTTTGGTGAGGATGACTTTGGTTTTCGAATTTGGAGTCTTAAGGACAAAAAAATATTTTGGTATAGGGATGTTATCTTTAATGAAAAATTCATATATAAACAACAGTTGTAGGATCAAAAAGAAGATTCCAAAAAAGAGTACAGTATTTTGGAGGACATTGTAGATGATAAAGTGTCCAAGCAACTAGTTCAGGCACCTACTCCATAAGAACCCCAAACTCTTGTAGTGAGAAGGTCTTCTAGGGTAAAAAGGGACCCTAAACATTTTTATCCATATTTTAATTATTTATTACTCACTAACAATGGAGATCTAGAGTGATTTGAATAAGTAATACAGGTAGATGTCAGGAAGAAGTGGGAGCAAGCAATAGATGAGGAGCATCAGTTTTTCCAGACTTGAGATTTGGTAAACCCACCTAAAGGTAAGAGAGTATTGTAGAACAAGTGGGTGTATAGAATTAAAGAGGATGATGGAGGTAAGAAAATGTACAAGGCTCGATTGATGGTAAAGGGTTTTGCACAGAAGAAGGGAATTGATTTCAATGAGATTTTTTCCCTAGTAGTAAAGATGACATCTATTAGGACTATTCTTGGGATAGTGGTAGCATAAGACTTGCACTTAGAGCAGTTAGATGTGAAGATTGTGTTCCTTCATGGTGATTTAGAGGAGGACTTATATATGAAGTAGCCATAGGGATATAAGGTCATAGGGAAGAAGAACATGGTGTGCAAATTGAAGAAGATCTTGTATGGCCTAAAACAAGCGATAGTGGTATAATAAATTTGACAATTTTATGAAGGAGCAGGGATACTCTAGGTGTCATTCAGACCATTACATATATATCAAGAAGTTTGATGATGGTGATGAGATTATCTTATGTCTGTATGTGGATGACATGTTGGTTACAGGTAAGAACATGCAGGAAATAAAGGTACTCAAGGAACAACTTAGTAATTCCCTTGCTATGAAGGATTTGGGAGTAGCAAAATAAATCCTTAATATGAGAATAACTTAGGATAAGAAGAAATTAAAGCTAAATTTATCCCAGGAAGAGTACATTAAAAAGGTCTTGAAAAAGTTTAGTATGCAAGATGTTAAACCAATTCGGACTCCTTTAGTAGGCCATTTCAAGTTATCAAAGGAGTAGTGTCCCAAGATAGATGAGGAGAGAATACATATGTCACATGTACCTTACTCAACAATAATTGACAGCCTGATGTATGTCATGGTGTGCACTAGGCCAGATATTTCCCATGTAGTGGGAGCAGTAAGTAGGTATATGATTTATCTAGGTAGAGAACATTAGAAGGTAGTGAAGTGGATCCTTTGATATTTAAGAGGGACCATGGGGATAGTTTTAAGCTATGGTGGATTGGACACCACTTTGCATGGTTATGTAGATTCAGACATGGATGGAGATTTAGATAGTAGGAGGAGTACAATAGGATATGTATTAATTGTAGGTGACATAGCAGTGAGTTGGATTTCACAATTAAAAAAACTTGTGGCTTTGTCAACCATAGAGGCTGAGTATGTTGCTTCCACAGAGGCAATCAAAGAAATGATTTGGTTACAATAGTTTCTTGAAGAGTTGGGGCATAAGTAGGGGGAAGGGAAGCTATATAGTGATAGTCAGAGTGTTATACATTTAGAAAAGAACTCCACTTTCCACTCTAGGATGAAGTATATACATTTGAGGTACCATTTAATTAGGACAACTTTATAAGAAGAAAATTTGAAGCTAAAGAAGATTCATACCAGTTAGAATCCTACAGACATGATGACCAAAGTGGTCACAATGGAGAAATTGAAGCTATGCTCAGTTATAGTTGGCCTTCATAGTTGATAGTGAAGGGTTGACAAGCCTACTCAAAGGAAATCAATCTCCAAATGGGATATCATTGTGTTATGGAGCCTATTTCTAAATTAAAATGTATTTCAAATATTTCACATTTAAAATGTATTATACACTCTTTATGTATTCTTGCCTAATGGAGAACCATTTTGGGTTGACTTGGGCCATGGTTTTGGTACCCATTATTTTGTAAAACTATTATGTTGATGTATTATTTATAGATGTATATTCATTAGGTAATACATCATGAGAACAAGGGTTTGAGAAGGAAGAATAGAGTGTGTGAATTCAGGTGTGAATTCAGGAGGGTTTGTTGAGCAGATCTCCAAACAATATTTTATGCATTTCAATTGTGACAAGACAAATTTGAGAGTGGATTGTACTCTTATGGCTTGTAATAAAATATGAGCAAGTGTTTCTTGGTGAATGTATCCCACATTGGGTGAACCATGTTAAATCTAGTCTTCTTATTGTGCATGTTTATTTCTATTCTTTATGCATCTCTGTTCATATCTATTATTATTGTAATTTTGTGAAATTATTTCGCATCAATTTCTGATTTATTCCTAACATTTTATTTTCCCCATGCAATAATATATGTGAGGGGTTGGATTTAAGAATGATATATCCTAAGAAAATTGCAAGCTTTGATTTGGTAATAATATATCTTGATGAAATTTTTAGGCTTTGATTTGGAAATGATATATCCCTATGAAACTTTAATGATTTTTTTAAAGGTGAATAAAGATTTTAGCAAGATTGGGGACAAGACAATATGTACTTTTAGGGATTTGACTGGGCTAATGCTTTTGGATTTTTTTATATTATTTGTCTTTTTTTTTAAGATTTATTTGAAATTTTAGTTTTTAGTTTTTATTTTTTGGACAAAGGATGAGGCTAAAAACAAAACAGAAAACCAGTTCTAGCATTAGGGATGAAGGTGATAATGGAAGAATGTTTGAGGGATTGAGGATGGAATGGTTGAGGGATTTAGGATGGGATAATTCAATATGAGATAGCAAAAGATAAGATATTCTAGATGAGATCTCCAAGTACCATGTCATGTAAGAACCATGTACCCACTTAGCTTCATGTTATATGATATTACGTTCTGAAGAAGTGAAGATATACCAAGATTGTTCCAAAACAAGTTTTAAGTACTTTTCCACTTCCTTGTTGAGGTCAAAAGTAAAAATGAGGATGGGTATGATGGCAAGGATTGAATGGATAAGGATGGTAAGTATTTTAAGTATGGGCAAGGATGGTAAGTCAGGATTAAATGGATAAGGATGGTAGGGATGGTAAGGATTAAAAGGATAATGATGGTGAATGGCTAGATTTAGATGGAGGGGAGATTTAAGATGTGCAAGGTTAGGATCGAATGGGCTTTCCCCCAAGTGTAGGGTACTTGTAGATAATGAATTTTATGCATGATGCCATAAACTGGTTTTTATCATGGTATTTTTCCAAGGCAACATAAGAAATGGTTTTTACCTTTGGAATTTTTTTCTTATTTTTATGATTTTTTTACTTTTTTTATATTTTATATTTTTACTATATCGGCATATGTACCTTCAGGTATGTGCTCTAGAGATGTATTTTGGAATTTCATTGATTGTTAAGTTGGATTCCTCTGAATATCTTAGCTATGTACTATCATAGCCTCTATGAGCATCAAGGTGGAATTGAAAGCACATTGAATTAGGGATGTTTTTGATTATATGAAATATTTTGAGGGATAATATTGTTATGGAGGTAGGTATAGATGGTGTGATGGTAGGGGGATTGAGACCAACCTTATCACACACCATTTTATATTTTGAATGTGTCATGGGTGCTAACTCATCTTGATTTTGAATTTTTGTGTTTGATAGGGACTCTAAGAGGTTTTCACTATGGGACTTAGAATTTTTATTTTATTGATTTTAACATTTTTGGTTTGCTAACACCTCAAATAGGTTTTCACTAATGGACTTTGTTTTTTAATTTTTATAATTTTTGGATGTATTTTCAAGGAACTCTTCCTATTCCATGAAGTATGTTGATGTGTCTAAGTTTATTTAAAATCCTTCTTTATAATTATTTAGTGGGATGTCATCTTAGATTTCCATGAATTTTTTGATAGTAACATCATTTTTAAAGAGGTCATTAGACATGTGACTTTGTTGATTCCAATAAAATAATGGAGGGTATTGGATGTTGAGGTTTGTGGTAAGGATGTTGGTGTCAATGAAAGGGTTGGTGGCAGCAAGATTGTCATTGAAAGGATTGGTGGCATTAAAAAGATTGGTGCTAACAAGATTATCATAGAAGCCATGATCGAAAGCTATTTTGATGTTGGGATAAGCTTACAAAGAATCGTGTAAGTTCCCTTAACATTATCATATTTATCATCTAGGTGTTTGTATTTGATGTCATGATGTCCTTTGTTGGTGTGCACATGGATTAGTTATAGGATTCGTTGCTCATAGAGGCCAAGGCCTCATCCTTTATAGTACATGATTTTGTATATCATGTTTGGTATAGGATATTTCTTGTGTTCAACACATGATATAAAATTATCATTGTTCATCAAAGAAGTATTGAAGCTCTCAAGTTTTTCATCTAAAAGAAGGCTAGATTTGACAAATTATGTTGAGCCAAGTTGATAGGTTTTTGATTCAATTTTCCTATTCATGTAGGGTTTGATACTGCTTATAGGAGAGATGGGTTGGTTTTCCTCATGGGGTCACTTTTGTTTTTTCATCCAAAAGTACATTTTTTACTTGAGGTTTGGTGTTGTAGGTATTGATATGTGATGGGAGATGGGGTGATAGATTAATGGTTGGTATGTATTGGGCCCCTTTTTTCCTAAGTCTGGACCCATGCCAACTTAGTAGACATCTCAGTGCAAGGTAATCATGTGGAATGATTGTTGTTTTAGAACCTTTGCACTAGTTGGAGGAATATTCATAGATCTTGCAGTAGTTATTAGGTAGTTACTTGGCACCCAGGTTCTATAGGACATCTTCATAAGTGACTGCATGTGTCGACTAGAGCACAAAGGGTAAAAAGTGATGGAGTCATTGGAATGATCAACCAAGGCTATAGCTTAGCACCTATCGTGTACCCTCTACCCCGAAAAAAGATGCTTCTAAATTATATAAAGCTAGCTTGAACTAGTATTAGACAACACAACTTGGAGATAGCAAATCTCTATAGAATTGGTTCTAGGCATAGTGAAGCAACTACCATTAAAACATAGTTTTATCATGAATAACTATGAAGATCCACCTTATAGTTCCCAAGCTCACCTGTGAGCCTCTGGGTCGATAATTGTTTAGATGAGCATGTGCTTTGTTTTTGTTAATATGAACTCTATTATTTAAACTTTGGTAATTAAAGAACGGCATTACACTATTTGTGTATTGACCTAGTTTATATGGTTATGACAAGGTTATTTAAATACGACTTGAATGCAATAGCTATAGTAGTGTAATTTTGATATATGAATGTGTTGTTAAACAAAGTTTTGTTCTAGTTCATTAATGGCATCCCTATCCTAAATAATGGCATCGACATAAACTACAAAATAGCCTAAGTGTAGGAAAGGGCGTGCACTTAAGTTTTGACACCTACGTCGAGAGTGCTAACCCAACATGAACCCTTGATCTAAGATATTCCATTGAACCCTCCAAGCACTTGAAGGATGATAAGCATGATAAAACATAGGCTTGCACCCATAATACTATAGAGTAATCTGAGATAGACTTATATTGTATGACCGAAAGTAGCTACCTAAATAAGCTTTGCACCTATAGACCATCATCCTAGCCTAAAAATGGATTGCATCAATGAACTTACAAATGTCCTTTTAAATGACCAATCCCCTTAAATATTGAGTTATGTCATGACACAACTATCCCAACATGGGCCCCAGTTATTTATTTGTTATGCTTTAGGTGAGCACATAAGGCTTCTAGCTTATATGAATTGATGCCAACATAATAGACTGACAAATGTTGAGTGTCATGGGTTTATTCTATATTTGTGTCGAGTGGTAACTAGTCTAGAACTAACTCGGATAACCAGATAAGAGCCTGATAGAGTAAATGGAGTGAATAATTGATCCTTTTCTAAAACATTTTGGTGTTGTTATCAAGACCTATGTTGAATTTTGTTGTTGTAATGGTGTAAAATAAAAATGGCCTGACTCTCCATCAAGAACACCGAACGCTAGCTAGAATAAGTGAAAGATAGATTTGCACTGAAGCATCCATCCTATAAAGAATAGAAGTCAAGGAAGTGGGTCTAGAATAACTTGTATGATGCTCTATATGAGGTCTTCTTTTGTGAACTACCTGAGCATGTGTATTGATGTTTGGTTGCTTATGCGACTCATAGAAGATGAAGGTATGGGCAGTGTCTTGAGTGGATGAAGGAGCACTTAGAAAATCTTGAGAACCTTGATGCCACTTGGACCAGAGCTATAGATAAATGGTGGCAAGGAGCACTAAATATTTACATGCTTGAGTTCATAGTATTGACATACTCCTACCCTAAAGAAGTAGAGTATCAATTATTGCATGAGCCCAAAGGAACATTTGTGGAAGAACTCAACACAAAGCTTAAGAAACTAATGGTGGTTTATAGCTTTGAAACCATAAGGATGGAAGGCTAAATTCCATTCATGTATGAGTAACATAATGAGGAAGAAGGGGATGTGTAGGTGAAGTAAAATGGAAGGGGATGAGCAGATTGACACCCAAGAGCTTAAGAAATAGACTTATAATAAGAGAAGGCACAAACTGATGGAATATCTAGAACCTGTAAGTGTTAAGAGAACCTATAGCAAGTAGGAAGGGTATGGGGAAGGATCTCTTGAATTACAGTTGTTGATGTTGGAGATTGCACCCAGTGGTAGGAAAATAGGTTCCTACCTTCTCCTCGCAACATGGAAACTCTCCTCTCACCTGTGGGACTGGTGAAGTTGGAGGAGAGAGTCGCTAGATAAGGGCTAGCTCCCTTTGATGCATCATGTTTTTTCTAGCAAGTGCTAACATACATATATATATATATATAGAAAAAGGGGGGGATGAAAAGGGAGAAAGAGCATGCAGGAAAAAATAAGCCTACTCTAAAAGAGGTGATGCACCAAAAAAATAAGGGTCGACCTTCACACATCCACTCTCAAAACCAGACAAATACAGACATACACTACACATTTGGCAAAAGGACCAGGCTGCAAAAGACTAGCAGGGAGGCTTACATGAAGACACAGGAGACAAAAAACAATCACTGAGGTGCTATGAAATGCACATTATAAGTGACTCCTTCTATTTTGATCTTCTAAAATGTTTGCTCTTCTCCTTTTAGTGGCAAAAATGGTGCCTTGTAGATAACAGGTCTACTGGTGTTGAACCTATGAAAGCATCAAAAAGCAATGACTGGACACAGACAAAACACTCGAGGCACACTCAACAATGTCTATCCAAAATGGAGGTAAAAAATTGCATTTATATTGATCCAGGTGAGATTTTTGTAGAGCTGCGTCCTTTACAAAATGTGGAAGACCCGATCCTTCTCAAAAATGAGAAGTTACAATATATAGAAGAAAAGAGAAAGAAACTTGGCACTTTTTTGACAAGTTGGCCTGTCGCGTCCCATTTGAAAGAGGAAACATTGTTGTGTTGTCATTGTCCTAGAAGAAGCCTACTAGAACCTGCTGTATAATCACCAAATTTGACTTTGGCATTCGAGCTTTAATGTGGAAGTGTGGATCGTGCCTCTTTTTTGCCAACAAACTAAAATTCATCCCCTTTTAAAAATGCATGGTCTACACTGTTTGTGCCATTTGGGGACTGTCAAGTAATAAATTGCCTGCACTTTGCCACTTGGGCTGCCTTGTCACTTCTGCACCATGTCATTCTCCTTATTTGTCACTTTTTTTTGTCTTCTTCTGCATCCTTGTCTTTTTTGGCTTATTCGGCCCCCCTTGGGCGAACATACTGGCGGGTCGCTGCATTTAGGCCCTTTTCCCTTTTTCAATGTTTGAAAACCTAATGGCTATTCTATTTCATTAAATTTGATGGCCTTAGAGACATCATCGAGCTTGCTAGCTTCTTTTCCTAAACTTTTATGTGGCCTACTCCTCTACCTGCTAGTCGGGTCCATGCTGGTTGTTTGACTGCTGACGGGCCTTCTCGTGTCCTTCACAGACTGCCTTATGTCTTTGCCTTTGTATTAAGCCGTGGGATTTTTTGTATCAAGCCACAGGATTTTGGCCTTGAAATGTGCTTGGCTTTGATTAACTTGAACCTCACCTAATTTCCTACTCGAAGTGCCTGCCTTAGTGTTAAGTCGTGTGCGCCAATGAACCAAGGACGTTGAACCATTGAACCCAGGCATGAAATGAACTCTTTGAACTTGTTGAACCTAAAAATGACTGGCATTTGAACATCAAGTGAAGAAGTTGACCAAGATTTTGCCTGCGGGCAAAATGGATCAACAATTTGGCGACTCACAGGGGAAGCATGCCTGATATGCTTAGAATCCAGTTGCCTTAAAAATCCATTGGGCGCGGAGTCAGATGTAGCTTTTAAAAAAATAGCAATAGCTCAAGAGATTTGAGAATCAAACATGAAGTTTTGACCCCCTAAGTAAATGGAAACACACAAGACTAAAAAATGCTACATGTGCAACAGCACTTAGGGGAAACAGGGAAAGAAAACTGAAAACAAACTATTATATACAGCTAACCAAGAAAATTTGCCTCCTTCCTGGATCAAAGGGAAAATTTCTTAAGTCCCCTTCTTGGAAAGAAGACTTATGGTGTTAGGCAAGTAGCTGAAGGAAAATGAGATTTGGTGACTTGCTCCTCTTGCCTGTCACTTGCATTGGCTGGAATCTGAGTGGATCAGATTCAAACATGCTTTCGACATATATATACTCTTCTTGTCTATGGAAGCATGTTGAATGTTGGTCCTTTAAATTGGTGCTCTTCACTAAGAAATCAATGGTTGTCAGCTTATCACCATAATCCCTTTGATCTGCACATTCCTTCTGCACTGTATCATGGTTTGACTTATTTCCTTTTGCTTCATTGGAGATCCTGTCAAACTCATCCTCTGCTCTTTCGAGGCCTTCCTCAAGGAAGACAGACCTCTCCTTTTCCTCCTCAAAGATCAAGATCTCTAGATGTTCAAAGATATTCTCCTGATCCTCCTCCAACTTAGGCTCCTCAGCGTAGTCATCCTCATCATCAAAACAATGAGGAAGTTCATCAAACAGAAGGGAAGAGAGCTCACCATGAATTTGTTCCTCCTCATATTGATGGAACATCTGCATATGTGAAAGACCTACATCTTCTCCATTGCTGATGGTGACTTCACAAGGAGCATCAATGATGATTTCTTCTTCATCATCACTCATGACAACCTCTTGAAGGACTGCAGATTGGATCTTCTGCTCCTCACTCACCTCTTGCAGAATAGGTTCCTCCTCGAGAAGGGGTGAAGTGGAGAAAAAATGTGGAAGAGGAGGCAGTTCTTGAGCTAGAATTGAATGATTCTCCTCCTTCCACTTGGTCGGCACTTCATCAATATCAGGTGTGGCTTGATAGCTCTCTCTTGGAGGTGTGTGGATGGGCTAGGTTCAGACAGATCCACCACACATTGGCTAAGGAATCTCATTTGGGACTCCAACTCTGCAATTCTCCTAGCTATATGTTCTTAAAGGAGCCTTTCTTGGAGATCACCAGCATTATCCTCTTCAAAGCTCTGAGCTGGTTCCTAGCATTCCTTCCTCCAACTTGGAATATGCACATCATGCTGAAAGATTTTTGGAGGTTGAGGAATGTAAGGAAGAGACTGTTGATGCACTGGAAGAGACTCTAGAAGAGGGACGTGCTGGCTAGTGGTATTCCCCCCAATGGAAGATGCACAATATAAAGGATTGGGAAGATTGATCTCCATGGGGGGTTGCTCTGATGCCTTTTGATATTGGAAATCTAGGTGCACAGGATTGAGAGTAGATGCGTTAGATGAGCTGGAGTGAGTGAGTGCTATATCATATAAAGGATTTGGTGCAAAAGAGGGGGCTTTTCTCAAAATATGAGGGGGCACACAAGGTTGGCTACCTTGAAAAGATGGATTTCTCCATTTTTTTACCTCCTCCTTCATAGATTGTGAAGCCTGTGCTTGCCTAAACAAACACTCCTCTTTATACATCAGCTCCTACTGATATCTATACTGCTCCTCTCTGTTGATCTCCATTATCTGCCTCTCAAACTCCAGCCTCATTTCCCTTATCGTTGCAGGGCAACTAGGAGAGCTGCTTGAGGGGATGCCATAAAGAGGCTGAGTCTGATCATGGTAATATGAAGGAATATAAGACCCATGATTTTGTTTAAAATAATTATACATATAAAAGAAATGATTTCTAAATGGCACCAGGCTACTTAACCAGCTGATTCAACTCAGAGTCACCAGATGCTGAAGATTCAATTTGTTGTAACAGGACTAGCATCAATCCTAAAACTTTACTGCATTGAAAACTTGTGTCCCATCGGGTGTGCTAGAACTGTTGACATGGGAGATTGCACTCGGTGACAGGAAAATGGGTTCCTACCTTCTCCTCGCAACATGGAAACTCTCCTCTCACTTGTGGGACCGGCAAAGCTGGAGGAGAGAGTCTCTAGATAAGGGCTAGCTCCCTTTGATGCATCGTGTTTTTTCCAGCAAGTGATAATGTACATATATATATAGATATAAAAAAAGGGGGGGATGAAAAGGGAGAAAGAGAATGCAGGAAAAAACAAGCCTACTCTAAAAGAGGTGATGCACCAAAAAAACAAGGGTCGACCTTCACACATCCACTCTCAAAACCAGACAAATACAGACATACACTACACATTTGGCAGAAAGACCAGGCTACAAAAGATTGGCAAGGAGGCTTACATGAAGACACAGGAGACAAAAAACAATCACTGAGGTGTTGTGAAATGCACACTGTAAGTGACTCCTTCTAGATCTTCTAAAATGTCTGCTCTTCTCCTTTCAGTGGCAGAAATGGCACCTTATAGATAACAGGTATGTTTGTGTTGAACCTGTGAGAGCATCAAAAAGCAATGATTGGACATAGACAAAACACTCCAGGCACACTCAGCAATGTCTATCCAAAATGGAGGTAAAAAATTGCATTTGTATCGATCCAGGTGAAATTTTTGCAGAGCTGCGCCCTTTACAAAATGTGGAAGATCTGATCCTTCTCAAAAATGAGAAGTTACAATATATAAAAGAAAAGAGAAAGAAACTTGGCACTTTTTTGACAAGTTGGCCTTTTGTGTCCCATTTGAAAGAGGAAACACTATTGTGTTGTCATCGTCCTAGAAGAAGCCTACTGGAACCATGATGTATAATCACCAAATTTGACTTTGGCGTTCGAGCTTTAATGTGGAAGCATGGATCGCGCCTCTTTTCTGCCAACAAACTAAAATTTGTCCCCTTTTAAAAATGCACGGTCTACACTGTTTGCTATTTGCGCCATTTGGGGACTGTCAGGCAATAAATCACCTACACTTTACCACTTGGGTTGCCTTGTCACTTTTGTGCCATATCATTCTCCTTGTCTGTCACTTTGTTTTGTCTTCTTCTACATCCTTGTCTTTTCTGGCTTATTCGGCCCCCCTTGGGTGAACATACTGGCGAGTCACTGCATTTAGGCCCTTTTCCCTTTTTCAATGTTTGAAAACCCAACGGCTATTCTATTTCATTAAATTTGATGGCCTTGGAGACGTCATCGGGCCTGCTGGCTTCTTTTCCTAAACTTTTACGTGGCATGTTCCTCTGCCTGCTAGTTGGGTCCATGCTGGCTGTTTGACTACTAACGGGCCTTCTTGTGTCCTTCACGGACTACCTTATGTCTTTGCCTTTGTATTAAGCCATAGGCTTTTTTATATCAAGCCGTGGGCTTTTGGCCTTGAAATGTGCCCAGCTTTGATTAACTTGAACCTCACCTAATTTCCTCCTCGAAGCGCCTGCCTTAGTGTTAAGCCGTGCGTGCCAATGAACCAAGGACGTTGAACCGTTGAACCCAGGCATGAAATGAACTCTCTGAACTCATTGAACCCAAAAATGACTGGCATTTGAATAGCAGGTGAAGAAGTTGACCAAGATTTTGCCTACGGGCAAAATGGGTCAACAATAGTAGCATGAAGAGAGAAACATTGAAGCCATAAATCAAGCTCATCAATTGAAAGGTATAAAAGTCTCTAGGTTCCTATCGAATTTGACCATTGAAAATGCACTAAAAGTACCTACCCCCTTTGAACCTGTGATGCAAGCTCATGTTCTGGATCCCCCTCAAGAAGAAAGAAGAGTGATAACTAACCCTATTATCAATATTGACTTTGATCAGTTTACAGACTCATATTATAATTTTGTGATTGAACAAGTTGTTCCTTACAAAGAGCTAAGTAAGGATACCTTGAGACCTTTTGGCACTAACTCAACAACATAAAACATAAGTGCAAGTATTCTAGTTCAACAAATGTTAGCTTCATAGACTAGGTAATAACCCATAGGAAGTGGCTTGGAACCATATGTTAGTAGTACAGTGCCTTTATCATCTTTGACACTGATATTCATCATAGGGCCAATCCCTAACCCAGTGGTTGGAAGCTTGAAAGGGCCACCACTAGGACAAGTACCAGGGGGCAAGTACCTTAGATGATAGCACCCCCCATAACAAATATATTATGAGATGGAAATGCACTTTCCATAATATCATGGTGTGGAAAATGTTGCAGAGCATGTGTTAAAATGTGAGCTGCAATAGCGTGCTTGATGTATAACCTAGTTAGAGCATAAGGAAACCTAATTCATGATAACGCTATTTGATTAGGCTCATACCTAGTATAGGAAATTTGATCCTAACCAAGATATGATTGATTATGACACCTTTAAAGAATCATTTATGAAGGAATTTGACATACCTGAGTTTTAATAATAGAGCATCACCATGCCCAAGGAAATTAGCCAAGGGCTATCAGAGAGTGTGGACCTATATGATGCTAGGTTTAAAACTCTTCTTTCAAAATTTCCTTATGACATTCACCCCTCCTATCATGTGTAATGGTTTGTTTCAGGATGGTTGGTATCATTTAGAATAGCACTCTCTATGAAGACATTCATAGATCCTTGAGAAGCACTTAAATTTGTGCTTATATTTGAGGCAGTCAGAAGCATCGATACTAGGATTAGCCCTTTCATGGAAGTGTAGATTAGATCCATGGCTAGCCAACTCCAAAATTTGACTACTAGTTCATTTCAAGATGCTCAAAGTGGATTGTGGTACACTGACTACAAGATAGAAGGCCATAATAAGAATAACTACCCTTGAAGGAATGTGTGCACATTGCTTCAAAGTTGTGAGGTTTGTTGCAAGGCACATGATATTCATAACTGCCCTTTATTGTAACATGCCAGTTAGGTTAACACAACCATATATTATTGGTTATGAGATGACTACACTCATACCATAGCTAATTATTTCATAATCAAAGAGATGCATGAAAATATGGAGAAAGGTACACGTTAAGTAACTATAATAGCTTAAGGGTAGGTAATATAAATAAATGAGGGTTATGGTTAGTAGAATACAAGCTATGGTGACTGTAATTTATGGGATGCAAAGAGGTGCCAGAGGGTAGGGTGGAGAATGCGATGGAGGAAGATTCCCACAATGATCATGTTACAAGTGTGGCTCGATCGAGCACTATCAGCATGACTACCCAATGCATCTAATGTGTGGGTATTATCAAGGACCACATTTGATTGAGGAATGCCCTAAATTGTATAAAAATTTGACCCAAGGTTGGTCTAGCATAGACAAAGGCATAAGAATGATTTGACATGAGCGAAAAGCAAATAAATGGACTCTAAAGGTACAACTGACTCACATAGAGCCAATCAAAGTGCAGGTGACTACTTGTAGTAGATTCACCATTTAACTACTAATTATGCCAGTATCAGAATTATGCCTAGAATATGGGAAACTAAGTCATACTGAGTGTTTCACATGGCCAAACCCTAAAGTTTCACCTTACCTTGATCCCATGCACTAGAAGGATGTCTTGCAATAGGTCATGAGCATTATTTAAAACTTATAAGGAGAACTCCAATTGGCACTAGATCTAAATGCACAAGTTGATGCCTTCCATAAGAAGTAAGATAACTAGAAGGCTGAGGTAAAATACCTAACAGGGATCTTGTACCTCTTATAGATAAAAGGGATGTTACCCCTGTTGAAGAACTTGTTTTTACAACATGTCAAGCAGAATCTAGTTGAAATTTTCATCCCCCACATAGTTGAAATTACCACACCATGCATGAAAATGGTATGAGAAGTTAGGAATACATAGAACATATAGTATGATCAAGAGCTCCTGGTGAATGCCACCATTAATAGATGGTCTATGTGTGAGGTCCTCATGGACATAGGAACTGAGGTCAATATCTTGACAAAGAACACATGGGATAAGATGGGTAGGCTATCCTTGAGGCCTTCCCCTTATGTTTTTTTCATGGCCAATAAATTTAGGAGGTAACCAATCAAAATTATAAAAGGCACCATTGTATATATTATGGGTATATAGTTTTGTGCTGACTTTGAAGTGATCGAGTTGGTTGAGCAAGAAAATTATCTAACACTCCTGGGCAAGCCATGGTGCTATGCAAATAATGATAACATGCACTTCAAGAAGCACTATATAACCTTTAAAAATAGCAAGGAGAGGGTCATTATCCCCCTCTCAAGTGACCAAGGACCCCCTTATGTATAAAGTGTTGATCTTGAAGATGAGATCAACCATATATACGAAATCATGGTGCAAGGCACCAAAAATTTCAACCCCAATGACTAATGAGTGTTTTCTTGGGATGATAGATAGTTAACCTCAGACACTATCAATGTAGCTTGTGACCAATGGGTCAAATCAAATTATGAAACTACTGGTTAGAGGTGATGCATAGTGAGCTACAAGGTGCCAAAGCTTATGAGTACTAGTTGGGTCTAGATTGATTGTACTTCATAAAGAAGGGTCTCTTACAATAGGAAGAAGGGAATTAGGGTGTTTCACCTAAGCAAAGGTAAACTTGCAACATCCCACAATATGAGGGGAGTAATCCTATAGAATATTATATCTTAAACATAGAGTCATGTATCCCAAAGGAGAAAGATAGGATGGGTGCACTGGTATATAATTTAAGGAGCATTTTTGCTTATTGATGGGCAATGTAGAGGCCTAGCTTGCCAACTTGGTAAGATGTAAAAACATCCATCTGCACCAGATTCAAAAAAATTAATGAGGACCTGGACATTTCCCCATACTCTGGTGATTTTGCCTTATAGAACATGTGTGCTTATGGGAATAAAATTGGATTGAGTGCAGCACAAACACCCTGAAGAACCTATGGGTGCATGTCTTTTATAAAGCCTTGAATATGTGGGTATGGGATTGATTTGTGGTCAACAAAATGTGATACGAGACAACTAGATGGGTTGTCTTGTAGGAGAAGTTTGTGCACACCTTTTCCTTTTCCTCATAGAACCTAGAATTGATCGAGCTATTACAAGTTATTCGAAGGGTAGTGTTTGAGGATAATACAATCTTAGAGAAGTGCCTATAAGATATGTTTGGGGAGAAAGTATTAGATCTCCCAACTTTCTTTAAGGAGTAGGCACTCAATAGTGACTTGAGTGATGAAGATATAGATGTCTATAAAGTATGAAATTAGATGTCCTTGAGAAGAAAAAGGAAGATCATGTGCTAAGTGGATGATAGTGCTCTTAAAGAGGAAGACCAAAGGTGGATACTCTGGGTGCATATTGGTCTGACACAATATTGGTATGAATTTTAGATCTCCTAAAGGAGTTTCAAGATTTGTTTCCACATAATTATCATGACATGAAGGGAACCCACCATCCCTTGGGAAAATGAGCATAAATCTAGTAGATGGAATGCGACCTATCAATAAGTGCCCCTATAGAATGACCTCCAATATTTGTACAAAGGTCAAAATGGAGATTGATGGTATGTTGGTCACAGGAGTGATCTACAAAGTGTAAGAGTTAGAATGGGTGAGCCCAATGGTGATTAGTATTAAAAAGGATGGGCACATCTACATTTGCATGGATTATCGATTGTTAAATGCCACCTATGTCACTGATCCCTTCCTGACTTTATTAATTGATGAAGTCTTGGATGGAGTCACAGGCTATGGAATTTATAATTTCACTAATGGTTTCTATAGATACCATCAAGTCCAAATTGAAGAGGACAATAGGCCTAAGATAATATTTATAATATAATGGGGTTATTTTTCCTATAACACGATGTTTTTTGGGCTCAAAAATGTGTCAGTTGTATTTTCTAGAGTGGTCATCACCATATTCAAGGATTTTATTCATAAGTTCCTTCAAGCGTACCTTGATGATTGGACTATGTATAGGTTCATAAGAGACCATTATGATAACTTGTGCCTCATGTTTGAGAGGTACCAATAGATATAGATATCCTTGAACCTTAATAAGTGCATCTTCATGACACCTTTTGGCACATTACTTGGTCATATCATCTATAAAGACAGTCTACTTATCAATCCCATGAAGATTGCCATTATCATTTAGCTCTAGATTCCTTCCACATAGAGAGATGTATGTGCCTTTCTTATCCATTATGGCTATTATATAAAGTTTATAAGGAGTCATACAAGGATCACAATGTCTCTAGAGGATTTTTTACATAAGGATGGCCCATTCTACTGAAGCACAACACAAGAAGATGCCTTTGAAACTCTAAAGCTCAAGTTAGCTAGCATGCTTATTCTTCAGTTTCCTGATTAGATGACTCCTTTTCATGTCCATGTCAATGTCTTTGGCTTTGTGATTGGTGCCATCCTGGTGCATCCTAGTGAAGGCAATATTGATCATCGTATCTCTTTTGTAATTCAAAAATTGACCCTTGTATAGCAAAATTACATAACTATCGAGCATGAGGTACTGACCATGGTCTATGGCCTCCAAAAATTTAGGTAATACTTATTGGTGACCCCATTCATCTTTTTCATCGATCACAAGGAAATTAAGTACCTTGTGAATAAGCCCAATATCCATGGGTGAATTTATAGCTGGATAGTTATATTTTAATAATTCCAGTTCTCAATTGTAGTGAAACCTAGGAAGTAGAACTCAGGATTGGACCATTTGTCCCACATCAACTCTAGTGATATGGTGGTATCCATTGAAGATGACATGCTAGACATGAAATTCTATAGGGTCTAGTGCATCCCCAAATACTTGGAAAAAATATTCACCTTTCTAACATCTAGGTTTACACCCCAGACCATGACAACCAAGGAGAAGTAGCAGCTCATAGTTCACATCACCCCCTTTCATATCATAAGTGGGGAGCTATATAAATTAAGTCAAGATGAATTCTTGCATAATTTTGTTTTGAAACATGAAAGGGACTCCATTTTACATGAGGCACATGAAGGGATCATAGGAGGCTATTACACTGAAGACACAATGGTGTGCAAAGTGCTTCAATCAGGCTTATGGTGGTCAAGCCTATTCTAAGATGCAAAAGATTATGCTAAGGCATATGACATATGCCAGTGTATAAGGAAGCCTAAAAATTGGGATGAGATACCTTTCATCCCCATTATTGCCTAAGTTATATTTGATATGGGCCATTGACTTTGTTGGACCAATTACTCCTACAATAAGGCACACAGGTGCAAGGTATATTCTAGTGGCGACTGACTATTTCACCAAGTGGGTCAAGGAAACACCTACTAAAAACTGTACTACCACCACTACTGCATGATTCATATGAGACAACATCATAAGTTTTTATGGATGCCCACTTAGTTTAACTAGTGACAGAGGAACACATTTCCTCAATGAAACTATGAAAATTTTGGTAATCGAGTACATGGTGGCACACCATAAGACCACCCCATATCATCCCTAGGTAAATGGTACAATTGAGGCATTTAACAAAATCTTGATAATGTGCCTAATGAAAATATGCAATGTTAGTCACAATGATTGGGATGATCGAGTGTCAACAATATTATAAGCATACCACACAACTTATAACTACCTAAACAAATCCACACCATTTCAACTAGTGTTTGGCATTGAGTTAATTCTATCAGTGGAATTCTTGATACAATCATTGTGAATTATGTGAATTGGTCACCTAGATGACCAAGCTTCATTGAATACAAAGCTAGAGGACTTGGATCAGTTGGATGAGGTATGCACCCAAGTAAGATGGAGCCAGTAGATCAAGGTGTGCTAAAAGTTGTGTCATGAAAGTCATATTAAATGCAAAGTATTTATTGAAGGAGCATTGGTATTTCTCTATGACTCTAAGTACCTAAGGTACCTAATTAAGCTATAGCTACGGTGGATGGGTCCATATGTCATCCACCACATATTGGAGATTAGCACATGTAAGTTATGCATGCTATCTGGCAAAATGCTCCCTAGGTATTTCAATGGCAACTTATTAAATCCATAATGGAAATAAAATGGCACTTTCACCATGAGACACTGACTTCCTAGTCACAAGTTAGTTGTGTTGTGTTGACTCGAATGATATTTAGTGCAAGCCAAACATTTCCTTGAATTTTATGAATGTTGTTCTTGTAGAGTGAATAAGTGGCATTTTTAGGCCCATAGAGGAAATATTCTAGCACTTTTACACTTAAATCCAATCAAGTGAGTTGAGCACAAATGCTTTCTAAAGTACCTAAGGCCAGACACCTAAGTTTATGGGTGCATGAAATTTTCTAGACTTTGAACATATGAGCACCAAGGGAGAAAGAAAGGCACAAATGGTGTTCATACACATACGATGAAAGAGAGGCATATAGGATGTAAATGCACAAGAAGTAGATAGAAGATGCACACTATGATCATGCACAAGAAATCAAAAGAGAGAAGTACTGGAGGAATAGTGAAAGGGATTTCACCAAGGGAGAAATAAAGGCACAAAGGGAACTCATGCACATACAATAAAAGAAAGGTGCACCGGATGCAAATGCACAAGAGGTAGAAAGAAAATGTTCACTATGATGATGTGTAATAAATCAAAGGAGAGAATCATTGGAGGGCCATCTCAAGGGATTTATATGGGGTAGGATAGGCCAAGGCAAAGAGATTAAAGTGCATAGAAATAAACTAAGATAGGAAAGTATGCTTGAAATGGAAGCATAGTAGGAAAAAAAATGGAATCATGGAGGTTGAACTGCATGCATGTGAGGTGTTATGCCCAAGTTGACATAAGGAAGGCAAAGGTTGCACCAAGTGAATAAAGTGAAAGAGAAAAATCATCAGGACATGTTGGCATCCACCCAAAGTGAGGTGGGAAGTGACTATTTGAAGTACATGTCACTTCACCAAAAATATCATTAGAGGAGTTATTAAGGTGATAGTAAAGGCACAAAAATCCACATTTGATACATATGTGGCAATGGATTTTCATGGATTTCGTGAGATTTGGTAATTTCTAATAACTTTAGATGTCACCACGCCATTAATCACCTACAATAAAGAAGGTAGATGAATTAAAGGTATAAAACAACAAAGGGTTGACTAGTTTCTATTACAAACCTCAAGATAATTTACACCTAAAAATGTAGACCAGTGAATCAGATCTAAAGCAAACAAATGCTACCAAAGTCAGCCCTTGATCACCCGCAAACTCCAAAAGTGAACAATTGAATAGATAGGAATTTTGTTCACTTTGAGATTAGCATAGAGAAGTATGGGGCACAAATTATGGAAGAACTAGGTAGTAGAAAACTAGAGTGACACCAAAGCTAACATTAACAACAAGTGAAGCTCGAGAACCAAAGTCACAGTCATAGATCTCATGATTATGAGGAATGCCAAGTAAAATCATAGGCTTTAGAAAGCTAAACAAATCATGCTTCAACACCAGCTTATTCAAAATAGGGAAGAATTCCATGAGTTCTAGCCCACTGTAGGCACATAATGATGCCACGATGGCATGAATGATAGAAGTGGTTATAGTAAAGAATAAAGCACAGCTGGTAGAGGGAGTCAGCATCACCAAAGTTGATCCTAAGGCACTTCAAAAAATGTCCTACTAGGAGATACAGTTTCCTCAAGAGGTCTTGGTAGGGGAGAGTTGGGAATCCTTTGTGCATACCTACCAACTCAAAGAATACAACCACCACACCTCAAAAAATGTGTGAGACTTAACACAAGACTAGATGGTGGACACAGGGGCCAAAATACAATTAGGCATGGCATTATTTTATGTCTCCATCTGAGATAAATTTGAAACCACTGATGCAACTCAACTCTATGAGTTATCATGTTTTAGGAAGCTAGATGTTCTCATATAGTTCCTCCTCTTACGTGTCCATGGAGATCGCATCTATTTTGTAAGAAAGTGCATGTGGATATCAGTACACCTAATAGGTATAATTATTGGGCTCTCAGACTCTGGTGCAAATATCCACTAAATGATGGTAGATGATGCTAAAGTTTAAAGGGTTGAGAAACTCCTAGGGTACTACAAGGGAGGTTTTTCATTCCCAATCAAAGATATCAAAGACCCTATAATGAGGGTAGTTGTGCACTTCATGAGTTCAAAACTTTTCCCTGATGGTTGATGGATAGAGGTTACCAAGTCTTACCTATGCATCACTTATCACATGATATAGGGGGTCAATTTTAATATAGCAAAGTTCATTACAAATGAGATGGTAAATAATACACTTGAGTGTCATACAGTACGAGAGACCTTCTAGTGGGGTTATATGTTAATTTTAACTATTATGTAGAAGATCAACTTACTTGATGGTGATGAAGACAATCTTTGGGTCTTCTTGATACATCAAGACTCCTCGACACAAAAATATCAAAACTTCACCTACCCCCCCACCTTCTCTCAAAAGTACAAGACTAGAGTAATGCGGTGTTGTGCCTAGTATATTGAAGTATTTGGGGAGGAATGGTGCATCCCAAAAGATCTCCCCTAAAATATGTTTGGAATGGAAACCTTCATCATTATGAAGCACTTATTTGTTATGCACTTAGTGCTCATAAACAACAATCGATCTAGCTAGATGAAGCTCCCCTATGCATTTTTAGCTAAATACTTTAGGGATGCACTTAGAATAATTCCTAATACATGACAACTAAACATCTTGGTGAAAACCATGGATTTAGAATGAAGTTGATTGTAGCACCAATACATGCACCCAAGAAGGAAGGTGACCAAGGATGAGGAGGATGACTTAGATCACATTAACATCCATCCCCTCCAAAAATAAGTAATTCTTAAGCACATCCATATTCTTTATTATGAGGTGAAGCCAAGGAAGAAGGGAACGAACATTAAGAAAGATGATAACCTCCCCCTTTAGATCAGTAATGAAGGAAAGCTAGTGTTGTTAGCATAGAAGAAGTCTCCCTAAAAGAAAAAGGAGGAGACACTTGAAGAGATGCAGGAGCACATCAGATTAAAGATCACCTCTAGTGATGAGTCCACTCCCTCTACACCAAAGAAGAAGAAGCATGTGGCCTTCACACCATGGATTGCTTCACCCAAGCCAAGGGAGAATAAAAAGAAGTCAAAGGGGCCAGTTGAAATCCCCATAATAACCTTGGCATAAATGGAGGCATAAGAGGAATTGGAAGTGCAATAGGTGCATGAAGAGATGGAAGAGGAAGGAGGGATGAAAGTTTACATCATCCAAGAAGAAGCAGTAGAAGAAGATCCTAGCACCTGAGAAGTTTAGGAGGCCCTCCAAGGCAGCACTACTACCATGCTTAGAGAGGTAGAAAAGCTATATATCACCTATTCCAAAGAGCCCTACACATAGCCTCCACTAACTAAGGAGGAAAAGAGAAGTAGGTGGAATAAGATGAGCATTAACGACAAACATATAGAGATGGTATTGGATCTAGAAAATAAAAGAGTGACCATGAAGGCATCCAGCATGATCCAAGAAGAGATTGATAAGATTGAGATTAAAGAAATAAGGATTGAGGAAGAAAAAACCATGGAAATAATAAAGAGGAGGAAGGCAGAGAAAAATAAGGCCTAAGAGGAAAGGGCCAATAAAGAAAAGGAAGAGATGAAGGTTATGGCAAGAATGGAACCAATAGAGGAGAGAGCAATAAAGGCGCATAGCACCTACACTAGCATAACAGAATAAGTTGCACCATAAGCATGCCCAAGTAGTGAGGGGGTGCCTGGAGATAAGGAAGGTGATGTTGGTACCTTGAAAGAGTAAATGGAGAGTGCAAAAGAAACCCAAAATAAATAGGAGGGTGAAGTTAGCGTCGAGGAGGAAGAAGAAATAGTCCAAGGGGATAACTCTGAGGAAGAACCCCTACCAAAGAAAGAGAGAACCTCATAGGAAAGCACTGAAGAGAACACTAGCACTGATGAAAAGGAATAAGAATATATGGAGTTGGCTATTACTGAAGAAGAGGGCATCAATCCAAGCCTGAAAGATAAGGCACATAAGGGGTGGACCAATAAATACTATTATATGTTTGAATATATGCTCTCTAGAGCAGTCACAATAAGGATGCACCAATAACTATCATTTAGCTTTAATAGTTATATGGATGAGTCTTATTTTGAGGTGCTATAAAAGGCTTTACTAGGCATAGAGAAACTAGAATAAGGGTATGATTTCCTTCTCATAAACCCCTGTGTAATGAACCTAGTAACGTTGACTAATGCACTCATCCAAATGGCCTCTGAAGTAGCGTGGAAGAACATCATCAACAATGTTATGGCTTCAAAGTGGAAAATATTATGCTAGAAGTAAAATAAGAAATAATGGCCATGAAGTTTAAAATGTAACAACTAGCTGGCATGTAGAGGAAGCTAAGCCATCCTTTTTGGATGGCATTAACACTTCAAATCTTTAAAAGGTTGACAAGGTTTACGTACTAGTGGAGTAGATGATCCCAAGGTTAAAAGTAGAACTAGCATAGGAAGAAGAGGAGGAAGACCCTTGCATCATCCTTTAAAAGTATCCACCTACAAAAATTGAAGAGGTGGAGGACCTCTTCGTGAATCTAGAAGGTGTAGAGGTAGCTGATGCCATCTTCATGAACTTCTCCAACCCAGCATCAATCATTAATGTATGCCTTAAGCAGGTAAATGGGAAGAGGGAAGAGTTGATGATAAAGGTGTACACTATTAGTAGGACCTAACACACAAAAATCATGGTAAAGGTTAATACCCTGAGAACCCAGATCAAGAATTAGGAGTAGAACCTAGAAGAACTCTTTTGCTCCTTTCAAATAAAGGTTGGCGATCAAGGAATGATCTTAGATGAGGATTGAGGAGGGCATAGGAAAGGATAGAGGCCTTCAAAAAATAGTTATATAAAACTAATGTGCTCACTCTTAGTGCCACCTCAATAGATATTAATAGCATCTTTGAAGAAATCAAGATCACCATCAAGGGCTTTGAGGACTTCAATGCTAAATTAAAAGAGAACATGTCAAATTTTTATGTGCTTAGGGAGTTGAAAGACTAGTTCAAAGATGGACTAGAAATTTTATATGGGGTAATGTTGGGCCCCTTTTTGCCTAAGTCTATATCCATGACAACTCGATAGATATCTCAGCATGAGGCAATCATGTGGAATGATTACTATTTTGGTACCTTTTATGCCAATTGGATGAATATTCACAGATCTTGCACCAATTGGTAGGCAATTACTTAGAACCCAAGTTTTGTAAGACATCTTCATAAGTGACTACACATGGCAACTAGAACATAAAGGGTATAAAATGATAGAGCCAATAGAATGATCAACCAAGGCTCTAGCTCAGCACCTGGCATGCACCATCCACCCTGGGGAGAAGATGCTTCTAAGTTATATAAAGCCAAGCTTGAACTAGTATGAAAATGATGCAACTTAGAGATAATGAAGCTTTGTATAATTGGTTCCAAGCATAGTGAAGCAACCACCATTAAAACTTAGTTTTAGCATGAATACATGTGAAGATTCACCTTGTAGTGCCCAAGCTCACCTGTGTGCCTTTGGGTCGATAGTTGTTTAGATGAGCATGTGTTATGTTTCTGCTACTATGAAATTTATTATTTAAACCTTGGTAATTGAATAATGACATTACACCTATCTGTGTATTGATCTAGTTTATATGATTATGGTAAGGTTCTTTGAATGCGACTTGAATGCAATAGTTACAATAGTGTAATTTCAATATATGAATGTGTTTTTAAAAAAAAATTGTTTTAAGTGGTTAATAGTGTCTATGTGCTAAATAATAGCATCAACCTAAACTAAAAAATAGCCTTAAGTGTAGGAAAGGGTGTGTGCCCAAGCTTTAACACCTGTGTTGAGAGTGTTAACCTAGTATGAACCCTTGATCTAAGATATTCTATTGAACCCTCCAAGTACTTGAAGGATGATAAGCATGATAAAATATAGGCTTGCACCCATAAGACTACAAAGCAACCTGAGATAGAATTGCACCCATATGACTGAAAGTAGCTACCTAAATAGTATTTTTACCTATAGACACTCATCCTTGACTAGAAACAACTTGCGTTGATGAACTTGAAAATGCCATTATTACAAATGACCAAGCCCCTTGAAGATTGAGTTGTGCCATGGCACAATTAGCCCAATGTGAGCCATGATTCTTTCTCTATTATGCTTAAGGTGAGCACATAAGGCTTACACCTTATGTGAGTTAATGTCAATGCAGTAGAGTGATAAATGTCGAGCACCACATGTTTATTATATGTTTGTTCCAAGTGGTAACCAGTCTAGAATTGGCTTAGATAGCTAGATAAACACTTAACAAAGTAAATGGAGTAAATAACCAACCCTTTTCTATAACAATATGTTGTGGAGGTCAAAGGTGGGTTGGTCAAATATTGGTTGATCAAATATTAGAGCTAGGCCATGATGGTCAAATATTGATTGGTCAAAGGTAGGTTTATTAAAGATGAGATCATAAAAGGTGGATTGCTTGAAGATGTGTTCATTAGATATGGGCTCATCAAAGGTTGGTTAGTCAAAGATGTGATCATCAGAGATGGGACCATAAAATAATGAAGGTAGGAAATGGTGGTCAAATATTAGTTGGTCAAAGGTAGGTTCATTAAATATGGGCTCATCAAAGGTGGTTTCATTAAATATGGGTTGATCAAAGATGAGTAGTTGGGAAAAGATGGGTTCATTAAAGATTTGGAGTAAACAGTAACCTTAATTCAGAAGTGGAGTAGTTTGATCATGGTTTGAAAAGGGATATTGACATATCCCAAATAGATAACTTCCTAACATGGATACACTCGATTCTTGAGTAAATGGCATTCCTTGGAGTGGTGATGATAGAACATAATTATATATTTTTAATTTTGGGAGCCTGATAGGTGTCATTAAAAGGATTGGTAGGTGTAGACTAGGTTATTATGGATTGTGTAATTGTTGATTGAGTTTTGGATTGACCTATTATTGATTTTAGAATTGGTGATTATTTAATTTTTGATAAGGTTGATTAAAGTGATTGGTATGGGATGATTTATGGTTAAATGATTGATTATTGGACTTTTGTTTGGATTAGTTTTTTTTATATGTTAGGATAAATTGGTTTTGGTAGTTTAGGGGCTTGATTGATAGGGGATGATTGATGATTATATGATTTAGAATGAATTGTGATAGTTTATATAATCAGCATTGATTAATCGGTGGATAAGAGAAATAAGGGTAGGCAAAAAATATAGTTTTATCAAATCAGTATGGAATTTTGAATGGTTTGATTGTGAACAATTGGATTACGGATTGGGTAGAATAAGGTGGACAACTTAGGGACAAGGTTGGTATGGGATTTTAGAATGTTAGATTGGGAATAGGTTTTAGATCAACTAGGCAATATAGGTATTGAAATTGAAGGGTTGATATAGGATTTTAGATCTAAGAACTTTTAGCTTAATAGTTGAAGTTAGTCAAGCAAAAATTGGTTTTGGTCTTGATAGACTTGTTGAACAAGAACTAATTTGCATTTAAAAATAATGACAAGGGAGACATTTGGATTGAGATTATAACTAGTGAATGGGTGATTAGATTGATTTTCAAATATACCAAGATAAACCAGATTCTAATAAAAAATATTTTAAATTTATTGGTTTAGTTGAGTCTGGTATGTAATTAGTTAGGCTTCAGTTTATTGTATGTGGTTTTGGTTTAGAATGAATCAATAATTGGTTAAACAAGGAGGACAAATAAACCATGCAAGCACAACAACCTAATCTAGTCAATTAGGTGTGTAACCAAGTAGTGTCCCACTAATAGTACCCCAAAAGGTATGTGGTGGGTGATATTGGGGAATCTTGTGTTCCTATAACCACTAATTGCTTATGATTGAAGGTTCTTATGCGTGATTTTACAAAATTATCTAGGGAAGTCACCTATATACATTTTGGTATGTTGAGGCCAAAATATGAGAGAAAAGGTTGTCATTTAAAGCTTGGGTATTGGTGTGATGAAACAAACTCACATCACGGTGTTGGTAAAATAGGCAACTGTTTATCCATTGACAACATCTATGCCAAGGAATTTATATATCCCACTGGAACATGAGCTTTGGCCTAGTGTTTGGTGGTGAAATTCAAGGCTATTAAATCCATAATAAAGAAAAATAAATAAGTTAAAAACTATTTTTTATTCCTAAGATTTTCTTGTGGTACAATTAAATAGCATATGTAGTATGAGCCTTGGGATACACAATTCATTAGGTTGTTTTTTATTCTCCAAACCACATTATGATGTAAGATAAGAGAATACACAAATTCTAGTGACACATATAAGATAAAAAAACACTAATGCAAGTAAATAAAATTTTAGTTAAAAAAATGTTATCATAAAGTGTTTTAATTTGAAGAATATGACCAATGATGCTGCAAGAACATATGTTAGTAGTTTAAAAATTATCTTTGGTAAATAATTTCCTGTAAAAGAGGGTTAGTAGCAATAAAAAAATCCATACAAAATTAAAAATTTATTGGCATGAAAAAATAACACATAGAAACAAGATATCAACTTGCATAAAATGTCAACAACCATGTCCACAAAAACATTATGTAGAGGAAAACTAAAATTTACAAAAATAAATCAGATTTATTAATCACGTTGTCTTATAAAAATAACGTAGTTACTATTTTTATAAAAAATGTGATTAATAAAGAGAATGAAGAGTTATGGAACATTCTACAACAAGGAGGCATGGTTAATTTTATGCAGCGTATCAAAGGGTATGAGGAGCATGTTTCTAAGATGTTCATGAAGGGGTAGAATAACAGGATTGTAGAGATTAATGGGGTTGAAATAGAGATCACATAGGACCTAATAGATCTTATCATAGGTCTAAAAATGTAGGTCCCTAAAATCTACAAGATTGGCATAAATTACAAGGAAAAGAAAAAATTAATGCTCTAAGGGGAGGAGCTCAAGGCCCTACATAATGGGTTTGCTAGGGAGATTTTCCCTTAGTCATATGGATAAATGGACAAATAATTCATGTTGTACATCACCCTAGAAGGAAGACATACGGTAGTGCACTATCACATTTCATTTTTCTAAATATTTTAGACACAATGTGCCTATCAATATTCCTTTCTTTATTTTATATTCCCTTGAGAGTTATGTATTGGATGTCGAAAGGGGTAAGAAAACTCTCCCCCTTCATCAAGCTATGATTTAACTAATTATAAAGTGCTTGAAAGGATTTAATAAGGGTTTGGAGTGTTTCCCAGGGGGAAGACACAATCTTGGCAAGGAAGGGAGCAAGCCTTCGTCGAAAAGAGTAAAACCTATTTTGAAGGAAGAGAAGTTTGATAAGGTTTTAATAATGTTTTGAAAGGGGGAAATTAAACCAAAGAGGATCAACCTACCCTAGGAAAAACAAAGCACCCAAAATCAATACTTCAAATGTAACTTAAGGAATAATTTAAAACCTTTAAAATTAGGGTTAGGTGAAGGGGAGCCTCTTAATAGAGAAGGTACCTCACATGAAAATCCCATGGAAATTCAAGAGGATGATACTGAGGAGATAGTGGAGGCCTACAAATTTTAAAAATAAAAGTATTTATCTTCTCTTTGGAAGGAAACATGGATGATACATTCACTAAAAAAGCTAAAAAGAAAGGAAAAGTAGAATCCCCATTAGTTGTTCCAGATATAGCTATCCTAATGCAAATTTTGATATACTTGGGGACTTTTTTAGAAACCAAAGTAAGGATGATAATTTAGGGGAGGATCTTGAATTACAAAAGATGAGGATCTTGAATTACAAAAGACATTTATTAGGTGGCTCTTTAAGGATCACTTTGCATTCAAGGTTCAAGTCAAGAACTTGTAGTAGGAAATTAGTATTCTCAAGAACAAAGATGATCTAACAGAAGTGAAATCTCATTTGAAAACACTCAAGGATAAGGTGGTTTTGTTATAATGGGAGAATGTGGAGTAGAAAGCTAATATAAAGTTTTTAGTAGTAGTAAGCAAAGGTGTTATGAAGAATAACATAGTTGGCATTGACTCTCTTTTTTTAACTTATTGGAAGACATAATTAATAAGGTTGAGATGTCACCCACTAATAAGTCCAAGTGCAACACATGTAAAAAATAGGTTGGGAAAGTCCCTCATTAGATCATAAATCTAGATAGAGACCTGAAGACCATGACCAAAAATTGGGATGAGGTATTCAGAGGTCAAAAAGAATAGTTGTTTTTCTAATATTTTCTTGTTATTTTAGAGTTGTCTAGTTTACTGTAGCCCATGGGATTTCATGTTGTAACTTATTATGTTCATTTGGGATTCTAGGCCCTTTATATTTTAGTTTCATGTATAAGGTTGGGTCCCTGATTCAAAAAACCCTTTCATTTACCAATAATAATAATAAAATGTAGTTACCATTTTGATAATATCTCCAAAACAAAAAAATAAGTTTGCCCAAAATTTTGATGGATTGTTCAGAGCTTGAAAATGAACAAAACTATAAAATATTAAAAAAACCTAGATTGTAAATCAAAATATATAGCCTTTTTATCAGTCAATTTTTTTTAAAATAAATTGGATTTGAGTTTCTAATCATGGGATTGGGGGTTGTCCCACTAGGCGTGACAAAATATAATATAAAAATATTAGAGCTTGTGAACATAAACTTAGAATAGTATAAATATCTACCCTAGTCTAACATACCCTCTGATTAAGCTAATAAATGATACAAAACAAAAACATACCTTCACTTACCAAGAATACACAATTCTCCTTCATTAACATGGATTGGCTATTAATATTTGGATTATGGTTTCTCATTGAAACTTATATGAAGATTTAAACAACATTTTGATAGCCTGATGATTTGATTGTTTGATCTCAAGTGGATACAAGAGTATAATTATGATGCTCAAACATTCGGTCCTCACAATGGAGGAAGGCATGTCAATTTATAGATGTTTTGGAGGGAAAATAGATGGTCAGATTTAATCCAAATTTATTTAATATTTTTTAATTTGGATGATGGATATTCAGTTTACAAATCAAATGCATTCAATGGATTAGTTGATAATTTATGAATTAGTTAGAAGAAGCGGTCAAATGATTAATGTGTTTGTTAATTAATTGTTGAATGGGTTAAATGTCTTAAATGTGGGTGTTTGAATATCTTAAATGGATTTGTTGGAGGGTTAAATTTATTAAATGGGGATGTTTGGATGTATTAAATAGGTTTGAATATGTTTGTTTATGGTTAAATGGATTAAATAGGTTTGTTAATGGTTAATGAGTTTGTTGAATGTGATTAAATAGGGTTGTTAAATGATTTAAATGATGTTGGTTGAATGGGATGATGATTTGGCTATTTATTTTATTATTTTATTTATTTATTTAGAATTATGTGTGTATGCATTAATTAGTGACAAACTAACTAATATTGATTAAATAGATAATTAATCAAAGTGTAATGTTAGTGAGACTATATGAAATTATTTGATTATTGTGGTGGTCATGTCACAATTAGAGTGATATAAATATAGATTTATGATGATGAGTGGATTATCAAGGATAAGTGATAGATAATGAATGATAATGATAGAATATTAATGATGATACCAAAGTGGTAGAATTTAGGTGTCTATACCTCTCATTCATCACCCTCCTGAGTTTTGATTTTGTGATATCCACTCTTCAAAACAATAATTTTTAAGTATTTTGCTTCAATTAAACATAATCCATCAAGCCATCCATCTAAGGTAAGGAAAAATTGTACTTATCACTCTATAATCTATGCCTATACATAATTATCTACATTTATTGAGTGGTAACATTATTTGAGTTACACATGGTCTCAATATTTCTCTTATCAAACCCTTCAATTATTTTTGTACTTATCTATTCACCTCCTCATTTTTTTATTAAGGGTAAAGCTATGATTTTTGAACTAAGGACCCAACGCTATACAAGAAACATGCAAACTAAACCAACCATGCCCAAATAAATAAGAAGGTCTGCTAATGAAAGTCAAAATATAAGATCAACCAGAAAAAACCTAGAAACTACCAAAAAACAACTAGGAATTATAACCACCCAATGCCTCCTCCCAACAATGAATGCTCCTTTTTAGGTCCATATCTATTTGTTTGTATGTTTGAGGAGTTAATCTTATTTCATTATCACATTTGCTACATTTTTACACTTTATTGGTCGAAGAACCAACTTCTTTTTGTATACTACCCAAAATAGTTCTTAGGTTCTCTAAACTAGTGATATTATCCTTCACTAACATCTTCATGACCTCCACCAGCATACTCACCCTCTCCTTCAACTTGGTATTCTTAGATTCTGGGCTGGGGATTCTATCCCTGAAATTCTTCATTTTATTATCTATCTCCTTCTGTGTTTCCCTACCATTCACTTGGGAGACCATATCATTCAAGGATTTTGTTTACTTTTTTTAGGCAGTGAGTTCCCACATGAACCATATAAGCATCACTTTATGAATCCATAATTCATCTTCAATACTATCAATTTTACTCTGACATATAAGAGAATTGGAAACTTTTTCAAATTTTGCATTTAGGCTCCTCTTTTCAGCTACAATGCTTTTCTTCTTGGAATTGACGTCATCTACCTCTACCATCTTTTCTAGGTTGAAGCTTTCCCCTATACTTTTCCCTTTTTGGAGTTCAACACAAGCAGACCCTCAATGACCTCTTCCTCCTTATCCTCTTTCATGATTACAAGGTCATCCTTAGAACCTCCTTTAGGTTCCTTTGATTTTTAATCCTTTAACTTGTATGCATTCCTCAGCGTCCGCTTATAGCTATCAGTCTAGGGATTTTGTTTATCCTCTTTACTCAGAGCTTTCCCTTCATTAGGAGAAATCTTGGAGTAATTACCATTATCAATTTTAGGCTCATAAATTCCCTTCTTAGTTTTCTAATTTCATAGGATTGGGAAGTAAATAGGACCTTTGTTCATTCTTTTTAAGTATTTCCATATCATAAAAATGATAGCATGGTGCAAGGGCTCACTTTTCATACCATGTTTTACATCAAAAATTGAGCTCTCAATGAAAGTAGAATGTAAAATGGCAAACTCAAAGGGATTTGATGTTTGAAATAATTTAAAAAATATGATATGAGATAAGTGAAAAATATTATGTGTACCTTTGAGAGTAACATAGAGCATGACTTATTTGGTGATTTCATCATACAACTGGGAAATCTCTCATAGTCAAAACCATTATGCAATGAGTATAACACTTCCCCTTGTTATAGAAACTGGTATTTTTCTTCCTTGAAATTTCTTCCCATCTTGAAAATTTTTGTAACCTCCATTCTGAGTCTAGTCACCTGAGTAATGAATTCCTCCATTATCTCCACAGAGACTCCATTAAAAACCACCTCTCTATTGTTCCATTTCTTTACCAGCTCCTCTGATATATGTTTGTCATACCCTTCCACTCTTTACATGAAATATATCATTCCCCCAACCTAAAAAATATTCCATACTTCACCATTTTCCTTCAGATTATCATCCATAATCAGCTCAATCCTCCTTGGTTTGCCTATCACCATTATAAGATAATTGGGATATGATATATTTAACTATAAATAATTATTTCCTTCACCTAATTCTGTTTCATATACATCAATTAAGTGATCCCCTTTAACCCACATAATTTATTCACACAAGTGAAACCTCTTAATCTATTTAGCAATAATGGACCATACCCTTCTACACGACCCTCTCATAATTGCATTAGAAATGAAACCTAACATTATAACAAGTAAAGTTAAATGATTAAAAAAGGCCCCCATCTATCCATTTCTTGAGGATGTTTCTATGTCAATTCTTTGGCATATTGAAGTAACTAAATCTTATTTAAATGTCCACCTCCTCATGGCTCGAATCACCACCCCTTCATTTACAACTAATCGGTTTTATGGTTCCCCACTCTATACACATGTTGAATGATAACTTCCTAGAATGATTTAATTAACATGCAAGGTTCTTCAATGATATGTTTTATGCTACAACTAACCACATTATTCTTAGACAAATAATTGATTATGTTAAGTGAATCACTTTCAATAATGATCTTATTTATCATTATCTCTTTAGCCACTCTCAATCCCCATAAGGTTGTTAAGGATTTTGCCCAATTGTTAGTCTAAGTGCCCATACCACCTACATATGTAGCTATAAAATTTACTTTATCATCCCTTGAAATGCCACCTCTACCTGACTCTCCTAGGTTTCCTTTGGAAGCTTCATCGAAATTAAGTTTTACCCATCTCGGAGAAGGAGCCCTCCTTTTGATAAGTTTTTTGGCTTCAACTCTAGGATCCTTTATACTCACACTTTTCACTTCAATATGCCAGTTGTTGACAATGATTTTATCCTCTTCATTCATTCCTATGGGTTTAATTAAGGACATAGACCTTAAGTTTTCTATAATTTTGACTTGAATCTTATTGGAAACTACTTTACTTGGTGGTTCCTTGCCTTTGAAAATCCTATTAGTCCTCTCCTTTCATATACCTCAACAAATATGAGGAAGCAAAAAATGCCATATTTTTTTAAGAATATCATTATGGAAGGGAGGACTCCAAGCCAGCCATAATTCTAACATATAGATGGGCCCAATTTATTAATTTTTTTTCCAAAAAGAAGCTCCAAACTTCAAAGGTGAAGGGATAATTAATTAGCATAGGGGTGATTGACTCACTATCACTCTTTCAAAGAGAGCATATATTTATCAAAACCATACCTATTTTCCTAATATTATCAATCATCAGAATCTTATTTTACAAAGAAAGACATAAAAATAAATTTAATTTGGGGATAAGATTCTTATCCCAGATCTTTATCCATGGGACTTCTTCAATGGGGGATTGAGAAATCAAATTGTACCCTAAATTGATACTATAATCTCCTTCAAAAGAATTTTTATTCATCTTATTTTACCAACTGTGAAATATGATAAGAATTTACCAAAGCCATTAGATGCTCTAGAATGTCCTTGACCTCTTCAAGGATCCTATCACTATTTAATGATTTCCAGCATCTACCACCCTCATTGATTTCAAAATATTCATGGACTTTACTCTCATAAACACACTAGATCTCAAAAATAAATTATGAGCTAAAGGTTCCATAAATATGAGTATTCTATCTAATAACCATATATATTCCCAAAAAATAACTTGTCTTCTATTACCTTTTTTTTATTTGCTTCCTTTAATGATAATCTCTTTGCTAGAAGTCAATAAATTATTGAAACTAGATCCTTTAATAAATAACTCATTTTCCAAGAAGCGAAGTGCCTCCCTAGATTCCAAATTATTAGCCTAAATAATTCTTGACCAATAAGTCATACTAGTGATGAATCTCCAGCTAATTTAGCAATCAGACTCTGATTCATCCAGTTTAATCTCCTTAAACTCAAACCTCCACAACTATTTGGAGAACATAATTTTCCTAAGCAATAAGTGAAAACTTATTATTTTCCTATATGCCTACCCAAATAAATCTCCTCTAAATTTTATCAAGCTTTTCTCTAATTGAGGACATGTATTCACCTCCTCATTATTTGTTGAGTGATAACACTATTTTAACTACATGTGGTCTCAATATTTCTCTTATCAAACCCTTATCCAATATTTTTTGTACTTATATATTCACCTCTTCATTATTTGTAGGTGACAATATATATGTTTCCTTATTTGTAAAACTATATCTAGGAACCAAACACATGTGATCACTAATGATCCTCATGTGTATAAAACCATTTGGTAAATTACTAAAAATAATCACTATATATTCATCTAGAAAAAAATTCACTTATCTTGGGATTTCACTTATTTTAGATACTTTATAAACTTACATGGGGTTGTGAATGAAATTAATGCATGCCTACTCTTTCCTTACCTCTTTAAATATTTTTTTGAAATAAGCAAAACTTTAGGATTATTTTTCACTTCCTCCTATTTTTCTTTCAATAGGCTCAATTTATACTTATTTCAATCCTTCACAATTTGGTAACTATTTTCTCTTCCATCATGTATAGATTTTTAATAAAATTTATAATATATACCCAAAAACACATGAAACATATCCATGGGCATAATATCACACAAATATTCATTTCTATAAGACCTAATCTAAAAACCAGCCAAACATTGTTCATTTACCAATATTTGTTATCCTCTTTGTAACCATGACATCTTGTATAAAGTTGGGTGTGTTATTATTTTCAACCCAATCTTATTTACCACTTCAGTTGACACTAATTTATCTATGTTACCACTATAACTAATGAATTGACAACATTTACCTTTACATTTGCAAATGGTTTGGAGAATATGTTTCCTTTGTATAGGTTCATTCTAATTTTTTGAAAGTTTTAGAAACTCCCTCCTCATCATGATAGTTTTCCCAAGTTATAGTTATTTTATATGATCAAGTGATGAAATAAACTATTAATCCACTTGTAAAATATGAATATTGGCCTCAAGACTTGTATTATTATTATTCAATGCTTGTGAATATTCATAAGCTTGATGACCAAACTCTCCACATTTTAAAGCATGTGTGTACAAATATTTTTCCTCTTTTCCTACCATATTTTCTATTCCCCTTCAATGATATTCTCTCCCTTTGGTTGTGTGTTTTTTGTTTTGATAACCCTTGGCTTCTCCATTATTTATAGATTGTCCTCTTCCTACATTTGATTGATCTCTTCCCCTTAAAATTATGACTCTACATTTTATTGTATTTTTTTGCCTTCTTGACAACTTATTTTTAGATTTTAATGCCATTTAATAAACCTATTACATGGTGTTCTATATGACCATACTCATCTCATCTTATATGTTTAATCTCAACCCATTTATGTATCTTGAAACCTTATCTTAATCTACCTCATGGTGACCAAACATTATGGTTATCGTGTAAAACTCTTTAGTGTGATCATACACATTGAACTCTCTTTGCCTCAAGTTTTAATATTTATTTAACAAAATTAGTTGATAATGTATAGGAAAAAATCCCTTTAAGTTGGAAAACATTATATATCAATGAGTAATATTTTCCTTTATTCTTCTATATCTCCTAGTTTGGAAAAAAATCCACCATAAAGCTATATTACATTTCATCTTGGTTTAAGTCAATTTTACCCTTCTTGGGTTAATCACCTCACCAAATTCAAAGTATTATTCCCTCTTTGTAAGATGCCAATATATCAATTCCTCAAATTTTAATTTTTTTAAGAAACTTGTAACTTTAATATTTATTCTTATTTCATTCTTTGATATAACTCTAATGATCCTATCTTCATATATGTCCAATTATTAATTGGAATTTCAATTTTATGCTTATTTTTATCCTTACTCTTCTTTAGCTTCACTTGCATCATCTCTAAGTCTTAAAACTTTTCTCATTTATTCTTCAATAGTGTTGAATGTTTTTTTCACAACTCTCAGCAAGTTCACAACTTCATCTAATCTCTTTATCAGTTTTTAAACTCTTACTCTACCTCTTCAAAATCCTATTATAACTCTTGAAACTAATCTCCTAGGAGGAAATTGACATGATTATGAAACACAACATACTATTAAAATATCTACTCACAATCCTATGTAGTCTAGTACACTTTATTAATTATAATCAAAATGTACTCTCATACCAGATGATGCAATACATGGCTATGTGGTCCAATGAAGGAAAACATATCTATACACAGGGGAAAAAATAATCTAACATGTGCACTCAAATTTCTAAAGTCTATCCAAGATAACTGACGTAGTGGATAGATGGATGGGTGAATTTATGAATTAGACTAGTTAAATTAAGGAATAGGGTTTTGGATGACGGGTAGTAAGGGATGTTGGTGATGGTACCAAAATATCTCTACCACATCATGATTTTCATTAAGGGAATATAATTATGAAGAAATATAATTCCAAGGTCCTTATGTATCGATGATGACAATATAAAAAAGTTTTTGATCAATGATAGGAATGATGAAATTAGTATAATTAGGTTGGGTGACACTAGGGATTTTATTGACCCTATTAGGTTGGATATGCCTGGTTAATATCATACATGAATATATTTAAAACTTGACAATCCTAGTCCCATGAAGGAAGAAAAAGGAAAGGTGAATGGCTAAGCTTGAATGACATTGTATTGGTGACCTTGAAGATGAGGGGGAATAACTATGAGAGGCTCAAGAATGTGTTCTTGCTTATCAAGATTAGTAAGAGAGTTAATGATAGGGCGTGGAATGGGGGTGTAACTAAATAATTCTAATTTTATATTTTCATTAATGCATGTATGTTACTAGTAGGAAAAGGAGCTTTGACCCTAGGAAGGTAAGGATGTTTTGGGAGTTTCATGCAAGAGGAAAGTAATATTTTTTGTAAGTGTATAAATGCATATGAGATTATCTAAATAATTTTTTGAAATTATATACTTTATATTTTGAGATTTTATCAATTTTTAGTGTTCGCGTTCATTTTTACAAGGATTTTTTGGATGTTTTGAGTTATTTTGACAATGTTTGGAAAAGGGAAATGAATTAATCTACTCGATAAAATAGAATGATGAAAGAAATAAAGTAATTAATACTAAAATAACATAAAAGGAAAATGGTTGTTTTTATTTTTTCAATATTTTAGATGCATGCAAACTTAAAACTAAAATTATGAAGAAAATAAGCAAGTGCTAACTTTTCCTAGTTTTTCCTAGCTTATAAGATGATTTGTCTAATGCAATCTAAATGTCCTAACTTTATTTTTTGGATTTTATTATGAAAGTGATATGAAATACTAATTCAAATGATATTTTATGACATGCAAATATGAAATAAAATTTTATATTCATATCAATCACACTTACTAATAATTCAAAAAATTGGCTTCACTTATACAAGCTATAAATTGGTTTAAAAAGTTTTGAATGCTTATGCATGAAATGAAATGATCTAGGGATGGAAGAATGAAATTTTAGTGTTAGGATTTTATATTTTTAATATCCTAAAACAAAATTATTTCATTAATGAAATAAATGGATTTTGAATCTAATATGCAAGGTTTGAGAATCTAGGTTGTCTAAGCTTGTGTGTGTGTGTGTGTGTGTGTGTGTGTGTGTGTGTGTGTGTGTGCGCGCGCGCGTGTGTGTGTGTGTTTGAGAGTATTTTTATGTATAAAATCTTGTCTAAACTAAAATTAAACTACTATAATTTGTTTTACCTATTGTTATATTTGATTTATATAATCTATGTGATATGAAACACTATGTTATTTCAAGGAAACTAACATGGATTTGCCAAATAGCAAATATAGACTATGTTTTTGTGGAATAGAGGAAAGAGAGAAAGATTTATTTTATTTTTATTTTATGTGATTTTTAAAATGTATATTTGATATAAAAAATAAATAATAATAAACTATATATAATATAATAAATAAAAATAATACTAAAATTAAATCCTCAAACTCGATCAATGGTTATGACCAAGTAAAGGAAAAAGATTATTGTTGTGTAAAACCTCCTTAGGAAGCTATTTCCATCACTCAATGTGATCGTAGGAGATCTTTGAAAAATTATGGTAATAAGAGAAGGAGAATAATAAGGTAAAAATATTAGATAAGAGTGAAGCTATATTGTGGGTGGGTGGTTCACTGATAAGAAAGATTATGTTGTTGGCCTGGTGAATTTTCTCCTCTAAAACTATATAGATTTAACACAAAGATGACCAAAGGTAGAGAAAATATTTTTAAAAATTGAAATAAATAAATCTAGAGATATATAGATCTTGAAATCACCAATATTTAATGTAAAATATAGATCCAAAAACCATATAAAACTGAGATACTTGTAGAATAAGAAAGGAGGTTAAATGTATGAGTTTAACTATTGGTTAGCTTAAAACTAAAATTAAGAGGGATAAGGATTGATAAAAAAAAGAGTGGGGGTGATTTGGGTTGTAATGAAAAAGAGAAGAAAGAAAAACAAGAGAGAAACAAGAATAAAATCATATTAAATGTGTGAGAACTTAAGCCTCGAATGTTAATTATAAAAAACATGTTTATTGTGGTGAAATTACCTCTATTTATAGGTGACAAGTGCAAAACCACTACTAATGATGAAAATTTTCCATTTACCATGATGAGAATGTCTTAGAATAATATTAAAATACCACTAATATGAAACTTTATCCATGGTATTTTATGAAATCACCATGGTAGAACATGACCCAATGGGGCAATCGCATCACATGGACCACTAATTTCGATGTAGAGAGAAGTGATTTCATTACAAATGAGGTAGATTACAAACCAAAGAAAAATAGATAAAAAAGGTAGTTTCAAAGGTATGTAAAAGACTAAAAAAATTAGCATTATGTGATAATGTCAGAGATAACCATGGTATGAGTGTATAATATAGATATCCTTGCATCATCATCAAAATTTTCAAAAATGTTTCACTATGTAGCTTTTGGGTGCATACATATTACCCCTTTGGGATGACACCTTGTCATGAATTGATGAAGGTGTCATCTCGAGTAGTGGCACACTAAATGGAAAATGGAGTTTTATAAAACCTACTTTACTTATCTTTATGGCATAACAAACCCAGCTAAGACTCTATCACAACCTATGAATAAAAGATGGGAATCAAGTGTTGTTTAATGAAAAAGCAAAAAATATACTAAGTGATTAAAACATGTACAAGAATACTTATCATATTTTTGAGGGTGATTATACCACCTAAACCATCCCATTGAGGAACTGAATATAAGGCTGAGTGACATGAACCTACAAAACCAAAATGACATACAAATATGTTATAAGAAGTGATAACCATTTAAATGTTTTAGTTTTGGACATATAACTCATTATTTAACTATTAAACATATCCAAAATTGTAAAAATATGAGTTCATAAGGAAAAATACTAAAAAGGGAAAAGTTTTAAATCATACATGCTAGTTAAAAAGATTATATATTTAAAAACTTGCCAAAAATAGAAATCATTTGTGAAAATTCATTTCTGAGATTTTTGAGCTCTAGATTCATTGTGATGAATTTGAACTATAAATCAACCCAATCAATGAGTACAATGAGGAGATGGAAAATGTACCCATGGGAGGAGGGGTAGGTCAGGTCGAGGTTAGTTTTTGTTATTTGTACATTTTTTCCCAATTTTGAATTTTTAATCTAAAATGCATTCTTATTCATTAAATTGTGAAATTTATTGAATTTTTAGGATTAAGGGGCCAGGTAGGTTAGGAAAATGCTATATTTTTATATATTTGAGTAATTTTTAGGCTTATGGGGAGGGTTTTGAATTGGGCATCAGTGGGGGTTGAAATTTCCACATCAGGGTGAAATTACTAGTCTACAAAGATCAATGGTTATGCCTTTGACACAGTGGTTTCATGACTGCCACCAATAAGTTAGGTAGTGACACAACCATCGTACATTTTGAAATTTCATGAACACCACAAATGAAGGTGAAAACACCACTTGAAAAAAGTGGTGGTTTCATCTCAAGAAGAGAATAATGAATTTTGTAGTAATTTTGAGGCTAGAAAAGGATTAGGGACTTATTTAGGTGTCTTCTACAATAGGGGGATACATATAGTGGATCTAGGTTAGAGAGTAAGAGTGACTACCAAATATTATGTCACTTTTGATGGCCTATGAGTTGGGCATATTAGATAGAGTTGGGATCTTAAGGATTTATCAGGCGGAGATTGTGCCCCCATCGAACATACTTTTATGTGACTTATTTACCTATTGTGGGCCATAACACCTTTCAATTTTTGTAGGCTACTGGAGACTTGAAAACCACTCTACTTGACATCAACTATATTTTGAGATTTTAGAAGATATGTCACCTTATGACATTACAAGATGCTACTAATAACAGAGAGGTTACTAACTGGGCATAACATTTTAGATACATATAACCACCCAAATTTTATGTGAAGTTTAGAGTGATGCTTTTGAGGTAGAGGGATCTAAGATCCCAAACCTTCAAAAAGTTGTAATAGGGATCCTTTCTTCTCTATTCATGGGGGATAAAAACACATGTAAGATAATATGCATTTGGTCTCTGATTGCTTGCCAAATTAAGGAGAGGCATCTATGCTAATTTTGGGCTTAAGAGTTCCTACTCTGACATATAGGTACATTTAAGAAATTATGCATTTGGAATCTCTCTCCATTAGTCACCCTATGATCATCATGAGCTAGGGTATGAGAGTATGGTCCCATACTAGAGAGGTTTTACTCTTTGGGATGCTAGGGATATTAGAGCCTCATGGTGGACATAGGTTTCACCTTTCAAGGATTTTCCTTGGGTGATTGAGATTTTTACAATGATCTATCTAGTGGCCTTACCTTATCTTGGGATAGTGGGTCAGTGGGAAATCAAGTGATGGGTCAGTGGGAAATTGAGTGAGTGTACCTTATGATAAATGTTAGATCATAACAAGTTAGAGATAGGTAGATATAGGTTGAGGTGCACCATATTGATAGGGTGCCACAAAAATTTAGGATGTCTTTTAAAGGTAATCTCCCATACCCCCAGTCGTATACATGGGTATCAAGGAGAATAGGGAAAATAGACTTGGGATATTTGCATGGCATAATTTGACACCAAGATTTATCATTGAGAGGGTGTCCAATATGAGGGGCTCATGGAGGAATGCAGAAGTAGCCTAAAGGAGGAGGGGGTTTGATACATATGGTTATTCTAGTGGCACTACTAGTTTCAGCCCAGCAACAGGTTACACAACTACCACCACAACAACAATAACAACAAGATCCCATATAACAACAAAAATTAGTGGGTAGAGAGGGACCAAAGTTGGTCAAGTTGGATGAGGAGGGATATGAGGATGAGGAGGAGGAGGAGGGATACGATGATGACTCAAACCCCAACTAGCATGAGGATGATCTAGGTAAACAATGTATTTTTTAATTTCAGCTCTTTATTGTGCTTCTTATAACATGATTACTTAGTTTACTATTTTCATTTTTATTTGATTGGATTTGATGTCTATTTCATTTTTGTTATCATAGAGACATCCACTAGTTGGAGGACCATGATAAAGGCCACTCTGATCAATCTATTTCAAGTGGGCACCAATTTGACTCGTGATCATCTTGTGGTAGATCTAGGATTGCCTACCATCATAGGTAGGCATACCGATGTTTTTGACTTAACCTACCATGTGTTTGTCATGCTAGATAGTTTGAGGGTGCAGATCAATGGCTTAGAGGTGAGATCCACATTAACAAAGGCTCAGGTTCAAACTTTGAATGACATTATATCAAGTAGATGAGGTTGAGCTTTTTCAAATAGAAATATAGGGGGAGACACAACCTCTTAGGTAGGGACCAATAGGAGGCAACCTAGGATCCATAGCCCATGACACTCCTCAACATCAAGTCCTTCTCACAAGATGAGGATAGGATATTAGGGCTATTTATTGTAAAATTATATACACATTTTATTTTTTATTTTTAGAATATTGAGACACACTTTCCCTATACAGAGGTGATTGTATCAAGACTAAATTATATAAAATTGAGATTGTTTTTAATATATATAGATCTTAGCCTATTTTAATGACTTGTCATTATGTGTTATGCTTTTAATTTCATATATGCTCTTTTATTTTATGCACTGTAGATGACTAGGCATGTGGTGATGTACCATGTATTTCTATATTTTTAATAATGCTATAGAAATGCTTATATATGTGAAATGTGGGAATAAAATGTATGCAAATAATGGAATATGATGTAATGTGATGGATATATGTAAAATTATAAATGTGTTAACAATTGTTTTACAAGTGATGATTGAGTTATCTTTCTTACACAACAAATGACTTTAAACTTACAACAAAAAGAATGAAAAGGAAAATAGAATGTGTACGAGATGGTGAAAATGAAAACTATACATCAAAATTTCACATGGAACATGAATATGACCTAATCCTTATGATAAAAATAAGGAAAATGTTCTTTTTAAAAAACTTATAAAACACTAACTTTATTGGCTTCATCGAGAGGTAACTAGCCCTGACAAAATAGGTAAATGGGATAAATTTACCCTTTTTAGTATAGACAACCAACAAGATTTTTGAAGAAATTTTATTACTTTTTCTTAATGGACACTTTCTAATTTGATATTGATTTTGTTTTGCCTTTTAATTTTATTTGTGACCACCTACACTTAGTTTCATGTGACTAAGAAGACACATGGGCTCATCACCAAAGGATAGATGTAGGTGAATAAGGGCATCTCTCCCCAACACTAACCCCACATAATTGGTAATAAATGAGGGCTCAACACCAAAGATTATCGAAGGGTGAGAGATGTATAATTTGATTCTAATTTTTACAAGATTGTCTTTCCTTGTATTTATCACATTTTTTTGTAAGCCCCTCACCCTAAAATATTGGTCCCATGCAACTAGTAAAGTACAAGGCTCATCACTGAAGACAAAGATAGGTAAACAAGGTTGCCTATTTTTTAGTATGATAATGTTTTCTACTTAAAGAGAACCATAAGAGGAGATTCTACCATGGACAAGATTTTATATTATGTTGTAGGCTAGCATTATATAAGCTTCACCAGAAGGTGTAGAGAAATAGAGGTATACTCTGCTCATAAGAACTAATACAAGAACTAAATTAATGTTGATTTTGAGAAAGTTTTATATATGATAGTAGGGTATTATTAAAATTTAAATGACATGATGAGTTTCACTTTATAAGTTTTTTAATGCAAATTGACAACCAAATAATCACCAAACATGACATGATATTCAAGATGACATATAAATAATGAAAAATGCAATTCCATGAGGGTAGTGTGAAATTTAATTATTAAATGTAAAAGTGTTTAAAGTGAAAATATTTCATAGATAAACCAAGCTCCTTTCCTTATAAGGTGAAAAGTTAGTAGGCTCCACTATTAAAATCTTTAGTCACTAAATAAGGACCTAACCAGTTAGGTCTAAATTTTTGACCTTCTCCTTTTTTTCATCTTTTTTGTTAGGTTGTGGAGCTAAAAGCTTCACAGATGCAAATGGAGGAGGTTGTTCACTGTTACAGAAACTGACGTCGGCAGTGCAACTGACGTCAGTCATATCCAATTACAAGAGCAACTAACATCGGTCAGGAGTCGGTCGACATCTGTCATCTCCAGACAGACAGGGACCGACGTCGATCGCCTGTGCGTTCCAAAACTATTTGTTGCACAAACAGTTAGTTTGTTGAACAGCCAATTTGCATGTAAAGACTAATTTTAGTCTTGTAGCTATGGTTCTAATTATTGTAATTAGAAGTCTAATTATTGTTTGCATGGGATCTATATAATAGACTCATGGGGCTATATTGTAATTAAGGACAAGGAAGAGATCCTTTCGATTGTAAGATCTAGGTTTGCAGGTGTGCAAAACCAGATTGATCTGCAGGTGTTGCAAGATCAGGGAGATCTACATGGCAAGTAAGATCATTTGATTTGCAGGTTATTGCAAGATCAAGGGAGATCTACTTGGAGTACTTTGAGTACTTGTGGACTGGCAGTATTCTTACTAACTGGTGGAGGTGAATAACTCTGTGTTTGAGTTGTTTATTGTGACCGTAATTGAGAGAGAGAAATCTTGAGGGAAATTATTGTACGCCCTAGAGGTGTGGGAGCCCTAGAGGTGTGGGAAGAAGAGTGTGGCATCTTCTTTATTGTATTTTCTTTCTAGATGAGTTGAATACAAGATTGTATTGTCTCTCAAATTTTGTGTTGTTTCTGATTTCTAGTTACTTGTTACTTCTAGTTAAATTTTGTGTTTAGTTGCTTATACAAGGTAATCAATTGTGCTCCTAATCCTAAAAAAGTGGTATCAGAGCTTTATGTTCTAGATCTTGACAAGTGGTATCAGAGCTGGGTTGCAGGGAGCAGGTTTGTGTTTGATTATAGGTCACTCTCAGGGGTTTCTGATTGAGTGGGAGTAAAGCAATGGCAGAAGAAAGTAAGCTTAAAATGGAGAAGTTTAACGGCAAGAATTATCAATTATGGAAGATACAGATAGAAGATTAGCTGTATCAGAAAGATCTATACTTATCGTTGGATGGGGTTGCATGCAAGCCCATGGATATGAAAGATGAAGAATGGAAGGTTCTTGATCGGAAGGCTCTGGGATCTATAAGGTTGAGCCTGGCATCGTCTGTGATTTCCAGCTTATCACAAGCTAAGATAATGGTAGAGTTAATTGAATCTTTGGCAAATCTATATGAAAAACCCTCAGCTTCGAATAAGGTATTTCTTATGAAGCAGTTATTTAATTTGCAAATGTTGGAAGGTGGATCTATACACAGTCATCTTAGTGATTTCCATGGTTTGGTAAACCAGTTAGTTTCAGTCAATATTATTTTTGATGATGAAATTAAGGCTCTCTTAATCTTATGCTCATTACCTAAAAGTTGGGATAGTTTGGTAATGGCAGTTAGTAATACTGCGTCTGCTTCAAATATTTTAAAAGTTGATGATGTTGTTAGTGTAATCTTAAATGAAGAAATTCGCAGAAAAAGCATATGTGAATCATCAGGGAATGTTTTAAGTGTTGAAAGTAGGGGAAGGTAAAGAAAGAAGATCGAGCAAGGAAAATCAAGGTCAAAGATATGCAGGAGATCCAAATCCAGATATGGCAGAGTAATCTACTGGAATTGTGGAAAGGTAGGGCATGTAAAGAAAGATTACAGGTCGGTTAAAGATCAGCATGAAGGAAATGAAGATGCAGATGTTGCAGATATTGTTGCAGAGGATGCTCTTGTATGTTACTTGGATAAAGTGGAATCTTGAGTTTTAGATTCTGGTGCCTCTTTCCATGTAACCCCAAATAGAGCATCTTTTCATGATTATGTCCAAGGGGACTTTGGAGAGATTTATTTAGGGGATGGTAAGCCTTGTCAAATGGTTGGCAAAGGGAAAGTGCAGCTAAAATTGCAGACGGGCAACACATGGGTGTTGAAGGAGGTCATGCATGTCCCAATCCTAAAGCAAAACTTGATTTTTGTTGGAAAGTTAGGTGATGAGGGATGCACAATAACTCTCACAGCGGAATCTTGGAAAGTTTCCAAGGGTGCACTTATTTTAGAAAGAGGTAAGAAAGTAGGTACTTTTTATCTATCTACTTGTATTATTGATTCTCCTTTTGGTTTATCTACTTCAGCTGTAGATTCAAAGATGTGGCTCCGTAGGCTTGGTCACATGAATAAGAAGGGGATGCATGTTCTTGAGTCAAAGGGTAAGAGTTCAAATCTGGAAAGCATAGATCGAGATTTTTGTAAGCAACAGAAGAAAGTGAGGTTTCTTGAAACTCATGCTACAAGAAAGGATCGGGTCTATTGCACAAAGAGGAAATCTGATGTTTTTGACAAGAACAGGAAAGCCTTGGTGTTTAAGGAGAAGATCACAGATAGAGATCAGCTCAAGGGGCTGAAAAATTCTGAGTAGGGCAATTTGAACAAGGTTTTGATCCAAGGTGAGCTCGCGGGTAAAAAGTCATCACTCACAAGAAAACACAGTTATCAGCATCAGTCAGGTAGAACCAATGTCGAACAGGTAGGTACTGACATCGATCATGTGCAAACCAAAGTCGATGGTGTCAGGCAGATGGACACCAATGTCGGTCAGGGAACCGACATCAGCAGTCAGGTCAATTGTAGGGAATTGACGTCAGTCGAATGCAGACTAGGGGTGACCGAGGTCGGTCACTGTCAGAATAGACTTTGGGTAGACAACAAGCTATCAAGGAGTCTCAAATGCCCATGAGGAGGACTGAAAGTGTAAGTAAGCCTCAAATTCATTGTTCCCCTTCTTTAGATTACTTGTTGCTCACTGATGGTCAAGAACCAAAAAGTTTTAAAGAAGTAGAGCATGTAGAATCTAGGAAACAGTGGGAGCATGGCATGAATGAGGATGTTGATTCCTTGGAAGAGAACCAAATGGGAGATTTGGTAGAGTTGCTAGCTAGAGAGAAAGCACTGAAAGATGAACAGATTCCTAGGTCAAAGAAGAGAGAGAATGGACACATGAGATGAAAGGCCAGGGTATATGGTCTTGAGAAAGCTTCAGGACAATGGAGGTTTAACCATTGTGTTTACTTTACCAAGTTGGATAATATTAGCTACATTATCCTGTTACTGTATGTGGTGTGTATGCTTGTTGCAGGGTCACACATGCAGGGAGTTGTTGAGCTAAGGGAAGTTAGTTTAGAGGTGTGTCATGAGGAATTTGGGAGCAGCAAGATTCTTTGGCATGAGTATTCCTAGAGACAGGGAAGATCACAGGTTGATGTTGTCTCAGGATGATTGTGTGAATAAGGTAGTGGTGAGGTTCAAGATGCGAGATGCAGAACCATTTTGCACACCTATGGATGGATAGTTCACAGAACAGTGTCCCAATTCACATAATGAGGTTAAGTGCATGGTATGTACTAGACCTAAGTTTGCCCAAGCAGTGGGTGTTGTCAGCGAGTTTGGGGTCAATCCGAGAAAGAAGCACTGGAAAGTAGTTTAGTGGATTCTCAGGTATTTGAGAGGGACCAGCAGCAGGTATACATGCTATGCAGGGTCAAGCACTTCTCTACATGGGTATGTAGAATCGGATGTGGCAGGAGACTTGGATGACAGGCATTGCACAATGGATGTGTGGTGGTTGGTCTTCAAGATTAAACTTGAAGAGGGATACAAGCTAGGAAACAAATTAGACGATGTACAGGTATAGGTATAGGTGTAGCTATTTATCTCGAAGTGGGAGATTGTTAGGTTATGGAGCTAAAAGCTTCAGAGATGTAAATGGAGGAGGTTGCTCAGTGTTACAAAAACTAACGTCGACAGTGCAACCGACGTCGGTCATATCCAGTTACAAGAGCAACCGACATCGGTCAGGAGTCGGCTGACGTCGGTCATCTCCAAACAGACAGGGACCGACGTCGATCGCCTATGCATTCCAAAACTATTTGTTACATGAATAGTTAGTTTGTTGAACGGCCAGTTTGCATGTAAAGACTAATTTTAGACTTGGAGCTACGGTTCTAATTATTGTAATTAGAAGTCTAATTATTGTTTGCATGGGATCTATATAATAGACTCATGGGGTTGTATTGTAATTAAGGACAAGGAAGAGATCCTTTCGATTATAAGATCTAGGTTTGTAAGTGTGCAAAACCAGGTTGATCTGTAGGTGTTGCAAGATCAGGGAGATCTACATGGTAATTAATATCATTTGATTTGTAGGTTGTTGCAAGATCAAGGGAGATCTACTTGGAGTACTTGTGGACTGGCAGTATTGTTATTGACTGGTGGAGGTGAACAACAACTCTGTGTTTGAGTTGTTTGTTGTGATCGTAATTGAGAGAGAGAACTCTTGAAAGAAATTATTGTACGCCTTAGAGGTGTGGGAGCCCTAGAGGTGTGGGAGCCCTAGAGGTGTGGGAAGAAGAGTGTGGCATCTTCTTTATTGTATTTTCTTTTTGGATGACTTGAATACAAGATTATATTGTCTCTCAAATTTTGTGTTGTTTCTGATTTCTAGTTACTTGTTACTTCTGGTTAAATTCTATGTTTAGTTGCTTATACAAGGTAATCAATTGTGCTCCTAATCCTGACAAAGTGGTATCAGAGCTTTATGTTTTAGATCTTGACAAGTGGTATCAGAGCTGGGTTGTAAGGAGCAGGTTTGTGTTTGATTACAGGTCACTCTCAGGGGTTTCTAATTGAGTGGGAGTAAAGCAATGGCAGAAGAAAGTAAGCTTAGAGTGGAGAATTTTAACAGCAAGAATTATCAATTATGGAGGATGCAAATAGAAGATTATCTGTATCAGAAAGATGTGTACTTACTATTGGGTGGGGTTGCATGCAAGCCCACGGATATGAAAGATGAAGAATGGAAGGTTCTTGATCGAAAGGCTCTAGGATCTATAAGGTTGAGCCTAGCATCATCTGTGATTTCCAACTTATCACAGGCTAAGACAACGGTAGAGTTAATTGAATCTTTGGAAATTTTATATGAAAAACCCTCAGCTTTGAATAAGGTATTTCTTATGAAGCAGTTTTTTAATTTGCAAATGTTGGAAGGTGGATCTATACACAGTCATCTTAGTGATTCCATGGTTTGGTAAACCAGTTAGTTTTAGTCAATATTGTTTTTGATGATGAAATTAAGGCTCTCTTAATCTTATGCTCATTACCTAAAAGTTGGGATAGTTTGGTAATGGCAGTTAGTAATATTGCTTCTGCTTCAAATATTTTAAAAGTTGATGATGTTGTTAGTGTAATCTTAAATGAAGAAATTTGCAGGAAAAGCACAGGTGAATCATCAGGGAATGTGTTAAGTGTTGAAAGCAGGGGAAGGCAAAGAAAGAAGATCGAGCAAGGGAAATCAAGGTCAAAGATAGGCAGGAGATCCAAATCCAGGTATGGTAGAGTAATCTGCTAGAATTGTGGAAAGGCAGGGCATGTAAAGAAAGATTGCAGGTCAGTTAAAGATCAGCATGAAGGAAATGAAGATGCAGATGTTGCAGATATTGTTGCAAAGGATGCTCTTGTATGTTCCTTGGATAAATTGGAATCTTGGGTTTTAGATTCCGGTGCCTCTTTCCATGCAACCCCAAATAGAGCATCTTTTCATGATTATGTCCAAGGGGACTTTGGAGAGATTTATTTATGGGATGGTAAGCCTTGTCAAATAGTTGGCAAAGGTAAAGTGTAGCTGAAATTGTAGATGGGCAACACATGGGTGATGAAGGAGGTCATGCATGTCCCAGTTCTAAAGCGAAATTTTATTTCTATTAGAAAGTTGGGTGATGAGGGATACACAGTAACTCTCACAGCGGACTCTTGGAAAGTTTCCAAGGGTGCACTTATTTTAGCAAGAGGTAAGAAAGTAGGTACTCTTTATCTATCTACTTGTATTACTGATTCTCCTTTTGGTTTATCTACTTCAGTTGTAGATTCAAAGATGTGGCTCCATAGGCTTGGTCACATGAATAAGAAGGGGATGCATGTTCTTGAGTCAAAGGGTAAGAGTTCAGATCCAAAAAGCATAGATCAAGATTTTTGTAAGCAACAGAAGAAAGTGAGGTTTCTTGAAACTCATGTTACAAGAAAGGATCAGGTCTATTGCACAAAGAGGAAATCTGATGTTTTTGACAAAAACAGGAAAGCCTTGGTGTTCAATGAGAAAATGACGGATAGAGATCAGCTCAAGGGGCTAAAAAATTTTGAGTAGGGCAGTTTGAACAAGGTTTTGATCCAAGGTGAGCTCACGGGTAAAAAGTCATCACTCACAGAAAAACATAGTTATCGGTGTCAGTCAGGTAGAACCAACGTCAAACAGGTAGATATTGACATCAGTCATGTGCAGACCAGAGTCGGTGGTGTCAGGCAGATGGACACTTACGTTGGTCAGGGAATCGACATCGACAGTCAGGTCAGTCACAGGGAATCGGCATCGGTCAAATACAAATTAGGGGGTGATCGAGGTCGGTCACTGTCATAACAGATTTTGGGCAGACAGCAAGCTGTCAAGGAGTCTCAAATGCCCATGAGGAGGACTGTAAGTGTAAGTAAGCCTCGAATTCATTGTTCTCCTTCTTTAGATTACTTGTTGCTCACTGATGGTCAAGAACCATGAAGTTTTAAAGAAGCAAAGCAGGTAGAATCTAGGAAACAGTGGGAGCATGGCATGAATGAGGATGTTGATTCCTTGGAAGAGAACCAAACAGGAGATTTGGTAGAGTTGGCAGCTGGAGAGAAAGCACTGAAAGATGAATGGATTCCCAGGTTAAAGAAGAGAGATAATGGACACGTGAGATGGAAGGCCAGGGTATATGGTCTTGAGAAAGCTGCAAGACAATGGAGATTTAACCATTGTGTTTACTTTACCAAGTTAGATAATATTAGCTACATTATCATGTTACTGTATGTGGTGTGTATGCTTGTTGCAGGGTCACACATGCAGGGAGTTGTTGAGCTAAAGGTAAAGTTAGTTTAGAGGTGTGTCATGAGGAATAAGGGAGCAGCAAGATTCTTTGGCATGAGTATTCCTAGAGACAGGGAAGATCACAGGTTGATGTTGTCTCAGGATGATTATGTGAATAAGGTAGTGGCGAGGTTCAAGATGCGGGATGCAGAACTAGTTTGCACACCTATGGATGGATAGTTCACAGAATAGTGTCCCAATTCACATAATGAGGTTAAGTGCATGGTATGTACTAGACCTGAGTTTGCCCAAGCAGTGGATGTTGTCAGCGAGTTTGGGGTCAATCCGAGAAAGAAGCACTGGAAAGCAGTTTAGTGGATTCTCAGGTATCTGAGAGGGACCAGCAGCAGGTATACATGCTATGCAGGGTCAAGCACTTCTCTACATGGGTATGTAGAATCGGATGTGGCAGGAGACTTGGATGACAGGCATTGCACTATAGGATGTGTGGTGGTTGGTCTTCAAGATTGAACTTGAAGAGGGATACAAGCTAAGAAATAAATTAGATGATGTACAGGTACAGGTATAGGTGCATCTATCTATCTCCAAGTGGGAGATTGTTAGGTTATGGAGCTAAAATCTTTAGAGATGCAAATGGAGGAGGTTGCTCAGTGTTATAAAAACTGAAGTCAATAGCACAACTGACGTCAGTCATATCCAGTTACAAGAGCTACTGACATTGGTCAGGAGTCGGCCAACGTCGGTCATCTCCAAATAGACAGGGACCAACGTCGGTCGCCTGTGCATTCCAAAACTATTTGTTGCATGAATAGTTAGTTTGTTGAATGGCCAGTTTGCATGTAAAGACTAATTTTAGTCTTGGAGCTGTGGTTCTAATTATTGTAATTAGAATTCTAATTATTGTTTGCATGGGATCTATATAATAGACTCATGGGGCTGTATTGTAATTAAAGACAAGGAAGAGATCCTTCCGATTGTAAGATCTAGGTTTGCAGGTGTGCAAAACCAGGTTGATCTGCAGGTGTTGCAAGATCAGGGAGATCTACATGGGAAGTAAGATCATTTGATTTGCAGATTGTTGCAAGATCAAGGGAGATCTACTTGGAGTATTTTGAGTACTTTTGGACTGGTAGTATTGTTACTGACTGGTGGAGGTGAACAACAACTCTGTGTTTGAGTTGTTTGTTGTGACCGTAATTGAGAGAGAGAACTCTTAGGGGAAATTATTGTACGCCCTAGAGGTGTGGGAAGAAGAGTGTGGCATCTTCTTTATTATATTTTCTTTCTAGATGAGTTGACTACAAGATTGTATTGTCTCTCAAATTCTGTGTTGTTTCTAATTTCTAGTTACTTGTTACTTCTGGTTAAATTTCGTGTTTAGTTGCTTATACAAGGTAATCAATTATGCTCCTAATCTTGACATTTTTGAATGTCATGTCTCGGGGTAAGGCCTCATAATTGTATAGGGTACTAATGAACATTTTTTTTGTATTTAAGGCACATATAGTCTACCTATGCAATGTGATTTTGTACACCTAGAAGTCAGTGTTCATCTAAGGTCTCTAACTACTCTAATCATGCATTACTATACCCTTCATCATCAAGCAAACCTTGTAGAGAAATACATAGTCTAGGGTTTTATACTTCAAGTTGAAATATAGCTTCAAATCTAAAGATAATGGAATACAGGGTTGCCCCTATGGGCATATGAATACTTGTTCTATAAGCCCAGAATGTAGGGTAGAGCTAGATATACCAAGCTATTTTGTTATCTTTGACTATTTTAACTAAGATTGGCTTAGTAGTTTTATTTTTGGCCATGGCCTCACCACTGGCTTGTGGGTTTTATAAATAGGTCGTGTGATGAGATATGGAAAACTTCTTTCACGTTTCATGGACCTTGGAGTTCTTGAAAGGAGACCCATTGTCTGTGACTATGACCTATGGGACTCCTAATCGATAAATGGTTTGATTTAGAATAAATTTAATGATGATTGATCTACTAATAGTTTTTAAAGGCATATCATCTACCCACTTAGTGAAATAATTAATGGCTATGATTATGAAATTATAACCATCTAAGGAAGTAGGAGAAATCTTTCCAATCAAATAAAAGGGCCATGAAGTAATGATGGATTGTAGTTCACTAGAAAGGATGTGGATCTCATTGGAAAAATTTGACACGTCTCACATTTTCATACTAATAAATAACATAATGTTCAAGAGTGGGCCATAACTATCCCTTCTTATGGATCTTGCAAGAATTTTCATTGCCACCAAAGTGCCCACCGAAACACCACTATGGTAATAAAAAAGGACCCTTTCTAACTCCTCTTAGTTGAACACACCTTAATAATATGTCATCAAAGGATTTTTGGTAGATAAGTTCATATAGAATGACATATTTATATGTTATGATACAAAGGAGACACATTTGTTATGAATTGATGCCATTAAGATAAGTATAGTTAGTTAAATAGTTGATGATATTGCTATACCAAGGAGATGAGATGATTGTGGGTTTCTCTATATAACAAATCAGTTCAAGATAAAATTGTGTATCAATGAGATCTTTGACTTCTAGGGGGAATCCACTAACCAATAAGCAATGTTTTGTCCCATAATGGAATTTTGGTTGGCATACATGGGTTTTAATTCAATCAAAAGAGTGATGAGATGCCCAACCTTTCATGAGAGGGATGGCTAGTTAGAAACATTTATAAGGCCTAGGACCTTACTATAACCCTAATTTATTGGTTAAACATGTAATGTCACAACTACTTGGTTATGAACATTATGGCTAAACACTCCTTCTCTACTTAAGTATAACACATCTTGTAATTAACAAGGGTGAGGCTAATGAAATATATGGTATGCTCATTTCCATCATCATCCTCTTGGGCTAACATAAAAGTGAGAGATCCCTCAGTTTTTCTAATGTAATTTATTAGAGGTTTATCAGGATTAGGTGCCATGAGTCTTGGAGGAGACATGATAAAACATTTTATCGCTTCAAATACATCCTAACAATCACTCATCCAAGTCAATCCATTCACCTTTTTAAGTATATTGTTTATGGGATGAACTACATAAGTAATATCATGTATAAATCATTGAATGTACCCTAACTTCCCCATGAATGACCTAATTCCTTACTCATCAGTATGGGGAGCATGTTTAAGATTATAAAAATCTTGGTTGAGTCAATATTGATCCTATGCTTAGAGATGACATAACTGAGGAATTTTACACATGTGACTCCAAACACAAATTTCTTAGGATTGAGAGAGACACCATATTCAATAAAATGTGTGAGAATGGTGCAAAATACCTCCAAGTGATCAATCTTTATTTTTATTTTCATAAAATATCATCCACATAAACCTCCACTATATTATGAATGAGATCATGGAAAATATGGGTCTTGGCTCTTTGATACATTTCCACTAACATTTTTAATGCTGAAGGGCTTGACCACATTACATAAAGTCCCCCATGGTGTAGTAAAGGAGTTTTTTCTTTGATCCTCATTTGAAATTTAGATCTAGCTAGATCCATAAAATACATCCATTAGGGATAACAACTCATAACCTATCGTAGTGTTGATAATGACATCAATGTAAAGGAAATGGAAATCATCTCTGGGACATGCCTTGTTAATATTATAAAAATTGATGCATATCATATTTATTTTATTCTTTTTGAGAATGTGAATGATTTTGGACATCCATTTAGAATAGTTTATGATTTTTATGAACCCTACTTTGAGAGGATTAATAATCTCTTATTTAACCATTAATACAACTTTGGGCTTGATTGTCCTAAAATTTTGTTTTATAGGTTTCACATCAAGTGTCAAGATCAAATTATGAATGAGTAATTAAAGTTTAATATCTACCATATCCATGTAATAAAAGGTAAAATCTATGCAAATCTTGGTAATTAATTGTTTATGATATTCTACCTCTTGTGGTGAGAGTGAAGAATTTAAGGATTCTATGGATTTATTCAGGCCCTATGTTAATATCAATGGTGTCCTCAATGAGGGAGCCATTCACTTCTTAAAATTCATCTAGAGCAAGGAGAAGATCATAATTTTTGTCTTTTATTTTAAAGACATCAATTTCCTCGTCAGAAGATAGATAATCCTCAATATTGCAAAAGGAATATTAATATTCACATCTAAGGGTAGATATAGGATAACAAGTGAGAATGAAACCTCACTTATGATGTGAATATGGGAAGTGATCATAAGCTCATAGGAACTATATAATTTCCTCATCATTCTCAACTAAGTCAAGGACCAATGGGATATAATCCTTCCTAATGTGAGTGAGAGTTTGGTCATTGGACACTTTTTTCATGAGGGGTTCTGTCCTAACAAATACTGTGAAGTTAGAATCAAGTATCATCATATGGGAATCAAAACATGATGAGTAAGTGGCCATAGAGTCAACAAGCTAGTTTCTTTCTCCAAAAATGAATTCAATAGAAAAAAATTCAAAATCCTTAGAAACTTTAGGCACAATAGTTGCATAGAGCTTAATATGTTTACCCTTAGTTTGATAAATCTATGAGACTTGGTTAGTCACAAACTATGAGTGCCCTTGGATTTTAGGTTTTAGACACCCAACCACTTAGCAATGATCATTACAATAAATAAGGCTTTATACTTATCCCCATTTTTTGTACACTTAAAATTAAGTTTAAAACTGAATGACATAATTCTTCCATGTGGGGAAATCAGGATGACTCCTTCACCTATGCCCATAAAACATTTTCCCCCATAATATTGAAGGGACCATTGATCATGCATAGAGGAAGAATCGCCTCCATGGATAGAGAGAGGTTCTCGATCCCGTGATATATCAACTATGCCAAAGTCAACTATATTGGCCAAACATTACTAAGTTTCCTATTTTGGGGATTAAAACAGATTTTAGGTTCCTACTCCTCATGGGTCAAAGGGAAGCACAAGTGATGTATCTTTTTATAGGATGTTAATTATTTTAACCATAGACAAATTTGAGATGAAAAACATTTCAAGATATTTACCACTTGATTTTTCACCTATTATAACTTCTTTTTCTTTGGGTTTATCCTTAAAAAAGCTTTAGGCATCTCTACCTCTTTCTTCAGAACAACCACTATAGGATTTGTGGGTTTTTTGACTTCAACCAAATGTGAGGGTTTTGTTAGAGCATTAGTGGGTAAGTGATAATTGATATGTAACCCCAGTTGTTTATGTATGGTTTTTTAAAGAGTGTTGAAGCATTTAAGATCCCATTGGGTAATAAAATACCTTTCAAAAATGGAGGAACCTAATTTTTTTAAAGGGAGTAGAAGGGATTGCCTTCATACTATGAATCCAAGGTCTACCCAAGATCATTTAAAAATAGTATTTTTTCAATTACATATAATTAATTTAACATGGTCTTAGGACCTAGGGTGATAGGAAACACAATGATTCTTATGGAAGTGGATTTGAGACTATCATAGCCTTGAAATTGTTTTAGGTTGTCAAATAATTGGTTTCTTCATATCCATGATTTTGAATAAATGAGAAGTGGACTATGTTAATAGTCATCTTGTCATATACAATTTCTCTTTTCAAATATTTATTATAGATCCATACTTGTAGATATGAATCTATATATCTCCTCCTATCCATATCAAAATCAAAAGGGAAACTTCTAAGATCAAATAAATAATAGACATTCATCAAATCCTAACTTTGTGGTAATATATAAAGATAAATGTAATTGGATTGGGCTTGAGGTGGAGGAGTAACATTTGATAGGTGTCCCAACCCTAGGGCATCAAGTAACATTGAATGGTGGGTGGGAGAATTCTTGAGTAAGTTAAGAAAATATATGTGGTAAAATGTATTTGTAAGGTATACAACTAAGTCATAATTTCCCATAGGTTTAGGAATGAACTTATCTTCAAAAAAAATTGAAAGGTGAGGAGTTATGGGTTGATACTCTCTTGTGAAAGTAATAATATTTTTTTCTTACTCTATTTCTAACTTCATAACCACAATCATCATAGTCTTCTCTTGAGGTCCCACTAGGGGAACCACATCAGGGTTAATTGAGCTAAAAGTAAAAGCTTCAACATCATGAGTGCCAGCCAAGGGAGCTTGGTTTTGTTGGATTGGTTAGTTTGATGGTTTACCTTGTAATTGGTTTTATGTAACATTCATCTTGTAATTGGGGAAAGGGTTTTGATAAATTTTTAGGTTTTATTTTTTGGGTGTTAAAGGACTATTATAGGGAGCTTGAGGGTTTGCATTTTCATTATGTAGGAGCATGTCAACAAAATTTTGCCTTTGGTCCTTAGGGAGTCTCTGAATAAATTTTTTATTCTCCCTATAAACATAATTGTCTTGTATGATTACTCTATGAAAAAGGAAATATATGTCAGGGCCATTCTCCCTAAGTCTTTTGTTTTGTCCTTATTGCTAAAAACTTTATTGGTTGATCCCTTGATAAAAGTTTTGAGTATGGAACTATTGAAAATGGTCAACATGTTGGAATTGGTTTTGGGTGTGATTTTGGAATTACATATTACATTGATTAAAATCAATTACATGAATAATAGGCAAAGGATCATGGTTACTCATACCTGAATTATTATTTGTGTTATTATTGTTCATGGTTTATGGTTGGTTATTGTTTATAGGGTTTGATTTATTATTTTATCAGTTATGACATAAGTAGTGGCATTCCAATTCATATTGAGAACATTAGGGCCTTGATTGTTATCATTATTTTGGTTTGAATTTTGAAAACCCCCATTGGTTTGGTTATAAGTAACTATACACCCATTGAATCCATAGTTTTATGGCCACTATCAATACCCACTTGGTCAATTCACAAAACACTCTCAATTACTTCTTCATAGGACCAATAAGGGAACTTTAAGATATCCTCCCTCATTTCCTTATTAAGGGAATGAATAAATAGATGAATATCTCCCTTTGATCCATATTAATAATATTGGTAGATGAATAAATAACTTTCCTCCATTTTATAATGAAATGGGTAGCATATTCATTATGTTCTTGCTCAATGTGCAAGAATTATTGAATGCTAGTTTTTAGTAACTTGTTCATATCAATGGCTTTGATGAATTATGCCATGAGTTGTCTAAAGGAATGGATGGAATCCTTAGGGAGGTGGAATTACCATTCAATTTAATTCCTTATAGCATTTTGGGACATATTTTAGCAACAATCAGGTCCCAAGTAAGATATATCTAATGATAGTGGCATATGATTTGACATGCACATTGGGATATCCTTCCCCTTTAAATTAGAAATTTTAGGTAGGGGATGTGGTAGAAGGAATATTGATGTGTTCTTATCAAGGGGATATTTCATATATTTAGTGTAATTCCCCATAAAATTAAATTTTGTTAAAGGTATGGTAGGACGAGGTTGAATGGGTGGGTTAGGATAGTGGTTGTTCGCGTAACCACTAAGATGAAAAGAGGGTGTTTGGTAAGGTGGTGTAGATTAGGATGGAAAATAACTGTCTGATTGGGTAGATTTTGAGAACATATGATAATAAAGAAGAAGATATTTTGATGGAGAAGGGTTGGGTGTTTGTAGAAAAGAGTATACATGGGTGGTACGTAAATATGGGGAATGTAGGGTGGTAGATTATTGGCCACCATATTTTTAGGAGGAGTGTACATTAACACACTTATAATTAAATTTTAGTTTATAGGTTGATAATGAGGATGGATATTATAAGAACTTGTATTGGGAAATCCACGAGTAATAATTTCCTGTGGGTGTTGGTTAGAAACATAATTAGGAGGAAGTGTGTAGGCTTGTTGTTGTGGTAACAAGTAAGCCATTATTGTAATAAGAATGGAGTAATGGAATTGATTAGGAGGTTTAGAGTTCATCCCTTGATTTAGATAGATTTGATTTATCTTCAAATCAAGAATGTGACCCTCCAAGGTGGAGATCAGTTCATTCGAGGTAGAAATGGTACTAGGTCTAAGAACCTCCTTTTTGATAGGTTTAGTATTGGGAGGTTGGTAACCATGAGGAAAATGGTTTATAGTACAAGATTTAGGATGATTTACCAGATTTTGTTATGTTAGGTTCGATATGTCCTGGTTATTTTTATAAGGGTGTGAATTTTTTTACATTCTGCTCACTTCATCTTCTAGATAATGGATTCTCCCAAGAGCATGAGGTTGTTTATAGATAATGGGGAATGACTATGGGAGGCTCAAGAATTTTTTCTTGCTCATCAATAGTGGTAAGAGAGTTAATGATAAGGTTATAAATGAGTTTGGAATGTAATACTTCTAATATGAGCTATGTTTTAATATCAACATATATGTTACTAGTAGGAAAATGAGCTTTGACCCTAAGGAAAAGACCTACCTTGATAAGGTGAGGACATTATAGGAATCTCATGAAAGAGGAAAGTAATGTTATTGTAAGTGTATAAAATCATATGAGCTTATTTATAAAATGTCTTAAAATTATATACTTATTGTTTTGAAAATTTTACCAAGGTTTAGTGTTCGTGCTCATTTTGACAAGGCTTTTTCTAGATGTTTTGGGTTATTTTGACAATGTTTAGAAAAGGGAAAATAACTAATCTATTTGCTGAAAATAGAATATTAAAAGAAATAAATTAATGAATAATATAAAAAAATTAAATAAAAATTCTTATTTATTTTAGTTTTTAATATCTTATATGCATGTAAACTTAAAACCAAAATTATGAAAGAAATATGTGTCAATTTCCTTAGTTTTTTCTAGCTTGCAAGCTGATTTGTTTAATGCAATCTAAATGTTATATTTATTTATTTTTTTGATTTTATTATCAAAGTGATATGAAATAATACTATAAATAATTTAAGAAGAAATCGACTAACGAAGGACTGAACAAGATAGATGATGTAAAGGATGAGGCACCTAAATGTTCCTTGGTGGACCTTCTTTTTGGTGTGGGTGTTTCAATGTCCATTATTGGTCATAACCTTAAACCCTTTATGGAGGAGAATGAAGTGTATCTAGATATCCCTGATATCATTATTGACAGTATTAAAGATTCACTAGAGAACTCTCTATTGGCACATTTCTATAGCTACAGGCCTAGAATTGATGGTTTTAGACAATGGGCAGCCAGGAAGTGGAAACAGATGGGATGCATTGAAGTGGTTTCCATGGATAATAATTTATTATTGCTTTATTTCTCTTATTTGGAGGACTATGTGAAATATATTAAAGGGGGGTTGTGGTTTTTGGGAAAATAATTTTTATCTCTAAGGAAATAAAAGTTTGGCCTTAACCTATATAGTGATTCCTTAATAAAAATCCCTATATGGGTTACACTACCAGGACTCCTTTAGAGTTATCATAAGAAGAGGTCTTCCTAGGAATTGTTAGAGGTATTGGACAACTAATGTCTATTGATCTAATTACAAAGTCTAAAAGGAGGTTGGTTTAAGATAGATTTAATGTCTATGTTTATACAAAAAAACCTATTTTAAGAAGTATTCAACTCAAATCCAAATTTAGAACTTTGACCCAGAAGATCCTTTATGAAAGGGATGATGTCATCTATAGAGGGTGTGATTTGGTAGGACATGTCAAAATCAACTACCTAATTTAGTATAAACCAATAGAGAAAGATCCTATGAAGGACACCCAAATTGAGAAGTCAGCAAGTGGGCCTTATGAGCCCCAGGGGAACCCCTAGATGAAATAATCTCCCCATTTTGGCTCTCTAAAGATAAAGAATAGTTATATTTCAAGAGTCCATGATCTTGGTATTGAGAGGAAAATTGATGATCTCCTTAAGGGAAAGCTAGTTATGCAAAACTTTAAAGATGATAAAATTAGTTCCTTGAGAAATTCTATGGTGTCAATGTGTATGAAAATAAATGAGCCCCTGAGGCTACTTATCCTGGCAGAGAAAGATAAAATGATTCTACCTTTAGAATATCTATCCCCTTTTGGATCTTTGAAATCTAAGGTTAAGAATTTTTTTTCTAGAAAAAAGTCAATGGGTTCCCCTAGGGATTCCAATAGGACTCCTTCCCTTGATAAGAAGGATCACATTACCAAGGGGTTCAACACCTAGTTGGGAATGCCTCTCAATTAGATTGTTTTTAGCAACTCTAATGTCACCCACAATGGTCAAAGTAATTATGACATCATCATGGGAACTCCACTAACTCAAGATGAGAAATGGAGAGAGGTCAAAACTCTTAAAAAGGAAAGGATAAAAGTGGCAGTTAGAGCCAGTACAAGAGAAAGGAAAAATCAAAATAATAATGATAAATCCCCTAAATTAGTAAAGGGAAATACTTAGAGATCATAAAGGATACTTAGATAGTCTAAGCTATTGTAAGTTCTATGGGATTCTACATGAAGAGCTAGGTTTCTTCAAGACCTTTAAGTTTTGTTACAATTGTTCATCCTCCTAAGTTTTTGAATTTTGATAAGTGCAAGGGATTCCTTGATAGGATCCCTAATGGTGTAAGATTACTTGAGAAAGATTGGTAGCATGAGCTAATTAGGGGCCTGGCCTCACTACCCAATCCTATAGGTGTTCCCGATTTAATCTATTGGAGTATTAAATGCATTTTTAACAACTTTTTAATTTTGAATTCTTGAGGTAAAATTTACCTCCAAAAAACAAGTTGGTGGGAGTGGTATTTATTAGTTAGACAGTACCACTGGAATTTTAAAAATTCTATGCTTTACTTAGTTTCCCATTGGATCATTAAGTTGAGTTTAATTCTTAGAAGCTTCAATGGTTTTTTCCCTTCGGCATGTGGGATGGAGAGTATAGATGGTCACCTTAAGAACACTAATGCCCTTTCGAGAGGTGGCCTCAAGCACTCTTCTAACTTCTTGAAGTGTAGGAATCTGATCCTGTATGTTCCTAATAAGATTCTGGAAAAGGTTGAAGATAATTTAAAAAACTCTCTCATAGGCATATTTGTAGGAGCAAGGCATTGCACTTAAGCAGTCAAGAATTAGACCAAGAAGAATTGGACCAAGGTAGGAGGGATGGAAATTTTTGTTATTGCTAACAAGTGCTTATTATTTTCATTTGGTTGTAAGAATGATTATATTAAGATTCTTGATGAAGGCCCACAGTTGATGGGTAAAGCAATTCTTTTACTTTAACCTTAGAAGCTAAATTGGTCCTCCTTAGAGTTTAAGTTGGATAGGATTACTTTGTGTATTAAACTCTTAGGTCTCCCTCTTACCTTTTAGGATGACTAGATTTTGAGAAGCATAGCGAAAACCATCAGATTACTTGTAACATTAACCTAGTCACCTTCTCATGTAAAAGGTTGATCTCAGCCTGACTATGTGTGTTTGTCTCAATGGATCAGTCACTTCCTAGCTCTATTTAGCTCAGGTTTGTTGTAGGCCCCTGGAATCATAAAATTATGTTTGAAAGGGAAAAATAAATTTGTCTATGTTATAGGAAATTTAGTCACCTTAAGGACTCATGCTCGTCAACCCAAGGAATCCAACAACATAGCAACCTTAGGGTGAAGGATCTTAAAATTAGCCCTAACTCTTGGAAGTATGATGGGCAAGTTCTAAACTTCCCCCAATTAAATCCCTGAAAAGATCAGGAGTTAAGAAGATGTTGAAGACATTCCAAGTAGGAACAATTTGTGGATCCTCATGTAGTTGGTTTTTTTTGTGGATCTGGTCTTTGACTTTTGCATTATTTTGAGTTGGGCTCTTTTTATTTGCCTCATTTATTTATTTTTCACCTGCTGAGACCCAAACCCTACTTGTGTCCTTGGATGGACCCCACACTAGTTTTATGGGGGTTTATCATGAATCAAAACATGAAAATATGAAATCAACTTTTATAATCCTAGCAATCACACACACTAATAATTTAGAAAATTGGCTTCATTTATACAAGCTATAAGTTGGTTTTAAATGCTTATACATGAAATCAAATGATATAAGAATGAAATAGTGAAAGTTTATTATTCTTATTTTTTGAGTTCAATATCATATATTTTTTTAATTGACTAATGAAATGAATGGATTCTAAATATAATAAACAAGGTTTGATTATCTAGGTTGTCTAGGTTTTGTGTGTGTGTGTTTGAGAGTTTTTTATATATAAAATATTAGCTAAACTAAAAGTAAAATATTAAAGTTATTTGTACCTACTATTCTTATTTTATTGATCTACCCTATGTGATATGTGTAGACATCTTGTTTTGGCCACAATTGTGTTCCAACCAAACTTCAAATTAGTTTCTACCAAACAATACAAATTAAGCCTAAGAATCACTGAATGTCCCAATTTCATCTACACATCAGACATTAGTGCTCAAAATCATGTTGAGGCATCCCTATTTAGGTTATTATCCTATCCACAATAATAACTTCTCATGAATTCATCTATAGTCAACTTGCGACCTAGCAAATTGACAGTTTGACCTTTGTACTTAAGCAGGGGACTTAAACAATACATATAGTGCAAAAATGCTAAGCAGAATGAATTAACTAAGCAAATAAAATTAAATAATTAAGTGAATTTCAATGTACAATTAGTGAAAATGATTTTTTTAAATGGAATTCTAATAAAATTGAGATCATGATGATGTCATCATCCTCAAAGTCAAGGAATTGAAAATATCCCCATTAAAGCCTTAAATTCAAAAAGGGGGATCCATGCTTAATAAATGGGATCTCTATCCCAAATATTAATTATTTGCCCCCTCTTTAACTCAACCAGGGTTAAACTAAACCTAACTATGATTAACTCTAACCTAACTTCACTTGGGTTAGAGTTAGTTTGGAAGGCTATAAATAGAAGGGCCAAAGCCATTCCAAAGGGAAGCTTTTTTATGTAATGTTATTATGCAAAAATACCTTCAACGATATCTCAAAATCCAAAGTTATAATGTTTAATTATTGAGAAACAAAGCATTATTGTAATGTTATAATGAAAAAAATATTGATAGATTGCTACATCTTTCCAAAGCTAACCCAAACATTGCCAAGATGACAAGGAGAAATGATGCAAGGATCACCATTGTCAAAGATTCTCTTAGCACACAACCGAGCACATTCTTCCATGGCCAACATTCAACTCTTATTCACAAAGAAGGTAAATAATACTTTTTTTTTCTTCCATTCTTAGTTACTTGTATTGTTATCTTACTCCTTTAGTGTCTACGCTCGAGGTGTTAAATTATTTAGGTGTTTTTCATTAGTTTTTATCTTACTAACACTTGACTAACTCCCCTCTTAGATTCCTATCTCATATAATGGCACACATGGTGGGACCACACACCCCACATGCATAATGGGAGAATATTTGGACCTATTTGGAGCTAAGAAGCATTCATTTTAGACATTGATTTCTTATTTTATCTAACTTTTCCGTGTTTGGCCTTTAACTTTGAAACTGTGAATTCATTATTATAAAACTACAAATTTAGAGAGACAAACTATGAAATAATTGACTAAAACTATGGAATCATCTCAAAAAATCATGAAATTACCTTTATTTTAATTCCACTCTATGAAATTGTAAAATTAGGGATAAAATCTATGAAATCGTGAAGGCAAACTGTGAATTCATCCTACATGAACCATGGCTTTTTTCATCTATTTTTTGGTGAATTATGAAATAGATTAAAATCTATGAAATCATCTTTTTCATTTGTGGAATCATTCTTTACAGTTGTCAAATATTATTTTTGAGTAGAGAAATCATATTTTTAAGTTGTGAAATTATCATTATGGGTTACAAAACCATTTGTTTAACTACGAAATCTCTAGCAACTAGCAAAATCGTAACTCTCTATTTATCTATGTTTTATGCAAGTTTTTTACACAATTACAAAATTAGTGAGATGAACTAAGAAATCATTGAGATAAGTTATGAAATCATTTAATAACTACAAAATCATTCTCTATAATTTTGTGTTGTATTCTGGTTTTCTAAGTTTTTATCCCTGAATAATTTCACAGATTACAATTTATTACGTAACTGTGAAATCATTCTAGAAAGCTAAATTTTGTATTTTATTGAGCTAAACTGTAGGATTTTCACCTTGGATTAAGCACAAATTAATCCACTAACCTTGTTCGCAGAGAATTGAGCTATGAAATAATAAGTCTAAGTGTTTTTTAATTCTTTTCTCCTTTTGCATAATCAAAATTCACAATAAAAGTTAAGATTCATCCACACTTGGTTAAGGTTCTTAAAAATCACTTAACATTTTGTATTTTAGTATTTCCAAACTTTTACAAGTGCAAACAAGGCTAAGGGGCCAAATTTTCAAACACATGTCAAGTTAGTGCTATTAAAAAGAACCTTCATTTTAGTTAGAGTTCTTAAGAGCTTTTTCAATTATTATTTGTTCTTTAAATATTTTCAATTACGTAGATTAATTAGTTGAGTTTATCAAACAAAAACTATAGTGTGTATGCTCTCCCCCCATCCCCTTTACGGAACTCAAGTGACCAAAAGCATTTGGTTTATTACCACTATTTGTTGAGTCTTATCAAAAAGAATGTCACGTATGCTCTCCCCAAGCTCTGAGTGATTTAGGTGACTCAAAAATGACCTCTAAAGTCTTTCCATTTTTCATTTATTTATTTTCTTACATTTGTATTATGGGTAGGAGTTCATCAACTCCTCACAAGTTTTTTAGGGGTGCGATGACCTGGGGTTTTATCTCCCAACATCATACCAACCCTACTCTACAATAGGGTATATAAATTAGGGCACATGATACTAGGATTACCAGGGGGTTGACTGGCTAGCCTCTCTGATCCTAATGAAAACCCAAGTCAAGTCTTGATAAACATCAAAACTTAAAAAGCAGTACATGGTTGGAATCACTATGTAAAGGAATATACCCTTGCATAGTAAGTTAGCAGGTATGAACTTGATTGATGTGATTGCACTCTTGTGTTAGCCACACTTGGGACCATCTAGTTTGTTCAAAACTTATATATTTTTAGTCAACCCCACTTTCCAATAAAATTCTTTCCAAATACTAAGTGTTCTTCACTCTAAGTTTGTGTCACATACCAATGCTTGAGAGATAGAAGGGGGCGTAAAAACTCTACGTACACATGTTCTTTGATTTTTGGATTGACACCTAATTCCTCACAAGAATTGGTATATCAGTGGAAATTTTGGTAGAAGTTATGCACACCCATGTCAGTTATGGGGAAAGATGAGCCATTTATGCTACTACTATTTTCTTTGATTTACATGTGTGTTTTTAGACTAGAAATTGTTTGTTTGTTCAAAATGAGTCATAACCATCATATTACTTTTACACCACTTTAGCCTAAGAGGTGTTATTCTACCTAAGTTATGTCACACTTTTGCCTTAGACTTTTTTTAATCTCAAAAATATGTGTGTCACCTGTTTAAATGAGGTGTCGTTACACTACCTATTTTATCCCAAACATTTACCTTGGGCTTTTAAAAAACCATTAGCATGCCATTTGATTCAAGGGGCATCATTATGTTGTTCATGTTATTCCAAAAAATGTTACCTTATTTTAAATCAAGTTCAAAACCATGTGTAGCTTTGGTTTAAAAAAGGTGTCGTTATGTTGTCCATTTGGGTCTAGTATGTTCTCCATTTGAAAAATCTAAGTCTTTTGAACCAAGTTCAGAATTTGTCTTGTGAAGTTCAGATTCAAATTTGATTGATCTACATCTCGGTCTTGCTTAATTTTGGCTTGGGTGTTTACCTCTTACCTTGAATTGTGTAACTTGGACTAATTCCTTGCTTTCTTTAAAAACCCTTTTGCCTAAACCTAGTAAGTGGTCTATTTCCATGTGTATCGAGTCAATTTATTGCCTTAAACTAAAATCAAAACTCACTTTTGATGTATGACTTTAAGCATGGTTAGTTTACATTGGATCCTTGCTTATCACTTGGGCTTTGATGCTTTACTCATCATTCTTATTTTGATTACTTGAGATTGAATTTCCTAATTAGTTTTAGGCATGTGCCTAGAGTGAATGCTTTTATACCAAGGTCAAGTTTGTTTTAAAATCCATGTGCCAAGATTGAGTCAAGTGTTTCAAACTATTTGCCTTAGAGTTAGATTATTTGCAAGTTTTTACCTTGACCTAGTTTATTTTAAAGTCTACCTTTGTGCCTTTTTTCCAAAGACCTAGCATTGCCTTGAATTTTTAGATCTTGTTCATACTTTTTAAGTCTAATTTTCTACCTTTTTACCAAATACCTGGCACTTTTTCATTTTAAACCTAGATCATATTTGTTCAAAACACTTTTCTTATACTAGGATTCAAATTTGCCTTTCATTTGACCATTTATGTGAAGGACCTTAGAGTATTTGAGACCAAATTTTATGTTGATAGTTTTAAAGAAGAGATCTATTCTAGGCCAAGTTTAAACATTTACAATAATAGATCGAGTTTTTCCATCTAGACCAAGTTTCAAGACATTTGCAAGCATTGATCAATCCTTCTAGACCACATTTCAAGTATTTTGTGAGTTTTAGACCTTTTATTTATGAGACATTAGTCATGAGTTCAGATATGCCTTACTACACACATGGTGGGACCATGTACAATATAGATCATAAAATCATAGTCATGAATCATGCCTTTGTTCAAAACCCATATGGTGATGACGTAGTTTGTGAGATAGATCCATATCCCCCTCACACAACTCAATATGTAGAATAAGGCCAAGATCTATTAGCATAATACCTGGTTAGTACACCCATTTATCTAGGTCAAGCATAAGAAAAACATCTCAATACCATGTTATTATTCCATCTACTATCAAACAAGCCCAATAGCAACCTTACTACATTAACATTATATCAAGCTATAAACTGTACTTATTTGAATCATCACTTGATTTAAAATAAGGATGAGGTTTTGGTTAGGTCCATAGAGGTAGGAGCCAAGTTTTTAGAAGATTTTCCCCATGAAAATTTACCTAGTCTAGTTAGAGCACCTTGTAACATATCTCATACTAGAAACATCGAATAAGCATCTACTAATTACCATTAAGCACTCATGCCAATGTCAAACAAATATCTAAAAGTGATTGCAAAGGTAAAGGGACCCATGGCATACCAATTCATGCAAATGCAACAAGCATATAAGACTTATCTTAATCTAACATGAAATTTCAACTCATTGGCCATATAAAATACCCTACTTGTAGAGCTAACTCCTTCAACATGAGTGCCAATTGATTCGCTCGGTCATACTAATTTGAATATGGACCCATTTTCCAAAACTGCTTTGGTAAGTGACATGTTTAATGCCCCTTTCATTGAGGAAGTGATTGTGGCTTCTACTCAGGACCATGTTCCAAATGTAGTGGATAACAAATAAGTGTCTCCTAATTTAGGGCAAGGTGGGTTAAATGAACCATAAAATAATCTAAAATAATAAGTTCCTCTTGCCAATATTACAATTGGTTTGCAACAATAGGGGAAAGAATGCTTAGTTCCAAACCACAATAGGTTAATCCCACTCATCAACCAGCTACTTCTTCAAGTACACAATAATAGGGGGTACATAACCAAACACTACCCAATGTTTTATCCTAACAAGTGGTGAATATTACCCTACCTCAATAAGAAATGGCTAATATTTTGTGACCATAAACACAAACCAGTTTACCACCTCATCAAAGTTAAAACATTATGCCACCTCAATAGGTTACAATAAATGTTATACCACAACAGACATAAAATAACATACCTCAATAGTTACAGATGTTGTTTAGTCAACAACATGTTCCTATTAGTTAACAACAAGTGTCAAACACCCAATAAGAATTTAGTTCACAACAGGTGTTTGTTCAAAAAAGAGGTGTCAACATCCAATAAGTACCTATTAAGAAACTAATACATTTTACCCATCATGTACCACATATTCAAAGATAGGGCCTTGGTCAACAACAAGTACCATTTATACAACCAGGTTTGACTAGTCGACAGTAAGTTCTTACTCAAACATAGCAAGCATAGTACCTTCCAAAAGGCCACATACTTCCATCACAACCCCAATTTCTTCTAACCTAAGACCATATCCTGAATCCAAACTAGAATATTTACCAATAACATATGCAGTATCTACAACCTAATCCCAATGTACAGATATATATTCTTGATTGATTGTTCCATCAAACCAACATTCCACAATATTCCATTCCCCCATTGTACCCCGATCAAGATAATACACCTTTGATCATATCCACAACCAAAACTAACTATGCCATCAAGTTTCTTGGCCCAATAATTGCAACATATGAAAGATGCAATTATAGCCATTTAGACGAGAAAATAAACTAAGAAGATCAAATTGGATGATGTGTGTTCATATCCATTTAACATGGAGTATCTCTAAATTCCATTTCATTTGGGTTATAAGCCACCAAATTTTGACAAATATAAGGGTAAAGGAGACCCTAGGGGGTTTTTTAAAGAGTTTTTGTCTCTTGCCAGCTAGTGACCTATAATGACATCTATCTACTTCTTTTTCATTGAATTCGAGCTAGACAGGCCTTGGAGTGGCTTCTTAAGTTACCAAAGAACTTAGTATCAGACTTTGATGAAATTTTAGATAAGTTTGTATAACATTTCTCCTACAATATCAATCATGATATTTTGATAGTTGATTTGAGATAGGCCAAGAAAAAAGTTGGTAAGAGCTTTGTGAGTTACAGTGATGGAGAGCACTTACTAGTCACTTCACCCATAATCTACCATATAAACAATTGGCAATTATGTTTACCAAAAATTTGCATAATGATATATCTTATCATTTTTAACTTTAGTGTGCTCACACATTCAAGGAGATCATTGAAAAAGGTATACATATTGAAAAATCTTATATTAATAAGGGATTATTATCTTCTTCAAACCAAAACCAAAGCTAAAACCAAAATTCAAGCCCAAGTTAAAGTCTTAGCCTAGTACAAATGCAAGCATCTACACTTGCTCAGGCTAATAACTATGAAAAACCTAATATGTATAACTACAATAAGAATGTTGTTGTTAATGGATTCACTAAGATGCATCACATTTAGATGGTGAAAACACTATCTGCTCGACCTCTCCTATAAATGCAGCTTATTTCATAAATGCAACCTATCCAACAAACATAGTATGTACCTCAACCTAGGCCAACTCTTCAAATGCTACAACCATCACCTTTTAAAAATCCTCTAAGAAGAATACCTACTCCTAGAGTCTTCAGTGACCTTGGTGATCCTGTTGAAGTAGTGTTTCATAAATTATCCACGACCAATATGATTAGTTGGTCGATTCTAAAACACTTTCCTAAGGGTATACTTTATCTAGATTGGTCTAAAGAGAATGAGTTTTGTGAATGCCATCATGTTCATGGACATTATATACACCATTGTGTGTAGTTGAAGCACCTTATTGAGAATATGTTGGAAAATGGAGAGATCTAGTTGGATAACAGAGCATCTAATTCCAATCAAAATCTAGGTATCTACCAAAATCCTTTTCCACAACATAATAATACCAATCAACAATAGTAGCAACAAATACCACATCCATAGTAACAATAATGAAAACAACAATAAAAATAATGTTAACCAAAAAATGGATGGAACCAAGCCTAGAATGAACCCAATAACAAATAGACCTATCATGTAGTTGTATATGACTACAATAATGTTATAGGTCATATTGTAGGTGGTCATGTGTCTACCATTACCATGAATTTGAGACTGAATACTGACAGGCCAAGAATATTACTTGATAATGTTAATTAGTCTACCAATGCTAGTAATCCTTCTTTGACCTATGATCGTAGCCAAATACAATAACAACCAAAGATTACCATTTCAAGTTCTTATGTTGATAACTCTTTATTGCCCCATGACCAAAACCAAGCACACTGACAATCAAGAATTACCTTCTTTGGCCCATCTCCATCATTTTCTAGTTATGATGGTTCTATACCCAATCTAGATTGTGCAATCACAACTTAACGATATAAATTCACCATCTTAGGCCAACAACCCCATACTAATGAGCCCATCCAACCCACTATGCCAGATAGGAGTAATCCAATTACCACTGTTAAGGAAAAAATGTATGATATTATGGAACAACTCCAAAAGACACCCACACAATTTATGTTTTAGATTTGTTGCATAAATATACCATCCACAATAATATCCTTACTAAATCCTAGGCCAATCCCAAGTGCCCAATGACATTATGCCAAACAAATTTCAAGCTTTGGTTAGAAACCTAACCCCAAACCAATATTTGACCTTCGACCAAAGTGATATGTCATCCCTTAGTCCTATCCATAATAACCCATTGTACATTTAAGTTGTTATAATGTGGCATAAATTTAAATGTGACCTCATAGACAATGGATTGGGCCTGAATATTTGTATCTCTGAAGTTAATCAAGCATCTAGGATATAGATTAGTTGACCTTCAATGAAATACTATTACTATCAATGCCTATAATAATGAAGAGTAAGAATCACAAAGAACCATTAATTTGCCTATGATCATTGGGCCTTTGACCTATGATACACTTTGCCATGTGTTAGATCTAGATTTATCATACAATTTACTTTTAGGTAGACTATGGATACATGAAATCTGTGCAATGCCTTCAACATTGCACTAGTGTATAAAGTTTCCTCACTTTGGTATGGAGGTAACTATCCATTGATATTTACATCCATATGAATGTTAAGTTGTGGAGCTAAAAGCTTCACTGATGCAAACATGGAGGAGGTTGTTGAGTGTCATAGTAACTGATGTCGATCAGGCAAACCGACGTCGGTCAAGGGTAGATAGGAAGCTACCGACATCGGTCATGGATCGGCCGACATCGGTCATCTCCAGATAGATAGGGACTGATGTCAGTCACCTGTGCATTCTAGAACTGTTAGTTACATGAATAGTTAGTTTGTTGAATGGCCAGTTTGCATGTAAAGACTAATTTTAGTCTTGAGCTGCGTTTCTAATTATTGTAATTAGGAAGTCGAATTATTGTTTGTATGGGATCTATTTAAGAGACCCATGGGCTGTATTTTAATTTGTAGAATCAGAAGGGTTCTATCCAAGGGAGAATCATAAGGACTTGGTGAGGCAAGGACAAGGGTTCTTCCCAATTGTAAGATCTAGGTCGGCAGGTGTGCAAGACCAGGTTGATCTACAAGTGTGCAAGATCAGGTGAGATCTACATGGTAAGTAAGATCATTTGATTTGCAGGTTGTTGCAAGATCAGTGAGATCTACTTGGAGTACGTGGTGTACTCAGACTTGGAGTATGTGTGTGTACTCGATGGTACTGGCACTATTGTTACTGACTGGTTGAAACACCAACTCGATTATTGAGTTGATTGTGTTTGTAATTGAGAGAGAGAACTCTTGAGGGAAGATTACTGGTACGCCCAAGAGGTGTGGGAAGAGTGTGATCTCTTTATTGTATTTCCTTCTGGATGAGTTGAATACAAGATTGTGTATTGTCTCTCATATTCTGTGTTATTTTTGAATTCTAGTTACTTATCATTTTGGTTAAATTTCATGTTTAGTTGCTTAGACAAAGGTAATCAAGTGTGCTCTTAATCCTGACAAATTGGTGTCAGAGTTTTGTGAGCCTAGGTCCTAACAGTTGGTATCAGAGCTTGGTTAGGTACACTAACAGGTGGTCAGAGCTTGTTAAGTGTTTGTTGATTATAGGTCACTCTCAGGAGTTTCTGATTGAGTGGGAGTATAGCAATGGCAGAAGAAAGTACACTAAGAATGGAGGAACTCAATAGCAAGAATTCTCAATTACTGAATTATGGAAAGAAAGAGCAGGTAAAGAAAGATTGTTGGTTGGTAGAAGATCAGCATGAAGGAAATGAAGAAGCAGATGTTGCAGGTGTTGTTTCACAGGATGCTCTTGTATGTTCCTTGGATAAAGTAGAATTTTGGGTTATAGATTCTGTTGCCTCTTTTCATGCAGTCCCAAATAGAGTATTTTTCCATGTTAATGTCTAGGGAGACTTTGGAAAGATTTATTTAGGGGTTGGTGAGCCATGTCAAATTGTTGGCAAAGGGGAAGTGCGGCTGAAATTGCAGACGGGCAACACACGGGTGTTGAAGGATGTCATGCAAGTCCCAGTCCTGAAGAGGAGTCTAATTTCTATAGGAAAGTTGGGTGATGAGGGATGCACAGTAACTCTCATAGTGGATGCACTTGAATTAGCATGTGGTAAGAAAGTAGGTATTTTTTATCTATCTACTTGTATTATTGATACTACTTCTATTGCAAAGATGTGGCTTTGTAGGCTTGGTCACATGAGTGAGAAGGGAATGCATGTTATTAAGAGGAAGTCTGATGTCTTTGACAAACTTAAGAACTGGAAAGCCTTGGTTTCCATGGAGGAGATGATGGACAGAGATCAGTCACAGGGGCTGAATAATTTTGAGCAGGGCAGTTTGGACAAGGTTATGATCCAAGATGAGCTTGCGGTAAAAAGTCATCACTCACAAGAAAACACAGTTATTGGCATCGATCAAGAGGAATCGACGTCGATCAAGTAAGTATCAACATCGATCATGTGCAGATCAGAGTTTGTGGTGTTGGGCAAGTGGATATCGACGTCGATCAGGGAATTAGCGTCGACGACCAGGTGGACACTGACGTCGGTCAAGGAACCGGCATCGGCGATCAGGTGGAATCGACATCGGTTGAGTGTAGACCAGGGTCGACTAGAAAATGGATTTTGGGTAGACATCAAGCTGTCAAGGAGTCTCAAATGCCCATGAGGAGGATTGAAAGTGTAAGTAAGCCTCAAATTTGTTATTCCCCTTCTTTAGACTACTTGTTGCTCACTGATGGTCAAGAACCATGAAATTTTAAAGAAGCAGAGCAGGTAGAATCTAGGAAACAGTGGGAGCATGGCATGAATGAGGAAGTTGATTCCTTGGATGAGAACCAAAGAGGAGATTTGTTAGAGTTGCCAGCCAGAGAGAAAGCACTAAAAAATGAACAGATTCCCATGTTAAAGAAGAGAGAGAATGGACACGTGAGACAGAAGGCCAGGTCATATGGTCTCGAGCAGGCTGTATGACAATGGAGGTTTGACAGGTGTATGACAAAGCATGGCTTTAGTCAATGTCAATGTGACCATTGTGTTTCCTTTACTAGTTTGGATAATATTAGCTACATTATCCTGTTACTGTATGTAGTGTGTATGCTTGTTGCAGGGTCACACATGCAGGGAGTTGTTAAGCTAAAGGTAAAGTTAGTTCAGAGGTATGTCATGAAGAATTTGGGAGTAGCAAAATTCTTTGGCATGAGTATTCCTAGAGATAGGGAAGATCACAGGTTGATGTTGTCTCAGAATGATTGTGTGAATAAGGTAGTGGTGAGGTTCAATATGCAAAATCGGTTAGCACACCTATGGATGGACAGTTCACAGAACAGTGTCCCAATTCACATGATGAGGTTGAGTACATGTGTACTAGACCTGAGTTTGCCCAAGCAGTGGTTGTTGTCAGTGAGTTTGTGGCCAATCCAAGAAAGAAGCACTAGAAAGCAGTTCAGTGGATTCTCAGGTATCTGAGAGGGACCAGCAGCAGGTATACATGTGATGCAGGGTCAGAGACTTCTCTACATGGGTATGTAGATTCGGATGTGGTAGGGGACTTGGATGATAGGCGTAACACCATAGGATGTGTGGTGGTTGGTCTTCAAGATTGAACTTGAAAAGGGATACAAGCCAGGAAACAAAATTAGATGATGTATAGGTACAGGTACAGGTGCAGTTGTTTATCTCTAAGTGGGAGATTGTTAAGTTGTGGAGCTAAAAGCTTCACTGATGCAAACATGGAGGAGGTTGTTGAGTGTCAAAGTAACTGACATCGGTCAGGACAACTGACATCGGTCAGGGGTAGATAGGAAGCTGCTAACATCGGTCATGGATTGATTGACGTCGGTCATCTCTAGACAGATAGGGACCGACGTCGATCACCTGTGCATTCCAGAACTGTTAGTTACACGAACAGTTAGTTTGTTGAATGACCAGTTTCCATGTAAAGACTAATTTTAGTCTTGAGTTGTGTTTCTAATTATTGTAATTAGGAAGTCTAATTATTGTTTGTATGGGATCTATTTAAGAGACCCATGGGCTGTATTGTAATTTGTAGAATCAGAAGGGTTCTATCCAAGGGAGAATCATAAGGACTTGGTGATGCAAGGACAAGGGTTCTTCCCGATTGTAAGATCTAGGTCGGCAGGTGTGCAAGATCAGGTGAGATCTACATGGTAAGTAAGATCATTTTATTTGCAGGTTGTTGCAAGATCAGTGAGATCTACTTGGAGTACGTGGTGTACTCAGACTTGGAGTATGTGTGTGTACTCGGTGGTACTGGCAGTATTGTTACTGACTGGTTGAAACACCAACTTGGTTATTGAGTTGATTGTGTTTGTAATTGAGAGAGAGAACTCTTGAGGGAAGATTACTGGTATGCCCAAGAGGTGTGGGAAGAGTGTGATCTCTTTATTGTATTTCCTTCTGGATGAGTTGAATACAAGATTGTGTATTGTCTCTCATATTCTGTGTTATTTCTAAATTCTAGTTACTTATCATTCTAGTTAAATTCTGTGTTTAGTTGCTTATACAAAGGTAATCAAGTGTGCTCTTAATCCTGACAAATTGGTGTCAAAGCTTTGTGAGCCTAGGTCCTAACAATGAACATTACAAGCATTTAGAAGTTGAATATGAAAGCTACAAATACCGTTTTGGTCTAGACCTAATACCAAAGAAGGATAAAGATAAGAAGATACTTATTGAATTTCTAGAGACCAATTGTATAAACCCTAATAGCCTTGACTCAACTTCACATATGCCTCCTATTAAAATTTATAATCATTTTACCATTTCATATAATGGTCCAGGAGATTATTTTACCCATGATACCTTCTATATTTCCAAGCTTCCAAAAAATCCCAAGACCTATAGAAGGCCTAAAGTTAAGCCAATTTATATGGAATGGCGATGAAATGGAAAAGTAAAGCTTTATATCCCATCACCTATTATTTTCACACCGGTCACTAGCCAAAAACATGACCTACTTACCAATGATGATTCCTAGTTATACAATGACAAATTAGGTGATTGTTATCAAAGTACAAAGTATCCCATCCCTAACATGATTATGGATAACCAAGTTTATGAAGGTAGAAGCTTAGGGGAAAATCAGTAGGGTACTTTTGATCCCATTTCGATAATAAAATATAAAGAAACTCATGGCCTTGGATTTAAATCTCCTAGGGGTGACCCCATGTATCTTATTCTTATTCTTACATCGATGACTAGTGATGATGATGTTGACAATGAAGCAGAGTAATATCATAGCATATATGAAGACCTTACCAGTACTAAATTATTTGACTCATATACCATTTGTACCATTATGCTAGTAATCCAACATTCCTTACTTACCCTTTATCATCCTCAACTTATAGACTGGGTTCAACAAGAATCCACCATACCTTTAGATGAGTATGAGAATGATGAGGCATTTTGTGATTTTATGGGCCTAAGAGACAACATTCCTTTGGGAGACCATAAATAAGGGTTATCTATCAAGTTATATTCTACTACATATTTTGGAAAGCGGGTGAACGCCCTTAGCCAAAAATAAAATAATAAAACATCAAAGTCCCAAAGTGAAAACCTCTTTGAGGTGTTTTTAGACCAAGGTAAAAGTAAATAAAAATGCCAGTCTCTTAGTGAAAACATATTTCAGGTGCCACTATATGGGGATGTTCACCCTTTTTTGAAAGAAGCTCGAGAGATCACCAATAATGAACTTACTTTTAGCTATGAGTTAAGTACAGAGGAACAACATGCCTTTGATCAAATTGTTAGAGAATGTCCTACAGTGTTGTAACATGGCCCTTCATACCATTAAGAGATTCAAATTCATCTTGCTTGAGAGAAATTGAAGAACCAATCTGACTATAAGACTTTGCCATTATTGGCCAATTTACATATTTGCTAACTATTATGGAATATGGTTCGATTATCCTAGTAGAGGATACCATGAAAGTCAACATCAGGACTCTAGAGGACCCAAAGTGAATTAAATTAGGTACATCCCTCATTAAGGAGGTACGTGAAGTCTTTACAACTATTTTAAGGGAGTTTGTTGACATATTTACATGGGATTATTCGAACATGTCAAGTTTGGACCCCACCTTGGTCATACACCATCTTGTTGTACATCATGATGCCAAACCCATTAATCAAAAACTACATAAGATGCATCCTCGTATTGTTGTGTTAGTTAAGAAAGAGTTGTTAAAACTCTTAAAAATAAGATGCATCAAACTGATCGACTATTCAAAGTGGATATCCAACATTGTGCCTATCAGTAAAAATCTAAAAGGGATCATGATATACAATAATTTCAAAGACATCGACAAGGTACACCCGAAGGATGACTTTCCTCTACCAAATATCGACATGATAGTTGATTCCATAGTTGGGTATGAAATTCTTTCCCTCATGGATGGATTTTTAGGATATAACTAGATCAGGATTATTCAAGAGGACCAACATAAAATAACATTCACCATTCCTTGGGAAATGTTTTGTTATCAGGTCATGCCATTAAGTCTGAAGAATGTAGGGGCAATATACCAAAGGGTTATGATTGTTATATTCCATGACATGATACATGATATTGTCAATGATATATTGGGTAAATCTAAGACCTATGCAGATCATCTAGTTATACTATGAAGGATATTTAAAAGGCTTCATGAGTACAAAGTTCAACTTAATCATAAGAAGTGCATCTTTGGTGTTGCTTTAGGCAAACTATTAGGCTTTATTGTATCTTGTTGAGGCATTGAAGTTGATCCTGTAAAGTTATAAGCCATTACTGAGATGCCTCCACCTTACACTTTGAAATAGCTCCATAGTTTCCAGGGAAAAACCCAGTCTATTAGACACTTCATTTCATAGTTGGTTTATAAATACCATCCTTTCACTCATTTATTGAAGAAATATACTACATTTATTTGGGATGTGGAATGTTAGAAAGCCTTTGAGCACCTGAAGGAATACTTAGTTGATCTACCTATTCTCTTACCACCAATACCAAGAAGGCCATTTCTACTTTACCTAGATATACCACTAAAAATGCCCTAGGGGCACTTTAGTTCAACATGATGAACATAGGAAAGAACATGCAGTGTACTATCTAAGTCGTACATTAGTGATATATGAACACAACTAGACACCAATTAAAAAATCTTGTTTATCTATGGTCTTTACAGCCCAAAAACTCCATCATTATATGTTCAACAACAATACCATAGTCATCACCAAAGTAGATCCACTCAAGTATCTACTATCAAAAATAGCTTTATAGGGTTGCATGGCTAAGTAGATCATGCTTCTGAGTGAGTTTGAGATTAAGTATGTCAATCAAAAAGCCATTATAGGACAAGTACTTTCAGATCAACTTGTTGAATCTCCCCTATCTGATACTCAACCACTTACTTTTGCATTCCCAGGTGATTCCATCATGACTATCATAGAAACACCTCTTGAGGAGTAGCATTATAAGCTATATTTTGATGGGTCATTTAGATCTCATGGATCAGGTGCAGGACTTACATTTATTACACCACAAGGAGTTCTCATTCCCAAATCATTTTGTATTAGCTTTCCTTCCACCAATAACATGGTTGAATATGAATCACTTATTACAGGGCTTCATCTAGTAGTACAATGGAACATTCAATATTTATTGGTTCATGGAGTTCCTAACTTATCATTAATTAGGTTGCAAACTAGTTTTAGACCAAAGATGATAATTTGGTACTGTATAAAGCCATAATGGACATTCTTCAGTAGTATGTTGCTCACATTTAGTTTGAACACATACCTCAGCCAAAAATAGGACATCAAATTTCATGACTACCATTGGTTCTTTGATCTATAGCATAAACAAGGCAAGAGACTATCAGTTCTTCTTTGAACATCTTCTAGTGCATGCTCATCAACCCTTGACTGTTGAAAAGATCTGTGATATTAGTGGTCCCAATTCTATTTGGATTTTAATTTATATAATTACCTCCATGACCAAGTCCTTCCACCCAACCTTTCACGAAATAAATAAAAAACACTTTCACACACCAAGCCTGTTAATATACCCTACTTAGCCCAACCCTTTATCGAAGAATATTTGATGGAACTCTGCTTCATTATTTGAATTCATCAGAAGTTGCATTAGAATTGAGAGAAGTTTATAAAGGAATTTGGGGAGACCATACGAATGGGGCCATCCTTGCCAAAAAGCTCCTATGTACTAGTTATTATTGGCCAACCATAGAAGAATATGTAACTACTTATGTGAAAAGATGTAAACAATGTCAGAGGCATACAAATTTTATAGCCAAAACACTCAAACCAATGACTACACCATGGCCATTTTCAATATGGGGACTCAATCTCATCGAAAATATTAACCCTACTTCATTAGATGGCCATAAACATATCCTTACCACCATCGAGTAATTCACTAAGGAGCTTGAAGCTATACCTCTCACTTACGTGATTGGAAAACAAATTTCCAAATTTAACTTCAACCATCTCATTTTTTGTTATGATATCCCATCTGACATTATATCTGATAATGGCAGATCAAATAAGAATAAGGATGCAAGGTGATTGGTGTCTAGTTTAACATTACCCAACATTTTCCACCACATATTACCCATAAGGTGATGGCCAAGTAGCAGTATTTAACAAGGCCATTGTCAATATTCTTAAGAATATTGTCAATGATGTTGGTCATGATTGGCACTTACAGATCTTTTGTACCCTCTGGGATTAACATATTAATTATTGTAATCTAATAATATCCACACCATATTCCCTTGTTTATAGCACTAAGGCCATTCTTCCCATTGAGGTTTAGTTTCCTTATCTACGTATCTCATTGAAACACATCCTTGATGATGAGGATTATAGAGTTTCTCATCTACAAGAGTTAGAATTTTTGGATGAAAAATGCATGGCACTATAAAAAACCTTTAAGCATATTAGAATTGATTATGTGGTTAGTATAACAGGTGTGTCAAGCATAGAGAGTTTGAGTTTGGTGATCTTGTCCTCAAATAAAACTAGAACACCATGGCCGATAAAAAAAGAAAGACAAGTTCAAGCCTAATTGGATAGGCCCTTATGTCATTATTGCTAATTATGGCTCAGGAGCTCATAAGTTAGCCACACTAGATGACAATAAACATGATAAACCCATAAACATAATATCCCTCAAGTGTTATTTCTATTGAGAAACCTGAGGTATTGTCTATGAGGATCATTTACATCATACCATAATATCACTTTCATTGTACCATATCGCATACCATTCCTTCCATACCTTCTCGATTGGCCAAAGTTATTTACCCTCCCTTGCCCACCCTTTTTGACCTTGGTTATAATCCATTGGTACTTCAAGAACCTTTAGAGATTGGATTTAGATGAAGTTTCATTAGTTGATATAATATGGTGATTCGTTAAGCACATATTTTTCAAAACAAGGTAGTATCTTGGGCAGTATGACAGTGGTTTGGCAATTGCATTATTAATTGTTGTCCTATTCTATCTCATTACCTATTCTACTAATTATAATTACCTTTGGGAAAATTAGTATCACTAACCTATGCCATTATTTCCTCATTATAACTGCCTTTTGGAAAATTAGGAAAATTCCCATTTTTATCCACATTGTCGCATCACTATTCTATACTTTGTTATTTGCCCATTCATGAACTTTTTGTCACCTAGTCAAATTCTTCTACTATAAGGCAGAACTATAGTGACTTGAGGTCCATTTGGACTATGTAGGTAACACTTAGTGTTTTATGAGGTTAGTTTAGTCACCCCTTTGCCATGCTCTTTCCATTTTATGAGCATGTTTAAGCCATGTTCTCACCACTTTGTGAGCATGTTTAATCCATGCTCTTGTTATTTTATGAGCATGTTTAAGCCACATCTCACCATTTTGTGAGATGGACCATTTTGTATCTCATTGATCCATAAACTCTACACTGATTTAGTGGGCAAAGTGAGTTTACCTTTGATCCTTTCATCAAATTACTCAATTTCCCAAAAACACTCAAGGAAACAAAAATTGAATTTGACCTTTATTCGTATTTAGTTATTTATGCATTCAATAGTGATTAATAAATAAGATTAATCAAAATGCAGAAAAAGAATGCACAAATAGAATCAAATCACAACAAGAACATGATAATGGAGTTTGATAATGCCTACATCTCTAGTTCACTTATAGTACAAACTAATCCATTTCCCTAAAAAGTGAGTACATGGCCAACCCTCACAATTGTCAAATGGATGCTCTAAGACTGCATACAATTCAACAACAGACCTTCAAAAAGCCCTAGCATACATGGATAGAACTTCCACCTTCTTTTTGTCAATGCAATCTCGTAAGCCTATGGATTTTAGCCAAAAATTCTAAAAAACTGACTTACAAAATGGCTTTAACAAAATCAATACAGGTCTTCAAACATACCATTGAAATTGTCTCAGAGTCTAAGATAATTCCCTAGTTTACACCAAGAGCTAAAAATGCCTCTAAGTTCTTCAAATTGTGATATTTTGGAAAGCTAGTCTATATAATGGCCAACACTCAGTCTACCCAAACTAGTTGTTAAATACAGTTTCATGCACTTTATATAGTGCTTACATGAGCATTCCAAATGGTTGGATGCTTATCCTTTTAACACAAAGGGCATGGTTCGAATCCCATGGGTCTCATTTCAGGGCCTATCTATTATCCCACATGGACGGGATTTAACTCAGCTTTGATTTTATTAGCTCGAACCCATGGTTTATTCAATGCCAAGTAATTTTTGTTAGGCAAAGCACATACAAACAACACAAGGGTTTGTGGTAAATAGAACTTGTGGGGAATTTGTCATGTGGTGTGACATGGTTTGCTCATGCTTTGAATTGATCTATTGGCTTTAAATCATGGCATGTATCTTCAGGCTTGGGATGTAGCAACATACTTCATGGCATATGCCACATCTCCATCTCTTACCTTGGAATATTGGCTTGGAACATTCTCGAACTTACCGTGTTAAATCCTGGGTTATTTATCCTAGTCGTGCTAAACTTGGCATTTGTGGTGAATAGACTCTTATTCTGTGTTGGTTGGCTCAGGCTCATTTCTACCCATTCGAGTTAAATTGGGTCATCCCAACTCAAGCTCTCCACCCCAACTAGAGTTTGGCTCTCCAACTTGGATCTCAACACCCCAACTTGGGCTCGAATTGGCATTGAGCATGATAAATAAAATTTGACTATGGAGAAATAAAGTGGTGGCAAGCCATGTGGTGACTTGAGAACCCACCATGTGGACCACTCATAATTTGACACTTGTCGATATCCAATTAGATGGATGTTCCATAGCTCTATCAGCAATAGGGTCCCATTCTGAGATAAAAGTAGACTCCATCGACTAAGGTCCCTATAGCTAGCTTATTTTTTTATGCCATCTGCATACACCTGTGAAAGACAAATATTTTTCTTGCATAAACTCATTGCCATGTGTCGTAGCATGATTAGTACATTTGGTGAGCTAGGATTATGCCACATCACCCTGTGTTACCTTTTTGCCCTATTGATTTGGAAACTTCAATGCATGATATCTTGCACATATGAGCTCAAAATTGACCCATTCAAATTGCATCAAAAATCTCTCAATGAGCTCTATGTTGTGCCATCAATCAATCTACAATTTAATGACTTCTATTTTAGAGTGAATGTGAATCCTCCTGGATCAATCCTCCCTACTAAGAAGGCATTTAGTCCACCAAAAGCTGGTATGCAAATTGATCTTCTAAAGTGCCAGTCAATTCTAAAGAATTTTGATGGACCTTTATCAATCTATTCAAGTTTTATAATTGTACCTATAATGATTAGAATAACTGATTGATCACATCTTATTTAAACCCTCTATTGCTACACAGTCATCAATAACCTCTACATAGAATTAGGATTCAAAATGCAATGATTTCTTATGTTATACAGCTTCACAAAAACCTCCATACATATAAGCCTAGTGAACTCTTCTATAGCATGGCTGCAATGAGCTATACACAAAACTATGATTTTGTATGTGTATCCATGTTTTGTTCTGTTATATAGCCTTGTGTGGATAATAACATGTCCATTAATGTTCTCTTCTACTACATAACCTTAATGGCCTTTATACATAATTACATGTGTATACCTAGTGCTTCTTAGGTCTGCTAAGACTATTTTTTGCGTAATAACACTTGATAAAAACAAGCATATCCCAATCTAAATATACTTTTGTTAATAGAAAATGTCTACCAAAATGTGAGAAGATAACTTGAGTATGATAAACTTGTCACTCAATACTTCTCTACAGGTGACTCCATAATAAAATAAACTACAATTTTTATAATGCATGTATATATACATACAAACAGTGCCCCTTGGGTCTTTAACAACTATGCATGATGTGTGTCACAATATTACCCATATGGGTCTTATTCATATATCCTAACTAGCACATTATTTATGTTGGTTTTATGAGTATATACAAATTAATAACCAAAATACTTAAAATCCTTTAACTACCACCTAAGATTCCTCACCAACTATAGAATATTGGTGTGGGCCTGGCTCTTTTAGTAGTCTCCCTATGGATCATCATACGTCTTGCCTTCAAGTTCTTGATGGTCACCTAGTAAATATGAGTCTGATGTCTGACTGGAATCATCATGATTGAGTCTAGAAACCTACCCCATCTTAAACTGCATGATCCAAGTGTGACCAAAGTGAAGCTCTATGTCATCATCTTTAAAATATGGTTTCCAAGTGAAGAGATACAAATTTATTAGAACCATCTCATCCATCTCCAATGGGATGATATCGAGAGTCACCATGTTTGAGAACTGTCTCCCAACTGTAAATCATAAGGTGCAACAACATGTTTCCATACCTTAGATAATACCATTTTGCATGCCAACTATTTTAGCATGCGATAGTGGAAATATTGGCAAGCCCAATTGATGTACTATGTCAACAATCACATAACCTATTCCAATGTCCCCATCAAAAACAAGTCTAATGACACATCCCTATGAAATAACTATAATACTCTGTCTGAAGGCTCTCATATATCATAAGACAATGTTTGGAGGTCCAGATGGTATCCTCTATCAAACTGGGGATTCTAAATGCTGACTAGTATTTGGAATAGCAAGATCCTTTCCTCTACTCGCATTCCTCTATTGTAACCACTGTAGTGCATGATCAAGATGTCACAATCAAAAATATTTTGCCACATGTCCACATCTTGAAAAATGACTACAGATTCGACTAGTTAAAGTACTATAATCATCTCGATGGAATTTCTTCCATCCTAACTCTTTTACTAATTGATCAAAAAGAAAATTAACTTTCTATTAAAGTTCGATGATCTGTTGATCCTGTGTATACTAATGTGCACTCATGTTCACCACTATTGTATTTAGTTCTGCCATCCATTGTGTCTATTCTTTTTGATGTGACACAATCATTTGTATCATTGTTCCCAATAACAAAATCATCATGGGTAACTACATCTATGGATATAAATCCATGGCATTAAGCAGGTCCCAAATAGTCACACACACTGTGAAAAATCTATTAGTGACTGGCAAGAACTGCTTTGATACCAACTTAATCCATAAACTCTACACTGATTTAGTGCACAAAGTGAGTTTACTTTGGATCCTTTCATCAAATCACTCAATTTCTCAAAAACACTCAAGGAAATGAAAATTGAATTTGACCTTTATTAATATTTAGTTATTTATGTATTCAATAATGATTAATAAATAAGATTAATCAAAATATGAAAAAAGAATGCACAAATAGAATCAACTTATGACAAGCACATGATAACAAAGTTTTGCAATGTCTACATCTCTAGGTTCACTTATAGTATGAACCGATGTATTTCCATAAAAAGTGAGTACCTGGGCAACCCTCACAATTGTTAAATGGATACTCTAATACTGCATACAATTTGGTAATAGACCTTTAGAAAACCCATGCATACATGGATGGACCTTCTTCCTTCCTATCGTCAATGCAATCTCACAATCCTATGGATTTTAGCTAAAAAGTCTCGAAAATGGACTTACAAAATGGCTTTAACAAAATTGACATAGGTCTTTCAACATACCATTGAAATCATCTCAGAGTTTAGGATAATTTCCCTAGTTTACACTAGGAGCTAAAAATGCCTTAAAGTCCTTCAAATCATGATATTTTGGCAAACCAGTTTATATGATGGCCAATACTTAGTCTACTTAGACTTGTCATTAAATACAATTTCATGCACTTTATATAGTGCTTGCATGAGCATCCCAATCAGTTGGATGCCTATCCTTTTACCACAATGGGCATGGTTTGAATCCCGTGGGTAACATTTTAGGGCCTATCTATTATCCCACATGGATAGGATTTAACTTAGCTTTACTTTTATTAGCTTTAACCCATGGTTTATTCAATTCCAAGTGCCTTTTGTTAGGCAAGGCACATAGAAACTACGTGGGCATTCATGGTAAATGGAACCCATGGGGAATTTGTCATGTGGCATGACATGGTTTGCTCGTGTTTTGAATTGATCCATTGGATTTAAATCATGACACGTATCTTTAGGCTTAGGATGTAGCAACATACTTCATGGCATATGCCACTTCTCCATTGCTTACCTTGGAACATTGGCTTGGAACATTTTTGAACTTGTCATGTTGAATCCTGAGATGTTTATCTCGATCATGCTAAACTTGGCATTCATGGTGAATAGATTCCCATTTCGTGTTGGTTGGCTCAGGCTCATTTTGACCCATTCAGGTTAAATTAGGTCATCCCAACTCAAGCTCTCCACCCCAACTTAGGGTTGGCACTCCAACTTGGGTCTCAGCACCCCAACTCAGGCTTGGCACTCCAACTCAGGTCTCAGCACCCCAACTCGGGCTAGAGTTGGCATTGAGCAAGATAAATAGAATTTGACTATGGAGAAATAAAGTGGTGACAAGCCATGTGGTGGCTTGAGGACCCACCACATGGACCACTCACAATTTGACACTTATTGACATCCAACTTGATGGATGCTTCACAGCTCTATCGGTTGTAGGGTCCCCTTCTAAGATAAAAGCGGACTCCACTAGTTATGATCCTTGTAGCTGGCCTATTTTTTATGTCATATGCATATGCCTGTAAAAGACTAATATTTTTACCACATAAACTCATTGTTACATGTCACAACATGATTAGTTCATTTGGTGAGCTAAGATTACACCACATCACCCTGTGTCACCTTTTTACCCTGTTGATCTGGAAACTTCAAAATGTGATATCTTGTGCATACGAGCTCAAAATTGAACCATTTAAATTGCGTCAAAAATCTATTAATGAGATCTACATTGTGCTATCGATCAATCTATAATTTGATGACTTTTGTTTTGGAGTGAACGTGAATCCTCTTGGATCACTCGTAATTCTCAATTGATTTGAGATACCAAAAACATTCATAAAAGACCGAAGAAAATATTAAAAATCACAAAATCATGAAAATTGGCTTAGAATTTTCATGTGAGATATAATGGTATTAAAATTTTATGGGATGGGCCATCTTACCTATTCAGTTTCATTTCTAGACTACCTTAGTCTTTTTCCTCCCATTTCTGGGAGAACTACATCGGCCTGATGTCTACATGAACTATGTAGGTATCACTTAGATACATGGGGTATCTTGAGTTAGTTCGGCTGTCGCCATCACTTCACCTTCCTTTCTTTTATGAACAATTATTTACCTCAAATATTATAGGAATCCTAACTATTTCACAAGTAACCACTTGTCCTTTAGTTTACCCATCCTTATTGGCCTTAGTCATACACTCTCATCATTTTATGAGTTCATGTTGTGAGCATTGTGTATTCAACTTTGATGCACTAATGACCACTTAACTTTTATTACGCTCTCACCATTTTACAAAAAAACCATTGCCAATGCTCTCGCTATTTTGCAAGTTCATTTTCATTTTAAACCTTAGATGTAGTAGACACTATGAATTACCAATTCAGTTCATTTATGGATGCTTGTATTTTGTCTTTTAGTGTGTTTTTTCCTAAACCACACTTTCACGCTTGCATGATTTGTTTGTGTTGACATTTTAATAAATGTGAGTGTCATCCCCCTCATGCCAATTGTTCTTATGTTGTTTTACCTATGTCATTGATACCTAGCTTAGGGGTCACCTTATTGCCAAGCATAACACCTCTATTACACGTACATGAAAAAAATTTGTTTTATTTTTACTGACATTGTAATTAACCATTGTTTATATATTGCCTTTGTACGTTTAGATTAGTTTGTTTATTTGCATTTTCTTTGCTTTGGATTTTTTATTTGTTTTGATTGTTTAATTTTATTTCTTTATGACCTTATTTGTTTGCTTCTATTTATTTGTGTTTTGTTATTTTTTTATTTCTATATATTGGTGTTTTATTGTTTGTTTATTAGTGTTTTGTTTTGTTTTTTTGTTTTTATTTTTCCTTTTTGCCTTTTCTTTCTTGGTTTTCATAGGATTTTTACATTTTATTTACACTTGAGTATTGATTACCCATATCTTATACCCAAGCTGTGAATTTGTGTACGTTTTTACACTTAATTTATTGCATTATATTTCACTTGAGATTTGATTGTTCATATCTTATTCCTAAGTGATTTGTACTTATATTTATACTAAGTTTTACCTGCTTTGGATACACATTATTATTATATTTTTCTATAACTATGATATATAATATCACAAGCTACAACAAAAATTAGGCTAAAGGATCTATTAGACAATGTAGTGGGAAGTACTTCTCCTTGTTCACCCCTGGAAAATCCTTGACCTATCCAAACACTACCCAAATATAGAGTAATTAATAAAAAATGAATTATAATCCATGCTAGTTAGGATGTGCATCTCTGTACTAGTAGGTATCTCAAATTCATCTTTCTCCTATGTATCGGCTTATTGTTACTTTGTGAGTACAAATTTAGTATGTAAGCCCTCTTTCCCAATTTACCATACCAAGGCAAATCATGTGAACCTTTTCTACTCATATACGCCCTAATAGGGCAAATATGAATTGTACCATGCTTCTATCTACCTTATTGGGGTAAACCACTAAGCCAATGATTATAACTACCTTTGGACAAATCATTATTTTTCAACCTATCTGCCCTATTAGAGTATTTTTCATCATTCTAATGATTATAACCAATTTTGGGTAAATCATTATTTTTCACTCATCTACTCTATTGGGGCACCTCACTATGCCACTGATTATAACTTCCTTTGGGTAAAATAGTATTTCCACCCCTGTTACCTTAGGTCACATCCTTTCTCTTTTAGAGAACTTTCATTGACTCTATTTTTCCACTCGATCCCTTCAGTGGGCATCTAGGGCTCATCCATCACCTTCTAGGGTATTATCCAAGGCATCGATAACTTTTTCATTCTTTGAGAAGATGTTACTATGCTTATATCTTATAACACCTTCCCAAACAAGGCAAACTGTAGACACCCTATTTTGGCCACAACTTTGTTCCAACTGGACTTCAAATTGGTTTCTACCAAACAATAAAAATTAAGCCTAGAAATCATTAAATGTCGCAAATTCATCTGTGCATCAGACATTAGTGCTTAGAATCATGTTGAGGCATCCCTATTTGGGGTATTATCCTATATGCAATAATAACCTCTCATGGATTCATCTCCAGTCAACTTATGACCTAATAAATTGATTTTTTGGCCTTTAGACCCATTTTGCCCTGGTACTTAAACAATTCCTAAAGTATAAAAATGTTAAGCAGAATGAATTAACTAAGTAAATAAAATTAAATGCTTAAGTGAATTTTCCATGTGCAAATAGTGAAAATGAATTTTATAAAAAGGAAATTCCAATAAAATTGAGGTCATGATGATGTCATCATCCTCGAAGTCAAAGAATTAAAAATATCTCCATTAAAGCCTTAAATTTAGAAATGGATAGCCATGCTTAATAAATGGGATTCTTATCCAAATATTAATTTCTTGTCCCCTCTTTAACTCAACCAGGTTTAAATTAAACCTAACTATGATTAAATCTAACTTAACTACACTTGGATTAGATTTAGTTTAGAGGGATATAAATAGAAGATCCAAGGCCATTCCAAAGGGAAGCTTTTTTTGTTTAATTTTATTATGCAAAAATACCCTCAAAAATATCTCAAAAATATCTCAAAAGCCAAAGTTATAATGTTCAATTATTGAGAGACAGAGCATTCTCGTAAGGTTATTATGCAAAAATATTGATAGATTACTACATCTTGCCAAATCTAAGCCAAACGTTGACAAGGTGACAAGGAGAAATGATGCAAAGAGCACAATTTTCAAAGTCTCTTTGAGCACACAACCGAGCACATTCTTCCATGGACAATATGCAGCTCTTGCTCATAAGGAAGGTAAAGAATACTCATTTTGTCTTTCATTATTAGTTACTTTTATTGTTCTATTGCTCCTTGAGTGTCTAGGGTTGAGGTGTTAGATTATTTAGGTGTTTTTCATTGGTTTTTACCATACTAACACTTGATTAACTCCCCTCTTGGATTCTTATCTCATTTATGAAACACTACATTATTTAATGGAAACTAACATGCATTCGCAAAACATGAAATCCAGACTATTTTTGTACAAGAGAGGTAAGGTATAGGGATTTATTTTATTTTTATTTTTTGTTATTTTTGAAATATGTAGCTGATATAAAAATAAATAAGAATAAACTATTGTAATATAATAAATAAAAAAATATCAAAATCAAATCCTCCAACCTAATCGATAGTTATGACAACCAAAGACAAAATATTGTTGTGTAAAAATTCCTTAGGAAGCTAGTTCCTCCACTGAACATGACTGTAGGAACTCTCTAACAAAGGATGGTAATAAGAGAGGGGGAATAATAAGGGAAAATATTGGACAAGAGTGCAATTTTATTTTGGCTAGCTAGTTCATCAATAGTAAATATCGTGTTATTGATCTAGTTAATTATCTCCAAAACTATGTAGATTTGACACGAGATGACTAAAGGTGGAGCAAAATATTTTTTGAAAATCAAAGAAAATAATCTAGGGTTCTATATAGATTTAAAATACCAATATTTAATACAAATATTGGATAAAAAATATCTAAAACTAAGATACTTATAGAAGAAGAAAGGAGGTTGCATGTATGAGTTTAACTGTTGGTTGACTAAAAGCTAAACTTAGTAGGGATAAGGAAAAAAAGAGTGGGAGTGAGTTGGGTTGTCATAAAGGTGAGAAAAAAGAAAAAAAGAGATAAACATGAAGAAAATCATGCAAAACATGTATGAATTGAAGTCTCATATACTAACTTTAAAAAACTTGTATACGGTGGTGAAACTGCCATTGTTTATTTGTGACAAGTGTGAAAATTCCACTTTTTTAGGTGACAAGTGTGAAACCACAGATAATGGTGATAAAACCACCCTTTATCATGATGAAACCACCCTTGTAGAATAAAAATCCACCACTAATATGACACTTTCACCATGATGATTTATGAAACTGCTATGACATAGCATGACTTGATGGGGTGGTTGTGTCACCTAGTCTGATGGTTTTGACATGGAGAATAATGATTTCATCGCAAATGAGGTAGCTTACAAAACCAAGGAAAAATAACTTAGAAAAATTAGTTTCAAAGGTATACAAAAGACCCAAAAAAGAGCAAGAGGTCACATTGTTAGAGATAACCATGGTCTGAGTGTATAATGCGGAGATTATTGCATCATTATCAGGTTTTTTAGAAATGTTGCACTATGTAATTTTCGGGAGTGTACATTATCCAACTAACCAAAATGAAACAGACAATTATTTGAAGAAGAAATTACATAGGAAAAACACACTCCTTTATTAATATTATAAAATTATATAAAAATTATACATCTTGGTATAATTTTTATATTTAGGAAGTCATTGAAACAATAATAATGAATAATATACCCTTTCAAATAGATCAAAAACTCTACATGTTCAATTAATCTATGCCTCTTAAGAATTATTGTCTCTCTTTTCGTCAATTTTATTGGCATAGTCACTTACTCATTTGCCTTCAATTCCCCCTTACTTTCTTCTTGAGATCCCTTTTGAACATTTTAAATATTCTTTAAATGCTTGATATAGGAAAACTAATGATTTTTGTCACTAATCCCATTATGCAACTAATACAAGTAAAATCGTTACTTAATGTAGATTGACAATTTCAAATTTTGTCAATTAATACATATCAATGGTTTTATAATTACCACCAATGGAGACCAGTGATTTCTTCACCATTTATGGAAAACTAAAAATGATAATTTTTATAACTAAAGCTAATTTCCCTCAAATTCTTTGAGTTTGTTAGAGCTTAGAATACTTATAGGAACCCCAAATTGACACTTCCTTATCGTAATAAAGGGAACATGCAACACAACACACACATATATTTTTATTGATACAATATTTCACATTATAACTTATATTTTGTTGCATTCATTTATTATCATTTTCAAGGTGTTTTCAAGTTCAATTTGGTCATTGGGTGGCCCCGTCATTATTTTACAATATCAATTAAACTTTTCTTGAATTTTCAACATTTAACATTCATGAAAAAAATAATTTTTGGGTTCTTCATTTAATGTTAGACCATGAAATAAAGTTCATTATTAGAATACCCACTTTAAACTCATTAAAACTCAAAATTTGTCTCCATAGTTGACAGTTTCGATGTAAAAAGCCTATGAAATTTATTGTTTTAAAGTACTTTTCCTCCATGTTGTCTTAAGGGCATTAAGTTGTATCAAGTGATATCAATAATTTTGGGTGGATTTTAAGGGAATGGGGATGGTTTTGGGTTTTATCATCATTCACAACATTTTTTTGAGGTTTTTTTTTTCCATTTAACACCTTGGTTAGACTATTACAACATCCATTGGGAAACTTTTTTGAATTGTCAAAATTTATCTCCAATTAGAAAAGCTTGTGTTGTTAGTGTCTCATTGTGAATTACACCATAAAATCAAATTGAATTTTGTGAACCAAATAAAAATAAACTCACATTTTTTCTCCATGTCTCTTCATGTATGTTAAACAAGCTTACATTTTTTTTCTTTTTAAGTTTTTTTATACCCATGTTGTATTAAGTGGATTAAGTCATAACAAGTGAACTTGGTCACTTCATGGCTGATTTAGATGGAATCATGATCATATTAATTGTTTATCATTTACAACATATTTTTTAGGTTATTTTTTTCAATTAAGTTCTTGGATCATAATGCCACAACATCAATGAACAACTTTTACTGAATTGTCAACATTTAGTCCCCATTCGAAAAAATTGGGTTGTAGGAGCCTTTTTCTAAGTTTGACCATGAAATCAAGGAAATTATTATAATACCCATAAATAAACCAATTTAAGCTTAATTTTTATCTCCAAGCTCCCTAGTTTCTATGTAATAAGCCTATAAATTGTTTTTTAATCCCTTTTTTGCCATCATGTCGTAAGGGAATTAAGTCGTAACAAGTGAGCTTGATCACTTTGGGGTGGGTTGAAATGGAGTGGGTTTAGTTTTATTTATTTATAATCATTTCTAACATTATTAAAATATATTTTTTGATAGTTGGAGCCTCAATCATGGTGTTACAATATCCACTAAGAAACTTTACTTAAATTGTTAAGTAAAACTTTTATTATGGATGTCTCATTTCAAGGTAAGCCAAAAACCCAAGGTCAATGTTAGAAGACCTAAAATAACCCAATGAAATAATGGTTTCTCTCCATGGACTCTAATTTCCATTATACAATCTTGTAAATTCCATTGTTTTTAACTTTTTTTTTCATATTATCTTAAGGGAAATAAGTTTTAGTGAGTTACCTCAATCAATTTAGGGTGGATTCAAAGGGAATGACTACTGGCTTAGTTTTTTTTCATCATTTAAATTTTTATTATGAAGTTGGTTTATCCAATGGGTGCCTTGGTCATGGTGTTACAACATCCAATGAGCAATGTTTCTTGATTTATTTACATATAACTCCTATGAGAAAAACTTTTGTTATGGATGCCTCATTTTGAACTAGGCTATAAAATCAAGTTAGTGTTAAATAAATTGCAAAAAAAACCATTGAATCTCATTCATATTCATTTTATGTGATGTCCATTCTAAAATATTTCACTAACATATAGGTTAATTTTATATAAATCAAGAAAGTTATTTTCAAAAATCCTCAACAAAACAAAGCCCCATCAACTATAATAATTATGAATATGTAAAAAACGGGCTTATTAAAAAAATGCTTAGAATTTTATTTAGGTGATTCAAATTGGCAAGTAAAAAGCCCAACCCATTGAATTTTTTTAGCATCATCCCATATGTGCACAAATATAAACCTTTTGGAGTAGGGTGTTATGACCCAACATGATCAAACCTTGTTAAGGTTTAGGGCCATGTAGCATTTGAAAGTAATTGTGAATCTACCTTTAATTCTCCAAGATTTTTATTTTTGTAAAGGTATTTTCACATTTCCCCCATTTTTCACATATTTATCAAGTCCCTTGGGTTATTAAACACTCACCCCACATGTTAAAAATCATTATTCCTAAATTAACATCCCTTGTGCTCTAATATTTTATATTATAGGTGAATCTCTAATATCAATCACATTTGAATATATAACCTTTTAGCTTAATGTTTGTTCCTTTAATTTCATGTGAGATGTAAAATACAAGATACTCTATATATTTAATGGGACCCTAATTATCTTAATATTATCCATATTTTCATGATGAAGTAGATTTGAAAGAGATCCCTTTGGCTCCATCATGTTGGATCTAATTAAATTGATACAATTATATTATGACGAGTTTTGTGATTTAAAGAGTTCAAGGAACAGTTTATGGACAAAATCATTTATATGTTGGGATTTTATTTACAATAAAATATGTATATTATTTCAAAGAACATGAGAAAGATAAAATGAAACTATGAAATGTGGGTGAATGAAGATCATGCCATGTGGTACAATGTCACAACATTACAAATCTACATTCAAATAAAAGATTGAAAGTGTTTGAAGGGAAAGGTGCTCATACTCAACCAATTATATAATGAACCACTTATTTAATGAAATTATTAAACTATTGTGTCCACTTTTAATACTTAATGAACTTTATCTTTATGTAATATCTGATTTTGTGGGATATTTTTGGCTCATAGTTATTTAACATCTTTACTTACAAATATTTAATGATAAATGTGCAAGAATGACTCATGCAAGTAAAATATTTTATACAAAGAGAACAAAACCAAGGTTAAAATTTTTGTAAGTAATAAATGAGATTCATATTCCATTGGCTAGACCATGGGGTAATTTGGAACTACCTCTATCAATGCTTGTTAAAGTAGGTTTCAAAATATAGTAGAAGTTAGTACACTAAAAAGTGGAACTATAAGCATCTATTTATATTCTGATTAGGGAAAATGGTCATCTCATCAATCTCCAATTAATCCACATTAAAATTACCAAAATTTAATCTTTGGGCACTGTGTCATGACCCTGTTTGACCTACATCTAACTCATATTATTGATATAGTTAGTTGTGAACTATTCTAGACATATTTTTGTTTGCTTACTATGGTGTTATAGTTTTGTTATCTACATTGATACATTTTATTATAATTATTGAGATAATTATGGATACATTTTCATTAAAAAATTGGATATTTATGCTTAATGCATATTGATTTATTATTTAGTTTAGATGTGTTGTTTAAATGTTTTTATTACATTTATTATATTTAGATGTGTAGATATTATTGATGGTCTATTTGTTTACTATAGGGATAGGCACTTGAGCTAGGTTATGTTCAGACATGAGCAATAAAGAAACATGGAGAAATAAAGTAGATGAATGAAATAATGAGTTCGATTGTAAAAATTGAGCCTAATATTATTATGGTTTAAGTTATATTGTTTACTTGATTAAGTATTGAGTGTTATCATTTTTATGTTCATTTTCTTCATTGATTTATTTAGCTAGTTTTTAACATCATACAAATATTAATTTACTTGACGTTATCAAGTGCGAGAATTATCTCATTGATGTGTCATGATTAATCTTGTGACTATTGATTGATTTTGATGTCATTATTTTTCATCATTTTAGTTATTATGATTCCATTGACTTAATGACTATTAACTTCAACATGGCATTTGGTCACATATTGTTTGATGTTTGTAGTCATTTTGATTGTTGACTCTTTATCACCTTGACTGATTTATCTTGATGCTATTCATATAATTTCTTAGTATCAATTGTAGTATAGTTGAAGTCACTTTAAAATGTGCACTAATTGCTCTAAGGTTTAATGAGTGTGCATTAAGGTCTTTAATTAAAGAACTTAGTTGTAATGTTGTGTCAATTGGGAATTATTTTTACATTGGGCATGTATTGTTTGTCATAGCCAAGTTGTCTTGGTTTGGTGCTAAGTTACTAGGCCACGACCCACCTTGGGGGTATTAGTAATCAGTTGATGTTTTGTTTTGGTAAGCCATGTGACTTTGGAGTCATGACATTGGCCTGAGTTACTACATAAAGGGTTAAGACTCTTCCATGGGTTTTTAAGTTTTATTGTGTTCATTTAAACTTGGTTGTTCAAAGATATCTACTACTTAGGGAGACTCTGCTAAATTTTTTGGCATGGTGGCTGAGGGGAAATGCAACTCTTGCATGAGGTTTTTTCAAGAGCTTGAATTGCAGTTGAACCATTATTCTTGTCAACCATGTGGGAGTTTAGTAGAGTTAAATGGGGTTCATTATGGTATATATTATTCGACTAGTTATATTCAAGTATGTGGATTTTTAGATGCTTGCTATGCATAATGACTTGGGACCCTAAAAATGAAGAAAATATTCTTCGATGGTAAACTTCTAGATTCCAAGTAGGTGGTGTTGTTAAAATTTTATGTTTGTATTTTTGAATGGTTTTAATGGCATACTAATTATGTTTTTAATTATAAACATTTGGTAATAGATTTTGCTTGCATTATGATGCTTATTGTTAAAACCCTAACTAGGGTTGATGGATTTTAAATCTAGATTTTTATATGATAGGCATAAGTTACTCAGTCATGGCTTTTATTGATATATATACCATGAATATATATAGTGTATATATGCCATTATCATTATGTATTGTCATGGTTGAGTTAAATATATATTGTGCATATATGTTTATATATTTTTTGTTTATTTGTTAGTACGACTATTATTTTATTTGTATGCCATTAACTTGGCAATGGTTTTATGATTTTATGACTATGTTATGAGTTATAAAACCTAACCAGGTTACACAATTGGGTTATTCAGCTGGGTCATGTACTTGGGTTATACAGTTGGGTTAACTGTGTAGTGTTTTATATTAAATTAATTTTATATTTTAAAAGAACCTAGACTGAATTCTTTCATTTTATAAAGGAATTTTTTTATTTATTTATCCTACTATGTGTTTCGATCCGTAGCCATAAACTTGGGGGTGATGACATTATTGAACTTCTATGGGGTTCAAAATGGACACTAGGGTTTTGTGAAAAATAACATTTTATTATTATTATTACCTGTATGATTACATTTTACTTTTATATTTATTATTTGGTCATTATTAAGTTGACTTGGTTTATCAAATCTTATTGGGATTATTGACATGATTTTGATAATGATATATTAATTATTTCAAGTTATTATTAGTTGACTTTCAATTGAAAATAATGATTAGTTGGATTATTTTATTGATTAATTCCATCTATCATTACAATCAATATTAAATCTTTTCTTATTTTTAGTAAAGTCTATTTCAGTCAAAATGTAACCCATTGCTTTACATAAGTTTTAATTTTATCATTTAAAGTTGGCTAGAACTGTTATCTTATTTTTATGAGTTTTTAATTGAACTCATTAACATCTATTAGATTAGTATGTGAGGACAACTAACTGATAAATTTATGGCACAAATATTTATAGGCCTTATTATATTCTTGAATAGAATATGGCTCATAAATCAAGAAGATCAAAAAATGAGTTGCAGATGTAATAAAGTACCAAGTTAATGTATCTTGTTGGGTTGGTTCATGTGGTTCATTTCTATATGTTGTTAATTTGTTTGTCTGTTGTCAAAATAAGTTTGTTTTGTTGTCTTTTCTCCACCATTTCTCTATTTCCTTGATCCATATCCAACTAATGGTTGGGGTGGTCTAGGGCCACTTATGGTTGGGCTCATTGGGACTAGTGAGGCAGGTTTAGATTCATTGGTTTACGTGTGAAGCATTTTGATTCACTTTTTCTTTACCTCAAGTTGTGACAGTTAGTTGTAGAATAATAAAAATGTTTGTGTAATCTATTTTATTCATTATAGTTTTAATTCATTATAATTGTATTTGATACAAATAATGTTATGTTTATCTTTTATATTCTGATAAATCTTGTAAGTTTGGGTTATGGATATGGTTATATTTTATCTTCGAATTATCCATGTATTCTTGTATTATTATTTATTTACATATTTACATCGGTTCATTAAGATATTTGATAGACAAACATAGTTCTATGAATTTATCATTTGCTTTCAGCTAGTCTCTTATTTTGAAATAAACATATCTTTTAATAATGCTAAAAATTTTATGGCATTCTAGTTGCTATATTTTATTGGTTCTTGGTTGACTTACAACCTAACAATGTATTCATGGCTTTGTTTATACTTGCTCACTATTAGGTTAGTGGTATTGAATTGACCAGTTATTTGAAGATGTAAATAATTATCTTAGCACCCTGTTGTAAAAGTTAGTTATGTTTTTTAAATTTGAGTGTATAAGAATTGGAATGTAATTTTATTATGTTATGATTTCATCTCAAATAGTAATTTAAGAAGTTAAGTTACTTTGTATGCTTCTTAGGGAATTAACCTCAGGCTTATAAAAGCTAAGTGATGTTATCCCTTAAACAAGTTCACTTGTGTTAAGCATTATAATACATAATTTTGGTATGGTTTGTAAGTTATTAAAGGTTTTTCAAATTACTTTAATCTGACCAAAACTTATTTAATAAGTGATATAATTAATGAGAGTGTTTGAGACTTCATTAAGACCTTAAGACAATAACTATATGGAATAATATAATGAAATATTGGTGTTTATCATTTAGTGAATTCAAAGAGATTATATTCATCATAATACTTATGCTTGAGTTGTAATTATTGATAGAATTTTTGATAAGGATTGAAATGGAATAATTACTTAAGTAATAAAATTTGTTTAAATCTTCTAAAAAGTCTATTATAAGACAATCAATTTCAATTTTAATTTAATAAGCACTGACAAGTCAAGTGGACTATTATGAGTAGCTCCTTAAAACTCATTAATCTTGAATTATGTAAGATTATATAACTCTTATGCATATGTTGCAAAGTAATTTGGCGATAAGATACTTCATGGAAGGTTTTTAAAAGAAAATGGTTATTCCTAACTAAGGGAATATTGTGATTTAGGTAATGATCCATATTTGGAATTGGCCATTGGAATATTTGAAAAGCTAATTCATATCATTATATCATTAAGGAAGTTAATAGAATTATATTATTAAGTTGTTATAAATAATCTACTTCAGAACATAAGAACAAGTAAGTTATAATTTTAAGTCAAACAATTAAAATATGCTTAGGCTAAGGTCATGAACCTAGCCAAAGGTTTAAATCTTTAAAACAAGATCAAAAGTAAGACTTAGTATAAGTTCACTTATCCCATGAGACTATTAATATGTATCGAGTCCATTGAACTCATACAACACTCATTTGATAATAATGGGAATTATAAGGCTAGTCTTAAGCCAATGTAATATCCTTAGGCATGCTTTGTCATGTACTTATACCTTTCTTGTATATTTGAAATATGTTCCTAAATAGAACCTAAGCATGGTTGTTGAAACATGCCACAAAGATTGAACACTTCCTGAAGCAATTAATTCCAAACCTCATGCCTCTGTTTTCTTGTGAAATCAAAAGTTGTTCTAATGCTTTGTATTGATTTTCAAAATAGTCATTTTCCCTTGATCTTTGTTAACTACTTGTCATTTGGAAGATCTTGATTAAGCAAGCTTAGTATGATGATTCTTCTATTGAATATGTTCTCACTTTACCACTATTTACTAAACTTGTTTAATTACTCCATAAGGTATTGGCTATTCTATAGCTTGTACATGTACTCGGGTAAAAGTATAAGTCAATGATAGCTCTACTAGGAAGGCCACAGTGAAGTATGTGAATAGAAGTGAATGGGTAAGATGACACTGACCCACTTTTATTTGAATACTAAGTGATTAAAATGCTTCCTACTAAAGTCGTTGATGAGTTATGTACTTGGTTTAGTTCTTGTGTTGGCTATAACAAACTTATGGATCTCATTATGTGTTGTTGTGATAAAATTTGGTGAAACTTTGTTCTGTAGTTGTTGTTTTAGCATATATAAAAAAAATGTGGTTGTGACACACTATTGGAATTTGATCCTATATTATAACCATATAAAACTCATGTAAAGTATTAGTAAACTATATATTTAATCCATCCAATATTAAATCAACCATATTTAAGATAAATACTCAATTACTTTAAATATAAAATTGGACATAATGTTTGTGTATGAATCATGCTAGAAAACATGCATATGGGAATTGTTCAATTGGATAATCCACATAACTTTAGATGCAATCAATTAAATGTAAGAATTATTAACTTATCGCATCGATGCAACATGAAATACATTATATTTTATATTATGAGGTAGCTTTATCAGGCTTAGCCTCCCATATAAAAAGAGGTGAAGTGAGGTAATGCATAACATAATCTCATAGCATTGCAACTAGGAAATTGAATTCAAAAGGGGGAGATATCACAAACCCAATCATTTACATAATAGGATTTATATCTCATTATGTCTATGTATAGAGGAAGATGAAATTTATGTATGGTAATGGATCCCCTCAAACTCCAATGTCGATGAATCAAATTTACCAAAAAATAAACAATAATTCCAATAAATAGATTAATGTCATGGTAAATTGATAATCTATGTAACCAAATGAAATAAATGATACTGAAACTAAGCAAATGAACAAAACTAAAACTATAATTTATTTCTTGTAAAATTATATACTACTAACCCATATATTAGGGTAAAATATATTTCTTGGATAGATAAGGAAACATATGGTAACTATTGGCTCCATTAGTTTCACTTGAAATTTATAATTGAAGATAAAATAAGTTGACTAGTTTTCCACTTTTGAGGTGAGGGATGTTCTTGCATATCAATCATCTAAAAATAAAGAGTCATGTGCACTATGTGGAACATATATAATATTAAAAATAATTAATCATCATGAAAGCTCATGTACAACATGTGAAAATATAACAACATAGATATATGTGATCATACAAGCTCAATGTGTAACTTGTAATTCAATATTATTATGTTGATATGGAAAGATGGAAAGTAATGACATGAAAAGTAAATGGAGGTGTGAGTAGAAATATCCATTGGTACCTCAATAAGAAGGATAAGTGATATGCCCCATGGTAACAAGATGCCAAAATATAGAAAAGATATTACAATAAATGTATCTAATATGGTAACCATACTATGACTAAGATGTGTTGATGAAGATTTTATGAACACCTTCAAATTTTTAGGGTTACATACTCTCTCATTTTAGGAATAGTGAAAACTCACTCCAAAGAATGAGTTATGGGTATTTGATTTTAGAAATAACCACGTGGTGGAATAACAATGAAGCACAGTGGTTTACATTACCTTAGATGGTTCAGATATAATTGAAAGTATAACCCATGCCCTATAAACTAAAACTAATCAACCTATAATGGATTATACACATGATTGAGGCTAAAGTGGATTCAACCAAAAAGGGTAAAAAAGGAAGGCAGGGTAGAAAAGAAGTAGTTTTACAGGTGATTTGAATAATTGTCCCTCTCAAGTTAACTAATTATGTGAAATTGAGCAAGTGTAATTTACCAAATGTCTATCATATCCTAACTATAAGCACAAAATATAAAAATAAAGTATCGAGTCTAAAAATAAAATTAACTAAAGAATGAATTTATGACCTTAATCCATAATATATTATTAGTAAATAATTACTGAAGCGGATTCAAATTATCAAACAAGGTGAAAATCTTGAATAATAATAATAAAGTTGGCCAAAATAACATACAATTCAATCTAACATCTACGGTAGTACATGCATCAATTCACACAAAAACACTAACTTATCATAAATTATTTAAAGCAATCTTATATGCGAGAAGATTATTAATTAACATAACCTACAAATAATCCTAAAACTATCTTGATTGTATTAACTTGCCAAAAATCTCCTCCCTTTTTACAATGAATAATAACATGCATATGTAGGATTTGGATGGGCACTGCCCCATATTCAAAGTTATGTTACATGTACAAAATATAAATAAAACAAATCCATTTTTATTCAAAAGTTGTTACATGCAAATATTTTATTTCCCTACAAGAAAATTCTAAAATAAGCTAAGCTAAATAAAACAAATAGAAACTAGGATAGTTATGTGGAAACATCTAACATGAGATTATCTAAAGTGGATGATGTAACAATTGAATAAGACTGCATAGATGAATCCAAAATAAGGGTAGTTGAATTTGGTATAGTTGTTGTTGATGTTATTGTAGTAACTAAATATAGAGTATCTGAACTAGATGATATCATGACAATTGTTGTAGATAATATGTTTCTAAGAACATTACTCTAATTTCTGTAAATACCATTGTTTCCATTAGAGATGATGGTGAAGATGTAGATGAAAGAGTCATAGATGAAGAATGAACTTATGCTTGAGTTTCAAGTTATCTTTATTTCTCCACTTCTTCTTGTTCTTCCTTCTTTTTTATAGTTCTGCACATATTGTGAAATCTCATTCAATAATTTATAGATTAATAATGGTCACTTTGAATAATGATCTCATTTTCCCCTCAATCTTGTCATCTATCTATAAGGAGACTTTCAATGATTCCTTAATCACCTAGGCTCTTTCCATTTTCTCCTTTGTAAATGTAATCAAATTTGTAATTTTTTCATTACCTCCTTAGTTGGTATTATTGAGACTCACTTTGAAATTTATTTTTGAATACTACAGTTAGTGATCAAACATGCTTTTGTCCATTACCTTACCATTAGGAATGTGTATGGTAAGAGTAAGTGCCTCTTTGAATGACTCAACTATCATTTTTTATTGAGCATTAAAATAGAATACTATAGTACTCATCTCATTATGCCAATATGTCAAATATTTCTATTTTATATTAGCATAACATTGAGTTAAACCTATATCTTGAACTGACAACAAATTAAACTCAATAAAAAGTTTTCTCCTGACCAGTTTGGTTGCTAAGCAATTTAGAGTTAATACACTCCAAATTTTGTTAAAATTGATAACTCTATGACATTTTGGTTATCCCTTAGCCCTGGTGCTATGAATGATAATACAAAGGCTATAAAGAGAATGAATTTCAACCTACATCTTGTCACATATATCCATGGGAGCCTCAATTTTAGCCTATGATTCAAGCCTTCTATTATCTCATTGTAGAATAAAAACTATTTTATTAAGCACACCACCTATAACCTTTACAACTAAAATTGGGTCTTTTTTGACCTCATTATGATCCCTAGGTCTTATCTTCATCTTATTAGTCATTTGGAAGAGTTCCTCTTCCTTTTCAAATTATGATACCATAGAACATATGGACATATTTCACCTAGTTATTCTTTTCAATTTATTTATGGTTTCCTCTAAATCCAACATAGCCTTGGGATCCTCAATCAGGACTAACTTTTTGAAGAGAAATAAAGGGATGAAGGAGAAGGGGCAGATATGGTAGAGTGAGGTGGAGGCATAAGGATGGAAGGTTTTAATACAATGGATGAAATGAAAGGTATAGAGAGTGGAGAAGTGGGAAATGGAGGAGTGACTTTATTCTCAAGGTGAAAATACATAAATTAAAAAATCAAAATGTTTTATCAATTTTTGTATAGATATGAGTAATTTTTTTGTCTAGCATGCAAGCGCATGCATATTGAAGACCAAAACTTAATAACTATTAATGGTTTTCCTTATAGGTTGCCTATTGAAGATCAAGAGTCAAAATCTCTAACATCATTTTCTTTGTAGGTTCACTTGCTAAAGCACATGAATAAAAACTACTAATGCCATTTTAACAGTATCGTCTATGAAAAAAAACCACTTTAAAACTACTAAATGTCTTGTATGCAAGTCATTTATCAGAAACTTGGCATATTTGAAAACCATTTTTTATACATTTGCTAATCACATCTTAATCGGGGTTAAATTAACTTGTTTAGTGTTTCATTTCAATTAATCTAGCATACTTTTTTGGCTTCCTAGTTGTCACTCAAGGCTATAATGGTGAATGTTTTCCCTTTGCACCCATAACGTTATTCCTAGGGATCGAAAACCACCAATAAACATGTCAATATTATTTTATAGGGGGAACATGGCATGGAATTGATCCATGTGCACTTATCATAGTTTTAGGGGGATTGTGATGTGGATTTAATCACCATGCACAAGACCACACTTGGTGTTTTGGTGGATCAGGGATAAATGTCACTAAGTTAAGTGTGTTTCCCCATATAAGATATTATGAAATGAGGAGGTAACACTCTGACATGCATGCATCAGACAATACCTTACATGGATTTGAGCCCCATATACCAAAGATGTTTATGGGACTCCCTTAGAGAACCACTAAAACCTAGATTAAGACCTCTCAAGCGTAGAAAGCATCTAGAGTAGGGAAAACAACATTCATAGAGATAATTCACCATGTACAAATGGTGAAAGAGGGTTTGGTAACACTAATCTAGGCACCTGTCATCACGAGTCATTTAGTGGGCTAAGTGTCAAGTTACACACCCATGTCAATCACTAGATATAGGTTTGTGGCTTGCAAGCTATTGTTTGTGTGTTATTGAGGCCAATATCATTTATAGACCTTATAGCCTACACACAAACCAATCACCTAGTCCTAACCTGAAGATATAAAAACCACTAGACCCATCATCACCCTATATTATCCCTACTTAGTCCATACATTGTCATCTTGTATAATGTCCTATCATCTTCTCATCATCCCCCCTTATTCAAAACCAAATCATTTATCTTATTACCTAAGTTTGCCTTAATCATTGTCTCACTTGTCCTAGGCATAGCCTTATCACCCATCATCCCCATATCCAAAAGCTTGAGTTAGTTATCCCATCTTGCCTTGGTTAAAACCTTGCCACATTTTTAAAATCGTATCCAAACTAGTACCCATCATCATGTCCTATTTCCTCCTTTTTATCAAAACCTTCATCCTTTATCATACCTAACCTTTCATTAATCATATTCACCTTAGATAAAACATTATCATCTCATCCCATCCTAGTCCAAAATTATCATCCACCATCTAGCCTAAAGCTTATCTTAATCATATATGAAGTTATCCTAGTCTACCCCCATCACTTGACACCTTCCCTCCTACACTTAATCTAACCCATCACCTTGTCTTAATCATTCCCCCCTTGTCCTAGTCAAAAACCATCACCCTTCATCACATCTACTCTTGCCTTAATCACATTGTCATTTATCCTAACCTTGTCTAAATTTTACCTTATTATCCTATCACCTTGTCTTAACCTCATCTAAACATTAAATCATCTCATCCCTTCCTAACCCAATATTTGTCATCCCTCATCCTGATTATCCATAGCCAAACATGTCTTAACCTTTGCCACATTAGAACAAACATATCCTACCCCCATAAACCTTGAACTTGACACTTGTCTAAACATAATCCCCTTCCTTGACCTAGTTAAACCCATACAAGACTTAGTCACCCCTCATCAAACATCTTCTAGACCTATGTACAACCAAGACACCCTTGTTAACTAGTTAAATACATCATTGTCACCCTTGTTTACCTTGGGCACACCTATCTAAACCTTCACATTGAGACAATATATTATTAGAATTTGCCTTTAATTTACCCTCCCTTAGTCCACACTAATATAAACCCATTGTTCATTTGGTTTTCACTTGGCACCCACCATTACCCTGTCACTCTATTGGTTTAAACCTAGCCCCATTGTTATCCTCTCACCCTATCAATTTAAACTCAACACCCATCATAATATTGTAATTTTACTAGTTTACATCTAAAATCCATCATCTAAATATAGTCAAAATCAAGGGATACATACCTTATTGTCATTTCAATTAGTATTACTAGTTAAAGTCTCAAAGAGCCTCTTTTGCTTAAGGTCTTGTCCTGTCAACACACCTCATCATAACCTATTCATCTTCCACATAAATTCAATCAACCCAAAGGTAATATTAATCCATAATTTACCTAGACCTACACATATTCTTCACAAGTCCACATAACATCCCAAAACCTAATATCCAATCCTTAGTCATACCCCCAACAAGTCAAAATCCTAAACCGAGTTCAACCTTGTCCTTATCCCATCACACAACATCATCTAAATTTATCCATATCCATAGTCTTCGAACCATCACCCCTCATCCCATCAAGTTTGAAATCATATACTTACCTTAGTTCACATTGGCAACAACCCTTTTCACACATCATATTCACCATCAAAAGCTTGATTGCATCTAAACCTAGTCAAGTTTCATATCATACACCCAATCTAATTAAACCAAATCATCTAGTTAGTTCTATCATCACCTAAGATTATTTGAGAAGCTCATTTAACCACTTGATATAGTCTAAATAAGTTAACCCTCATTAAAGTTCATTAATGACCTAAACACATCTCTTTGGTTAGTCAAACCTAGCCCCCATCCTAGTCAAAACCCATAACTTATTGTAGCTTGTCATCAAGTCTACCTAGATTAGCTATCTCACATCCTAATCATTTTTTTAAAACTTATTCACTTGACACATGTCATATTACATTAAACAAGTTAAAATCCAACTAAAAACAAGCCATAGCCTCCCACACAAATTTGGGTGTCATGTTTAGAAAACATTTCTTTGTCAACAAGGAGGAGATATTTTTATGGCTCTTAGAAATGGGTGCCCACCTACTTACAAACTTTGATCCCATAAAACCTAAATTTCCTCATAGGCAAGATTCCCTCATTTTTTCCAATCAACATTAGTTTACTCCTAGTCTTTATGTCAACACATCATAGTCAAACCCATTATCCATTAGTCATAGTATTGGTCATGACATTCACCATCATACTAGCAAAGGGAACTCTATCCTAGCAACATCATCTAGTGCCAGTTCATCCCCTAAGCCACATAAAATACCTTGAACCTATTGGATGATGGAATTATTTACTACAAATAACTATTTGATTTCAAGCCAAAAAATTCCACATCTAAACAAATCCATGAAGAGAGGAAATATACTTCTCTCCCTATCTCCTTAGAAACCACCTACCACCAACTAGTCACTACAAACATGCTTGTCCATCACTACATCAAACCTCTAGATTTCGTTAAACCCAAGCCCTCATGGTATAAACTGAACCAATATTATTTATATCATCAAACTCAAGAGCATTCTATTAATCAATGTTGTAATTTCAAATATTACATACAAGACCTCTTCGACCATAATTATATTAAAATTGAGAATGAATTGGATGAATCCCCATCCAAGAGCAAACTAGGGGGGATGTGTCAAGATTCCATTTTAGCCCATAATTAATCCCTTCAAATTCTAAACCTTGGCCAAGATAACATACCCATCTTTTCTAATCCCATATTAGATAACAAACCCATCATTCACCAATAATCTACCTTTCATCCATTATATCATATCCCTCATTTCATTAAATCCCTTCATCCTAAAGCCTCCATCACCAAACAAAAAATGAAGAAGGTAATTACAAACAACAATGATATCCAACATGACCTCCTAGTAGCCATAATTAAAGAATCATCTATCAGTAGCATCACATCCTTAACATCATCCACATCAGTATCAAACTCAACATCATTACCATCTGCATCAATATCATGTCCAATATCAACATCTAAATCAATGTCATATTCCATGACAAAATTATCATCCCTTGCAAATGTCAAAAATCATGTTGATATCTACCTCTTTGAGGATGCCGCTAATTCAATTATCAACCAGTAACATATCTACCCTCTTAATTTATGCCAAGATGATGAATTCATCAAAGAGTTTTTAAATTCCTTATTATTTATTAATTATCAGAGTGAATTTGATCTAGTTACGGATGTATTTTCTACATAAAACCTTAGTGATCCTTTTATGACTCTTGAGGTTAATTTATTTGACATAATAATTGAGTCTCCTAAGAACCTATATGAGGATCATGTTGCTGAACATCCACTAATCATGTATACCTAATCCATCCTCTTTACCTTCATCCATCATTTATCCTCTCGTCATGCCCCTCAATGGGAGTGAATAGATGTACACATCATTGGAGCCCTCCTAAAGTAACATGTCATGTGTTGAATCTATAAGGATCCAAGATCATAGTAAAATAGTCAAGCCCAATCAAAAATTAAGTTTTGATATAAATATAAGTCAAAATCAAGATAAGTCAAAAAGTATTTCCCCCAGTGAAAACCTTCTAGAGGTGTTAGGAAAACCATCAAAATCCAAGTCAAAATAATCATCATAAAAGTCAAAAATCAAATTCCTCTGGTGAAACCTTCCCTAAGGCACCAGCGGTAGTCAAATTTAAATTAAGATAGTAAGTCAAAAATAAATCATAGCACCAATTGTAAAACAAATCAATGTCATAGGCCATATCAATATGGCCAATAATATTCTAAATATTCAGATCAAAGAGCAAAGAAGTCAAAAGGTCTTGGATACCTTAAAAAATATTATCATATGGGATAAAATGTGAATGAAACATCCAACATATCCAATGGTGTGTGTGATTATCAATCCTAATTTCCTTTATCCTAATATTTACACCTCCCATAATAATCATAACATCCATCCAAGTCCCATACACAACTAGCAAGCCCTAATTCCATCCATACCATACATCACCTTCCCGAGCAACATTATCTCTCATAGGGGTTACGAAGTAACCTAGTTGAGACATATGGAGGAATCAAAGTCAAGAGTTAACGAAGGTCACCTTAGCATCCATGAAACGTGCATCAACATCATGTTCCTAGCAGCATAACTATGCAAAATTGGTGTTGGTTGAAGACCATGAAAATGTCAACATCACTGCATATCGCACATCTCTCATAAATTGAGATGTCATCAATAAATAATAAATAATAATAATAATAAATCATTGGTCTAATGGTTAAAACCTTTTTTTTGGTGCCTTGGGAAAGAACCATGATGAAAACTGGTTTTCAACATGATGGTAAAATATCTTATCCGCAAGTACCTTGACACTTGGGGTAAAAATCCATTTCACCCCTATAATTGTATCCTAAAATCCCTTTTCAACCCCATTTATGTCATCATATCCATCTATTTATTGTTTGTATTCACTTATCCTAAGCATCATGTGTCATCCTTATCCATCCTATTGCATTCATCCCTTCTTCTTGTCTTGGAAATTGATAAGGGAGTGGACAATGTCTTGAAACATGTTCTAAAAGCATATTGGCATATACTCCAAGTGACATTTGATAACAAGATATCTACTACTCATGTGATGTAGTTTTTAGATGTCCCTTAGTCCATTCCTCATCATTTTTCATCCCCTTTGAGCATCATCTTAATGTTTTTCTCATCCCATCTACCATCATTCCCCATCCTAGTTTATAGTCTTAGTGTTCCCTTTGCTATTAACCCTATGTTTGTACATAAACATTCCAAAAAATTCAAAAAATCAAAATAGCCCAAAAGTCCAAAAATAATAATAAATCTAGGAGATCTAAAATATCTTGGTCATCTTATTCTACATATTATGAAAAGCCCATTTCCTTCTCCAAAACCAAATTCTTGTCCAAATTCACATCATAACCATCATTTTGTCATTAATGTCCTATGTCAATCTTATAAGACTTAGTCCAAATCATTTCCTATCACTTGTTATAATCATATAAAATTGTTCGGTAGTCAAATCACAATCACCCCCTTTCATAAGTTAGCCTCACTATTAGATCACATTATCAACCCCACCATTGTTAACACGTCTAGAGTTGAGAAAATCCCCTCTAATATTTTGTTTGAGCTAGTCTTATCAAGTTATCTTTGGTAAACTATGACTTAGTCAAATCACATATTTGCTAGTCTAAAACCTTGCACTTATCAAATCATGAGCTTATCTAAGCTCCCTGCCCAAGTCAACATGACAAGCTTAGGGTTACTTTTACCCTACCCCATCTATCAAATATCTCACATTTTGAAGTCAAATTTGTTCACTCACACCTTGTCTAAATCTTGTTACCCATCCCATTTCAAATCAACACTTTGATTAAGGCAATCTTATTAATCATTACCCAACAAATCATTACAATCATCCAATCAATTTAAAATCATGTCTCATATCATTTTTGCATCAAATCATAATTTGACCACTCATCTCGTAAGCCTTTCATTAAGATAACAAATAAGACATTGATCACAAAACAACTTTGCATATAGATACATGTGTGTTCTTTGGTGTTCTCTTATTTATTTGAATGTCTTTTATTGTGTATATATATGTGACTACTTGTCTTTGTTTATTTTATTATCTGTACCCATTTATTTTTGTGTCTTTAGTCAGGCATTTTGTGAATATCTTTATGCATATTTTATCTTATTATTTCATATTATCTTTATCATATATGCAATAACATACGAAAAACATGTCATCTTAGTTTCTTATACCAATGGTGCATTATGCTACGTGATAATTGTACACTTTGTTTTTTATCTTTATGTGTTTTGTGCCCATATAATATGCACTTTGGAAAGCATCATCATGGTGGATAATGACTAATTATACATTACAAATGTTTTCTTGGATTATGATGATCAACAACTTGTTGCAACAATGAAGAATGGATGGATGTTTGAAGATAATAGACATATATATCCTATCATCAATCACCTATCTAATCATCCAATTTAATCACAACAAAAACCTCTAAAAAACCAATATCTAATCATCTATCTAACACATCTATCATCCATATGATCATCAACATCCTCAATCAACTATCTATCAAATCAGTAAATCTAACATCTGAGTCAACTAATCTACACTAACCACATCACATCTTTCTCATCACATGAACAAGCCAACATAAAACACATGCAAGAGTTTCAACGTGTCATTGCAACATATACATAATGAATGTCAATATACTAACATGGCACATGATAATATTCATATAAGTCAAATATTTAATGTTTTCATAGTCCATAAACTAGCAAGTAATTTCTTCTCAAAAAAAATACATTTAATTTTGAAGATCGATGCATTTTGGATCCACTACTATGATCCATCATTAGTTTCTTGATGAAGGATCATAGTAGTGGATCTGAAACATGTCGATCTTCAAAATTAAACATAGTTTATTCTTCTATGTATTTTTCCTACTGAAGGATTATGGTGGTGGATCCAAAATGTGTCAATCTTCAAAATTAAACAAATTTTATTCCATAATAAATTACTTATCATATAAGTCATCTATCCATCACATGTAAATAACCATTACATGTCATAATTAAACCATGATCATGCATCCCTCGTAATACAACATATGACACACAAATCTATAAATTCACATATAAACATGTATCTGATCCATTCATAAACACAAATCATCAAATCCTAACATCATATGCAAAAAAAATCTCATCATACATCTAGTCTCGAATGCATACAATTAACTACATCATATAACTATAAAATCACATGTCAAATCACATCTAATTTATGTAATCATCAATAATATACATACATCATGAAACATAAAACAAAATACATCCACCCATTATATACATCAAAATTCCATCATATACCTAATCCCATCATCCCATATATAAATCATATTATGCATCATGAACATCCAAGTGTCAACCTATAATGATGTATCAAAATCACGTCACTCTAGGTGTCTACCACTAATACTAGTTGTGGCCTCTATGGTAGATGTATAGACTGAGTAGATTTCTTAGAGCATGTAGAACCATCTAATAACCTACTTTCCTTAAAACATGGTGTTTTTTGGTTAGCTGACATAACTTGCTCATATAACCCTCTCCAATACTGGGTCTCTCAGTCCAACCTAGTCATATGGGCCATAACATCCCTTGATCCTTAAGCATCCAATAGTCTCTTATACACATCTTTTTCCATCTCTGTTGCTTGTGCCTTTACATACCCCTGATTTAATTATGTCGACAACAAAGCAAATTATCCCAAGAGCATTCACATTCGATGAATTTGATCCTATAATGAAGTAACTTATGCATCTTGTTGTGACACTTGACTAAACAAGATAGTCACTTGAGATAATACCAATGTCATATGTCTATCTTAGTGTATAATATAGCTATATAAAAATGACATCCAACCCTAAAATCCTATCACTTATCCCTGTGCAATAAATAACTAACTTTGGAAATCATCCCTCATCCAAATTAACCCTACCATCCAAGTCTCCCTGGCCTAGGCTTCCCTCTCCAGCTAATTTATGGTTGCCTGGTTTGAATTTATCTTAGGAGACTAATAAATCTTAGCTTGGTTTGTACCTATCTATACCACTAGAACCTATGTACATCCATCCCTACCATCTCCATCTCTAGCCCCTCCTATCCTCCTCCTTTACCTCAAAGGGTGATCTAATATAACTTTATATCAATACACTCATCCTAATCTTTACATTGCCTATCAAATCTAATCTGCCAATCTAGGGGCACATCCTATAGGCAAAGTCAATCCAAGCACCTTGGTTAAGATCAAATCCTATCGCACAACACCAAGAAGTCTTTCTATCAACCTATTTCCTATCACTAATATGGCCACTTCCATCTAACTTACTCCCATTTCCCCTGAACAATCACTAACTAATTCATCCCTTTTACTAACTCTCACTAACCTCAAGTTTCATCCTGGCAACCTCATGCTTCTTAAGCCCATTCTCACAATTTCTCATCTACAACATCATTCTTATACCTTGGCCAAAATCATGGCTCACATTTTACAAAATTGCATTATTTACCTGAACACGCATCTCTATAGACATAAGTTCAATCTTGCCCTAATCCTACCATTCCCACATTTTTCCCTAGTAAACCTATGGTTCTCTTTCACAAACCCATGACTCCCATCCCCAAACTCGAGGCCCTAATCACAAACCTGTAGTTTTCCCAAACCTATATTTTCCTCATCTATACCTCCCAAACCCAATTATACCCTCTACAAACCCGCATTTAGAAGCTACACAATTGCGTCTCACCAAACACAAGTTTGTCATTTTTACCCTAAACCTTAATAAATGCTCATAAATGTGACTAAAAGATAGATCATAGAAAACAAAGGTATCTACTAGGTCTCCACACTTATTTAGATGCTAGTACTCCCATCCTTGCTCACTATGATGTCGATCATGTGGACTTTTTACCATATCTATCAATATGAACTAATGTCAAATATCTCTCAAGGGTTAGGGTAAAAGTATATAGTTTTTCCTTCTCATCCCACTCGCTCATCCTCTGTCTTCATTATTCCCCATCATTATGCTTATTAACCCCATTTTAACCAATTGCCATCATGCAATCATGTCAGTTATCATCACGTTATCTTATCTTCATTCATCAGTCCTTCATCATCATAATTGTTTATTCATCATCAATTAATTTATGACCTGTGATATTAATCAGTAAATCAAACCCTTATCTTATCTAGACTTGTAGCTCTCTCAACCATGCACCCTTGCTTGGGATACATCAAAAGCTCACATATCTCTTAGTAATTCAAAGTTTACAATTTCTTCCTAGATTGTGGCATGTACAAGACCATAAATTTATCATCATCTCTCACTCCCTCTCATGTGTCCTTACTAGGGGCATCATTACTACAATCACATTCTCACTCATTGATTTGGTAGCATTGCAGTCCATTCATCACTATCATTGGTACCACAAACATCTATTTCGGTATTCCTCACATCTATTAATCATATGTTATTTCATATATTGTCATATAACTTCCTATTTAGGGAGAACTACATTGGCCTAAGGTCTTTTCAAAATATGTAGGCAACACTCGGTCACATAGAGTGTATGACGCTAGCTTAGTCCTACTAATCAATTCCTCCCATTCATCTCTTAGTCAATGGATCTCAACATTTCTTCATTTTATTTTTGCTTGACAAACACTTTGAGTTACATTCGACATCTTACTTCGCCCCACAGCTCTCCCTAACATGCATCCTTGCTTGGGAACATTAAAAACTCATGACCTTTATCAATCAGTTTTACAGTTCTCTCTGGCATGCATCCTTGCTCTTTTTTATTCAAGGTAAATTCCTTTAGGGCTTCACCATACAAGCTGAGAGATATCTTTCTCAAATGATAAGTTACAAATATATAGAAAATTAGAAACAAGATAGCTGACAAATCAAGGAATGGAAACCCATGCTAAGTTAAACACTTCTATAGAGACCAAAAAACCATGTTCCTACCATATTCTTCCAATTACATATGGGAGAGCCATGTTTTAGATGTCCAAGTCATCACCCTTACTATCTTGGGCCTACAAAGCCATGGGATACTCCTTTTATTAACCAACAAAGCCATCCCTAAGTTGTTGTGGTTGGACCATGCTCTCTTCAATGTTGGGTGCAACTCGTTGTGCATTAATGGTGAAGCATGAAAACATGGGCTGCTCTCCTCTATAGTTCAAAAACCAATCTATTTATTGGTTTTTGATAGATATATTTTGCCTAAATGTATTAACTCCTCTTGTTGAGTTGTCTATGCCACTTATCTTGCTATGAGTGGTCATTGATTACGCCCTTTGTCTTTGTTAGTAGCTAAAACTATTTCAAGTTTTATTTTTTTGCTTTATCTTTGCTTGTGTTTTATCTCTTTCCTTCAACTTCTCCTTTGCGTTGGTTTTTCCTATTTTGTCTTTACTCATTCAGGCCTTCAAGTTCTTGATGGGTTTCTACTACTCAGGCCTTTATTTTTTTCTTGCTTGCTCTTTGCAGGTCTTTTCTACAAGTGGGATTTTATTCAACATGTCCTTCAGACAAAATGTTTGAAGGAATTCCTTAAGACATTTGTCCAAAGGAAATTCTCTCTTGGCTTGTTTCCTTTTCTCGAAGGGCAAGTGCCCTTCAGGCCTTTGCAATTTGTCTCCTTTTTCAGCTGGTTTCCCTCTGCAAGGGTTTATTTTATCCAAAAGTGCCCTTCAAGCTTTCTGAAATGGTCTTCATCTTTCTCAAGGTGCCCCTTGCAAGGACACTTTGAGTCCAAAGCTGTCTTTCAAAAGAATTGTAAGGGTCTTGTGCACCACCTAAGTGCCCTCTGAAGGAAATATGTTGACTTTTGTGAACTACTTAGACTATTTTAGGTTCTTTAATCACTTCTACTTATAAAATTAGATAATTAATGCACCTGCACAAACCTAATTTGCACTAGATACACCATTTAGAACTTCCCAGGAGCTTCTACTTTAGGTTTTCCATCAACTTCAGCTGATAAGGCAAATAAGTAAATAGACTTGGAAAACCCAATTTCATCTGTCAAGACCAAATCGAGTTTTGCAAGTGACTTTACTTATAAACCTTTATAAGTAAAGACATTTATAAACTTTGAATTACACCACCAAGACCAAATTGGGTTTATCAAGTCACTTTACTTATGAAAATTTCATAATTAAAGTCATTTGGAAAACCTAAAATGCACTACTGTAGGTAAAGTAATAGCTCTTAACAAACTTGAAATACACTTGGCAAATTAGAATGAGGGAAAAACCTAGCTTTTTCATGAGAAAGGTCTAACAGAGAACATTTTGCACATGACAACTAAGGGATGATCTAGCTAAAACATGGATTGAATAACTCTTGCAAAGAAAAAAGAGGGGGTGCCTAATTTTGGCCTGTAGGACCAAAAATAGGTCAACACATTTCATGACTCATAGGGGAAGCATGCCTACTATGCTTGGGAAGACTGATAGCCAGAAAGTCCATTGGGCATGGAGTGAAGATGTAACATGAAAAGTTGGTAATATCCTTGTAATGACTTATGAACCAACAAAGATTTACCTCAAATAATAAGGAAAAACACACACAACAGGACAAAAAACAAACTCGTGTAATCAGCACTTAGGGAAAACAAAGACAACACAACTGAAAGTAAACTACTATGTACCTTTGACTATGTATGCTTTTCTCCCTCCTAGATCAAAGGGGAAACTTCTTAAGTCACTTTTAAGATGAGATGAAACAAAGTGCCAAGCATACTTCTATTTGAATTGAACATTTTGTAGATCAGGCCTCTTCTTTGGCACTTCACTTGGTCTAGTCTCGAAGAAGTAATCTTTGAACAAGTCTCCAATGAAGATATATTCCCCTTGCACATGTTCAGACAAATTAGATTTCTGCCCACTCTTTGTTTGATGGTTAACTTGTATCTATTTAGTAGGCATGTCTCCAAGAGGATTGGTTTCATGTTCCTCATGTTCCTTAGCAGCTTCAGGCCCACATGATTCTTCTTCATCCTTCTAGAGCTGATGGGTTCCTTATAGAAGGTGATATCCCTCCTTGATGACTTCAAAAATATCATCTTCAGACAGCAAACTTTCTGACAGCACCCACTGCTTGGGCAAACTCAAGGAGTACACATGTACTCAACCTCATCATGTGATTGGGGACCCTATTTTGTGAACTGTCCATCCATAAGTGTGCTGCCTTGTTCTACATCCTGCACAACCTTCACACAATCATCCTGTGACAACATCAACTTGTGATCTCCCTGTCTTTAGGATACTCATGCCAAAGAATTTCGTTGCTCCCAAATCTTTCATGGCAAACCACTGAACTAACCTTACCTTTAGCTCAGCAAAACCCTGTATGTCTAAACCTACACCAAGCTCATCCTCCACATACAATAACATGATAATGTCACGACCATCATCCACCTAGTAAGACAAACACAATGGTTACACTGACATTGACTAAAGCCCTGCTTTGTCATCCACCTGTCAAAACCTGTACCACTATCCTGCAGCTTGCTCAAGACCATATGACCTGGCCTTCCATCTCACGTGTCCATTCTCTCTATTCTTTAACCAAGGAATCCATTCATCTCTCAGTGCTTTCATACTGGCTGGCAACCCTATCAAATCTCCCGTTTGGTTTTGCATCCTGTTCATGCCATGCTCCCACTATTTCCTGGATCCTTCCTGCTCTGCAGTGAGCAACAAGTATAAAGAAGAGAAACAATGAATTTGAGGCTTACTTACCCTTTCAGTCCTCCATATGGGCATTTGAGACTCCTTGACAGCTTGTTGTCCACCCAAAATCCATTCTAGTGACCGACCTCGATCACCACACAGTCTGCATCCGATCGATGTCGGTTCCATGTGACTGTCCAGGTCGGTGACGCCAGTTATCCTACCAACGTCGGTCTCCACCTGCCTAACACCACTGACTCCTCTGGTCTGCACATGACTGACGTCGATACCTATCTATTCGATGCCGGTTTCCCCTAATCGACATTGGTACCTGTGTTCGCCTGTGAGTGGTGACTTTTTACCTGCAAGCTTTTTTTGAATCAAACCCATGTCCAAACTACCTTGCTCAGAGTTACTCAGCCTTCTCCACTAATCTCTATCCATCATCTCCTCCATAAACACCAAGGCTTTCCAGTTCTTAAGTCTATCAAATACATCAGTCTTCCTTTTCCTGCAATAAACACAATCCTTTCTTGTAGCAACCCACTACTCACAGAAACCTCGGTCTATGCTCTCCGAAGCTGATCTCTTACAATTTGACTCAAGAACATCCATTCCCCTCTCACTTATATGACCAAGCCCACAAAGCCACACCTGTGCAACAGAAGTGGAATCAGTAATACAAGCAAGTAGATAAAGAGTACCTGCTTTCTTACCACATGCTAGTTTAAGTGCATCCTTGGTAACATTCCAAGAATCCGCTGTGAGAGTTAGTGTTCATCTCTCATCACCTAACTTTCCTGAAGAAATTAGTCACATCTTCAAGACTAAGACCTGCATGACCTCCTTCAACACCCATGTGTTGGCCGTCTGCAATTTCAGCTGCACTTCCCCTTTACCAATACGTTGACAAGGCTCACCAACCCCTCTATTTTGGGTTGCATGGAAAGAGACAACAGAATCTATAAACCAAGATTCTACTTTATCCAAGGAACATCCCAGAGCATCCTATGCAACAACACCTGCAATATCTGCTTCTTCAGTTCCTTCATGCTGATCTTTTACCAACCAACAATTTTTTTTACCTGCTCTTTCTTTCCATAACACCGTAATTAACCATTCATGCTTTTTAATTCCTCCATCTTAGCTTACTTTCTTCTGCCATTGCTATACTCCCACTCAATTAGAAACCCCTGAGAGTGACCTGTAATCAAACACAAACCTACTCCCTACAACCTTAGCTCTGATACCACTTGTCAAGATCTAGGAAGCACAATTGATTACCATGCAAGCAACTAACATGCAGAATTAAACCAGAATCACAAGTAACTAAAATTTGAAAACAACATAGAATATGAGAGACAATACCCAATTGTATTAATACTCTTCCAGAAGGAAATACAACAAAGAAGATGCCATAGTCTTCTTCTTTATACACCTTTAGGGCTCCCACACCTCTAGGGCATAAACAGTAAATCTCTTCAAGAGCTCACTCTCTCTCTTATGGTCCCAACACACAACTCAAACACAGAGTTGGTGTTCACCTCCAACCAGTCAGTATCACTACTACCATTACACCGAGTATACACATATACTCAAACTGAGTACACAACGCACTCCAAGTAGATCTCCCATGAACTTGCAACAACCTGCAACTCAAATGATCTTACTTTGGAAGGATCTACCTTGCCTTCCTCTTTGCTCTATGACCGAGTACACACCGTACTCTAAGTAGATCTCTCCTGATCTTGCTACCTGTTGTGTTGTTGACCTCCTTGATCTTGCACACCTACAAATCAATTTGGTTCTGCACACCTGCAAACCTAGATCTCGCACACACATACACTTGCAAATCAATGATCTTACTTACCATGTAGATCTCCAAATGTGGCCTTGCACACCTGCTGACCAAGATCCTACATACATGAAGAACCCTTCTGATTCTCTAAACCAGCACCCACACTTGGCATTGTTGCACTAGGAGGAACACACCTTGCTCTCTTCACTCTCAAGGAGCTAATTTTTGCTCTCTTACTCTCTAGGACAAATTACAATACAGCCCATGAGTCTATTATATAGATCTCATGCAAACAATTATTAGACACCTAATTACAATAATTAGATCTACAACTTCAAGTCTATAATTAGCCTCTTATCATGCAAACAATCGGTTCGTTAACTAACTATCTGTGAATTGGTAGTTTTGGAACCGCACAGGCAACCAACGTCGGTCCTTGTCTGCCTGGAGGTGACCGACGCCGACCGATCCCTAATCAACGTCGATTGCTCTTCTCACTATATATGACCAACGTCGACTAATCAGACTGACATCGATTGCTCTGCAACTCAGCAACCTCTTCCATGTCTGCATTAGTGAAGCTTTTAGCTCCATAATCATGGTAAGTAAGGTCTGTTGATTTACAGGTTGTGCAAGAGAAGGGAGATCTACTTGGAGTATGGTTGTGTACTTGGTGTACTAGCAGCGTTGTTACTGACTAGTGGAGGTGAACAACAACTCTGTGTTTGAGTTGATTATTGTGACCATAATTGAGAGAGTGAACTGTTGAAGGAGAATTACAGGTGAACCCTAGAAGTGTGGGAGCTCTAGAGGTGTGGGAAGAAGAAGTGTGGCATCTTCTTTATTGTATTTTCTTCTGAATGAGTATTAATACAATTGGGTATTGTCTCTCATATTCTGTGTTGTTTCATATTTCTAGTTACTTATCATTCTGGTTAAATTCTGTGTTTAGTTGCTAATACAAAGGTAATCAAGTGTGTCCTTAGTGGGCAGTAGTTCCTGGCAAAGTGGTATCAGAGCAGTTTGTTGTTCTAGATTATCTGACAAGTGGTATCAGAGCTAAGGTTGCAGGAGCAGGTGGACCAGGTTGGTACCAATCTTGATAAGTTGGTATCAGAAGGTGGTTAAGTACACTAACAGGTGGTTAAAGCGTGTTTAGTGTTTGTTGATTACATGTCAGTCACAGGAGTTTTAGATTGAGTGGGAGTATAGCAATGGCAGAAGAAAGTAAGTTACGAATGGAGAAACTAAATAACACGAATGGTCAGATTGATGGAAAGAAATAGTAGGTAAAGAAATATTGTTGGTTGGTAGAAGATCAGCATGAAGGAATTGAAGAAGCAGATGTTGCAGGTGTTGTTGCACAGGATGCTCTGGATAAAGTAGAATCTTGGTCTATAGATTCTATTACCTCTTTTCATACAGCCCAAAATAGAGCATCTTTTCATGAGTATGTCTAGGGAGACTTTGGAGAGATTTATTTAGGGGTTGGTGAGCCTTGTCAAATAGTTGGCAAAGGGGAAGTGAAGCTAAAATTGCAGACGAGCAACACAGAGGTGTTGGAGGAGGTCATGCAGGTACCAGTCTTGGAGATGAGTCTAATTTTTTCAGGAAAGTTGGGTGATGAGAGATGCACAGTAACTCTCACAGTGGATGCACTTGAATTAGACAGTGGTAAGAAAGTAGGTATCCTTTATCTATCTACTTATATTACTGATTCACCTTCTGTTGCAGAGATGTGGCTTTGTAGGCTTGGTCACATGTGTAAAAAGGGAATGCATGTTCTTAAGTGGAAGACAGATGTTTTTGATAAACTTAAGAACTGGAAAGCCTTAGTGTTCATGGAGGAGATGATAGACAGGGATCAATGGAGAAGACTGAATTATTTTGAGCAGGGTTGTGTTAATTTGGATAGGGTTTTGATCCAAGGAGAGCTCACAAGTAAAAAGTCATCACTCACAGGGAAACACAGTTATCGGCATCAGTCATAGGAAACTGACATCAAATAGACAGATACCGATGTCGATCATGTGCAGATCAGCAGAGTCAGTGGTGTCAGGTAGGTGGTGATCGACATCGGTCATGGGGAACTAACGTCGATAGTAAGGGTCAGTCACAGGGAATCGATGTCGGTCAAGTGCAGATTGGGAGATGGCTGAGATCGGTCATTGGAATGGATGTTGGGCGGATAACAAGCTATTAAGGAGTCTCAAATGCCCATCTGGAGGATTGAAAGGGTAAGTGAACCTCATATTCGTTGTTCACCTTCTTACTTGTTGCTTACTGATGGTCAAGAACCAGGAAGACATGAAGAGACAATGCAGGTAGAATCTAGGAAACAGTGGGAGCATGGCATGAATTCTTCAGAAGAGAACCAAGTGAGAGATTTGGTAGAGTTGCTAGCTGGGATGAAAGCACTGAAAGATGAATGGATTCCCAGGTTAAAGAAGAGAGTGGATGGATACGTGAGACGAAAGGCCAGGGTATATGGTCTTGAGGAAGCTACAAGACAGTGGTACAGGTTTTGACAGGTGGATGACAAAGCAGGGCTTCAGTCAATGTCAATGTAACCATTGTGTTTGTCTTTACCAGGTTAGATAATGATTGCAACATTATCCTGTTACTGTTGTGTGGTTCCTTGTTGCAGGGTTACACATGCAGGGAGTTTCTGAGCTAAAGGTAAAGTTAGTTCAGAGGTATGTCATGAAGAATTTGGGAGCAGCAAAATTCTTTGGCATAAGAGACATGGAAGATCACAGGTTGATTTTGTCTCCAGTGGAAGCTGATGTGAAGAAGGTGTTGGCAGGGTTCAATACGTAGGATGTAGAACCAGTAAGCACACCAAGGGCTGGACAGTTCAAGCAGAGCTTAGAACAGTGTTCGAAATCACATGAGGTCTGGTGTAGACCTGAGTTTTTCCAAGCAGTGGGAGTTGTCAGAGAGTTTGGAACCAATTCAGGGAAGGTGGATTCTTAGGTATCTGAGAGGGACTAGCAGTGGTTAACATGCTATGCAGGGTCAGAGACTTCACTACATGGGTTTGTAGGTTCGGATGTGGCAGGTTACTTGGATGACAGGAGGTGCACCATAGATTGTGTGGTGGTTGGTCTTCAACATTAAACTTGAAGAGGGATACAAGCTAAGAAATGAATTAGACAAAGGTACCAATACAGGTACAGGTGTAGCTATTTATCTCCAAGTGAGAGATTGTTAGGTTGTGGAGCTAAAAGCTTCACTGATGCAAACATGGAGGAGGTTGTTGGGTTGCTGAGTTGCACAGCGAGTTGCAGAGGAACTGACGTCGGTCAGGCCAACTGACATCGGTCATATTACAGTGCAGAAGTAACCGACGTCGATTATGTGTTGGCCGACATCGGTGAGGAAGGAGCCGACGTCGGCAACTTGTGTGTGCATGCGAGTTCCAGACTGGTCTATTTTTGGACAGGCAGTTTGCATGTAAAGACTATTTTTGGTCTTGAGTTGTGAGTCTAATTATTGTAATTAGGGTCTAATTATTGTAATTAGGGTCTAATTATTGTATGCATGAGATCTATATAATAGACTCATGGGATGTATTGTAAAATTGTACTAGAGTGAGAGAGCAAATATTAGCTCCTTCGAAAGAGAGAGAGCAAGAGTGCTAGATAGCCAAGAGGGCTTGTAGAAGAGAGCAGGGATTAGCTTCTCCTAGTTCCAAAGGGGTGTTGAGAGTGTATGATCAGGGAGAGTTGCAAGTTGTGCAAGTTCTAGTAGAAGATCCACCGGGGTACTGGTTGAAGAATCATAAGGACTTGGTGAGGCAAGGACAAGGGTTCTTCAAGGTGTAGAGACATCTACATGGTAAGTAGGGTCTGTTGATTTGTAGGTTGTGCAAGAGAAGGGAGATCTACTTGGAGTATGGTTGTGTACTTGGTGTACTGGCAGCGTTGTTACTGACTGGTGGAGGTGAACAACAACTCTGTGTTTGAGTTGATTGTTGTGACCGTAATTGAGAGAGTGAACTGTTGAAGGAGAATTACAGGTGAACCCCAAAAGTGTGGGAAGAAGAAGTGTGGCATCTTCTTTATTGTATTTTCTTCTGAATGAGTATTAATACAATTGGGTATTGTCTCTTATATTCTGTGTTGTTTCATATTTCTAGTTACTTATCATTCTGGTTAAATTCCATGTTTAGTTGCTAATACAAAGGTAATCAAGTGTGTCCTTAGTGGACAGTAGTTCCTGGCAAAGTGGTATCAGAGTAGTTTGTTGTTCTAAATTACCTAACACGTCCTTGATGACTTCAAAAATAACATCTTCAGATTCATCAACCTCTTAAAAGGATAAATTTGAAAGCTTGATGCCCCTTTGAATACTTATTTGAGTCCCAATGTTGCCTTCTCCACCCTTAGCCAACTCAAAGCCTCCTTGAATAAAAGTGTAACCTGCCCCAATGACTTCAAAAAAATTATTCAAATAATGATCAAGAATCTATCCATGCTCCTTCATGACATCTTGCAAAGTGAGAAAAGAGTCAATGATCATCTCTTCCTCATCAGAGATAAAGGCAAAAGCTTATGACTTGTCTTCTTGTTCACCAAGGACCCGGTACCTATGGTGATCTCCTCCTCATCTACACTTATGGATTCCTCAACATAAGAGAAACATTCTTCATTTACTAGGCAAGGAGGTGGAACACAAGGATTATCAAACCAGGCTGGGAATGGAAAGTAGGGGATCTTCTTGAAAGCTCATGAGAAAATGGGGCCAGACCTTGGGCCAAAATCACTTGATTTTCTTCTCTCTGCTTGACCAACACTTCATCAATATCAAAATTAGCTTGAGGATTGGAATAAGGGATGTCTTTTGGCATAGGCTCCTCTCTAAGGTCTGAAACTTCTATCTCGCTTTCACTAAGCAATCTCACCTTTGCCTCTAATTCCTCAATTTGCTTAACTAGATTTTCTTGAAAGAGTCTTTCTTGGAGCTCATAGAAATCATCATGGAAATGGGGAGTGCATGAAGGCTACCATGGAGTATAAGAAGCTTCTTTAGGAAGGGTGGGAGGGACTTGAAAAGGACTAGCCTCATTTTTTACTTCACACTCTTGAACAATGCCCTTCTCCTCCTTACTAGTCCATGACTCAATTACTTTACTCCAGCTCATGATCTGAGGACTGAAAGTCTCCTTTTGGGGTGATGGGGTTACAATGTGAGAGGGTAGTGAGGGCTTGGATTCCACTTCCCTTGTTGCCAATATAGACTGTTACATGTGAAGATTTGCTAACTTAATCTACCTATCAAGATTGGCATTAAACACAATATTTTCTATTTCAAAACTCTCTTCAACATGATTAGGGAAAGGCCTTATGAAAGCTTGACTTGGCTCATGAGTAAGGGTTGTGTATGGTTGATATGAAACTTGGGGTAGTGGGTATGTAAGTTGATAGACTTGGTAAGGCTGCCTCTCATGAATACTCAGCTTCTATTCCAAAGATGCAATCAAACCACTCAAATCCAGCATCTAATTTGTAAGCCTTTGCCAATTGGCTCTTTCAATAGGAGTCCATTCACTCTTGACCAACTCTAATGCGTTTCTCACTTGATGGATGAAATGATCAAGAATATCTTGCCTACATCCCCTTCTAGTGTCAAGCTCCACTACACACCTTTCATACCCTAACAGTTATTGTTTGAAGGTGGAAATGGGTTGATTGGCAAAAGGATTAGGTTGACTAGGAGAAGTAACACATTGAGAAGACTGGGCATAATACTGATATAGCTCATGATAGGGCTGAAACTGGTCATATTGGACATAGTAAGGATCAACACAAGGCTGGTAAGGATCATATCCAAGCTGGCCAAGGACTTGCTCAAACTGAGGAGGAAGAGGCAAAGCCCACAATGTTTCACCAACCTACAAAGGGCAAAAATCATAATCATATGCAACCATGAAACTTCATAAAGAAACATACTACCAAAGCTCTTCAAAGGATCAATCGGGCTGCTCAACCAATTGATGTATCTTTGGAGTCACCATTGGTGTTGATCAAATGCCTCCAAAGGCTGATTTATTGAATAACACACTAAAAATTCTTCAACCTCTTAGACAAAATGTCCCACTAAGCATGCCAAAAACTATTGGCATGGTGGATTACATAATGTGAAGGGAGGCTCAACTCTCTTCATCCACACGACACAATGGAGACATATCTCTTATTGTGGATGGAAAATGTGAGGGATGAATCTCTAGATCGTGAATCTCTAGATCAAGGGCTAGCTCCCCTTGATGCACCTTAAGGCCCTGAATTTCCTACTGCTAATTATGGGGGGAATGAAAAGGGAGAGAAAATACTAAAAATGGGACCTAAACTAAGAGATGATGCACCTAAACAATTGGTCTACTCAGCTTTGGCATACACTTTGAACCATGGATAGTGAGCATACACTTTATTTGGGTGAGAAAAACTTCCTTGCATCAGTATTTCATTAGGGGGTCCTATGAAGATACAAGGAGGAAGAAACTAGCACAAGAGGTGTTCTGAGACACACTGTTGCATAGCTTATTCACTTGCCTATACTTCTTCAGACACTTCTTGTGACCTGCAAGAGAAGAAGATCACTATGCACTATATATGCTAGAGTAAACTTATGAAAGCATGAAAATAAAATGACTTAACACAAGATAAAACCATAGACATATACAAAAATGCAAGCTCAAATGGAGGTAAAATGCTCTTTCTGATTCAAGGTAAATTCCTTTAGGGCTTTGCCATACAAGCTGAGAGATATCTTTCTCAAACGAGAAGTTACAAATATATAGATAACTGGAAACAAGATATCTGACAAATCAAGGAATGGAAACTCATGCTGAGTTAAACACTTCTGCAGAGACCAAAAGACCATGTTGCTATTGTATTCTTCCAACTTGATATGGGAGAGCCATGTTGTACATGTCCAAGTCATTGCCTTTGTTATCCTAGGCCTACAAAATCATGGGATACTCCTTTTAGCAACTAACAAAGCCATCCCCAAGTTGTTGTGGCTAGACCATGCTCTCTTCAATGATGTGCATGACTGGTTGTGCATTAATGGTGAAGCATGAAAACATGAGCTGCTCTCCTCTATAGTTTGAAAACCAATCTATTTATTGGTTTTTGGTAGATATATTCTACCTAAATGTATTAACTCCTCATATTGAGTTGTCTATGCCACTTGTCTTGGTATGAGTGGTCATTGATTCTACCCTTTGTCTTTGTTAGTAGTTGAAACTATTTTGAGTTTCATCTTTTCCACTTTGTCTTTACCCATGTTTTGTCTCTTTCATTCGACTTCTCCTTTTCCTTGGTTTCTCCTGTTTTGTCTTTTCTCATTCAGGCCTTTCGGTTCTCGACAGGTTTCTACTCTTCAGGGCTTTACTTTTTCCTTGCTTTCTCTTTGCAGGTCTTTTATGTGGGTGAGCTTTTCTTCGACATGTCCTTCACACATTTATCTGAAGGAAATTCTCTCTCAGTTTGTTTCCTTTTCTCAAAGGGCAAGTCCCCTTTGGGCCTTTGCAATTTATCTCCTTCTTCAGTTGGTTGCGCTCCGCAAGGGTTTCTTTCATCTAAAAGTGCCATTCGGGCTTTCTGAAATGGTCTTCATCTTCCTCAAGGTGCCCTCCACAAGGACACTTTGAGTCCAAATTTGCCTTTTGAAATAATTGTAAGGAACCTATGCGTCACTTAAGTACCCTCTGAAGGAAATTCATTGCCTTTTATGAACTGCTTAGACCATTTCAAGTTCTTCAATAGCTTCTACTTATAAAAGTAGACAAGTAATGCACCTACACAAACCTGATTTGCATTAGATAGACCATTTTGGACTTCCTAGGAGCTTCTACTTCGGGTTTTACATCAACTTCAACTGATAAGGCAAATAAGTAAAGACACTTGGAAACCCTGATTTGGTCTGTCAAGACCAAATCGGGTTTTGCAAGTGACTTTACTTATAAACCTTTATAAGTAAAGACATTTTCAAAGTCAAGACCAAATCAAGTTTTGCAAGTGACTTTACTTATAAACCTTTATAAGTAAAGACATCTGCAAAGTCCAAATTACACCACCAAGACCAAATCGAGTTTATCAAGTGACTTGACTTACGAAAATTTCATAAGTAAAGTCATTTGGAAAACTCAAAATGCACTATTGTAGGTGAAGTAATTGCTCTTGACAAACCCAAAATATACTTGGCAAATCAGAATGAGGGAAACACCTAGCTTTTTCATGAGAAAGGTCTGACAGATAACATTTTGCATAAGACAATTGAGGGATGATCTAGCCAAAACATGGATTGAATGAATCTTGTAAAGAAAAAGGAGGGGGTGCCTAATTTTGGCCTTTAGGACCAAAAATTGGTCAATAGTTATTACATTTCAAATTTTCATTTCTAAATTTATCTTGATTAAATTTGGCGACCACAGTGGGAGCGATTGTAATTTCGTGTTAAAAAATATGTTTGCTATAAAAATATCTTGTCACATATTGCATAATACTATTAAAATTTGTGATTGAAATTTTGATATCTAAAATTTATGCTTTAAAAATCATGATTTATGTTGGATGTTTTCCCCCCTTTGCTCCAAGTTTTTGGTATGGTTATCATCTGACCTGCCTAATGCTGACTTGTTAAGTAAAATATTCAGTAGGATCTTAAGATTTGTATTTCTAACAAGTCTAATTCATAATAACTAGTTATGTTGCATCCTCCCTCCCAAATAGGATAAGAACATATGGTAACTACACAAACAAGGGTTATGTTATTGCTTCGTCAGACTCCTAAAACAATTATTTCTTGAATGACAATTTATAATGAAAAGTTTCATCCTTGTTATGGCTTTTATTACTTGTTTACTCGGTAAGAGGATTGCCTATATGTTTATTATCATCTATACTTACCAGCTATTATAGGCATATATTTTAATCAATCCTATAAATTCCCAACAATAAATAACTTCGCTAAGTGTAAACCAGAGTTGACGATTGTGTAGAACCCCTTACTTTTAAGCACATATTTAGGGCTGGGATTAATTCCAACAATAGACAATGTTGTGATTACCATGATAATAGTTTCGACTTTGTGTCAGTGTTAAATATATACACTAATTAGCAATTTTGATTGCAACCTTTTAAACATAAAAATATGTTATTTTTGGAAAACCCTAGGAAGAAATCAATTTAGATTTGATTCGAGTTCCTAACTAACTATTTATTATGCCTTACAGTGGGAATCAATAAAAGATAGGACTGTGACTATGCAAGATCATAGGTAGAATCTAAAAATGCTTCTAGACAAGATTGAGCTCCATAGACAATAATATAGGTCGGTCGTGTCCTTTGATTGTGGACTTGTCCATGTTGCCTATGATGGAAATATGATTATTTCACCAATTATGCCTTTGTTGACTAAGATTATTGATGGACTCCAGATCTAAAACATCATGTGGAGATACATACAATGTAAAACCCTAATTCTTGTATAAAAACCAAAATAATGTCAAATAGGGGGAATCAAGCAAAAGGGATTGAGTTGTACTGACCTTGGTCGCTTCTTATTGAATGATTGAGTACTCCACTACATTGTCAATACTCTAAAGAGGGCTCATACTCAAACATAGTTCTCCCACTAACACGCATGTTGTAAATTATGAATGCAAGTATAGATGTTCTTTCTCTTATTTTGCCCTTGACACAAGCATGCAAATATTGATTCAAGCTTTGTAACTTTGAGATTTAGCTTTAGAAAATTATATAGACAACACATGTAAATCCTCATATATCTTTTTATAGTTTTAGTATTATTTTTAATGCCTTAGAGTAGCTATATATTTATAGAGATTTTAACTTTGAATTAAGAGCCCTAATGGCATGTAAAAATTGACCAGACAAAACCCAATGGATAAAAATAATTACCCAAATGAAATGTAACTTAAAATAAATATGTAAATCATGCATAGACAAGTCTGCTCCTCACAAACAGGTCTGGGGGCCCAAACCTATCCAAAATTTGTGGGCTTGTCCAAAAATTACATATGCAAATAAAAGACAAGAATTATATATCTCCTTGATGATATTAATTAGATAAGGAAAATATGGAGAAGTGACCACACAAACGTATGAAATAAAAAGGTAGGACCCAAACAAAAGTGCAATTAGATACTTCATTTATTGTCAATAGCTTATATGTGCAAAATTATAATAAATGTCATTAAAGATGGACTTTTGCCAAATTTAGGTGCTTACATTGGCACCCCACTTTATTTTAGTAATGAACTTGATAGAGTAAAGGAGAGAAATATACCTTAGTGTGTATGACACACTTTGTCTTTAATTTGAAATTTTGATTGTGCAAGATACTCAATAACAAAACCTACAATAACACATGCAGTAGTCAATGCCCATATATGAAATATGAAAGTCTAAATTTGAGGTTGAAAGGTAAAGAGCGAGGTAAAAGTACACCTATATGCATGAAATATTATGTCACTTGTGGAGAATGCTCATGTTGTGAAGAGTGGAGAAAGGATGCTTTCAGTTCTGCTCATTTCCTGGCCAGGGAAATTAACAAACCCCTTGAGTGGTAATGGGAGATTAATAGGGCATGGACTGTCACTAAACCTATAACTATATTAACTTGAGTAACTAATCTAGATATGAACCTATATCCCAAGATAAGAGGTTGGAGAAAATGTGCCCCCTCGTAGAAGCACTTTGAAGAGAATAGTTCCTTGTCTTGAATCATTAACAAATTGAGAGTGATCAAATACTAATTTTGAATAAATAATCAAGCCCATGAGTTGGAAATATAAATTATCCAAATCTCATGAATGAAGATAAAAACCCAATTTTACTAATCCACATGAAGGTGGAACTGCAATGGGTTCAGTAGAAGTGATGCCAAGGCTATTGATCATCACTAGACTTGAACATATGTCATTTATAAAAGAAGATGAAACCACATAATGGGTTCACTAGAAGTAATGTCAAGGTCATTGTCATTAGAATCAAATGGACATTACCCATAACATATGGAATCACACCACTGTAGAAGGATATAGATTCTAAATTTCATGATCGAAAATGAATAATATTTATGCCCCCATCATGACCTCAAATCCAATAGATTTGAATTGAAGTAACAACCATTTGTCTCTGAATTTGTAAACTATATTGTAGTAGATATGCACATGTACCAGTATCACACCTTTTTAAATTTGAATATGTGCATGAACAAGTACCATGCCCCTAAATTTGGGTCAAATAATATAGATTGATGTGCATATATATGTTTAATTATAATTGTTCATGAAACTTGTAATTTTTTCTTTGGTAATTATTTTGCATGTGCAGCCAAGTGTGTATGAATTTATATTCAAATCTATGTAAAGTAAGTGCATATGCATGTCATATTCCCCCATAATTTATATTGAGGTGCCAATATTTGTCATATATCTGATTTATAAATTAATTTGAATCTTTTAAACCTTTATCTTGTATGTGTAATTTGACTTTTCACTTTCTTTAAATCTTTGAAATTTGTACTTTATCTTTGATCTACTTTTTGAATTACTTTGACTCATTAATATATGTATTATGTCTTTTTCTTGAGTGCACCTACATGGCATATGCCCCCAATATTTGTACCAGTGTGTCTAATTTGTTATAAATCTATAAGGCCCTTATCATAATTTGTTAGCGTGTGTATAATTTGAACCTTTATGAGCCCTATATAATGTGCCCAAAAACATTATCTATGCTAGCTTAATTTTTTGTAATAAGCCTGATGTGTGCCCCCATTTTGATGTAAGGGATGAGAGTATCGAATGCATCGTATTGGAAAAAAAAAGTAGTTTTGAATAAATTTGAGCAAATTGTAATTTGTTTGACTAAATATATTTTTTACTTTTGACCATTTCGACACATTAAAATTTGATATTTTTAAAGAAAGTTCATTATAATATGATAAGTATGCTTTATGGGTATTTTACAATTATTTATGAAGGCAATAGTTATAATGAAAGAATATTGAGATAACAAGGAAATATGTGGCAAATTTTGTGTATAGGAAATAAGTTATAGCTTTGGAAATTTTTAAATGTTTGACTAGCATGATGGAAATACTACCATGTAGAATAACACATCTTGTGTATTCCAATGCATCTCGTGAGGAATGATTTTGATACATATCACTTGAGATATCACATGCACAAGTTTGAGAGGAATTAGTTATAAAGTTTTGAAAAGAAAAGTCAACCCACATAAATAAGTTGTCTGAAAAGAAACTTGTAATTCATTTGCATATTGTTAAGTTGTGATTTTAGCTCTAATTAAGGAAAAATGCCACATAAGAAGGATCTTGGACTTACCTGATTCAAGTAGGTGGATGCCTCCCTATAGTCTAAGGCTACTCCAGAACTGGCATGCCTGGAAAACCCATTTTTAACATGTTTCAAAAATTGTAAACTTTTAATTTCCTATGATTTTTTATGCATTGTATTGCCATTTTTGTGGTTTTTTGGACTTGCCCAGTCTACAATGTTTATATCTAGACCATGCAAAAAAATTTCCAAGTCTACCACAGATTTTTCAATGAACTTGTTTGCTTGATCATAAACTTGTCTGTAAACATGTCCACTTGATCGTGAACTTATCTGCGAACCTATCCCTTTTACTACAAACCTACCATAAGTAGCTTTTAAATTTGAACATTATAAGTGTCCTTTTTAAAAATAAATATTTGTATTAGTTTCTTAAGTTGTATTCATGTTTTTGTTATCATAGGTTGACATGCAAACATAATATTTTAGACACGTGCATGTCATGGAGCAAGTGTTACCTTTGAGTGACACAGGGAGGGTCACTCTTAGTGCAATCAGGCTTGGTTATATAGGCCAATTGGATATGATGCTATAGGATATGCACATGATGACACTTTGGTGAAGTGGAAAGATTCTGATACTTACACTTTTTGGCTTCCCGTTGGGGAGATGATTGTGACACTCAAGGATGTTTGGTTGTTTTTTAGACTTCCTATTGTTGGCACATATGTGACCTTGTAGGGTGGCGATGGACCAACATAAATAGTATAGGCTCACTAATATCTAACTGGTCATACTAGGGGTGCTTGAAATGCTGCCAATAATACTACTATTTTGTTATTAAATATTTTATTAATGAATGTTCCACATGAGTGAAAATTTGTTTGTGATTTAATGGCATATTTTATTATTATTGATGGTGGCAATGTATCTATTTCATACATGATGCATCGATTTGTTCAGGATATTTAGGATCATGGTACCGCATATTGCTAGGATTGGACTATATTAGCCCACCCATATATAGATTTACATCAGTTTACATGAGAGGGATTTGATGGTTAATTAGGATCAACCACATTATTACATTATTAGGCTTATAAGCATATTTTTGTGATACAAATTTTACAGATGCCTCATGGTGGGTGGGCACATCCATAGATGCATGTAGAGGGATGGGTTAAGACTATACACATATAGTGGTGTGTTACGACGGAGTGTCACCATATTCTTGACTGGATGACAATAGTCTCGATTATGTGGAGACCCTGCAAAGGTTTTATAGGGTGGTCTGGGGATGTGTTACAATTAAGGTGGATTTGTGTGAGTTTTTTGTTTCATGATTAGTGGGTAATTGTATTTGAACACTTTAAATTTGAGTGCATTACCCAAAAAATTAACATTAGATAAGATGTGCCCCAAACACTGGTTATATGGAGATGATTTATGAGAGCTCTAAGATGGGAGGGTGACCAAGGCTAACCTAGTGTAACTAATTTGCCATTGATTTTGTTGACTGAGGTGGACCCTGTGATCTAAATTCCTAATATAGATGATGTTGGGTGTATTCCAACATATACTCAATGGTAGATGGCACATAAGTGGCCCATTTTATTTCCTTTCATTGTAGAGGGTGCTCCAGAGGCATAGGTTGGAGGAGGAGATGCAAGTAGATCAATAATTATTAGGACTTATGCTCTTCCTATAAGTATGCATATATATTTTGAGAGTATTTACATAGTAATTAGTTACTTTGATAACTTTGGCATTGATATCATGCATTTTTTATTTGTAGGAGATGATGAGTATTGGACTATTTTCATATAGGCATCCCTTCAAGTTTTAATGCAAAACATGTCATGTGAGGCAATTATTAGTGGGTTAGTAGAATGTGTTACATATATCACAGGTGAGAATGCCCCCATGTTTAACTGAGTGGTGATAGCCACTATTGCATATATTGAGGTTGCATCATAGCATGGTGATTTGAGACCTGAGTGAGTTATGGTGATCATTGAGTGAGACTAGCTTAGGATAGAGTCAATGAAACATCAAATGCCCCCTTCTGCTATAGTTGTGGACCTGGGTCAAAGCCTATTGGCTAAGTATGTGTAGTCATAACATGAACATGTAACTTTACATGCACAAGTGGTTGTATACAAGGATCATGAGAGTAGGAGTGGGTCTTGCTCGTAGTCATGATAGGATGATAGTGGGCCCTCATCTTCATGAGATCCCCTAATGATTGAGAGAGACGTAGTTGGGAAGGAACCAATTATTTACTGACTTTGTGTACATTGTACTTATATTATCATGGTTAAAATTTTTATGTATATATATAGAATTTTATGTGTTCTTGCTTATATTGTGCTTATCTGGAATTGATATTGCATATGTTTTAAAGAGTTATTGCAATTGATAATTGAGATCATGTGATGATGTTACTACTTATTATTTTGATATATTTTGTTGTACTCTTGTATAAAAAATAATGTGTTAATGATATTGTACTTTAAACTATGATACATGTATAATTGATTTCACTAAGAATTGTAGAATGAGCTAACCACCCTGATGGAAAAAAAAACTAGGCACCATACTAATTATTTATAACTACCTTTTGATATTGAATCTTTGGCTCTATATTCATAGAGATAGTCACACCCATATCGGTTACCTATGTTACTTGGGGTTGATATTGTTGATGTTTTTTATATCTTTGAACTATGCATTATATGTTTGTATCTTTGAGTTGAAGTTTAGTGCTTTTGATTTGGTACCCATGTTTGTGTAATTAGATTGTAGATTTATGATGGACTATAGTGTCTTTCATGCTTGTTATATTACTTTGGAATGTTAATAAGCCACCTTAAAAATTAAACGATATACTTGTATCATCCTTATTCATTGTTGCATTAAATTTTTATAACCGTGATTATCCTAAAATTATGTTTCTTTGTGGAATGGTATGTTGTACAATCAATAAATTATTCACTATCTTGAGTCCCAAAGTGATTGGTAAAATAACATGTCCCATAATAGATCCATATGTATGTTGTAATTCTCGTGCACTATATCCTACACTTCGAATAAATTATATTATGCATGTATTATGTTATTGCATATGATTTAAAATAATGTCTTATTTATGTGTGTTGTTGACAAGAGCTTGAATGACCATCGATTCCTTCTCAAAATTATTTTGGGATATTTTGGTCTTCATGGAATAAGATGAAGGGGTGGATTTTGTTATTTGGTTATCTAATTTCATAAATGTGATAATCCTTTTATCTGCAAGTCATGGCATCTTTTCACGCAATGCATCAAAATCATTATCTCGATAACCCTTTATACTATAAGTGTAAAATGGATTTTATTTTACGTACTCTAGATGATGATGATGATGAGGATAGTAATTATAAGAAAGGGTGATTAACTTCTTATCCAACAATGTCTATAGAATATCATGTGTTTGATATTTGAATATGTCAAACTGAAGTGGTTGTTGCTTATTGAATTTAGATTTAATCACATTATGTGGTGCTTTGTAAGCTAAGTCTTTCCCTTTATTAAGGACCTTGACTTGTTTTTCTTTGATTATAATTGTTTCTAGTGATTCATTTGTCTTATGAGAGGCTTCAATTAGACTATTTCTTGTAGATGTAAAATTTGATTCCACCCTTTTGTTGATAGCTTCACTCTTGTGTGAAGATGACCTTAATTCATTTGTATTAGTAGCCTTATGCATCGTAAAATTAAGGTCACATGCATATTTGAACATGTTCATATATAACAAGAGAACTCTTCTGTAAGAAACTGTGTTTGATTTTTGATGATCAAGATAAAACATGTTTCAAATCCGCTACTGTGATCTTTCATCAGGAAAGAAACTTATGTGAGAACAACAATATCCTGCACCTTAAAAATTGAAAGAAAATAGTTGTTGTCAAAAAGTTGCTAAATAAGAACAATATAGTCGTTACCATTAATTCATAAAAAAACAAAAAACAATAGAGATAAGATAATTAATCAAGTCATAAATATAAAGAGATGTATAAAGTTTATGTGTGGCTCTTTCTTTGAGTGGAGACAAAAGCCCCCTACTAAAGATGATTTACTTTACCAAATATGAGGGTTGATAAGTTAAAGAATGCAGATAAAAAATGTATTTTTTATAAGCTCATCATCGCTCATTTCAAACCTTGTAGATGTTCCAATGTGAATTTAGGTACCACGTGTTTGTGATAACCTGATAAGAACACATCTTCTAAAGTTTTAAAGTTAGGTAAGGAGCCACTTGGTATAACTATAAAACCAATACGAGGCATTTCTTGTGAGGATTCTATGAATTTTTTTATTATAATGTGTTCATCATCACCCCATCTTAAAAAATAAAGTGTATATTGAGTTAAGTGAATACAAGGATCTCCATGAGCATCGAACAATGGGTAGTATAGAAATAAAAAAATCCTTTAGATATGGATATTTATATACAAATTTTGTAAAGGGTTGTCATAAAATAACATTATATTTAATATTAACACAACATGATCTAGGTTGTAAAGTGAGACCAAGTACTTACTTTTGGAGGTTGTTAATGGCATGCATCATGGATATAATATGATTAGTAGGGATAATACTGGTTTGGAAAGTCTCACTCATGGGTTGTAATTGATCATCTACTTTAAACACTGGTACGAGAGGATCATAACACATATTGATCCAAAACTCAAAAGCTTTGGTTGAAAGATAATTCAAGAAACAAGAACAAAACAATTCAAATAATGTTATCTCTGATAAGAGATGTTTTATTGATCAAATTTGCAGACCCAAACATATGCTTATCTCTGAGAAGAGATGTCTGATTACCATTTCAGGTTACATCTTCATTTATACATGTTTTGAAGGTGTGGGGAGGATATGGAAGGTCACCAATCTTGAGGGAGATGAATTGGTTCGACTTCCATGATTTACAACAATACAGAATTCGAAGAATTATTATTTTTAGAAACTTACTATTTTTAGACTACACTACTAAAATTGAAATTTAGGACACTTCCATTGGGTTTTATGGGGTCAAACTTCATCAAGCAGAGCTCCATGCCATCTCACGACATTCCCGTCATTATTACCTTTCCAACGGTTCAAATGGCGAGTCAATTGGAGCTACAGTGCAAAAGTTATGGCTCCCAAAAGTTTTGCCATCAATTGGGGTGGACCCATCACCCGAATTGTCATCTGAATTGTTGTTCGGATCACATATCATTGTATGACATGAGATTGAATTACAAGACAAAGCTAATGGATACTTTAGAATCATTGCATGTTTTATCGCATTGTATTTGTATAGAATTAGAAACATCACATTATTTTTCATTGGAATATTTTGACTTAGGAGAGGAGTGAGAGTCTTCATAGGTAATGCTATCATGAGACTCACATTATGTGGACATAGCATGACTATGTTGAGAATCTTTACACAATATTACATTATCATCACTTTGTAAATCTAAAGTAATAGTATCATTTTTTTTTTATATCACACTCATTTACATCTTTTGATATTTCGAGAGAGGGGAAAGAAGTATCTAAGATGTTACAACTTTATTTATCACTTCCAAGGGAAGATAAAAATTATCACAATTTTGTATATCATTTATTGGGGATCAACCAACAAACTTGATTACTTTTATGTAAGCAACTAAACACAGAATTAAACCATAATAATAAGTAACTAGAATCAGAAACAATAAAGAATAAGAGATACAAGAAACCACCCTGAAAACTTGTATTAAACTCTTCTAGAAGGAAATACAATGAAGAAAATCACACCTCTTAGATGTACAGATCTCTTTCCCCCAAGATTTTTCTCTCTCAATTACAATCAATTCCAACAACCTGGATTGATACACATTTACAATAAATGTCTTGTACTGTTCTTGATAAGCTATGAAGATCCAATCCTATTATATAATATTAGGAAACATGAGCATGCATTCTCCACCGTTAGATATACCTCTTAATCAAGGGTTCAAATCAGTCCTACCAAAAATAGAAACGCAGAATTACAACTAACAGCTAAACTTATCATGCAAACAATCTGTTCCATCCACGAAAATAGACTTTCTGGACGCACAGGCGATCGACATCGATCCCTGCCTATCTGCACATGACCGACGTCAGCCGATCCATAACCGATGCCGACAGCTATTGGTCAACTCCTTGCCGTCATTGGTGATTGTGTAAATCCAGCAACTTCAGCATCCGCTCATCTGGTGAAGCTTTTAGCTCCACACCTCAACAATCTCCCACTTGGAGATAAACAACTGCACTAATACTTGTACAGCAACATCTTCTAGTTTATCCATCTTCAAGCTCAATCTTGAAGACCAACGAAAGTTGAATGAAGATTCAACTTCTCCTTTGTTATCGGCTTTGTTAACATATCAGCAGGGTTCTTATCTGTATGAATCTTCTCCAGCTTCAACTCACCATCCTCCAATACCTGTCTTATGAAGTGGTACCTAAGTTGTATATGTTTGGTTCTTGAATGAAAGGCTGAATTCTTAGCCAAATGAATTGCACTTTGACTATCACTGTATAATCTACAAATCTCTTGCTCCTTTCCCAACTCTTCCATGAACTGTGTCATCCATATCATCTCTTTGATAGCCTCTGTGACTGCAATATATTCTGCCTCTGTAGTAGACAAGGCAATAACCTTCTGCAACTTTGAAGTCCAGTTAACCGCCGTTCCACCAACAGTGAACACATATCCTGTGGTGCTTCTCCTACCATCTAAATCACCTGCCATATCCGAATCTACATAACCATGTAGAGAAGTGTTTGACCCTCCATAGCACAAATGCCTACTGCTGGTCCCTCTCAGATATCTGAGAATCCACTGGACTGCTTTCCAGTGCTCTTTCCCTGGATTGGCCATATACTTACTGACAACTCCCACTGCTTGGGCAATATTCGGTCTAGTACATACCATTGCATACATTAAGCTCCCAACTGCAGAAGCATATGGAACTTTACTCATGTACTCTACCTCATCATGTAAATTAGGACACTGTTCTTTACTCAACTTGAAGTGTCTAGCCATGGGTGTACTCACCAATTTTGCATCTTGCATATTGAACCTCTCCAACACCTTGTTCACATAATCCTCTTGAGACAAAATCAACCTGTGATTTTTTCTGTCTCTCTTGATACTCATGCCAAGGATTTTTTTTGTTGCTCCCAAATCTTTCATGGCAAATGTGTGAGCTAATTTTACCTTAAGCTCAGAAATATCCTGCATGTGTGAACCTGCAACAAGCATATCATCTACATACAACAACATGATAATATATCTACCATTATCCAATCTCTTAAAATACACACAATGGTTAGATTGACATCTAATGTAGCCATGCTCAGTCATAAACCTGTCAAACCTCAAATACCATTGTCTAGGAGCTTGCTTGAGACCATACAAGCTTTTCTTCAATCTGCACACAAGTTTCTCCTTACCTTTGACCTCAAATCCTTCTGGCTGATCCATATATATTTCTTCATCCAAATCTCCATGAAGAAACGTTGTTTTAACATCAAGCTGCTCAAGATACAAATCCTCGATAACAACTAAAGACAATACAATCTGAATAGAAGTCATTTTTACTACAGGAGAAAAAATTTCACCAAAATCAATACCTGGTTTCTGTGCAAATCCCTTCACTACCAACCTGGCCTTATATCTCATCTATCCATTCTCACCTTCCTTTAACCTGTAAACCCATTTGTTTTTTTGTGCTCTCTTTCCAGCTGGCAACTCAACCAAATCCCACGATTGGTTCTCTTTCAAGGAATCAATCTCCTCATTCATGCCAAGCTCCCATTGTTTCCAGGTTTCTACCTACATTGCTTCATCAAAACTCTTTGGTTCTCCACTATCAGTGAGCAATAAGTAGAATAATAAAGGGGAATATCGAATTAGAGGTTTACTTACCCTTTCTGACCTCCTCTTGGGCGTTTGAGACTCATTTTTTGCTTGCTGTCCACCCAAATTCTCTGTCAGTGACCGATCTTGATCATCTCCAAGCCTATACCTGATCGACATCAATTCCACTCGATAGACATCAGTTCTTGTCTGACCAACGTCGGTCACTGTCTGACTGACATCGGTTCCTGTTTGACCTGACCGATGTCGGTTCCTTCCTGACTGACGTCGGTGTCTGTGTTTTTTTGGAAGTGATTTCTCGCAAGCTCATTTTGGATCACAATCTTGTCCAAATCTCCATTGCCCTGCTCAAAATCCTTCAACTTCTTGAGCTGATCGCTATACATCACTTTTTCATTGAAAATAACATCACGACTCTTAATTATTTTATTGGTTACTAGATTCCACAACCGAAATCCGAAATCTTCAGAGCCATAACCAATAAAAGTGCACCTCATAGACTTAGCATCCAACTTCTTTCTATTTTCTTTATCAACGTGCACAAAAGCTTCAGAACCAAAAACTCTGAGAAATGAAAGATCTACCTTTTTACCCGTCCAAGCCTCTTCTGGAATTCCACCATCCAGAGCAGTAGAGGGTCCTCTGTTAATCAAGTAAACCGGAGTGTCTACAGCTTCTGCCCAAAACTGTAAGGGCAAACCAGCATGCAACCTCATACTCCGTGCACGCTCCAATATTGTTTTGTTCATCCTTTCAGCAACTCCATTTTGCTGAGGTGTCCTTGAAACCATCCTTTTCCTACATATTCCATACATAGAACAGTAACTTCTGAACTTATTACTGCAGTACTCACCACCATTGTCAGATCTAAGGCACTTCAATCTCAAACATGTTTTATTTTCAACCAAAGCTTTCCAATTCCTAAATGTGTCAAAAACATCAAATTTTTTCCTTATGCAATAAACCCATACTTTTCTTGTAGCATCATCAATGAAAGAAACATAATATTGTGATCTTCCAATAGAAGCAACCTGAGCTGGTCCCCACACGTCTGTGTGAACAAGCTCCAACTTGTGCTTCTTCTTTGTTGACCTAGTCTTGAGAAAACTCACTCTCTTCTGTTTCCCAAAAATACAGTGCTCACATAAATCTAGATCTATGCTTTTCAAATCTGAAAGCTTACCTTTTGACTTAAAAATTTTCATTCCCTTCTCACTCATGTGGCCGAGCCTACAGTGCCACAACTTTGCATCTACATCTGAAGTAGATAATACAGAAGGAGAATAATCAGTAATACAATTACATAAATAGAGAGTTTCTACTCTCTTACCTCTGACTAATACAAGTGCTCCCTTGGTAACCTTCCAAGATTCAGCTATGAGAGTTACTGTGCAACCCTCATCACCCAACTTTCCTACAAAAATCATATTCCACTTTAGGGCTGGGACATGCATGACATCCTTCAACACCCATGTGTTGCCATTCTACAATTTCAACTACACTTTTCCTTTGCCAACAATTTTACAAGGCTCATCATCCCCTAAATAAACTTTTTCAAAATCTCCTTGGACATAATCATTGAAAAATTCTCTATTTGGGGTAGCATGGAAAGAGGCCCCAGAATCTAAAACTCAAGATTCTATTTTATTATGCAAAGAAAGTGAAAGAGCATCTTGTGCAACAATACCTGCAACTTTTGCTTTTTCATTACCTTGATGCTGATTCTCTTCATTAACCTTCAACCAGCAATCTTTCTTTGCATGTCCTCTCTTTCCACAATTCTAGCAGGGTATTTTTCTTTTTCTATTTCTGGATTTGGATCTATTGCTCATCTTTGACTTAGACCTTGATCTCCCTTGCTTGTTCTTCTTTCTTTGCCTTCCCTTGCTTTCAATACTTAAAGCATTACTTGATGTTTCCCCTGTGCTTTTCCTGCGAGTTTCTTCATTCAAGATTACACTAACAATATCATCTACTTTCAAGATATTTGTAGCAGATGCAGTATTACTAACTGCCATTACCAAGCTATGCCAACTTTCAGGTAAAGAGCATAAAATTAAGAGAGCTTTAATTTCACCATCAAAAACTATTTTGACTAAATTTAATTGATTTACAATTCCATGGAAATCATTAAGATGATTAGATACAGATCCACCTTCCTGCATTTGCAAATTAAATAATTGCTTCATAAGATATACCTTATTCGAAGCTGAAGGCTTTTCATATAAATTTGCTAAAGTATCCATTAACTCTACCGTTGTCTTTGCCTGTGACAAGTTAGAAATCACAAAAGATGCCAGACTCAATCTTATAGATCCAAGAGCCTTTCTATCAAGAACATTCCATTCTTCATCTTCCATATCTGTGGGCTTTCTATCAACTCCACCCAACGGTAAGTATAGATCTTTCTGATACAGATAATCTTCTATCTGCATCCTCCATAATTGATAGTTCTTGCCATTAAACTTCTCTATTCTCAGTTTACTTTCTTCTGCCATTGCTTCTCCCACTCAAACAGAAACCCCTGTGAGTGACCTGTAATCAACAAACACTAACCAGATTTGAAACACCTGTTAGTCAACCTGAGCTCTGATACCACTTATTGGGGATCAACCAATAAACTTGATTACTTTTATGTAAGCAACTAAACACGGAATTAAACCAGAATAATAAGTAACTAGAATCAGAAACAACAAAGAATAAGAGATACAAGAAACCACCCTGAAAACTTGTATTAAACTCTTCCAAAAGGAAATACAATGAAGAAAATCACACTTTCTTCTCACACCTCTCAGATGTACATATCTCTTTCCCTCAAGAGTTTTCTCTCTCAATTACAATCAATTCCAACAACCTGGATTGATACACATATACAATAAATGTCTTGTACTGTTCTTGATAAGCTATGAAGATCTAATCCTATTATATAATATTAGGAAACATGAGCATGCATTCTCCACCGTTAGATATACCTCTTAATCAAGGGTTCAAATCAATCCTACCAAAAATAGAAACGCAGACTTACAACTAACAGCTAAACTTATCATGCAAACAATCTGTTCCATCCACGAAAATAGACTTTCTGGATGCACAGGTGACCGACGTCAGTCCCTGCCTGTCTGCACATGACCGACGTCGGTCGATCCATAATCGACGTCGGCAGCTACTGGTCGACTCCTTGCCGTCGTCGACGACTGTGTAAATCTAGCAACTTCAGCATCCGCTCATCTGGTGAAGCTTTTAGCTCTACACCTCAACATCATTAGCCATATTATAAGGAGAACATGGCACATCATAAGCATTTAAATCATCTACCTTTCTAGAGAAAGAGAGGGAATAACACTCTTATTCATTTCAATTACCTTTTCTATGCAAGGGTTATGATTTTGTAGTTTACATTGATTAATGCAGTGTAATGTAGTAGCAAACTGAAGAGGTAAACAAGGTGTGATAATGATTGATTCATTACAATTGCCAAAACACAATTCTAGGAAACAAGCAAAAGGAAAATAAATAAATTGAAAGCCAATAAAAGTAAATTTTTTTTGCACAGAAGTCAAGAATTTAATCTGAAACCCTATGATCAAAGATAATTGAATATAGTAAAGGATCATTAGATTTATCTTTAGTGTCTCGAAATCATAAATTCAACTGAAACCATATAACAAAAAAATAAAAATCAGGCAATGCCCAAAAAAATAAAATGTACGATTTCACCAATACGTTGTACCCTATTTTTGATTTAATGATGTGAATATTTTTTAACAGGTGTAAAACTCGAGAAAGATCAAAGTGCTAAAGATATACATTTGTTAACAATTTTGATTGCAACTTGTTATATATAAAAATATGTTATTTTTGGAAAACACTATGAAGAAATCAACTTAGCCTAGATTTAGGTTCCTAGATGACTATTTATGATATCTGATAGTGGGAATTAGAATAAAACAAGACTATAACTATGCATGATTAGAGGAAAATTATGAAAATTCTTATGAATATGATTGCTCTCCCTAGACAATAGTGTAGGCTAGCCATGTCCTTTGATTTTAGACTAGTTTTCATTGACTGTGAAGGAAATCTGAGTATTTTACCTACTGCACCTATGTTGACTAAGAATGTTGATGTAATTCCAGATCTGAATTGTCACACGAAGATACTTGCAATGTAAAACCCTAATTCCCACACAAAAACCAAATATATATCAAATGAGGGAGTGTCGGGTGAAAGGGATTATGTTGCATTAACCTTGGTCAATCTCTATTGAATGACCAAACGTTCCACTACATTGCCAATGCTTTGAAGAGGGCTCAAACACAAATTTAGTTCTTCCACTAGCGCGTATGTGTGGAAGTATGAATGCAAGTCTTTATGCTCTTTCTCCTATTTTACTCATGACATAAGCATGCAAATATTGATTCAACCTTTGTAACTTTGAGAATTAGCTTCAACAAATTCTATAGATAACACATGTAAATCCTTATATAGCTTTTGATAGTTTAGAGTGTTTTCCTTGATGCCTTAGATTATCTTTATATTTATAGAGATTTTGACTTTGAATTATGAGCCACATTAGCATGCAAAAGCTGACCAAATAAGACCCAATGGAAATACAAATAATTACCTAAACAAAATTGACCCCAAATAAATCCACAAATCATGCCTAGATAAGTCCACTCCTCACAGATAAGTTCATGGGGCCAAACCAGTACAAAAGTTGCATACTTATCCATAAAGCACATAGATAAATAAAAGATAGGAATTAGGGATCTCCTTGACAATATTGATTGGATGAGCAAAAAGTGGACAAGTGACCACGTAAAAATATGCAATAAAAAGGGAAGACCCAAACAAAAGTACCAATAGATGTTTCATTTGTCGTTAGTAGCCTACATGTGCAAAGTTACAATAAATGGCTTCAAAGATGGGCTTGTACCAAATTTGGGTGTTTATACGTACATGTTGTTTATTTTTGGGCATATAATTTTCACCCTCATTAATTATCCCCTGCTAATTTAGGGTCATCACATTACTACCTTTTCTTACATAACTTAAACCCATGGATTGGACTCTCTCGAGTCATATATGTGCTTTAATGATGACATCTTTCTTTTATTATATAGAAAATGTGATAAATGTGTTTCTCACAATTACATCAGCTTGTTATTTTATATAGTTTACACATGGTACACAATATCCCTTTCTTTTGAGATTACTGATACGTAGGTTATACCACACCTCAAAAGGAGTGAATATAATCCATCGATTCTATCTTCAAAGACATGATGATTCACCACATGAGACAACTACAAGAAAATTTCTCCTACATAGTTGTAGGCCATCTCAGACATTTGCTTATGTTGCCTCAAAGATGATCCACATGACACATTACAAACCCATACTTCTTTAGTTGGGAGGTGCACAACAAAGAGTTGAAAGGCACGTTATACACACCAAAGAGTTATAAAACACATTCCATACATTCAAAGATTATACAAAGATGGAAACACAATATGCATAACAATATGTGTATTTGTTCTTACTTTTTAATTTACTTAGTTATTTCACGAGTTACTTTTTAATCAATTTATGTAGATATCAATCTTGAAAATTTTCTCATTTGTTTGCAAGTACACATGATATCTGCATGCCAAACACATAAGCATTAACACTCATTCGCAGACCCTCCGTGACAATAATGGCATCCATGCATTAATAATGAGATAGGGTTTTATTTTGTTTTGCAGGTCGTATGATTTGGACTCTATGATAAGATAACCTCTCTCCTTATTTTGAATTTTAGATCATGATCATATCTGGTATTAAGTTTAAGTAACATTTACAAAATAAAAGTATAACTTATTTTTTGAGTCTTATAGGTGTACTTGTTTATTTTACTTTGATATGTATGCACACACACACAAATACACATCAAAGTGGGGCATTATGTAGACACATAAGTTTGGTACATGAATAGTTTTTTGTTATAATATTAGTGTGTTTTTGTGTATATGGATCACTTGTTTAGATTAAGCTCTCATTGACATGTTGTCCCCTTATATTGGGCTCCCTTTGTCATCTCTTGCTTTGTGTTGTCCTTACAAATTTAATTTTGATTCACCTTGGGTATATGATAACATTGAGTTTCAGTCAAGAATGTCTGAAAACCTATAAATAGATTATTTGTTTACCTTGGCACAAATCCTAATGCTCCCAAAGGGTCAAAAACACTGTCTTTAGGGTTTTAGGTCAACCTGTCGATCTTAGTTATTTTCAAAATCAAACTATATAATTTTAGTCAACCCATATATCAATTGTATAATATTGGTTACTTGTGATTTGTGGGTCCTTTGAACTCATGTTTCTAGTCTTGTTGGTCTTTTGTGCCTTGTTTGTTGATTTTCCAACCTTTTTTATTATCGACTTGCACCCCAATAGGTTTTCATTTGAATTCAAAAAGTCTGTATATACCTAAGCATGCTAATACATTTAATATAACATCCCCATTAGAATTTACTTGAAATAACATGATTTTTTAAAATTTAATCAATGTATTCTTTCAGTAGATTATACCATGAAAATCTAATTAGTGATCCAAATAAAACACTTTAAGTATAATAACTATAAAATAAGCATGTGACATCTATCTGTCACTGATCACTATCATCATATGAAATAAAACACAACTGAATATATAAATTAATTACAGGTGTCTAGCCATGAATGGTACAAACATACAATCACTATTGTTAATGTACAATAAATAATTACACTTAATTAGAGATAATGTTTCAATAGTAATAAATACAATTATAATATACAAAATATAAGATATAAGATACAAGGCTCCATGGAGCAAGAGCTCCAAAACTCTAGTATCTATAGCAATCTCAAGTGTAGTCTCAAAATAAGTACTGTTATAGGGAATGAGAGTATCATCCGAGTGCTTTTCCACACCAACTATAGACTATCGATCCCTCACACAATCCCTCATCAGAGAATGACTATTCCTTCACAAATTAGTAGATAGTGATGGTGCGAAAATCCAGAGAGACAAGTTAGTACCCATGTGTTGTATGATTTATAATAACATAAAATGTACCATAAAGAAATCTATTCTAATATAATATTGCACAAACATGAAAAACATACACATGAAATGATAATCTCTAACTAATTACTTTGGCTAAAGTTTTTAATAGTTATTGATATATAAGATCAATTAATTTCATACACACCACTTGATCGGATTACCTTCATCTATCATTGATAATGTAAGTAAGCTAGTGAAGTCTGTCTCGCAACTTACTCAGTACCAACAATGCAATATTTGATTAATATTAATATAACTAAAAGATTCATACATATTACTTCCTACTAGCAGTCATTAGACATGTTAAACACACGAATAATAAAAATGCATACATTTAGTCCATCAAATATATGAATGAATCTCAATAATATTATTTATCACATAAATAACAAGCAAACAAGTACAATTTATACCATCTAAGTATAATCTATATTTTATTGATTTTTGTAAGTAGATTCAACTAAAGTATATTCTATGATAAACACTTAAATCACATTCCACCATGTTATGTACACACTACTCAATTTCAAACAACTCATCATAATAATTTCAGAGAATCAAATAACTCGTAAACTAATTTATATTTCGTGTGAACATAATATTTTATTTAAACAATTATTACATTTCTAGGAGACGGTATTCATATGGTTATAGTTTCACGACCCTCGGGATCATATGACTTATTTTTAACAGACAATAAAACTATAGTTATAGGACACAACCCAACACACTAGTTTATGTTATATATTTTCATGAATATTTAAGTGCACACATAGATATATTTCCTATTCATATGCACTTGTACATATTGACTATACACATACTATGTATCACATACAAGTACTCAATAATATATAAATATTGTAAACGTCAATAGTCATCTAAAATTCTAATCAATGACTTCATATGATTTCAAAAGCCATTATAATTTCCCTGTTGACAATTTATTATAAGATATTAATCTTTCCAAAATATTAATGAATTGAATGTTATAGTTAAAAGACTATTTATATCCATATTATACTCTTCTTAAGTCAAATTGACCTCTAATTTACATAGATTAAGTGCCAACTATTATTATCTATATAGAAAGTAATTCGCTTAGTGGACCATAATCCGCCTATAGTTACATTATTCAGCTAAAGCGGTGAGTTAACTAATTAAATTATATGAGTATTAGCGGCAATAAAGTAATAAAGCGAACATTGGGTGATACCACTAAGAGTATACTCAGATGAAATCTTTGGTAATTAATACTAATACAAGGAATAGGAATAGTTAACATTTCACTTTAAATAATGATGAAATAACTAATACCTATAAGAATAATTCTATCAAAATACCAACATTTAAATACAAAGAGCACTGGTATCAGCTATATTTATAATTATCTAAATATATAAGCTTATTTAGACTAAATATATATACAAGTATTATTATTATTATAGGTAAGGAAATCCATTCCTACACGGTTCGCTATCATGATATTGTTTTCTCATTTGCCATTACACTAACAAATACAATCATTGGCCATTACAAATATTGTAGCTCTGATAAATATATAATCGATATATACAATTATTTACCGTTACACACTCCGAATTATAATACAAGAGTCAATATCTTATTTTACATGACTATTATAATGGTCTCCTAGCTCACTATTACAATTTCATGTTCATATATATACATATATATATATATATATATATATATATATATATATATATATATTCTCATAGTTATATATTTATATAGATCGCTACCTGTAACCATATATATAGGTCATCATTCGTTGGTTATATATATATATATATATATCACTGTATACTCACTATATATATACATTCTTAATATAGTGGTAAAGATTGCTATATACGTTCTTTATAAATAGTCTCTAAAGATCGCGACATACATTCTTAATGCAATGTTGCCTTAGATACTCATATATAATCACTATACACAGTGATATATTACATTCCTGTTTTAAATAACAATAAATATTACTGCAGTTCATTCTTATACATTTATAAACATGGACCTACACAATCACGTATTACCATGGTTATCTTTACCATCACTACGGTGCAAATTATCAATGTCTTATTTCAAATATTTCAAACTATACTCAATGAAATATGTGAATGTCTATCTTTGTTGTTTTCGTAACCATTGAACAACCGATGATCAAACATTTAAGACAACCAAACAATAGCAAGAAAGATCATTAAAGTAAAAGGGATACATAGACAACCAACAACCTACATGACATAAAAACAATAATTAATGCTTTGTATTTTGAAAGGGAAAAGCTTTACTTACAACAATTGCACATGCTGCAAGCCCAGGTCACTCTTGTGGCTGCTTGCACAAGTATGGCTTTGGTAAATATCTATCACTATCATGTTTGAACAACTTCTCTTCATCTAGTTGTATTAGTTTCCATTCTACAGAGATATTCCTTGTTTCATCTTGCCCCTTGGAGTTCTTATTATATTAGAAGAATTTATATGAACTTATATAGCCTCCTCGTACTTGGAAGTTTGATGAATCGCTGACAAAGAAAGCTGAATTTTTTGGCACAAACCTTATATAAATACAAATTAAATACCTACAACGTACCACATCACTAGTATTTCCTCAACTGAGATTCCATAAGCTGCTAAGTCTTCTCTTAACCTCCTACCCACACCTTCTCCTTCTCCTCCTCCCTTTTTTCCATGAATAACATATTCCCCTTAAAGCTCGCCTAGCTTTTTTTCCTTTAAAGCTCTCTCTCTCTCTCTCTCTCTCTCTCTATTTTATGACTTTCCTTTTTGTGTTTTTTTCTATTTTTATAAAAACTTCCAAGTCACCATGTCCTTTAAATATGTTTTTTCCTAATCATTGTTTTATTCATTTTATTTTGTAGTTATAAAAATTTATTAAAATTGTTAATATGTATTACAATCATTTTATTTGCTACTTAGTAATGCTAACAACATCATGATTTAATAGTAACCAAACTAATATATAAAGTCTATTATATTTTTTTATCCAAAATAGTAAATAACACATTATTATTCAAATCTGAATTATAACAATGTATTCATTGTTATTACTATGTTATTTAGGTTTCTTATGTCCTTTTGTCATTTATATATATATTAAGGTGTTAAGTCACATAATGATATTCTCGATATCATAAAGATAACCAACTTATGTTCTCAACATTACCAAGACAAGTTGGTTAGTCTACACATGGTAGTACCAAACATAATTCACACAAATTTATATTTTCGATAACATTAATAATCATGAATATAATGACACGATATAAATGAATAGTAAAATTTACTACACAATCACACGAGATTAATTCACCCAAGCATAAATCTGAACTAACACACACATATATAATTATCTAAATGCATATAACATAAATAACGTATTAACTCTAACCATTCGAATTATGCATTTAACATATACTATTTAATATGGTGTGTGCATAGGTTCTAGCCATTCCTTTGTCATCTCCAACACCTCCATCTACGTCACTCTCTCTAATGATGATTTCCCTCCATCATGCTCTAAGAAATGAATCTCTCCTACGTCAAACTCACGACAAGCAGGTAATTAGTCCATAACATCATGACATATATAATAAAATATTATTGTAATAACAATTAACATGAGCACAATGCAAATAATTTACAATACAACCAACTCAACAATGCAATCATGAAATCAAAGCAACATACATCTGTCCCATGACAACATATGACTTACAACTTAGTTAATAATACTCAAATCAAATTACCAACTATAAAAATCCATGGATAATCAAGTAAATTTGCTTAGCGAGGAATCATGATGTAACATTTAAGAAACATATCCATAAGGAAAAAGTCTAAGGGAAGCTTATTGAACTATTACACACTGCTTTTATTACTTTATGCCATCTATTGAAGTGCATGCACCCCTTGTACCAAAACTTGAAGAATAGTGAAAGAGGATGTAGAACATACTAATTGTTTGCATCTCATGCATATGGATAAGGGTTGGGATCTTCATATTATATTAGATTGCTTGTTGGAATGCATGAACACTGATTATTAAACTATCTAACAACAAGGGTCTAATTATGGTAGGCCCCTCATAACCATCACATTTTTTTAATTTTCTTACAGGGTCTATTGGAGTGGAGTAGCGTTTAGAGAAATGAGAAGAAATTTTAGAAGACATGCACATCAATTTGATAGTCTAAGAGAGGTTTTTGATTAGAAGACGTATACAAAAGTGCTTACAAACTTTGAAAATGATTTGACACTTTCTAGCCCAAATTGAACTTACTATCAAAATCGAACCTCATTGCTAAAATCAAGTTGTACGTTGGTCATTATCGAAATCGAGCCCTTCAATTTTGGCTATTTTTTTTATATTACTATAAATTGCACTAATTTTTTACATCTACTCTAGTACTTCTTGCAGACCAAATTTCAATCAATTTCAACATTCGATAGTACACACATAAGTCAAATTCCAGGGTTTACCTAATAACATTATTTGTATATTCCACACATTTTGATTCTCCATTTAAATCGCACATATTAAATTTTATTATTACTATATTATTGTATTTAATTTAAATTTGTATTGTGCATTCTCCTTTGATAATTAGTGTAGTGTATGTTGAATATTGTACACTTTTTATTAAAACAAATAAATACATATATATTGACGAGTTTGAATATGAATTGAGTCACGATTAATCAAATGAACCCAACCAACATATTTTTTCGACATAGCACAATATTAAACATTGAAAAATATCCATTTTAGCAGAGACATTTAACAACATATTAAAGAATCCCTGAAAGTGTAATGATATCACGTAAACTCTACATGTCTTTGAAGAGGCTAGAACAACTTTGTAATCCAACATTGCCCTAAATTTAGGGTTATTAAATGTTGAGACATTATAAAACCTAGACGTAATTAAAATCATTATGTTTATGCTGCCGTCAACCCTTTATAAAGCCCAAAAACCAATACGATGAGCTCTTTTCAACAAATCAAGACAAACCAAAACCCAAAAGGGCAGTAGCATGGCTTCAATCTCAGGAGGACCAGGCCCAGCCTGTTTGAGATCCTCTTTGAACAACCCCAAGCCTGATTTCTCATTCCTGTCTAAAAGACCCACATTCCATAAACCCTTCTCAACATATAGATGTATAATCCGAGCCTCTGTTTCATCTTCTGCTGCAGTAGCCCAGCCTGAGGCTCCCGAGGACACAGGTTCGACTCCCAAGCTGAACAAGTACAGCTCTAGGGTTACCCAGCCCAAGTCCCAGGGGGGCTCACAGGCAGTTCTCTATGGAGTAGGCCTCTCAGACGAAGATATGGGCAAGCCCCAGGTGGGCATATCGTCAGTGTGGTACGAGGGGAACACCTGCAACATGCACTTGCTCAAGCTGGGGGAAGCTGTTAAGGAGGGCGTTAGTGATGCTGGATTGGTGGGCTTTAGGTTTAACACAGTGGGTGTGAGCGATGCAATATCAATGGGTACCAGGGGGATGTGTTACAGCTTGCAGTCCAGAGACCTCATTGCTGATAGCATTGAGACTGTCATGGGCGCTCAGTGGTATGATGCTAATGTCTCCATACCTGGTTGTGATAAAAATGTAAGTTAGATCATAAATGATCACCACCACTTTTAAGCTGCTTTATTAGTCCGTAGGATCAATCAAAGTGTATCTATTTGGGCAGGAAATTGTTTATATGATTGTTAGATTTTACTTTGATTTCTCCAAGCTTTGTTTGATTAACCAATATATCTTCGTCTGGAGAAAAAAACCTAACCACACCATTTGAGATCAGCCTTTTAGGCCACACTGCTTGACCCATCATCAGAATGATTGATTCGATTGCAAATTCAAGCTCCTCGATTACTTGTGACCAGTTATCTTTATAAAGACATCAAATTTTTAATCTAATGATCATCAAGATATGGGTGAGGTTGTGGGAACTGAATTGCCGATCCCAAATCTTCTATGAAGTTTCTTTCAAAAGATATTTTGGCCAAGTGATAAATTCTAACGCTAATCTTGTAAATCTTATTGCATTGAAGTATTCCAGTGTAAGTTTTTTTCTGAGATTGTCTTTTCTATGGATTTTTTACTGAAGTTTTCAAATCCGACTTTGCCTTTGAACCACAGTTGCAAAAAAACTCTAAATTGAAAAGAAGTATAGATTTTATTTGTTTTATTGGTTGTACCTACAAGACGCTCAAATGTAATGGAGAGAGTGGATCAGTGGCGACTCATTCTTTCTTTAGTCTTAATTGACTCTAAATTGAAAATTCTATATGAAGATTGTTCTACATGCTTGGGGATATTTGCTTGAAAATAGTTATTAAGAGTTTTTTTCTCTTTATTTTACATTTTTTAAAACCTGCTGTATTTTGATGATTTACAAACATGGATATTATACTTTCATTTAATCATAGTTCATTGAGTTTTTGGGTATTCAATAGGTGGAGAAGGTTATCATGGATTCTGTTTTGTTTTATTGGTTATGGATTCCACTAAGAACGGGGCATCATAGGGATGCTTTCTTCATGATAAATCTAGAAGGGCTAGCATGTCTGATGGTTTTCCACAGTCAAAATCTATTATATACAAAGCACAGCAACAGTCCATTGGGTCATCATACAAGCATAGCCAACACCAAATTGGATAGGGAAAAATCTCTTGCTTGGTACACAATGGGCTTCGAATGTGCCCAAGAAAGAACATGATTTACTTGATATGAACCATAGCCACTCTTGATTCCACCTCGCTTCAACACTATATCTTTCATTGGCCCACCTATATTCCAAAAAGCTCGTCCATGGTTAAAAAGATGGCCACCATAGACCAGATGCTTTCTGGGGCTGTAATCTGCATTAGTTCCCATAGTAAAATTGGTTATCCATAGCAATTCAATTCAATACACTAAAAAAGACTGCAAGGGATTAGACCTTGCCTTAGTAGCAAGTGATTTTCCTGAAAGCAATCACTCTGTATGGAAGATCACATACACCATTTACGAACACCTAAATGCCCACATAAAACACGCATCATTAATTTAGGCAATTCTCTGATCAAATATGAGCCTTTGCTGGGTATAAGATAAAGGCAGTGCTTGCTTGAGTAATATAGTAACAAGTCCTGTAGATATTTGTTTCATTGTGCTAAATGATATGAAGCAGTTACAGGGGCTATACCCTTTTAACTGCTGGTTGACTAGGCCACACGTAAATAGACCTTTAAGCCAAACAGTGTAACTGTTATCCTGTCAATACATCATCTGTACCCCTGCATCTCACCTATTGCATAATTCCAATAAGGCCTTAATATTTGAACCTCTGTAGCTTTGATAATTAAACCAAGTCCTAAAGGAATGTGAGCAATGCAAGAAAAGTTTCCTTTGTGCTAAATGATCTGAAGCAGTTTCAGGGGTTATACCCTTAAACACTGGTTGACTAGGCCACATGCAAATGGACCTTCAACTCAAACAGTGTAACTTGTATTCTGTCAATTCATGTTCTCTACTCGGCCATACCTGCATCTCATCAATTGCATAATTCTAATAAAACCTTAATATCTGAATCTCTGTAGCATTGATAATCAAACCAAGTCGTAAAGGAATGTGAACATTGCAGGAAAAAGTTTCCTCTCACCTGCTTTCCCATGAAGTGCCTTCTTCATAATTTCAGCCGCATAAATCTATAGCTGCCTTTGACAGGCATGTGCCACATTTCATTTGTCCTGATCTCCCGAATCCTGATGCCGCTGATTTTACAAGTAATGGTGAAGGGCCGGTTTTTGATGCACGGTCTTCCAACCTCCCAGGATTACCTTCTTGTGCTTTACCTACTCTTTACTTTTGCCTAATATGAGTACATTGCTATTATAACTTTACCTACACTTGGATATATGCTAGTTTTGGTATGGGAGTTTCTTAGATGAAAAAATCCTGTTTTGCACTAATAAGTACCTGAACAGCTTGCATCTCACTTTTGAGTAATCCTTGATAAGACTTGCTGCTAGTATATACTCCTGACTTTTCAGTCAAGCTTTGTACTTGGGTATTCATATAAGTGTGGATTATGAGGTTATCAATCGAGACCCAAGCCTCACCAGCTCACAATCGAAAAAAAAAAAAAGCAAATCTAGTAGTAGGTCAGAGCCACAATGACCGAGGTTCAACCCCTGTTGGAACTCTCCTGGTATCAAAGAGGTTGTGATAGTGTGGTCCACCTGACCAAGGCTGGGTGAAACTCTGGTAAATTTTGACAAAATAAACACCCCTCAGACACAACTTCAAAGTTGAAAGGTATTCTAAGATTTATATAGGTTACTCCTCGCACGTTAACCAATTTAGGGAACAAAATAAAACTCAACTTGAGTACTGAAATCATTTATGAACATATGAAAGTCCATGTTATTAAAATCAACTCTGGATGACATGTAACTTTCCAGAGAAAAAAGAGAGTAGAAAATGAGGTTACATATTAAAAGGGCTATGCAGACAGTCTGCAAAACCAAGGATCGCCAAATATATCTGCCCTCTAATTAATTGGATAACAAGCCTTGGTTCTATTGCATAGTTTATCCATTCATTCCACCATGTTCCTTTTTGAGGGCAATGTACTTTGGGTCTTGAGTTTTATGTGTTGGAATTACCCCTTTCCGTGGTTGGACAAGTTGTCTTGGCCAGAGAATTAGTGAATGCCGTATGGGTCCAACAAGGTTGGCATCTAGTGGTTTTTGATTGACTTAGACCTGGGGATGAATTTAATGAAAATCCTCTGAGCAGTTTCCACGTTCTATCCCCTTTTGATTGGTTCAATGAGATTTCAGTATGCAAGTTTTGCCTTAGGTTTTGAATCTTGGCCTTTTTTAGATAGCCCTCTTAACTCACCGGTGTGGTCCTCTTTCAGGAGAGGGTATATTTGATCAATTCCATTGTTATATATTTTATTTTTGCAATGGAAAAAGTGGCCTTAGTTTGAATTTAGTTTTCTGTCAGAATGGTAGAGGTTTGGTAAGCCGAGGCACATAGAATATGTATGCTAGAATTCATCACCCTTTCGTGGCTTGATTCCTTTGCTTGTTTCTGCAAGTTGCAAGATATGTTAGCAGGAAAATATGAGTTAATTTACAACTTTGTTTGTGTCAAGACTAGCTCTGCAGCGGCCTTGGCAATATACTTGTCTCATGATGTTCATCGTTGATTGTTGGGAACTGATGCATTTCTATATTTGGCAATTTATCTTGTCTTATTATGGTTTCTTCAAACCAGAAACATTGATAATGGCACTATGGCTTTTGATCTTTGGTTTGATTCTCTATATTCTTAACTTATATTGTCCTTTTTCCAATCAATTATTAAAATCTCACTTTTCATTTTAGTGAACGTAATAATATTTTATCACAGGCTCAGAAAGATCTTTAGGCTGTCGCACATGACTGTTTGTTGTCCCTCTTAAATTGAGGGATGGCTAGGTGCCCCTTGTTGGTTAGGGGATGGCCTGGGGATGAGGGATGGAAACATGTCATTGCTAAAGGGGTGGCTCAAGGATGGTTCATTGGCATCCCATCCTGTCCCCTAGGGAATGGTAAAGGTGTGTGTGCTCTATAGAGGAGGGCTTAGGTTCAAATCCAGAAGGGGTTAGGTTTTACACCTTGTTGAACAGTATATAACATAAATGGAAAAAACATTCTTCTTGTGAGCTTCCACAAGGGGGTCCTGTACATCAAATTGTTGTCTCGCTTGGCGGTGACTTAAAAAACTACCTTTACCTTTACCTTAAATTGCATCCTGCAACATAAGGGACACATCCTCAAGAAACACTGGTAAATGTAATATTTTGGATGTTTTCTGCGAGGTTTCCCTATAAATGGCTTAATGGTTCTTTCTTATTCTAATATTATTGGAGCTTTGGAAGACATTCTCTTTTTGGATACAGTTTTTCAGATTGGTCATAAATTCTTGCTTTCTCTGATGCAGATGCCAGGTACGATTATGGCAATGGGGCGCCTCAATCGACCTAGTATCATGGTTTATGGAGGAACCATCAAGGTTAGTTATTTCTTTACAATGTCAAGCATCACTCTATTGAGATCATTTTGAAATTGCTGGCAACTAAATCAAGTTTTTATAAGATTGTGAAGTTATAAGCATAAATAATATGATGGGTGGAAGCATTGAGAGAACTTTGCGTTTGCAAATTTAATTTCAAATCTTTAGATAAGAGCTTTTTATGTGCTATAGTAGATGCTAAAGTCATCGTGTATGAAGTAGTCCAATGTCTCAAGGAATATATTTTATTTCTTTTCTGTCATGGCATATGATACTTATGAACAAACCACATAAAAGAGAATATTTGAGGCAATTTCTACATACTACTATTTTCTATATGAGAAATTTCAAGTTTCTTTTCAATAATAAATGGTAATATTTTCACAGTTGTTTTAAGGCTTACAGATTTGAAAATTCGAAAAAAGCAGTAAAATATCAATTCCTCAAAATTAAGTTGAATTTCAAAATTTTGAGTGCATCTTTCCTCTAATTCCTGATCTTTTTATTTCTTTTCAGCCTGGTCATTCTCAAGGTGAAACCTACGATATTATATCAGCTTTCCAGGTGCATTTTTCATAATTTTGTCATGCATTTTTTTGGTATTCATTATGTTTAACGTATTTTTCCTTTGATATTTTTATGTTTCTAATATCTTCATGGAAGTGTATTCTTTTATCTGAAGCAATGAGAGAATAATGTCTGTTTCAAAGTTAGGCAGATCAAATCTCACATGGCTAATAGGATATCTTTACCATGTGTGTTTTAAGCAACAAGCCGGTTTATTTCCTGGAATCTATCTGGATAATTGTCAATAAAATAACAATTAAACAACTCCAAAGTGATATATTTGGTTTTTTCATCTAGCATGAAAAGTTGATGTATCATAGTTTACTAAACTAATGATTTTGCAGAGTGATTGTCAAAGCTGGTTCACTTAGGGCTAGATGATCCAATTTCATTTGTTTGTATTAATTCTGTACCCTGCCCTGTACCAAATACCTTGTATCCCAGTTTAGACTGGTAACTTCTAGTTATGAATGAGTTTCATGCTCACTTTTAACAGTAGTTTTGTCTCTGATATGAGTGGCAGGTTTATGGGGCATATGTCAATGGGTCCATCACTGATGAAGAGCGAATGAATGTGGTACGTAATTCTTGCCCAGGTGCAGGAGCATGTGGTGGCATGTATACAGCCAATACCATGGCAACTGCAATTGAGACCATGGGCATGACCCTTCCTTACAGGTATCTCTGGTTGTTGTAAACGACATTGAAGTTGTAGTCTTTGTAAGAATTGTTTATGATTATTTTTTTGCTGAGTTCTTCTCCTTGCTTATTTTGATGATGTTTTGTACTTTATTGAACCCATAATAATTGAAACTTCCATAGCTTATCCTCCACAGGGAAAATATTGGTTGTGCATGTCTTGTTTCTCAAGAAACTTATTCCACTTGTGTTCTCCCTCGACTGATCATTTTTGGGTAGCTGGTTTTTGGCACAGTTCTTCAATACCAGCGGAGGATCCACTGAAGTTGGACGAATGCCGTATTGTTGGCAAGTATCTTATGAAACTGATAAATCTTGATTTGAAACCAAGGGATATCATTACCATTAAGTCCTTACGCAATGCAATGGTTATCACAATGGCACTTGGTGGCTCCACTAATGCTGTCTTGCATTTGATTGCCATTGCCAGGTGAATGGAACTTTTTACTTAGTTTCAGTTGAAGGCTACATTAGAGGTCAATATCTCTATAATGGAATCTGTAAAAAATTCATGATGCATTTTCTGTGACATTTGTACTTATTATTATGTACTTGTACTTATATTGCAGATCGGTCGGTTTGGATTTAACTCTGGATGACTTCCAGAGGATCAGTGATCAAGTGCCTTTTCTTGCAGATCTCAAGCCTAGTGGAAAATATGTAATGGAAGACCTTCATAAGGTATTGTAGGTTTTTATATATGGACGTTAGGTGCCTTCTTGCATTGCATAACTAATATCTTGTTACATTGGAGGAGGTTACACAATATTTAGGATAACAACTAATTAAGGACTTTATGTTCTATCCCTCTGAATTGATTATAAAATGATTTTCACTTAGGTTGGAGGAACACCGGCAGTAATTCGTTACCTACTGGAGCTAGGGCTATTAGATGGTGATTGTATAACTGGTGAGCATTCCATTTTTAATATTAGACAAGGGCCATATCATCTTCAGTAGCGTCCACTTATAAAAACATTCACAACCATTGCAGTTACAGGAAAGACACTTGGGGAAAATGTAAAAAACTGTCCTCCTTTGACAGAGGGTCAGGTAAGATACAATTTAATTATTTGCGAGGCATAACTTTGTGGTTGAATTCTATTTTAAAAAAGATTTCAGTTTTTAATCTATTATCGGGTGCTAATGCAGCAAATAGTAAGGCCCTTTGAAAATCCAATCAAGTCAACTGGACATATTCAGATTTTGTATGGTAACTTAGCACCAAATGGGTCTGTTGCAAAGATTACGGGGAAGGAAGGTCTTTATTTCTCAGGTGGTAGGCTTAGATGGACCCATTGCATAATTCATGGAAATTACACTTCATAGGAAATGCAATATTTGGATTGTATTTATGGTAAATGTTCTAGGTTCTGTTATTAGTTACAGTCTAATGTGTTAAAAGACTTGTAGGACCCGCTCTTGTCTTTGAAGGAGAGGAGTCCATGCTAGCAGCTATTTCAAAGAATCCACAAAGCTTCAAGGTATGAATATTTCGCTCCCATCATTTTCATCACTCACATTTAATGTGTACTGAGTTTTAAGAAATATTAAATTGTAAAATCCCTATTCCACCATGTGCTCCGCATCTATGCTGAACCCCTCTGGATATTGTCCATTTTCTCCTGGAGATACGTCCATGCTTGACACTGCTTCTGGGTTTGTGAAAATGCATACTAATGTTAATAGAATAGCTCTTAAGTATTTAACTGTAACTAATTTCAATTTTTTTAGTTTTAAACTTTATTTTAAAATCTATTTATTTTAGATTCTATTTGTAGAAAATAGATCATTTTATAATATTATTTTGTTATTTTAGATTCTATTTATAGAAAATAGACAATTTTTTAATTTTATTTTGTTATTTTATGCATGTTGATGAATTAAAATGATATAATATTTATTTTAAAATTTTATATCCCGTTTTTTTTAATATTATATTCAAACTTTAAAGTTATACTTTATTATGTTTAGGTTATTTTTATTTAAAGATATAATTTTTTTGTGGAGAGAGGCACATTTTACACACCGCATCAACTTTGGGTTTTTGGTGGGTGTGTGTGGGTAGGTGGATGCAGTGGGAGCATTGAAAGGGTATTTTATAAAAATGTAACTCTTAATAGTAATATTTTTTTTTCCAAAGTTGGTACATTCAAGCCTTAACATGGATCTTTCGAGGGGAACATTGAAGGCTGGTATTATTTCTGATATATTAAATCAAAATGAGGGGAAAGGCCTTCGCCCAAGAGTACAACGAAAAGACCAGTAACCAGATAGCCCAAAATCCTGAGTCCAAAAAGTCTCGAAGGTAGGCCGAGGAAGCCAAATTACAAAATACAGTTATTGGGCATACAAGCCAAACGAAATTCTCAAGCGACAGAAAGAAATAACAATCAGACACTTGCTAAGGAACAACAGGATTAAAAAAGGAAACCAAGAAATCTTCAGACAGCAGCATCGTCTCCTTGCCACAAAATCACCAGCTTGCACTGCAAATTAAGAACTTGAAGGATACAAATCTTTCCCCGTAATTCCTGAAGGAAGAAAAGAAGCAAGCAGACCAATAGGATAAGCAACTTTAAACAGAGAAGGGTTCAATTTAGTACATTTTATAAAATGTTACTCTTAATAATGATAATAATTTTTTTCAAAGAAGTTAGTACATTCAAGCATCAACATGGATCTTGCAAGGGAAACATAGAAGGTCTGTATTTTATAAAAATGTAAGTATTGATAATAACAATATTATGTTTTCAAAGAAGTTAGTATGCACATTGAAGCCTCAACATGTATCTGATGGATGCTATGAATATCTAAAAGATTCAAGGTGAAAATCCCACCATTATAAAAATGTAAGAACATGGGTACTAACACTTGGAGACTTTTCGATACTCAAGACTTCTGGATTCTTGAGATGTCTGGATACCTCTAGGCACATATCAGATCCATGATAAGATATGTTTGTGCTACTGTTATTTGTTCTGAGAGGCACATTTTACACCCCACATCAACTTGGAATTTAGGGGGGTGGGTATGTGTGGGTGGGTAGGTGTGGATCATTGACAATCGACCTTTTTATAGATATGTAACACTAACTATTAATAATAATAATAGCAAAGAGACCTATATAACACACACTTGACCCTGTAAATAAACAATTTCCAAGAAGTTGGGACATTCAAGACTCAAAAACTAGGTAATGCCGAGTCAATTGTCTCTATGGACCTTGACAACGAAGGAGCTGGGAAAAGTCCATGACTAGCACAAATCCATCATAATGTCGATCTGATATGCTGAGATTTATTCAAAAGACTCAAAAGTGTTAATCTTTATATTCTAGTGTAGTGGGATTGGCGAATCGTTTGGATAGCTCAGGCACATATACGATGCTTGTTAAGCTGGATTTGTGCTAGATTTAATTTTTTTTGGATACTTTTTTAATTTAATCTATAATTTAGTTAATATTTGATTTTAAATATTTTTAATTATTAAATTTATAACTTAGTTAATATTTGTGTTTAATATTTTTTTTGTTTTTGTTTTTAATGTCTTTATTTTTTATTGCTTAATGTTGCGATTTCGTTTGTTTTTATATTTTGTTTTATAACATTTGTTTTCCATATTATTTATTTGCATTTTAGTTTGTTTTTGTATTTTATTTTATTTTATATTTTTTTGTGATTTCCATTTATAAATATATATTTTATAATTTATTGTAAATTGTTTGATGGGTAAATTTTAATACTCTCCATCAGCTAAAGATCACCTTTTGGCTTAGATGCCACGATTGATGAGTTTCTCTTTTGCCAAAATTCACCTGGGACTTGCACCCAACCTCGCCTGTATGGCCTACTTTATGATCACTGCAATCAAATAAGGAGCATGCCCAACGAGGTTGAACCTGAGTCCTCATTATGGTTATCACTCCACCTTACCATTAGACTAGCATTGCTGGACGTATTTTATTATAATTTAAAATTTTGTTATAGTGTATTTTTTTAAAATTCATAATTTTAAATTTATTAGACTAATGTTTGGAACTTAGGTATCTTTTTTTTAAAAGTTCAAAATTAGAATTACATCAGGCATCCACACCACCTATTGTCAGTGGAGGGATGATAAGTCAATGAAACCCAATAATAGATCCCTCGTGTGGAAGTATGCCACCATTGTTGGCAAAATACAAGAAGGTAGGGGAATATACATGGATATTTCATGAGTGCAAAAAGGTGTACACGGGTTCATATACAAGGTTTGTGGGCACCTTTGCCACAAAATAGCTATAGGGTGTAAGTTATGCACTAGTTCAAATATTGATGGCTATACAAGGAGGGGCTATCAATTGAATAAGTTTCAAAATACAAACACGAGCAAGATGATGTTGTTGGGCTTATTCAACTAACAAAATAAAAAGCTTCGTGTTAAACCCCATTTAGTGGTCTTGGCCAAGGATCTACACACAGGCCCCTTTTGTATTCACACCGACATCCATAAGATACACGAGAGACAATTAGGACCTCTACACAAGAAGCAATTAGGACCTCTTTTAAAATAATTTAATTTGTAGAGTTGGCACGATGTAGATCATGTGTATCTCGTTGCTTGTCTGCAATGGGATTATATTTAATGTGGTGTGACTTCCATATGTGCATGAATTGGTCAAGTCAATCAATAAGAACACATAGAAAAGCCTAGGATATGAAAAGGTTTGTACCATGCTTTTGGCTAAAGAAAGAGATATTATTGATAGAACGTTTGGGATGGGTTTAGCTTCAAGGCGTCTTTTAGCAATGCCCATCATTTGTGATGGATGGAAGGATGTTACAAACAAGTTATTGATCAATGTTTTTCCAATCGGTGCAAATGGGACAATGTTCTTAAAATTGGTTGAATGCAAGGTTGATGAGAAGGGTGCTTAGTTTATTGATAACATTCTCATTGGTGTAAGGTTGATGATTTGGGTGCCTAGTTTATTACCAACATTCTCATCAGCGCAAAAAACAGTTTTGACCCTAGTCAAACATGCTTAATAGTTGACCCCTGTCAAACCCATCATATATACCCGTCTATAGTTGCCTCATACCCCTAGTTGCCTGCATCACTCTTGAACCATTATGCACCTATGTCCAATCTTTGTGTCTTTTGGAACTTTGTGCAATTATTTAGTTCTTTGGATGAAGCTCCATGGTTGTTTTGGTTTTAAGAATATCCTCCAAGGTAGTTTTTCTTTTAAAGCTTTGTTGAGACAAACTAGGTCTCTCAATCTGACTGCCTTCCGACTTAAGTCTACATATGACATCTTGTTTCAATAGTGGATGCATGATGTCTTCCAAGTTGCCTTTTTGTAGGAAATTTTACATGAGCATATTCATTTGAGGTAAGACCCATGTAGGAGCATTCAAGGCAGAGAATAGATATAAGGGTAGGCTTGAAAGACTAACTTCACCAATTGAATGCATCTTGCCTTGCTTAGAAATTCACCTTTCCATCCTGCTAGCTTCCCTCGGAATCTGTTTAGTAGATCTTACCATGAGGCTTTAGCACATCTTTTAAAGAATAGGGGTATCCCTAAGTATTTGACGGGAAAACACACTTTTCAAAGTTAAGAATAGTGCAAGTCTAGCCTGCTTACTTCACCAACATTTATAAAGAAATTCTTAGACTTGTCAGCGTGTCCATATGCTTGAGCGTACTCATCCAAAATTTGCTATTGTCCTCTTGTACCTTTGCAGCTCCAAATAGGACTATCATTGACAAATTGTTGATGAGTTTGGGCTTCTAGGGTCAATGTGACTTTGAGACCCTTAGGCACAATTTTCTGCCTGGCTAGTGTGAGTCCTTCCTAATGCTTCTGCCATCAAAACAAAGAGGTGTAGGGAGAGTAGGTTTCCTTCGCTGATACCTCTAGATGCTTAAGATAATCTTATTTGGGCTGCCATTCACTAGGGTTGAGTAGTGGGGTGATCAGATACAACTTTACACCTAGTCTCTCCGATCCCGCACACCGTCGTAGGCACACCGTTGTAGGCTTGGTTGATGTCCAACTTTATGACCATGCCCTATTCTTTCCTAGAGTTGATAGAGTGGATGAGCTCATGAATGAGGATGATGCCATCTAAGATTTGTTTACCTTTGACAAAAACTCATTTGTCTTGGGAAATGAGAGAGCAGACAAGGGGTTTGAGGTACTCTATTATGATATTGTAAGCAACTTGTAGATGGCTTCTGATAACGAGATGGGTCTGAAGTCACCAAAAAGTGTGGAGTATCTACTTTCGGGATTAGTGCCAAAAATGTACTATTTAGGTCTTTTAGAATCTTCATGGATTTGTGAGAATAATTGATTGCTTCCACCATTTCCTTTTCCACTGTTTTCCATAAATCATCGGGAAATTTTGGGGGAATCCATTAGGCCCTAGGCTTTATCCCTTTTCATCTTAAATAGGGCAGCTGCATCTTTTGCCAAAATGGGGGCGAAGAGAGCCTTATTATGTTTTCTAGTGATGATGCCGGGAACATGATTAAGCAAATTGTTCTTGAGGTTTTCTGCCCAACTTCCAATTGATGTTAGGATGTTTTGAAAGAAGCTCAATGCTTCCTTCCAAATGTTGTCCAAATCAATTAGTTGGAGACCTTCCAGAGAGTACATAAAGGATATCCAATTGATGTGGCTGTGGGCCACAATTGTATGGTGAAAGAAACATGTTAGAATATTTTTCCTTGAGCCAGGTGTCCCATGATTTCTTCCTCGAGAAAACCACCTCCTTTGTATAGATCTCCTTCAATTGTACTAACAATTTTTTTCCTTCAGTGTTAGTAGGGTATTGTGAATGGTAGTTCATAAGTATTTTGTATAGTTGTAGATGTGACAAATGTATATTTTGTAATCGTTCATGCAAGTATATAATACAAATGGAATGTTGAACGCTTCCTAGGATGGAAAGGAAGAAGAAATGAATAGACAAGAAGTCAAAGAGTCGTGTAGACTTCATAAGTGATATATAGCCACACCGTGTAAAAGTTGTTCTTTTACTTTGGTTCTTATTCATAGGCTGAAAAAGATCAATCTGTTCTTTTGCCATATGATGTATCCCTAGCCTGTCTATATACTTTGCTGAATCATAATCTAAGAATGATAGTTCACCAGTTTCACTCATGCTTTGCATGTCTCAATTGATCTTGTTTTCATAAGTATTCTGCGGACGTAACAATTTTAATAACCAATGTCTCAATTGATCTTGTTTTCATAAGTATTCTGCGGAAGTAACAATTTTAATAACCAAGCTTTCATTATAAGAAATATACAATGCCAATCTGGCTTTTTGCAACATTGACCTTGTGAGTTTGTATGAATTTGAATATTACTACAATCTTAGCATGCCTTGATGAGGTGTTCTAGGGACCGCAACTAACAATGGGTCCATTGTCGGGACCCTAAGATGCTAAGATGGTTGTTGGGTCAGAGAGACATTGAGAGATGGCTAGAGGAAGGGATGCACACGTTTTTTGAAGAAGGGTCTATTAGAATAGGGATCCTTATGCAAGATAAATTTACTGTACGCATGTATAGTGATTTATGTTAGATTTTATGGTGCAAACTCCATAAGTTGTAGTGGCATGGCTGTCAAGACTAGAGCACTATTGTTTTCGACTTTGCAATACAAATATTTTTGAATGGGATGAAAGGCAGTTGGAAAGGTTGCACAATATTGACATTGAGTGGACTTGAGTAGTTGACCATTGGGTGAGGGCTACTATCGATGGGTACGTATTTGAATTTGTTCAAGGATACGTTTCTTGAGTTTGCATATGATCTATTTGTGAGGGGAAAAGGAAAAAATTTAATGGAGAGATTCCCTATGTTGGTAAAGATGTTGTCTGTGGAAAAGGCTATGGTGCCTATTCTGATCGACATGGAGTAGCTAGGCAAGGTGGCATGGAGATGTGAACCATGGAGGGGTGAATGAAGAGTAGGTGAACCGTTGCGATCGGACCAAGATGAAGCCCACTAGGAGGAAAGCAGCCATGGAAAAGAAGAAGGTAGCAGAGGCAAAGAAGATCATGGGGCTTCAACGAGAGCTGAAGCAATACAAGAGATGGAGCAAACAAAATCCTGTTGATGATGAACGGCTGAAGAAAGTTGGAAGTAGAGGTAGATTGCAGAGATTGGGAGGAAGCAGGTCTCCATCAGAAGTGATATAGCACGAGACTCAGTGTGAGTCGGATGAAGTCGAATAAATCATAGAAAGAGATCATGAAGAAGAGGTTGTCCTAGAATGGGAATAGAATAGGGAATGGAGAATCAAAGGAACCCATATCGAAGAGGAGATCGAGTAGTTTAGTGGTAGCTTTAGTGAGAAACTTGAACTTCAGCATTTTATATATTGAATGAGAAGAGCAACCTTTTTGTAAGGCGTTGTATAGAGAAGGGTCTAGTCAAGGGTCAAATTCATTTCATTTGCTTAGTAGGGATGCATCACCCACACCATCGCTATTACTAGAAGAAACTAATCCAAAAGTTTACTGTGAAATTGTAGCAACCAAGAAGTTGTTCAGAGAAGTTATAGAGAGATTACATAGAGATACCACAACTAACAAAGTGGATAATTCAAGTGCAGCAATAATGTTAGTAGGCATCACAACTAGTCTTAAGACAACAATTTACACATTGAGCAACCCAGTGGTGAATATTCCTCTCGCAAGAGTGATGGCATTCTCTCTAGGAGCTTTTGTAACCTTGTAACCCTACGACAGGTCCAACAATCCAAAGCAATACCTTTTGACTTGTGAGATGAAGTGGGAAACCAAGGGTGTTTAAGGAGAGGTGGCTAAACAATGCAAACTCATAGAAACATTAAATCGCTGAGCTCTGGAGTTCATATATAAGTGTGGAGGCCCTAAATTAGCCTTGACCAATGTAAAGAGTAACTTGGTCATAGAGTATAAAAGCACAAGTGCATGAACCAAACTATTTAGTGCTTAAAGGAAATTTAGCAAAAACCAGGGGAATCAATTTGGGACTATGATTGGAGGTTTTTGGATGCGATGGACAAATTTAACTTTTCATTTAAAGATGTAGATAAAGCAACTTAGTGTGTAGAGGTCCTATGCAGTAAAACAAGGTACAAACCCAATCTGCAATCAATGTAGAATCTATTGCAGTTGTAGTGTAGGTTGAGCAAATTGAGGATTGTGGAGATTCTTCTTCAAGAAATGTCAACATAGATGCCAAACAAGATGCGGTGTTGCGAAAAATAGATGCAATGTAGGAGTGAAAGAATAAAAAAGCTTTCTCTTTGGTATATAGAGTGTGGATAGGAAGGGCACCATCATAATGAGTGTCCTTGCATCAAGGAGGAGTTTTGCAATATTTATTGCACCCAGGATCATTTGGCTGCAAAATGTCACTTGGTACAACATTATGTGTGACAACCATAGAGTGTAAGTTGCAACTTTTGTAAATCAACCACTTGTGATGATAAGAACTGCAGGGCATTACAAGATGTCAAGGATGATATCACAACGAATTTGTTTGCAGTGATTGTGTAGCCACCACTACAATAGCCTAATCCCATATCAGAAGATGCAGAGATACCTCAACAAGGAGGGTGGGCACCACCATTGCCCCAATATCAAACGATATGGATGCTGCCCTCTCCTTAGCATCAACCAAGTTGGGCACCACCCTTACCTCAATATTAGCGAAATTGGGCACCTCCTCCATAAAGACAATATGGGGGCTTTTAGAACCAATCACAAGGGTGGGGGTTGTTGAAGAGGCAGGGTGGATACTAGGGTGGTTACCCAAGTTGCAAAGAGGGAACTAGGTAGCTCCGACAGCCTATAACTTGTTACTTGTACGAGGAATTGAATTACATTGTGTGCAATTGTCCCAATAACCCTCAACGAAAAGCCTATTGCACATATTGAAAAGTTTCTAGGCAACATGATACTAAGGATTGTCTTGCACTTGAAAAGTAGAGGAAGGATAAAATGGTGAGAAATTTAAATATGTTACCCAACCCAAGCAACCTGTGGTTGTATAGGTTGTTATGAGGATGCAACACAAAGAGCAAGGACTCGAACTGTTGGAGATGCCTAAGGATAATCATATTCAAAAGGTGCAAGAGGACATGTATTTGGATCCAAGGAAGGAAAAACTACTAATGAATGAAGTGATTGAGATTTATGGTTGGTTAGAATGAAGGATGGAAACATTGCCTATGCTATGAATACGGAAGCACAAGTATATGGTTAGATCATGCACATTCCTCAACAAGGAGTGGCAATTGCTCTTATAGAGTGTACTGTGAATTGAGGATATCACACAAAATATTACAAATTTGTTACACAACTTGTTGGATTGTGCCACAAATGGGCAAGAGAAGACAAACAAGATGGTTTGGTATGTAAAAACCAAAATTCATGGGATATGGATGCCAAAATGGATATTGAACTCATAAGTTATGAGGAGTTGAATGTTGTGTTTGATTTTGGGAGCACCATCAATATGATGCCAAGGTCCACCTAGAAGCCATTGGAAACCCTGTGCTAAGTTACACCCTGGTAACATTGAGCTTAACAGATTATGGTCGCGTCGAACCTATTGGTATGTTGGAGGACATAGAAATCAAGGTTGGAGAACTAAGCTTGCAAGGAGACTTTGAGGTCATAGACATGAAGATTGATGAAACACGTCGTCCTGATTTAATTGGAAAGAAATGGGCTTATGATGGTTGGATGATTATCAATATTGTGGATAAACAGTTGGAAGCCCATAGGAACGATGACATCATTATCATTCCTATGAATAAAGTGGCAGGCCATATATGATACCAAAGGAAACAAACTCGACCAATACTAACACACTAGAGAGCTAGTATAAGGTGGATGCAAAACCAAGGAAAGAAGTGGTCCAAGAGTGGACTTTTCCGTACTTCTCGTAGCCTTCATAGGATGTGCAAGAATTCAAGGAATTAGAGCAACTTTAGAGGCAACCGATATAGATTCCTCAAGTTTCGCAACCTTTTAAAAGAATGGGATACAAGTCACCTTTGGTGCGATCACCTACTAGATCAGAGATGGACAATATTTATTATTTAGCTACGACTAACCAAGATTATATATAGCCAACTAATGAAAGTAGAATACCCTGGGCTTCAACATCTTCTATGAGTAGAGATTGGAATGTGGATATGACAAGCTGGGTGCAAGGTGCCCATGAAGCAAAGCCATTGTGCATGATGTTCACAACAAACCGTTAGATTTCATAGTACGTTAGCACAAAGGGATTTCCAAGATTCATTAGTAGGTTGGAAGTTGATGTTCTGCGAGTAGAGGCTTGCATAAGTGCATTAAATCATATGCTTTGAAGGGCATCGCAACCACTTGGTGGACCATGCATAGATTAGATGACTTGGACTGGGAAGAAACCTGCGAGATTTTGCAAGCTAGGTTCCATATCACAACCAAACTATCAGAGAAATGGCCAAAGTTCCAAGCAAGACAACGTACAGAGATACATGTTCATTCTTGCGTGGAAATATGGAAAACACAACATATAGATCCAAGGTATTGGGTTCATATTTTCCAAGTTACGCCAATTTCTGTCCCTAAAGCTTGGTATATGCATTAAGAATGTAGGCAAGGAAGAAGCATGTGGCCTCAAGTCCAACAAGACTTCATTCATATCTTTGTATTTTGAAGACGAGAACCCAACAGTGGATCAAGCTCTACAACAAATGAAGATATTCTTGTGCTACAAAGGAGTGGATGATATGACTGTGGCAAACAAAGAAGAGTCCAGGGCTGAAAGCAATACTAGCATCCATGAAAATGTGGATAAATGTTTCTATGCTTGGTAGTGGAAAGGATTTGTCCTCAAATTTTGTAACTAAATTTGAAATAGTGCAAGCAACTCTATAGCCAAGAAAAGTGAAGAAGACATGGACCTCAAAGGGACGTTTGAACTTGGGCAAAGTATCAAGCTGCCAAAGAAGGAAGATGCAGCCACGATGGAAGAGGAGAAACTGCAAAATTTGAATATACGGGTACAACCAAGTCAGAGGGATGTTGCGGACTCCAAGAAAGCAGAGGGCAACAAGATATATATAGAACCACTGCGGAAAAGGTTTGAGAACATAGGCATTGAGGAAGTACCCAAAATGGCATCAATGGGTGATCATTGGACTCAACAATAGATATCAGAGACAATATAATTGTTTTGAGACTATGAAGATATGTTTCCCACAACATTCAACTAGTCAAGGGGGTAGACCCATCTTTGGGAGAGATGTGCATTGAACTCAAGGAGTGCGCAAGGCCAATCAAGAAGAGGCCATACAAGTTGAATCCAAATATGAAGCTAAAGGTCAAGGTTGAGATTGATCGCATGGTTGAAGTGTTATCATTTATTTGGTGGAAAAATTAGATTGGCTAAGCTCAATGGTGGTTCAACCCAATAAAACAGGGTCAATTAGGGTGTGTGGTGACTACCTGACATTGAATGATGCTTGTGTAAATTATACTTTTCCAACATTGTTCATCGATGAGGTGTTAGAGGTTGTTGCAAGGCATGAGGTCTGCTCATTCATGGATGGGTTTAATGGGTATCATCATATTTTCATCACTTAGGAGGATCAATAAAAACCAACTTTCACATACAAGGTAATGCTGTTGGGTTAAAGAACACACCAACAATATTCTCCACAACAATGGTTACTGCATTCAAGGATTTCATTCATGATTTGCTTGAAGTATACTTGGATGATTGGGCAGTCTTTTCTGTCTTCAAAGAATCCCTGTTGAAGTTGTGACTTATGCTGGAAAGATCCAAAGCCTTGCGAATCATGTTTATTTTGAAGAAGTGTTTGTTTTTCAACTGTTTGAGGTACTGCTAAGAGATGTGGTGTGTAGTGATGGGATTCTGGTAGATCAAGCTAAGATTGCAGTTTTCATTAGACTTAAGCCACTCACTAGCTCGTTAGAGGTGCGATCTGTTCTAGGGCACATTGGGTTTTTTTGCAAGTTCATTTGTGGTTATGCAGAATTGCAACACCCATGGAGAAACTATTGCACAAATATAATAAGTTCGAATGGACACCAAAGTGCCAAATTGCATTTACAGAATTGAAACAATGGTTTGTTATGGCTCCAATTTTGGTTCTTTTGGATTGAAGCAAAACATTCCATGTCCATGTGGATGCTTCAAGGTTTGCGATAGGTGCCTTGCTTGCACAAAAGAGAGGGAGACTTGGACCATCCCATTCACTTCGCGAGTTGCAAGCTGTTAGCCGCAGAGAAGAACTACACCACGATGCAAAGGGAAGCCTTAGCTGTGGTGTTTTCACTACTTATTGGCAACCCCATTTGAATTCTTCACAGATCATCAAGCCCTGCGATATCTACTGAACAAGCCCTTGTTGGAGGGTAGGATTTCAAGCTGGTTGATGCTTTTTCAAGAATATCAATTCAATGTTAATGTCAAATTGGGAAGAGAGAAGGTGGGACCGGATCATCGAAGCATAATACAAACAAGAGAGGAACCAATTACTTGCAAGAAGATTCCCCTGATGCACACTTGTTTAGATTCATTGCGATTCCTAAGCAACTGGAAGAGATTGCTACTTTCTTGGAGCATGGTACATTTTTGGAGCATTACACAAAGGGAAAGGAAACCATTGATCACAAGAGCATTGCCATTCACAATTGTCAATTGGGTTCCTCTATAAATTGGGCAAAGATGATGTGATTCGCAAAGGGGCTTTGGAGCATGAACGAGCATGTTTTGAATGAAGCGCATGAAGGGGTGATTGGAGGCCATGTTGCAAGTGAATTGACCGTGAGAAAGATATTACAAAGTGGGCTATGGTGGCCAACAATATATCAAGATGCACACAGGTTTGCAAAACATTGGAATGTGTGCCAATGTGTTGAAAAACCAAATTAGAGGGACAAAATGTCACTCAATCCAGTTCTCACAGTGCAACCTTTTGAACAGTGGGGGATAGATTTTGTTGGACCTATTACTTTGCCATCTAAATGCTCCAATGCATGTTACATAATCATTGTGTTAGACTATTTAACAAAATGTGTAGAAGTAGTTGCAATTCCAAATTGTGGGGCAAAAGACGTTGCAAAATTTCTATATGAGAATGTCATCACAAGCTTTGGATGCCCACAAAAGCCTAATCAGTGATTGGGGCCTGCACTTCCTCAAAAAATACCATTAAGACTTTGACGGAGGAGTTTGTGATTTCGCGCCAAAAGATTATCGCCTACCATCCACAAGCTAATGACCAAGCTGAAATGTCTAAGAAGCTACTTTAAAAAAATGCGAACAATTTTTTTTAATGTGTAGAGAGATGACTGGGAGGATCGCATCCCTGCGATACTATGGACATATAGAACCATATACAAGCGTGCTACTGGACACCCCATTTTAATTGGTCTATGTCATGGAAGTGGTGGTTCCAATGGAATATCTTGTCCCTAGCTTGTGCATCACAATAGTTACACGACTTGGCAATAGGAAACCTTTGGAACGCTGATTGCTAGAGCTATCTCGCATGGAGGAAACAAGAGGGATGGCAAATTGGAATCAAGGAGTTCAGAAATGCAGCCAAAAGACCTAGCATAATTGCAACTTACGATCAAAGGAATTTCATCAGGAGCAGTTGGTACTACTATATGAAAGCAGGTTCAAAGCGCACTCGGGAAAGTTGCGAATAAGGTGGAAAGAGCCATATATAATCTATCACATGACAAATCACGACATTGTATTCTTGCGAGACTTACATGGTAATGTTCTTCCAGGAAGAGTGAATGGTAGTAGGCTCAAGCCTTACCATCACTGGATCAACACGAGAAAGCAAAAATATGTGCTAGATAGCACAATTAGGGACATGAACGCTACTCTATCGCACACTCAAATACTCATTCAAATCTTATTTTCATAACCCCATTCCATACTTCACTTTTCTCACTCTCACATATCGTTGTGATTGATTCATTCAGATTTTTTGTTTTTGTTTCAAAGGTGCTAATTGTTAGTGTGCAAAGGCTGGATTCAACTTGGATAAGAGGTGATTAGCAACAACTGTGTGCATTGGTGGAGCTCTTCGAGTGCTAAACAATGCAGTGCTTTAGGGTGTGAGTGCAATTGGAGTATGTTTGAGCACATACAGTCCAAAATGTGCTGTCAATGCAAAGGTTGAATGACCTCATATTTGTGCATTGCAACCTATGGCTTCACCACAAGAAAATTGTAGGTGATGAGGAAGATTTATCCCCCATTGTGTCAGAGGAGTATGATCTACAATCATAGTGGATCATAGAGGATGACAACCTTGTGTTTATAGAGGAGGACCGTGAATGGGTCAAGCACGGTAATTGTGAGGAAGAGCTTGAAGCATGGGGGGAGGAGGAGTGAGCCTGTACATCTTAGGGATAAAGATGTTGTGGAGGATAAGAGGTGATTAGCAACAAGTGTGTGCATTGGTGGAGCTCTTCGAGTGCTAAACAACCATGCAGTGCTTTAGGGAGTGAGTGCACTTGGAGTATGTTTGAGCACATACACTCCAAAACGTGTTGTCAATGCAAAGGTTGAATGACCTTATATTTGTGCATTACAACCTATGGCTCCGCCACAAGAAAATTGTAGGTGATGAGGAAGATTTATCACCCATTGTGCCAGAGGAGTATGATCTACAATCATAGTGGATGATAGAGGATGACAACCCTGTGTTTATAGAGGACCGTGAATGGGTCAATCACGGTAATTGCGAGGCAGAGCTTGAAGTGTGGGGGGAGGAGGAGTGAGCCCGTACATCTAGGGATTAAGATGTTGTGGAGGATAATCTTGTTGATGCCACGAGGGCGAGTAGAATGGCTGCAACTGTTTCCTTGACATACACAAAATGTTGCAGTCTTCAATGTGGTGGATCTTGTGTTGGGAGGACGAATGATGCAGACTCTTCTCAACCTTAGACGTTTCTTTTATATTATGTTTTTTGTTGATGCCATTGCCATGGATTTCTAAATCCATATTTTGTATAAAGGAAACAATTTAGTGAATATTAAAACAACTCTTATTTGATATCAATTCTCAAGTTTCAAGTTTAACTATTCAACTTAAAACATTCAATATCTCATTGTTTACTTACTTCTTTGTGTATACATGTGTATGCTAGATGTAATTGACTAGTCTGAGTGTATTTTTGAGTGGGTTTGATATGGAATGTATTTTAATAGTTTTTTCCCTTAAAATTTGTTATTTTTTATGATTTTTTAAAATTTGTTGAGTCTTGCTGAGTCTTGTTGCCAAGTCCAAAACCAAATAAAAAATAGGCTTGCCAAGTTTTTGCGAAGTCCGAGTCTAGTTTCTTTGGTTAGAATAGACAACAAATAGAAGGTGTGTATGCGACAAGGCAGAGGCAACAAGGGAGTTGACATAGGGGATAAAAGAGGTTCTTGGTACCACACTCAGAGGCAAGGATGGATCGAATTTGTGAGAGGAATTTGCGAAATCTCACAATCCAATAAATCTAGGATTGACGTGCAAGGGCAAGTGGAGGTTGGAATGGAAAAAGAGAAAAAAACATTAAGTAACAACGCAAATATTAAGTAGGTTTCTTCTTAAAACAAATGGACAAGTCCCAAAAAGATAATACATCAAATAGTGGCGGCACATCAAATCAATTAAATATCTTAATTGGGATAACTGCGAAATGGGCAAAGGTCATGTTGATAATGGTTAGTGATTTAACACGAGCATTTTGATGTGGAAAGTAGCTAAACGGATCCATCCCAAGGCGGCATTACACATCGATAAAAGAAGCATAAGGGATTGGCATTCACACTTTGTGAAATTAAAGATTAGAGAAGTGAGCAAATCTCAGTAGTTTGCTTTCAGAGAGGTAATTTGCCATTGAAAAAATAAGAGAAAATAAGATCACAAAACCGGAAGGACAAGAGGAGTGAGCTAGAGAATTGGGTGTGAGATCAAAAGAAATTTACATAATGGCAGAGCTAGTCACCAAATCGGTCTATGAAAAAATGTAGGGTGAAAGGGAAGTGAGAGGAGCCACCTTTGTAATATTGATTGACGTGGAGAGAAAAAACGGGGATTGGGTTGGCATTGCGGTAGACCAATAACGATCTAGAGTTGTTCGATTTCATTGACACGACTAAAGCATTATGGTTTACAGATCCACCACCCCAAGCAGCAATTGGTCAAGCAGAGGGTGTTGTTGTACCACTTAATCTGTTGAAAGTCTTGTACGTGGAACGACTATTGCGCATGCCTATCTTTGGACAGAACTATGAGCTCCGCCAAACATCACTGAGCAAGTATAATGAGGGTGATATTTGCCTTGCAACAAATTGTCATCCCAATAAACACTGTAGTGGTGGAAAAAGCAATGGAATTGAAGGCAAGGGGTAAGTTTTTGCAGTCATACAAGTCTACAAACCCGTTGTGCCACCTTGACATCAAATTAAGATGTGCAAGGATGACTCATGGTGTCCCAATAAAGCAAGTCACTGACATAACGGTGCGAGTTTTGGCAGCGTGCATAATGAAGAGGTACTGGCAGATAACGAAATGGGCGAAGCAAGTAACCAAGGGAGTAATTAACATCGCACATTGGATGATCCGCCTGCATGAGGAATTCAATTGGCAAGAGTTTTTGGGCAGCGAGATTATCATAAATAAGGAGAAAGACCTTATTGGTAAAACACAATCCTTCCAGTACCAATTTTTGGTCCTCATTTGTTTCACGCAACGGAAGTCCTCGAAAGGCCCTAACGAGGAGTTCCAAGGACCGCTGCGAAGTACATTTGCAGGAATTTAGACACATCGGTTCGTGGAATGCTTCAAATAGATCTAGGTTGAGCTACACAAGCCACTTATTGCAGTTGTGGGTGGAGATGATGTGGGAGGAATCATGCAAATTTTGGTGCAACTTTACAATTCTTCACCATGGTAAGAGAGGCCCTAGGAGGCTGGTGCGCCCTCAAAGCAGACCTCACAGATATCATGCCTTTTGTCATGAATGTGCGGGACGAGCCTATGTATGCAACACCAAGGGAGTTATAAGGACATTGCGAGCTTAGTAAGTGCAGCAAATACAACAAGCACCTACGGCAAAGCAAACTCCTATTAGGAACCCGTGTCCTACCCTACTCTTTGCATTATTAGTGTATTAATTGCTATGCACGCATATGCTTTGTAAGTCGTCCCTTTAGCATATTTGAATTATCCCACATACATGGGAAGTAGTAGTTGTTAGAATAGATTTAGTATTTAAGTGTTGAGGCTCAATGAAGGCATCCACAAATATTATTGTATTGAATTTGCTCAAAGGAGGTTGCCCCTTTGAAGTGGCCTATGATAAGGTTATTTTGGGTTATTTTCCAAAGTTTATTTCATTGTTCATTTTTTTTCTGTAGTTCGTAAATCTGTGTAGAAGGATCCTCACATCTGGTAAACTTGTGCGATTGTGGACACTGTATAAGGATGGTTGAGGGCACAAAAATGACTAAATTTGGAGAGGCAATCTACCATGACTAGGATCATTGTTTTTCATCCAGATTTAGGGAGCCTCTCAATGAAATCCATAGAAATAACAATTCAGATCCTAGTAGGAATGGGCAAGGGCTTGAGCAAACCAATAATCATTGTTGTTTCACATTTGTTACATTGACAGGTATCACATTCGGCCACCATTTGTTTAATTTTCCTTTTCATCCCCTTATAAAAGAAGTTTTGACATGCCTGCTCATATTTTTTGAGAAATCTCGAGTGCCCTGTTGATGGAGAAGCATGGATTTCATAGAATACAACCTGATGAAACTCTGTGCTATTGGGAAGCACCAGACGAACCTTGTAACACAGAGAAGCACCATCCCATGAATAATGTGGTACTGCAGAGGGATTGATGGTCAATTGTTGAATGAGGTGGTGTAAGGAGGGATCATTTGCATACCCTTGGTGTACAGATTCTAACTTGTTCGAAATGGGCATGGAGATGGCAGAAAGGGAAGTGTAGTCCTCGAATGTGCGTGAGAGAGCATCCTCCAAGACATTGTCTTTACCCTTCTTGTGAGTGATCCCATAATCATAGCCCATGAGTTTGCTGACCCATTTCTATTGTGCCAGTGATGAGACCCGTTGTTCCAGGAAGTATTTCAAACTTTGGTGATTGGTTTTGATGCAAGAATGATTCCCAAGTATGGCTACCATTTTTGTACTGCATGGAGAATTGCCATCATTTCTTTTTCGTATGTAGACAACCAAATTTTGTCTAGAAAGGGCTTTGCTAGTAAAAGCAATGGGACAACTCTCTTGGAGAAGAACAACACCCAGGCTGTTGCCACATGGATCACTTTCGATGGTGAAAGTTTTGGTAAAGTTCGGCATGGCCAAAATTGGTGTGCTACATAGCTCGTTTAAGTGCCACAAATGCTTGGTCAACTGCGGCATCCCATGTGAATGCATCCTTCTTCAATAAAGAAGTCAAGGGAGCCGCGATATTTCAATGAACCTTGATGAACGTGCCGTAGTATCCTGTAAGGCCTAGCAAGCCACAAAGGCTCTTGAGGGTTGTTGGTCGAGGCCAATGTTGCATGGCACTGATTTTTTCTAGATCCATGTGGCCCCCATCCCTTGAAACAATGTGCTGTAGATATTCAACTCCCTCTTGATCGAAAGAACACTTGGACTGCTTGGCACATAATTGATTGTCTGCTAGAAGTTGTAATGCCCTGTCACGATGTTGGAGATGCTCGACCCATGTGTGATTGTAGATCAAAATATCATCACAGAAAACCAAAGCAAATTGACGGAGGAAAGGTCAAAAGATTTTATTCATTAGTACCTGAAATGTTGGAGGGGCATTTGTAAGTCCAAATGGCATGACCAAGAATTCATAGTGACCATCATGAGTGTGGAACACTGTCTTTGGAATGTCATCAACATGCACATGGCTTTGATGATACCCTGAACGAAGGTCCAATTTGGATAAATTTTTTGCCCCATGGAGCCCATTGATGACCGAAATCCGGAATTTATCTTTGATAGTGAGGTGGTTAAGGGTACGGAAGTCAATGCAGAGGTGCCACGACCCATCCTTTTTGTGGACAAGAAGCACTGGGGAATTTATCTCAGTGTTTTGCAGATGGGGATAGCGGTATGGCCGGATGTTGGGTGGGATGCTTCCTAGAAGGAGCAGAATGCGATGATCTTTAGGGCGTGAAGGGGGCAATTCCAGTGGCTCTATAAAAATGGTTGCATGCTTGTCGAGGACAGCTTGTAAATCAGTAGGGTAGCTAGTAGCAGCAGGGAGCTGGAGTTGGATGGAGTGCAACTGGGAAATGACCTCATGTGAGCCTTTCTTCAGAAGCTTTTCCATGCGATGGGAACTGACGATGTGAGCAAATCCGGGCAATAACCCTTTTAAGGTGTGCTTCTGGCCACTATTTGTGAACTGCATCCAAAGTTCAGGGAAGTCCCATAGAATAGGTCCTAATGTGCGGAGCCATTGTGCCCCTAAGACCACATCACATTCCCCTAAGGGTAGGGCAAACATATATGAGCAAAGAGTGTAAGCGCCTATCGCGATACGCACATTCCGATGCTTCCCTTTACATGGCAATGCTCCTCCATTAGCAATCACGACTTCGAAGCTAGAGCAAGGGTGCACAAAGTAGTTTCCCTGCTTAGCAATGTGGGGATCGATGAAATTGTGAGTGTTGACAGAGTCAATGAGGATTGTGAGAGGGATCTTTGTAAAGAACCCCTTGACCTTCATGGTTTGGGAGGTGGTAACAACTGCTAGTGCATGTAGAGAGATCTCGCATTGAGTCTCCTGAGCCATTGAGTCCTCAGAGGGGCTTTGTTTTGCTCGAGCATCTTGGAATTCTTGGATATTAGGGTTGCTGTCTTGCTTTGGCGGTGATTCCACATTTAGCAAGTAGAGCTTTTGTGTGACGCCCATGTGACCCTTAACCCATTTGTCATTACAATTATAACATAATCCTTTCTCCTTGTGATCCCACATCTCTGCCTTATCAAGGCGCTTGACCGGTGTGGTTGTGGCTGGTCACTGGGTCATTGTGTTCTTTATGCGTGGGAAAGTGGGAGGTTGACACTGCGCTGAGAGTTTATCTTTTGCTAACTTAGCCAGACCCAAGGCGTCCATGTTGTTGGGTTGAAACATTTTTACCTCCGAGTGGATTGGCTCTTTGAGGCCACTAATAAAACAACTCTTGAAGAAGTCATTTGATAACCCTTCTGTGTGATTAGTTCGTTTCTCAAATTCGATCTGAGAATCACGAACGGTTCTTGTCTGATGTAGTTTGGTGAGAGCTCTTGTAAGGTCCTCGAATGCCGAGAGACCAAACTTGCCTAGAAGTAAGGATGCAAAGGTTTTCCACTCGGATTTATCATTTGACTTGAGGTACCAACGGTACAATTGGAGGGCTTCTTGTTCCAAGCGGAAGGAAGCAATTGGGATTTTGTTGACAGAATAAGTATTGTGAAGGTTGAAGAATTGCTCGGCTCGATATATTCATCCTGTAGGACCTGGGCCGATATTTCTATGGATTTCATTGAGGGGCTCCCTAAATCTGGAGGAAAAACAATGATCCTGGTCATGGTAGGCCGCCTCTCCAAATATAGTCATTTTTGTGCCCTCAGCTATCCTTATACAGCCTCCACGGTGGCACAAGTTTTCTTGGATCAGATCTTCTGTCTTCATGGCATCCCTTCAATTGTCTTTGATCGTGATGCAACTTTCACTACCCATTTTTGGACAGAGCTATTTATAGGCACACAACTGAAGATGAGCTCCGGGTATCACCCCCAAACAAATGGCCAGACATATTGTCAACAGAAGCCTGGAAACATTCCTTCATTGCTTTGCTTCATAACAACAACAGTGGGCAAAGTGGCTTCCCCTCGTAGAATGGTGGTACAATACCTCCTACCACACTTCTAATAAAATGACTCCATATGAAGCGGTTTATCGTTAAGCGCCCCCAATACTTCTCCCGTATACCTTCGGCAGATCCCTGGTTTAGGCGGTCGACACTACTCTCCGTCATCAGGATCAAATTCTCAGCACCTTGCAAGGCAATCTCCATCTGGCACAAAACTGAATGAAGCAACACGTTGATCAACGCTGCTCCGAGTGCACTTTTCAATTTAGCGATATGGTTTTTCTTCATCTGCAACGATACAAGCAATCATCCTTGAAACTAAAAGGGCGTCATAAACTTGCTTCAAAGTTTTATGGGCCATATAAGGTTCTCTAGCAGATTGGGTCTGTTGCTTACAAGTTGGAGCTTCCACCTTCCTCTCGAGTTTATCGTTAAGCGCCCCCAATACTTCTCCTGTATACCTTCGGCAGATCCCTGGTTTAGGCGGTCGACACTACTCTCCGTCATCAGGGTCAAATTCTCAGCACCTTGCAAGGCAATCTCCATCTAGCACAGAACTGAATGAAGCAACACGTTGATCAACGCCGCTCCGAGTGCACTTTTCAACTTAGCGATATGGTTTTTCTTCATCTGCAACGATACAAGCAATCATCCTTGAAACTAAAAGGGCATCATAAACTTGCTTCAAAGTTTTATGGGCCATATAAGGTTCTCCAGCAGATTGGGTCTGTTGCTTACAAGTTGTAGCTTCCACCTTCCTCTCGAGTTCACCTTGTCTTTCATGTCTCCTATTTGAAGGAAGTTCTTAGAACCAACACCAGAGTGCAAACAATTTTACTAGAACTTGATAATGAAGGCTCCATCCTTTTCGAATCAGAAACAGTCCTGGACAGGGAAGTCTGCCAACTTCGCTCCCGATGAATCACAAAAGTCTTAATTCAGTGGCACGACAAGCAACCAGAAGATGCCACATAGAAACAACTATTCCAAATTCAACAATGATTCCCACATCTAAAGCTTTGAGGACAAAGCTTTTTCGAATGGGGAGGGGATGTTAGGAACCCGTGTCCTACCCTTCTCTTTGCATTATTAGTGTATTAGTCACTATGGATGCATTGTTAGGAATTAGCTTTTACATTTTGGGTATTTACTGAAAGGTAAATAGTAACTGGTTAGTATTTGGTATAGTTAGTTGTCGGAATATTGTCATAAACAATATTACGATAATTGGTTTGTTGTATATATTGTTGGTAACGGCAATATAATACCTACGAGCTATTATAGGAGATTTGGAGGTTTTATAGGTGAGAATTGGTGGGATATTAGAATCCCCAATAATAGGGATTAGTGCCCTATATATTTGTATTATGTTCGAATGAATTTAATTAGAGCAGAAGATTTTTATTTGTGTGATTAAAATTCTTTGTGTATTTGGGTTCGGCTCGCTCATTCTTTAATAGTGGTATCAGAGTGGGTAGATCATGCAATGGATCAGTGATATTTTTTAAGGGGTAATCTTTCAAGCCTTTGCCCCTGAGGATGATAGTACTTTGTGGATGATTAAGATCATTCAGCAAAGACTAGTGTATTTAATTTTCAGTCTTTTAGCATTATATGTGCATAACGCACCAAGACTTCGTTGAGAGCATTATTTGTTAAGGTAGCGTACAGTTGGACGGGTAGTTCGTTCCTGTGGATGATAGAAAAAGGAAATGTCTCATATTTTCTTCGAAAGACTCACGAATTTGGTGATCTCTTTCTACATGATCTGGTAGCAGGATTCAAGGTATTTGAATGATTAAATTTCCATTACATGACTGAAGTAGTCAGAGATTTGAATTGTCTTGATCTGCATTGAACCCCTTGGTTCGACACACGCTGCATACGAACTTGACAGATCTAACAGCGAGTACCTTGGTCCGGAGGAAAAATCTCTGCCTCGAACGATGCTTGATGCTTGATATCTCACCCATGGTCAACATTCAACTCAGAGAGCCCCTTAGCTATAGATTTCAGTTATCTTCTAGCATTCTTCGTTATCAGATTTGCACCTATAAATCCGTCCGACAGTTCTAATCTGTTCCATCTTCGCGTTGGATAGTCGATGCCCATGCTCATGCAATTGGCACAAATCTACTTACAGTCCACATCACTCATAGGGAAGGTCGGTCAAAGTTATTTATTTATTATTGTTTTTGTATTATTTTAAAAATCATTAAAGTTCAAGTAGATGACGTGTCAATTTAAAAAAAAAAAAAATTGTTGTCAAGTCCATAAGCTTTCTGTAGAGTCTATCTATGTATACAGAGTCATCTTTCATTTTTTATTTTTTTTGAATATAGTTTGTAGTTTATAGTATTTAAATGTCAAAAGTATAGGTTGCATTATTTTAATTGAGTCATTATAATTGTTAGATGTACTTAGGGAGTCTTTTAGTAGTTTAGTCATTGTCAAAGTCCTTTTATTAGGTTATTAAAATGTCTTTTATATTGAAAATTCAAAAATATCAAGAGTCGAGTCGTTTGTAAAAAATCTTTTATGTTTTTTTAGCAAGTTATTGTCAAAAAGTGTCAAAAATAAAAAAAATGTAATAATAAAAATAATTTGCCTTATGAACGCATTTTTAGGCGACCTCATGACCTAAGTCAAATCTTGTGGGGGGGGACTCTATTCCCTTCAAAATCATGCACTCGAGCTTCATGACATCATCGGCTGAGTGAGCAACAACCTACTGGAGGCTAGAGGGTACACGGAGGATGGAGGTCTTTCAACGACTTCTCGTCAATCGCCAATGGCGGGGCCGTACCAATGTTTTGGTGACATATAGTATGGTGTGTTTTTCATTTCTGCTGTGTGTTTGTAAAATAAGAACAAAAGAGTATCCCTGTTCAGGATATGTAATTTGTGTGTAAATTCCAAACATGATTCCCTGATGTGAAAACATTGTGAAAGGACAAAAAACACCAATGTAAGTCAGTTCATGGATCTTGAAAGGGTTTGTGGTAGAGATCCAAAAAACCACACGAGGTGAACATTTGATGGGTCATGTTCATGTCAAGATGTGTGGTAAACCTGTAAAACCATGGGAAGAGTGAGGCTTTCTTTGTATCAAGGTCATAAGCCAAATAAGGCATGCTACAATGGGTGAGCATACTGCAGGTGAGAGTGTAAATGTTTTTGCACCATGTAAAAACTATGGGGGAAATGTTATGAATTAGCTTTTACATTGTGGGTATTTACCGAAAGGTAAATAGTAACTAGTTGTTTAGTATTTGGTAATAGTTAGTTATCGGAATATTGTCATAAACAATATTATGATAATTGGTTTGTTGTATATATTGTTGGTAACAACAATATAATACCTACGAGCTATTATAGGAGATTTGGAGGTATTATAGGTGAGATATTGGTGGGATATTAGAATCCCCAATAATAGGGATTAGTGCCCTATATATATGTATTATATTCGAATGAATTTAATTAGAGCAGAAGATTATCATTTGTGTGATTAAAATTATCTATCTGGGTTTGGCTCGCTCATTCTTTAACACGCATATGCTTTGTAAGTCGTCCCTTTAGCATATTTGAATTATCTCACATACATGGGAAGTAGTAGTTGTTAGAATAGATTTAGTATTTAAGTGTTGAGGCCCAATGAAGGCATCCACAAATATTATTGTATTGAGCTTGCTCAAAGGAGGTTGCCCCCTCGAAGTAGCCTGCGATCTAAAGGTTATTTTGGGTTATTTTCCAAAGTTTATTTCATTGTTCATTTATTTTCTGTAGTTCATAAATTTGTGCAGAAGGATCCTCACAACTCCACAATGCTCCTTAGGGTATCCAATGCAAAAATTCCAGCCCACTCTAGGGGCGTCATCATCATTGCAACAGAGCTTAGGTCAAGTCAGCGGGCTAGTGCTTACACCACCACCACCTCCATAGTAAGCTATACAAGGTTTCCACAATTTTGTTCAAGTTTGGGCCAATGCGAGTTTTTGGTTAAGCAGATTTTGGAAAAGTCTTTGTGAGTGGGCCCAAGAAGGTTGAAAACGCATAAAGGGTGGCCTGCTGGGTTTGCCAACCTATCGAAAACCCATAAAGTGCGATAGGTTGGTAGGTTATTTACTCGAAAACTTGCACAGGCGGCTAGGTGGTGTGTAGGAAGTGAAACTTGACAAATGACACTTCTTGCGAAACTGTGAGCAAAGCTTTGAAACAGGGTAAGGAAAGAGAAATTTTATGAATATTACCCATTAGTCAAGCAGGATGAAGGCCAATGCACTTTGACAATGACTTTTGTCTCGGGATGAGACAACTATTTAAGTTTGGGAAAGTGTTAATAGGGGATTGTGAATGGGTAGTTCACAAATAATTTGTGTAGTTGTAGATGCGACATATATATATTTTGTAATCACTCATGTAATTAGGTAAGACAAATGGAGTGTTGAATGCTTCCTAGGACTGAAAGGAAGAAGAAATGAAGAGACAAGAAGTCGAAGAGTCATGTAGACTCCATAAGTAGTATATAGTCACACTGTTTAAAATTTGTTCTTTTACTTCAGTTGTTATTCATAGGCTGAAAAAGAACAATCTGTAATTTTGCCATATGATGTATCCCTAGCCCGTTTACTTTTCTGAATCATAATATAAGAATGATAGTTCTCTAGTTTTGCTTATGCTCTGTGTTGGTTTAAGCAAAGTATACCTGTTCTTTGCAAGTGTCAATTGAGCTGGTTTTCATAAGTAATTTATTGAAGGAATAATTTTAATAACTAAGCTTTCATTATAAGAAATATACCGTACGAATCTGGCTTTCTGCAACATATACCTTGTGAATTTGTACGAATTTGAACCTTAGTATGCCCCGACGAAGAGTTCCAGGGACTGTTGCTAGCATTCAGCCAAAAATTGGTTTGACAGGCCATGATCTTGCCATTGAAAATTCACTTTAGACAACTTCTCCTCAGTTGTCTTTTTTTTTTAAATGTTTCCAAATGTGCATTTGTTCCAACCCCTATGGTAGCTTTTGATGTATCTCAATTTGTAAACTAATCTGAACATCTTGGAGCTTCCCACCCTTGGACAAGCTTCTCACTACTACTTCATTAAATTTATCAGCAGCTCGGCTTTGAACCACATCAATTCGAACTTCAAGACCACTGATTTGAGTGTGAGCGAAATGGGTGCATAGTCTAGAATAAATGCCTTGACGATATCCAATTCTACACACAGATCCTTTTCCAGCTAGCTGTGGGGGTCCTAGGAAGCAGTTAATCATTTCTGCTATTGCTGCAAAGCCCCTTCTCTTGTTACACTGCGTGAACTTTCCTATCTTTGGCTTGATATCTCCTAGGGAGCACTTGTTACAAATTGAAGAAAATCCTTATGGGATTGGTCAGCCCTCTGAAGGCTCTGTAATTTTTCATCATGGGTAAGAACTGCAAAAAAGTCCCCTTCAAGCATGATGTCATTGTCTCTGAGACCTTTCTGAAGCATTTTTAGTTCGCCCCAACATTGATCTTTGGGAATTGGGTAGTTGGGATCATATTTATTGATAAGTATGCGCTTGATTTTTCCCACGAAGATTAGGACTGAGAGAGCCATCCGGTTTCTGCCTTCTTCCATCTGCTTGTAGAGGAGTGTCCAGGGGTTCCACATGGTGATAATACCCCCTGATTGGCCTACTGCCTCTATAGTTTTAATCACCCAACTTTCCGCTGTATTTTTGCTAGTGCTTCTATCTCTTATTTATACAATTTACTTTTTTGAATCATTACTAAGTCTAGCTTTTAAAGTTGAGGTTGTCCTTTTTGCAGCCTCTATTTGGTGTGGGCACTGAAGCTCCTAACATTCTAGAAGCACTTCATTTCCCTTGTGGAGGGACTTTGATCCTCCTATTTCTTGTTCTAGATCCTATAGTCTCTTGGGCCTCCCTTTGTAGCCTTTTTGCTTATGTTGCTTACCTTTTCTCTTTTGACATTGGTCTATATTTGAGGCTTTCTTCTTGATTTTTGATTGGACCAAACCTATCTTCTCTTTGCAACGAGCTCTTTGTGGTCTTGAAGTTCTTTTTAGGTGGTTGGTTTTCTCTGTCTTCTGAAAAGGTTGTTGGGGCTGGTTCATTGACCTTTCACCTATATGTGTTAGGTTACCTCCAAGGATGATTGAGCATTATGAATGTCTAGCCCTACCTCTTGTGCAATTTGTTTGGTTCTGCTTATTTCCTCTTGTACCTGCAACTTGACCACTCTAGAAGCTCCTCATCCAGTTCCTTGTCTATATCTGCTGGCTCCAATGTAGTCATTGATATAACAACCCTGCCTTTTTTAAGTTGTTTGAATCTTTCATGGTGCGTTGCTTTCATAGTCAATTTCTGATCTTTAGTGGGTATCTTTGCTCACCAAAACTCCTTTCATCCTGTATTAGGATGAGGATGTTCCTAGGGCGAGAAGTTTAAGGCTTGTTAGTGTTAAGGGCACAATTGCAGGAAGTGCGGTAAAGAGTGACAATAATGGCAACGGAATGGGCAGAAGTCTATGCTTTGAGTAAACAACCCCCTAGAGGTTTTGCTTTTGGTTGCTTTCAGTATCGGTTTGGAAATGTCTAGATGGATATAGATCCGACAATAAGATGTAAGAGTTTTGTCTGATGTTTCACCAGCGACATCGACGAATTCACCAATTTTATTCCTTATTTTTCTCAACATTTTTGCTTGAACATTTCAGACGGGAGACCAATCAATCGAATCTAGGCTAGGACAATTGTTTTATTTGTGAAGCACACAAGGTTAAATAACACTCACTACAATAAAATAAGGCACAATGGCAGATCTGATATAAATACGGTAAAATAGTAAATAAAGACTTGCAATGTGCCTAAAATAGATGAATGAAAGTACATAGAAAGTTTGAGACTTGACAAAGGAGGTTTTATGGACACACACTTGATTTCTGACTCACATATACTCTAACCGAGGCTGAAAGTATTGAGAGGAAGGTCCAAAAACAGTGCAGAAAAAGATCCCAAAAGATGACTGTGATCTGATGCAGCGACTACTATCGGACGGTTCCGATAGTGACAGTCTATCCCGGTAGTGGCATGCCTTTTCCGATAATGGCTGTGCAGGTTTGAATGGTCTGAAACTTTGCAAACCCCTTTGTCTGTGGCTGCTTGATAGAAATCTCTCCTAGATCAGTGAATTGATGCACAACTAATTCACTCCAAGAGACCTTGCAAGGACATGAAAAAATTGTTGTGTTGATGGGACTGCCTCAATCAGTGTCCTATCTGATGACAAGTTGGAAATTAGCACTCATGCAAGTCAACCAACAGATCCGTGTATATGATAGTCCCAACTCTTATCCCTGTGTATGAGATACAAGCAAATAGTCAATTCTATATGCTCTTTCACTAGTCGTTTTGGTACAATTATGCAGCAACATATCTTCCATAAATGAAAATGTAATAAAAAACAGCGTTTAGGAAATCCTTAGATGTGATCTTTGTAGTTGCGTGAGCCTACCATGTGATTTGTTGGTTTTCAAATGAATTAGGGTGCCTTTGTATATATGGGCTTCTCAAATTCAAATTGCGGACCCCTATTGGTGCACAAGCTGACATAGAATTAAAATATAAAAGGCAAGAAAATAGGGTCAAAGCAATGATAACTTCGATCCAAGGGCCAAAGGTGCCCCAAAAAAACAAAACAACTAGTATTGGTACATTCCGATATACGTCAGACAAGTATCAGAATTTTTCCGATACTGGCCAACGAAAAATTCAGAAACAAAGAAAGAAAAACAGGGATCCCAAGACTCAGAAAACACAGAGAGAGAAAATCAGAAGAATAGGAACAACAGATGGCCACATGGAGAAGAATAGAAAGTTGCAAACACGAGAAGGCGCCAATAAGAACTTAATATGAACCAATGATCCATATGCACAAAAATGTGCTAATGACATTGCAAGTACAAGGCGTGCACCAAAATTAGGTGTATATAGCAATGCCCGAGAACTGTGTCTACACATTAAACTAAGATGACCAAGCTCGAGTGTAGAGATCTGAGATTTTCAGAAAACAGGGCCCCAAATGGAAGACTGTCTCTCTCCATTCACGCAAGGAGAAAACTTTCATGAAGAAACTGTGCTTAGCTTAATAACCTCACCCCAGTTTCATCGAATTTGATCTTATACAACATAGATCATGGACTGGATGCTTGCCTACGATTGCTCATATTTCCAACCTTTCGATCTATGGGTTTAGAATTTCATCCCCCACGAATAGTGATTTTCCTAGGCGATCAATATTTTCTATAGTGCCCTAGACTTGTTAATCCTCCTGCATTGTTGCCTTTCGTCTGCTTCCCTGCTCTCCGGAATTTTGCTTGCTTTGAATTCCTCTTCGCTCTCAAAATCAATGTTCTCCTCACCTTTCCTTCGGTCTTGCGCTTCTGCCCTATGTTTGCCATCTTTTTTACTCAAAACCCTAAATGTGGACACTATTTGTTATAGTAGCAAGTTAATAGGCAAATATAATTGAGCTATTATATTAACACTTATATGCATTTTCACAAGTGCAAAAGCAACTTTGAACATGGACGTATCTGCAAAAGCCCGAGGGCAGAGAATAAAATCAACAATATCTTGCTATTGGGTTGAGAATAGGTGCTGAGCACAAGGTTGAACAGGGGGTTTGAGTAGACGAAATTGACTAGGGATTGAATTTCATGTTTTCATGAATTTATTCGGCAATGCTTGATGTTTATCGAAAAAATTTCAGTAAAAATAAAATATAAATTTCAGCAATGGGACATACCTTGTAAACAGCTACAACTTGTCCTCCATAACTCTGAGTCCTCTATAGGCACACATTTCTATGCTTAATGCATAGCTCTGCACAACACAACTCAACTTTGACCTCATTCTTATTTCATCTCACTCTGGATCTGCAACACCTCACTCTCATTCTCAATTGTTCAAATGCGTTTTGGGGGATTGGTTGCTGTTTATTTATAGTTTTTTAAGTGTTTTGTTTTGCTAATTTTAAATGTTTTGTTAATCTTAAACTGGATATGGCTCCAGAAATCTTGGTACTGCATCTGGATGTATCTGATGAGGCCCGAGTACAGAGTTGTATTCGGATATGTCTGGAGTTGATACCTGGGCTGTATCATACATCGACCCGGAATGCAGATGTGTACCTGGGCAAGGGGGGTGTATCGTACAGCTCTGCTGTCATGTCATAGCCAGCAAATCATTGTATCAATTGTAAGTCAAGAGCATTGCAAATTAATGGCACATGCAAAGAATAATTTAAGGGACAGAAGAAGTGTTATAAATGTAACATAGAGGGCGAAACTTTACCTTTCATAAAATAAGAAATATACTTATCAATGATCATATGCTAATTTTTAATAAGAATATAAAAGGTATTATTAGCACCTCTAATTTTTGGTAAATATACTAAATTTAGGTATGTGCATCGAATATATAACTGCAACTGATGCATGACCATACAATTATTTTTAATTTTATAGTTTTTTTTTGTATATCACATGCACATGTGCGTGCATGCGCACATTTGCACACACACACAATGTCCATAATCTAGATGCGCTGTACCTTGTGCATGTTCTGGGGCTTCATAGTCAGTGCTGCATGCCAGTACCCTATTCACTTCCACAGCATTGCACCTAAGTAACCTTGAGGTATATTTTACTACGTAACCAGATCCTTCACCCTAGACCCCTGGATCCCAAGTACAAAATATTTCTGATATGGATTCTGGTCCGATCCTGCCCAGATATGGCCATGATCCTGTGGGAGGACTTTGGATCCCAGGACATAGCTGGGAGGATCCACATTCCTCCTGCAAGATCCTGGCGTATCTGGGCAAGATCCACAGCCCAGGGACTTTAATTTTTTTTTTTTTGCTTTACAAAAAGTCAAATATGGACCTTAAAAAACAATTAAAAATAAAATAATATTTCCAGTTCTGCTTCACATGCTCTGTTCAGTGCCATTCATAACAGCGGAAAGGATTACATTCATACTTAAATGTCTTGGAGCCGAGTTCCTTAAGATGATCTTATGTTAATGGCTTTCAGCGCTTGAAAGATCTACTTGTGTACCAACCGTAGTATGGGTGGATAATTGTTGGGTAGAGGCTGCTTCCAATATGTTAAAAACCCTACTAATCTTATTTCTTGGGCCTCGAAGACCCTTTCACAATTACACGACAATCCTTCTTCATTTTAATCACTGTTTGCAGGCTCATTTTCAAAATGAACCTCTTCCGCTTGATGCTCTGAAATTTCCTCCAGTCCCTTGTCAAAATTCTCAATACATGGTGCTTCTTTCCCACATTCTTCTGGAAACTTGTCACTTGCCAAATTATCAGAGGATCCTTTCCTCTCTGATCCTTGATTCACACAAATAACCCCCATTGTGGATTTTCAATTGAATATCATGACGTTTGGCATTGAATTATCAATATGTTTTGTGGTTATTTAACTTTTTTTGTTTACTCTATGCATAGTATGTGGTTAATTTTGCTTATTTGGCTATATTTTAAATATTATGTATATATTTTTGTATGGCTGTATCCAAAAATGTATCTAGGCCCAAAAACAAATTGCCGTATCCATGCACCTGATTCCCATATCGGTATCTGTACCAGTACCAAGATCGTTAGACATTTTATGCAAAAAATTGGCTACTGTTTTTGGTAACGTTTACCAATTACCAAATCTAATTTTAGAAGAGTGTTAAACAGTGATAATTGGCCAAAGAAAAGTTCATTAAATCATTCTGAGGCAAATGTTTATGAGAGTCTTACACAGTGAAAGTTTGGCACGTTCCCATGTCATTCTCGTCTTTGCATCAAAGGAACAAATAATTGTTGATTCTTTATTTTGTATTTCTTCCTTGTAGAGACATCTGGACGTGTAATTGGTAATGCTTGCAATTTTACTCAACTTCTCATTTGTCTTCTCAAGATCATGCTTTACAAGGGACCCTTGCAATGTATAAAGTACTAGTAAACAAAAATAATAAACTCAATTGCATTGTTTTTAAGGTTGATGTTGACAGCGTCATAAACAAGGATCATTCAGCAAGCCACATTGACAAGAAACTCATTTCTCAATTATTGCCTTACCAAACATTATCAACAAGCATCGTTGGCTATTACACATTCAAGCATATGCAGCTTCCTTTTCCGACCTAAGTATCCGATCTGCATATTTTGTCACTTGTTATCAGTTTTTGGGCTTCTTAATATTTTCCACCTTGCGGGCATTGTTTGTATGTTGAAGAAATGTTTCAAATGTCAAAATATCTGTATGACTTTATGACACTTAAATTGTTAATGTGTTGATATCTAGCTTAGATAAGTCCCTAATGACCTCTCTAGATCATTTAATACATCGTACAATTTAGCTTATAACTCAGTTTGAACAAGGAAAAGGGGGGAAAATCGTCTAATATAATAAAGGCAAATAAAGAGGGTAGGGCAAACTCTTTTTCCAGGTATGGAGAGGTGATAGCATTGGGATTTTACTGTTTGCAGGCTGGAAAGGTATTTCTATTGGTGGAGCCCCTGTTTTTGTATGTGGTTAGAGAATTCCTGGTCGGCAGGATTGCATGCAGGCTGGATGTGACCGTTGCGGTAGCACCCACTAGGGGTGGTGAACTGTGGTGTGAGCTCATGAATCTCCCCTAGTGGCTGAGGTTTGAGCTTGGACGATGTTAAGAAGTGTGTGTATGCATTTCAGCCCTGAGTGTGGCCAGCTCAAAAAACAAATCCACCACGGCCTAATAAAGACATAAGAAGAAAGCATGGTAAGACAAAATAGAGGGTGTGCGCCTTTATGGATTCCAAAGGGCTGAAATGGGATAAGAAAAGGTGAGAAGTGAAGTGGTTCAAGTACTCGTTTCATTTCAAGAGTCATGAGGAGTTCAAAGATCATTTAGATGTTAATAAGACCCACCCAAAGTTCATTTGCAGCATGAACTTTGACAGGTGTGCTGCGTTTATGAGGAATAATGGAAATGTAATTTCATGTATTACATCAAGACTAGTGTTACAAGCGCTGCATACTTCAATCCGTAACATATCTAGGGCTATGGGAGGGTAAATTTGAACTGGTATCTCAGATAATAGTTCATTGACTCATTTTGATTTTTGTTGCCTTTAAATAAGAAATTAACCATGTTATCTGTTTTTTAATACATTCATTTTTTTAAGCTGTCAAGCACTCAATTATGTAACATATTTAAATTTAGTTTCTTGAGGTACATTATATTTATTTTAATGTTTGAGCCCTAGGCAGGTATTTATATTTGCATTCATATAAGTGAGGCATCCATATGTCAATAACTCAGAATTATTCTAATGATGTTAATAGAAGGGCTTCTAATATATCCAAGTGCTTCTACGATTTATAACTGCAGGGAAAGGTGGTTATTATAAGGGGAGAAGGCCCAAAAGGTGGGCCTGGGATGCTAGAGATGTTGACTCCTACTAGTGCTATTATGGGTGCTGGTCTTGGCAAGGTAATGGATATACGGTGTTTTTGGCCATGGTATATTTTTGTGGCAATGCTATTACTGGAATGATGTTTTGGTAGTGGCTGTTTATTGCTTGATTTCAATTATGGCTGGAGGGTATGTTGGAATTCGTACACACTTGATTCCATATGCTGCTTGTTTCAATTCGGTTAGTCTGGTCTTCTCAGATACTGATTAGCTGCTAACTGCTCTCTCTGGGTAGGAAGTGGCATTGTTGACAGATGGAAGGTTTTCAGGTGGTTCACATGGTTTTGTTGTTGGCCATGTATGCCCTGAGGCACAGGTATAACTTTGTCCTTGTATCCAAATTCCGTCTATTTTATGATCAGTTCGTAGGAATCACATTTACTCGCATCTTCTCAAGGTTTACCAGTCTAATGAAATCTCTGAGGTAGATTCTACAGATGTTTTCATGATTTGTGCTTTATAAATTTAGGTTGGAGGCCCCATTGCCTTGATCCAAAATGGAGACACAATCACTATTGATGTGCGCACAAAGAGAATAGATGTGGCTTTGACAGAAAAGGAGTTGGCAGAAAGGCAGGAAAAATGGTCGCCTCCACCATACAAAGTTAATAGAGGAACATTGTACAAGGTATGCTTTTGCTTTATCAACTGATGCATTTTGGTCTTTGCCTTAATGGCTGGTTTATCTGTTGATATGCAGTATTCTCACATAGAACTAAAATGTATTTGCAGTACATCAAGAATGTGAAATCTGCAGCTGAGGGCTGTGTCACAGACGAGTGAATGCATAGGTAATAAACCACGTTCTGAAAATATTCAAGCATTGACATGCATCTAGTGCATTAGTAACTTCACCATTTAGGATTAAATTTTTATCAACAAAGGAATTCTTAAGGCTTCCCATTTTTATTTTAGAGAAGTTTGTGATATCTGCAGATTTCAATGGGACAATGGCAACTGCGCACATAATGAAAAATTCCATTTGTGGTTTATACAATTTAGTGAAGAAGATGTTGAGTTTCTTGTCTGTTCGTTGTCGCTATTGCACCCTCCAAGAGCATCCATTTTCATTCAAAAACAAGAGCTGTACAAAGCACTGTCTTCTCGTCTCTCAGTTCTGATCTAGATATTTTAGTGACTCAAATGAATGTGCAACATCAAAATAATGATCGTTGTCGCTATTGCACCCTCCAAGAGCATTTATTTTCATTCAAAAACAAGAGCTATACAAAGCACTGTCTTCTCGTCTCTCAGTTCTGATCTAGATATTTTAGTGACTCAAATGAATGTGCAACATCAAAATAATGATTTCATCATGTTATTTTTTTTGTAGTTTTTGAAAAGCTATTTGCAGTAAGTGGTGTTGAAATGGCTAGAAGTAGAGAGACCAATTTTGTGTTTCTGGAACTAGAAGCATAATGTATGGAGTTCCGGATTCTTTTGGAAACTCACTACGGATCCTGTGCTCTTGGCAGGAGTTGAGCCAGGTCGTCGATAATAAACAGAGTGTGATAACCACTGCAAACAGTAATTCTAACTTATAGCCTTTGCTGGTTTGTTGCCTTTCTTGTATGGTTGGAAATATGGTTAGTCAACCAACCATATTGCAAAAGTTTGTTCTCGTGTATTAGATTTTTGAGGTTGCCTCTCCATTTCCATTGAGATAAATGATTCCTTGTGTAAAAATGAACAGTAAACGCAAAGAAGCGAAATTCATTAGAAACTGGTCTGTTTGCTAAAAGCAGTATCATTCCATGAAAGTTTTGGGAATGACTCTAAAGATGAGCAAATTCTTCCAATGTTTTACCTTAGGATGGGGGCGATGCATTTTAATTTATACTGTTTAATTTTAATTTATGCATTTTAATTTGTACAAGCCTTTCTACCCCAACCTCGATATACCTCTTCAGTGTTTCTTGGAATTGCTTCTACTGCTCAGAAAATCCTCATTATACCTTCGTTATACCGGATTTGTTAAACATTAGATTACGAGTAGGAAAATCCATGGCTTCATTTATTTCTTGAATTGTGAAATCCACATTCACTTTTTGTCAGTTTTTTTAATGCTTTGAGTTTTTCCCCTTTTCTTAAGAATTTGTTTATATTGCTATCTATAATTTGCAGACCCTTTTTTAGAATAATAATAATAATATATTGTAGATTCATTATGGTTAAAATTTGGATAAAATAAATTAAAAAAACAAAAACAAAACAAGAGGCTTTTAATTATTTCTTAAATATTTTATCAAATGTTATTAAGTGTAATTTTTTTCCTTATATAAACTTTTCACTATATAAAGTAAGCACTTTTTAATATGAATTTTTTATAATGATTTTAATAAAGACCCATTTAAATGGTAGAAAAATTCTATTAATAAAATAATTTATTATTGAGAGTAGTTTTTTCATAGTGTAATAAATAGTGTTCTTTTGAATCAACTAGAAAATAAATCTATTTCTCAATTTATTCTAGAACACTATTTATTGATTTATTATTATTAATCATTTTAAGGTTTATTTTTACCATATAAAGCGGGGGTTGAACTTATATTACATTGTACACTTTTTTAGTTATGCAATTTATTCTAGAACACTATTTATTGATTTATTATTATTAATCATTGTAAGGTTTATTATTACCTTATTTAAAGCGGGGGTTGAACTTATATTATATTGTCCACTTTTTTGGTTTAGGTCCTATGATTTTTTTCTTTGGTAAATAAAAGATTTTATTCATGAAACTACTTATAAAGCTCTTACATAGAAACAAGATGACAAGACCTAGGTCCTTGTCCTCTAGCAAGGTCACATAACTGCTTATTTACTATTTGACCATTATTAGGATTCTGGATATTAGTCTTTCGTAACCTAGTTTTCATCCTCTTCTCCAACTTTCTCTACCTAATGGCCTCCCTGAGGTTTGTTATTTTGTACACAGTGCTAATGATGCAAATGTTCTTTCATGCTTATTTTATCTTGTGTAATGCTCGTTAAAGTATTTTGTATATCATCTATCTCATTAAAGTTGATACGTAGCATTGTTAGTATTTGAGTGTGAACTCTCATTTTGTTCCCATTATTTTGTATGAAATTCTTAATGTGAATCAGGGGGTTGTTGATAGCTTCCGTTAGGTTAAAATGAACCATAAAAAACTTCTTAGATCTCTTGGTCGAGGCCTTCAATTCTTTATATTGCTCTATATTTTCATTGTTTTGTTTAGCCATCAGATTTTTAATACTTTCCATTGCCTCCTTTGTGGAGTTACTAGATCTTTGGAGTGAATCCTTGTTCCCAAATCTTTGAGATTGTCTATCAGGTTATCTGCCTAGTTGTGCCTATCCTTGTTTGGAAGCAGTTCTTCCCTGTGTTCAAAATCCTTGAACTGTTGAGCTTCCTCGATTTTGATGGTGAACTATCTCTTCATTGATCCTCTTTGGGTTGTTCCTACTTTCCGTTTTCCATCATGCACATCACCTCTATCTTCTAACTCATTTATTTTTTGCTTACCTTTGTCTAAAAATTCTTTCCGCTACTGACTCCTCTTGATCCATCTTTTACCTTCCTAGAAGGTTGCTTAAGAATACCTACTTTTGTAATTTACTCCCTTTGTGCCCTTTTGTTTCATTATATCATTCAAGGTTGTATCTACTTCTCTTTCCTGCTTTGAGTGCTCATGCTCTTCAGTTACACCTTTGCTAGTTCTTTCATCAACGCTCTTTACACCCTCTTGCTAGGCTTCATGGATAGAGAAATCTCCTTCCTCGCCTCTTCATTTGTTGTCTTCCTCGTTTCTCATGTGTGGTTGGACCTCCATCACATTATGTTGGTCCCCTGAACTCCCATGCTCTGGAGGGTCTGTCACAACGTTGATTCTCTCCAGCACTTTAATTGAGATTGATAGCAACAATTTGACAACCTACAAAATTGCCATTGCCATTTCTAAGAATATCTCAACCCACAACGGTAGCTTAACAATTTTTTGGGAGTCTATATCTTCGCTCTTCTGCTTTGAAGACAAAATACAGGGCTTCTTATGATCTTTTGCTTGTGTTTCCACCAAAGGAAATTCACCCCACTCAAGGCAAGTTTCCACACTGCTCTCCCCCCCTTGTCTGTACTTGCTAAAATTTTCTTCTCTTTATGCTGCAAATTAGAGCTTTGACAGGTCGTGGCTTTTCTAATCTTGGTCTTTTTTTGTTGTTTCATTTATTTTTTTATATTTTTGAGTCTTTGTTCCATCTGCTTATTTCCTTCTTGCTTGTCTACGATTAAACTTGCGCAGCCATTCCCATGCATTAGGTAGCTTCCTTACTATCTTGTCTTTTGGTGCCAAGTTTTTTCTTGGCTTCTTTCTAATTCTTTTCATTCACTATTTCCATTAATTCGGGCATTCTTTGCTGATGATCGCCTTTAACTCCATTTCCTTTTCTTCATCGATATTCCTCTTATTGCTCACTTTGTCTTCCATCAAAGTTTTTAGCCTGAAATTTCCCAGCAAGTCTATTGCATGATTCCCTTCTTGTAGCGTATGACTAACCTTTGTCTGTTTGAACTTATTTAGTATTTGAGTTGCTGCTTCCATTACCCCTTTCAATCTTTGATATAAATTTTTATTCTTATTTTTCAGCGTTTTAATAATAATTAACGAAACTCTTATTTCTAAATTTTTGATTTTCTCTTTCAAAGCCATCTTCAAACCCAAGATTTAGTCCTGTCTCAGTAACATTAATTACGTTGACTCTCGTTGAAATCACTTTATAGGCAATCCCCTGTCTTAAGTGGTTTCTAACAATAGACCCTGCCTCAAATTGATCGGGGTTCTGTTGTGATGCTCCATCAAAATTGACTTTGTGCCAACCCTGTGTCAGAGGAAGCCATTTCACTTTTTCCCTTGGTATCATTTATTGTTTGTTTGTTGCTTGGTTGCGTGGAGTCATATGTCTTTTTGGTTGTCCCCTAGTTATTGAGAAGTCTAGTTTTCTTAAGGTCTGCTTCCTTATTTTTAGGTTGCTTGATTGTTGTGACAATCTATAAAATACTAGCTGCTACCTCCCCCCAAATTTCTTTATTGGTTTTGTTTTTAGTCTCTGTGTCGAAAATTTGCTTGTTTCGTTTGAGCTAAACTTTCCATGTGAGAAAACTTGGACCCATTTCTCATATGTCTTTTAAGATATTCAAATTTTTGTTACAATGTCAAGCCTTCAAGTGATTTGGTATGTTTTCACTTATACTCTAGTTCAGATTAAACTTATTTAGAAAGAAATTTCATAGCTCTGAGGGGAAGTTACAGTGTAACAACAGGGGTTTTATATTCTCCGTACTATTTAAACACATGACACATCTTGTTGGGCCTTGAAATCCTTTCTATTTTAAATTCCCTTGTCAAGATCTTCTCACGCATTGCCAACCATAAGAAAGTTTTCGGTTTTGGCTAGGCTTTCAAATTTCAAATGTTTTTCCAGATCGAAGTCATTGAGTCTCTTTGCTTAGCTACCCCTTGACCTTCATAACCCGTTTTTATCGAGTATTCCCTTGTTTCTTTTTTATTTCATCTGACCTTGTCTGGTTTTGGACTCCATGGGATCTTAAAACCATTTAAAATTTCATATAGGGCTTTTTGTGCTTCATTCCGAGTTCCATTCCTATTGAAAGCTTTTCCAAGCAACCGTCTTGAGTACCGTTTTCATACCTTCATCCTTGTACAATTTCATTTTGTACCCCCACAGTCTAATGCTTTCCTCTCTAATTTTTGGCAACCTTGGGTTTGTGTTTAGAGGTCTAATGGTCACCCAACTATCTTCCTAGAAATCTGTATCTTCTTCGTTTCTAACCTGTCAGAATAGGCCTTTCAGAATGATTTTTCTGGGCTCCATACTGTTCCATATGGGGGAGTCATTTGAAAGTTCTTGCGCTGTGAACATCCTATTCAGATTCCTTTCATTGAGGCATTTCTATCTGAGTAAGACACTTCATTCTTCCTTTCATCTCGTTTTACCCTCCGGATTAGCTTTGCCAATAATGCCAGGTTTGCCTTTTGGAGGTATCTTATACCTGCCCCACCTGGTATAATGGTTTGCATATTTTTTCCCATGCCAAGAGAGGCAACTTGGCTTTTCCCCCCATTCCTTGCCATAGAAAACTTTTGAGAATTTTATTCATCTCCATAGTATCCGTTTAGGGACTTTTAATAGAGAGAACCAATAATTGGTAGTAGCTTGCAGCACGGTTCCAATGAGGGTTATCCTTTCTGAGTAAGTTAGATGCTTTCTTTTTAGTTGCTCAACTTCTTCTTCATCTTTTTAGTGACTTTCTGCCAGATATTTTTGTTCCCTTTTTCTTTAAACAACTAAAACCCTAAGTAGTTATCTAGGAAAGTGGCTTTTCCAAATACAAGGATTCTTGACAGGAAACTCTGCAGATTATGAGAGACATTGATGAAGAAAATCTTTGATTTAATTTTATTTATAGATTGCTCTGAAGCTCTTTCATAGCTTCCTAGTAGATCCCTTATGGCCCTGATCTCTTGAAGCCTAGGCAATGCAAAGAGCATTGTGTCATCAACAAACTGCAAGTATGTGTCATTTCCCCTGTTGATGCTTGAACCCCTTTTATCTCACCCTTCTCTTTGAGAGATTTTTATCTTCCTCCTTGAGGCTTCTGCCATAAGGATGAAGAGATAAGGAGATAATGGGTCCCCTTGCCTAAGGCCCCTGGTAGACGAGAAAAAGCCTTCTGAAGAGTTGTTTATCATTACTGAAAACTTAGCAGATGTATAACAATTTTGGATCCACCTTCTCCAGTCTACTTTGAATCCAAACTTTTGGAGTATCTTATCCGGAAATGGTCAATACACTATCATATGCCTTGGTTATATCCAATATTATCAGCATTTATTATCTCTTGCTTGCATTCAATGAATGGATTATCTCGTGTGCTAAAACTATTCTGTCAAAAATTTGTCTTCCTTTTAAGAAACCCCTTTGCTCCTCTGAGATAAGTTTTGGGAGTATGTCTTGTAGTCTATTTGTGATAACATTCAAGATTATCTTATAAATGGTATTGTAGAGGGAGATTGGTCGAAAGTTCTTTGGCGTTCTATTGTTCGATTTTTTGGGTATAAGCATGATGAAAGTGGAATTAAAGGGTCTCAACATCCTTGGAGATTACTTTGATTCTTGAACCATTGCCCTGATTTTTTCTCCTAGGAGGTACTAGAAGTGTTGAAAGAAAAGAGCAAGAAGCCATTTGGGGTCGGGGAGGGATCCCTTGCCATCTCAAAAATTGCCCTCTTAACTTCTTCAAGTGAAACATCTTCCACTAATCTATTGTTATCAGACTAGGTTATCTTGTGAGGGATATTCTTCACGAAGTCTTCCAGTTCTTCCCTATTTCCCCCTTAATTTAGAAATCCCTCCCAATATTTAACCAAGTATTCCTTTATCTCCTCAATACCTTATAGAATATTACCTTATAGGGTCTCCACCATTTTTATATAATTATTTTGTCTTCTGATCTTGCATGGAAGGTGAAAGAATTTTGTATTTTGATTTACCTCTTTTAGCCATATGATCCGAGACTTCTGTTTCCAATATATTTCCTCTTTTTTGTAAATCTCCTCCAACGATCTAGTCATTTCCTCCTCATCTTTTAGTAATTCAATTGAATCAATTCTCAACTCCTAAATTTTACTACTTTTCCTTAACAACTCTTGTTTGTCTTGAAAGATATTTCTAAAAATGGTCTGATTCCATTATTCAGAGCCTCCTTCATCTCCTTAAGTTTTTGGGAAAAGACACATTTTTGTCCTCTCTCTATGGTTTGGGAATTCCATTGTTGGATGACAAAGTTGTCAATGTTTGGATGCTCCATCCATATTTTTTCAATTCTAAATGAAGATCTGACCGGTCTCTCATTAGGGGTCAGTTGTATGGCTATTGGCCAGTGGTCTGAGCCTGCTATTTTTATCACCTCTGTTTCTAGGCTATGCATTTGATCCAACCAGTTTATCGAGGCTAGAAATTTATCGAGCCTTTCCAGGATTAGTTCCTTTCCCCTTTTATTTCTCCATGTGAACCATCCTTGCTTTGTTCTTATATCGTAGAGTTCCGACTTGTCCAGAAAGTTTTGAAAACTACTAAAGTCTCTTTCCCTTGTACTGCCCCCTTCTCTAATGAGTCTATACGAGCATTAAATTCCCCTCCTATTACCCATAAAGCTTCTTATCTGGTCTTAATAATCTCTTCTAACTGTTTCCAACCCTGTTCTCTTTCTTCTTTATTTTGTGATCCATAGATGTTTACTAAGCAAAAGCTTAATCTTGTCCTTCTCCATTCCACCTCATAAATAACGTATTGTTTTTGGGTCGGAATGACCTCTAACTTGACTGAGTTAGGTTCCCATAGAATAACCATTCCTCATGGCGTTCCCACGACATTGCTCCCTACAATTTTCTTTCTAAGCTTACCCGACAGGGCTTTTTGGCTATCTCTAGATTTTCTACATTAGTTTTTTGAAGCAACACAATTTCAGAGTTACACTGGGTAATTAATTGTCTCAATGTTCTTTTGGAGGGGGCATTGAGTCCTTTTATATTCCAGGATATGATCTGCATTATGAGAGGCCATTTTGCTTGGTGCTTGCCAATAACTCGTCGACTTGTTTTTTTGTTCCTGCCCTTGTAGTTTCCATTGCCTCCTCTTGCCTATTTTGTTTCTTACTAGGCCTCCCTCTCCTCTTTCCGAAGTTTCCTTTGAGATTTAGGTTGGGGGTGTGTCTGATTCCCATTTTGTTTTCTTCACTTCTGATCCCTATTTTTGTCTCTTTTTCCTCCATACTTATCCAATTTTTTGGGAAATGTTGTTTGTCCACCTGTCCTTTTCCTCTTTGTTGCATGCCTTTCTTCTCATTTGTCTTTTGTTTCTCTTCTTTGCCTGTGTTCCCTTCTTTGAAAAGTTTTTCTAAATCCTCGTTAAAACCATAATCTGCCGTTATATCCTCCCCCTCTTTTTTTGTCTGATTATTTTGGCCTCGACTTTCTAGTATCAATTCTATTCCTTCCATTGAGATCCCTTCCTTTGTCCTAATTATTTTGCCACCTTTCGGAATATTTTTTTTGATCATCTTGTTCCTATTTCTTATGGTGTGTTTTTTCTTTGGCTTAACAAAGCCCTCTGAGTCTTTTTCCATGGTTTCTGGTACTTTCTCTGAAACATTATTTACTCTGAAATATAGGACATTCCTTGATTAGGTGATCATATTCGTGACATCCTCTACACTTGAAAGGGATGCTTTTATAATCCAAATCTTGGATCCATTCCATTTCTCCTACTTTCATTGTGACATTCTTGGGCAATGGCTTTGTTAGGTCCAATTTCACGCATATTCTTGCGTAACTTGATAATCCTTTTTCATGATGTGGCTTCGATACATCTACTAGCCTACATATTGTATAAGCAATGGTTTTAAAAACATACTTTGACCAGCATTCTTGTGGGAGAGCATATAGTTTGATCCATATAAGTATTGTTGTTGGTAGCTCCTCTGTCAGTTTGAAAGTGATATGCTAATGTTTCAAAAATAGGCTCACACTTTTAAAGAAATAGATCCACCTTCAAAGTCTCTATCTCGATTTGATTCATTTGTAAAGATTCTAATGAAGTATCATTTGGCACATGTTTTCCGTTCATATTCTCCATTTGTCTTCTAGTTCCTCTTGGTCCATGCATGCAGTTCCTCCAGTGTTAATTGAGCTCACATGAATTTGCAGGTCAGTCTCCTACCATACAATCCAACTATATTTCTGCAAGATCTAGCAGAGCAATAGGAGTTTCTTTTGTTGTCTAAATGCATTTCCTCGTAGGTCCATCTGTTTGTCCTTCATTCTTCTTTTTGCCAGCGACCTTTATCTGGGTGTTGATCTCCATCTCAAAAATTGATGATGATGCTCATGTCACCATTTCCCTGAAAGATGGTCTGGGGGGGGGGGAGGAGGCGGCACGCGGGGAAACATCCCCCTTGGCCAAATCATTATTTATGTTGTCGTTTCAATCCTAGTTCTTTCCTAGTTCGATCCTTGTGAAATCTGAATTGTACACCTTGAAATCTTTAAACCCTAACTCCTCTCATCCTCTTACAAAGCCCGTTTAGGTCCTATGAGTTAATATACTTTATTGATGGTGCATTTACTTGAATGAATGCACACCTCTACCAAGGGTAAGTCTTTAAACTTAATGCTTTTCTTGTTAAGTCTCAACCTCGATCCATATGAATCGATATTTAAAGCTAAAATGTGTAACCTTTTAAATGTCTTTTGTAGTGCTACATTTTAGTCATTGATGATACGCTCATGAATGTTGTTTAATGGCATGAATTTTAACATTGAATGTGAAAAATAACACATTATATGGTGTCTACATATTTAATATGACTTCAAATGGGTAATGGGGTGTATCTTTGTTTCAAATTTAATATAGATGATTTATAAAAGTGAGAACTAACTCACTAGAGCTATATAGTACATGGTGATATTGAAATTGATAGATGGACACACTAAAAAATAGTTTGGAATTTTTTTTTTCAAGTTTTAATTCTATTTATTAAATGAAAATGGAAATTTATCATATTCACTATATAATATTATTGAACATGTTTTTTCAAATATTTGCAATCACAATTTGATTCGTGAAATCCTAAAACTAAAATAACCCATCAAATAATATAATTGATATGCTTATACAAATATTTGCAGTCATAATTTGATTTATGAAATCTTAAACTAAAACAACTAAGCAAAACTATAAGATTCTATTATAAATATATATATTTGAAACAATTGGCTAAACAAGAAAACAATGTCTTTGGATGGTCCAATTTGTTCTCATCAATAAAAAGGTTGTTAAAAATCATTTATCTCAGACTTGTCTCATTTGATTTGTGTTTTAATTATTTATTATTTTGTTCTCATTATTTGTTTTTAAAAATTTTTAGGGCATTTTCAATTTTACATTTGTGCGTGTGCACGTGCACACACATGTATGTGTATTGTGCATGTGTGCACATTCACACACACATGTGTGCGTGTACATGTGTGTGCACACATGTGTGCACGTACACCAATGCATATACACACATGCACATGTGCACGTACACCAATGCATACACACACATGCACATGCACGTGTGTTCATACACTAATGCATACACACACAATCACACCTACACATGTGTGTGTGCTCATACATGCATGCACAAAAAACACGTGCTGACACATATATAGGTACATGGACACATGTATAGGCAAACCCACAAGCACACCCAGATGTGCATACACACAAGTAAACACATGTATGCACACACATGCATGCTTGCACACTCATGTACACATTTCCACTTTTACATGCACATACAAGCACACATGCACTTCCATGAGCGCGCACACACAGATATGTGCACACACATCCATACATGTAGTCATGCATGCACACACACACACACGTATACATGGACACACACTTTCTTGGGCGCACACACATGCACATATACACACACACACACACTTCGCCACATGCACACACACCGATACATGCAAAATCATGCACAAGCACACACATTGATGCATATGCATGACACATACACGTATACATGTGCACATACACACACTTGCACACACATGCACACATTATACACATTTACATGAACACACATATGCACACACACACACATGTGCATACATACATCTACACACACATGCACACACACACATAAACAAGACATATGCACACACATCCATATACCCACTTGCACATGCACACATACACCCACTTGGACACGCATGCATGCTTGCACACGTATGCATGCATGCACACACACCTACATGTGTACGTGCCCACACCTTCACACAAGTGTAGACACGCATTCATGTGCATGCACATGTGTGTAGGTGGGCATGCACATACACTTGCATGTGTATGTACACATGATTGTGTGCACGTGCACTCACACATAGGGGCAAACATGTGTGCATGTGCATGCACACATGCATGGGCGCACGCGCACACACACACACACACACACACACACACACACACACACACACTTGCACACATAGGTGCAAACACGTGCAAACGAGCACACAAACTCCCACACATCCATGCACACACACATACACATACATAGACACACATGCACACTCTAGGTACAACAAATTTATGTTACATGAACAACACTTTTACAACACCCTCAAGTTTTTTGCATTCGACATAACTTTGTCATTCACATGAGGACCCTGTGTTCTTAAAGTGTCATAAATTTTACATTGGATAAATAATATGTAGACTTGTGTCCTACTTGAACATCTAAATTGTATTGTTATTTATTATTAAAAAGCAAAAACAAAAACAAAAACTAAATACTCAAAAATAATACCAATTAAATAAACTATTTACTTTTTGAATTTATATTATTTGAATTTTAATGAATTATAAATTATTATAAAATAAAAATATTTATTTTTATAATTTTGAATTTTTAAAAAGCAAATTTCATAACCCTGTGTGTGTATATATAAAATTAATGGACACCGACATAAAAATAAATGATGACATAAAAATGTAATAGATGCATATGCATTAATGTATCATAATTAAATGGGCAGCCTTAGAATATCTTATGTCTACAACTAACTAATCATTATTTAAATTAATTGGGGTGTCTTGATCCTCAACACGATGTTGAATCATGTTAAACCTTCCCAGAAGAAGGCTAAGAGGTGTATTTTGGTGCGTCAGAGGAGGTGGCTAGCGAACACCAAAACTAGTGTAAACATTGCTACAAGTGAAGACAACACTAGCATTGCCTATGCTCCACTATGACTTCCATTGCCAAGTAGATGCCTATCTCAAACACTGCCACTATTGCCAAGAGAGAGTATGCTCATTGGTCATCTCCATCTATAGAGTACTCAAGGGCTCGAGTAAGTGGTCGCTTGCAAAAAAAATTGGAAAATAATAATCAATATTATACCACATTGATTAAATTTATATCCAAAATATAATTATAAATTAAATGAATAAAATTACCTCCTTGTTATTGTTAGGGGTGTAGTCATCTTTGTTTACGTCATCAACCTCATCCTCCAAATCCAAATACTAAAAGAATTGCTAAGTTACACAATAAAATTTGAAACTAATTAGGAATATATAAAAAAATAAAAAGATCACAATTAACTAATTAAAAATAATTTGTCTTGAATTTAAATCTTTATCGTGCTAAGTAATATGCCAATTTATTCAAGATTTTTTAATTTGTTGTACCCTTTTCTTTAATTGTTGATTTATAATTTTGAGTCATTGACAATTTATATTGTTATTATTATAAATTAATTGAATAAAATTTAATTAATAAATACAAATTAAATATTAATTGATATAAAACAAAAATAAAAATTAAATTACACAAGGGACGTATGTATGGGAAGAGCAGTTTTGATATTATGGTGGCTAATGAACAATCCCCTTTGCAATATCTTGTCTACAACTTTTTTTTGTTGTGTCAATTGACCATTAGTTGTTTTGGTCATTGATTCTTGCAAAAAAGCTATGAAAGATATCCACACATCATCAATGTAACTTACAAATGAAATATTTATAAAGTATTATTAGATAAAATAATAAAATAAGAATAAAAATAATTAAGTAAAAATTTATTAAAGCATAATAACATTAAGTAAATAACAAAATGAACTTTAAAAAAATTGTATTTTTGCATCTTCTGTGTAAGTTATTGCTACTTTGGAAATCCTTTGACCGTCTTTTTCTGATTGTCTCTCTCACTACTCATGGTATGCTTTCTTATTTTGAAAACAATTTCTCTTCAAAACCCTTACTCCACTCAACTCTAATTTCTCAGTATAACCATTCATTGTTTGAAGGAAAATGTTAAAATTCAAATGGGTATATTATTTTGTTGATTTTCTTACACAAAAGGAAATGACACAATTACAATCCTTACCATTTTTATCCATAAGGATATCCCTATATCTATTAATCTTGAAGGCTTTGTGTAGAGTCCTCTCAATGACAATATCATAACCATATGATATGAACCCCAACATAGGCGACATAGGGTATCTAAGTTGGTGGTCTTGCCTTCTGAAAAGGCATATCTACGTCAATAGAGGGGCCCTTGATATTAAGCTAATAGTGAATTTACAAGCATTAGAAAAATAAATAAATAATACACACACACATGCATGCGCACACACACACATACATACATTAAATAGCTAAATATTAAAAATATTCATTGGGATCAACTCAACACATCGATTAGATTGTCATGTGCAATCTTCCAAAAAATAATTAGCAGGGGTTGGTTGCTCAATATGTTTTTTGTGCCTTGGAGGAGTGCTAGATGTCGAGCCAATAATATTAAATAAGCTCTTGACTTAGTTAAGTGAAGTTAGATCCAACCTAATATGTTGAATAAGTCTAATAATGAGGGCCTAAAAAAACTTTAATGTATTATTTACAAATAAATATAAAATTTAAATATATTTTTGAAAAAATACTAATTAGAAAATTAAAAAATCATTATAAAATATATATATCTAAATTTAAAAAAATAAAATAATCATTGCATTTCTACATATGATTTTTTTATCTTGCCATTTCTCTAAATTTTTTTTTTGGTATGGTAGGTACACCTATGTGACTTGTATGGCAATTTGCTCTCCTTGGCTCAAAAAATTAGAGTGATCTTCTAGCATGACATTTGGCCTTGAAGATCACTCCACTATTATTGGCCAAAGACAATGATTTACTACTCCCCTATATTTAAACTTAACTATCTAACCCCCCAAAATACCAAAGAAATCTCCCAAAAAATAAAAAATAAAAAAACCTATTTTACAAATCCTAAAGCCCTAAAACATCTCCTAAATTTTTAATATAAACCCTAAACTCTGAACCATGTAAATCCTTGAAATGCCAAACAAACTTTACCTTCAAAAATTTACGAAAGTCCATAAATTTTTCCTGCAAAATTAAAAAATGTTTGAATTATAAAAAACCATACCCCCTTGAATTCAAACCTTAAAAATCAACCCTAAATATAAACCTTTAAATTTTCACTACAATTCTTCCAAAAACAAAAACATTCTACATGATTAACCCTTTAAATTTAGCTACAAATCCCTAAAAAATAAACTTCAAATTTCTACATGATAACCCTTTAAATTTTTAATTACAATTGTGCCCCCCTTGCCAACACCCTAATTTTTATGTATGATTAAGCCTTAACTTTTTTTTTATACTGTAGATCCACATAATAACCATGAAATTTAATGTTAAATGAACCTTAAAATTCTCTCTAAAATATAGTAAAAATAGAATGCAAACCCTACCTCTTCTTCTTATGAATCTATGGCATTCCCTCTTATTGATTTATATGTTTGATGGTTTTTGGAAGGCCCTTAATCATGGTTGTCCATCCTTTCTAATTTGTGTTTTTAAGGCTAAAAAAATTGAAGACAAAACCTCAGAGAGCCTTGATTTATTGCCATGGCATCTCTCCACTGTGAAGTATGTCTCCCTAGATTAATAGAGCACTCCATACTCAACTAATTCTTTCTCCGATCAATTATTTACCTTGCTCAACCTCATCTCATCGTGGGTGCCATTTCAAAAAATATGGGTTAAAAAAAGTGACATGGGTATAAGGGGGACATGGAATGACATTAAATAGTGAAGGTTGTGCAAGGGGATAAAGAAATGATAAGGGGTAATAAAATAATTAGAGGGCTAAACCTTTCCCTCCCCATTTTAAAAAAATTCAAAGGTGATAAATGTTGTAAGGGTATCATATACTTGCAACACACGAATGACATAACAACTTATTTTTTATGGTAATGTACACACCTTAATTTGGTTAAGCAACACAAGTACTATGTCTTTTGTAGATCTTTCATAGCAAATTCTTAATGTTGAATGAAGGTTTTGTTTACATGGTCACTTTGTTTTTTTGGGTCCTTATTATGACTTACTTTCCTTACTTGTTGCACCCTCAATGGTCTTATGTCATGCTATCCCAGTCACAGGGCCTACCTAGCCTGTTTATCACAATTACTACCTATTTTTTTGCCTACAGGATAATAGCGCGACCTTAGACCATAGTACACTACACTAGTGTCCACCTCAGTGCTATCATTTGACAGTCACATTTTTAGCTTGTTTCAGGTCCTTACCCTTCCTTTTGGTTTCTTCTTATGATTTTATCTATTGTTTCACCTTGTCATCCTGCGAACAAGCATCTTGCATTCAAATTAAAGTTCCTTCTATATAAAGAGCCTTAGAAGGCATTCTACACAATTACTACTTTGGCACATAATTACATAAAAATAGGTCAATAGTATAGCTCAACACTTTGCATATTACTCAACATCACACATAGATCTGTATGCTTGATCAAAAAAGGGCCTAAAAAAAAGTCATTCTAACATACCATGCACGTTGATTATGCATATTCCCTGAGGGATAACTACATGAAATATGAGACCTCTATCATTGGGGTTAATATAGTCAACAATCAAAAAAGTAGGGGTTCTGCATTGTGTGATCATAATATCCCACAACCCACCTTTTCCCCTTCCTTTTGTATTTGATTTTGTTGTTGTTTTGCGTGTGTAGGTGCTCATTAGGGTTTTGAAGTAAAATAAACTAAATAGTGACACATAAGAATGATCAAGAGTTCCTGAGCACATCTATAAAATCTAGAAGACTTCTCACAACATCCCAGGTATCTCAGGCCCCCTGTCTACCAAAGGGCATTAGTGTGGTGCTTTTGCCAATAGCACAATGTGCTAGTGTCCAATTGACTATGCTACTATCTTCAGAAAACCAAAACTCCAATTCCAGAATGAAAGGGCTCTAGGCTATCTTCCTGACCTGTTTCAACATTGTCATCATCTAGGAACACTCGTTTTACTCCAGATAAGTGAATCTTATCCTCACACTCATTATTTCAGGTAAATTAATTTAATTAGCTATTTGTAAGACATCTATATTTAACTTTTTTACTTAGCCCTTTAACAATCTAGGATCTACATCTATTAAGTCCTAAAACATTAAATTTGGTAGACAAAACCAAAATTTATGACATAGGAATGCTATTTAAGTTTACGACACCCTAAGGATGCCTTCATAATGCATTTAAAAAATTTAAGTCATGATTACAACTAAGACAAATAACATGTGACATAAGTCAAATTTTAAGGCCTATCTTAAATATGAGTTAAATCACGTGAAATATATAAGACTTTTAAGATTGAAAAGGTTGGCAAAACAAAGAAAACTAGATCACACTTTGCCAAGAGGACAAAATAAAATTACATTGTTTGTGGAATATATTGGGTCATATAGACTAATTTTATTTAAAGGACGTTAAAATCATCATTGAAGCTTAAAATGATTTACTTAAAGCTCTTATATGTATTTTTAAAAATATTGATATAGTTAAATAAAAATAAAAAAATTAATATTACTAGAATATGGAAAATACCTACGTATGTCGTGAAATTTATAATAAAAGTATTATGAATATTTCAAAACATTCACGTGAAATTCCCCGAAACACTTAATTTTTCATTATTTTTGGATTCCTCTACACTTCCCAAAAAAATTGTTTATTATATATCATTTTTCGTTATATTGATAACATTTGGAGCTATTTATTTATTTTTTCAAAAAAATGGAAAAAAATGAAAGTAGCTATATATGATAGATGCCTTATGAAAGAGAAACACTAAAATTCCTCCAAAAAATACATTGGAACTTCGAATTAGGAGAATAAATGTTATCTCAAAGCTTTAGATAAACCTTGACCAACTTTGGAGAAAAATATTATATCCATATTTTCTGTGATTTATAATCTAACACAAAGGCTCAATTAAACTTGTTTGGACAAATTAATCGATTAAAACTCAATTAGGGAAAAATACATAAAGCAAAATACCCACAAAATTTTACAATATTTTTTCTAATATAAAGTTTTTAGAAAAATGCTACTCATCCGATTTTATAGAAAACCATAACTTGAGCATAACAAGAGACAAAATATCACTAGTATTTCTTCAAACCACATATGCATGATGAATATTTCCAATCGTTCACCAAATATATTTTCTTAAATCCTTGTATATTTGTAGATCCAAGGGATCCTTACAAGATCCTGCTATAATGTTAGATTTACACACATAATAATAAAAGTACATGTTAAATAATAATAAAAAAATGAATAATATAATAGAGATGCTACAACATGAGATTTTTGTAGGCTAAGATGCTCTAATACTCAATAAACTTAGAAATAGAATAATTAACCTTAAGGTAGGGCAACACCATACAATACTCTTTAATGAATAAATAACTCTATAATATCTCCCGATGTGAGAATGCCACTTCAAGTGGGACAACCTTAAATATGATTCCAACTACATGGATTACTCTCCACTTGTCGGAAATCAATCAAAATGATATTCACCTCATATATATAGATACCCCATTGATAATAATGAAGAGGTAAGCCACTGATCTCAACCTAGGCCATTTCATTACCCAATATAACTAATTCTACAAGTTATCCATTTTACCTAATATAAATAACTAGTGGGGATGTGTGCTACATGTTGACATCTCCTTCAACCCATATACACCATGGTATTATATCATAGGTACATAACACACAAGCTATATATTTATGTATTCAACTATTGCAAAACTAATTCACTTGTCTTCTTTGATCTCTTCTCCCACAACAACTCTTATAAATTTGATTTTATTTAATTGTTGGAAATGTATTAAATCATTTTTTCCAATGTCCCCAAAATTTCGTCTGTTGAACAACTGTGCTATGAGAAAAGTCTTTTTGAAATTTTGTTGAATTTTCTATAAAAATTATTGAAAATTAGCCCTAGTTTCAAAATTCAAACTTGAACCATCCATAATTCCGTCAATATTTCTCATAACTTAGATAAGTACCATTTGTGGGAAAACTTCTAAAGTCTACTTTATAGTGGTGTATTGACACCTATTTGAAGAGAACGATCATATAAAATTTCAACTACATTTTCTAGAAAAAAATCCCAAAAAAATTCTAAAACCACCTTTCAAAAATTTGCCGTCACCTCTTCCTAAACCATAAGCTTTGGTACTTTGAAAAATTATGCAAATAAGTCCATAATGAAATAATAATGAAATACTCGAAAATAGATGAAAACACAATACACATATATGTGGTGTCTAAAGACAACATAAAGAATAATAATGAAATATATTAAGCATAACATAAATAAAATAGATTTTTTTTGAATAGATATTGAGGGTTAAAAGGGGTCCCTCACCCATAAAAAGGTAAAGATAGAGAATGATAGAAACAAGTAAGAGGTTATGAGTGATCACTAAATCTTTCCCACCAAAATGACTTACACCTATAGAAAGGGTAGCTTGAAAAACACCAAGGAACAACCTACGAGCCAAATAGTCAAGCCTAGATACAAATAATTACCCAAAAAAGGAAAGATAAAAAAATAAACATATTATCAAAGTCATTTCTAACTAGGACTAAATGCTAAACAAAAAAAATAGCATTCAAAAATGAAGTCAAACTCCCATTGCCACACCAACATCCAGCCATCTCCATCTAACCCCTGAAGCAGCTGAATTGAGAAACTACCTCTCACTACATCAATGCCACATAGGCCATCACCCAATATATGAGGTTTGCAAAGGACCCTTTAAATATGAAAACTTGCATAAATCTACCACCCAACACTTTAGGCTCAGCCTCTCCCAAATTTGTTTTTCTAGAGTGAAGACCCCTCCCAGACTAATCACGTCCACCATTGAATGCATCTTCCACTGTATATGCACAGAGATTGATTTACGAGTGACACTATATGCATGCAAATTAGCACACATTAACTTATGCACTCAACTCCCTGAGATCTGGCTGAAGCAATTAACATAATGGATGGTCTATGGGTTTAGATGGTTGTTGGGTGGAATGGGATTTGGGATAGGTGGTGGTAATGGATTCTCATGATGAAACCAAAAGATGTCAACAACATCTCGATGATCATTAAGAGCATCAAGATGTGTGGATATAGAGCTCCAAGGTCCTTCAGTATCTGATACGATAAGAAGGTGGAGTTATTGGTCAATGCTAGGGCCAGGAAAATGAGGGAGATTAGGATGAATAACTCATGGGAGAAGATCTACTCTATCGGGTTGACTTTGCCCAACCAATGTCATCCACTAGATGTGAATGATATAAGATGAGGCTAGACCTGAGGAGAAGAAGAATGGGATGATGGGTGACTAAGATTGGATAAAATTTTACTAACATCCCCTATTCTATAGGATAAAAATGATAGGTGGATTGAGGATGCACTTTTATTCTTTGAAAATGACTAAGGACTCTATGATGAGGTGGGGAATTGGAGTGGACCGAAAGACCTCACATCTCAATTCAATATTAATGTCAATTTGTGTAATAATTTTAGGACTAGGTGATCTAAACCTATAGAATAGACCATGATAGATAATATCTGGTGTCTCAGAAAGGGTCATGTAAAAGAGACTAGGCAGAACCCAAGGAAAAGCATATGAGCTTGTTCAGTCAATGGCTTGGAAAGTGTGCTTACTAGAATGTTGAAACAAGGCTTTGATATGTATTGATTATGCAGATGGAAAATACTTATTTAGGATATGATTAATTTCATGAATGGGCAAGGATTTTGAAATGATGTGGTTACTTTCATTAATTTCAAGGCTCTTGTTGTTATGTGTTTTCTTGCACGAATGACAAGGCTTTTGTTGTTGATTGTTTTTGAGTTTTTATAAGTTTTAACCAATGAATACTTGCTGAAAACAAAGTGATAAAAGTAAAGAATAATTTATTTGAAAACAAGTAAAATCAAAACTCTTTTTCTTATCTTTTTCAATATTTGGAATGCATACAATGAGAAAGGGAAGAAACTTGTACTACTATGCCAGAGACTTATTTTTTCTAGATCTATTTGCATGCAAACTAGATGCATTGTTTTTATTTATTTATTATTGGTTTATGTGACATGGACTAAATGCATGAATTAAATATATTATGTATAATTAATATGATAAGAGATCTGATCTAAAAAACAACAATGAAACACTCTCTATGAACATTCTTTGTAAGCAAACTAGGTTTAACTTCTCAACCTTTCTAACTTGTTACAAACAATCCTTTTTTCTAATGAATTGGTAAGATAAAAACAAAAGATAGAAGTTTTGATTTTTATGTTTTTAAAGATATAAATAACAATGCTTTTAACTCTTTAAAACAAACAAAATCATCAATCCACAAACTTCCTACATTCACCTACAATTGCCTATGTTTTTGTGTTTACCCAAGTTATTGTTTTAAGTACAAGAAGTTTGTCTAGAGCTTGAAAAAATAAAAATTGTCTTGGATGGAAATGAATTGAAGCTTTAATAATATGTCTTTTTGGAATGATTGACAAGAGATGTTGTTAACTTGAAAGGAAACTAATCTATTGAATGCAAGCATAAATCAAAGCTAATTGTGTTTTTGGTAGCAAAGATAAATGAAAGAGGTAGATCTATTTCATTATCAAATTTGATTCTTTTCTCTTTTAAATGGTAAACTAATTTAAATACAATAACAAGTTATATTAAATATAAGCTAACAAATAAAAAATCTTTTAAAAATTGAAATAACTCCAAGTTGATTTTGGAATAAACTAGCCGAAGTGTAATTAGTGTGTTGATAGAATAATCCTCAACATGATTGCTCTGTATGATATTATGTAAATTCAAGAAAATCTCTAGTTGAAGGATGCAAAAACTCTAAAATAGGTTAGAAAAAGGGAGAAAACACAATCCACAAAAATAAGAGCAACTGAACTGAGGCTGGTTGATGTCTTGGCTTGCAAGGTCTGTGTTGCTCTCACCAATGACATTTATTCAATTGCAATTGTTTAGTCGACTCAAAAATACTAGGGGCTGAATCTTTTGGTAATTATAGCAAGGTTATGGCAGTAAAATATTCTCGATAATAATCTCTATTGAAAATTTTTGGATCTAAAATCAAGCCAAAATTAGCTTTATTGTAGGAAGAGAATGGAGTTTGCATGGGAGAGTTCAACTAAGTGTGATAGTGAGTTCAACTTGAGATGAATTGAATAAAAATAAAATTAGAAGAGTGGGTGAGATGGACATGATTAAAAGTGAATACACGTTTTATAAATAATAAATGTAAAGCTAATTGTGAGAAACACATGAAAACAAGAATTAAGGGAGCTAATTTTGGAAGGCATTTCCACTATGACAGAACCACCACCTTATGCATGGGGTGGTTATAGAACTGCCACTTGTGTGGACAAAAATACCCTATGAGAAAATTAAACAACCCATAATTTAATGTACAACCACCCTTGTATGGTGAAACTTCCTCTTATTTTGCACATCCACCACGATGGTTGTGAAAACCAAGGGGCAGTTCTATCACCTTAGGTGGTAGTTTTGATACTCATGGTCAATTTTTAAAATAATAAATAAATGACTAGGACGGTCATGATTAATGGGGTTGAAAGGGGTCAAAAGAGGAATGTTGAAGCATAGAAGGGGTTAGAGCTAGAGAGTTTCATGCAGAACATAAAACAAGAGGTCATTGCATCATCATCAGATATGTATTAGAAATGTTAAAATCTATAATTTTTAAGTGCATATATATTTTCCCCTTGAGAGGGTGCCTTATGATGAATTGTAAAGGTGTAGTCCCAATCAAGGTTTACTGAAAGGAAATAGAAGTTTAGAGATATCTTACTTACCTATATGGAGGAATGAATCCTATCAGGACCATGTGCAACCTATAGACAAAAGATGAGAATCAAGTGTCAATTTTTAAATAAGAACAAAAGTAGGTTGTATAATCAGAATAAAGAGAGAATATGTACCATATGTGTGGGGAGAATCATACTACCTAGACCATCCCCTCAGGGGATTGAACCTGGTGCAGGGATATGTGTACTTGTAAAATCATAAAAATGTGCTACAAAAGAGAGAAATGTCATTACAGTGTTAACGATAAAATATTAATTTTTAACACCCAAAAAAAATACACATGTACCTAAGAATAAATAAAAATGTGAGAGATTATTCCAAAAAAGGATTTTTTTTGAAATACAATGGCTAGTTTGGGGCCCAATATATTAAAAAACTTGCCAAAAATAATTCATTTGTGTCATTTGCATTGAAGGAGATTTTTGAGCTCTGGTTTTCCAGTGACTATTTCAAGTGTAAAAGTAGTCATTAGAGAGAGGATGATATAAGGATGGCGAATGCATTAGTGAGAGGCACAACTGGGCACAATCATGTTGGTTTTTGCCAACTTTTCATTTTGCCCTAATTTTGAAAATTTATTCAAAATTGAGCTGAAATATAATCAAAATTTAATTATTTTCACTTTGTGATCACCATGGGGGAGGGTAGATTAGGATTTTTATATATTTGTTAGGATTTAGATGGTTTATGATGGGTTTTTGGAGGGATTTGTGGAACCCAAGGGTGGCTAATAGAACTATCGTTTAATTTATGGAACTGCCATGGTGGGTTTGAAACTGTCATAGGGTGATTACAATATTACTATCATTGGGAAATTGTGTAATCAAATGAGGCAATTATCTTACTGCTTTAAAGTGTTTTTTCAAGCACCATAGGGTGGTCTCAAAACTACCTCCTACAAATAGGGGTGGTTTCAAAAGTGTAAAATAAAATTAAGATTTTTGACTTATTTGGATTGTGAGATAGGTTTTCTTGACTGATTGACTAATGTGGGGTATCTATGTTTATTACAAGGGGCCTATAACCAATCGACTAGAGACTAAGACTAGGAGTGGCTCCCTTGAGTTTTAGTGTTTTTGATGGTTGATGAGTTGGCCCTGCTTGATCGAGCAAGGATTCTTCATATTGCTTAGACGAGGATCACCCCTTTTTTCAACTAGTTACTATACGACCTATTCACAAATTAGGACCTTGAATAAAACACCTTCATATTCTTCCAAGCCTTGGGAAAGAGGACTATTATTATCATGTATGTATATTAGATCACCTATCTTCCCACAACTAGGTGCTTGGTGTCTATTCATGACATCGATAATCAACACGAGGCCCATGGCTAGGTAGAGCATTTTAGAGACATTGATTCATGTGAAAAGTGCAGTGTGAGGTTTTCTCAAGCAAAGAGATAAATGATCCCCAACCTAAATAAGCCCATCATTGTTATCCTTACCTCTCAGTTAGGGAGGGACAAGGGTACTGATAGGATTTTATACAATTGGTTGTCGATCATTCAACATATAGAGGAGAGAGGAGCACACTACGCTTAGGGCTAAGAGGTGATGGCATATACCTATACCAAGTGGTTCACCTAGGATCTCTTTCCATTAGCCACCTAGATATCATTATGGGTTAGGTTTATGGGAGGATGATTCCCTATGATAGGGGAATATCGATCGGGGCATCGAGAGCCATCAAGGCCACTAGGTGGTTAGATGTGGCACATTTTTGTGTTTTACCATAGATTATAGGGTCTTTGAAAATGGATGATTTTATTTATCTAACCTACTAAGACATGGTTTGGTAATGGTTTAATGAAGGATCCTACCTTGCATTAGCTGTGAGAGTTACAGAGGTTTACGATAGATTTCTATAGATCAAGGCACATCCTATGGATCGAGTGCCCTAATAGTTTGGTATACCCTATGCATACAACCTCCCCATCCCCAAAGTTGTGTATAGGGGGACTCACGAGATGAGATATGTAAGGTTGGGGTGAATTGTATGGCATCTGTTGGTGAGGGGAGTACCCATCACCTAACTAATTCTATAGGTAGTTGGAGGAGGAGGGAAAGTTAGAGTGGGTTGATAGTAGGATATGGGTCCACCACTATCACCACCAATGTATGGACCTACATAGAAGTAGTAGTTAGGAGGTCGACAGGGTGAGGGTGAGGGTGAGGTCCTAGTTCATAATGAGTTGGAGGAGGATTTTTACATCGATGAAGAGGCAGCCGTAGATGATGACTTTGATCCTAAATGTTAGGAGGGAGATCTAGGTAAATTATTATTTTTGTTCATTTGTGATTATAACCCATGTTTTAATTTTCTCTTAGTTATTTAGATAATTTTATATATGTTGTATCTTTTTCATGTCAATTGGATCTAATGCATATTGTGTGTCTTGTGATTGTAGATACTATGGGTGCATGGAGGATGATGATCAAGGATAGCTTGATCAATCTATTCCAGTTGAGCACTGGTCAAACATAAGATCAACTACTAATGGACCCTAAGCTTCTTTTAGGGATTGGGTATTACACTAATGTATTTTAACCAACATACCATGCTTCAATTATTATGATAAGATTGAGGATAGAGAATAATACCCTTTTGGCTAGGGCAAGGAGAGTAGAGGCCTTGGTGGATACCATGATGAGGGAAGGAGGCAACAAAGCCTCTAGTCACGGGGCTAACCAGACAACTTTAGAGGGAGGATCAGGTAGGAGCCACCCTCTTGGCCACATACAACAAAAGGTGGAGGAACAACACGAGGGAAGACAAGGAAGAGGAATCGTTAGAGCGATAACCCTGGTCATTATACTACTTTGACACCCTCTTAGAGGAGGACAAATTTTTGAAATTTACCTTGTAAATTATTTTGGTCACATCAATGTATATCTTATTCTTTTTGAGATACTTTGAGGCACATTGGCCCTCCATGAAGGTGCTTGTATTAGACATTTTTATTATATAAACTCGACAACCCACATGGTGTGTGTGTGTCTATATATATATATATATATATATATATATATGGATGTCATTTTGACGTATCTCTTGTTAATCATTATGTAATGTAATTTCATTACTTTTATATCAATTTTTTAGTTTATGCACTCTAGAGGATTAGTCATGTGAAAATGTATGGATATATGTATTTTATTTTCATTTTTGATATGCTATGGGGGGAATGCTTATGTGTATGATGAAACAAAATGTATCTGGATGTTTTAATTATGATATATGTTTATATGTGACTATGACTATACTAATATTTACTTTTACAGGTGATTTCTTGATTGCTATATTCTCATAATATGTTACTTCCAATTTACAGTGAGGGATGTAAAGAGGTAAATAGAATAGACACGAGGTGAATCATGACTCAAAAATTTTGTTAACAGAGGAATATGACCTCACCCTTATGAGAAAATGGGGATGTGAACTTCTTGCAAAACCTATAAAATACCAACTCTATGGGATTCATCTAGAGGGAACTTGCTTTGATAGAGCTAGTGAGTGGAAAAAGGTTACCTTATTTGAACACAAACATATAGACAAGCCTTTTTGAATAACCTTATTTATAGAGACTCTTTTATATTTTAATTTTACTTTTGAATCTATCTTATATTTCTCTATGGGATCCCCTAGACCTAGTCTCATGTGATCAAGAAGACACACAAGATCATCACCAAAGGCTACATGTAGGTGAGTAAGGGCATCTCCTCCCAATGCCAAACCCACACAACTATTAATATGTGAGGGATCAACACCAAAGGTTAACAAAGGGAGAGAGATGCATGTTTTTGACTTTTGATTTGCATAAGCTTTCAACTTTCATACGAGTATCTATAAATACTCTTTCTTTTCTCTCTCTTTTTTTTTGTAAGGCTCCTACCCCCAAACCTTGGTCCCATGCAACTAATAGGATGCAAAGGATCATCACCGAGGGAAAAGGTAGGCGAATATAGTCACTTATATTTATGCATGCTAATATTTTATTTTTTGAAGGCACCATAAAGGGGGACTCTATCATAAATAAGATTATAGACTCTATTGTAGGCTATCATTTTCATAAACTATGCAATAAGATGTATGGAAAGAGGTGTACTCTGATCATAAGAATTGGGACAAAGCCCAATGTAACATACTAATTTTAAGGTGGTGAAGGACTATGAGAATAGGGTGAATGTTGTGTGCTGTATTTCATAAATCCTCATATTGTGAAAACTAACCAACTAAATAATCATGAAATAATGTTTTTACTATACTGGTGGACATGTGACATATGGAAATGCAATGTAGGTAAAAATGGGGTAGTACATGAGAACTACATATAGAAACATTTTAGATGCAAAGAGTTTACAGACACATCAAACTCCTTGCCCTCTAAAGTGCGTAATTGATAGGCTCCATTGTTGAAATCTTATGTTACTAAGTAGGGGCTTAGCCAATTGGGTCTAATTTTTTGACCTCTCTTTTATTTTTATCGATTTGACTATAAAGTCTAAGGACAAGGTATCCAACATAAATTAGGTGCTTGCAGGCATAATTATGGAACTCATAATACTAATGGTGAGGCATGAATATCTATGATTGATTGGCCCTATCATCTGGCCGTGCATAGACATGCTCCTATGAAAATTCAAACACCTATTCACCATGACCCATTTCTGGTGAAAAAAACCTCCTAAGATAGTCTTGTATCCTATAGAAATGGTGATAGGACATGGATGAGTTCATGCCTTTTAAAACTAGGTTAAAACATGCTTCTGATGTCTTATCAAGATGTGCTCCTAGATTGGCCACTCTTATAGTAGGGGGAGGGTATTTGATTTAGAGAACATTTGGGAAATCATGAGGATCAATGTTGAATTTTATGGTTCTTATCATTAAGGTACAAACCCTCTACTTGAGTACGGGCATACCCAAGGGAAGACAAGGGTTTTATATAGGTGATCTAAGATCAACGGGGTAACTCAAGTAGTCATGTGTATCTATGCGATGAAGTACTGGGTGGATTTGATGGTAGTGATAGAAAGAGTTAAGGGAATATCTATAATTATTTGATGTCTCTAACATGTGAATGTCAAAGATGTTAGGTAACCCTCCTTGGGGCCCTTAGATGCAAGAATCAAGAAGCTGATGGGCCTTCCCCTTATGTGGGGAGAACGAGAGGGTTTATGGATGTGTGGGTGTCTCAGTCTCGTGTAGTGAGAGAAGGAAGGGAAGAAGTGTTGGTGATCTAAAAGGTTGTATCTTAAGCTCTAGATAAAGGTAGGTTAGATCTTCCATAAATTTGAAAGATCATTTGTTTGATTTCCCTTTTAGATTTGGAAGAATACCAATGTAGTTGGGGTCCCTCTTAGGTGTGGGAAGTATGCTAGTGTAATTAAGGTCTTGTTTCACTAGAAGAGGTGTAGGGGTGTAGTTTTTAAATTTAAAATATTATGGATAGGGAATGGGAAACACTATTTACCCCGTCGTTACGTGAGGGAAAGTTTTTAAAAATTTTGTGAGTGATTTGTCTAGGCCTTTTTCTTGTATGATGGGGATGAGGGGTTATTTTTTGGGACATTTAGGTAACTATGAGTTTTGATGTTGATTTTTAATTTACCAAACATCATAGTTTAGACCCTCTCTTTAGGTATAAGTATGATTGGAGGTAGGAGTGGTTTGACCAATTGTTGATGGGCTCAGGGTGTGATGAGAAATGGGACCAAGTATGGGTAGATGTAATATGACTCAAATTTTTGGGGGAAGGAAAACTAATGGGTTAGGGACTCTAAAGAATTGGTAGGGTCCTATCATAACATGATTGATAGGCATATTTTAGATTGGTTTGATAGTGATGAGGGTAGAGTCTGGGCTGGGGTGTATCCTCATGCAGTTGAGCATTGGGCAACCACATTGAAAGCTACTAAGATGGTTGTCATGGTGAGGGGTTTATTTGTATTTGGATATTTACACCATGCAAAGGTTAGGTAGGTAAACCAACCCCCTTTAGGATTGTTGGCCCTGAGTTTCAGAGAAGCTGTAGATCCCCTCCCTGATTGAAGGGAAGAACTAAAGGAGTGTCCTTCTCTATGAGATTGATAATTTTTGCAGTAGACATGAAGTTAGGGATTTAGTGGTTGTATTCATGCTAGGGATCTCTTTGATCATTTATATGTTTTTTCACCTAATTTATCTTTTACCATGTCTTGGAGGACCTCTTCCCCACTCTTCAAGATGACTACTTTGGGCTTTAGGGCTTCAGTGATATCAACCAAGTACAGGGGTTTTATAACCCCATTGGTGGGTAAGTGATAATTTATGTGTGGTCCTAGTTGTTTGTGTATGGTAGCCTATAACATGTCAAATAGTTTGGGATCTCTTTGGATTAAAAAAACCTTCCCTAGGTGTAGGAACCAAAATTATCGAAACAAGGTGGAAGGAATAGTTTTAATTCAATGTATCTAAGGGCATCACAAGATCATATTATAATTGGTGTCCTTATCTATGACATAGAATTTAGTCATGACTATCTTGGGAAAAAACATGATTAAGAGCATAATGGTTCCTATAGAAGTGAACTTTAGGCTGTCAAAGCTGTGAAGAGTATTGCATGTATTAGAATAATTGGTTTCCCTGTAACCAAGTTTTTATAATAAGGAAAAGGGAATAATGTTGACCACTACTCTATCATCAACCATTACTCTTTTTATGTAATTATTGTAGATCCATAATTGTAGAAATAAGACTAGATATCCCCTCATAGATAGCTCAGAGTCAGGTGGGAGGTTCATAGGTCGAAGAAGTAGCCAACATCATATGGTCTCTGACCAAGTGGGAACATGTCAAAAAAATGTGGTTGATTTGGGATTGGGGAAAGGGAGTGACACTAGACAAATGCCCTAGTATTAGGGTATCGAGCAAGTCTGATTGGTGGGTGGGATAGTTCTTAAGTAGATCTATAAAATAGACATGATAAAATGTCTTAGTTAGATCAGAGATCAAATCATAGTTACCTACAGGTTTATGAATGGATTCAGTTTCTAGGATGTTTGAAGGATATATGGTCATGGGTTGGTTTTACATAGTATAAGTAATGGTGTTTACTTCCTCTTCGACTTCCAATTCCATGACTCCTATCATCTAAGTTTTGCCTTGAATTCATAGCAAAGGATCCACATCGATGTTTGACATCCTAAAAGTAGAGGCTTTGACATCATTATTGCATGTTGTTGTGGATTAGTTGTGTTGAATACGATATTCTGATAGGTTATTTTGTTATTAACCTTGAGCAAGATGTGTATGGTATTTAGGGAAAGGATTATGGAAAATTTATAAGTTATAGTTTTGGGGAGTGATAGGACTGCTTGAAAGGGTTTGGGTGTTTGCGTGCACTCCTCCTAAGAAAATATCTATGAACGTCTACCTTTGATCCTTTGGGAGTCTTTGTATAATTTTTTTATACTCTTGGCAGCCAATATTTCATGACCTATGACTCTGTGGAGAGGTAGTAGACATTAGGGTCATAATTCCTAGGTTTCATATTCTACCCTTACTACTTGAATCTTTACTTAGTTATTGTGCAAGTAATAGTTTTGGTGTTATAATTGGGGGTATTATTCACTTGAATGATACTAATTTTGATTATGGTTTTGATACTATGTATGACAATGTGGTGGTTGGTTGAAGTCAACACCATATGGATGATAGGAGGAGGACTTTGACTCCTACCTCTTGCATTATTGGTGTTAGTGTTGGTGGTATTCATATGTGGGTATTGACCATTGTTTATAAGGTTTTGTTTCTTGGCTTTATTGATGACACCATTGGTAGTAGCATTCTTATTATAGTTTAAGATCTTGGGACCTTGGTTTTTCATGTTGTTTGAGCTTTGGTTCATAGTTTGAGATCCCCCATTATTTTGAGTGATGATGTGCCCATTGGTTCCATAGGTTCATCATCCAATATCAATGGCTACTTGATCAATGTGAAGTGCACTTTCAAGGGCCTCCTCACATGATTGGTACATGAACTTCTAGACATATTCCCTTATTTATTTGTTAAGGGAATGGAGGAAGAGATCGCATAACTCTCATTAGTCCAAGTTAGGTGTTCTAGTAGAGGAATACGTGACCTACCACCATCTTGTGATAAAATGGGTAGTTGTTTCATTATATTCTTTTTTGATATGTAATAACTCTCATATGCCAATATTTAGGATTTTTTTCATGTCAAAATCTTTGGTGAACTCGTTCATGAGTTGGTGGAAGGAGTGTATGGAACCTTCAAGAAGGCTATAGTACCAGTCAAGGGATATCCCTTTGAGTGTATTGGGGAAGATCTTTGCCCTAACCCCATACCAAGGTAGGATCTCCCTGAATATAGTGGCATAGGATTTTACATGTGCATTAGGATCCCCTTCCCCTTTGAATTTGGGAAGATGTAGTAGGGGATGTGGGAGGATAACTCCCTGTATGCTAGCATCAAAAGGTTATTTAAGGTATTCAACATAGGTTCCCATGTTATTGAAATCTATCACCATTATGGTGATGCTGGTATGAGGGGGTGGGGTAGTGTATGTGTTGGCCTAATAGCTACAAGGAGGCGTGGATGAAAAATGATAGGGTAACATGGAGTATGTAAGGGAATAATTATCTGGCTAAGTGGACTTCAATATATATGGAAGTATGAGGGGACGCTATAAGATGTAGGAGGTGTCATGTCTTGTTGTGGCAAAGTGTATATGTTTTTTTATGATGGTATATGGGCTGTCTGTGTGTATCCTAGTGAGGTGTGGGTTGGGACATATCTTGTCTATGGAGGGTGACTATATGTGGGAGGCATGTAACTTGGAAGCATAGGGAATGATAGATTATTTGATACTACATTATTTGGTAGTGGTGGAGCATACATGTATACAACTCCTACTAGAGTTTGAGTGGGTGGTTGGTAATATGAATAAGCTTTTGAGACATCAGGGTTGGGGACCCTGTGGGTGAGAGTGTCTCCAAGATGTTGGTATGGTTTTGCTATGGTATTTGATCATGTAATGGTAAGAACATGTAAGTTTATTGTTGTGATGTGGGGTGAGTTGTCACTATAATGGGGAAGGATGAGGGATATTTGGTGTAATGAGGTTTTATCATGTCTATTGGATTAGAGCTTGTTGATTATTTTCTAGGTCATGGATGTGAACAACCACGGTGTTAATGAGCTGATTCAACCCTGTGTTGGTATTGGGGCCCTAAGTCTCTGGTTTAGGAAGGGTAGATGCCTGAGATGAGGCCATATGAGGGGGTTGGTTTAGGGTAGGAACCCTAGGAGTATCAATGGTAGTGGTCATCATTGGGTTGGAGGCATGTTGGTTCTTACTGGGAGGATTCACAACAAATTATATGTGATTGACCTCATCCTCTAAATGGCAGATCCTTCCTAAATAGTGATCATATTGTTGACATAGTGGATTGCACCCTAGGTAGGAGGTTGAGCTTCTGCCTTCCACACGCAACAATGGAAACTCCCCTCTCGCCTGTGGGACTGGCGAAGCTGGGGGGAGAGTCTCTAGATAAGGGCTAGCTCCCTCTGATGTATCTTTTAAGTCTTGGATTTCCTACTGCTAAAAAATAAATGAAAAAGGGGGGATGAAAAGGGAGAAGGATGCTAAAAAATAAAACCTAAACCTAAACTAAAAGGTGATACACCAAACAAGTTAATCCACTTAGCCCAAACATACACTTTTCATCAAGAAGAAGCTGACATACACTTCATCTGATGTGGGAAATTATTCTGTATCAGTGAGTCAGGGATCCATAGAGATAAAGGGAGGAAGAACTATCAAAGGTGTTTCGAGACACACTTTGGTAGCCTATTCACATGCACCTATATTCCTGCTGTAGACACTTCTGGTAGACCTGCAGAAGAAGAAACTTCACAATGCACTAGACATGCTAGAATCGTTCTATGAAAAGCACAAAATAAAATGACTTAACACAAAAAGAAGAACATAGACATATGATTGAGTGCAAGTTCAAATGGAGGTAAAAATTTCTAAGTCTTGATTCAAGGTAAAATATGGTAGAGTTCTGCCTTACAAGCCTAAGAGATTTTTGGGCAGAGCTTTGCCTTACAGGCTAAGAGAATGGATCCCTCTCAAAATGAAAAGTTTACAATATATAGAAAATAGGAAAAGAAGCAAAGGTGCTGCTTTGGAAAATACTTTGGCACTTTTGACAAGCTAGCCCATGTGCATTTGTGAGCATTGGGAAGAGGAAGTCACTATTGTTGATGTCATTCTTTTAGAAGAGGCCTGCTGGAACCATGCTGTGTAAATGTAGATCTTGAATTTGGTGTTCAAATATTAATGTGAAAGCATGAGACGTGCCTCTTTTCTATAGACAATAATTCTCCTTCTAGATATTTATGTGGTTTGTCTGCTTATAAATGCTAAATGGAGAAAATAGGCCATGTCGCTTACTGTTTGCACTCTTTGATGACCAGCTGGTAATAACTCACCTCCCCTTTGCCACTTGGACTATTTGGCTATTTTTGCACTTTGTCTTCTTCCTGGTTTTGTCTCTTTCTAGCTCCTTTAGCCCTCAGGGCTATCTTTTGGCAGGTCACTGCATTCCTTGGGCTCTTCCTTAGGCTCTTTTTAAAATCAACAGCTATTTCACGAGCCTTAAATTTGACGTTTGTGCACCTGTCACTGCATTTGAACTTCCAATAGCTAATTATCCATGCTCAATTTTGACATCTTTAGGCCCGTCACCCCTTGGAATTCTTTCAGCCTTTTCATTTGCTTCGTATTTTCTTCTACTCCCTTTCCTTCAGGATTTTGCTTTGGACCCTCTCGAAAGGAAGGGGTCCCTTCGGCTTCTGAAGAAGTGCCCTTCATTTTGGCTGAGAGTCCCCCACAAGGGAACCTGCCCTTCGGGGTCCTTCAGCTCCCTTGGTTTTGAAATTCTTCAGGGTTTTCCCAGTGAACTTTTTTCTCGCAGACTTTTCCCCACAGACTTTTTCTCGCAGACAAAAAGTCTGCAAGAATTGCTTCGAGCACTTTGCCTTAGTCTTTTCAGAATTTATCTCAGGCTTTTCCTCCCACAACCTTCCTTTGAATTTATTCAAACTTTTTGTCCGAAGGAATTCCATCGGACAAAGAGTCTGAAGAAATTATTCTCGCCTTTGCCTTAGTCTTTTTTGTGGGATTTTTTGTTTGTGGCCCTTCCGAATTCCTTCAGACTTTTTGTTCGAAGGAATTCCTTTAGACAAAAAGTCTGAAGGATTTCTTCCTTTGCCTCCTCAACTGCATTTGAAAAGTGCCCTTCAAAAAAATTGGAAATGACCCTTCTGAAGGGTACTTCCTTTGCCTTAAACAAATTTTTGAAAGAAACCTACCTTTTCAGCTTTTCTCTGTGGCCTCTTTGCAAATGTTCCTTGCCCTCCAGAAGGGCTCTTGAGTCTAGAACTACCCTCTGCAAGGTCACTTGGAATGGTCCATTTTGTGCCTAAGTGTTGGGAACTCATCTCTACCTGTAGAGTCCATAGAAAACTTCTTCACAGAGTCCATAGAAAATTTTCCTACAGAGTTCGTAGAAATGGACCTGCAAAGTCTGTAGAAAACTTGCAGAGTTCATAGAAATGCCTGCAGAGTCCATAGAAATGCCTGTAGAGTCCATATAAATTTCTAAGACTTGTGCAAAATAAAAAATGTACTAGCTCAAAATAGCAAGGGAAAAAAGGGGAGACCAATTTTGGCCTGCAGGACCAAAATGGTAAACAAATTGGCGACTCCTAGGGGAAGCATGCCTGCTATGCTTAGAGACCAGTTGCCTTAAATTCCATTAGGCATAGAGTTAGATGCAGCTTGAACAAAGTTAGCAAGAGCCCTGATAGATCCAAGAATCAATCATAAAGATTTTACCCTAAACACAAAGGAAAACACACACAAGGCTAAAACACTACTTGTGCAAATTGCACTTAGGGAAAGCATGAAAGAAAACTGAAAGCAAAATACTATATATAGCTAACCAGGTATATTTGCTTCCCTCCTAGATCAAAGGGAAAACTTCTTAAGTCCCCTTCTTGGCAAGGATACTTATGGTGCCAGGCAAGTGGCTGAATGGAATAGAGACTTGGTGACCTGCTCCTCTTTCCTGCCACCTTGATTGGCTTGCATCGGAGTGGATTAGAGTCAAACATGATTTTGACATATATGTACTCTACTTGTTCTTGGAAGCTTGTTGAATGCTGGCTCTTCATGCTGGTACATTTCACCAAGAAATCAATGGCTGCTGGGTCATCACCACAAGCCCTTTGTTGTGCATGGTCCCTTTGCAATGCATCATGGTTTGACCTGTTCCCTTCTGTTTCATTGAAAACCCTATCAAACTCATCCTCTACTCCCTCAAGGCCTTCTTGAAGAAGGGTGACTATTGTGATGTCTGAAATGGAATCATAAATTGATTACTCATCCCACAGAACATCACCTTTTTGTTCAAAGCTCTCTTCTTCAAGGCTTTCCTCAAGGTGAATCGGCCTCTCCTTTTCCTGTTTAAGGATCAGAGTCTCTAGTTGTTCGAAGACATTCATCTGATCCTCTTCCAACTCAAGATCCTCAGCATAGTCATCCTCCTCATCAAAGCAACAAGGAATTTCATCAAACAAGGGATGAGAGAGCTCACCATGATTACGTTCCTCTTCGTATTGTTGGAACATTTGTGTGTACGCATGACCCGCATCTTCTCCATTGCTGACGATGTCTTCACAAGGAGCATCGATGATGATTTATTCTTCATTGTCACTCATGATATCCTCTTGGGAAACTGTAGATTAGATATTTTCTTCCTCACTCACCTCCTATAAAATAGGTTCCTCCTTGAGAAGGGGTGAAGTGAAAAAACCATGTGGAAGAGGAGGCAGTCCTTGAGCTAGAATCAAATGATTCTCCTCTTTCCATTTGGCCAGCACTTCATCTATATCAGGTGTGGCCTGATAGCTCTCTTGGAGGTGTGTAGATGGAGTGTGTTCAGATAGGTCGATCACACGTTGGTTAAGGAATCTTGCTTTGGATTCCAACTTTGCAATTCTCCTAGCTAGATCTTCTTGGAAGAGCCTTTCTTGGAGGTCACCAATATCATCATGATGGGTAGGAGCAACTTCAAGAGAGATGTGCTGGTTCATGACGTTACCCAAAAAGGAAGATTCACAATATAAGGAATTTAGAAGGTTCATCTCCATGGGAGGTTACTCTAGTTCCCTTTGATGTTTAAAGGCTAGGCGCACAGGGTTAAGAGCATGATTGATTGATGCATCAGATGAGCTAGAATGAGCGAGTGCTATCTGATAGAAAGGATTTGGTGCACAAGAGGGGGATTTATTTAGAATAGGAGGGGGCACACAAGGTTGAATTCCTTGAATGAATGGACTCTTCCATTTTGCTACCTCCTCTTCCATGGATTGCAAGGCCTGAGATTGCCTGAACAAACACTCCTCTTTATACATCAGCTCTTGCTAATATCCATACTGCTCATCTAGTCTATTGATCTCCATTACCTGCTTCTCAAACTCTAGCGCCACTTCTATTATCATTAAAGGGAAACTAGGAGAGCTGCTTGAGGTGATTGCATAAAGATCCTAAGCTTGATTAAAACCATACGAAGGAATACAAAGTCCATGATTCTTATCAATGGGATTATACATACAAAATAAGATTTCTTGATGGCACTTGGACTGCTTAACTAGCTGATTCAACTCAGAGTCACCATTAGTGTTGATGCAAAAAAGCCTCCAAAGTCTGGTTGGTTGAAGAACACACCAAAAATTCTTCAACTCTTTGGACACAACTTGTCCTAGTTGGTCCCACCGGGCGTGCCAAAAATTGTTGACACAGTGGATTGCACCCTAGGTGGGAGGCTGAGCTCCTGCCTTCCACACGCAACAATGGAAACTCCCCTCTCACCTGTGGGACCGATGAAGCTGGGGGGAGAGTCTCTAGATAAGGGCTAGCTCCCTTTGATGTATCTTTTAGGTCCTGGATTTCCTACTGCTGACAAATAAATGAAAAAGGGGGGATGAAAAGGGAGAAGGATGCTAAAAAATAGAACCTAAACCTAAACTAAAAGGTGATACACCAAACAAGTTGATCCACTCAGCTCGAACATATACTTTTCATCAAGAAGAAGCTGGCATACACTTCATCTAATGTGGGAAACTCTTTTGTGTCAGTGAGTCAGGGATCCATAGAGATACAGGGAGGAAAAACTATCAAAGGCGTTCCAAGATACACTTTGGCAACCTATTCACATGCACCTATATTCCTGCTGTAGACACTTTTGGCAGACCTAGAGAAGAAGAAACTTCACAATGTACTAGACATGCTGGAATCATTCTATGAAAAACATAAAGGAAAATGACTTAACACAAAAAGAAGAACATAGACATATGCTTGAGTGCAAGTTCAAATGGAGGTAAAAATTGCTAAGTCTTGATTCAAGGTAAAATCTGACAGAGTTCTGCCTTACAAGCCCAAGAGATTTTTGGGCAGAGCTTTTCCTTACGGGCTAAGAGAATGGATTCCTCTCAAAATGAGAAGTTTACAATATATAGAAAATAGGAGAAGAAGTAAAGGCACCACTTTGGAAAAGAATTTGGCGCTCTTGACAAGCTGGCCCATGTGCGTTTGTGAGCATTGGGAAGAGGAAGTCACTATTGTTGATGTCATTCTTATAGAAGAGGCCTACTAGAACCATGTTGTGTAAATGCAGATCTTGACTTTGGCATTCAAATATTAATGTGAAAGCACCTGCCGTGCCTCTTTTTTGCAAACAAGACTGCTCCTTCCAGATATTTATGTAGTTTGTCTGCTTATAAATGCAAAATGGAGAAAACAGGTCACACTGCTTACTATTTGTGCCATTTGATGACCACCTGGAAATAACTCACCTCCCTTTTGCCACCTAGACTATTTGTCCATTTCTACACTTTGTCTTCTTCCTAGTTTTATCTCTTTCTGGCTCCTTCGGCCCTTGGGCCTATCTTTTGGCGGGTCATTGTGTTCCTTGGGCTCTTCCTTAGGCTCGTTTTAAAATCAATGGCTATTTCACGATCCTTAAATTTGACATCTGCGCACTTGTCACTGCGTTTGAACTTCCAACGGCTAATTCTCCATGCTTGATTTTGATGTCTTCAGGCCCATCACCCCTTGGAATTCTTTTGGCCTTTTCCTTTGCTTCAAATTTTCTTTTGCTCCCTTTCCTTTGGGCTTTTGCTTTGGACCCTCTCAAAGGGAAGGTGTCCCTTCGGCTTCTGGAGAAGTGCCCTTCATTTTGGCTGAGAGTCCCCCACAAGGGCACCTGCCCTTCGGGGTCCTTCGGCTCCCTTGGTTTTGAAATTCTTCGGAGTTTTCCCCGCGAACTTTTTTCCCGTGGACTTTTCCCCGTGGATAAAAAGTCCACAAGAATTGCTTCGAGCACTTTGCCTTAGTCTTTTCAAAATTTCTCTCAAGCTTTTCCTCCCGTGGCCTTCCTCCAAATTTCTTCAAACTTTTTGTCTGAAGGAATTCCTTCGGATAAAAAGTCTATAGAAATTATTCTCACCTTTGCCTTAGTCTTTTTTGCGTGATTTTTTGTTTGTGGCCCTTTCTAATTCCTTCAAACTTTTTGTTCAAAGGAATTCCTTCAGACAAAAAGTCTAAAGGATTTCTTCCTTTGCTTCCTCGACTGCCTTTGAAAAGTGCCCTTCAGAAAAATTGGAAACGACCCTTGTGAAGGGTACTTCCTTTGCCTTAAACAAATTTTCAAAAGAAACCTACCTTTTCGGCTTTTCTCTGTGGCCTCTTTGGAAATGTTCCCTACCCTCTGCAAGGGCTCTTGATTTTGAAAATACCCTCCACAAGGGCACTTGGAATGGTCCATTTTGCACCTAAGTGTCGGGAACTCGTCTCTACCTGCAAAGTCTGTAGAAAACTTCTTCGCAGAGTTCGTAAATTTTTTTCCTATAGAGTCCGTAGAAATGGACCTGTAGAGTCCGTAGAAAACTTGCAAAGTCTATAGAAATGCCTGCAAAGTCTGTAGAAATGCCTGCAGAGTCTGTAGAAATTTCTAAGACTTGTGCAAAATCAAAAATTTACTTGCTCAGAATAGCAAGGGAAAAAAGGGGGGACTGATTTTGGCTTGCAGGACCAAAATGGTCAACAAATTGGTGACTCTCAGGGGAAGCATGCCTGCTATGCTTAGAGACTAGTTGCCTTAAATTCCATTGGGCATAGAGTCAAATTCAGCTTGAACAAAGTTAGCAAGATCCCTGATAGATCCAAGAATCAATCATAAAGCTTTTACCCCAAACACAAAGGAAAACACACACAAGGCTAAAACACTACTTGTGCAAACTACACTTAGGGAAATCAGGAAAGACAACTGAAAGCAAACTAATATATACAACTAACCAGGTATATTTGCTTCCCTCTTTGATCAAAGGGAAAAATTCTTAAGTCCCCTTATTGGCAAGGAAACTTATGGTGCTAGGCAAGTGGCTGAATGGAATGGAGACTTGGTGACCTGCTCCTCTTGCCTGCCACCTTGATTGGCTTGCATATGAGTGGATCAGAGCCAAACATGCTTCCAACTTATATGTACTCTGCTTGTTCTTGGAAGCTTGTTGAATCCTGGCTCTTCATGCTGGTGCGTTTCACCAAGAAATCAATGGCTGTTGGCTCATCACCACAAGCCCTTTGTTGTGCATAGTCCCTTTGCAATGCATCATGGTTTGACCCATTCCCTTCTGTTTCATTGAAAACCCTGTCAAACTCATCCTCTACTCCCTCAAGGCCTTCTTGAAGAAGGGTGACTATTGTGATGTCTGAAATGGAATCACAAACTGATTGCTCATCCCACATAACATCACCCTTTTGTTCAAAGCTCTCTTCTTCACGGCTTTCCTCAAGGTGAACTAGCCTCTCCTTTTCTTGTTCAAGGATCAGAGTCTCTATTTATTCAAAGACATTCATCTGATCCTCTTCCAACTCAGGCTCCTTGACATAGTCATCCTCCTCATCAAAACAATAAGGAAGTTCATCAAACAAGGGATTAGAGAGCTCACCATGCTTACATTCCTCTTCGTATTGCTGGAACATTTATGTGTATGCATGACCCACGTCTTCTCCATTGCTAATGATGTCTTCACAAGGAGCATCGATGATGATTTATTCTTCATTGTCACTCATGATAGACTCTTGGGAAATTATAGATTGGATCTTTCTTCCTCACTCACCTCCTACAAAATAGGTTCCTCCTTGAGAAGGGGTGAAGTGAAAAAACCATGTGGAAGAGGAGGCAATCCTTGAGCTAGAATTGAATGATTCTCCTCTTTGCATTTGGCCAACACTTCATCTATATTAGGTGTGGATTGATAGCTCTCTTGGAGGTGTGTAGATGGAGTGTGTTCAAAGAGGTCCATCACACGTTGTCTAAGGAATCTTGATTTGGATTCCAACTTTGCAATTCTCCTGGCTAGATCTTCTTGGAAGAGCCTTTCTTGGAGGTCACCAGCATCATCATGATGGGTAGGAGCAGCTTCAAGAGAGATGTGCTGGTTCATGATGTTCCCCCCAAAGGAAGATTCATAATCTAAGGAATTTAGAAGGTTCATCTCCATGGGAGGTTTCTCTAGTTCCCTTTGATGTTTGAAGGCTAGGAACACGGGGTTAAGAGCAGGATTGATTGATGCATCAGATGAGCTAGAATGAGCGAGTGATATCTAATAAAAAGGATTTAGTGCATAAGAGGGGGCTTTCTTTAGAATAAGAGGGGGCACACAAGGTTAACTGCCTTGAATGAATGGACTCTTCCATTTTGCTACCTCTTCTTCCATGGATTGCAAGGCCTGAGCTTGCCTGAACAAACACTCCTCTTTATACATCAGCTCCTGCTGATATCCATACTGCTCATCTAGTCTGTCGATCTCCATTACCTACTTCTCAAACTCTAGCACCACTTCCCTTATCATTGAAGGGAAACTAGGAGAGCTTCTTGAGGTGATCGCATAAAGATCTTGAGCTTGATTAAAACCATACTAAAGAATACAAAGTCCATGATTCTTATCAATGGGATTATACATACAAAATAAGATTTCTTGATGGCACCTAGACTATTTAACTAGCTGATTCAACTTGTAATCACCATTGGTGTCGATGCAAAAAAGCCTCCAAAGGCTAGTTGGTTGAAGAACACACCAAAAATTCTTCAACTCTTTGGACACAACTTGTCCTAGTTGGTCCCACTGGGCATGCCAAAAATTGTTGACACATTGGATTGCACCCTGGGTGGGAGGCTGAGCTCCTGCCTTCCACACGCAACAATGGAAACTCCCCTCTCACCTGTGGGAATGATGAAGCTGGGGGGAAGGTCTCTAGATAAGGGCTAGCTCCCTCTGATGTATCTTTTAGGTCCTAGATTTACTACTGCTAACAAATAAATGAGAAGGGGGGGATGAAAAGGGAGAAGGATGCTGAAAAATAAAACCTAAACCTAAACTAAAAGGTGATACACCAAACAAGTTGATCCACTCAGCCAAAACACACAATTTTCATCAAGAAGAAGCTGGCATACACTTCATCTGATGTGGGAAACTCTTTTGTATCAATGAGTTAGGGATCTGTAGAGATACAGGGAGGAAGAACTATCAAAGGTGTTCTGAGACACACTTTGGCAGCCTATTCACATGCACCTATATTCCTACTGTAGACACTTTTGGCAGACTTGTAGAAGAAAAAACTTTAAAATGCACTAGACATGTTGGAATCAGTCTATGAAAAGCACAAAATAAAATGACTTAACACAAAAAGAAGAACATAGACATATGCTTGAGTGCAAGTTCAAATAGAGGTAAAAATTGCTAAGTCTTGATTCAAGGTAAAATCTGGCAGAGTTCTACCTTACAAGCCCGAGAGATTTTTGGGCAGAGCTTTGCCTTACAAGCTAAGAGAATGGATCCCTCTCAAAATGAGAAGTTTACAATATATATAAAATAGGAGAAGAAGTAAAGGTGTCGCTTTGGAAAAGACTTTGGCGCTCTTGACAAGCTGGCCCATGTGCATTTGTGAGCATCAGGAAGAGGAAGTCACTATTGTTGATGTCATTCTTATAGAAGAGGCCTACTGGAACCATGCTGTGTAAATGCATATCTTGACTTTGGCATTCAAATATTAATGTGAAAGCATGGGCCATGCCTCTTTTCTACAGACAAGACTACTCCTTCCAGATATTTATGTGGTTTGTCTGCTTATAAATGCAAAATGGAGAAAACAGGTCGAACTGCTTACTCTTTGTGCTGTTTGATGACCACCTGGCAATAAATCACCTCCTATTTGCCACTTGGACTATTTATCCATTTTTGCACTTTTTCTTCTTCCTAGTTTTGTCTCTTTCTGTCTCCTTTAGCCCTCGGGGCTATCTTTTGGTGGGTCACTGCATTCCTTGGGCTCTTCCTTAGGCTCTTTTTAAAATCAACGACTATTTCACGAGCCTTAAATTTGATGTCTGTGCACCCATCACTATGTTTGAACTTTCGATGGCTAATTCATCATGCTTGATTTTGACATCTTCAGGCCCGTCACCCCTTGGAATTATTTCAGACTTTTCCTTTGCTTCAAATTTTCTTCTGCTCCCTTTCCTTCAAGCTTTTGATTTAGACCCGCCCGAAAGGAAGGTGTCCCTTCAGCTTCTGGAGAAGTGCCCTTCATTTTGGCTGAGAGTCCCTAGCAAGGGCACCTGCCCTTCGGGGTCCTTCAGCTCCCTTGGTTTTGAAATTATTCAGAGTTTTCCTCGCGGACTTTTTTCTCGCAGACTTTTCCTCATGGACCAAAAGTCTGCAAGAATTGCTTCGAGCACTTTGCCTTAGTCTTTTCACAATTTCTCTCAGGATTTTCCTCCCACGGCCTTCCTTTGAATTTCTTCAGACTTTTTGTCCAAAGGAATTCATTCAGACAAAAAGTCTGAAGAAATTATTCTCGCCTTTGCCTTAGTCTTTTTTGTGGGATTTTTTGTTTGTGGCCCTTCCAAATTCCTTCGGACTTTTTTTTCCAAAGGATTTATTATTTATCCTCCTTGACTGCCTTTGAAAAGTGCCCTTTATAAAAATTGGAAATGACCCTTCCGAAGGGTACTTCCTTTGCCTTAAACAAATTTTTGAAAGAAACCTACCTTTTCGGCTTTTCTCTGTGGCCTCTTTGCAAATGTTCCCTACCCTCCGCAAGTGCTCTTGAGTCTAGAAATGCCCTCCACAAGGGCACTTGGAATGGTCCATTTTGCACCTAAGTGTCAGGAACTCGTCTTTACCTATAGAGTCCATAGAAAACTTCTTCGCATAGTCCGTAGAAAATTTTCCTATAAAGTCTGTAGAAATGGACCTGCAGAGTTTGTAGAAAACCTACAGAGCCCATAGAAATGCCTGCAGAGTCCATAGAAATTTATAAGACTTGTGCAAAATCAAAAATGTATTGGCTCATAATAGTAGAGGAAAAAAGGGGGGATCGATTTTGGCCTGTAGGACCAAAATGGTCAACACATATTTGGTAACATTTTTAGTGTTTTGGATTTACAATATTATATATGTCCTAGTGACCATGCGAGGAGTGATTGGGCCTCTGATTGTAAGAGTCATGGTGTTCGAGTTGGGGTTGTTAATTATGGTTTCTAATATGTCATGTATCTCTTAAATGATAACCCTATTCCTTTTCTAAATGTTAGAAAGGGAATAGTAATAGGATTGGTGTTCTACATTAATAACAAATTTTGGGTTATTTTAAATCATCAACGATGGTTTGATAGAGTTAAATTGGCCTCTCCTATAACCCTCTAGGCTAAGAGATGTGTCGATGTCATGTCCAACTATATTATGGGGGTATATGGATACCTATAGAATAAATAGGAGAAAGGAAAGGATATAGAATAAAAAGGGATACATAAAGGATTAATTCCTTTATGTCATATTTATTAATTTATATGCACATAAATTAGTACACATTAACCTATGCACTTAAATCCCTAAGGTCTGGCCAAGGCAATCAATGTAATGGATGGACTAGGGGTTTGGCTGGTTATTAGGTGGAATGGGATTTGAGATAGGTGGTGGTAATGGATTCTCATTGTAGAACTAGAAGACCTCAGTAATGTCCTGATGCTCATTGAGAGTGTTGAGTTATGTGGAGATATAGATCCAAGGTCCTTCAGTCATTGATATGACAATAAGGTGGCATTCTTGGTTAATGTTAGGCCTAGGAAAATGAGTGAGATTGGGTTGAATAACTCGCAGGAGAAGATATACTTTATTGAGTTGATTTTTCCCAACCAATGCCATTCACTAGATGTGAATGATATAAGACTAGGCTAGCCCTGAAGAGAAGAAGAATGGGATGGATGGGTGATTAATCTTGGATAATTTTGGATCAACATCCCCTTTTTAGTGTGAGAAAAATGATAGGTGTATTGGGGATGCACTCTTATTCTTTTAAAGCAGCTAAGGACTCTATGATGAGGTGGAAAATTGGAGTGGATCAGAAGACCTCACATCTTAATTTAATATTAATGTCAAAATATGTAGTAATGTTGGGACTAGGTGCTCTAACCCTAGGGAATAGGCCATGCTAGACAATATCTGGTGTCTTATAGGCAAAATATAGGCAAAATCATATGAGCTTGTTCAGTCAATGACTTACAAAGTGTGCTTGCTAGAATATTGAAATAAGGATTTGATATGAATTACTTGTGTGGATGGATAAGGCTTCTATAGGATATATTTTATTGCATATATGGACAAGGATTTTTATATTATGTGTTTTATTTAATGAATGGAAAGGCTCTTATTGTTGTTTGTTTGCTTTCATGAATGACAAGGCTTTTATTGTTGATTTATTTTGGGATTTTTTAGGTTTTTAACCAATGAATACTAGCTAAAAATAGAGTGCTGAAGTAAAGAATAAAAAACTAAAAAAAATTGAAATCAAAACTCTTTTTATTATCTTTTTCAATATTTGGAATGCATACAATGAGAAGGGAAAGAAACTTGTACTCCTGTACAAGATGCTGATTTTTCCTAGATCTATTTCATGCAAACTAGATGCAATGTTTTTGTTTATTTTTGATTGGTTTATGTGACATGGACTAAATGGATGAATTAAATATATTGTGTACAAGTAATATGATAATATATTTTATTTAAAACAAAAACAATGAAACACTTTCTATGAACCTTCTTTATAAGCAAACTAGATTTAGTTTCTCAACCTTTCTTACTTATTACAAACAATATTTTTTTATAATGAATTGGTAAGATAAAAAAAAGATATAAATTTTGATTTTTATGTTTTGAAATAGAGAAATAATAATGCTTTTTTTTTAAAAAAAAATGGGTGAAAAATTTATTAAACTTAAAACAACGGATTACAAAAGCGTCCAAATAGCCCACAAGACAAGCAAACCAAAAACAACAGCCTCAAACCTCAACTCCACCAATATCTCCAGCAAGAATGGGTTCTAGTTCCTGACGTAACTCGCCAGGCAGCTACTCCCATTCATCCACCTTGTGGCCTTCTCCCTCTTTCGACGCCCATTTCACCAAAAAATCAGTCGCCCTGTTCCACTCCCGTGGAATGTGGGCATAGGATACTGACTCCATGCAAGAACTCACTTGTAAAATCTGCTACACTATCATGGCCAACTGCCAGCTCACATCAAAAATTTTCCTTTTCAGGATCAAGTTAATCAAGACCTGAGAATCAGCTTTGCAGATCACCCTCCTCCAACCCAAAGCATAAGCTCTCCTCAAAGCATATAGGATAGCCAAACCTTTCATCTTATTAACCGTCTGCACTCCCTGATATGCAAAGAAAATAAAAACCATAGATCCCAAAAAATCCCTAGCAATCCCACCAATCCCAACCGCCCCTGGGTTGCCCCTGGATGACCCATTTGTATTAATTTTCAAAAGCCCAGCAGGTGGAGGCGTCCACTTCCCCAACCATTGAACTTTCTACTGCCCCTGTGTACCACGTCTGACACAAGCTGAGATCAGAGATAACTCTCTTATGCCAAATCATTCTAGCACCTCAGCATCCCCTTTCTTCAATGGCAGCATAACCTCACTCTTCGCTTTAATAGATTCCTGGATCATTCCCTTAATTTTGCTCTAGACCTGCTAAGTCGCCAATTTTTCCCCCTTAAAAATATTTTGATTTCTTTCCAGCCAAACTTGCCAGAGCAGGAAAATAGGGCCAATGTACCACACATCTTGAAGAAGGAAGTCGAAGAAGGGGGATGGCCCACTCTAGACCAAAAATCTGCCAAAGAGATAGCGTGGATGCACTGGCACTGCCATGCGTCCCACCAGAAGTGCCATAGTTAAAGAGTGAAGGGAAAACGAAAGAAAATGTGAGGGGAGTCTTCCTCCTCTCTAATGCAGAGCACACACCTCGAAGGACCAGTAAATCCCCACTTTCAAATATTATCCCATGTCAAACATCTATTCCACACTAAAGTCTATGTAAAACAGTTACACTTCGGCCACGAGAAACCATTCCAAACTTTCTTCCACCACTAAACTTCCCCTCTATCCTCATACTACTGGGAAATCAACTCCTGATGGCCATAGGACACCATATACTTCCCCTTGGGGTTTGGGGACCAAGCTAACACATCGCTGTCCATAAGTGCATTACAACTACGTCAGGACAAAATATTTTGTAGGTCTATGCACTCTGCCTCCAAACGAAGAATCGACCACTCTTTCGGGGACTTCCATTTGGCAACCACCACCTGCCCCTGAAAGGAAAGGGATTTAAAGTCACACACCCTTTTCCAACCAGCTTCACAAAACCTCTGGGCCAGAGTACTCAGCTAAGGATATTGGAAAATTATAGGAGGGAAACCGTCCCACGAGTCATGCCAAAACTGGACCTCTACCCCACTCTTGCATATCGAGAAAAGAGCCCTCTTAATCAGCATGGCTCCTTTCTTGAGAGTCACCCAAATCACTGAGCCTTTACCAACCAAATCATACCATGGAATATCCCTCCTGGGAATCCCAAAAAAATACTTGTGGGACAACATTGTAGCCCACAACTGATCTTGCTCCACGCACCAATGCTAGTATAGTTTGGTAGCCAAAGTAGTACTAGATAACACAGACTGCCATAATCCTAGCCTGCCAAACCTCTTTGGGCTGCAAACCATCTCCCACTTAATTAGGCTCCACTTGGTCGAAGATAAATTCCCAACCCATAAAAACTATCTTGTTAAAGAGTCCAAGTCCTTAACAAAGCTCATTGGCGCCACCTGGATCATACACCTGTAAATAGGAAGAGCCTGCACCACTAATTGAATCAGTTGAACCTGACCTACAAAGGATAACCAAAGGTGGGTCCAATGATTCATCTTGTCCCAAAATTTATCTAGGATCGCCCTCCACAACTCCTTAGCCAGCTGACCATCAGAGATAGGAATCTTGAGATAAAGCAGTGGGAGGCTCCCAATTTGGAACCTGAAGATAAGAGCCACTCTTCGCTGTATGGCCAAAGGAGTGTTAAAGAAAAAATAGATGATTTTCCCTCATTAATTACCTATCTAGAGGCAACAAGGTAAACATCTAGGCTCTTGCATATGTTAGATGCCTCCCTAATAGTAGCCTTGCCCATCAAAGCCACATCATCCACAAACTGGAGATGGGATTGTACAGGGATTTCCTCTCCCCACCACCAACCCTGAATAACACCATCACCCACATTTATTTTGATCAATCAATCCAAGCCTTTCACCAACAAAAGAAATAAGTAAGGAGAAAGAGGGTCACCTTGCCTCAATCCATGAGAAGCCCCAAAGAGATTAGAGTGCTCACCATTAATCAGAACTAAAAAGGAGGTCGAGTTCACGCAACTCAAAACCCAACGAATCCAATCCTTTGCAAAACCAAAGGCACCCAAGACCTTCTAGAGGAAGGACCAAAAAACTCTATCATAGGCCTTTGACATATCCAGCTTGATAAACATCACCTTCTCATTAGACTGGGTCATGGAATGTATAGTCTCAGTAGCCATCACCACCCCATCCAAAATCTGTCGGCCCTCTACAAAGCCACCTTGCTCCTCCGAGATAAGTGTAGGCAGCCACTTTTTTAACCTCTCAGTGATCAGCTTAGAAATAATTTTATAAGTGACATTGCAGAGAGAAATGGGCCTAAAAAGACTCCGCCTATCAGCCCCTACACCATTAGGAATGAGAGCCAGGAAGGTGGAGTTCAAAGCCTGAAGCATTTACTTGTTCCTTTGGGATTCTTGAACAACAACCAAGAGGTCAAATTTAATAATTTCCCAAAATTCTTGGAAAAACTCAATCAGGAAGCCATCTGGACCAGGTGCCTTTCCTTTCTGCATCATAAAGACTATCCTCCTTAACTCCTCCAAGGATATATCCCTCATCAAATGCTGATTCATATCCCTGGTCACCAAAGAGGGAATACAAGACAAGATCTAGACCTCTTCAACTGAGTCCCCCTGCACTTCCTCCTTGAATAACGAAGCAAAATACTACACTACCTCATTAATGATACCCTGTGTAGAAGAAACATTCTCCCCGCTGTCCAACACCAAAGATGTAATCCCCATGCCATGCTGTCTAGCCCAAACTGAATTAAAGAAGAAGGCTGTGTTATTATCCCCTTCTCTAAGCCATTCGATATGGGACTTTTGTTTCCAAAACATTTCATCCCTTAGTTCCCATTCCTCCAAAGCTTTTAAGGCCCTAGCTTCCTCCCTTAGCAAAACCTCAGTCATTCCCTTATCCCGAATGGTTTTGGTAATGACATTCAGAATATCAGGTACTTGACATCTAACTAATTTCCTAACAGCCTTTTATCTGGGACCACTGTTCAATCCCCTTACATTTCATGAGATAATGATCATTTCAAAGGAGTTAAGAAGTGTGAGTCTAAGGTCTTAACTGCACCAGACTCCACCAAGTTCTCCCCAATCATCTTGAGTCTGTCTGTGTCCTTCTTGCACCCCACTTTAGCACTTTTTTCTGACATCCCCTTCTTTCCCTCCCTCATGAGAATACCCAGGTGAGGAGAAGATTTTCCTTTCTTATCTACTTCTGTCCCCATAACCCTTGCCAAAGGGTACATGTCCTCTCCATTCTATTCCAGGTCTCTATCTGTCACCTCCCCCCCAATTCCTCTATTTGCCCCTCAATAGCCATGGGTAAGGCTGACTCTTCCTGAAGAATCACTGAAAGATTGGTTGAATTAATCTCTGGTACTGAACCTCCCACAAACTGCTCCACACACATTAATCCTAGAATTACTTCTTGTTGGCCCAATCCGTCCAAGATTTCAAAATTATTGAGAGTCATCATCCTGCTACTCCCTAAGGGTCCAAATCTGGCCCCTATTATAGCTTTGAGCTTTCACCTGTACAAAACCTTCAGCATATTTGCTCTCCCCAACCCCCGATTTCTTCCCTTTATTGGCACTGGGAATGTTGCTAGGTGGCAATTGGGGATGTTGCTCCATTTGCTTAGCCTTTAGACATCTGCGCACTAGGTGTCCATACTCATGGCAAAGGTGACACCTGAAGGGAAGGGTCTCATAGTCCAATTATTTCACCTAGGAGTATGAAACCACACTCATCTCTAGCGCATCAGGCAGTGGTTTACTCAAATCAATTTCCACACAAATTCAGGCAAAAGTCATGACTTTCTTACCTAAAGTCTGAGTTGAAGACCCCACCAGCCTTCCAAGCGTTGAAGCTAACATCAGGAGAATGTCCTCACGATAGCATTCAATAGGAATTCTGGGGAGCCTAACCCATACCAGAACCCGAGTTGGTAATTCCTCAAAAGGATTAAACCTAGCATGCCAAGGTTTAACAAAAAGTCTGACCTGATTGTAAAAGTATGGCCCTCCCTCAAAAACCCTATTGTGGTTAGACAGGCATACAAACATGACCATGAAGTAGCTATTTGCCAATAACATGACCTCCATTTATCCCTCTGGCTCCCACACTCTCCTGGCCCAACCCTCAAGAAATTGAAGGGAAACTTTCAGACCCAAAAACTTGCAATACAAAGAATGCTTGGAATAATATTCCACATCCTCTGAAATCACATCGAAAGGAATTACCAGTTTAGGTCATTCCTTGCATTTCTCCAGGCAACCATTAATATTCATAATCTTGGATCCCTCAAGCAAGCTCCATTCCATTGCTCCTAGATTTTGGGAAGAAAACTCTTGACCTACTATTTTACCTTGTTTCTCTTTACCTGTTCATGCCCACAACTGCACTAAAACTTTTACCAAGCACAGTTTTTAAAGGCTCCTATTGAGCCATGATCACGCCTTCCTTAGTCCAGCGTGACCCTGTGATGCCTCTGCCTGACGCCTCAGCCCTTTGCCATTCCATCGCTCCCCCAATCTACACCTGCGCACACCAACCCACTGCTTTGAACATGCTAGGGCATGGCTGCCCTAGCTCAGTCGTGACTTGCACACACTGCAGCCTGTCATTCTCCTACACATGGCTGCCCTAGCTCAGCCGTGACCTTCCTTATCACCTCCACTAAAATAATAATGCTTTTAACTCTTTCAAACAAATTAAATTAGAAATACACAACCTTCATACATTCACCTACAACTGCCTATGTTTCTGTGTTTATCCAAGTGATTATTTTAAGTACAAGAAGTTTATCTAGATATTGAATGAATAAAATTTGCCTTGGCTGGAAATGAATTGAATATTTACTAAGATATATTTTTGGCATGATTTATAAGAGATGTTTTTAACTTGAAAGGAAACTAATCTATTAAATGCAAACATAAATCAAAGCTAATTATGTTTTTGGTAGCAAAGACAAATGAAAGAGGCATATATATTTTACTATCAAATTTACTTATTTTCTCTTTTAAATGGGAAAAAAATTTAAACAAAATAACAAGCTATATTAAATCTAATCTAAGAAATAATAAATACTATAAAAATTAAAAGAACTCCAATATGATTTTGGAATAAACTAGTTGAAGTGAAAGTAGTGTGTTGATAGAAAAATCCTCATCATGCTAACTCTATATGCTCCTATATAAATTTAAGAAACTCTCTATCTGAAGGATGCATAAAATTTAGAAAAATATAGAAAATGGGAGAAAACACAATCCATAAAAAGAAGAGCAATCGAACTAAGGTTGGATGATGTCTTGGCTTGCAAGGTCTGTGTTGCTCTCGCCATTTATAACTGTGTAGTCAACTTGAAAATACTAGGTGTTGAATCCTATGGGAATCATAGAAAGGTTGTGGGTACAAAATATTCTCCATAACAATCTCTATTGGCACTTTTTAGATCTAAAATCAGGCGAAAATTGGCATTTTTGTAGGAAGATAATGGAGTTTGCATGTGAGATTTCAACTAAGTGTGATGGTGACTTGAACTTCAGATGAAATGAAGAAGGCTAAAATTATAAGAGGGAGTGAGATGGGCATGATTGGAAGGAAATACAAGTGTTATAAACATGAAGCTAATTGTGAGAAATGTGTTAAAACGTGAGTTAATTTTGGAAGGCATTTCCACTGTGACAGAACCACTACCTTATACAGGGGCAGCTGTAGAACTATTGCTTGTGTGGAAAAAACTACCCTATGAGAAAATTAAATTGACCGTAATTTAATACACAACTACCCTTCTATGGTGAAACCACCTATTATTTTTCATAACTTCTGTGATGATTATGGAAACTGAGGGGTGGTTTCATAAATAAATGGGGCGGTTCTATCATCTTAGGTGGCAGTTTTGATACTCATGGTAAACTTTTAAAATAATGAATAAATGACTAAGAAGGTCATGATCAAGGGGGTAAAAAAGGATCAAAAGAGGGATGTGGAAGCATAGAGGGGGGTTAGAGCTAAAAATTTCCCCATATAGTACAAAGTAAGAGGTCATACATCATCATCAGATTTGTATCAGAAATGTCACACTATGTAATATTTAGGTATATACTGACACATTTTGAAGAGAGATAAAAAACCATCCCTCCTACCATTCAAACCCTACATAACATACACCAATACCCTATCTTCAAATATGTCCACCAAAATATGGGCTACCAACACCATCCTTCATGTGGAAAAATGACCCAAGATTATATCAAGGGAGGGGAAAGGCACTAAAAGATCTTCCATGGAAAAATACAACTCCATAATTCCCCCAATCCTCTTAAAAAAATGTAGAATAAAATATTAGGTTTTCAGAAACCTTTTTTTCAATTCTCAAAAAACTAAGAGGGGAATAAGTGCTAAACAATTCAAGTCAGAGAAAGGAAGGAAAATATCGTCACCAACATCTACCCTACTTAACCAAGCACATAAACTACCCCAACTACTAGGCCATACCATAGTTATGACCATCCTCCTTGTGACATCCCCATCCTTTAATTTATAAAGAAAATTAATCATGAAAGCTAAAGCCACATCTAATTTAGTCTTATTGTGCTATATCGCCTGCACATACTCTTGGCTAAGAATCAATTTGATAGCATCCAACACTTCCACATTTAATGTCTAGAAGATGAGTCATAACCTGTGGTCTAATACACATTCCATGAAAGCCATTTCACATTTTTATACCTTGAGGGAGAGCACATGATTAATCAAAATCATATTGGCCATCATAAAGTTCATGATTGCTGCCTCACTAGTAACTAGAAACTTCACTACCAGAGAAAGAAAACACCACCCTTATTAAATATTTACACAACATAAAACACTGGACCGATAATGAAATTAGATCACATCAAAAAATTCATATATGATCAATATGAATGCACCATCATGTTTGCGATAAACTTTCCAAACATCAAATAGAATGATTGACATTATCCAATGGATTACAAAGGACCTTAGATTTGATCAATCAAATCTAGTCTCAATTAAATATTCATATTATTATCATTATTTTGGTTACTCCTCTGATTGACCTCCCTAATTTTCTAAGAAGTCCACCCATTTTTTAGATTTTTTGAAATAATGGCCAACCATCCATGATTAGCCCTCATCCAATAATTAATAAACATTAAATATAATATTGTTAAGCCTCCATGCCTTGGCATGATTATTACAAAGGTATTCTATAATGATCTTGGAATCCCCTTAAATAAAAATATTTTCAATGCCACATTGATGTTCCAATTGAATGCCCAAAATCACTTATTGAGCTTTTGCCTCATTATTCATACCAAATTGAAGCTTTGATAATAGGGCCTTGATCAAAGAACCTGTATAATAAATAATACTATAGCCAGATCCTAATGCACCTAGATTACCTCTTATTGTGCCAATAAAGTTGAACTTAAAAAATCCTGCAATGGGGAATCTAGGAAGTGATATTATGAGCTTGCATATATTTTTTACTTAATATTGACCCATTAATGGGGGGATGCTGACCAACATTCAATTCAACCTAATAAACATGTTCCAAGAAGAAAGATGAGTAGTATTCCTATTCACATGGGTGAAAACTACCTTAGAAATAGTAATTTATAACTTTATGAATTTTTTTGACAAGACAAGATTTGATTACAAAAAATATGCCTATTCATTTCCTTCCAAAGCATCAAAATGAGAATTACAGGACTAGCTATCCATAGAACCCTCAAATAATCTCCTTCCCATCCTAGGTACCATGATGAAAAATCCTAAAATAAATAAGGATCTTGGGCCCATTTCCAACTTAGCTTGTTACTAAGCCACTCCAAACAAGATGTAGTAAAAGGGCAAAAATATAATAGATGGTCCACATTTTCCTCTTCCTACCTACACATGCAACACCTCAATGCACCACACCATCCCATCTTCCTAAATATGACTTGGGTCAAAATTATCTATTTAGTTTCTAACTAATTAAAATTCCCCACCTTAGCTAGCCCTTTACTACTCAAACATAGTAGCTTGACTTGAGGGAAACACTCCTCACAATATGACAATTGATAACCCATATTAACCTCATACTCACATGTGACAAAACCTCTCCAATAGATTGAATCCTCATTTATGTTCATGAACACCTTATGTTTGTAAAATATGGAACTAAGCAAAACCTTTTGATCTTGAGGAATGGGGGTTGTGTCAAGGAGCTTTCATCACCAGATATCCACTAATACTTGCTTACCTTTGTCCAATTAATAATTAACTTTCTTTCCATAGATAATGAGTTGATGTGGGTTTTATACACACCCAAAAAATTTCGACGAGGTAGCCTCTAATATTTTAGGATTCGTGAACAAACTCACTCTAAGGCATGACTTGTAGGGTATTTGATTTTATAACAACCTATTAGTGGAATAATGATGATCGATACGATTTGTTTACCATAGGTAAACTGACAATGGGTGAACCTAGATCTACTTGGAGTGGGTATAAGGGTGATTATTCTAACTAAGGTGTGTAGGATTTCAAAAATAAACTTCAAAAAGGGGGAAAAGTAAGGCAAAAAAGATAGTCTATAGACAACTAGAGATAAATCCTTTCAAAACTAGTACTTGAACTAAGATAGGTAGAGGAATATAAACCAATACTTACTACAAGATGCTATAGCACACGAATAATCAAATACAGAGAAGAGTCAAAGGAACCATAACATAGTATACTCAAACATGCAAAAATTAAAGGTTGCCTAATTGTCAGATTGCTATTGCACATCTACAAGAGGGATGATGATAATCATTCAAAAGATACTCAAATTAAGTTTACTAAAAATGAATTTCTATATTTAAAATCGATAACTCATACATGATTAAATCACTAAGATACTATAATGATTTAATGTCTCAAGTAATCCACATAATTAGAGAAGAATCGATATTTGTACATAGAGACAGTCAAGCAGAACTCTTTTAAATTTCATATTAATATGAATAACCAAATTTCTCCTCCCTTTGATATCAGTAAGTTACATATATTTATAAGCTTGGGATGGGGAAGGCCTCATATCTTCAAGCTTATCCTATAATTACAAGTTCAAACTAGAACCCTTCATTCAAAAATCATGCAAAGATTCATGCACAATAATAATGCCTAAGATAAACTTTCCATCTAAAAATACAATATGCATGTACAATAAATAGATTGGGAACTAATGTCTCACCTTGGTGATAATATGAAAATACATAATCATTCTTAGATTAAAGTTTTGATGTGGCACCATTAACTGGAGGAGTCAATGGAGTAACTATAGTTTTAACTAAAGGAAGGACTAAGAGCTTTGTGAAGCTGGGGGCATTGACAACCAGTTGTGTGCATGGGACTGACCTATAAGCTACTTCTTTATATTTTAGCTCTTCACCTAGTGCTTAAGTTGCATCAAACTTTTTATCTATAATTAAAAATTGATTAACGAAGACTTCAATATTCTTATAGCATTAGTCATCAATATTTATTGCTTTGCCTCTAAGGTCTTGAATTTAAATGTGAGAGCTTCTTCTCTCGTTACCCTTTATTTATAAAAACTAACCAACTAAAATAATTCCTCATTGGATTTATAAATAGTCCATTCAACTTATTACTTGAAGATTTTGGTAGTCGAATGGAGAAGATTCTCAAAATTGGTTCTATTGACAATCTCCCTAGTTTGGGTGATTACCCTTATGACTCTCATGTCTCTAAAAATCTATATCACCTCACTCTCATGACTGCTAATAAGCACCAAAAACTTCTTAATTTGTTTATGCCAATTTAGGGAAGCATCCCTCTTGGTAATCACATAGTTTAAACATAAAGAAGCATCCATACTAGTCATGATATTCAACTGATCTAAATCACTTATCCTTGACCACTGAACTGGTAAATTCAATCTCCTTTTGAGATCCTTCATATTATTTCATAATGTAACAATATCTATTCTATTGGCCTGACTACCTGCCCTAGAAACCCTAATTTTGTACAAAATATTGTACAACTTAGTAGCTACATTTTGAACATTAGTAGTAAATTCTTGAAGGGCATGTATAATTTACATTTGCTTCCATATTTTTAAGGCCTCCATAGTACTCTAGTGAATTTATTTCATTATTGCTTTAGTGGAATCTTTAAAAGTGTTGAAATCCTCAATATATTCAGTAGGGTCATTGGGATTTCTTTTAGGCTTCTTTACTAAAGAGAACAAGTTATCTCTTTGTTTAAATTCCACTTCACCCATTATTATTACATTCACAATTTTAATCTTCCTCACTCTTTGAATAGTCCCACTTTCCTTATCAAATTGAGTGGAGATTGTGGGGATCTCAGTTAAGACTAAATTTTGTCTTTCACTGCATCTCTCTCACCCATTAAGGAATAATAAGTTATCCTATTTCAACTTATTGAGTATTGTCTAAGGATTTATAAAGTGTATTGGTCATTGGAAGGGATTTAATAAAAGTGATTGGTAGAGAGGACTTATTTGGATAGGAAAATGAGGAAGTTTTTGGCCAACCACCTCCTATGGGGATGTTTCTTTCATAGATGTTACTTCTACCAAGAATCTAGTAAGACATAGGGTTACCTCTAGAGTCATTATTGCTTTTAGAATGGCCAATGGTTGGGGTATGAGGAGACCTATTTAGGTCAACATTTTATTGGGAATAGGGGGACTTTTGGGATTAAAAATAGAAATTATGACCAAGTTCTCAAAATGGACTACCCTAGGAGTCCTTATTAGTTAGGAGAAGAAAGAATATCAGAATCAATAGTAGTACTAATATAAATAGATCATATAACCCTAAGAATAACTGAGCATAGAATCATAGATAGAATTTTTAAATTAAGAACTAAAGAAATAATGGAAGAGACTACGTCATCAATTCTTTGACTTTACTCTTGTGTGAGGCTTACTAAGGTGTTTTCCACTTCATGCTCCCCTAGACTTAAAGCTTTGGATGTTTTAGCTCAACTTCTTCATCATCTTTTTATGCAATGCCCATTTATTGGTCTTCCTCCTTGAAAGGATAATCGATTAAAAATATTACTTGTTCAACTTCTTCTTCTTCAAGTTTCATTGTATCCTCCATATCTTTTTCCTCCTCTTTAGTAACTTCCTCTATAATAGGGAGACCAAGTGATGGCCTCTCTTCCTATTTTTTATGTTGGGAGGGAGTAGGAGAGTCATTGTGCTTCTTTTAATAGGTTTAAATGGGTGGAGTGGAACATGGATGAGATGGTAGAGGGTTTAGAGGAAAAAATGTGTTAGGAAGTGTAACTAAAGGTGATGAAGTGGAAGGCACATGGAGTTTTTGAGTAGACTTAGGATATTGAAGAGAGTATGGAGCAATTGGAATGGAAGGAAAGGTCATTTGAAATAATTTAGTAATAATTCCTTGGGTAACTATAGTAAAAAGAGGTAAATGAGTCATCAAAAAACTACTCCTATGTTCAAATGAATAAACTGCTAACCTATCCCTTGTAGTAATTGTGCCCAAAACCCGAATGTGGGAAACTATGGTTTTGGAAGGGATTTGAGGACCTGGAAGACCTTTCAAAATTTCCCTCCTAAAATAAGGATTGGGTTCTCTTTGATAATCAGATTCATCTAGTTGTGCCTCCATACTGCTTAAGGGGAGGGAGGTTGATCCTATTGATGAGAATCATGTGGCAAAGATGGGGGAAATTCTTGACTCCATGTATTTTGTGCCTCTTCTTATGTTACCTTTGAGTTGTACTACAAGGCTTAGGCATGTATCATAGACATTGATTTATCTTTCATCTTTTTCTATACGTCTAAATCATCTGAGGCTTTTAGGAAGATATGATCATGATCATATACTTGGTGATCATATGAGACATGCACTTTTTTGTTTTATTGAATAGATTTGAGATACCCCCTTACTTTCCTTTTGGGTTCACATTCCCTAAAAGGTGTAAGATGTAAGTTATATTGAGTTCTAGATTTAACAACTTGAATAAAATGGGACCTGATCACATATTAATGTTGCCCAATGCTTATAGGAGTCTTGAAATAGTATGATAAATGAATTTAACCTAATTACTCATCAATGTTGTTAAAGACCAGATATGCAATTTCCTATTCCACTATAGTGTATGGAACATGATATGGAAGTAGTAGAGGAGTGGTCCTAGTGCATTCTACATCGATGATGTTCAAATATAGGTATAACCAATAGTCTTCTATTTTTCTTAGACTCCTTGTCATGTTTTCTGATAATATGGGCATTAGGCTCCCCTGCATTGCTTATATATGTGAGGATAGACCACATTGCTTCTAATTTAATTCTTATATCTATGAATGAACATGAAATAAAAAACTTATCCAACCCTATTTGCCAAATATTCATCTGAGGGATGCCACTTTTGACCATAAAAATTGTAAACTATGGCTATCACTGCATCCAATAGGTAGGACATCATATAGAAATTACTGTATACAGAGCTCTAATTAGGGTAGAGCACTTATGATTTTAATCAAGCACTTTTAATATCCCCAAGTGCCAACAAATGGTTAGAAGTTAGGAGTATATGTAACAATGAAACCTATTCAACCTAAACATATGTAATACTTAGGAAACCATATAGTCTATTTAAAAGGGCCATGGCTAATGTAATTCTTGATCTAAATTTGATATTGTAGTTAGAGGATATAACCCTTTGGGATTCATTATCTGACCTTTTGAAAGCCATTATTTTAGGTTTTCATCTACTGTGTTATGATCAAGCTAAATGTTGTATAAGACTTGATTATAGGTGGTCTTAGGATAGGGAAGCCTAAGGTATCTCTTGAATGCCCTACCCTAAATATAAGCAGAGGCATTTTTGACTCTCCTAACAAGTAGAATATCCATAGTAATGGTGATGTTAATACACAAAGCTTTCAAGAGGTCAATACATGGCATTACCTTAGGTTTGGCTACTACCTAGTGGAGTCCTTAATCTTTGATTGGTAGTAAATCATCAATGTATTGATCAGATTTCAAAGAGATTTCATCTTTAATAGAGTATGACTAGATGGATTCCACTTCTTCCTAGAGCACTAAGTAATTGGAAACTTGAAATTTAGGGCCCTCTTCTTGAATACCGTATCTTTATACTGTGTCAATCCCATAAATGAATATGGGAAGGGGACTGAGGGATTACCCTATTTTGAAGAAGAGGCTATTTTTATCCTTTAGTTACTATAATTCTTTTTGATGTCTCTACTGGTTCATTTTTCACTTGCTAGCCAAAGAAAATTAGGGATTGTTTAGTGTTAGAGAAGCTCAAAAATACACTCATTTGATTGAAAGAGTAATGACAAAGTGAATTTTCTTTAGTGTAGATTTTACATATATCATTCGCAGGCCTGAGTATTGAATGTATTCATACACCTTAAATGTAGATAACAAACTTTTTCTTTAATTCCCATTTCAATTTGAATGTGCCAGTCAACTTTAGTAGGTGTACTTACTTGCCAAATGACAATTTTTTATTAAATATTCATGTTTAGTCATCACTTTTGAGACAACTATTAGTTATTATTTAATTTTCTCCTTTATCATTCTATCAATATTTCCCATTTTATGTTTTGTTCATACCTTCATTAGATAATGCCACTTGTCATGTCCTTGTTAATGTGGACCTTTAAATCTCTCCACTTTATTTGGAAGCTCTCGTAGTGGCAATTTAATGTGATCAAGCCATGTGGCCTGATCTCAGAGAATAAGAGATTAGACCATTGTATTGGTATACCTTTTGACCATCAACCTTACCATGGACATGGGTTACCATGATCAAGACATGTGGATTGATCTTGGATACCTTGGAAAGCGTGGAATCTGAAAACCATTAGAATGTAGACCAAAGAATTGATTTAACCCTTCTATAGGTTCACTTTAATGAAAATGTGCAAAGTGTCAATCACTGATAACCCTAAAGGCTTATGAACATTAACACAAGGAGAATGCATAGCCATTAAAATGCATACCAAATAATCACTTAACCCTTTTATAGGTATGATTTAACAATAATATGCCAAGTGTCAATCACTTGAAACCCTACAAAACACAAAAGCTTAGAACCATTAGAATGCAAACTAAAGAATCAATTAACCCTTTCATAGGTCCACTTTAATGGGAATGTACCAAGTGTCAATCACTCTGAACCCTAGAGGCTCAAGATTATTATCACATGGGAATACAAAACCATTAGATTTACTAGTAAATATATGAAGTCTTCATTTTTTTGTTTTAATGAGAATATACCATGTGGTGAGTTCATGGATCCTGAGAGATCATAAGACTTCAAATTTTAATAACACAAAATCTTTTGAAGACTTATAAATCTTATAAATGTCCAAATATTTGAGTGATGTGAGAGTGATGCATATCACAAACGTGTGGAATCTAATAGTATGGGAATGATTGGATAAGATCAATAATCCTTGGCCTTTAATCTTATGATCTAAAATATACCAATCAGGATGTATAAAGATTAGTACTATTAGCTCATAAATCAGAACATCAACATTGAAATAGAATTCATGAAAACCCAAGGTTTAAAATGTTTTAAGATACTAGTTTAATCTTTGATTTTCACAATTCAAACTTGTGCAATGCTATATTCTATGAAAATAACCTAAATGACAAATACATGACAACCAAGTCATATATTTTTAGGGTGATAGCTCCCAAAATAAAGGTTTTACAATAATGGTCTCTATTTTAAAAATTTAAAATGAGGTGTGTGTGTGTGTGTTAAGGCACGAAAAATGGAAACTCACATGGGAAAATACTTCTGGGTATTTTGAGAACTCAAAATTTTAGAAATAAATTATGATAAAACTTTAGTCTTATTAAAGAAATTATAAGGAAATCTAACTTCTAGAATAAACTCTTACTTCTTGATGTAACATACTAACCTTCCCATTCTTTAGATTAGTGTGTGATCTAGTGAAATCAATTTCTCTTGGTTATGAAGATTTTGGTAAAGAATCGAATAAACATTGTAGGTTTCATTTTGACTTTTGTCTTTGTAACCAATGAAAAAAATAAAGCCTTAGTATTGCTTTACTATCAACTAGGCAACCATAACTCTGACAAAGATACCTCATTCCACCCAAGGCCTTTCTATACTACTAGCCATGTGTCCATTGCCATGATAGAGTTTAATTGAATCACCTATCCTCTATTAGTTTACACACACACATATTTAATAATATAAATACAAAAAGGTTGGAAACCATCTGTGGCTAGGTGTATAAATAAGAAAACTTATTGGTCAATATGTCCTTATATGTGTGTATCTGATCTTTTGTTTATCATCTCCTACCCAAGTTTTAGCATGTGATAGTGAAACAAATTTTTGGAAATGAGAATATTTTCTAAAATTTTCATGAGTATATCATAACAAGTGCCAAAAATTGAGTATGCCTATTCAATCTAAATTAAAGAAAGTTTAGTCACAATACTTACCTTAATTCTAGACTGTCAGAATATATTTATATGAGTACTAATTGTGATCCCTTTAGGTGTGATTCCATTTATTTTGGAATATAGTTTTGTTTTTAGTTTAGAAAATTATTTGAGACAGTTTTGCAACTTAGAAAACTAAACTAGAAATCAAGGAATTAAGCCATTAAAAGTAACAAAACTATCCTAAAGGTAAATAAGTGTAGAAATAATTTAATCTAGAAAGTAGTAAATCTAATTTATAAAGTAGTAAATTTAATCCAATATTACTCTAAATATCTATTTATAGTTCACTTTGATACATCTCCAGTTAGAGCAGCCATGAAGTAATGCTTCAAAAACTATCCATTGACTAGAAAGTTGAGGTCCTTACCTTGGAGGCATTTTAATTGAAAGACATTATTTCCAAGGATTTCATATACCTAATATGGTTCAATCCACAAGGGAGTGAACATATCATGTTTCCATTTATTCTCATGTTCTTTATCCCAGAGGAGCACTAGGTCTAAAACCCTGAAAGCCTTTATTTTGGATCAATTGTCAAACTAACATTTGACAATATCTTAATGTTTGCTGAATCTATGTAGTGCTTTAGTTATTACATCTTATAACTAAACTATCTCAAGTTGTCTATAATTTATTCTCTTATCTTTTCCCATATACTCTTGCATGAATTGGTACATTGGTAGCTTGAGAGTGATGAGGAATATTGGTTGCCATCCGTATACCAGTAAAAAAGGTGAAGCCTCGAGAGCTTGACTGTGCCTAGTTTTGTCTACCTGCAATGCATATTTCAATAAGAGATGCCATTATCTTGGTTTATTTTATGTAAAATTTGTATGGCATTCATCAGGTTCTTATTGATTGACTCAACTACTCTATTTACCCATGGGTAATGGTTTGAAGATAACTCAATAGTGATTTGATTATTATAAGTCCATTCTATGAATTTAATAGATTGGAATGCTGGACTATTATCTCAAACCAATGAAATTGTTGTGCCAAATATGGTGACTATTTTTCCCTGCAATAAATTGATGAAATCTATGGATTGAGAAATATTAGTAGCAATAGCCTCTATCCACCTGGTACATTAATCAATAGATATGAAGATGAACTTGTGTCCTTTTAAAGAATTTGGATTTATTTCCCCAATAAAGTCCAAGACCCATTGGGTGAAAGGGTGTCATACAATGATAAATTATAAAGGCATAGAAACATTCACCTCTCACTTTGAAAACACCTAGCAATTATGGTAGACTCTAACATGGTTATGGACGTCCTTGAATATTATGGGATAATAATAACCCATCCTTAGAATTTAATGAGTTGTAGTATTTCCAGAGGGATGTCTGCTACCAATATTATGATGTAGGTTATCTATGATGTCCTTATCTTCCTCTTTCGAGATGTACCTTAGGTAGATGCCTTCATACTTATTTATATAAAGGACCCCTTTCTTGATCATGAAATGAGTTGATCTGAGCCTAAGGGCCCACTTTTTATCTTTATTGAATTTTTGAGGGCATGTCCCTATAAAAAGGTAAAGGATGATATGTGAGTACCATTCTCCACCTATTAGTTGGGCCTCATTAGTTTATTCAATGTGGATGTGTGGGTTAGTTTGAGTAATCAACTAGATTAGGCCCTAGCCTCTTACCATTTTAGCTAATCTAATTTTAAGTTCATACTCTTGAAGTTTGGCCATCCACTTCCCTCTTCTTTCTCCCAACTCATTTTGGCTAAACGTGAGTTTGATAGATATTTTGGGGACAATGGCATATGCATTATTTTGTAATGTATAATGTATAAATTTATTAATGGCCTTGATCAAGGCATATATCTACTTATTAATTATGGAACACTTTAATTTCACATTTTTCAGGTTTGTACTCATAAAGGTAATGGGATGTGCATTCTCTTCCATCCTTTGTGCTAAAACTACAGTAATGGTATGTCTTAAGGTGAATGAATAAAGATATAAATATTTATTAAAATCTAGGTTGATCAGGATTGGGACTTAAGCGATTATTGTTTTGATGTCCTGGAAAGATTTCTTGGCCTCTATTATCCACTTAATATTGGCATCCTATTTCAACATGGCATTTAATGGTGTGATAATTTTTGTGAAACCATAACTGAACTTTCTTAAAAAGTTGATTTTACCAAAGGAAAATGTTAGCTATTTCTTGTTATTGGGTAGAGTTAGCTTAGAGATGGCTTGGACACGGTCTGGATCGATGGGGATCCATTATTTGGTGATAATATGACCCAATTATTTTTCTCTTATAACTTTGAAAATATAGTTTTTTGGGTTTAGAGAAACTCTATACCTCCTGCATTTGTCTAGGACTTTCTATAGATGGCTTATACTTAGCTATATTATTGGAAAATACTATAAAATCATTCGTGTAGATGATGATGCACTTCCCTATTAGTCCCTAGAAAGTGAAATACATCACTCTTTATAAAGTGGCTCTTACATTGAGTAGGTTGAATGACATCCTTTTATATGTAAAGGTTTCCCATTTGGTGGTGAAGGTAGTCTTCATCACATCTTCTAATTTAACCAATACTTGGTTGTAGCCTAATAATCCATCCAAGAAGGACATCATATCTGAATTTATCACCATATGTATTACCTCATCCAAAGAAGGTAGAGGATAATTTTTATTTTTAAGGCTCTATTTAAGTTCTTAAAATATATGCACAACCTGATTCTCCATTATTTTTATCGACTAGTACAAGGTTAGCTACCCAGGTTGAGTGCCTAATTTGGAAAATAATTTTGGTGTCCAAGAGTTTCTATCCTTTGGTCTCTATGAGAGGATCCAAGATAGGTTCATTGGTCTTTGTCTTTGTTTGAATAACTTGTGTTCTATCCTTAGAGGGATGGTGTAGGTAATGACCCTTGGATAAAAAGATCTTCAGGTCATCATATGTTCAAGTAATGACATCCTTGTAATTCGCAAGCAACCCCTTCATCCTGTGCTTCTTGTTTTCAATACAAATTAGACCTATATTCACCAATTAGGGAACATGGTTTATCCCCAAGTTTTCTTTGGTGAAGTTAGACTTAGTTACTTTCATCTATTTCTGATTCTGGGCTTGAGGGTCAATGTCAAAATCTCATTCTAAGGAAATCATGACCAAGGGGATTCTATTTTGTTTTATCTATAGAACACCCTCTTCGCCCATATCTTCAATCTATATAGGTTGAATATTTCCTTCATCTATTATTTGGGCCTCAAAAGCTCTTGAATTATTAAGAAATGTGCAATTTATTGATCATCATCAAACACGTGGAATTTATCCACATTATATGGGATAAAAGGGCATGAGACCAATTCCACTCAAAATATATGCATTTTTGATTCTTGGAGTGGTCTTATATTGGTAGTGGACATTGATAATGAATCAATTGTCTAATTATTTTCTCTAGGGATGGCCTTGATGCTAAATGTTCAAAAGATTCAATCAAGTCCCAAGCTTGGTTTAATACTTCTTTAGGTATGCAAGCTTTCACTAATACTTAATTCTGATCTAGTTTACAACTAGATCATAGTCACTAAACACTAATGGTTATTTTGGCATTGTAAATTAATGCGAACTACAATCCTAAGATTAGGGTTTCATAATTGGCCCTATTGTTGGTGGAGGGGAACTATAACCTATAAGTAACTAGGTATACACCCCTACATGTGTTGATACAAAATTAATTTGCTCATTCTTGGTATTGTACTAAGTAATCAAGTACTTCATTTTGGGTTCCTTTTCTACCCTGATTTGATTTGGTACCCTTTATAGGGCAACCATAGGTGGGATAAATCTATGGCCATGTACTTGTTCAATATTTTTGACCAACCTCAACTTAGTAGCAAGCCATATGCCTTTAGAATGTCAACAACTAGGATATCAATAGGCTGCTATACACATGGATCTAATGCTAGTTGTATGTATATGTTTGTCAATTCTCTAAAAAATGGGACTAAAGATTTATCCAACTATAGTACCACTATTTTTTACTTATTCTGGAAAACACTCATGGGCATCACATTGATTGATGCACCATAATCAACTAGGTAGTTATGCACATTTTTTCCAAACATTTAAATAATTAATAGGAATGGTGGTACCTTGGGTTTATCTTTGTACATCATCATGTTTGCATGAGCAAACTTGGAGTTGTTATAAGTTCTCCCTATCAGGGCCTTGAGTAGTAGCTCCATGTGCTCAGTGATTTGAGCTAGCTCATGGAGATATTGGATATAATCTTTTTCATATCTTAAAAAATATTATATCCTCCCCTGATCTGATGTTCAAAGCTCCATGACTGATATTTTTCCTTAGGAGGGGGAAAATTATCCCTCCTAGGTGAAGGTGGATTATATCTCCTTGAAGTGAGTCAATTATTTTTGGCATTCAAATGAGGAGTATGGCACTATTATTAGGAGGTGTTGAATAAGTCATAGGATACTTGTTTCTCAGGTTGTAGTTATTCTTGACCTCTGATACCTATAGAAAGTATGAACCTCATTGATGTTACCCTTAGGCTTATTGTCATATTCCCATGGAAAGGGGAAGACATAAGTGTCAAAGACCATAGCCATTATATGGGTTCCAAAAAAATTAGACAAAGATGGTTCTTGATGATTGGAAAAATTTTCTTGCCTCTCTGCTTTCTACTAGAAGATTTCAAAAGCAGTGCAGAACTTGATACAATCTAGTTCCCCATGTTGCATGATTTTATGTACTCAACACCAGTTTGGAAGAGATGCATCCATGATGTTGATCTTTAGTATCCGATTATATTGAAATTGATGCTCTTGATTATATCTAGACCTACTAAAGGGCCTATTGTACCTTTGGAACCCACAATTTTGATTGTTTTGATTAGAGTTCTATCCACTTGTATTGCCCATATGTTTTTACATGTTTAGAAACTCATTAATTAGTTTTTGTACCATACTATGGATGATTTCCATCTCTATTTTAGTTGAGTTGGGATAATTTTCTTATGTGGAAGTGATATTAACTGGTACAGAAGGTTGACTCTAGCTTTGAAAGTTAGGAACACAATTATTTAGGAAACTAGGATGTTGATTCTGGACAACATGGGATAATAGTAATTGATTATGCACTGGGGTCTGGTTCTAGACCATAACATTATGGGTTACACTAGGAGTTGGGTTGAAAGTTAGGTAGATAGGTCCAAGACTAAGTGGAAGTAATGATTGTAACTAAGGGTATAGTTGTTTGTCCATATTGATTGATTCCATGTAAGCTAAGGGTAAAGTATCAATGCCGATAACCTTACGTATAAATATAATAGTCATGAAATCTAGGGTGTTTTTATACATTTTGAATGTCAATGGTTCATTAGGTTGATAATAAAATTTTAATTTGTATACATATTTTTAAACCAAACATTGAATGTTTAGATTGGCTCATTGGCATCTCGTCTCATGCTAGAAAAGTGTTGATATATGACACTCGTACTAGTAACTTGGAAAAATTATTCCAATAAGGTATCTTGACATTCTATATAGGTTGTAATTAACCCTTCTAGAATATTTATGAACTAGTCATAGGCCACTTATTACAAAGTGAAAGGAAATAGTCTGCAAGCCACATCTTCATGTGTTACATTGGTGATCCCCAAGGTAGATTTGAAAGTATTTATATGTTCTTCCATAGTCCTTCCTCACAAGTGAGATAAGGAAATAAGATAATTATCTAGGTTTTATGTAAATCATGCATCATTTCTATGACATTGATAGCTGAGCCAGTCAACCAATCCAGGGCTTGAGGTGGGGGATTATTTAGAGGTGGAGGATTAGGAGGTGGATTTTGGAGATATGCCATTAGAACTATTGGAAAATGAGGCTAAATTCATGGGGAGGATGATTGAGTCTTCTAGAAACACCTATATCAAACCTAACCTTTCTATGGGTATCTAAAACTGGATGTAATATATTATTATCTAAGGTTAACCTTATTATTTGATTGGTTGCATCTAGTGCAACTCATGTGATCTTACTTCTTAGGATAGAGGCAGAGGTGCTAGCCCTCCTTATAGAACCAATTTAAAATTTTTGTTGATGTGGGTTTTATACACACCCCAAAATTCTTAAGAGGTAGCTTCTAACATTTTAGGATCAGTGAACAAACTCACTCCAAGATATGAGTTGTAAGGTATTCAGTTTTATAATAACTTGTTGGTGGAATAACGATGAGTGATATAATTTATTTACCATGGATAAACTAGATATGGGTGAACCTAGATATACTTGGAGTGGGTGTAATGATTATTATTATAACTAATTTGGGTAGGATTTCAAAAAAAAACTTCAAAAAGAGGGAAAAGTAAGGTAGAAAAGAGAGCCTATGGACAACCAAGGATAAAGCCTTTCAATACTAGTACTTGAACTAAGATAAGATGAGAAATCTAAACCAATACTTATTTCAAGATGCTTTAACACACCAATAATAAAATATAATGAAGATTCAAAGGAACCATAACACAATATACTCAAACATGTAAAAATTAAAGGTTACCTAATTATCAGATTGATATTGCACATCTACAAGAGTGGTTATGATAAACATGCAAAAAATCTTCAAATCAGCTATGGCTAAAAATTAATGATTGTATTTAAAATAGATAATCATACATAATTAAAGGAATAAGATACCAAAATGATGGAACATATCAAATAGACCATAGAATTAGAGAAGAATCAAGATTTTCACATAGAGACAAAGTCAAGTAGAACTCTTTCAAATTTCCTATTAAACTGAATAGCTAAAATTCTCCTCCGTTTGAGACCATGAGGTTACATATATTTATAATATTGGGATGGGGAAGGATTCTTATATTTAAACTTCTCCTAGAAGTACAAGTTTAAAATATAACCCTTCATTCAAAAATCATGTAAAGATGGATGCACAATAATAATTCCTAGAGTATACTTTCTAGCGAAAAATATAATATGCATGTGTAGAATAGGATTATAAATCAAATTAATCCATGCATTAGTAGATAAAACCCAAAATAAGAATATAAGACACAATGTGCTAAGCCTACTCCCTTGAGGGGCAGTGTTAATGAACTCAAGAAATTAATTATGAAAGTATGGCAAGAAATACCTTCCAAGTAGTGGCTCTCCTTCAAAAATGGTCAACAAGTATGCTTATTCCTGAATTTGGTGTTCTAAGTCTTCATAAATGTGTAGTAGCATGTACCTACCAATGGATTTGGTTTCTATATTTATTAATTTAGGGGAATGAGTGAAGCTTCTTGAGCATTATTTATGCATAATAACTTTGGACAATTGAAGCTTGTTTGAATCTATTTCTACATGATAACATTACACAATTCAAGTATAAAAGTTATGTCCATGGCTCATGTATTTATAGATTTTATGAAATGTTCAAATCAACCATGACTATCCATGTTGAGATCAAAATGTGTGGCCATGAATTGATTTAATTTTGGAGGGATAAGTAATAAATATGGTCATCAATATTTGGAAGAATGGAGCATTAATAAGGCATGGGTAACCTTAATCTAGATATTTCACTCAATTAATACCTTTTGGACAACACCCCTATGATGATGTCATGGGTGATGCCAATTTAAATAATGAATTTACAATAAATAGATATTTAATAACTTTCATGGATTTTCCACTTAAGGTCCTTATTGGGGTTTAATTTGCTTAAAGGATTTTTATTAGTTTTCTACAATTCTTTGGAAATTGGTTGAACATTTAATAACAATGGTTGTAAATGTCATTTTACTGTGTTATAATTTGATTGGAGTTGAATCAAAATAAGATATTAGTTGCATACAAGGTAATACCCCAGTTAGGATATTATAAATGTGAATTAACATATGCACATGACATATGCAGATGAATCAGAAGATTTTAGTGTTCTTAGATGTCATTTTGCTTGGTCACAATTTAACTCAAAGTGAATTAGGAAAAGATAATAATTGAATAAAATGCATTTCCCCAATCAAGGATTAATGAATGAGAACCAACACCTATACATGATGAGTGTGGATGATTTAGATAATTTTAGTGATTTTGGCCTAGATTGTGTATTGTTATAGAATATCATTCATGTTTGTAATTTTAGCACAACAATGATAAGAATTGGACGTCTACATTTTCCCCTTATTTGAGAAAGTTTGGCGAGACATTTGGTCGATGCAATTTTTTTCCAAAGAATAAAAAGGTCACTTAAAATGATTATAATTAGAAGAAATAAATTCATTCTTGCTTTCTACTAAATTTTGCATGAGTCACAGAGAAATGGGGTTATGAAAATGCCCCAAAAAATGTTTGGGAAACCTATGATGCCCCCTCGAGGGGAGGATGAAAAAATTTATTTGACGGGTTGTCCCTCGATCAAAAGAAAAATAATCACGTAATTCAACAAACTAGGCTGAAAAATGGAGTAATTAGAAGAAAACAATTCAAAAAATGGATAGATGGGGCAAAAATAAGCACCCAAGGAAGATAAATGGGGTAACTATATGCCTATGGGTGAAAAGTTTAAAAATTTGACTATAATTATACTCATGGGGGGGGTTAAAATTATTCATTTATACCGTTTATTACTAAAAATTCGAGTTCTGATATTTGTGCATGAGAGAGCTAGACATAATAACCAACATCCTGCACCACTGATACCTTAGAGAGAGCATGTGAGAGTACTAGTGATCACTGAGAGTGAAGCATCAATATGTACCTTTTTGGGTATTTATTTTTTGCATTTATTGCATTAACATAGGTAGAAGTAGGAATTTTGGTGATCCCACCCATTTATAGAAAGTTATAAATAATGAGGTTGTTTGTAACAATGATGACATCACCATAAATAATGGTGATATCAACAAGTCTTAGTGGTATCATGAGTCAAAATGATGAAATCACCACTTAATTGATGATCTTGTGAAATTCAATGAAAATCATTAGTCATATGGTGAGAACACCGAGTCAAACAATGAAATAAAAAAAAATGGTAATATCGCCCTACCAAATGATGATAATACCCTGTAAAATGGAAAATTCACAAACCCATGAAGGAAAAATGATGAGGTTGATTTGTGATCAATGGGATAGCCCTACTAAATAGCGAGATCATTGAGAAAATGGTGAGGTCACCATAAGGACCAAAATAAAGGAAGAAGAGAAAATAGGGCCAATAGAGGATTAGTCTAGGCTTAAAATTAAAATAAATTAGGTAGATTTAAATAATTAGAAGAAAAATGATTGACTTGATTCCTTGTGTGTTGCTTTTCAAGGGTGAGTTGGGGTGATTACAGTGTAGGAATGATGATACTAAGTGATTTGACATCAAGGCATATGGATTGATGAACTAGTGGGTGTTCTAGAGGTAGTGGAGTTATATAACCTATTATGACTACTAGTTATTTATGTCGATCAGGCCTATCTATCAACCCTTATAAATAGGTGGCACTTTGAGACCTCTACATTTCATTTATTGATCAGGGAGGCTACAGTCACTTTAGAGGATATTTATCATATACTATGAGTGATGATGTAGGGTCATAGGATTATTTGGATGTCGATAATATAACTAGCTATTTTATATGACTTGATTGGTGTGATAGACCTAGAGGTATTCAAGGAGACCATATACATAGACACATTAGAGGACATGGATTGGATTCTAGATTATGGAGTAGGAGTAATAGTATTAAGGGCTTCATCATTAGTACCAACATCAGTACAAGGACAATTCATGATTGACTTTATGATTATACCATGCTATATCACATGCCACCATGACTTTGTTGTAGAGTGATATAGACCAAACCAAGTCCAATGATAGTTTGGCTTTCAACATGATATTACAAAGTGCCCCTAATATTTTGCTCATGTGACCAGGGAGATCTGAGAGTTGGGGATTCTAATGACCCAAGACTAGGTGGTGATGGATTATGGTAGAGTACAATATACACTATGGGATTATGTAGGTAAGGTGGCAAATCTTGGCATGATATATGGCCACACAACATGGTGGGCTAGTGTCCAAGCTATTTACTTGACCAGACCATGGCCATAATAGCCAATACTAAATTAATGATGGTATGATAGAGGAGGGATGGGGGTTAGAACCTAGTACCGAGATAGGTTTAGGTATCGGTTCATCTGACTATACCACATGCCCTTCCATTATAGGTAGTTCATGCCCATGTGTAATAAGATATTCTAGGGGATAACGAGATGGGAAATTTATATGGGAAGGATATAGATATGGGGGAGGCACCAGGAGGTGATGAGGGCCATGAGGTAGGTATAAGGGATGCAAGGACCTATGAGATAGGTACAAGTTTAGGTATAAGGAAGGAAGGACCCTCCAACATAGGTAGGTCCATATAGGACCATACATTGATTGATAGGCTATAGAGGGAGATCACTACATGTTTATTATAAATTATAGGTCTATATAATGACATAATTGGTTTACATACACATTTAGATACTACATATGGGGAGATGATGAGGCTACAAGGGCTTATTACATCCAAGGATCTAGAGATTGCTACCCTTAGGGGATAGGTGGCCAATTAGTAGGGGTATAGGCTTAGTTAGATATTTGTGATGTAGAGCTTTAGAGAGTGACTAGTGAGTGGGATAGAGATTGAGTTGATAGGGAATAATTGATATCATAGGTACAGAGGCTCATGAAGGAGTAAGATGAGGTTTAATAAACCTAAATAGATAGTGGTTCATCGAGAGCCTTTACTGATGTGATTACAACCAAGGGTGATGCTTTACAAGCAAAGGAAATATTGAATATTGGCATAGGTTATATGAGTCTAAATTCCCCATAGATTGGAGAGATCCATCTTATATAGATTATTTGAGATCCCAATGGACTAGCTAAACCTCTAGGTCTAGACATGCTATGGAGTTAAAATGGTCAGTGGCACAACCATATTCACAATGAGTAGTCATGGTGTTAGGAATACATGACATAGAGAAATATTAATGAAATAAAGACAATTAAAATATAGAAAACACAATACAAGATAGACATAGATTTAATGTGGTTCACCTAATATGGGCTATGTCTACATAGAAATAACTAATTTTTCTCTTTATTCAGTTTAATAAAACATGCAATATATCTACTGAAATCTCCTCTTCACTCACATACAACATGACACCATAATTACAATACCCTCATATCAAAAGGAGGGTTACATATAAGGTAAAAGTGCACAAACATAATTTCTACTGTTAGATTTGTAAGCTAATAGTGATCACCACCTTCCTGGACCCCCATGATGACCACAGTGGGGGGGAATTGCCCCCCGACACCCCCTATCAAGAACTAAGCATTATAATAAGACCAGGCTCCACCATCCAATAGTCTCCCACTTAGAGACTAATTGCTATAACTCCACTACAACTCTTCCTTAGAATTTTATTTGAACTTTGACCCTGACATGTTTCTCATCTTCCTTATTATCCCTAAAGACCTATTGAAGCTGAATAACTCTCCAAATTATCCTTTGTGACTACATTTGTTAGTATATCTACAAGATTTTGACTTATATGGATCTTTTCCAACTTCAATTGACCATCCTCCAAAACTAAATGAATGAAGTGATACCTGAGTTGTCTATGTTTGGTTATTGAGTGGAATGTTAAGTTCTTTGATAAATGAATCACACTTTGGATATCACTATACAACCTACATTATTCCTACTTATGCCTCAAATCTTCCATGAACTATTACATCTATATAATCTCCTTGCTAGATTCTATAGATGCAACATACTCTACCTCTATAGTTGAAAAAGAACCTATATTCTATAATTATGAAATAAAAATAACTACTGTATCACCAATAGTGAAAACATAACCTATGGTGCTCCTCCTACCATCTAAATCTTTAGCCATGTCTGCATCAACATATCCTTGTAAGGTAATATCTGAACCTTCATATTATAATCATCTATCAATGGTCCCTCTCAAGTACCTAAAAATCCAATTGACTGCATTGTAGTGCTCTTTTCCTAGATTATTCATAAACCTGCTAACAAATTTCACTGCATGAGCAATATTTGGTCTTGTGCACACCATGACATACATTAAAATTCCAACTGCTGAAACATATGGAACTTTAGACATGTAATTTATTTATTCCTATGTTTCAAGACACCATTCCTTGCTTAATTTGAAGTGGGCTCCCAAAGGTGTACTAATTGATTTTTCATCTTGCATATTGAACCTAACTAACACCTTAATGTATTCTTCTTGAGACAATATCAATTTTATATTATCTTGTCTCTTGTTATTCTAATACCAAGGATTTGCTTTGTAGCACCCAAATCCTTCATTACAAATGAATTTACTAGTTTTTTTTTTGAGCTCATTGATATCATGCATGTTAGACCTTGCAATAATCATGTCATCTACATATAATAACAAGATAATACAACTACCATTATCTAATCTCTTAAAGTAAACATAGTGGTTAGAATGACATCTATTATAACCATGTCAAATTTCAAATACCACTACCTTGGAGATTATTTTATACCATACAAACTCTTCTTCAACTTGCACGCCATTTTTTCCTTACCTTTTACTTTGTATCCCTATGGCTTCTCCATATATATTTCCTCCTCCAAATCACCATGAAATAAAGACAATTAAGCAGTCTTCACATCTAACTATTCAAGGTGCAAATCTTCTACTGCTATCAAACTTAAAATAGTTCTTATGGAAGTCATTTTTACAACTAGAGAAAATATTTCATCAAAATCAATACCTTTTTTTTGTGCAAATCCCTTTATAACAAGTTTAGCCTTGTACCTCTTTTTGCCTCCATCTCCTTCCTTCAACATATAAACCCATTTATTCTGTAATGCTCTTTTACCTATAGGTAATTGAGCCAAATCCCATGTTTGGTTATGTACCAAGGAGTCTATCTCCTCTTTCATGCCTTGCTCCCACTCTTGTTAGCTTTTTGGCTCACCACCATTAGTCAATAATAAATGATAAAGTGAAGGAGAGTATCGTTTAGGGAGTCTACTTAATCTGGTAGATCTTATAACTAAACTTCTAAGATTTTGAGGTATTTTTTGTATTTGTTGCACATTTTAATTTTTTGGCACTTTTAGAATTTCATTTCCTATGATTTCATCAAAAACTACATATTCTATATTTGGATTTTTTTATTTTTTCCCTACAACTAATCTCTATACATGACCTTCTCAGAAAAGATCATATATCTAATCCTAATGATTTTATGATTTTAAAAATCCCATAAACGGTAATGAAAATTAATAACTCCATATCCAATAAAAGTACATTTCTTAGATTTTGATTCAAGTTTGGTTCTATTTTATTTATTAATATGGATAAATGCTTCACAATCAAAAGTCTTTAAAAAATAATAATATACCTTTTTACCTGTCCATACTTCCTCTAGAATGCCACCATCCAAAGGATTTGAAGGCCCTCTATTTATTAAGTAAACAATAGTATCCACAACATCTACCCAAAACTGTAAGGGCAACCCTGCATACAATCTCATGCTCCTTACACATTCCATGATTGTCCTATTCATCCTTTTAGACACACCATTTTGTTGTGGTGTTTTTGGAACCATCTTCCCTCTTTGAATACCATGGGATGAACAATAATTATTAAAATCATTACTACAGTATTCACCTCCATTGTCTGATCTGACACACTTCAACTTATTTTCTGTCTCATTCTCAATCAAAGCTTTCCATTTCTTAAAAGTATCAAAAACATCATATTTTTTTCATATGCAATAAACCTATTTTTTCTAGTTGCATCATTAATAAAATTAACATAATAAGAAGAGCCACCAAGGGATGATACCTGAACCAGTTCCCATACATTTTTATGCACAAGCTCTAACTTTTCATCCTTATTTGTCTTCCCAACTCTAAGAAATCTGACTCTCTTTTATTTTCCATACACATAATTCTCATAAAATTCCAAATCCACCTTCTTCAAATCTGGTAATTAATTCTTTGAGTGGAGAAATTGCATCCTCTTTTCACTCATGTGCCCAAGTTTATGGTGCCATAATTTTTTATCCTTTTCTGTAAAAGCTAAAGAAATAAAAGAGTCAACATTACCAGTACATAAATATAATATACCTACCTTCTCTCCTTTTCCTATTACTAGTGATCTTTTAGTGACCTTCCATAAATTTTTTGTAAATGTAACTATGCATCCCTCACTTCCCAACTGCACTAATGAAATTAGATTTCTTCTCAACTCAGGAACATGCCTCATCTCTTTTAGCAACCATTTGTTTTCATTATGTAATTTTATCTGTATCTTACCCTTTCCTACAATTTTATAGGGTTCACCATCACCCAAATAAACCTATCCAAAATCACCTTGAGCATAGTCTTGAAAATATTTCTTATGAGGTGTAGCATGTAATGAAACCCCTGAATCTAACACCCAAGAATCATTAATATTATTTAAAAAAAAGATTAAAGCATCTTGTAACACATCACCTACTACATTTACTTTTCAATTTTTATCTTATTGTCTATCTCCCTATTTCCCTTTTCAAACCCAACAATATTTCTTGAGGTGTCCTTTCTTCCCATAAATTTAACACACTAATGTTCCTCTAGATTTGGATATGCCCTTCTTATAATTACCATGATTCCCTAGGCCCTTTCCTCAATCTTTTTGGCTTCTCCTATAATACATAGTTAAATCATTACTTAATTTTTCACCTATGCTTTTTCATCACATTTCCTCACTATGAATAACACCAATAACATCATCAAAATTTAAAGTGTTTAAACTAGAGACATAATTACTCACAACCATGACCAAGCCATTCTATCTTTTTGGTAATGAATACATATTCAAAAAATCCCTAACCTCATCATAAAATTTTTACTCCTATAGAGCTTCACTGATTTGTGACCATGTTAAATTCATTTAAATGATCATTAACAAAACCACCTTCTAAAATTTATAGATTAAATAAATAATTCATAATAAATACCTTATTGGAGGCTGAGGGTTTTTCATATACTCTATCCAATGCCTTTATCAATCCACTATTATCTTTTTTTTTGAAATATTAAAGGCCACCAATGTTGCCAGGCATAGTCGTATTGTTCCTAGTGCCTTTTTGTCAAGAACCTCCCAATCTTAATCCTTTATAGTCATAAAATTCTTTGTTATTCCATCTAATGGTAAGAAAAGATCCTTCTGATATAGATAGTCCTCCATTTGCATCTTCTATCTCTAGTAGTTTTGGCCATTGAAATTTTTGACCTTAAACTTTCCTTCTTGTGCCATTGCTCCCACTCAAACTAGGAACCCTCTTTTTCTACACGTTTATTTGCTAAGTAAACCTTCGATTATGATACCAATTATTAGGAATACAGAACACAGAGCAATATTAATGAAATAAATACATAATTAAAATGCAAAAAACATAATATAAGATAAACATTAATTTAATGTGGTTCATCCACTATGAGCTATGTCCACATAGAAACAACCAATTCTTCTCTTTATTCAATCCAACAAAATGAAGGCATAAAACCTAAAATACATCTACTACAATCTCCTCATCACTTACATATAATGTACCACCATAATTGCACCACCCTCATATCAAAAAAAGGGTTATGTATAAGGCAAAAATGTACAAACATAATTTCTATTGTTAGATCTGCAACCTAGTAGTGATCATCTCCTAGACCCCTATGGAAACCATAGTGGGGGGGAATTCCCCCGCCGCCCCCCTCACCCCCTCTCCACCCCCCTGAAACTAGGCATTATAATAAGATCAGGCTCTACCATCCAACACATGGGGCCACCACCACCACTATCACTAGCAAAAGGCATATGTCAGAGCTTTTAGTAGAATTATATGGCATTCATTTTTTGGCTCATTGCTACTTATACATAGGATTTTAATATTCTTTGTGTCTCATGATGTTTACATTTATGTTTTTTTTGTTATGATATGATGGGATATGTTAGTATTATTAGATGCACATCCTTAGTTAGCATATGGATGTTGATGTATTTATTACTCTATTTGATTTATGACAAGATGCTAGAGTATAATTTAGGAGATGCATGTCCTACATAAAGAGTCTTGTTTGTTTCTAATGTTTTTCTTAGGATATTATTTTTAGGTAGTGAATATGCAGGAGAGTACTTTTAGAGATGTTCTTTGGTGCCAAATTGATTGTTGGACTTTGGATCACTTGGTGTTTACTTTAGAAAAATAAAATTATGCATCATAAATATGAATAACCTATAATAACAATGCATTTTGTTTGAAATTGACCAGTTTAAAGTGAATATTTACAACTAAAGATAATGATAAAAAATACCAAAACCAAAGTTACAACTATTTATGTTTAAATAAAAAGCAAAGCTAAAAAAAGATGAAAATAATTATTTAAATACAAAATGTAACCAACTTAAAATCAAGATATGAATTATCCAAATTTAATTAGGAACAAGAATGTACTAAACCACAAACAAACATTGAAAAAAAGCAAGGACAAATTGTAAATAAGCCTGGAATCAAGATGTGAATAATCAAGACCCATACATTAACAAGGTGTACTTAAAAATAAACAAGTAATAAAATGATAATACAAATGTAAAAAATTCAATCCCAATGTAAGGCCAAACTCAAAATGTTTACATTTTGTATTTAATCACAACACTAAAAATAAATAAAATAACATAATAAACAAACAAATAAATAAAACACACCAAAAACACAAAACAATAGTATAAAATACAAGAAGAAAAACACAACAAAACACCAATAAAAGCACAAAAAACACCAATAAAAATAAAGATAAAACACCAATAAAAATAAAGAAGCAAACAAAAAAAATCAATATACAAACATAAACAAATAAAATAAAAAAATTAATTAAAAAAAATTAAACAATCAAAGCAAAGAAAAGTGCAATAAGCAAACTATTCTAAGCACACAAAAATAAACAAACACAAATAATGGTTAATCACAATGTTAGTGTAGATAGAAAATAAATTGTTCATGCATGTGTAATAGAGGCATTATGCTCTACAATAGGGTAACCTTAAGATAGGTGATAATGACATTGGTACAAAAAAATACAAATAATAGATACAAAGTTTCCCCCAGGTTATAGGGAAACAATGACACACAAACAAGATAACAAACATTTCCCCTAGGCTATAGGGGATTACAAAATAAATAAATGAAATGGGGGGGGGGAAGAATAAAAGGAAGGGGTAGTCGATCTGAATTTAGATGTACTAGGTAAGTGGACATTACCTACATAGTTCTATGGATGCAAGGTCTAACATGAACTTCAAGCCCAATGTAGTTCTTCCAAGATATGGGATAGAGGAAAATTGATGATAAAGAAACATGTTTAACGTATAGAGGAATATGGGAAAGGTCTCACAAAATGGTTAGTGCCTTTAAAATAAGAATCAATTGCAACATAATGAGATCATAAGAAAATCAATGGGTGCAACAAGGTATTTAATTCAAATGGAAAAGGCACACAATGGTGACTCACAAAACAACAAGAGTATGTCTTGGGTTTCTCACATAATGACAAGAGTGCCTAGGATCAAAATAAATAAAGGTACAAGGCAATATTTTTGGTCTTTTATCATATTAGTTTCTAATGTTTTTATGTTTTTGAGATAAGTAAGGAAAACACAATATAGACAAAGGTATGAGGAACCACTTAACTGAGGAGATACACTTCCAAAGGTAAGAGTTCAAATAATAACTAAACTAGCTGTAATGGGCTATGACAACTAAATTGGTTGCAATGGGCTATGATAGCTAAACTAGCTATAATGGGCTTTAATGCATATGAAGGTAATAGTAAATACCAAGCAACAACAAAATAATAATATAATGGTACACAATGTTTAAATAAGTCCCCAAGAACCCTCCAATAGGCAAAAACCATATGCTGACATACCATAGTACACTTGTCTATAAAATAAATTGTGGATATTGATCAAGCTAAATTACCTCATAAAATGACCCTTGAATGTGTGTAGAATGCTAGTGAATTATTATTAGCATCATAATTGGTATTGGGTAAAATGGTCTAGATGAAAGGAATATTGGTTTAGGTACAATGGAATAAAATAGTTTAGGTTACAATGGTCCAGGGTTACAATGGTTCAAAGTTACAATGATTCAGGGTTACAATGGTCCAGGGTGAAAATGGTATAGGGTATAATGGTCCAGTTTATAAGTATAATGGTGTTGATGTATGAAAGCGTATCATAGAATTTATAGAGTGTTTAAAACACTTCTCATTTCTAGATTCAAAGAATTTATTGCATGAGTAGTTGGTTGTGATCTTCTTGAGATCTTTGGTGGAATAACGGTAAAGCAATTAACTATTTCACAAAATGATAACATAACTGATTATTGGGAGAAATCATGTTCTAAAATCTTGCTTGCAAAAGATGATAGTAATCTGAACCAAGTATAGTGAATTATGATCAAAACCTAAAGTCTAAAACCTAATCTAGCATGGATATTTACAATGAAAAACTAAACTATGGTAATTTGATCAAAAGAAAGAGAAAATAGGAAGGGTAGGGTAGAAAGAAATTTATTTTTGATATTCAATTTAGACATTATGATAAAACTTGAATTTCCTCAAAGGCATGCAATCAAACCAACATATGACATGAAATAGCCAAAGGCACAGATCCTATCATATACCAAGCAAATGTTTAAGGATTTTAAAAATAATGAAAATAAGAAACTCAAATTCACTTAAAGGATTTTCTTCCATAAGAAAATAAAAATTAGCACATCTTCAAGAAAAAAAATAGAAATGAAATGAATCTAAAGTCTTTCAATCAACCTGGCATAAACATAAATTGACAACTCTGCATTCACACATGCACATCTAAGATTCATACAATCAATTCAAATATGAACATTAAACCAAATGTTTGAGGAAGCATCCATGATAACAAAATACACAAATAAATATGAGACAATCTTTGCATAATTACCTTGCTTGCATTAATTTGATCCAGATTTATAAAGTAGTTTTTACTATAAAACTCCCTCCCCTTTTACAAATGATAATACCCCTTCTTATAGGAGACTAATGAGGTATGTCAGTCAGTCATATCAAATGATAATTGAATAAGTGTCAAGGATAACTATCCTTTTACAACATTCTAGAATCAATAACCTTTTCTAGTGTGACTAACCTACAAACAATGTGATTTACAAGTTGCACACATTTTTACAAAATAGAATATTCTTTTTTCAAATGATTTTACATGATTCTTATAAAAGAATATGCTAAGTCAACAAATTTGACTTTGAGATGTTTCTATTGTTGCAATCTTTTGCCTTTACTCCAGGATCTTCATTGCCTTATCATGTTGTTCATCAATTAGTCTAGAATTGATGATGGATTTCATGAATATTTCTTCTTTTGTTGTTTTATCCCTTTGGTAGTAGCTTTTAAGATATCTAACTATGCTTGAGCTAACTCCAAGACATCTTCTTCAAATATTGGATCTTCCCCAGGTCTTTGTCATTTCTCCTGGGTCAAATTGGTCAAGGTTTCCACGTTTTTATATGTAATATCTTCACCACATTGCATGACTATTTTATTGCTCACTCTTTGCAAACTAATAGTCTTTAGATCATACCTGATCCCAACTAAGGATTGAGTCACATGTGGAATTGGGACCTCTATTTTTGATTGGGCTGTTGATTGACTAGGATTAGCCAATCTCTTTGCCTCTTCTTCATGTAGAGCAATAATCCATGGGTTCAATTATTGCTGAAGAGGGATGTTAGTAGCCTTAACCATAGCCCATAGATGATGAATAGTGGGAATATTTTATAACCTTGGTTCATAAATGAACCACTTAGGAAAAGGTGGACCATAGATGATGTTATTCTCACTAAACAAATTGACATTCTCCAAAGGTGGAGTGATAGTCACTTTTGACATCTTAGCTTTTGAGACAATGGCAGTTTTAGCTTTCCTTTTAGGAGGATCAATAATTATCCAATCCAATGAATTTCATTTATTCTAATTGACTTCTTCAACCTTTGTTTCTTCATATGAATTTGAATCATATATCATGGATAATATTCTAGGTGCATTCTTAACAGATTCATTAGGATCCAATGCTATCATATAAACCTCCTATTGAGGTAACTCTTATTATACTATCTTAGAAGATTCAGGAGCTGATGAACTTGAAGTAATTTCATTTGGACTTCTCTCCTCAGGTCCATGCTCTAATTGTGTCTTTGTTGAGGGAAGCTTAAAATAACACGCATCAATCAAGTGATACTGCCTAGGGATTAGTTGCCACATATCCTCCATTTTTTGGTCCCTATTAAATCTAGACTCAAGTCTTATGTTGTGATCCTTCAATATTATAGTGACCTCAAAGTAGGAGGATGCCTTGGTGTATATAAGATCAAATTCACCAATTTTATGCTCATATGGCACATTCAAAATACCTTTGAGCTTAAAATGTTATTTAACCCTTTCATAAGGGTCTCATTGTGTAATATCATCCATCTATAGGTTGAAAGACAACATATGCTTTGATGCAACCTCAATATGATCTCACCATTTGAAAATAGTCTTGCAAATTTGCATAGTAAAATTGTGTAAAAGCCCCTTTCTCTTGGTTTTACAAAATCCATCTATACCATTGAAGAGATGATAGGCCACCTCTTATTTTGCTAATTTATCAGGTACATGAATTGGCAATTTAAGGGGAACATATTGAGTTCCTTCAATCCTTATAACTATACAATCGGGGTATAACCATATGTCCCCCATTACTTCAATAGTATTCTTGATCAATGAAATAACTCTCATCATGTGAATTTAATCTATAGCTTTACTTAAATAGGATATACACAATCACAAATGAGTTAGATGTGGTCTCTATACTTGTAGATGTAAAATTTTGAATAGTGATGTGAAACATCCTGAGTACCACTTGGGGACCACTCTCTCTGGTTGGAAATATTTATGGTAGCACATAGGTCATCTAATAGATAGGATAGATTATAAAATTTTTTCCTCTTCTTTTTCTTGATTGCATATATCTATCTACTTAGGGAGATACTAATTATCTCACCTAATGGAGGAACCATTACCTTTTCAATAATGAAATACACTATGGGTACCCACATTGGTTCTACATATGTTTTACTTACACATCCATATACCTTGTTTAACATGGTCATCACCATTCTAAATCTAGGTATAAACTGACTCACTGGGATGTTCTTAACAGGGTCCACAATGACTTAGTTACCAAATTTCAACCACATAGCGAGGGTGTCCACCATGTTGTGTTGCTTTGCCCATGAATTAATTGAGGTTAGGTCAATTTGGGGCTTAGGAAAATTTTAGTAATACTCAAATAGAATTAGGGATATGTAAGTAATTTTCCTCAAATTATGTTCATTAATCAACATACCCTTACCTATTTTAGCTATTTTGAAAATGGGACCAAGAACATCGATACAATGAAGTACCTCTGATTTAGCAGTCACATAGTGTAATACAGTCATATAAATTGCTACAATGTCATCATAGAGTCTCTTTTATAGGAGGATATTCTCTTCTTCTTTGGTGATAATTGGCTGGTTCTCAATTGTCCAGAATAAGTTGGAATGATTATTGTCCCCTGTATTCAAAAAAGTAGCTACAAACTCAGTGTCCTTGAACACTTGAGCTTCTGCATCTAAGGACATATATAGTTTAACCTCTTGGTTTGAAACATGTTTATGGGCCACCATTTCTATAATTCTAATTAAATTATCCTTTTGTAGACAATCATCCAACTCTTCAGGGTCAAACCAGTGAATTCAAGGATAAATAAGGGCTATTCATATACTCTTATGGATTTTTGAAGGTTTACACAAAGCTCTAATGGTGGTAAGTAGGTTTGAAATATGTGCTTTGGTGACTTAGATCACATTTAAATAATGAATTTATACCTTTCATATGCATGGGTCCATAATATATTTGAATATGACATGTATGCCCATGTGGCATCTCGTGTCACGCTACTCATTTATTTTAAAATGTGACCGTTGTCATTTTAAACACATGTCAACATCTTGTACTTTCTCAATCTTGATGAAATTCACATTTTTGATCTCTCAAGAAGTCCTCTGGCATTGAATTACACCATGGCTATTAATGTTTGATCTAAGCTTACGAGATTAGGATACTTGGAAACTTCTTGTACAATCTGGGCCTTTGACTCCTTAACTTACTTCACACCATTGATATTGATTAACAAGATTGAATACGAGCCATTGATATATATTAGTGGGATTAAATTCACACCATTGATTTGATAAATGCATGATCAAGTGCAGACCATTGATTTCTATCCTTATACACAAGTTCACATGTGGGCCATTGATTTGCTTGATCATTCACTGTGATTATGACATTTGTCAACTTAGAAATCCATCTTAAGATCCTTGACTTGTTGACTTGATGCTCACTACTGTATCTACTTTGCTTGATTAGATACACTCTATTGATCTTGATCTTGAATTATTAACCTCAGGTTTTGACATGGATCATTGATCTTCTATCTGAGCTCTTGAGATTTTGCTATTTGGTGATGTTGCATGCTCTCAAATTTATGAACAACAAAATAAATTAAGGATTGAGGAGTGTAAATAAACTTAGGATAAATTTTAGACTAACGTTTTAGACGTATTAATAAACACAATTAAAACTTACGATAAAATTTAAACTAGGTCTAAAATATAATAAAAAGATCCCATGTAAATATAAATCCCATGTAAATATGCATCCATTTCAAAAGGAACTTAGGATAAAACATTTAGATAAAGTTTTTAACACTTATTTAAATATGGATCCAATCAATTGACCAAAGACCAAAGGTTAATAAAAAGGGTTAAATTAACATTAAAGCATAAAGCCCTAAACATTGTTCATTCAAATGGAACTCCATTAAACCTGTAACATGGAAACATATGAAGAAAATGTTAGTAACATTAGATAAAATCAAATAAAGATCATGCTATCATGTAAAATGTAAGCTAGAGAAAAACATGATGTTCAATAACAGATTTTGATCAAATTGAATGTTTGATTTGTAGCATAAATTTGTAGAATTTGAATAAGGGTCCTCATTTTTTAGAAATGGGGGTATGTTAACCGAATTAAATTACAAATTATGGGGAAAACTTTTGAAAATGTTAGAATTCAGATACTCTTAGTTTAACTAATAACCATACTACTCATTCCACATGATCAAGTACCATTATCAAGATCAATTCATGATAAAAACAAGCCTTAAAAATTTAGAATTAGGTTTAAACATAAAAAATTAGTCATGTTGTGTGTGTGATTTGATTCATTCACTGATTGCCATAGAATTTAGAGAACAAATTCCATATTTCATGACCTTAATCATTAACATTGACTTATATCATATTTAGATATTCATTACAAATCATGCTTTATGAAAGGGAAGGATTGGGCATTGCTCTGCTCCCAGCCATACATCTATAGCCTTGATAGAGATACCTTTGGCTCCACTCTAGGTCTTGCTTCACTACTAGCTAGGTGTCCATAGACTCGGTGTAGGTTACCATAATCACCTTCGCTTAGATTTTTTTTTTTGATTTGCAATAAGACTCTTATTTTTGTATTTTTTCAAATATATTTAACTTTTTAACAAAGGTTAGGAACCATAATTAGCTAGGTTTTTATAAATTTTCTCAAATGTTTGATTTTCAGAAAATCATCCTTGGTCATAGACTTCATCCCAGGAAATGATTTTCTTTAAGTGCTAACATGACTTTCTTCTAATAATTCAAACTATCATTCAAAAATACACAATCCTCATTGAAATTAAACTTAGATCAAGACAAGGTTTAGAATTTTAAGGAATAATTAATCTAGATATCAATCTTCACCAATTTCTCAAAACATAACATCAAGCTTAAATTTCTAAAATCCATGATCAACCAATGCTTAAGAGTCATAATTGCATTCTTGATTTGTGAAGTTATTTTTAAGTATTCAGATGGATTGGAGCTTGAAAACTGTCTTGAAAAAGACTTATTGAAAGCCAAAAATAAAGCAAAAGAAAAGAAACACACAACAAGTAAAAAAGATAACTACAAAAAAAATATTTACAAACAAGGAACAAGAATGAAACTAATCTAAGCCTACCTACACTAACTCTAACTAATATTACAAGTTACTCCATGAAGACTTGAGGTGGTACAATAGAGAAGTAATGTTTGAGGTATTTCCTATGAGTTGGCAAAGTGAACTATATTTCCTACAAGTCTTTGAGTTTGAAGGTGTTATCTCCCAATGTTTTGGTAATTTAATAAGGACCAATCCACAAAGGAGTAAATTTCCCATGTTTTCTTTTTGGTTTAGATGCTTTGTCCCATAGGAGAAATAGGTCTCCCTACATGAACACCTTAATCTTTAAATGCTTGTCAAACCATCTTTTGACTATTGTTTGATGTCTGATAAAGTTGGTAAATGCTTCTTCCATTGCACCCTCCATTTATATGATATTTAATAACTTAGAATTGGCAAATTCTTGATCTTCTTCCTTATACTCCTGCATGAACTTGTAAGTTGGTAGTTTGAGAGTAATTGGGAATATTAATTCTTGACCATATACCAATAGAAATGGTAATGATTTTAGAGCTTGTTTCACTCTATTTTTTTCGACCCAAAGAGCATATTTAAGCAATTTATGCTATGTTCTCATTTGCTGAGCTACAACTTTTTGATAGCTTTCATCAAGTTCTTATTAGTTGACATTGAAATTCCATTACTTTGAGGGTAATGATTTGATGATAAATTTAAAAATTATGTTGTTATCATAAGCCTAATTAGTCATTTATATAGATATAAATATTGATCCATTGTCACAAACTAATGATACTAGTGTCATAAATCTTGTGCAAATGTTCTCTTCTAAGAACTTGATTACATCTTTAGTTCTACATTGTTTAGTTGCTATTGCCTCTATCCACCTGGTACAATAATTAGTAGTAGTAAGTACATATTTGTGTCCATCTAAATAATTAGGGTTGATGACCCCTACAAAGCCCAAACCCCATTGAGTAAAAGGTTTTTCAACTATAACTAGATTCAATGGCATAGCTGCCTTTGGTTCCATGGTGTTGAAGATATAACATTTATGACATTATCTAACATGTTTATGAGCTTCCTTGAAGATTTTTGGCCAATAATATCATACCCTCAAGATATTGTAAGCTATTTTTCTTATAGAGGGTTGTCCATTTCCAAGTTTTTCATGAAAAGTACTCAAGATCTCAGTTGCTTCTTCCTTTGAAACACATCTCAAATATATGCCTTCATAGTTATTCCTAAAGAGTACCCATCCTTGATTAATAAATGTGATACCTTGAACCTCAAAGCTCTTCTTTAATCTCTAATCAATACTGTAGGACAAAAACCATTGATTAGAAGATGAATAATTACATCATATCAATCATTTATTTAGAATTGTTGTTGATCAACTTGCATGACACTTAATTTAGGATTGGTGTTACCAATTAATTGAATCAATCCTTGACACCTTACCAACTTGGTAGTTTTCATCTCAAAATCATACTCATAGAGTATAAACATCCATTTACCTCTTTTCTCTCCTAGTTCACATTGACTAAGCATAAGTTTAGCAACAAGATCGATAATATTGCATGCACTTTATTCCTAAGAATATAGTGTCTAAACTTCTTAACTGCCTTAACTAAAAAAAATGCTTATTTTCAATCAAAGAATAATTTAACTCAACATTATTAAAATTAGTGCTCATAAAATAAAATGGATGATCACATTTATCTATTTTTTAAGTCAAAACAACTACTATAGTATGATAAAAAATAACATAATAAAGATGAAAATCTTTTATGAAATCAGGGCTTATCAACACCGGTGCCTGTCTTATTGCTTCTTTAATGTCCTTTAAGGCTTTCCTTAATTATTCATTCCATATGACCTTGTCATCCTTATTCAACATGTCATTAAGTGGCTTCACAATTTTTACAAAACCAAAAATAAACTTCATCATGAAATTGATTTTCCCAAAGAAAGACTTTAATTATTTTTTACTATTTGAGGAATCTATACTAGATATGGCATTAAATCTATCTGGGTCTATAGAAATCCCATCTTTGGTTATAACATGTCCTAGTAACTTCCCTTTTTTAATGCAAAAAATGCTTTTCTTAGGATTAAGGGAAATTCTATATCTTCTACAATGCTTAAATACCTACTGTAAATGCATAACATGGTCTTCCCTATTTTTAGAAAACACATCCATATATATAATTATCCACTTACCTATGAGACCTTGAAAGGCACAACCATAGCTTTTTGAAAAATTTATCCTGCATTTATTAGTCTAAAAGGTATTCTTTTGTAAGCAAAAGTTCCCCACTTTGTTGTGAATGCAGTCTTCATTCTGTCCTCCTTATTTACAAGTACTTGATTATAACCTGAAAAACCATCTAAGAAAGACATCATAGCAGAACCACTAACAATTTGAATGACTTGGTCAAGGGAAGGTAAAGGATAATTATCCTTTTCAGAAGATCTATTCAAGTTTATAAAGTCTATGCATAATCTAATCTCTCCATTTTTATTTCTAAATTGGTACTAAGTTAGATACCTAGGTGGAATGTCTAATTGGAAAAACTGTTTTTGCATCTAATAGCTTCTTGACCTCTTTATAGATTAATGATTCTAAAATAGGATTAACTGGTCTTTGTTTTTGCTTGAAAGTTTTATAGGGTTTTTTTAATAGAATGGTATGGGTAATAACTCTAGGATCAAAGATCTTCAAGTCTTTCTAGGATCATGCAATAACATCTTTGTACTTGGTTAGCAAGAAAAATCCTTTCTCAATTCTTCTTATGTGCATGCTATACAAATATTTACTATTTAAGGTTAACCTTTATTTCCTAAGTCAACTATATTATAATCCTTCCCACTTACTTTGGGAACTTTAATAGTTTTAGCTAGCTTGTCTATGTCAAACAATCTTTCTAAGGCAATCATTCCCTTGGGAAAATTGTTGTCATTTAATTATACTATCTTGTCATCAATTTTATCTTCATCAAGAGAATTTTGATTGACCTCATCAATGATATGAGACTCAAATAATATTGAGCTATTCATGAATTCAAGAATCTATTGATCATCATTAAATACTTACAAATGATTGACATTGTCAAGAACTAATGGAGAAGGCACCAATTCAATGTTATGTTTTCCTAGCTTGGAGTCTTGATTTGTCATGTGGTTGGCTATAGATGAAGCAAGTTTATCATTAGGCTTGTTCTCTTCTCTAGGAATTAAAATAATGTTAAAGGCATCAAATTACTCATTCAAGTCCCATACTCTAAACTTATATTTCTTAAGATAAGACAATTTGCATTGGTACTTACTCCGAACCTAATTAACTACTAGTTCAAAATCACCATACACTAGTAGATCTTTGACCTTACATTTGATAGCAAATTGTAATCCTAAGATTAATGCTTCATATTTTTCCAAATTATTGGTGCATGGAAACTAAAATTTGTAAGAAGCATTATAATTTTTCCCAATGGAATTGACTAGAACAATTCCTACTCCAGAAATATATTTACATCTATCACCATCAAAATATAATTTCCAAATTCCAGGCATAACATGAGAATATTTAGAATCACATACCTAAGAAGTGTCAAGAGTGTAAACTCCTGAATCAGAATTGACCATGTTGACCTTTTCATTAGCAACATTGTATTCAGTGATCATGTGTTTCATCTTTGGTTCCCTCTCAATTCAAATTTGATTAGGAACTCCCCTCCATGGTAACCACATGTGAGAACAATCAGTTGACATGTATCCATTCAAATATTTGGTCTAATTATTGCTAAGAAACATCCCATAAGCATCTAAAATGTCCACAACTTGAATATCTATGAATTATTGCACTCTTGGCTCCAAAACAAGCTGCATATGTACATTCAATAATTCACAAATCACTTTAACTCTAGATTTTTCTAATTGAGGAACTACTCTATCAGAATTAATAATAGTTAAACCAAAATTTTCAAAAATACCTTTTGGTATGATATTTTCAGAGGAATCTGAATGTAACAAATAATTATGCTAGTTTTTACCAAAAACTCTAATTGTTAGCAAGAAAGGTGGAACCTCTACTTTGTTCTTATACATCACTACATTTGCATCTACAACCTTTTGTGATTTATTAGGTTTTTTGGATAAAGATTCAAGTAACAATTCTATTTGTTTAATAATTTGAATCGATTCATGTAAATTGATATTAGCTTTAATCTTATTCATATCCTCCACTATATTATATCCATTCCCTATAGAATAAATATATGCATCAACATTATTTCTAGTGTTACTTCCTTTTAGAGGTTCTAGATTGTTGTTTGTTGTGGGATCAGGAGGAGTATCAAAGTTGTTTGGTGGAGTAAAACCTATTAATGGTTGATTTTATTTTCTATTACTCAATGGATAAGTCTTCTTTAGATACTATTGAAAAGCATAAATATTCCCTAGAATATCCTCAGGTTCATTCTCATCTTGGATTGGAAAATCAAGTTTCCACCATCAGAGTTGTGTCAACATATTTAGATGCCTTTAAAGAACCAGATGTACATGAAACATTATATTTTTTAATTCCAATTTCAAATGTATCTAATTCATCTTGAAATAATTCAAAATCACTATAAAATTTAATACAATCCAGTTTAGCATGCTTTAAAGTATTATGAACTCTATAATAATTAGCTAAAGCTACATGATAAATGTTTATTTTAGGAATGTTCTTATTTGCAGATGACTCATTGTTATTATTGTTACCATTGTGAAACTAGTTTGTAGGTCTATTGAACCTTTGATAATTTTTTTTTTGTTTGAACTTTCCCCAATATTACCTGCTTATTTTTGTAACTAAAAAAATTAATGTTCAGTTTTTGAACCATTTTCAATATAGAGTCATTTTTATTCTTAGATACCTCTAAATTGTGAACCTGAGTACTACTACTAGCTGTTGGCACCATATCTCTTTGATCTTGTGGATGAAATCCACTTGCAGTGTTATTTAGGAATCCTAAGTTTTGACCAGGATGAGCATGACTCAAAGGCAATTGATTTAAAACTAGAGTTTGGTTCAAATTAGGCATGTTTTGATTAGCATTTGGGATGACATTTAACATAGGAAAATTAGGATTGACATTAGGAATAGAATATGTTAATTAACATTGGGGATGGATTTGGTCACTAATTTTCACAACTTCAGCATAGGCCAAGGCTAATGTATTTATAACTCCAATAGATCTTTTCAAAAACATAGAAGTCATTTGATATAAAGCATCCTTATAGACATCTAAAGCTAAAGCTTCATCAAGTCTATATGGAGCTATAGTTTTGCTAAGCATTTTTTGAAATAACATTAAAATCTCTAATGGTTTCACTTGAATCTCTTTTCATCATAGTGAATTATTGATAAATGACACAAGGACTGATGACATTTCCAAACTGATCAATGCAAATATTGTTAAAATCATTCTAACTGAAAATGTAATTCTTAGGAAGGTTAAGAAACAAATCATATGCTGCATCTTTGAAAGTAAAGTAAACAATCTATAAGTAATATATTCATGAATGACATTCAACAATCTTAAAGCAACCTTAAAAAAATTGATATGTTCTTCAGTAGTAACCACACCTATAGGACTAGAAAAAGGCAAATATTTCTCAAGATTTATAGGTAAGTCATGTACTTGAATAGGCACATTGATGGAAGATCCACCTAACCAAATCATAACTTGATACAAATTGAACATATGAGCACCACAAATAGGTGAAGTAGGTTGAGATTTAGAAACCCTGTGCTTACCTTTATCTTCTTTTGCTTTCCTATGAATATCCAAAGAAAGAAGAGGTAACCTTGTCTCAGACCTTGACCTAGTTCTTATTCTTGGTAGTTCCAGCTTGTAAAACCTATAGTCTATTCAAATCACAACAAATAAGCCCTATCTTTCCATAGACAAATGATCTTTAAGCCAATTTTAAGCAACCTTTGCAAATAAAAATTGAATTCCTATAAATTTTGAGCAAACTTTGAAATTAATGATTCAATTATTCAAATAATGATTATCATCAACTAAATTATCTTAAATATACCTCCAAACTTGTGAATATAAATAATATTTACACATAATTACTATCACAAAATTTGAACATTTTGAATTCACAAAGATTAAATAATCTTTGCAACAATCTGATGTAAATCTTCAAAGAATAGATATCTTTAGATAAATAAGCCTAAAGACTAGTCTAAAACCATGGATGTTAGTGATTTTTACACAATTAATGTAATAACAACACAATTATATAAAGGATCAACTAATTTTTAAACAAAATTCACTAAAATTAACTAAGAATACTTCAAAATCACAAAGCTTTAGCTTAAGGGCCCTCCTTCTAGCACCAATGAAACCCACTTGTTGATGCTTGAAAGTGTATCATAGGGTTTACAGAGTGTTTAAAACACTTTTCATTTTTATATTCAAAGAATCTATTGCATAACAGCTGGTTGTGATCTTCCTAAGATCTTTAGTGGAATAGCGGCAAAGCAATTAACTATTTCACAAAATGATAATATAACTAGTTGTTAGGAGCAACCATGGTCTTAAATCTTGCTTGTGAAAGATGATAGTAATATGAAATAAGTATAGTGAATTATAAACAAAATCTAAAGTCTGAATCCTAATATAACATGGATATTTATAATGAGAAGCTAAACTATGGTGATCTGATTAAAAGAAAGAGAATATAGGAAGGGTAGGGTAGAAAAAAAGTTGTTTATGATCTTCAATTCAAACATTATCACAAATCTTGAATTTCATCAAAGAGATGTAATCAAACCAAAATATGACATGAAATATCTAAAGGCACAGATCTTATCATATAATAGGCAAATCTTTAAGGATTTTGAAATAATATAAATAAGAACTCAAATTCACTTTAAGGATTTGCTTTCACAAGAAAATAGCAATTATAATTTCTTCAAGAAAAGCAATGGAAATGAAATAAATATAAAGTATTTCAATCAACCTAGCATAAGCAAAAATTGACAACTCCGCATTCACACATTCACATCTAAGATTCATACAAGCAATTCAAATCTGAGCATTAAACTAGATGTTTGAGGAAGCAACCATGATAATAAAATACACAAATAAATACAAGACAATCTTTGTAGAATTCCCTTGCTTGCATTAATTTTTTCTAAATTTACAAAGTAGTTTTTGATCTAAAACTCCCTCCCTTTTTACAAATGACTATACCCCTTATTATAAGAGACTAATGAGGTATGTCGGTTAGCCATATCAAATTATAATTGAACAAGTGTTAAGGATAGCTGTCTTTCTACAAATTCTAGAATCCATCACCTTTTCTAGTGTGATTAACCTATAAGAAATGTGCTTTAAAAGTTGTACACCCTTTTAAAAAATGGAATATTCCCTTTTCAAATGATTTTACTTGATTCTTAAAAAAGAATATGTTAAGTCAAAAAATTTGACTTTGAGATATTTCTGTTGTTGTAGTCTTTTGCCTTTACTCTAGGATCTTTATTGCCTTATCATGTTGTTCCAAGTTGTTCTATGTAGTTATTTTTTTATTTCTTTATCCCTTTGATAGCAGTTTCCAACATATCTGAATGTGCTTGAGCCAACTCTAAGACATCTTCTTCAAATATTGGATCCTCACCAGGTCTTTGTCCTTTCTCTTAGGTCAAATTGGTCAACAGTTGCAACTTTTGATATGTAATCTCTTCACCACCTTGTATGATTGTTTTGTTGATCACTCTTTATAAAATAGTAGTCTCTAGATCATACTTGACCCCAACTGAGGATTGGGTCACATGGGAAGTGGGACCTCTATTTGTGATTAGGTTGTTGACTGACTAGATATAGCCAATCTCTTTACCTCTTCCTCTTGTAGTGCAATAATCCATGGCTTTAATTCTTGCTGAAGTGGGATGTTAGTATCCTTAACCATAGCCCATGGATGATGAATAGTGGGAAGATTTTATAACCTTGGTTCATAAATGAACCAATCAAGAATAGGTGGACCATAAATGATGCTTTCTTCATTAAACAAATTAAAATTCTCCAAAGGTGGATTGATAGTCACTTTTAGCTTCTTAGATTTTGAGATAATGATAGTCTCAACTTTCCTTTTAGGAGGATCACTAATCATCAAGTCTAATGACTTTCCTTTGTCCTACTTAAGTTATTCAACCTTTGTCTCTTCATCTGAATATGACTCATATATCATGGATAACATTCTAAATACATCCTCAATAGATTTATTGGGATCTAATGTTATCATATGAACCTCCTGTTGAGGTAACTCTTGTTCTATTGTCTTAGAAGATTTATGAGCTAATGAAATTAAAGTAATTTCATCTATCACTCTCTCCTCAAGCCCATTCTCTACTTGTGTCTCTATTGATGGAACCTTAGAATAACCCACATCAATCAAGTGATACTTCTTGGGGCCTCATTGCCACCTATCCTCTATTTTTTGGTCCGTATTAAATCTAGACTCAGGTCATATGTTCTATTCCTTCAATCTCATAGTGACTTCGAAGTAGTAGGATGCCTTGGTGTATATAAGATTAAATACACTAGGATTATGCTCATATGGCACATTCAAAATACCTTTGAGCTTCAAATGTTCTTTAACCCTTCCATAAGGGTCCCATTGTCTAATATCATCCACATGTAGGTTGAAAGACAACCTATGCTTTGATGTGGCCTCAATATGATCCCATTGTTTGAAAATAGTCTTTCCAATTTTCATAGGAAAACTATGTAAAATCCCCTTTCTCTTAGTTTTACAAAATCCATCTATACCATTAAAGAGCTGATATGCCACCTCTTGTTCTACTAATTTAACAGGTACATGAATTGCAAATTTAAAGGGAACATGTTGAGTTTCTTAAATACTTATAATTGTATAGTTAGGATATAACCATATATCCTCCATTATTTCAATAGACTTCTTGATCAATGGACTAACTCTCATAATGGGAATTCCATCTATAGCTTCACTTAATGTAGGATAGACACAATCACAAATGAACTGGATGTGGTCTCTATGCTTGTAGATGTGCAATTTTGAATAGTACTATGAAATGGTTTGAGTACCACTTAGGTGCAACTCTCTAGTTGGGAATCTTTGTGGTAGCACAAAGGACATCCATTAGATAGGATATCATGTAAAATTCAGTCATATTCTTATTCTTGATTGCATATATCTGTCTACTTAAGGAGATACTGATTATATCATCTAATGGAGGAACCATTACCTTTTTAATAATGAAATACACTATGGGTACCCATATTGGTTCTAAATATTCTATACTTACACATCCATACAACTTGTTTAGCATGGTCATCACCATTCTAACTCCAAGTCTAAAGTGACTCATTGGGATGTTCTTAAAAGGGTCCAAAATAACCTGGTTACCAAATTCTAACCACATAGCTAGGGTATCCATCATGTCCCATGAATTAATTAAGGCTAGGTTAATTTGGGGCTTAGGTAGATTTTAGTAAGACTCAAATGGAATTGGGGATATGTAAGCAATTTTACTCAGATTATGTTCATTAATCATCATACCCTTGTCTATTTTAGCTACTTTGAAAATGGGACCAAGGACATCGATACATTGAAGTACCTCTGGTTTAGTAGCCGCATCATGTAATATAATCATCTAAATTGCTACAAGTCATCATAGGGTCTCTTTTCTAGAAGGATCTTCTCTTCTTATTTGGTGATAATCAGTTGGTTCTCAATTGTCCAGAACAACTTGGAACAATTTTTGTCCCCTGTATTCAAAGAAGCAACTACAAACTCAGTGTCCTTGAACACTTGACCTTTTATGTCTGAGGATAGATATAGTTCAACCTTTTGATTTGAAACATATTTATGGGCCACCATTACTATAATTTCAATCAAATTATCCCTTTGCATATAATAATCTAATTCTTTCAGTTCAGACTAGTGAATCCAAAGACAAATTAGGGATATCTGTACACTCTCAATGATTTTTGGAAGTTTACATAAATCTATAATGGAGGTAATCAGGTTTGAAATATGTGATTTGGTGACTTAGATCACATTTGGATCATGCATTTATACCTTTCATATGTAAGGGCCCACAAGATCTTTGAATATGATGTGTATGCCCATGTGGCATCTTCATGTCACACTACTTATTTATTTCAAAATGTGACTGTTGTCATTTTTGACATGTGTCAACATCTCATGCTTTCTCAAGATTGATCAAATTCACACCATTAATCCTTTAAGAAGTCCTCAGGCATTGCATTTCACTGCAATCATTAATGTTTGATTTGGGATTATGAAATTAGGACACTTGGCAGCTTCTTGTATAATCTGGTAATTTAAATCTTTGACTTGCTTCACACCATTATTCTTGATCAACAAGATCAAAAATGATCTTTTGATATTTATCAATGGGATTAAATTCACACCATTGATCTGTTGAATACAAGATCAAGCATGGATCATTGATCTCTATCTTTATATAAAAGTTTGCATGCAAGCCATTGATTTGCTTGATCATTCACCATGATTGTGACACTTGTCACCTTAGCACTCCATATTAGGACATTTGAATTGTTGACTTGATGCTCACCATTGGATGTACTTCGATCAATTGGATGCACTCTATTGATCCTAATCTTGACTTATTGACCTCAAGTTTTGATGCAAATAATTGATCTTCTATCTAAGTTCTTGAGATTTTGCCATTTTGTGACACCGCATTCTCTCGAATCTATGAACAATGAAATAAAAAAATTAAGGATTTGAGAGTGTAAATAAAATTAGGATAAATTTTAGACTAAGGTTTTAGATGTATTAATAAAGACAATTAAAACTTGGGATAAAATTTAAACTAGGTCTAAAATATAATAAAAAGATCCTATGTAAATATGAATCTCACATAAATATGAATCCATTTCAAAAGGAACTTAGGATAAAACATTTAGATAATGTTTTTAACACTTATTTAAACATGGATCTAATTAATTGACCAAATAACAAAGGTTAGTCAAAAGGGTTAAATTAGCATTAAAGCATAAAACCCCAAACATTGTTCATTTAAATGGAACTCCATTAAACCTACAACATGGAAGCATATGAAGAAAATGTTAGCAACATTAGATAAAATCAAATAAATATCATGCTATCATGTCAAATGTAAGATAGATAAAAACATGATGTTCAATAATGGATTCTGATCAAGTTAAATGTTTGATCTATACCAAAAATTTACAGAATTTGAATAAGGGTCCTCATTTTTTAGAAATGGGGGTATGTTGACCTCAAAAAATGGAATAATAAATAATTTTGGTATGGGGTGCCCCAAGTAAGGGCTCTTGTAGAAAATGGTTGAAAAAAGGTTTTAAAGCATAGAAAAGCTTGAGATGTATAATATTCATTGGTTCTGGGAGTTCTTCACCTACTGGAGTAGCCAATCGGTATACCCCTAAGCCATAATTTACTGTAACCATGTATGTTCCTAGCCAATTGGGATGAAACTTACCCTTATTCTTATATTCAACATTAGTATTCTTTTGATTCTCTTTTAAGACCAAGTTACCAAATTCAAACTCCCAAGGGAGAATGTGATTTTTAAAGCTATAATGCAATTGATTATGATATGATCTTAAATTGTCTAGGGTAGCTAAATGCTTGCCATCAAGAAGTTATATCTATTACAACCTAGAAACTCTATAGTCTTTGTCATAAAAAATATTCTCCAAATAAAATCACAAATAAGGTAGTTCAACCTCGATCAAGATAATATCCTCTATGCCAAATACCAAGGAATATGAAGTGGCTCCTTTAGGGATATGATGACTAGTGCAATAGGCCCAAATGGTAGGAAATATTTGTAAGTGCTAATTACAACCAATGCCATTAACAATATTCTTAAAGATTGTGATAATGGTTTTTTTAGATGCCTTAACTTGACCGTTGCCTTATGGGTTGTATGGTGTAGACTTCTTGTGTTTGATTTTGAATAAGGTATAGAGGGCTTTAACATCTTTATTCACAAATGAACCACCATTATTGGATATAATTTAGGCTGTGATACCATAACGATAGATGATATGATAATGGATAAACTTGGCAGTATAGTTCTTGGTTATGTAAGTGAGAGGAATTATCTCAATCTACTTAGTAAAATACTCCATAGCATTAAGAATGTGTTTGTGTCCATCATAGGATGTTGGTTTTATTTTCTCAATGATATCAAAACCCCATGTAGAAAATGGCATGGTGTAGTGATCGATTGTAGCAATAATGAAGGTGCATGTATCAAATTACTATGTTAATAGTAGGCAACACACTTCTTAACATAATTGAAAGCATCCACCTCCATATTAGGCCAATATTATCTTATCCTAAGGAGTTTCTTGGCTAAGAGTACACCATTAGTTTGGACCCCACACATTCCTTTGTAAACCTCCTTAAACACTAACATGGATTTTCCAAAATATAAACAATGAAGAATCATTCCATCATAGCCCTTATGATAAAACATGTTTCCAAGGATGGTATAATAGGTGAGGAAATAAAGGAAGATTTTTTGGTGATTATGTGAAAGGTTGAGAGGAAAAATTTGGTCATGAATAATCATAAATGCCCTGGTACTAAGGAATTTTAGGTGTGCAATTGGGACTGACAATAGTACAAACCCTCTTTGAATCTGGTAATACATGAACAAGATATAAAAGGTTCTCAATGAGAAATTGATACTCTCTGACATCACTAACAACCTATACCATGGACCCAATTATTACCATTGCATTGACTAATTGGTTATTGGCCTGTGATACCTGCTCAAATTGTAGGGACCTAAAATGTGATTTGAGATTGTCTACAATGTGCTTGTAGGTTACAAGATTTTATTCTCTAGTTTGATACTGGCTCGTAATATAGTTAATGATTAATTGAGAATCCCCATAAACCATTAGTTGTTATATATCCCATTATATTATGAGATGAAGTCAAACAATAAGAGCTTCATATTTGACCATGTTGTTGGTGTAATTGAAGTTGATATGAAATGTCTTGGGGATGAGGTCCCATTACGGTCTAACTAGTAAAATTTTGGATCCAGATCCATGTGAAGTGAAGGATCCATCAAAGTATAATTTACATTGTTTAAGTTCATGAGCCACTTCCTCTATTGTCATAATAGAGTCATTTGGAAAATCAAATGAGTGTTGAGTATCTATAATAAGGGATTTAACAAGTTGATCTATGATGACTTGCCCCTTAATTGTTTTATAATTTTGGTAGTAAATATCAAATTCATTCAAGAGCATGACCCATTTATCCATGCAACCTATAAGAGTTTCTTTGGATAATAGATATTTGAGAGGGTCCACCTTAGATATGACAATAGTTTTATTGTTCAACATGTAGTGTCAAAAATTTCAGGAAGTGAACACCATTGCCAAACAATCTTTCTCCATAGGTGTATAATTATGATCATATGTTATGCATGTCATACTTAGATAGTAGACTGCATGTTATTTACCTTATTCATCTTACCAAGACAAGAGTGGCCCTAGTGCATATTCTATCATTAAGATATAAAGAATTAATGGCTAGCCAGGTGTTGCCAGTCTCAATACTAGTGGGTTAGCCAAGTATGTCTTGAGTTTATCAAATTATTGTTGACATTAAATATCCCATTGAAAAGTGACACCTTTTTTTAAAAGGTATGTAAAAGGATGTCACTTATCTACCATTTGTGATATAAACCTGTGAGTAGATTACAATTTTCCCTATAGGCTATAAAGCTATTTTAGATTAGAAGGTGAATGCATTTCCATGATGGCCTTGAATTTAGCAGTATCCAATTTTATTCCTCTCTATGATACAATGAATCCTAGTAATTTTTTTGAAGTGATGCCAAAGATGCACTTCTTAGGATTACAACAAACCTTGTATTCACGAAGTCTCTCAAAGATTCTTTGTAAAATGTTAGGATGTATTGCATAGGGTCTTGATTTTGCAAGGATTTAATCAATATAATCCTCAACTATATCATACATCATGTCATGGAAGATGATAGTCATGACATGTTGATAAGTAGCACCAATGGTCTTTAAGCCAAAATGCATGACTTGGTAATAGAATGTTCCCCATGGTGTGGTGAACATAGTATTATACTAGTCCACTAGGGATATCTTGATATGGTTATATTTGAAGAATTTATCCATGAGGGACAACTGTCAGGATCTAGGAAGCACAATTGATTACCATGTACAAGCAACTAAATGCGAAATTGAACTAGAATCACAAGTAACTAGAATTTAGAAATAACACAAAATATGAGAGACAATACCCAATTCTATTAATACTCTTCCAGAAGGAAATACAACAAAGAAGATGCCACAGTCTTCTTCCTTAAACACCTCTAGGGCTCCCACACCTCTAGGGTATAAATAGTAAATCTCTTCAAGAGCTCACTCTCTCTCTTACGGTCCCAAAAATCAACTCAAACACAGAGTTGGTGTTCACCTCCACCAGTCAGTATCACTACTGCCAGTACACAAGTACTCCACATACTCCATGACTGAGTACACACTATACTCCAAGTACACAACGTACTCCAAGTAGATCTCACCTGATCTTGCTCCTTGATATGTTGCTGTCACCTTTGATCTTGCTACCCCACAGACCTCCTTTGACTTCGTACACACACACCTGCAAATCAATTATCTTACTTACACATGTAGATCTCCAAACATGGCCTTGCACACCTGTCAACCAAGATCCTACACACATGAAGAACCCTTTTGATTCTCTAAACCAGCACCCCTGTGGATCTCTACCAAAACTTGCACAACCTACAGCTCTACCTGATCATACACACTCGGCACCCCTGTGGAACTAGGAGGAACACACCTTGCTCTCTTCACTCTGAAGGAGCTAACCTTGCTCTTACTCAACTAGCACACATTACAATATAGCCCATGAGTCTATTATATAGAGCTCATGCAAACAATACTTAGACATCTAATTACAATAATTAGATCCATAGCTCAAGACTAAAATTAGCCTTTTAACATGCAAACAACCAATTCATTAACTAAATGTTCGTCAACTAGCAGTTTTGGAACCGCACAGGCGACCGACATCGGTCCCTGTCTGGCTAGAGATGATCGACGTCAACCGATACCTGACCGATGTCAGTTGCTCTGCTCATTGGATATGACTGATGTCAGTTGATCAGACTGACATTAGTTTCTCTACAACTCAACAACCTCTCAACAACCTCCTCCATGTCTGCATCAGTGAAGCTTTTAGCTCCATAACCTAACAATCTCCCACTTAGAGATAAACAATTGCACTGTACCTGTACTTGTACATCATCTAATTTGTTTCTTGGCTTGTATCCCTCTTCAAGCTCAATCTTGAAGACCAACCACCACACATCCTATGGTGCAACTCCTATCATCCAAGTAACCTACCAAATCCAAAGTGCCTGACCCTTAATAGCAAGAATCCTTGCTGTTGGTCCCTCTTAGATACTTGAGAACTCACTGAACTACTTTCCAATGCTTCCTTCCTGGATTGGCCACAAACCTACTGACAACTCCCACTGCTGGGGCAATATTAGGGAGTACACATGTACTCAACCTCATCATGTGATTGGGGACCCTGTTCTGTGAACTGTCCATCCATAGGTGTGCTACCCAATTCTGCATCCTGCATTACCTTCACACAATCATCCTGTGACAACATCAACTTGTGATCTTCCCTATCTCTAGGATACTCATGCCAAAGAATTTTGCTGCTCCCAAATCCTTCATGGCACACCATTGAACTAACCTTACCCTTAGCTCAATAAAACCCTGTATATCTGAACCTGTATTAAGCTCATCATCCACATACAGTAACAGGATAATGTCGTGACCATCATCTACCCTAGTAAGACAAACACAATGGTTACACTGACATTAACTAAAGCTCTGCTTTGTCATCCCCCTGTCAAACTTGTACCACTGTCTTGTAGCTACCTCAAGACCATATGACTTGGCCTTCCATCTCACATGTCCATTCTCTCTATTCTTTAACCAAGGAATCCATTTGTCTCTTAGTGCTTTTATCCCAGCTAGCAACTCTACCAAATCTCCCATTTGGTTCTTCTCCAAAGAATTCATGCCATGCTCCCACTATTTTCTAGATCCTTCCTGCTCTGCAGTGAGCAATAAGTAGTATAAAGAAGAGGAATAATGAATTTGAGGCTTACTTACACTTTCAGTCCTCCATATGGGCGTTTGAGACTCTTAACAGCTTGATGTCTGCCCAAAATCCATTCTAGTGACCAACCTCGGTCACCACACAGTCTGCATCTGACTAACGTCAGTTCCATGCTACTGTCCAGGTCACCGATGTCAGTTATCCTACCGACGTCAGTCTCCACCTGCCTGACACCATTGGCTCCTTTGGTCTACACATGACTGATGTCGATACCTATCTATTCGATGCTAGTTCCTCCTAACCGACACTGGTACCTATGTTCTCCTGTGAGTGATGAATTTTTACCTGTGAGCTCTCTTTGGATCAAAACCCTATCCAAACTGCCCTACTTAGAGTTACTCAACCTTCTCCACTGATCTCTGTCTGTCATCTCCTCCATAAACACCAAGGCTTTCCAGTTCTTAAGTTTGTCAAACACATCTGACTTCCTCTTAAGAACATGCATCTCCTTCTTGCTCATGTGACCAAGCCTATAAAGCCACGTCTTTGCAACATAAGAAGAATCAGTAATACAAGCAAGTAGATATAGAGTACCTACTTTCTTACCACATGCTAATTCAAGTGCATCCTTGGTAACATTCCAATAATCCGCTGTGAGAGTTCCTATGCATCTCTCATCACCCAACTTTCTTGAAGAAATTAGCCACATTTTCAAGACTAGGACCTGCATGACCTTCTTCAACACCCATGTGTTGGCCATATGCAATTTCAGCCGCTCTTCCCCTTTGCCAATACTTTGACAAGGCTCACCAACCCATAAATAAATCTTTTCAAAGTCTCCATGGACCTTAACATGGAAAGATACTCTATTTGGGGCTGCATGGAAAGAGGCAACAAAATCTATAAACCAAGATTCTACTTTATCCAAGGAACATCCCAGAGCATCCTGTGCAACAACACCTACAACATCTACTTCTTCAGTTCCTTCATGCTGATCTTCTACCAACCAACAATATTTCTTTACCTGCTCTTTCTTTCCATTCTTAGTGTACTTTCTTTTGCCATTGATATACTCCCACTCAATCAGAAAACCTCTGAGAGTGACCTGTAATCAAACACAAACTTGCTCCCTGCAACCTTAGCTCTGATACCAACTGTCAGGATCTAGGAATCACAATTGATTACCATGTACAAGCAACTAAATGCGGAATTGAACCAGAATCACAAGTAACTAAAATTTATAAATAACACAGAATATGAGAGACAATACCCAATTGTATTAATACTCTTCTAGAAGGAAATATAACAAAGAAGATGCCACAGTCTTCTTCCTTACACACCTCTAGGGCTCCCACACCTCTAGGGTATAAATAGTAAATCTCTTCAAGAGCTCACTCTCTCTCTTACAGTCCCAACAATCAACTCAAACACAGAGTTGGTGTTCACCTCCACCAGTCAGTATCACTACCGCCAGTACACAAGTACTCCACATACTCCACGACTGAGTACACACTGTACTCCAGGTACACAACATACTCCAAGTAGATCTCACCTGATCTTTCTCCTTGATATGTTGCTGTCACCTTTGATCTTGCTACCCCACAGACCTCCTTTAACCTCGCACACACACACCTGCAAATCAATGATCTTACTTACACATGTAGATCTCCAAACATGGCCTTGCACACCTGCTGACCAAGATCCTACACACATGAATAACCCTTCTGATTCTCCAAACTAGCACCCCTATGGATCTCTACCAAAACTTGCACAACCTATAGCTCTACCTGATCATACACACTCAGCACCCCTGTGGAACTAGGAGGAACACACCTTGCTCTCTTCACTCTGAAGGAGCTAACCTTGCTCTTACTCAACTAGCAGGCATTACAATATAGCCCATGAGTCTATTATATAGATCTCATGTAAACAATAATTAGACATCCAATTACAATAATTAGATCCACAGCTCAAGACTAAAATTAGCCTTTTAACATGCAAATAATTGGTTCATTAACTAACTGTTCATCAACTAGCAGTTTTGAAACCGCACAGGCGATCGACATCAGTCCCTGTTTAGCTGGAGATGACCGACATCAGCTGATACTTGACCGATTTTAGTTGATCTGCTCACTAGATATGACCGATGTCAGTTGATCAGACCGACATCAGTTGCTCTATAACTCAGCAACCTCTCAACAACCTCCTCCATGTTTGCATCAGTGAAGCTTTTAGCTCTACAACCTAACAACAACATCTCATACCCTATAATTAATTTGAAAATCATGTTGATGTTGGGTAGAGGGAAATCATATTTAGGACATGCTTTGTTGATATCTCAAAAATTATTAAAAATACATATACCCTATGGATTTTTGCTCACTGGGACTATATTTGATATCCATTTAGAATAGTCCAATGGTCTTATGAAGCCAAATACCAATAATATTTATAGCTCCTTTACTAATACAATAATGCACAGGTGTATCTTTCTCAATTTTTGCTTGATTAGCTTAGCAATTGGATGTACTACAAGGTGATGCATGACCAAGGCAGGGTCTAGGCCTGACATGTTTGAGTAAGCCCATGCAAATTTATTAATGAAATCCCTTAAAATAGTGATAATATAATCACACTCTTGATTGGTGAGGGATGGTCCTAGATAAATAATCTTGGGATCTTCATAGGTTCTAAGGTTCATTTCTATTGTATTCTCTACAATGAGTGTGGAATCATCTTCCAAAATAGTGGGTAATGTTTGATACTAATCCTCTTCTTTAGCTATTGGTTGTGTCACAAAGCTCATCATAATGATAGGAAACTAAGTATGCTCGTTTTGGTAATGGCCAATTGACAAATTTCTCTAAAAAATCTAGAGCATGATGCTCAAAGGATTTTTCTTGTTCAGAGGTGGTACTGGTACTGGCTATAGAGCTTGGACTCAATGGACACCTCACTTCCTATGGATATGAACAAACTTCCTCATACAAGAGTGCCTAAAATAGGTTTTCACTCAAAGGCTTATCTTTTTATTTACTATTTTCTTGACCAATGAGTGCCTCAAAGAGGTTTTCACCCAAAAATATTGATGTTTTATCTTTTTTATGACCAAGAAAGCTTGCCTTCTTTGCAAAGTAGGTGGCAAGGTCTAACAATAAGTCAAATCCTTATTTATGATCACCAAGTGGCAATCCATCTCTAAGGCCCATGTACTCAGCAATAGAGTCCTCATTCTAAAACTCATTAAGGGGTATACTAGAATTTTATTGGTCCCAATTTATAAGGTCATGATGGCAAAGGGTAAGGGGAGAATGGGCTATGATAGTTATAATGGATTTGGAGTCAAATAGGTTAGTGTTAGATAAATTCATCATAGGTGCTATAATGGGATGTTGTGTCACTGTCAAGAGTTTCTTCATTAGTTCATAAAGAGGAATCACTATCAAAATGCATGAGGTCACCCATAGGTAGTATAAATCTGAGACCTTAGTTCATAATAGGTTTATTGGAAGATAAAGGTTCCATAATAGCTTGCTCACATGGCCCTAGGCCTTTACCTTCATAATCCAAACTATCCATAATTTGATTAGGGATAGGGTACTTGGTATTCTTAAAACAATTGGTGAGGTTGTTAGCATATTATCAATCTCCTTCAGTAAAGGATTCCTAATCCTGATTTGGTGAAGTAGTTGGTACAAATACCATTGGTTATTTCTATGTTTTTATTTTGACAAATCATGTTGGGCCTATTAAGGATTTCAAAAGGTTTGGGTCCACCATATGACTTAGGATATTTATTCAAATTTCTAATATGAAAAGCATATTTTAGATGATACGTGTAAATGATGGTATTCTCAATAGTGAATTGGTTTACAAAGGCTATAGGAAATAGATCAACTAAAGTGGAAGCAAGATCACTAAGGTCAATATAATTGGATTTATGAGTTTCAAAAAATATAGATTTATTCTTCTTGGTTACAAAAATTTGAACCTGGGCAATAGTTATAAATTTTTGTATTCAACCTCTAGGTGTTTGAAATATTGGTATGGCTATAGATCAGCATAAATGGTGACCTCGATTAACAAATGGGGGAACTTGAGGCATTGATGTAAGGTAGAAGGGACAAATAATACTTAATGGATCTAAGGATGAACAATAAGTACATTATAAGATAGTTCAATGTCCACAACATGGCACAGGGTATCATGAATTACAATCCCAATAATGATTGGCAAGCAAATAGGCCTTGAAGACTCTCTTTTGACATTATAATGCTTTTTGATTGATATTATTTTAGGCTACATGTCCTTGGTAGGATAACCCAACCACTGTATCAAATTTAGTGATACTATATTCATCCTTTAACCATTATTTATAAGAACCTACTTGATCTTATGGTGAGCGATAACAATCTCAATATACAGTGGGTTATTATGGCTAGGACTAAGGGAAAACATATCTCATTTATCAAATACAAGTTGATGGATTAGAGATAGATGCCCCACAAAAGTTTGAAATTAGGTAGGGTTAATGTCTTCAAGAATAGTGGACTATTAGAAGAAGTCATTGAGTATGGTCCTATGAACATTTGACGTATATAAGAGATCTAAGATATAAATTTATGCAAAAGTTTTGATTATTTGGTCCCAAATACTATATGACTTCTCAATAGTTAGATGAGAGGGTTTGGCCTTGGCTAGTACAATGTTCATTTTAGGATTGGAAAGCACAGGGCTCAAATTTGTCTCTATGTTAGAAGAAGGCAAAGGGGGGCCTTAAATGGTAACTCATGAGAATATAGTTATGATTGTGTAATTTTGAAGCAAAAAGGAGTCATTATAACTATAATAATTAGAAGGTGGTCCAAATATAATAACCCATAAAAATTGAGGCACAATAGAATTAATTAAACCTGGTGTGGCATTACTTGAAGAAGAGGGTATCAAACCTAAAATAAAGGGACCAATGATTCAAGAAGTGTTGGATGGTTCACAGGTTTTGATTATAATGTTGGTAATGTGATTACCAAAAATACACCCTATGGTGTTATTATAATTCTACAACATGGTTTTGTAGCCTAGGTTATTAGCTTGGGTTTTATGATCCTGATTATGTTGATTTGGTTTTTGACCTTATGCTTATTGACATTGGACTTGACCTTGATTTTAATTATTCCTCTATAATTGTTAGTTATTCTTGGGAAATGGGTCTTTGTAAATTCCCATATCTTGATTGGTGTTCTGTGTTGTTTGTTTCACTTTAATTTTATCACTTTCAATCAGGTCCTCAATAAGATGCCTCAATTATATGCATCAATAAATGGCATGGCCAATAACATGATGAAAATTGTAAAACTCATCTTCTCGATACTAGTCAGGTTTGGGTTGATATTCAAAAAATAGTTTTGGTACAGGACATACAATCAAATTGGCTTCTACTAACTTCTAAAATACTACCTCAACAAGTTCTCCCAATTTACTGAATGGTCTATATTTATTGAACGCTCTATGTGGAGGGTTTATTTGAAAAGTGGTTGGTGTATTGGGTTGTACATTTAGATCTGGTAGAGCCTACACTATTTGTACATACCATGATTATATTACTCTATTACCAACCATGTTCTTGTTCTTATTAAAAACCTTAGGTTTTTTTACAATAGTAGCTTGAATAGGTGGCTGAGTCAGATTAGATATTTGACCCTGAGAATAGATTTTCATAAGGCATTTAGTTATAAGTGACTTATCAATCTTCACACATTTCTCAATGATTTATTTGAATGTGTTGGCACAAATGAGTCTTATATTATGATCTACTTTAAGGTTTAGGTTCTATGCAAAGATATCAGCTAGTTGCCTATCTAACAAGTTGTGTTAAAAATGACCATTTAGTGATCTCCACCATTGTAGGTATTCTACAAAGCTTTATTCATCTTTTTGTCTTATTTTGCATAAATCAACCACTATAAACTCATGCTCAATGTTATAAGATAAATGGATAACAATTTTTTTTCTGACATATCACTCCAATCTATCACCAATCCATTAGGCAATTTGAGGATCTAATCTAAAACTTGTCCAACCAACCTACGTGGAAACAAGTAGAACAAATAAACACTATTATATGCTACCTCTTGGCATAACATGAAAAATGATTGAATGTGTTCTCTAGGGTCACCTTTACATTTATATTTATCAAAATTTGGTGCCTCAAAATGAGGAAGAAAGAATACCTGAAGAATGCTTAAGTCAAATGGATAAAGATGTATCTCATCAAACTTATATTTCTTGACCCGATTGCCTATTTGACTATTTCCTTCATTGAATTCCACTCTTGCATGTTCAGTGCATTTTTTGGTGGAATATAATTTTGATGGGCAGGAATATATCCCTCGTACATGGTCCAATTAGGGATACAAACCCTTTAGCCATAGTTTTGGTTTTGGTTTACCCTTGGATTTGAGTAGGTCTGACGTTGTTGGTTCAACAGATTTTCTTATGGATTTATAGATGTTTGATACTGATTCTTAAGAGTCTATTATTGTGAACTATAGGAAATCTACTAGTTTTGGGGTACTTTTTATAATTTTACCAAAGGGCATTGCCATTTTTGGTTTGAAAGGATAACTTCTTGCATTTGGGAAGAACTTGGTAAATTATTTTTAAAAATACCCCCAACTTGTGATGTGTCTTGAGAAAGTTATTGTTGTAAATGGGCAAGAGTATCATGATGGTTAAATAAAGTATACTCCGTATCAACTATAAAATTTCTATGAAGTATCTATGGGTTTATTCTATTTAATATAAGAAATAAGGTTTGCATCAGATGTTGGATCGAGTAAGGCTTAATGTGTTTAGTCTAATTTTTGTTCTTACTCCCTAAAAGTGGTATTATAAATGTCATATCTAAATAAGATATTGGGTCTATGACAAGTTTATCAACATACCATTGACTAATTTATTAGATCTTGGTTGTAAGATCTTGATCATTTGGGGAGGACTTCACAAGTGGTTCTTTCCCCTTGCTAGTAGAAGCAATATTGGATTTTGTAACATGAGTAAGAGGTTACTCTAGCTATTTATCCTCTACTCAAACAAACATATGCAATTATTTCATTGGGAAATAAAGTAACAACCTAGCTTTTGATTCTATCAACCTCATGAGATATTCAACTTTGTCATCTATAGGTTGTTATTCAAAATAACCTTGATCAAATCCTATTATAGTATGGATGTCATCAAACATGATGGAGTGTTCTTCTCCATCATAATAATGACCTTCCTCATGAATAGGGGCATAATATACCCCACTATGAGTACACCTTTACATGTTTGAAGGTGGTTTTATAAATTTGTGAAATGTTTTGGATTTTCATTTACAAATGTCAAAAGGTATTTAGACTATTTGATCAAACAAATACAAGGTGAATTTGGATAAATAATTAGAAATAAATGGCATGATGCCACACAATTAGAATAAAGTATTCATGAAAATACTCGACCTTGGTTGGTTAAAATCAATAATTATAAGAGGGTAGATAACCTTGAAGCTTAGGGTGCAGGCTAACACAAGAAAACCTAAGTTTGAAGTATGTTAATACCATAAAAATATGATAACGACTGTGGTGGGTTGTGATTAGAAAATTAGAAGAAGACTTTTTGGATCAATAAACTTAGGATGTGAACTAACAAACTTAGGATGTGAATTAACACAAGAAGTCCTAAGTATAAAACCCAAAATAAATGGGCAACACAATGATGCATCATATAAAAGCAAGTCAAATGGTCAAAGAACTTAAAGTGTGAGTGAATGAAAGATAACATTAGTCCAAAATAAGAATAAAATGAGAAAAGTCTAGATAAGAACCTTGAAACCAAATAGAAATATTCACCCAAATTACTCAAACCAAACATAAAAGGTGAACCACCCAAGCCCAAGTTGTAATCAAGACTCTGGCATAGACCAATCACAAATTAGATTATAACTTAGAAAGGTAAAATTTAAAATTTGGGTTAAAAAGGACTTTAATATTTTCAAGTGGTGAATAGTATAGACTCAGACAAATAACGTAATGACACTTTTTAGAAATACAAACACAAATAATTTGATTCATTTTTTAACAAGGCTAAAATGTTTTAAATTTGATCATCATAATGCCTCTTTGTTCAAAAGATGGTGTATAAAAAGTGTTTGGTTTTTGGATTGTTTTGGTACATGTTGTCACCAAATCTTGTACCCTAGAGTTGGTCATTTAAGCCTACTCTAAGATTTGGGCAACACTAAAATACCTCTAGGCTTATGGGTTGCTTATGGTATAGGTATACCTCTAGGTTTAAGGGTTAGCTCGCTAGATTGATCCTTGAATGATTATCACCTACACTAACTATTTGCTTGTGTGAAAAGGTATAGAAGTAGACATGAAAATAAAATACTCTAAAGAGGTGATACACTAGAAATATCTCCACTAGACTACCATACCGTTGCAATAAGAGGCGTGACTCACAATACTAGTCTTAAAATATTGAATTGACTTAAAATTAGTATTTTAAACATGGAGGTGATATGATTTTAACTACTCAAGGTGAGTGAACCAGAGGTTAAATTAAAATTAAGATAGACAAATTCACTAGATAAACTTGACATGTTAGAGAGAGAGAGTTACTTGCATCAAACATGAAAGGGTTGAGAGAAGTCAAGGATAGATACTAATCACTTGACATTTCACTATACACCACTTCACACACTTAGAAAAGATAGATTTTGAAATCAAAAATAGATTTCATATCTTATTTAAAAGGTAAAATATAGTATCAAACCAACATGGCTTCTCCATACTAGGTGTGGATTAGATTACAAGAGCCAAAATGGCTTGCACTTATAGAGCATGGAGAAGAGAGAGAAGAAATAGAAGTGAAAAGATCATAATGCCACATTTCAAGGCATGAAAAATAGTTAAATTATAAGAGAATGGGGTGTGGAAATAGGTCTAGAAGTCTTTTTGTACAAGTGTCTCCCTTGAAGCATAAGAAACTCCTCAAATTGGTATAGTGACCTTTCATCTCCCTTATTGAAATTGTCTTCATGATGTGGCATCTCTTGACTGATCAATAATGGACTAGGGAGAGATGAAACATGTGAATTATCTTATATGGGTTGGAAAAATTCCATGATAGTATTCAAATGCATCCCAAACTACTAGCCATCTTCTTGACACTTGTACTCATCATCTGTAGTCACTCATTATTTTTCTAGGCCTCATTCTTCACATTTGTCATCCAAGTGGCCTTCAATTTCTCAAATAAATCAATGTAAGAGGAATTATGAAACTTATATAGAGTCTCTTTACCTTCCACTCTATTAGGTAGACCTTAAAAGGTCCCAAAAATAGACTTCTCATTCTCTCACTTGGTAGTCACCTTATCTTTTCATTCCTTGTCTAAGACTACCTACAGTGAATGGTGTAGCAAAGATGTTTATATGATTTTTATGTGGAAAATATGGATATAGGGAGTTAGGATAAGTCCAAATTTACCTCCAAAAATTATTCTCATCCTTCAAATATCCTCTGCACCTAAAAAACACATAAAAAACTATAAGAAGCCCTATTTTCACCCTATCCGTACAAGTAGGTTTCAGACCAAATATGTTTCATGGATATTGAGAGAGTTATACACAAGTAAAAAAACTTTTATAGGACATATGACCCCCTTTGAGTTCATATCCCTACATATTTACTCCATTGGGTCAAAACCAAGGGTTTAGGAGGGTTTTAGTAGGTTTTGGCTCTTAGGGATAGTTCATAAAACTTGGACATCCAACTCATAAAAAAATGTCAATAAATCTAAGTTAGGGACACAATTAAACCATACCCAACTCCTTGTAGAACCATGCAATAGGTCTGTATAGGTATGAGTGTTTGAAGTTGGCCTATCAATCTCTTGAGTGCATTCTAGACACCCTTGTCATGGTTTTAGGCTAAAAGTGGCCCCTCTAAGTGGTTTCCTTCAAATTTATGGATTAAAAAAACATTATTTTCTCCCATTAAGGTATTCACATATTTTATAATGGTCTTGTGGTTATACAAATGGAAGCTAGACGCTTGTAGGGCTTTAGGTCTAGTCTAGGCCTAAAAGGCCTAATTGTGTCCTCTTCATACATGACCACCTCTAAGTGTTAATACTAATTGAAGAGTGTTATACACCTTTTTAATTATAAAATAAACATTAAACACCATTATAATGTGATTCAAGACTTTCCATCCCATGACCTTACCATTTACCTACCTTGTCTGCAGTCTTCTCATTCCTAGAGTGCCCTCTATCTGAGACAAAACATAGCGAATCTCACCTATTTGATTGGTAAATTTGAGGATATGGATGGTTATAATAGGTCTTAAGTAATTTATACACAATTTTTTATGTATGTATCACATTTATAGGGTCCTCAAATTCATAAACTCTAAGGCAAACCTATATGACTGTGTACTAAGCATAGGGATTGAGCTAACTAGAGGTGTGGTCTGAGATTTGAATTGATTAGTGTATTTGTTCTGAGAAATTCATAAGATATAGAATAATAAATCTAAGAGGGCTTATAATTTTCAATCTATCTTAAAACCTCTACCATCTTTCCAAACTGATTCATCTACTTGCATAGGCTAGTATGTTTACTGTAGTAGACTATAGGTTGAGCTTTTAGCTTAACCTCTCTATTTACTTACTCTAAGAATCACATAATATGGTCATTAACACTATGATAATGTTCACATTAATCTTGAATCCATAATTAATTATGATAATCTTCAAACCTTGCATCCATTACTATCCCTAAGTAGTCTATCTGCTCAGTCAAACTGTGTCACCTATAGGTGATAATTAGGGGGAATTAAAAGGGTCCTTATAGGTATCAATTTGTGTTTTAATAACACATTAATTTATCCTAATACTTATATGGTTATTATACCATTTTCACTTTAGTTAACACATTATGCCTATAGGGTTCTTAGCTTCTAGTCTCTAACCATCAATATTCTATATGCTTACAGTCAGGCTGTAGGTGACATCTTAAGAGAAACAAGAATCTTGTAGGTGATGTTAGATACTTGAACTTTAAATTCACCTTTTATGAATATTATTGAGGTCCTAGTGTCATCTCTTATCTGTATGAGTTCATTCTATTCCATTAAGACCATAGTTTAACTCAATACTATAAGTCATTACACTCTTGGTTGCTTTTAGTCATCTTATTACAATGTTTTCTAAGTGTCATAGGACAAAACCTTCCTGAATTGGAAACCCTTCAAACATATTCATATCTTGATCAAAAAATCCTTTAATTTTTTTAAGTAATTTCCCCTATGCTTGGGATTCATGATGGAAACAACTAGATCTATCAAAACTTTAAGACATTCTACCATGGAAGGATCAAATATATGAGTAAAATGTGATTAAGAGAAATTGAGATAAAGTGTCTCAAAAGAAAATTTCTTGGATGATGAACATGGTTTTAGGTATTTATGCATATGATAGTCTCACCATTATCATTTTGATGTTTTCTATGCTCTTAAACCTCAATGGTGTCTCACATGAGCTCAAACACTTGTATCTCAACATTCCCCTATCCTCTGTTGATTGTACTCAGACCATTGATGGAGTTGCCTATAGGTTCTACTACATGGTATAGGATAATGTGTGGTGAATTGGTTATACAACCAATCTTAAACCTCCTTGAATAGTCCAAACTGATTGTTCACACTTTGAGAGTATTTTCAACACCTTTAAGTCTTCCTATCCCATCACCATGACTATTCAAATCTCTTTTTCACCTGACTGTAGGTGACAGTCATAGGGTTTCTTAACTATGTTTAATTTTTAGATATTTCTCATCATCAGGGGCTATTATTGAGACTTATGGTCACAATATTTAAGATATTTGGAGTAACATATCACCCTTATTCTGAAGATCACAATAGGAAAACATGATTTGCAATTATTAAATCCACTGTCTGGAGACCTCAGTGTCTTCAACTAGCAAGATGAGATGTTATTGCCAACTTTGTTCACACCACATATGAAAAATATATTGAATATAAAATTGGAATTAATATCATTCTCTACCAAAACACACATAATGCTTAGACTCATCAAACCATACAAGCAAATGAGAAAGCCTACAAGTGATAGGAATGTGTAGTTAGTTTTGAGGCAGTAGCATTATTGAAGATGATTCATGAAGTATAGTAAAAAATAATGCCATGGAATGAGATCCAATTATGAGGGTTAATGTCCACCAAAATAACTCCCCTCAACTCTTCTTGACCTATCCATACCAATAGAAAACCTGATGACCTATTTAAACTTGTATAAGAGAGCGATAGAGAAGGTAAACTTATTTTACTCAATTTAGAGTCTGTCAAATCAAACTAAATGAGGATATAAGTTTTGAGAAGCTTAAGGGACAATGATTATGCTTCCCACATGTGCCAAACTATCTTATAGTCTGTATAACCTTCAAAAACTCCTTTTTTTGGAAGCGATCTTCTTATTTTTAACATTTAAACCTACCAAATTTAGTTATATAACTAACAACTGACACTTTCTAGCATCATACACATTTAATAATACCTTGAAACAATTTTATTACCATGGGAACCATACAAGTCTATTAAATGACTCAAAATTGACCTTTTATGACATAGAATGACACTAAGGGTAAATAAAAAACATGACCAAGGATAAAAACACATTAAGTGATCTTATTAAGATCATGATACACATTTTCAACCCTAGTAGACCCATATAACAAGTTTTAATATATAGGGGGTTGAACTAATTTTAGTTTTAGTCAAATTAGTCAACATTTTTGGTGGTTTCCTAGGTGTGGTAAGATAGCTATGCCAAAGACCAATAGCCTTCTCCTATCCATTGGGCTATGGAGTCACCTATACATAGATTTGAACTAAATTGCCTCTAAAAGAAAACCAAATGCACACCAAAAAACAAAAAATAGATACACAATACAAGAAGCTAAACAAACACACCTATGTTCTCAAGAACACTTATGAAAAACACATGACAAACTCAAAAAAAATAAATTAAACACAAACTAACTTGAATGAATATCTTCCTCCTAGATCAAAGGGGAAGATTGAAACATTTTTTGCTCCATGAAATGAAGGAGTGAATGAGACTTATTACCTTTTAGACCTTGGAATTGATATCTCCAACTCCTTCATGATGTTTTCCAATCTCCTTGACATGATCCTCAATGCAATCAAGGTAGCTACAACTAAATCACCTATGATGGTGAAATCTTGCACTTCAAAAACATCAACCTTCTCGTCAGACTCATTAGTTGCAACCATAAATGGTGCTTCAACAAAACACACATCCTTGACTTCTATGGTACTTTGAGAGAGATAAGATTATTTAGCAGTTGTAAGTTCCTCAAGTTCATCAAGAAGATTTATATAGTTCATCCAATCTTGATCATTATCTTCCATGGAAACCACTTACTCTATATTATTATGTAATTAGCCCTCAACTTTTCAAAGTTCCTCAACTTCTTGGATAAACTTCATCTACTACTTCCAATCATCCATGGTTTCCTTCTCTATGAGAACCATGGCCTCTTCAACCTTATATTTTTGTTCCTTGAGAACTTGATCAAATTCAAGGCTGATTACAAATTCAACAAGCTAGGAAGGGATAAGATCTTATTTTGAGGGCACACCACCAAGAGGTAAGGTAGTTTTAAGAGTGTCTTGAATGGAAATAAACTCCTTATCGACTGTGAGCTCATTAATTGCTACTTCAACAAACTTGATACCTTGGGAGTTATCATGTTGTACTTCAAAGGAAAAAACATTTCCAATAACATTGTCAATAGCATCTTCAACATGGAAATTAGGAAGTATAGGTTCTTGCTCCTTCTTATGGACATCAACTAATTCAGTAGATATGGAGTCCTTCTCAAGCACTTATTCTTTTATACCTTGACCAAATCCTTTGTGGACAGCTGTAACATGAACTTCAACATCTTTTACTTAACTCAAAAAGATGGAATTTCACTTGCTTTCACCAAGGGGGTCCCTTTGTTAATATCATCTTCATAGTCACTTGAAGCATCTTCTTGATCAACTGTAAATTGAACTTGTTCTTTTTCACTTACCTCCCAGAAGATGGATTCTCCTTCAAGAAGGGATGAGGTGGGAGGGTGATGGATAGGCTCATAGGTTGGAAAGGGAGTATGAAGTGTGATGGGGGGATCATGAATGGGCTTGGGAATGGAAACTTCTTGAATCAATTCATGGGGAGATGACAAGTTAGATTGATCAATAGGAAAGACACCTTCTTCAATAAGAGCTTCACTTTGATCATATCCTCCTTAAGGCTCTTCAATAGATATAATATCATTTTAAAACCCTTGGTTTTTCCACATTATTAGTCGATCTATTAATCATTGGATATAACTTATTGCCAAGTAAAATTGTTCATTGATATTATATTGGTTTTCCTTTTCAACTTCATTCTACACATCCATCAACTTTTGAACAGAACCTCTCAACCACTCTATGAGATGGTTAAGGATTACATCAAAATTTTCATCCCATATTCTAATCTCTTCTTCATTAAATATCAGACTTGGCATGAGTGCCAATAAAGACTTGGTATGAAATGAGATTGAAGTAAGAGGAGTGTAATAGTGGGGATTGTGATTAGCTTCAATTTATTGAAATAGGAATTCATATTTTATTTTAAATTGTCTTAATCTCCAATAAATAGGATTATCTGATTCCTCATGATAAGATTGATAAGAATCAAGTTGAGATGGATATGGAGACACTTCTTGATAAAGATGGTAGGAGTCATATTGGGGTTGATCGAAAGGTACTTCTTGATACTCTTCTTGATAGCCTTCCTCATAGGCCTCTTCATAGTTGTTCAAGAACATGATGTTCATATGGAAGAGGAATAGGATGATCATAAGGCTGCCATGGCTCATAAGATTGATAGAAATTTTGATATGGATATTGAGGGGTATAACATGGGCCATAACAAGGTTGATAGGGAGGTGCATAGTAGGTATTCCCATTGTATCCATCCATATCAACTTCTTGAGTCAAATAAAATATAAGAATTGTTCAAAATATTCAACAATAGATATATGGGCTACTTACAACTAGATGTTTTCATTTGGAGTCACCATTGGTGCTTGCTTGAATGCTTACAAAAGCTGAAAAGAGGAAAGACACACCAATAATATTTCCACTCTTTTAGACCTTGGTCCCACTGGGTGTGCTTTAAATATTTTCACCAAATATTCTACCCTAGAGTTGGTTGTTCAAGCCTACTCTAATATTTGGGCAACATTGGAATACCTCTAGTCTTGTGGGTTGCCTATGGTATAGGTAGCCCTAGATTGATCCTTAAATGATTATCACCTACACTAAATGTTTGCTTGTGTGAAAAGGGATATAAGTAGACATGAAAGTAAACTAATCTAAAGAGGTGATATATTAGAAATATCTCCACTAGACTACCATATCATTGTATTAATAAGCACGACTCACAATATTAGTCTTAAAATCCTAAATCGATCTAACAATAATATTTCAAACATGGAGGTGATATGCATTAAACTACTCAAGGTGAGTGAACCAAAGGTCAGATTACACTTAATATATACAAATGCACTAGTTACACTTTATGTGACCTTTAGAGAGAGAACTACTTTCATCAAACATGAAAGTGTTGAGAGAAAGCAAGGATATACACTAATCACTTGACCTTTCACTATACACCACTTTACACACTTAGAAAAGGTAGCTTGTGAACTCAAAACAAAATTTAATATATTATTTCAAAGGCAAAATATAATATCAAACTAGCAGGGATTATCCATACCTTGTGTGGATTAGATTACAAGAGCCAAAATGGCTTGCACTTATAGAACATGGAGAAGAAAGAGAATAAAGGGAAGTGGAAAAGTCACAATGGCACATGTCAAGGCATGAAAACTAGTTACATTGTAGGATAATTAAGTGTGTAAAGAGGTATGTAAGTCTTCTTGGATAAGTGTCTCCCTTGAAGTATAATAATCTCCTCAAACTAGCATAGGGACATTTCAACTGCCTTCATGATGGGGTAGCTCTTAACTACTCAAGATAGACTAGGGAGAGATGAAACATGTGAACTATATTAAGAGGGTTATAACCATGCCATGGTGGTGTTTAGATGCATCCATAACTACTAGCCATCTTATGGACATTTGTGCTCACCATCTGTAGTCACTCATTATTCTTCTAGGCCTCATTATTCACATTTGTCATCTAAGTGGCCTTCAGTTACTTAGATAAATATGTGGAATAGGTGTTAAGACAACTATATAGAGTATAATTACCTTCCACTCCATTAGGTAGACCTTAAAAGGTCTCAAAAATAGACTTTTCATTCTCTCACTTGGTAGTCACCTTATTTTTTCATTACTTGTCTAAGACTGCCTATAGTGAATGGTGTGGCAAAGATGTTTCTATGATTTTATATGGAGAGATATGGATATAAGGAGTTAGGAAAAGTTTGAATTTACTTGCCCAAATGATTCTCATCCTTCAAATCTCTTCTACACCTATAAAACACATAAAAACCTATAAGAAACCCTATTTTCACCTTGTTCGTACAAGTAGGGTTTAGACAAAATATGTGTCATAGAGCCTGAGAGAGTTATCCATAATTTCATAAGCATTTATAGGCCATATGACCCCCTCTAAGTGAATATCCCTACATATTTTCTCCATTAGGTCAAAACTAAGGGTTTAGGAAGGTTTTAGTAGGTTTTGGCTCTTAGGGATGGTTCATAAAACTTGGACATCCAAATATTGAAAAAATGTCACTAAAAATAAGCTAAGGACCCCCTTAAACCATACCCAAATCCTTGGGGCACCATGTAATAGGTGCATACATGTATGAGTTTTTGAAGTTGGCCTATTGAGCTCTTGAGTGCATTCTAAACACCCATGTCATGGTTTTAGGCCAAAAATGATCCTTCTAAGTGGTTTCATAAAAAATTATGGCTTAAAACAACCTTATGTTCTCCCCTTAAGGTCTTAATATAGTTTATAATTGTCTTATGATCATATAAATGAAAGCTAGACCCTTGTAGGGATTTAGGTGTAGTCTAGGCCTAAAAGGCCTAACTGTGTTCTCTGCATACATGACCACCTCTAAGTGTTAACTATGATTTTAGAGTCTTCTACACATTTTTACATGCTCAAATCAACATTCCACATCATTATAAAGTGCTACAAGACTTTCCATATCATGACCTTACCATTTACCTACCCTACCTATAGTTTTCTCATTCTTGGAGTGCCCTTTGTCTAAGATAAAACATAGGGAATCTATCCTATTTGATTTGTACATATAAGGGTTGTATATAATAGGTATTGAGGAAATTATACACAAATTTTTAGGGCTGGATCACATTTTTAGGGTCCTCAACTTCATAAACTCCAAGGCATCTCGGGGATTGAGGTGATTGTAGGTGAGGTCTGAGATTTGCCTTGCTCTGTATCTTTGGTATGAGAACGTAATAAGATATGGAATAATAAATTTTATATGGATTATAATGTTCAATCTATCCTACAACCTCTTTCATCTTTCGAAACTACTTCATCTACTATCTTAAACTAGTTTGTCTACTGTAGCATACTGTAGGTCAAGGTTCTAGCTTAACCTCTTTGTTTCCTTACTTTGAGAATCATGTGATATGGTCATAAACACTATGAGAATGGTCATAATCATATTAAATACATCATAAATTATGATAATCTTAAAACCTTTCATCCATTACTAGCCCTAACTAGTTTGTCTACTCAATCAAATTATGTCACATGTAAGTAACAATTAAGGGGAATTCAAAGGGCCCATGTAGGTGTCCATTTGTGTTTGAATAACACATTAGTTTACCCTGATACTTTTGGGGTTATTGGAATATTTTTCACTTGAGTTAACACCTTATTCCTATAGGGTTCTTATCTTCTAGTCTCTAACCATCAATATTTTATATGCCTATAGTTAGGTTGTAGGTGACATCTTAAGAGAAACAAGAATCTTGTAGGTGATGATAGATACTTGAACTTGAAGTTCACCTTATCTAACTATTATTGAGGTCATAGTATCATAAATTATATATATGAGTTTATTATATTCCATTAATACCATATTTTCACTCAATACTATAGGTCACTTCAGTCTTGGTTGCTTTAGTTATCTTAACACATTATTTTTGGAGTGTCATAGGCCAAAACCAACCTCAATTGGAAACCCTTCAAACACCTTCATCTCTTCATCAAGAAACCCTTTCCTTTTGTCAAGGAATTTACTCTATACTTTAGATTCATGGTGGGAACATCCATACCTATTTAAACTTCAAGACATTTTACCATGGAAGGATCAAATATATGAGTAAAATGTGATTCAGAGAAATTAAGATAAAGTGTCTCAAAAACAAATTTCTTGGCCTATGAACATGGTTCTAGGTTTGTATGCCTATGACAGTATCACCATTATCATTTTGATGTTTTATATGTTATTAAACCTCAATGGCATATCACATGAGCTCAAATACTTGTATCTCAACATTCCCTTATCCTCTATTGATTGTACTTAGACCATTGATGGAGCTACTTGTAGGTGAAATTGCAGGGTATAACAAAATGTGTGAAGAATTGGTTCTAAAACCAATATTAAACCTATTTTAATAGTGAAAAATTATTTTTCACACTCTTATAGTGTATTTAACACCTTAAAGTCTTCCTATCTTATCACCATGACTGTTCAAAACTCTTTTTCACATGACTGTAGGTGATAGTCACATGGTTTCTTGACTGTGCTTAATTTTTATATATTTCTCATCACCAAGGGTTATTATTGAGACTTATAATTCAAATAAATAACTGGAAACCATGTTTAATATATTGGGAGAAACATATCACCCTTATTTTGAAGATCAAAATAGGAAAACAAGCTTTGCAACTATTGAATCCACTATCTACAGACCTCATTGTGTCTTCAACTAGCAACCTGAGATGTTATTTATAAATTTATTCACACCACATGTGAAAAATATATTTAATACAACATGTAAATTAATATCATTCTCTACCAAAACACACACAATGATTAGAATCATCAAACTATATAAGCAAATGAGAAAACCTACAAGTGATAGGAATGCACAGTCAATTTTGAGGCAATAACATTCTTAAAGATGATTCATGAAGTATAGTCAACCAAAATTCAAAATAATTCCATGAAATGATATCCCATTAGGATTTTTAACATCCACCTAAAGCACTCCCATTAACTCTACCTAACATGTATGTACCAGTAGAAAACTTTATCACCTATTTGACCTTGCACAAGAGAGCGATAGAGAAGGTAAACTAGTTTTACTTAATATTGAGACTATAAAATCAAATTGAACATGGATATGAGTTATGAGAATCTGAAGATACACTAATTAATCTTCCCACATGTGCTAAACCATTTAATAATTTATACAAACTTTAGAAACTCCTCTTTTTGCAAGAGATCTTGTTTGCAACATTTAAACTTGCCAAGTTCAGTTATAAAACTGACAACTAACACTTTTTGACATTATACATGTTTAATAAAACCTTGACACACTTTTATTCCCATGTGAACCATACTAGTATATTAAATGAGTCAAAAGTTACCTTTTATGACATAAAATGACACTAAGGGTAAATAATAAACATGACCAAGGCTAAAAACACATTAAGTGACCTTATTTAGACCATGATACACATTTTAAAACCTATTAGACCCATATAAATTTTTTTAATATATAGGGGATTGACCTAATTTGACTTTTGGTCAAATTAGTCAACAATACACACACATAAATAGTGTTAGACTTAAAAACAATATAAGTAAACAAGAACAAGAAAACACTAAAGTGTACATCTAATCTTAGAAACTGACAAGGTTGATTTACACTCTTGGATTCCATCAAGATAATCCTTCTTGAGAGGAAATGATGTTTTAATCTAATAAATTTAGATGCACATAAAAAGTAAGGTTTTTAGGCTCCCTCTTCTCTCAAGATATCGTACAGTGACATAGAGCTTTGAGCTACTCACCCTACACAAATAGTACTCCATAATAAATGGGGTTTATCTAAAAAATATAATTTTTTCACATTATAAATGGACCCATATGTGTGATTAACAATAGGTCACAACATGTCATTTGGATCCAAGATAATCAACTTGTTGTAAAAAGGTCTTATCCTTTTTACAACCACTACACCCATCAATTATTCAATGTAGTGTAATGTCCAGATTAAGCCATTGTTACAATGGTAATAGATGCTAAAAGAGGTTATTTAACCACTCAAAATACCATCCCAGTGATTCACCATCTCAATTTGTATAACCCACCACAAATTTGGGTTGAAATGATACCATGAGATGAATTCTTGGGTTAACACTTCCCTAAAGAACCTATGGAGAGGTGATGAAATCTCAGCCTCAAGCCAAGATGTAAGAAATACAAATATAAATCGACTTTAAAGGTTAGTTTGGGATCACCTAAGTCATTTGTATCTTGTGGAGTTCCTTTGAAACATTCCTTTTATGTTTGGACTAAGCGATAAAATAAATAAGCGAAGCACTTTTGGTCACCCAAATTCCCAAAAGGGGATGGGGGAGAATGTACATGTTGAGCTTGGTTTGCAAAAATAACAATCAATTCAAATAACTTTGAAATTAGTTTAACCAATAAATAAATTCCTAAGCTACCATGATTTTTTTTTAAGCCCAAATTCAAATGTGATTAAAATTTGCCGTTGTTTTTGTAAAAAGTAAACTACTAAAGTGTCTTAATCCTATAAAATAGTGTTATAAGCCAATAAAGGGTGAAGGATATCAATTTTTTTTTTTTTTTTTTTTTTAACTCTATATTTTTGAAACAATGAGATCTCACCATTCTGCAGGGCAAATTCACTATTGACAGGGTGATCTCATTATTCCAAAGGGAGATATCACTATTCCATAGAGAGATCTACTATAAAATTGGTTAAAAGATGATCACATTGATGATCAAATGACCCCACCATTCCATAGGTCGATATCGATAATCAACAGGTCGATCTCACAGATCTACAAAAAATACATAAATAACAAAAAAATAAAATAGTCAATCTCACTATTTGTGCACTCAATCTCACCATTGCTCAGGGAAATATCATTGATGTTTAAGACAAATTATTTGTTTATATGGGAATCCTACAGAATTAAAATGTGAAAATTAGAAGAAAATAAGAGCCAAACAACCTCAAAAGAGGGTCTAAATGCATAATTAGAAGGATAAAATGGTCCATGAGATGTGTAGTCCTACCAGGCATGCCAAAATGTAGAATAGGATTTTAAATCAAATTAGTCCATATGTTAGTAAAGTAAACCTAAAATAAGCATAGAAAATACAATGTGCTAAGACTACTCCCTCGAGGGATGATGATAATGAACTCAAGAAACTAATTACAAAATTAATACAAGTAATACATTTTAAGTAGTGACTCTCCCTAAAAAATGGTTAATAAACATGCTTATTCCCAAATTTGGTACTCCAAGTCTTCGTCAATATGGTATAACATGAATCTCCATCATCTCTTAGTTCATCAATGGCTTTTGTTTCTAGATTTGTCAATTTTGGGGAATGAGTGAAGCTTCTCTAGCATTATTTATGCATAATAACTTTTCATAATTTAAGATTGTTTGAAGCTATTTATGCATGTTAACATTACATAATTCAATCTTAAAATTTATGTCCATGGCTCATGTATTTATATATTTTGTTAAATGTTCAGGATTAAACATGATTGTCCATCTTGAGATCAAGATGTGTGGCTGTGAATTGATTTAATTTTGGAGGGATAAGTAATAAATATGGTCATCAATATTTAGAATAATGGAACATTAATAAGGTATGGGTAGCCTTAATCTAGATATTTCCCTCCATTAATGCCTTGTGAATGACACCCCTATGATGATGTCATGGGTGATGTAAATTTGAATAATGACTTTCTAATAAATAGATATTCAAAAACTTTCATGGATTTTCCACTTAAGCTCCTAATTTGGTTTGATTTGCTTAAAATATTTTAATTAGTTTTTTTCAATTCTTTGGAAATTGGTTACACATATAATTAAAATGGTCAAAATTTTTATTTTACTGAGTCATAATTTAACTGGAGTTAAATAAAAAGAAGATGTTAGTTGTGTACAGTGTAATACCCTAGTTAGGGTATTAAAGACATGAATTGACACATGCACATGACATGTATAGCCGAATTAGAAGATTTTAGTGGTCTAAGATGTCATTTTTCTTGGTCAAAATTTGACTTAAAGTGAATTTAGAAAAGATAATGATTATTTGAAATACATTCTCCTAATTAGGGATTAATTAATGAGAATCGACACTTGTACATGATGAGTGTGAATGCTTTAGAGCATTTTACTCATTTTGGTCTAGATTATGCATTGTTGTAGAATATCATTTAGATTTGCAATTTTAGAACAATAATGATAAAAAATAGATGTCTACAACATGTACAATAGATATATTGGGAATTAAATTCCCACCTTGGTGATAACATGTAAATACATAATCATTCTTATATTAAAATGCTAACATGGAACCATTAACTAGAGGAATTGATGGAGAAACTATAGTTACAACTGAGGAAAGGACTAAGAAATTTGAGATGTTGGGGGAATTGAAAACTAGTTGTGTGTGTGGGACCAACCTAGAATCTGATTCCTTAGCTTTTAGCTCTTCACCTAGTATGTAAGATGCATCAAATTCTTTATCTATAATTTCAAAATTGAGTAATGAAGGGTTCAATAGTATGATAACATCAATGATAAATCTTTCTTGTTATGATTTTTGAGTTCTTACATTTGAATTATAGAGATTTTAATCTCATTACCCTATCCTTAGAAAAACTAACCAATTACAATACTTCCTCATTGGTTTTATAAACAATCCATTCAACTTCTTTCCTAAAGTTTTTGACAGTCGAATGGAGAAGATTCTCAAAATTGGGTTTATTGACAATCTCCCCAACTTAGGTGATCACCCTTATGACTCTCATGTCTCCTAAAATTTGTATTACCTCACTCTCATGATTGATAAAAAGTCCCAACAATTTTTTTATTTGTCTATGCTAATTTAGGGAAGCATCCCTTTTGGAAATCACATAGTTCAAACATCATGAAACATCTATACTAGTTATGAGATTCAACTGATCAAAATAACTAATCCTTAAGAAATTAACTAGGAAATTTAATATCCTTTCCATATCCTTCATATTATTCTATAATTTAACAATATCTGCTCTATTGGCCTAACTGCCTACCTTATAAACCCTCATGTTATATAAAATATTATATAGCTTAGTAGCTACACTCTGAACTTCAATAATAAATTCATGAGGGGCATATGTAATTTGTATTTGATTCCATATTTTTAAGGCTTCCTTATTACTTTGTTGCATTTATTTCATTTCCATTCCATTAAAATCCACAAAAGTGTTGAAATACTAAATATATTAAGTAAGATCACTAAAATTTCTTTTAGGATTCTTTGCTAAAGAGAGCAAGTTCTCTCTTTGTTTAAATTCCACTTCACCCTTTGTTCTCACATATTTTCCTCTTCATAACTTTATGAATAGTCCCAATTTCCTTATTGAACTGAGTGAAGACTATGGGGAGCTTAGTTAAGACCAAATTTTGTCTTTCATCTCTTACTTTTTGCATCTCTCTCAACCATTGGGGAACAATAAGTTATTCAATTTCAACTTATTGAGTAGGGTCTAAGGATGTATAAGGTGAAGTGGTCATTGGAAGGGATATAATAAAAGTTTTTGGTAGGGAGGAACTTATTTGGATAGGAAACTGAGGAAGTTTCTAGCCAACCACCTCCCATGGGGATGTTTCTTTCATAAGTGTTACTTTTGCCAAGAATCTAGTAAGACCCGAGGTCAACTTTATCTTGGTAACTAGGGGATTATTGGGTTTGAAAATAGAAATTGTGATTAATTTATCAAAATAGACTACCCTAGGATTCCTTATTAGTTTAGGAGAAGAATGAATATAAAAAATAATAGTAGTATTAATAAAATTAGATGATATAACCCTAAGAATAATTGAGGGTAAACTCACAGCTAGAATTTATATATTAGAAACTAAATAAATAATGGCATATATTACCTCATCAATTATTTAAATTTGCTCTTGTGTGAGGCCAACTAAGGTGTCTTCCACTTGATACTTGCCCAGACTCAGCTTTGGATTTTTATAGCTCAACTTCATCGTTATCTAGTTGTACGATGCCCATTTCTTAGTCTTCCTCCTCAGAAGGAGAATCAACCAAAGATATTACTTGTTCAACTTCTTCTTCTTCTTATTATTTAATATCCATTGAAGCCTCCACATGTTTTTCCTCCTCCTCTTTAGTAAATTATTATATAATAGGAAGACCAAGTCATGGCCTCTCTTCTTATTTTTTTTTTAATCTTGGGAGGGAGTGGGAGAGTCCTTATGCTTATTTTGATAGGTGTATATGGTGGATTGGAATATGGATGAGATGGTATAATGGTTTTAAGAACAACTATGGTAGGAAGTGTAACTGAAGGTGATGAAGTGGATGAAGTGGAAGGCACAGGGATTGCTTGATGAGACTTAGGAGATTGAGGAGAGTCTAGAGTAGTTAAAATGGAAGGAAAATCCATTTGTAAGACTTCAAGAAGACTTACTTGTTTAAGTGTATTAAGGGGAGGCAAAGGAGTCATCAAAAAGCTACTCTTTCTATGTTTAGTTGAAGAAACTGCTCACCTATACCCTATATTAGTTATGCCTAAAACCTAAACATGGGAAAATATTATTATGGAAGGGAATAATGACATATTTCTACCCATGGGATTAGAAATGGTCAAGCTATTACCAATAAACACCTAAACTTATACTTGGTCACCTTCTTGTGTCCTTAAAATGTCTTGATAGCTAAAGAGAGGGTCAGTTGTCCTTAGGAAGTGAGGTTATAGGTCCAAGTAATGAGTCATGTCAAGAGACTTAAGGTGCCCCCCATATCATATTATTTGAAGTTTTGTCAAGGCATCATTTTTTGCTGAATATGTATAATAGTCTATAATAAGACTTAAGGTGACCCTTGTGGTCTAAATAGACTCATGAAAGGTGATCTAACACACTACAGTCTATAGCTAGCCATATGCTTAATTGAACATGCCAATAACCTACATAAATGGGGGAAAAATTCAAGAAATTAAGGGATAATTTAAAGAAGGATTATTACCCTTGTGTAGATCCTTAGTATACTTTAAGGTTATTTAGTAGATGTTAAGGTATTTATTCTCCTCAATTGATGTTTCATTTGAGGTTATGCATATTTTACCTTTTAAAGGGTGTCTAAACCATGAACATTATATTTTTATGACCCCTAAGACACCATTAAGTCATTATCAAGAGTTAAAAGTCTCCAAAATGGACTTAGTGTCATCATGATATATTTCTAAGGTAATTTTATATGCAAAAGGGAGCTTTTTTAGGAGCTAAATGCCTTTCATCCACCACAAAGGGGCCTACACATGTGAAAATCAACCTTTCAGATTTCATCCATATATACTCCCTATTTTGAATATATATTTGATTCCTCATTTCCCTCGTCTTGCCCACCAATGGCCTTTTAAGACCTTAGACCTAAAAAAATGCAAGAAAATGATGTTTTATAAGTGTTTTCAGACTTGTACGGTATCATATAGTATGGTCAGGGTCAGAATAAGGTCAAAAAATTCATGTGGGGTCTCTTGGAGGCACCTCATAGAAGGATTCATGTCTCAAATGTCTATAGAAAGGTAGAAATGGTAGAAAGATCTCCATCGATCCTTTGGCAAACTCACAAGGGCTAGTTTGAGATAGATGGTATGGTCCATACAGGAGGAGTTAGAGCCTAAGATATTAGCTAGAGATAGAGTCCATAGTGGGATTAAAATTAGTGGAATTGGTTTGTATATCAAGGCCATGAGATTTATGAACAATCACTAAAACCCCTAGGTGGTCTTAAGCCCTTTACAAACCCTATAAGCTCATCTATAAGTAGATTTATGAAAAGTTTGAGCTTGTTGTGAGAACATGAGCATAGATAAAGGTATTTAAAGGCCTATTGAGTTTTTTATACCCCTTTGAGCATGTTCTCATAGTAATTTCTAGGATAAATCAACACAGTCTCCCTGGGTTGGTAGATTATAGATCATGTACAAGAGTTTTTGTGTTTCATGAAGGAGTAAAACATGGAAATGATTAGTGAAATTTTCCATGGCTTCTTCTAGGTTACTCACATACCTCACCTAGTCACCATTTATTAAGAACAAATCCTCTTCAATCTTCTCAACATAAATCGTGTGAAATAAGGAAACAAGCTTCAAGCATGATTTAACTTATCCTTATGACATTAAATATTATAGTTGAAAGTATAATAGTGTCCTCTTCAAGTGGCTGGAGTGATATAGGCATATGTAAGATCCTCTCTCTCAGAAGAAATAAGTCTCATTATGTCCCTCAAGACCAAAACCCATGAACTAGCTCTAAATACATTCATAAGCCTTTTAGAAAGGGTTAAGGTTTATTAGAATTATTTAAGGTTTTTTTAAAATCCTAGGTTTTGATTTCTCTCTTAAAATGCCTGATTCATTAGATCCAAATGTTTTGCTTTGTTGATTATCCACATAAAGATGTCTAAGATATTAATAAATGGTATTGAATGAAGAGTATCAGTCCACATGAGGTTTTCCAAAAGATACCTATTATGTAATGACTTCATTAGGCTATTTTCAACTCATTATGAGTATTAGATTTTAGACTCACAGCTTTAAAAGGACTATGTGATACACCTATAGGTCTAAGTCCTCATGAACAAGCCTATAGGTGAGAGTGAGACCAAAAGTTTTTATAATGCCATGAAAGACTAATGGAAATATGGGAGAAGAAACTTATTCAAGTTTAGACACATGGAGTAGGCCAATGACAAAGCTTATAAGGTCAAGTTTAGGCCTAGCCTTCAAAGAGTTTCCACCTAATCACCACCTAGCTAAGCCTAGGCAGATCTAAGAGAGAGATATATAATTGTGAAAGTGACTGTCCCAAAGGAGGATATTTAGTTTCAAATAAGGCCAACTAGGTTTCATGTATGGCCTATAAAACCTTTATCTTTCTCACTGGCCTATGGGAAGTCTCCAATTACAATCAAGTTCCCCTAATTACCACATACAAGACTACAGGTAGGTTATTTCCAACTCTAGAAGTGAAATGTCATAAACACATGAAGTAGGGAGCTCAATTAAAGGAGTAGAATACAAAGGTTATGTTGTTGAAAGACAAAGGATACATGAAAGGATAACTAAAAAAGCTAACTCAGTACTCCCTAAATATGCATATACAATTAGCTCAATACATACAGATCTACCTAGTTAGTTGGAGTACCTATATGGGTTGATGAAAAAGGAAAAAAATATGTGAGGGTAACTCCATGGTATTTTATAACATCCACACAATCCTCATGATATGTAAAAATAGAATACAGTTTGAGAGAGTTGTCATAGCCTAACTGAGCATTCATGACACACAGGCCCATATGTATGACTATAGAGTGAGTTTTAATGGTAGAGTCTAAGGGAGACCCAGTTCAATAAGTGTTGTCAAATTATATGAGAACACTACATGAGACCCCCATCTCTATCATTAATTAGGAAAATATAAAACACACTTAGGTCTATGACATCTACTAGTCCAAACACTTAGATTGAGCCAAGGATGGTCATGACAGACCTAGAAGAGAAGGAAAAAGATAGGGGTATAAATACTTGTGATATTATGAAAAATATTGAAATTGGATAGAAAAGGTGCTCTGAATACCCTAAAGTCATTAATACATCTATAAGTGGTCTAAGGTCTTAAGGCTTAGTTTAGGCCTATAAGGTTTAAAACCCTCCTTAAGCCCTCAGAACCCAAACTTCATTATTGTGACATATTCAAGATATTCAGGGAAAACTAAGGCCATAAAAAGATATATTATGATAGTAAAGGTCTTGAGGAAGGTATTTTAAGTATAATAAACTAAGGGAATTGGCAATTTGACCTAACTACCTCCTTTGAGCTCCATCACCCCAGTCTACCATTTTGAGCTACCAGTTCAAATGCTAGTATATTACATGACAAGATACATAAGTATAATTTTTATTATGGTAATTTAGGTACCCATATGAACTTAATATCTAGGGTAGAGAGAGTTATTTTTATGGGGGAAGCTCTATGAACAATCCTTAACACTATAAAAATACCCAGAATGCCTAGTGAAGACTCGAAGGATATCAACTTTTAATCAGAGATCATCATGTAAGGAACATGGGACTAGGAGATGTTAGTGATATTTGAGGGATTTTATGTACTCAAAATTCATGGCATTAAGTTTTAAATATAAGGCATGTACTTTATAAACCATTGTTAAGATTGTAGGCCACTCTAAACCTTTCAAAACCCTAGTAAAGAACTTGGTGGACAAGAGAATCTTATTGATGACTCTAATGACCATGAGACAACATTAAAAATTCATAAAATCACCTATAATTCATTTATGCCCTCTGTACATCATAAATTTGGCACATGTGATGCCAACAATTCAATAAAATGGCTTTTAACATCTAGTTTTGGGTCTATTTTCATAATTTTGATCATGTTGAGGGTCTTTAGTGATTAGAAAGGCCTCTATGGCTTATGTAGAGCTATGATGATCTTTAAAAATTCACTCTTCAACTCCCACAATAGTGTATATAGGTCTAATGATCAAAATTCAACCTAGTTGAGGATATGACCTTCATTTGCATCAAGGAAGGAACATCCACATGGTTATGAGACTCTCAAGGGAAGAAACACTATTGTACCAACATCCTCTAGTCACTATAAGATTCATCACTCTCTTAAAATGCTATAATTTCTAGGTCTCACACCCACTAGAAGAATAATATATTGAATGGAATGAGAATTACATAGAGGGTGGCGGCCAAATGAGTAATGGATAGGTTCAAGAAAGTAACTACCTCTCATAATGACTTATCATAGCATGACAAGGAGTGGAACAATTACAATGTGCATGGAATATTCATGGGGTTAAATATGACTAAAAAAGGCCATCCACCACACCTATACACCCAAGGGCTCATTGAAAGACCTTTAACCAGCTAAGGCAAAACATGTGAGAGATCATGGAGCTATTACTAGTCTTTATTCATGCTTGTAATTTATGGTTGAGTGAATGAAGATCATCATGGACTCTCATTTTTACTTATACACCATATTATCCTTAGCTCCCCATATCTTGTTTTATAAATTGAGGCTTGAAATCCATAATAGGCATCCATCGATTGGGTATGAAGAAACTCTACCCAAATTGTATCTTATAACCTTTGAATTAATATAAGGACTGGTTCAACTTATCCATGATAGTTTAGTGTGTCTCATACTTATTTATTTTAAAAAGTGGTGGAGTCTTATCTCCCTTTACAGGTCTTTATTCTCACCTATTTTCTAGGAGATTATTCTAAATAGGTTATATGGTGTGTGAAAGTATTGGTGATTATGCTTGGAGTAGAATTTGATTGGTAGTATCTTGAAATAGACCTCCCATTCATCACCCTTAAGTTGTAATCATCTATAATAGCCTCAATGTGAAACATTTATGCTTAGGAGTCTCTTGGAGAGAGTGGTTTAATAACTAGTCCTTGCCTTGTGCACAATTATTGTTGAAAGGTCAAATAGATTGGACACAACATGTTAGTGAATTACCTCCCATAGCTTAGGTTTGTTTCATTCATTCTTCTATCCCTTTTCATAGATAAGGAAGCAAGTTTAGGAATTGAGCCCAGGTGGTGATGGGAGTCATTATTACCCCTTCATTTAATTAATCTATGTTGGTGTCATTTCTTACCAAGGCCAGTGTCTAAGGGTGTTTGTAGTAAGGTATTTATTGATTTTAACTAATAGTGTTGTTTGGAAGTTTTTGGTGTTGTACTAACCTAAGTGTCTACTCCTAAAGTTTAAACTAATGCTGAAAAGAAACACTTGAAATGTAAACACACCAAATTATTGAATTGAATACTCTGAAACCAATCAAATAATGATATAAAGTAAACACACTAAAATTAAATCCCAAATCCACACTTCTAAGCTAAGTTTCAGAATAAAGGTTGCTATAATTAAAGGAATAATAAATGCTTATTTAAATTTGAAAGTACACACATGAACAGTCTATTCTGACCTACAGGTTATTAATCTAATTACATAGAGCATTTATAGTGATTCTTAATTGAAAATAAATAATATATAAACTTATAAATACCAAAAGTAATATCCTATCTCCTTGGGGAGTGGGCCCTTACTCACCCTTGGATTCAGGGTTAAATCAACTCAATCTTAAAGCACTATCTTAATGCATAAAATGAAAGAGTAATCAGCTATGAAGTCTTCTTGTATTCAAAATAATGATTCTTATAATATTTTTACACATAATAGAATGAACATGGATTTGCCTTTTATTAGATGCAAAATAAAATCACTATCCTAAAAATTGGGTAACAACTTAACTAACCAGATAAGAGGATATTCAGAGAGATTGGTTTGTTATGGCAGAAATAGATAAGAGTGTTGTAACAAGATCCACACATGGTTAGGAAGGTACTTATGGGATTTGCAACTACATCTTCTAGAAATATTTGATCACCAAATCTTATATATAATATATCTATATCATCTTATCTAAAGTTGTAACCTCTATCAATTAACTTCCAAAAATGGAAAACTATATAGAAATAGAAATCTATATATAGACATGTATACAGATAGAAAGTATCTAAAGAGGTCCTAGTTCATCATGGAATAACTAGAAGAGCTTCTAGAATTCCTTGGAATATGTTTTAGATAAGTCCGTAGTGAGCTATGAGAATTTGGAGCATGATTGTCGTAATCTATAGCTGACTATCATATTCTATAACTTAACTATTATAATTCACAGAATGCTTGACATAATCCATAGTTTCACTCAAATGATTAGTTCTTGGTCATGACACTTCCTTATATCGATGAGATCATATAAAAAATATTATTTAGATGCTATCATACCTGTATATATCAAAATATAGAAGGCTAAACATGCAAATAGTTGGAACATCATGCAAAGAATGCTAACTTAGACTCACATGAGATTATATATATAAAAGCATCCATTTTATACTTTAGGCTAGTTATAAACCCTAATACTACATGCAATGCTCAGATCAAATGGCATGTTTATGGATATGAAGGATGATATATCATGGCTATAATGAGTCATGGTTTGGAATCATCATTTCTCCCACACCTTACCTTTTGCAAGTCCCATTGAAAATTAACTTATTTTATCCTCATAAGTGTGAATCCTCTGTTACAACTTGATATTGAGATCATATATGGAGTACAAATATTGGAATATTCTCTCATGAGGAGAAGTAAACCCCATGTCTCTGTTAACAAAATAAATCTAAATAATAAACTATTCATCAGATTATGGCCCTATATTCTACCATGAAAACATAAGAGAGAGTAATAAAGGTGCCCTGAATCTCATCCCAATCTATAGTTTTTTCCTTCTTCATTAAGTACATAAATAATTATCTAGGTGATGAACTTAACCCTTCTAAGGGTCTATCTGATAGTGTTAGGAGACAAAACTTCTCTTTGATTTAAAGGGATTCGTAACAAATTCTATCCTTGGCTACAAGCAGTCACTGCTTAGTCAAAGAAATGTTGGACAAACAGTTTAAAGTTGATAATGCCATCCCACAGAGCATAAAGATAATGATCATGGATTTTAGGTCATTGATAATAAAAACTTTGAAATTTTTCCAATATATGTTATGCATTACTAAACTAGGGTCTGATGCAAATACCAAATTCTCTTGCAGTGCTTATATGGTCATTATATCTATCCTACCATGCTATTTGATTCCTTTAGGTAGAGAGAATAAATCTCAATTGCAATTCTCCAAAAAATAATTTGACCAATAAATTATTAGTGTTCCCCAAAATAATATCACATAGATAAAATCCACATAACAAATCCTATTTATTAGGAGTGATATTCTGATATACTGTCAAGAATTATTCACTTGCATTAATTTCATGTGGCAATCCACAAGAGATATGGAGTAACTACAAATTTTCATGAAGTTGATAGGTGAATTGAATGGTTTGTTTAAATTATTCTTCCTACTATTGTGCTTGTGTCAAGTCTTCTTACAATTTTTATTTCTCCTTCTCAAGAAGTTTGTTTTGCCTCTTCAATTTTCCAAGCTCATAAAAAACTTGATCCCATTGACTTCTGACATCAGGTTAGGATAGATTAGTTTGGAAACTTTATTCTACTATGGGTTTGGGAGGCACATTATAAAAGCTAGAAGTTATTGAGCTTTCAATGTGGTATTCTCTTGTTCAGACTTCAAAAGATTTCTTCTCAAAGATATATTTGTTGGGATAAATAACGAAAGCACACAATTGATTACCAAGCAACTTAACATGTAGAAATTAACCAGAATACACAAGTAACTAGAATTCAAAAATAACACATGATATGAGAGACAATACACAACTTGTATTAAAACTCTTCCAGAAGGAAATACAACAAAGAAGGCTGCCACAGTTCTTCTTCCTTACAGACCTCTAGGGCTCCCACACCTCTAGGGCATAAATAGTAAATATTCCCTCAAAGCTCTTTACCTTAGGTCCCAACACCCAACTCAAACACAGAGTTGGTGTTCACCTTACACCTGTGCTCCACGCACTCCAAAAGTGATCCACACACTCCAAAAGTACACAAACATACTTCAAGTAGATCTCCTCTGAACCTGCAACAACCTGCACCTCAACAGACCTTACTTATGGAAGGATCTTCCTTGCCTTCCTCTTTGCTCTCTATGAGTACCCATTGTACTCCAAGTAGATCCCACCTGATTCTGCTCCCTATTGTGTTGCTATCCTATTTGATCTTGCACACCTGCAAATCAATCTGGTTCTGCACACCTGTGAACCTTGACCTTGCACACACATACACCTACAAATCAATGATCTTACTTACCATGTAGATCTCCTATCGTAGCCATGCTCACCTGATAACCAAGATCATACATACATGAATAACCCTGCTGATTCTCCAATCCAGCACCCACACTTGGTACTGTGGCACTAGGAAGAACACACCATGCTCACCTCACACACAAAAGGAGCTTATATATTATTGCTCTCTTACTCTCTAGCACACTTTTACAATACAACCAATGAGTCTCTTAAATAGATCTCATGCAAACAATAATTAGACACCTAATTACAATAATTAGATCCGCAGCTTCTAGTCTAAATTTGGCTCTTGACATGTAAACACTTGGTTCGTTAGCTAACTGCCTGTAACATACATGTAGCTCAAACCACACAAGTGACCGATGTCGGTCCCTGTCTGCCTGGGGGGTGCCGACACCGGCTGACTTCTGATCGACGTTGGTTGCCTTCCTGCTCTATCCTATCGACGTCGGTTGGCCTGACCGACGCCGGTGTCTGTGACACTCCGCAACCCTTCGCAACCTCCTTCCCTACTTGCATCAATGAAGCTTTTAGCTCCACAACCTAACAATCTCCCACTTAGAGATAAACAGCTACACTGTACCTGTACCTGTACCCCATCTAATCTATTTCCTAGCTTGTATCCCTCTTCAAGCTCAATCTTGAAGACCACCCACCACACAACCTGTGGTGCACCTCCTGTCATCCGAGTACCCTGCCACATCCGAACCTACAATCCCATGTAGTGAAGTCGTGACCCTGAATAGCATGAATCCCTGATTTTGGTCCCTCTCACATCCCTGAGAACCCACTTCTCTGAATTGGCTCCTAACTCTCTGACAACACCCACTGCTTGGGCAAACTCAGGTCTATACTAGACCTCATGTGATTTCAGACACTAAACTATCTAGCCCTTAGTGTGCTCTGACTCTACATCCTGCATAATGAACCTCGCCAACACTTGATTCACATCAGCTCCCACTAGAGACAAAATCAACCTGTGATCTCCCATGTCTCCCATGCCAAAGAATTTTGCTGCTCCAAATTCTTCATAGCAAACCACTGAACTAATCTTACCCTTAGCTCAGCAAAACCCTGTATGTACAAACCTACTAGCAAACATACCATCCACATACAGTAATAGGATAATGTCATGACCATCATCCCCCTGGTAAGACAAACCACAGTAGTTACCTTGACATTGACTAAAGTCATGCTTTGTCATCCACCTGTCAAAACCTGTACCACTGTCCTGTAGCTTCCTCAAGACCATATGACCTGGTCTTCTGTCTCACATGTCCATTCTCTCTATTCTTCAACTAAGGTATCCATTCATCTCTGTGATTTCATACCTATTGGCAACCCTACCAAGTCTCTTCTTGGTTTTGCATCCTATTCCTGCCATGCTCCCACTGTTTCTTGGATCCTTCCTGCTCTGCAGTCAGCAACTAGTATAAAGAAGAGGAACAACAAATTTGAGGTTTACTTACCACCTTCAGTCCTCTATATGGGCGTTTAAGACTCCTTGACAGCTTGTTGTCTGCCCAAAATCCATTACAGTGATCGACATCAGTCACCACATAGTCTGCATCCAACTGACATCGGTTCCCATGCGCCTATCCTGACTACCAACCCTACTGACATCGGTGTCTCCTGTTGCCGACGTTGGTCCTCCTGACCGACGTTGGTCTTACCTACTATCAATGTCAGTTTTCCTACCGACACTGGTACCTATGTTTGCTTGTGAGTGATGACTTTTTACCTGCGAGCTCCTTTGAATCAAGTCCCATGTCCAAACTGCCCTGCTCAGAAGTATCCAGCCCCATCCACTGGTCTCTGTCCGCCATCTCCTCCATAAACACCAAGGCTTTTTAGTTCTTAAGCCTGTCAAATATATCAGTCTTCCTCTTAAGAACATGCATCTCCTTCTTGCTCATGTGACCAAGCCTACAAAGCCACGTCTTTGCAATAGAAGAAGAATCAGTAATATAAATAAGTAGATAAAGAGTACCTATTTTCTTACCACCAGCTAATTCAAGTGCATCCGCTGTGAGAGTTCTTGTGCATCTCTCATCACCCAATTTTTTTGAATAAATTAGCCACATCTCCAAACCTGGGACCTGCATGACCTCCTTCAACACCCATGTGTTGACCACCTACAATTTTAGCTTTACTTCCCCTTTGCCAATTCTTTGGCAAGGCTCACCAGCTCCTCTCCCTGGGACTGCATGGAAAGAGGCAATAGAATCTGTTATCCAAGATTCAACTTTATCCAAGAAATCTCCCAGAGCATCTTGTGCAACAACACCTGCAACATCTACATCTTTAGTTCCTTTATGCTGATCTGCTACCAACCAACAATCTTCTTTTACTTGCTCTTTCTTTCCATAGGACCATAAGTGACCATCTGTGTTTTTCAACTCCTCCATTCTTAGCTTACTTTCTTCTACCATTGCTCTACTCCCACTCAATCAGAAACCCCTAAGAGTGACCTGTAACCAAACACAAAACTTGCTCCCTGCAACCTTAGCTCTGATACCACATGTTGGGATAAATAACAGAAGCACACAATTGATTACCAAGCAACTTAACATGTGGAAATTAACCAGAATACACAAGTAACTAGAATTCAAAAATAACACATGATATGAGAGACAATACACAACTTGTATTAAAACTCTTCCAGAAGGAAATACAACAAAGAAGGCTACCACAGTTCTTCTTCCTTACACACCTCTAGGGCTCCCACACCTCTAGGGCATAAACAGTAAATATTCCCTCAAAGCTCTCTCCCTTAGGTCCCAACACCCAACTCAAACACAGAATTGGTGTTCACCTTACACCTGTGCTCCATGCACTCCACAAGTGCTCCATGCACTCCACAAGAACACAAACATACTTCAAGTAGATCTCCCCTAAACTTGCAACAACCTACACCTCAATAGACCTTACTTATGGAAGGATCTTCCTTACCTTCCTCTTTGCTCTCTATGAGTACCCACTGTACTCCAAGTAGATCCCACCTGATTCTACTCCCTGTTGTGTTGCTGTCCTATCTGATCTTGCACACCTACAAATCAATCTGGTTCTGCACACCTATGAACCTTGAACTTGCACACACATACACCTACAAATCAATGATCTTACTTACCATGCAGATCTCCTATCGTATCCATGCTCACCTGATGACCAAGATCATACATACATGAAAAACCCTGCCGATTCTCCAATCCAGCACCCACACTTGGTACTGTGGCACTAAGAGGAACACACCATGCTCACCTCACACACAGAAGGAGCTTATATATTATTGCTCTCTTACTCTCTAGCACACTTTTACAATACAACCATTGAGTCTCTTAAATATATCTCATGCAAACAATAATTAGACACCTAATTACAATAATTAGATCCACAGCTTCTAGTCTAAATTTGGCTCTCAACATGCAAACACTTGGTTCGTTAGCTAACTGCCTGTAATACACATAGCTCGAACCACATAGGTGACCGACGTCAGTCCCTATCTGGCTGGGGGATGCCGACATTGGCCAACTTCTGAGCAACGTCGGTTGCCTTCCTGTCTCTTCCCTGTCGACGTCGGTTGGCCTGACCGACGCCGATGTCTGTGACACTCCGTAACCCTTCACAACCTCCTTTCCTGCTTGCATCAGTGAAGCTTTTAGCTCCACAACCTAACAATATTATCTTCTTCAAGTGTTTTGGTGTAACTCCACAAATAAATAATGTCATTATCAGATTCATCTAATTTCTCAAAGGTCTAAATTTGAATGCTTTTTATTTGTTTTAACAAAAGAGAGATGATAAAATTATTACTCTAGGTTGAAGATATTAGCTCAATAATGTCTTATACATTCTGCTTGACTATGGTTTCCAACTGGGATAATGTCAAGAAGATGGATATTTTTCATCAATCATTAAAGCTTTACTTGTGTTAATAAATATTTATGTAGAGGTAATAGGAATAATCTCAAGAATAGTCTCTGCAAAACCATCTTGTGGAAAAGGAGTTTCCACTTCCTCTTTATCTTGTGCTACAATGATAGTGGTAGTGGGTTCTTATCTTAGACTGTCAAGAGTTTCTATAGATATTAATTCATCATCATTAGTAGCTAATATCAAATTCTTTCTTCTCTTCTAAGTGAGAGGAAAAATTTCTTCATGTGAGGATTCTTGAGGTGTAGGATGTGAAACAAGGTCTACTGATGGTTCATCTTATATGATTTGAATGGGTTCCTATGTAGAGGTTATTAGGGAAGATGGATTAGGGTTTATTTTGGAATACCTAAGTCTTAATATTTTACTTAGCTCAGATGGTGTAATTACATTGAGGGGACTTGGAGGTCTAAGTGTAACAACCCTAACAGTTGATCTTATAATTTAAACCGACTCAGGAGTAACCACTTTGGATGAATAAACCCTTGATGGAGCCATATATATCAAGGCAAGAGGATATCATGGTATTTTCTTATCAAGTTTTAGGTATTTCCTCTTTTTCCCTTCATGAAAAGAAATCTAGGCCTCTATTCCCTACTCCTACTACAAAAAATGATGTTGGATTATCAATTGAATGAATCCATGATGGCAAATGGAAGATGGGTTATTAGGGTACCTCATAGACATTACTTGAATGGAACATAAAAAAAAATGAGGGTAATTTGATTTGATGATGGGGTTGTTACATGTCATACCTTAGATGAATCAACATTCTCATCATAATACAACTCAAAACACTACACTGACCCTCACAAGTTAAGCATTTGATAATCCAAAAAGATATAGATCTTTATGGTTCAGACAAGGAATCTTTGTTGATACCTTTGATTATACCATTGATGTCTTGAACATACACATGTAATGATTCTCCCTCACCATTAAAAATATGGATGAGGTCACTGAAGGAGGATCTTCCTATAATTCTATCCTTTTTGTCTAGAATTTTGGATAAATCACTAATAACCTGATTGGATAATGGAATTTGTATGCCTTTAATAGTAGAAAAATTCATTTTCAGGTGGAGGATGAAATTTTTAATAAGGGTTTCATCAAAACCCTAAAATTTCATGAGAAACTCAAGCCATCCTACTACTACAAAAACTTATTTTGATTGTTCATCTCTTAAGAGACCATTTATAGATTTCGGTTCATATTTTTTCTTCTATCCCATTCTAAAACTTTCTTAGTTATACATAAAACACAATTAATCTACAAATTTTCTCAAGAAGGAAATGACACTTCACTAGAAAGCAATGGATTATGATAGCAATGGTATTCTTTCTATTTTAATGATATGGATGAAACCTGAAGCTCCCAAGCATGATGAGTGATGATGATAGTGCAAACTGATCATGTCATAAATAATAATGATTACTGATTATTACCTTTTTATTTATTCACAATCATCATGCCACTAGTTTTTATCAATTTCATTCCCACATGAGTTGTGATGTGATGACAATAATAAAGTCATCATGGAAGTGTTTATGACTTGATAGGACATAAATCCATAGCATGTGGTCAAATTCCAAAAGGTAAATTTTTGAAAATATTTCCTACTAACATGAGAATATCCTTCACATAAAACTTATGGAAACTTTTCCAAAGATTTGAGCATATGTGTAGACTCAAAAATTCAAAAACTAACCCTTAGTAAAATAATAAACACTATACCTTTAAAAATACATGATGTTTTTCTTGTTTTACCTTCTTCACCTATTCTAATAAAATAAATTGCATGAATTAGTTCAAGGAATGGTATATAATAAGACAACAACAATGTTTCTTGATTTGAAACAAAGAGAATCAATCATTAATTCTAGATTTATGAACTCACTTTTTTAGTTTTTTGCCCTTGACCAGCCATTTACTAGTTTTCTAATCAAGGCTCATCTTGCAGTACATGATTAGCTAACAAGTTAGTTTTTTGCTCATGACTGTCAACAATGTCCCTAAGGATTTTCACTGTTGAAATTTATTTTATTTTACATTTTTAGAGAAGAGGTGGATCCTCTTCCTTTATTAAGGCCATTTTGTCTTCAAGGATCAGTAGTCATGGAAGATTTGAGTTATTCCATGGGGTTAAACTCATTTTGTACTAACTAGATGAATTCTTATTTACTAGAAGGCATATGGAATAACTTTAACTGATGTCCATTAACTAGGAGTGTCTTTTTATTACCATCTATAGGTAATAATTATACTGAACCATTATAAAAAAATCTTCTTTATCTAAAACGGTCCTAGCCATCTAGTTCTTAACTTACCTTTGAAGTGTTGATACTTAGAAGCATACAAAAGTGCCTAGTTTCTTTCTTTAAATTATCTTTCCTTGATATACAAATTATGTCATTATTTATTTTGGTACTACATCATCTCTATCTACTACAAAGCTTCTATTCTCATTTCATCCAGCTCATTCAATTATAAAATTCTCTTTTTATGATTCATCCAAGTCAATTCATACTTTTAGTATAGTCCTTAAAGTTTATATCTCAAATTCAATTGAAAGGATATGTTTTTTACCAAATATTAATTCATATGGTGAAAATACAGTAGTGGTTTTTCACATTGTGTTATATATCCATATAGCTTCTGCAAGCTTAGCTAGCCAATTCTTTCTACTACTACTGACTATATTGGTAAAGATATTCTCTAATTCTCTATTGGTAACCTCTATTTATCCATTTTATTGAGGGTGAAGACTTCCTATGGTTGCCTTGGTAAATCTCTATGAATGCTTAAATAATTTTGGACATGAACTAGGGTCCTTGATCAGACACTATCTCTCTACATGCTCCAAATCTTTGCATGATCCTGGAGTATAAGAAATCTAACACTACTTCTTTTCTTACAAATGAAAGAGCTTATACTTTAGCCCATTTGATCACATAATCTATACATACCAACAAGTACTCCTTACCTTGAGAAGGTGGATTAATAGGCCCAACAAAGTCCATACCCCATTTTTTAAAAGTTTCTAAAGCTCCTTAAAGATGGGGATATCAGGACTGAGGAAGCACAACTGATTACCAAGCAACTAAACATGCAGAATCAAACTAGAATCACAAGTAACTAGAATTCAGAAATAACACAAAATATGAGAGACAATACCCAATTGTATTAATACTCTTCTAGAAGGAAATACAACAAAGAAGATGCCATAGTCTTCTTCCTTACACACCTCTAGGGCTCCCACACCTCTAGGACATAAATAGTAAATCTCTTCAAGAGCTCACTCTCTCTCTTACGGTCCCAACACACAACTCAAACACAGAGTTGGTGTTCACCTCCAACCAGTCAGTATCACTACTACCAGTACCACCAGTCAGTATCACTACTGCCAGTACACAAGTACTCCACATACTCCACGATCAAGTACACACTGTACTCCAAGTACACAACATACTCCAAGTAGATCTCACTTGATCTTACTCCTTGATATGTTGCTGTCACCTTTGATCTTGCTACCCCGCAGACCTCCTTTGACCTCTCTCACACACACCTACAAATCAATGATCTTACTTACACATGTAGATCTCCAAACGTGGCCTTGCACACCTATCGACCAAGATCCTACACACATGAAGAACCCTTCTGATTCTCCAAACCAGCACCCCTGTGGATCTTTACCAAAACTTGCACAACCTGCAGCTTTACCTGATCATACACACTCAGCACCCCTGTGGAACTAGGAGGAACACACCTTGCTCTCTTCCCTCTAAAAGAGCTAACCTTGCTCAACTCAACTAGCACAAATTACAATATAGCCCATGAGTGTATTATATAGATCTCATGCAAACAATAATTAGACAGCCAATTACAATAATTAGATCCACAACTCAAGACTAAAAATAGCCTTTCAACATGCAAACAACTGATTCGTTAACTAACTATTCATGAACAAGTAGTTCTGGAACCACATAGGTGACTGACATCGGTCCCTATCTGCCTAGAGATGACTGACGTTGGCCGATCCTTGACCGATGTCAACAGCTTCCTATCTACACCTAACTGACGTCGGTTGGCCTGACCGATGCCGATGATTGTGACACTCAACAACCTCCTCCAATGTCTGCATCAGTGAAGCTTTTAGCTCCACAACCTAACAATCTCCCACTTGGAGATAAACAACTGCAATGTACCTGTACCTATACACCATCTAATTTGTTTCCTAGCTTGTATCCCTCTTCAATCTCAATTTTGAAGACCAACCACCACACATCTTGTGGTGCAACACCTGTCATCCAAGTAACCTACCAAATCCAAAGTACTTGACCCTGCATAACATGAATCCCTGCTTTTGGTCCCTCTCAGATACCTGAGAACCCACTAAACCACTTTCCAGTGCTTCCTTCTCAGATTGACTACAAACTTTCTGACAGCACCCATTGCTTGGGAAAACTTAGGGAGTACACATGTACTCAACCTCATCATGTGATTGGGGACCCTGTTCTGTGAACTATCCATCCATAGGTGTGCTACCTTGTTCTACATCCTGCACTACCTTCACACAATCATCCTGTGACAACATCAACATGTGATCTTTCCTGTCTCTAGGATTACTCATGCCAAAGAATTTTGCTACTCCCAAATCCTTCATGGCAAACCACTGAACTAACCTTACCTTTAGTTCAGCAAAACCCTGTATGTCTGAACCTTCAACTAGCATACCATCCACATACAGTAACAGGATAATGTTGCGACCATCATCCAAACTGGTAAGACAAACACAATGGTTACACTGACATTGACTAAAGCCCTAATTTGTCATCCACCTGTCAAAACATGTACCACTATCCTGTAGCTTCCTCAAGACCGTATGACCTGGCCTTCCGTCTCACGTATCCATTCTCTCTATTCTTTAACCAAGGAATCCATTTGTCTTTTAGTGATTTCATACCAGCTGGCAACCCTACCAAATCCCTCGTTTGGTTCTGCATCTTAGGAATCAAATTCCTCATTCATGCCATGCTCCCACTATTTCCTGGATCCTTCCTGATCTGCAGTGAGCAATAAGTATAAAAAAGAGGAATAACAAATTTGAGGCTTACTTACCCTCTCAATCCTCCATATGGGCATTTGAGACTCCTTGACAGCTTGCTGTCTGCCCAAAATCTGTTCCAGTGACTGACCTCGGTCACCACACAGTCTGCATCTGACCAACATCGGTTCCATGCGACTATCCAGGTCACCGATGCCATTTATCCTATCGATGTCAGTCTCCACCTGCCTGACACCACCGTCTCCTCTGGTCTGCACATGATCGATGTTAGAACCTATTTGTTCGATGCCGATTCCTCCTAATCGATGTCGGTACCTGTGTTCACCTGTGACTGATGACTTTTTACTCACAAGCTTTCTTTGAATCATACCCATGTCCAAACTGCCTTGCTTAGAAGTATCCAGCCCCATCCGCTGATCTCTATCCATCATCTCCTCCAAGAACACCAAGGCTTTCCAGTTCTTAAGTTTATCAAATACATCAGACTTCCTTTTCCTATAATAAACACAATCCTTTCTTGTAGCATCCCACTGCTCACAAAAATCTTGGTTTATGCTCTCCGAAGCTGAACTCTTACCATTTGACTTAAGAACATCCATTCCCTTCTCACTTATGTGACCAAGCCTACAAAGCCACACTTGTGCAACAGAAGTGGAATCAGTAATACAAGCAAGTAGATAAAGAGTACCTGCTTTCTTACCACATGCTAATTCAAGTGCATCCTTGGTAACATTCCAAGAATCCACTGTGAGAGTTACTGTGCATCTCTCATCACCCAACTTTCCTGTAGAAATTAGCCGTATCTTCAAGACTAGGACCTGCATGACCTCCTTCAACACCCATGTGTTGGCCGTCTATAATTTTAGCAACACTTCCCCTCTGCCAATACTTTGACAAGGCACACCAACCCCTAAATAAATCTTTCCAAAGTCTCTAAAGACCTTAACATGGAAAAATACTCTATTTGGCACTGCATGGAAAGAGGCAACATAATCTATAAAACAAGATTCTACTTTATCCAAGGAACATCCCAGAGCATCCTGCGCAACAACACCTACAACATCTGCTTCTTCAGTTCCTTCATGTTGATCTTCTACCAACCAACAATTTTTATTTACCTACTCTTTCTTTCCATAACACTGTAATTGACCATTTGTGCTTTTTAATTCCTCCATTCTTAGTGTACTTTCTTCTGTCATTGCTATACTCCCACTCAATCAAAAACCCCTGAGAGTGACCTATAATCAAACACAAACCTGCTCCCTGCAACCTTAGCTCTGATACCACTTGTCAGGATCGAGGAAGCACAACTGATTACCAAGAAACTAAACATGCAGAATTAAACCAAAATCACAAGAAACTAGAATTCAGAAATAACATAGAATATGAGAGAGAATACCCAATTGTATTAATACTCTTCCATAAGGAAATACAACAAAGAAGATGCCACAATCTTCTTCCTTACACACCTTTAGGGCTCCCACACCTCTAGGACATAAAAAGTAAATCTCTTCAAGAGCTCAATCTCTCTCTTATGGTCCCAACACACAGCTCAAACACAGAGTTGGTGTTCACCTCCAACCAGTCAGTATCACTACTGCCAGTACCACCAGTCAGTATCACTACTGCCAGTACACAAGTACTCCACGTACTCCACAACCGAGTACACACCGTACTCCAAGTACACAACATACTCCAAGTAGATCTCACCTGATCTTGCTCCTTGATATGTTGCTGTCACCTTTGATCTTGCTACCCCGCAGACCTTCTTTGACCTCGCACACACACACCTAGAAATCAATGATCTTACTTACACATGTAGATCTCCAAATGTGGCCTTGCACACTTTCCAACCAAGATCCTACACACATGAAGAACCCTTCTGATTCTCCAAACCAGCACCCCTTTGGATCTCTACTAGAACTTGCACAACCTACAGCTCTACCTGATCATACACACTCGGCACCCTTGTGGAACTACGAGGAACACACCTTGCTCTCTTCCCTCTGAAGGAGCTAACCTTGCTCAACTCAACTAGCACAAATTAAAATACAGCCCATGAGTCTATTAAATAGATCTCATGCAAACAATAATTAGACATCCAATAACAATAATTAGATCCGTAGCTCAAGACTAAAAATAGCCTTTCAACATGCAAACAACTGGTTCATTAACTAACTATTCATGAACAAGCAGTTCTGGAACTGCACAGGTGACCAACATCGGTCTCTATCTACCTGGAGATGACCGATGTTGGCTGATCCCTAACCGATGTCGGTAGCTTCTTATCTACACCTGACCGACGTCAGTTGGCCTGATCGATGCCGGTGACTGTGACACTCAGCAACCTCCTCCAATGTCTGCATCAGTGAAGCTTTTAGCTCCACAACCTAATAGGGGAGGCATTTCAAAATATAGTGTAAGTTTACCCATTCTTTAATATGAATCACATTTCCAAATGTACGTCTTTACCTACTTATGAAGGGTTACCTAGTAGTAGCTAGCTCTAAGGATCTTATGTATTGTTTTTTAACTGAGTAGTGTCATCCACTAGGTTCATCATGATAAGCATGAATGATGTCATATATTTCATTCTACTTTACACATCTACAAAAAACATGATTAGGTCCAAGTTTACAATATACCATTAATCCATTTATAACAAGAACCAACTTTAATCAAATGTTTTTTTTCTTTTCTGGTGAATTGAAAAGGGAACTTTCCTATAGCAAAAAGTTTACTATATCAAAAAACTAAGGTGATTTTTCTGTAATAATAAATAGTTTTTCATCTGGGAAACTCTCTTCTACAAGGTTTTCATCTACATTGTTCAATCTAGAAAAAAAATCATCAACCCCATTGAACTTTTCAGGTTTATCAATAATTGTTTTATCAAATTATTATAAAAATAATAGACATCAGATAATTCTTCCTCCTAACACTAGTTTGTTCAACAAATATCTGATAGCTGCATGGTTAGTATATATAAATTTTATAACTAGTAATATAGTATCTAAACTTGTTTATGGCATACATCATAGTAAGGAATTATTCTCAGTGGTTGTGTAGTTTCTCTTAGTTGGAGTCAAGTTATTTCTAATGTAGTATATGGCATACATCTTCCCATATTCATATTTTCATCCTAGAATAACTCCCATAACATGATTGGATGCATCAGTGTAAATATGGAAGGGTTGTGACCAATTACTAGAGCATAACTCAGTTTTTCCTTAATGGTATCAAAGGCTCATTGGCAATCTAGACTCCAAATAAACTCACTCTCTTTTGTCAACAAAGAAAACATTAGAGCAATTTTTTTTTTGAAATATTCTATAAACCTTTTATAATATCCTACATGGCCTAAGAATCTTTTGATATCAGTCTAGTTTTGAGGGATAGGTACATTTGAAATGACTTCAATTTTATTTGGATCCACTTGGATTCCTTTTGTAGAAATATGATGTCCTAAACTATTCCTTCCTCTACCATGATCAAAAAAATTCATGACTCAAGGACATATGGTTTTATTCACATATTTTTAGTACTTTTCTTATATTATTTAAACTTTCATCAAAGGACTCTCTATAAATAGTAAAATCATCTATGTAAACTTCCATGCTTCCATGCAATTATTTGTTAAACCTAAAAATATGGCTAAGATTGCTCGTTGAAAGGTAGCAGGTGCATTGCACAAATCAAAGGGCAACACCATATATATAAATGTCCCCCATGGACAAGTGAAGGTTATTTTATCCTGGTCTTCAAGTGCCACTTGTATCTAGTTGTACCCATTAAAGCCATCCAAGAAATAAAAGTATCTTTTCCCTACCAAGTTGTCAAGTACTTCATCAAAAAAGGGTAAAGGAAAGTAATATCTCATGGTTTTTTTTGTGAAATTCCATATAATATACACATACCCTCAATTTACCATTTTTTAAAGGAATAATAAACAAGGGAGAGACCCACTAGCTGCCAAAAATAGGATAAATGAATCCCACTTCTAGCAACTTTTATATCTTAGTTTTTACAATATATCTTAAGACAAGATTAATTCTTCTCTGAGGTTGCCTTACTAGTTTAATATTCTCTATGTAGATATGGTGGGTGTATACACTTGGATGTATTCCCTTCATTTATTGATATCCCCAAGCAAAAGCTTTAGTATGTTCTCTAAGTACATCAAAGACTTTTACTTCATGATCATCTGTCAACCAACTATTTATGTTGAGTAACTTCCCTAGTGTTACTATGATTTGCTTAGTGCCTGGATGGAAAGAATCTATTTGTTTGAATTCACTCATAAAATATTTGAGAAGACATGGATGTAGCAAAAACATATGGAATGTGATAGTATTTAACAAATTTATCTCCTATAAAAATCACTCCAGCTAGAGGACAATAGAAGGCTATTAAAAAATGAATTTTGACCTTTATATGCCCATTACATAGCATTGTGTTGAATGTATTTATGGTCATAAAACATGATATAATATGTTGGAAAGGATGAGTGTTCAGAAGGATAGGAAGTGATTTCATTATAGTATCCTCTATAAAAATCCATAGTTGGACTAGCAAGATCTATAGCTGGACTATTAAGATCCATAGCTGAACTATTTAAATCCATATCAATTCCAATACTTCTTGTTAACTCATCCTCTACTTATTCTACATGACCAATGATTATGACCATAGGTAGAGAGGAGATACTATCACATTTTTCTTTAGGTTGATCTACCCATAGTTGTTTTACAATACTGATTAATGGTTGTGCAGATAGATATAAAGAATTGTGTTTTGCTTTAAGACCATTTGAGATGGTCATATCTCATGATTTGCAATCAATCAATGTTGTCATTATTGCTAACCAAGAACTTCTTAGGATCAATGGGTATCTAATTTTTTTGTTTTTAGGCTAGAGAATAATAAAATCAATGGGGTATTCCCATGACTCTATAGTCAATGTTATATCCTTAATGACACCTTCTAGTTTAGTATTGGAATGATCTATCATCTGTAAGATTGTGGTAGTGGGTTGTATATTTATTAGATAGATATTTTTCATGGTTTTCATATCCATTACATTAATAATAGCTCCTAAGTCTATCAATACATTTGGTATCTCTTTATTTCCAATCTTTATAAAAAGAACATTCCTCTGTGGGTCTTCATATTTGGGTAAAAGTAGCTTACCTGCTAATAAATCAACAAGATTGCCATCTAGTTATATAGTATTAAGATATTGTCTTTTATTTCTAGGTGTCTTAATGTCAGGATCCAACTCCTTAATAAGAGTACAATATGATTACCTTGTATAAGCAACTAAACACGGAATTATACCAGAATTAACAAGTAACTAGAATTCATAAATGACACAGAATATGAGAGACAATACACAATCTTGTATTAATACTCATGCTAGAAGGAAATACAATGAAGATGCCAAAATCTTCCACACCTCTTAGATGTAAAGATCTATTTCCCTCAAGAGTTCACTCTCCTACCAAAAATGGTCACAACAAACAACTCAAACACAGAGTTGTTCACCTCCAACCAGTTAGTAATAACACTGCCAGTACACAAGTACTCAAAGTACTTCAAGAAGATCTCCCATGAACATGCAACAACCTGCAACTCAAATGATCTTACTTACACATGTAGATCAGCCTTGATCTTGCACAACCTACAAATCAAAGATCTTACAATTGGAAGGATTTCTTCCTTGCCTTAATCCTTAATTACAATATATGCCAATGAGTCTATAAATAGATCCCATACTAAAAAATAACTTAGACTTCTAATTTACAATAATTAGACACGTAGCTCAAGACTCGAAATAGGCTTTACATGCAAACACCTAGTTCAACAAACTAACTATTCATGTAATGAATAGTTCTGAAACTACATAGGAGACCGACGTCGGTCCCTGTCTGTTTGGAGGTGACCGACGTTGGCTGACTCCTACCGATGTCGGTTGCCCTTTGCACTGAAGATGACCGACATCGATTGCACTACCAACACTAGTTTCTCTATAAATCAGCAACCTCCTCCATGTCTGCATTAGTAAAGCTTTTAGCTCCACAACCTAACAATCTCCCACTTGGAGATAAACAGCTACAACTGTACTTATACCTGTACATCATCTAGTTTGTTTCCTGGCTTTGTATCCCTCTTCAAGATCAATCTTGAAGAACAACCACCACAAATCCTATGGAGCACCTCCTGTCATCCAAATCCCTTGCCACATCCGCATCTACAAACCCATGTAGAAAAGAACTTGACCTTGCATAGCATGTGCACCTACTGCTGGTCCCTCTCAGATATCTGAGAATCCACTGAACTACCCTCCAGTGCTTCTTTCCCAAATTGGCTCCAAACTTGATAACAACTCCCACTACTTGGGAAAACTTAGGTTTAGTACACATGTACTCAACCTCATCATGTGAATCAAGACACTGTTCATAGAACTGTCCAACCATCGGCGTGCTAACCAGTTTCACACAATCATCTGGAGACAAAATCAACCTGTGACCTTCCATGTCTCTAGAACACACTCATGCCAAAGAATCTTACTGCTCCCAGATTCCTCATGACACACCTTTGAACTAAATTTACCTTTAGTTCAGCAACTCCCTATATATGTGACCCTGCAACAAGCACAACATACAGTAACAGGATAATGTAGCTAATATTATCCAACTTGGTAAAGAAAACACAATGGTTAAACCTTCAATGTCCTGCAGCTTACACAAGACCATATACCCTGGCCTTCCATCTCACATGTCCATTCCCTCTCTTCTTTATCTTGAAAATCCATTTGTCTTTCAGTGCTTTCTTTCAGCTGGCAACTCTACCAAAAAACTCCCATTTGGTTCTGCTCCAAGGAATCACATTCTTCATCCATGCCAAGCTCCCATTGTTTCCTGGATTCTACTTGCTCTACTTCTTTAATAACTTCCTGGTTCTTGACCATCAGTGAGCAATAAGTAGTGTAAATAAGGGAAATGATGAATTTGAGGCTTACTTACCCTTTTAGTCCTCCATATGGGCATTTGAGACTCCTTGACAGCTTGTTGTCTACCCAAAATCTATCTCAGTGACCAATGTCGGTCACATCTCAGTCTGCACCCAACTGACGTCAGTTCCATGTGACTACCTCATCACTGATGTCAGTTCCCTGACTGACGTCAGTGTTTACTTGTCTGGAGTCATTGACGTCGGTCTGCACATAGCCGACATCGGTCCCTGTCTGAATGCCGACGTCAGTTTTCTAACTGACGTCAGTCTCTGTGTTTTACTTGTGAGTGATGAATTTTACCCGCAAGCTCTTTTTGGATCAAAACCCTATCCAAATCAACCTTTCTCTGCTCAAAATTCTTCAGCCCCTTGCACTGATCTCTATCCATCATCTTCTCCTTGAAAACCAAGGCTTTCCTGTTCTTGTCACGAACATAGGATTTCTTCCTTCTACAATACTGTGATCCTCCAATAAAAGCTACCACCTTCTTCATTGACCCAGTGTCAAAAAATGTCACTTTCTTCTTTTGCTTATAGAAATCTTGATTTATGCTTTTCAAATCGGAAAGCATACCCTTTGACTCAAGAACATGCATCTGCTTCTTATTCATGTGACCAAGCCTATTAAGCCACATCTTCAAATCTACAACTAAAGTAGATAAACCAGAAGGAGAATCAGTAATACAAGTAGATAGATAAAGCGTACCTACTTTCTTACCTCCTGCTACAACAAGTGCACCCTTGAAAACTTTCCAAGAGTCCACTGTGAGAGTTACTGTGCAACCCTCATCACCCAAATTTTCAATAGAAATCAAATTCCACTTCAGGACTGGGACATGCATGACCTCCTTCAACACCCATGTGTTACCCATCTACAATTTCAGCTTCACTTTCCCTTTGCCAACCATTTGACAAGGCTTACCATCCCCTAAATAAATTTCTCCAAAGTCTCCCTGGACATACTCATGAAAAAATTCCCTATTTGGGGATGCATGGAAAGAGGCACCAGTATCTAAAACCTAAGATTATACTTTATCCAAGGAACATACCAGAGCATCCTATGCAACAATAGCTGCAACATCTACTTCTTTATTTCCTTCTTGTTGATCTTCAACCAACCAACAATCTTTCTTTACATGCCCTTGCTTTCCACAATTCCAGTTGGTTATTCTACCATACCTGGATTTGGATCTCCTGCCTATCTTTGACCTTGATCTCCCATGCTTGATCTTCTCTCTTTGCCTTCCCCTGCTTTCAACACTCAAAGCATTCCCTAATGATTCACCTGTGCTTTTCCTGCAAATTTCTTCATTCAAGATTACACTCACAACATCATCCACTTTTAAGATTTTTGAAGCAGATGCAGTATTACTAACTGCCATTACCAAACTCTCCCAACTTTTAGGTAATGAGCATAAGATTAAGAGAACCTTAATTTCATCATCAAAAATAATATTGACTAAATTTAACTAGTTTACCAAACCATGGAAATCACTAAGATGACTATGAACAGATCCACCTTCCAACATTTGCAAATTAAATAATTGCTTCATAAGAAATACCTTATTCGAAGCTGAGGGTTTTTCATATAAATTTGCCAAAGATTCCATCAACTCTATCATTGTCTTAGCCTGTGATAAGTTGGAAATCACAGACGATGCAAGACTCAACCTTATAGATCCCAGAGCCTTCCAATCAAGAACCTTCCATTCTTCATCCTTCATATCCATGGGCTTGCATGCAACCCCACCCAATGGTAATTAAAAATCTTTCTAATACAAATAATCTTCTATCTACATCCTCCATAATTGATAATTCTTGCCATCAAACTTCTCCATTCGTAGCTTACTTTCTTCTGCCATTGCTATACTCCCACTCAAACAAAAACCCCTGTGAGTGACCTGTAATCAACAAACACTAACCAGATTTGATACAACCTGTTAGTAAACCCAACCAAAAGCTCTGATACCACTTGTCAGGATCTAACTCTTCAATAAGAGTACAATATGATTACTTTGTATAAGCAACTAAACACAGAATTATACCAAAATTAACAAGTAACTAAAATTCACAAATGACATAGAATATGAGAGACAATACACAATCTTGTATTAATACTCATGCCAGAAGGAAATATAATGAAGATGCCACAATCTTCCACACCTCTTAGATGTACAGATCTCTTTCCCTCAAGAGTTCACTCTCCTACCAAAAATGGTCACAAAAAACAACTCAAACACAGAGTTGTTGTTCACCTCCAACCAGTCAGTAATAACACTGCCAGTACACAAGTACTCAAAGTACTTCAATCAGATCTCCCATGAACTTGCAACAACCTGCAACTCAAATGATCTTACTTACACATGTAGATCAACCCTGATCTTGCATAGCCTGCAAATCAAAGATCTTACAATTGGAAGGATTTCTTCCTTGCCTTAATCCTTAATTACAATACATGCCAATGAGTCTATAAATAGATCCCATACTAAATAATAACTTAGACTTCTAATTTAAAATAATTAGACACGCAGCTCAAGACTTGAAATAGGCTTTACATGCAAACAATCGGTTCAACAAACTAACTGTTTGTGCAACAAATAGTTTTGGAATCGCATAGGAGACCGATGTCGGTCCTTGTCTATCTGGAGGTGATTGACGTCGGCCGACTCCTATCGATGTCGATTGCCCTTTGCACTGAAGATGACTGATGTTGGTTGCGCTACCGATGCCAGTTTCTCTGTAACTTAGCAACCTCCTCCATGTCTGCATTAGTGAAGATTTTAGCTCCACAACCTAACACTTAATACATATATTTTTGATAATCTAACTAAATTCTAGAATGTCCCTCATGGCTTGCAATAATGGAATTTCTATATTGAGTTTTCTGAGTTCTTAAATCAACTCAGATTCCTTTTTGTCTTCCACTTCCTTCAGTCATTATAGAAAAAGAATATATGGAAGATTTATGGTGGCTTCCTCTATTTTTCCAAGTTTATCTTCTAACTCTTCTTTCTCTGGTTGATTCTGTTGACTTGTTTTTTCATGAGGCATTTTTATGATGATGATCTGAGGTTCTTGTAATGTTTTTCCTGACCTGAGATGAATGTCTTCACATTCAATAACACCTATCCCTATGGTTTCACCTTGTTCATTTATATAAACCTACCTATTATTTGGATTTAATACTAGATGGGTATGTATTTGAGGTTGGTTTACTTGCTTTGTAGGGGGTGCTTAAGTTCCTTAAGGAGCCATCAATGTTTGTTATTATGGAAACCTTATTTGTTGTTGATTATAGTTTGGGTTAGGATTCTAATGTTGATTTACCCATAGTTTTTGATGACTTTAGGGTATCCAAGTTTATTGAAAAGGTTAGATCATCATCCATTATTGTGGAATCCTTTCTTGGTTTCCCCATTGTGGTGGTACTGCCCAAAATTTTTGAGGTGCATGCCATTGTGGAAAAGGAATCTTTGAGCTAAATTATTATTGTTGATTTTGTTGTAAGGTATTTCATTATCTTTGAACATAGTTTATTACCTCTATGGTCTATATATTTTATTTTAACTAGTTCTTAAGATTATTAAGGTGACTAAAATGTTTTATGTCATGACTTGAGCATCACATATTCCACATATTTATGTTTTGTCTAGAGGATAGTCTCTAAGTGTGTGTTTTAATCTACACTTTGGATAATATATTTATAATGGTTCAGTGTTAGATTTAGTTTTAGCTTAAAATCCATCTAATGTTGCATTCAATTAAACTAGTATATACCTTTTGAAATTGGCTAGTTCCTCCATGATTTGGCTTACATCACTAGATTTCCCTAGTTTCCATCTCCTACTACTAAGTTTTATCCTAGAGTAATTGGTACATAATAGTGTAATCTCTTGGAAGTCTAGTTTGGTAATATCTCCCTTTCCCATGAGATTCAAAGAATCCCTAGATGAATCATCTAATATTTTAAGGAAAACAATTTTGATTACTTCTTTGGATAGCTCATATCCACACCTATTGTGAACAAAAACAAATAGGTCTAGATAATCTTCAAGGTTTTCATCTTCATTATATTTTCTTTTCTTTTCTATCCTTGACCCTACAATAATCTTGATATTTATTCAATAATACTATTTATATTTTTCTCCAAGTGCTAATAGAATTTCTTGTTAATCCCATAAACCACCTCATTGCTCATTCCTTCAAAATAGAGGGAAAGAGTTTCAAATTTTGATTATCTATAGTGTAGTCATAGGTTGGATAGAGGACTTTGAACTCAAAAATAAATTGATCTGGGTCTTCAATAGATAGACCTATAAAAGTAGGTAGATTAGATAGGAAAATGTTTTTCATTATTATTTGGTCATCATTTTCAAAGACAATAGGATAAGAGAAAGTCCTCTCAAGAGGATTTATGTGAGGGTTTTCTACATGACCTATATTTTATCCATTATAAATAGATCTATATTGATAGGAGGAGATCCTTCAAGGTCTTCTAGTTTTTCAATGTCTAAAAGTTCAAATTTTGTAGAGGAATATTCCTTTAATCCTAGGATGTACTTCAAAAAGACTCATTTATTTCTTCAAGCTTTCTGTCTTTTCTAAAAGTACTTTGATTCTTTCTCCTAAATGATAAAGATATTTTGGAACAAACCTTCCTTATGAATCCCTTTACCTACTCATATACTTGTATTTGACAAGAGAGTAATTTATTTTTATTTTTATTTTTTTTTGTTTTTACTCGTTAGCTTAAGGGTTTACCTTATTAACATTTTTTAATAATTCCCTGGCAATGGTGTTAAAAATGATGGGAGTCATTGTACCCCTTCATTTAACCAATATGTGTTAGTGTCATTTCTTACCAGGGCCAGTGTCCAAGGCTATTTGTAGTAAGGTATTTATTGGTTTTAGCTAAAAATGTTGTTTGAGCATTTTTGGAATAATACTAACCTAAGCGCCTAATCCTAAAATCTAAACTAATGCTAAAAATAAACACACTTACTTGAAATGTAAACAGACCAAACTACTAAATTGAATACTCTAAAAACAATCACACAATGTTGTAAAGTAAACACACTAAAATCAAATCCTAAATCCACACTTTTAAGCTAAGTTGTAAAATAAAGGTTGTTTGAATTAAAGGAACAATAAATTCTTATTCAAATCTAAAAGTACACATACTAATAGTCTATTTTGACCTATAGGTTATTAATCTAATCACACAGAGTATTTATATTAATTCTTAATTAAAAACAAATAAGAAATAAACTTAGAAATACCAAAAGTAACATCCTATCTCCTTAGGTAGTGGGCCCTTACTTACCCTTGGATTTAAGGTTAAATAAACTCAATATTTAAAGTGCTATCTTAATGCATAGAATGAAAGAGTAATCTGCTACAAAGTCTTCTTGTATTCAAAATAATGATTCTTACAATATTTTTGCACACAACAGATCAAACATAGATCTACCTTTTATTGGATGTAAAAGAAACTGAATATCATAAAAAATTAGTAATAGCTTAACTAACCAAATAAGAGGATATTCAAAGAGATTGGTTTGTTATGGCAGAAATAGAGAAGAGCATTGCAAAAAGATCCACATGTGGTTAGGAAGATCCTTGTGGGATTTGCAAATACATCTTCAAGCCATATTTTATCACAAATCTTATATATAATATATTCATATCATCTTATCTAAAGCTGAAAAATCTATCAACTAACTTCCAAAAATGGAAAATTATACAAAAATAGAAATCTGTATATAGACATGTATAAAATATAAAGTATCTAGAGAGGTCTTAGATCATCATATAATAGTTAGAAGAGCTTTTGGAATGCCTTGGAACATGATGTGGACAAGTATATAGAGAGATATGAGAAGTTAGAGCATGACTGTCATAATCCATAGCTGATTGTTGTAATCCATAGCTTAACTATTGTAATCCGTAGAACGCTTAATAGAATTTGGAGCTGCACTCAAATGATCATTTCTTAGTCATGACACTTCCTTATCTCCATGACATCATAGAAAAACTCTTATTTATATGCTATCATACCTATACATATCAAAATATATAAGAGTAAACATGAAAATAGTTAGAAAATCATGCAAATAATTCTAACTTAGACTCACATCAGCTTATAGAGATAAAAGCATCCATTTTCTACCTTAGGCTAGTTATAAACCCTAAGACTACATGCAATGCTCATCTCAAATGGCATGTTTATGGCTATGAAGGATGATATATCATGGCTATAATGAGTCATAGTGTGGAATCATCACACTCTTTGTACTCATTCTATTAACTTGAATCCATTAAAATTTAAATTATGCATAATGAATTATGAGACTTGTTCAAATATATTTAAAGATATAAAAACTTAGTCTAAAACTCTTGCTATAACTACAGTCATTCTAAACCATAAAAAATAAATAAGTGTTTATTTGGGTTTAATACTTTTTAATACATAATTTAATGTAATCATCTTTACTTATACATATAAATATATATACATTCACACACTTGTGTATATAAATAAAATAAGTTTCCAATACTCAACTAAGTCACTATAAATATGATCACATCTTTACATAGGTTCATAAATACAAATCTGTATATGTGTGTATGTACAAGTTTATATTCATATATAGATATATATGTATATACATTTACTTAAATTTCAATAAATACCTAATAACTCTAATGCAAGTTGCCTCGGTCTTGAATGTCTCGATAAAAGACTAAATGAAAAAAATGAATTGCATCTATAGGTCTCTACTTCCTATTATAAATATGCATATGGAAGCAAGTATTCCATTCCATAAGTTTATTTGGTATGTTCCATGCAAACCAAAATTATTAAATCATTAAAATTTTATAACAATCCATGATAGATACTAGAATAGTTACCATTACACATAGTATTGTCACTTGGATCTTGCACCCATTCATTCAATCAGTTGATCCAATGGTAATAATGGGATCATCCCAAAGGTGTGGGACCTTATATCCTTGGGATGAGCCTATGGATAAGGCCATATCCTACCTAAACTAGATACACCTAATTTAAGATCAGATGTAGGCCTAAAACTATGCTAAAAATACCTATCTATATTTAAGACTATGTTTTAGTAGTGGAAAAGGGAAGAAATTGAACTGAAACTAAAAAGGGTGATGCACCAATAGTTTTAAGGTATTCTCCTCATACTTGGAATAGCATAATAAATCCTCAAAATTGATATTAACTCACATAACTACTATAAAACTCGTAACTCTCTCAATACCTTCATAAGTAATTTGTATGGAGGTAGTGGTCTACACAACATGCAACCTACAAATGAAGGTGTAAAAGTGATAAGACCACATCAAAAGGGACTAAAACATCCAAAAATGAAGATCAATAGTCAAATTTACACAATAATCAATAAATTTAACAACATAAAAGAGGAAAATATCATTTTCTATTAGATTTAAGGCTTCAATACAAAATTATAAGTCTTTAAAAAAGTAGAATCTTGACATACCCAAGAGGAGGCATCATGAACAAGGTATTTCATCCCTATGTATAATAAAACAAGATGATAAGGGAGAAAATATCACTAGAATACCTCATAAATGTTGTCATTACACCATGATCTAGTCCATATCTCAAAAAAGAGAAGGAAATAGAGGCATTAAGCCTCCTCCAACACATTAGGCCTCTTCATGATGATCTCCATGGAAAGTGGGCATAGTAGTCAAGGTGATGATCCTATTTTTGATCTTTTAGACCTTTAAAAGGATTTTCCATGCATTTTTTGGTCAAATGATCTTCAATTCTACTCTATTCTTGGAAAACATGGCTCTCCTACCTTAATCAAACACTAATTCACCCATTTTCAGCTTTGTGTTGACTTACGTTGACCACCACTCCATGGAGGGAGTTACATGTTTCTAGAATCATTTTCAATGCTTCACACCTCCCTCATACTTTTTATGACCACTTACTTCACCCATGGTCATGCTAGAAACGTTTTAGAATCATGGAATACCTAAAATCAACTTTGAATTTTATGTGAACGTCTCTTGAAGAGGCTAAGAAACTTGCACTTTCATGCTTGAGATCTTCATCTTGTCTTATCTTTCACCTTGAAAAATTGTAATCAGTCCTTTACAAACTCAATTCATTTAATTTACATGCCTCATAGGTGGTTTCTAGGATTTAACATCCTTCCTCTCCATAATTTTTCTTCATATGGCCTTCCAAATTTTTCCAAAAACCTTGAAAACTTCTTCAAACCTATCATATATGCCTACAAGTGAGGTTTTCTAGGCTAAAACCTCCTTATCATAACATTATGTCTTTGAAGAACAATATTTTTCAAACATACAACTATAGGATCTTTCCTAAGCTTCAGACTCTTCTTTATAGCTTGAACATTACTCTAAAACATGCAACTATAGGATCTTGCACCCATTCATTCAATCAGTTGATCCAATGGCAATAATGGGATCATCCCAAAGGTGTGGGACCTTATATCCTTGGGATGAGCCTATGGATAAGTCCATATCCTACCTAAACTAGATACACCTAATTTAAGATCAGATGTAGGCCTAAAACTATGCTAAAAATACCTATCTATATTTAAGACTGTGTTTTAGTAGTGGAAAAGGGAAGAAATTGAACTGAAACTAAAAAGGGTGATGCACCAATAGTTTTTAGGTATTCTCCTCATACTTGGAATAGCATAATAAATCCTCAAAATTGATATTAACTCACATAACTACTATAAAACTTGTAACTCTCTCAATACATGCATAAGTAATTTGTATGGAGGTAGTGGTCTACACAACATACAACCTACAAATGAAGGTGTAAAAGTGATAAGACCACATCAAAAGGGACTAAAACATCCACAAATTAAGATCAATAGCCAAATTTACACAATACTCAATAAATTTAACAACATAAAAGAGGAAAATATCATTTTCTATTAGATTTAAGGCTTCAATACAAAATTATAAGTCTTTAAAAAAGTAGAATCTTGACATACCCAAGAGGAGGCATCATGAACAAGGTATTTCATCCCTATGTATAATAAAACAAGATGATAAGGGAGAAAAGAGCACTAGAATACCTCATAAATGTTGTCATTACACCATGATCTAGTCCATATCTCAAAAAAGAGAAGGAAATAGAGGCATTAAGCCTCCTCTAACACATTAGGCCTCTTCATGATGATCTCCATGGAAAGTGGGCATAGTAGTCGAGGTGATGATCCTATTTTTGATCTTTTAGACCTTTAAAAGGATTTTTCATGCATGTTTTGGTCAAATGATCTTCAACTCTACTCTATTCTTGGAAAACATGGCTCTCCTACCTTAATCAAGCACTAATTCACCCATTTTCAGCTTTGTGTTGACTTACATTGACCACCACTCCATGGAGGGAGTTACATGTTTCTAGGATCATTTTCAATGCTTCACACCTCCCTCATACTTTTTATGACCACTTACTTCACCCATGGTCATGCTAGAAACGTTTTAGAATCATTGAATACCTAAAATCAACTTTGAATTTTATGTGAACGTCTCTTGAAGAGGCTAAGAAACTTGCACTTTCATGCTTGAGATATTCATCTTGTCTTATCTTTCACCTTGAAAAATCGTAATCAGTCCTTTACAAACTCAATTCATTTAATTTACATGCCTCATAGGTGGTTTCTAGGATTTAACATTCTTACTCTTCATAATTTTTCTTCATATGGCCTTCCAAATTTTTCCAAAAACCTTGAAAACTTCTTCAAACCTATCATATATGCCTGCAAGTGAGGTTTTTTAGGATAAAACCTCCTTATCATAACATTATGTCTTTGAAGAACAATATTTTTCAAACATGCAACTATAGGATCTTTCCTAAGCTTCAGACTCTTCTTTATAGCTTGAATATTACTCTAAAACATGCAACTATAGGATCTTGCACCCATTCATTCAATCAGTTGATCCAATGGAAATAATGGGATCATCCCAAAGGTGTGGGACCTTATATCCTTGGGATGAGCCTATGGATAAGGCCATATCCTACCTAAACTAGATACACCTAATTTAAGATCAGATGTAGGCCTAAAACTATGCTAAAAATACCTATCTATATTTAAGACTGTGTTTTAGTAGTGGAAAAGGGAAGAAATTGAACTGAAACTAAAAAGGGTGATGCACCAATAGTTTTTAGGTATTCTCCTCATACTTGGAATAGCATGAGAAATCCTCAAAATTTATATTAACTCACATAACTACTATAAAACTTGTAACTCTCTCAATACATGCATAAGTAATTTGTATGGAGATAGTGGTCTACACAACATACAACCTACAAATGAAGGTGTAAAAGTGATAAGACCACATCAAAAGGGATTAAAACATCCACAAATTAAGATCAATAGCCAAATTTACACAATACTCAATAAATTTAACAACATAAAAGAGGAAAATATCATTTTCTATTAGATTTAAGGCTTCAATACAAAATTATAAGTCTTTAAAAAAGTAGAATCTTGACATACCCAAGAGGAGGCATCATGAACAAGGTATTTCATCCCTATGTATAATAAAACAAGATGATAAGGGAGAAAAGAGCACTAGAATACCTCATAAATGTTGTCATTACACCATGATCTAGTCCATATCTCAAAAAAGAGAAGGAAATAGAGGCATTAAGCCTCCTCTAACACATTAGGCCTCTTCATGATGATCTCCATGGAAAGTGGGCATAGTAGTCGAGGTGATGATCATATTTTTGATCTTTTAGACCTTTAAAAGGATTTTGCATGCATGTTTTGGTCAAATGATCTTCAACTCTACTCTATTCTTGGAAAACATGGCTCTCCTACCTTAATCAAGCACTAATTCACCCATTTTCAGCTTTGTGTTGACTTACGTTGACCACCACTCCATGGAGGGAGTTACATGTTTCTAGGATCATTTTCAATGCTTAACACCTCCCTCATACTTTTTATGACCACTTACTTCATCCATGGTCATGCTAGAAACGTTTTAGAATCATGGAATACCTAAAATCAACTTTGAATTTTATGTGAACGTCTCTTGAAGAGGCTAAGAAACTTGCACTTTCATGCTTGAGATATTCATCTTGTCTTATCTTTCACCTTGAAAACTCGTAATCAGTCCTTTACAAACTCAATTCATTTAATTTACATGCCTCATAGGTGGTTTCTAGGATTTAACATTCTTACTCTTCATAATTTTTCTTCATATGGCCTTCCAAATTTTTCCAAAAACCTTGAAAACTTCTTCAAACCTATCATATATGCCTACAAGTGATGTTTTTTAGGATAAAACCTCCTTATCATAACATTATGTCTTTGAAGAACAATATTTTTCAAACATTCAACTATAGGATCTTTCCTAAGCTTCAGACTCTTCTTTATAGCTTGAATATTACTCTAAAACATGCAACTATAGGATCTTGCACCCATTCATTCAATCAGTTGATCCAATGGAAATAATGGGATCATCCCAAAGGTGTGGGACCTTATATCCTTGGGATGAGCCTATGGATAAGGCCATATCCTACCTAAACTAGATACACCTAATTTAAGATCAGATGTAGGCCTAAAACTATGCTAAAAATACCTATTTATATTTAAGACTGTGTTTTAGTAGTGGAAAAGGGAAGAAATTGAACTGAAACTAAAAAGGGTGATGCACCAATAGTTTTTAGGTATTCTCCTCATACTTGGAATATCATAATAAATCCTCAAAATTGATATTAACTCACATAACTACTATAAAACTTGTAACTCTCTCAATACATGCATAAGTAATTTGTATGGAGGTAGTGGTCTACACAACATACAACCTACAAATGAAGGTGTAAAAGTGATAAGACCACATCAAAAGGGACTAAAACATCCAAAAATGAAGATCAATAGTCAAATTTACACAATACTCAATAAATTTAACAACATAAAAGAGGAAAATATCATTTTCTATTAGATTTAAGTCTTCAATACAAAATTATAAGTCTTTAAAAAAGTAGAATCTTGACATACCCAAGAGGAGGCATTATGAACAAGGTATTTCATCCCTATGTATTATAAAACAAGATGATAAGGGAGAAAATAGCACTAGAATACCTCATAAATGTTGTCATTACACCATGATCTAGTCCATATCTGAAAAAGGAGAAGGAAATATAGGCATTAAGCCTCCTCCAACACATTAGGCCTCTTCATGATGATCTCCATGGAAAGTGGGCATAGTAGTCGAGGTGATGATCCTATTTTTGATCTTTTAGACCTTTAAAAGGATTTTGCATGCATTTTTTGGTCAAATGATCTACAATTCTACGCTATTCTTGGAAAACATGGCTCTCCTACCTTAACTAAGCACTAATTCACCCATTTTTAGCTTTGTGTTCACTTACATTGACCACCACTCCATGGAGGGAGTTACATGTTTCTAGGATCATTTTCAATGCTTCACACCTCCCTCATACTTTTTATGACTACTTACTTCACCCATGGTCATGCTAGAAACGTTTTAGAAGCATGGAATACCTAAAATCAACTTTGAATTTTATGTGAACGTCTCTTGAAGAAGCTAAGAAACTTGCACTTGCATGCTTGAGATCTTCATCTTGTCTTATCTTTCACCTTGAAAACTCATAATCAGTCCTTTACAAACTCAATTCATTTAATTTACATGCCTCATAGGTGGTTTATAGAATTTAACATCCTTGCTCTCTATAATTTTTCTTCATATGGCCTTCCAAATTTTTCCAAAAACCTTGAAAACTTCTTCAAACCTATCATATATGCCTACAAGTGAGGTTTTTTAGGCTAAAACCTCCTTATCATAACATTATGTCTTTGAAGAACAATATTTTTCAAACATGCAACTATAGGATCTTTCCTAAGCTTCAGACTCTTCTTTATAGCTTGAACATTACTCTAAAACATGCAACTATAGGATCTTGCACCCATTCATTCAATCAGTTGATCCAATGGTAATAATGGGATCATCCCAAAGGTGTGGGACCTTATATCCTTGGGATGAGCCTATGGATAAGGCCATATCCTACCTAAACTAGATACACCTAATTTAAGATCAGATGTAGGCCTAAAACTATGCTAAAAATACCTATCTATATTTAAGACTGTGTTTTAGTAGTGGAAAAGGGAAGAAATTGAACTGAAACTAAAAAGGGTGATGCACCAATAGTTTTAAGGTATTCTCCTCATACTTGGAATAGCATAATAAATCCTCAAAATTTATATTAACTCACATAACTACTATAAAACTTGTAACTCTCTCAATACTTGCATAAGTAATTTGTATGGAGGTAGTGGTCTACACAACATACAACCTACAAATGAAGGTGTAAAAGTGATAAGACCACATCAAAAGGGACTAAAACATCCAAAAATGAAGATCAGTAGTCAAATTTACACAATACTCAATAAATTTAACAACATAAAAGAGGAAAATATCATTTTCTATTAGATTTAAGGCTTCAATACAAAATTATAAATCTTTAAAAAAGTAGAATCTTGACATACCCAAGAGGAGGCATCATGAACAAGGTATTTCATCCCTATGTATAATAAAACAAGATGATAAGGGAGAAAATATCACTAGAATACCTCATAAATGTTGTCATTACACCATGATCTAGTCCATATCTCAAAAATGAGAAGGAAATAGAGGCATTAAGCCTCCTCCAACACATTAGGCCTCTTCATGATGATCTCCATGGAAAGTGGGCATAGTAGTCGAGGTGATGATCCTATTTTTGATCTTTTAGAACTTTAAAAGGATTTTGCATGCATGTTTTGGTCAAATGATCTACAATTATACTCTATTCTTGGAAAACATGGCTCTCCAACCTTAATCAAGCACTAATTCACCCATTTTCAGCTTTGTGTTGACTTATGTTGACCACCACTCCATGGAGGGAGTTACATGTTTCTAGGATCATTTTCAATGCTTCACACCTCCCTCATACTTTTTATGACCACTTACTTCACCCATGGTCATGCTAGAAACGTTTTAGAATCATGGAATACCTAAAATCTATTAGGTTGTGGAGCTAAAAGCTTCACTGATGCAGACATGGAGGAGGTTGCAGAAGAGTTGCGAAGTGTCACAGACACTGGCATTGGTCTGGCCAACCGACGTCAGCAGGATTAGACAAGAAGGCAACTGACGTCGATCAGAAATCGGCCAGCGTCGGTGACCCCCAGGTGGATAGGGACCGACGTCAATCGCCTATGTGGTTTGACTACGAGTTTATTACGGGCAATCAGTTGACGAACCAAGTGTTTGCATGATGAGAGCTATTTTTAGACTGAGAGCTACGGATCTAATTATTGTAATTAGATGTCTAATTATTGTTTGGATGATATCTATATAATAGACTCATGGTTGTATTGTAAACTGGTGCTAGGGAGTAAGAGAGCAAATAACTCCTTCAGAGAGAGGTAGAGCAATGGTGCGTTCCTCCTAGTGCCACAGTACCAGGTGTGGGTGCTAGATTGGAGAATCAGTAGGGTTCTTCATGTATGTATGATCTTGGTCATCAGGTGAGCATGGCCTTTATAGGAGATCTGCATGGTAAGTAAGATCATTGATATGCAGGTGTATGTGTGTGTAAGGTCAAGGTTCACAGGTGTGCAGAACCAGGTTGATTTGCAGGTTTGCAAGATCAGATAGGACAGCAACACAACAGGGAGTAGAATCAGGCAAGATCTACTTGGAGTACAAGTGTGTACTCGAATAGAGCAAAGAGTAAGGCAAGGGAGTTCCTTCCATAAGTAAGGTCTATTGAGGTGCAGGTTGTTGCAGGTTCAGGGGAGATCTACTTGGAGTACGTGGAGTACTTGTGGAGTGCGTGGAGCACTTGTGGTGTGCGTGGAGCACGGGTATAAGGTGAACACCAACTTAGAGTTTGAGTTGGGTGTTGGGACCTAAGAGAGAGCTTTGAGGAGAGAAGTACTGTTCACTTGAGGTGTGGGAAGCCTCTGAAGAGGTGGTGGAGAAGAAGTGGCATCTTCTTTATTGTATTCTTTTCTTCAAGAGTTTTAATACAAGTTGTGCATTGTCTCTCATATCATGTGTTATTTCTGAGTTTTAGTTACTTGTGTATTCTGGTTAATTTCCGCATATTAAGTTGCTTGGTTTAGTAATCAATTGTGTGCTTCTAGTTATTTATCCCAACACGTGGTATTAGAGCTAAGGTTGCAGGGACCAGGTTTTGTGTTTGGTTACAGGTCACTCTCAGGGGTTTCTGATCGAGTGGGAGTAGAGCAATGGCAAATCAAAATAAGCTAAGAATGGAGGAGTTGAAAAGCACAGATGGTCACTTACGGTCCCATGGAAAGAAAGAGCAGGTAAAAGAATATTGTTGGTTTGTGGAAGATCAGCATGAAGGAACTGAAGAGGTAGATGTTGCAGGGGTTGTTGCACAGGATGCTTATGGAGGTTTCTTGGATAAAGTTGAATCTTGGATAAAATATTCGGTTGCCTCTTTCCATGCAGCCCCAGGGAGAGGAGCTGGTGAGCCTTGCCAAAGAATTGGCAAAGGGGAAGTGAAGCTGAAATTGTAGGCGGCCAACACATGGGTGTTGAAGGAGGTCATGAAGGTCCCAAGTTTGGAGATATGGCTAATTTCTTTAGAAAGGTTGGGTGATGAGAGATGTACGAAAGCTCTCACAGTGGATGCACTTGAATTAGTTGGTGGTAAGAAAATAGGTACTCTTTATCTACTTGTTTATATTACTGATTCTTCTTTTGTTGCGGAGACGTGGCTTCGTAGGCTTGGTCACATGAGCAGGAAGGAGATGCATGTTCTTAAGCGGAAGACAGATATATTTGACAGGCTTAAGAACTGGAAAGCCTTGGTTTTCTTGGAGGAGATGGCGGACAGAGACCAGTGGATGGGGCTGGATACTTCTGAGCAGGGCAGTTTGGACATGGGGATTGATTCAAAGGAGCTCGCGGGTAAAAAGTCATCACTCACAGAAAACACAGGTACCAACATCAACAGGAAAACTGACATTGGCAGTATGTAAGACTGACGTCGGTCACGAGGACCGACGTCGATAGCAAGAGGACACTGACATTGGCAGGGTTGGTAGTCAGGACAGGCACAGGAACCGATGTCGATCAGATGCAAACTGTGGGGTGACCAAGGTCGGTCACTGTAACAGATTTTAGGTGGACAACATGCTGTCAAGGAGTCTCAAACACCCATATGGAGGACTGAAGATGGTAAGTAGGCCTCAAATTTGTTGTTCCTCTTCTTTATACATGTTGTTGATTATAGAGCAGGAAGGATCCAGGAAACAGTGGGAACATGGCATGGAGAGATTATAGAACCAAGCAGAGATTTGGTAGGGTTGCCAGCGGGAAGAAAGCACAGAGACGAATGGATACCTTAGTTGAAGAATAGAGAGAATGGATACGTGAGATGGAAGACCAGGTCATACGGTCTTGAGGAGCTGCAGGACAGTGGTACAAGTTTTGACAGGTGGAGGACGAAGCATGGCTTTAGTCAATGTCAGGTAACTACTATGGTTTGCCTTACCAGGTGGATGATGAGTCATGACATCATTCCGTTTCTGTATGTGGATGGTATGTTTGCTAGCAAGATTGTACATACAGGGTTTTGTTGAGCTAAGGGTAAGATTAGTTCAGTGGTTTGCTATGAAGAATTTGGAGCAGCAAAATTCTTTGGCATGGGAGACATGGATATCATAGGTTGATTTTGTCTCCAGTGGGAGCTGATGTGAATCAGGTGTTGGTGAGGTTCATTACACAGGATGTAGAATCGGAGCACACTAAGGGCTAGACAGGTACAGTGTCTGAAATCACATGAGGTCTTGTATAGGCCTGAGTTTTCCCATTCAGTGGGAGTTGTCATAGAGTTAGGAGCCAATTCTGAGAAGTGAGTTCTCAGGTATTTGAGAGGGACCAGCAGCAGGGATTCATGCTATTCAGGGTCAGGACTTCACTACATGGATTTGTAGATGCGGATGTGACAGGGTACTCGAATGACAGGAGGTACATCACAAGTTGTGTGATGGGTTGTCTTCAGGATTGAGCTTGAAGAGGGATACAAACTAGGAAATAGATTAGATGGGGTATAGGTACAGGTACAGTGCAGCTGTTTATCTCCAAGTGGGAGATTGTTAGGTTGTGGAGCTAAAAGCTTCACTGATGTAGACATGGAGGAGGTTACAGAAGAGTTGCGGAGTGTCACAGACACTGGCGTTGGTCTGGCCAACTGACATCGACAGGATTAGACAAGAAGGCAACTGACGTCAGTCAGAAATCGGCCGGCATCGGTGACCCCTAGGTGGACAGGGACTGACATCGATCGCCTGTGTGGTTCGACTGCGAGTTTATTACGGGCAGTCAGTTGACGAACCAAGTGTTTGCATGATGAGAGCTATTTTTAGACTGAGAGCTGTGGATCTAATTATTGTAATTAGATGTCTAATTATTGTTTGGATGATATCTATATAATAGACTCATGGTTGTATTGTAAACTGGTGTTAGGGAGTAAGAGAGCAAACAACTCCTTCAGAGAGAGGTAGAGCAATGGTGCGTTCCTCTTAGTGCCACAATACTAGGTGTGGGTGCTGGATTGGAGAATCAGTAGGGTTCTTCATGTATGTATGATCTTGGTCATCAGGTGAGCATGGCCTTTATAGGAGATCTGCATGGTAAGTAAGATCATTGATATGCAGGTGTATGTGTGTGCAAGGTCAAGGTTCACAGGTGTGCAGAACCAGGTTGATTTGTAGGTGTGCAAGATCAGATAGGACAGCAACACAACAGGGAGCAAAATCAGGCAGGATCTACTTGGAGTACAGGTGTGTACTCGGATAGAGCAAAGAGGAAGGCAAGGGAGTTCCTTCCATAAGTAAGGTCTATTGAGGTGCAGGTTGTTGCAGGTTCAGGGGAGATCTACTTGGAGTACGTGGAGTACTTGTGGAGTGCATGGAGCACTTGTGGTGTGCGTGGAGCACGGGTATAAGGTGAACACCAACTCAGAGTTTGAGTTGGGTGTTGGGACCTAAGAGAGAGCTTTGAGGAGAGAAGTACTATTCACTTGAGGTGTGGGAAGCCTCTGAAGAGGTGGTGGAGAAGAAGTGGCATCTTCTTTATTGTATTCTTTTCTTCAAGAGTTTTAATACAAGTTGTGTATTGTCTCTCATATCATGTGTTATTTTTGAGTTCTAGTTACTTGTGTATTTTGGTTAATTTCTGCATATTACGTTCCTTGTTTTAGTAATCAGTTGTGTGCTTCTGGTTATTTATCCCAACAAAATCAACTTTGAATTTTATGTGAACGTCTCTTGAAGAGGCTAAGAAACTTGCACTTTCATGCTTGAGATCTTCATCTTGTCTTATCTTTCACCTTGAAAACTCGTAATCAGTCCTTTACAAACTCAATTCATTTAATTTACATGCCTCATAGGTGGTTTCTAGGATTTAACATCCTTCTCTCTATAATTTTTCTTCATATGGCCTTCCAAATTTTTCCAAAAACCTTGAAAACTTATTTAAACCTATCATATATGCCTACAAGTGAGGTTTTTTAGGCTAAAACCTCCTTATCATAACATTATGTCTTTGAAGAACAATATTTTTCAAACATGCAACTATAGGCTCTTTCCTAAGCTTTAGACTCTTCTTTATAGCTTGAACATTACTCTAAACCATGCCTGCAACTTCTATGGATTGCCTACACTTTTACAAGTTATCTTACTTGGTATAAGTTATATAACCTTGCAAGGTGAGGTGCAGGCCTGCAAATTGAATATCAAAAGAGCTCTGACTGTGTCTTGGTCTTCTAGGACCCTTGTAATCCTTATGTAAAATGCCACTATAGACCTATAATGGAACCCTTGGCATGATTGGCATTCATCCTTCTTCTTCTATATCATGAAGATCTTTGAGCCCTTGGCATGCTTGGAATTCATCCTTCTTATTCTATATCATGAAGATCTTACTCAATATTTGCAATTGATTTATAAAAAACTTGAAATCTAATGGATATCCTCCTCAATGTCTTTAGACATTCAAATGAGTGTCAATGAGATTTGAGAACATTGATGAGCTTTGATCACTTCAAGAAACCTTTTAAAACTTTAGAATTTTACTCAATCATTAAAACAAGTTGGTTAGAATGATCTAGGATTTTAAAACTCATGAGAACATTATGTTAAGGTCCTCAAGACCATTATCACATCAAATAAACTTTGAAGACTATGTTTTAAGCCTTTCAGTGCCTAGATATATTTGGTTCCTCTTGGAATCTAAAACCTTAGTGTAGACTCCTTAAAGATCTTAAGATTCTTAAAATATGCTTTGGTGATCTTAGGATCTTATATTTATTTCTTTTAGACCTGTGTGAATATCTTGAAGACCATAACCTTATATCACTTCATGAAATCCTTATTAAAGGTATGTAGGCCTACATTTTTTCATCTCTTAACCTAGTTACACCTAAGGTTGCTTAAAACCTGTGATAATCTCATGAATCCTTGTATGTGTTCTTGAAGGCTCATAGTAACCTTTAATACATTTTCCTTGATTTACACAACTCTTAAGATATCCTCCTCATTTACCATGAAGAGCATGTTTGGGACATGCTTGAGACCATGATTGAAACCTATATGAAAATATGTCCTACAGCTTATTAACTCTGGAGGTCATAAAACGTGATGCTGGACTATGGATGAATTTTTTGAGCTTGGTATTCATCATTATTCCCATCAAAATTTATAATATACTCACCAAATGCTCTATAAGGGATTGTAGACCTATAGGAGTCTTGGAGAGTGCTTGAAAGGATGTTTGATCTTGTAGGAGGGTCTACAGACTAAGTTTTTAGAATAAATTTATTTATATTTTCCAAATAAGTTTACAACCACTTAGAAAAAATTTCTACCATGTTCATACACATGACCACCAATTTTCATCAATTTTGGAGTGTTCATTTTTATTTTATGAGGATTTTTTTATCTCAAAACCCTAGCATGCCTACAAGTAGGCTTAGAGCACTTAATAAGGGATAATTTGAGTTTCAAGACCTATTTTGATATATTATGTTTTTAAATGTTACAACCCATCAATATCCTCTCTTGTAATTCATTTTAGTACCCTAGTTAACCTCAAAAGATGGATAAAATAAGTTTTTCTTGACTATTACTATATTTTTATTATCTGTGTATAGCTAGTGGACTTGTAGATATGATTTTTTTCTCAATAGGAACTTGATCTAAGGTTTAAAACCTAAAAAACACATTTTAAATATTTTTAAAATATTATGATAACCTCACTCTATCCCTTGAAGCATGCTTGAAACTCCTTGAAACTCTTCATATAGACTTGTGAAACTTGCAAATGAGAGTCTTGAGACCATACAACATGTTACAAGTTTGTTAAAAATGTATTTTGAGCTTGTAATATTTATATTCATGAGGTATAATATTATCCTCATTAATTTTCTCATATATGTCTACATGTAGTTATACTTGTCCCATTTCCCTTGAAAGCTTTCAAGCCTCAATGTATGACTACAGACTTGTTTTTTAGCTCCTTAAGAGAGTTTTGAAGGCTTAATGAAGAACTAAATTTTATAATTTACCAAATTTAAAACCTATAATCCTTCCCATATATGTGTTTATGTCTATTATACTCTCAAAATTCATGCTTGATGCCTTAACAAGCCTAAAAACATCAAAAAAGTGCATTTACAGGCTTTAAGGTTTAAACAGGGTTTTAAACCTAACTGCACGTCTTCTATTGAAATGGAATGCATTATTACTAATTAATTTATCTAAACATTACTGATACAATCCTTACAAACCTCTTAAATCCCCCTAGGACTCACTTTGGGCCATGCTCTAACATAATAAATATGAGATGTCATGGAAAAGCCTATAATCTTACTTTATCAAGCTTGAAATTTTCTCTATATTTTATTTGTGGGTTGCATGGATGTTATAGATCAAAAATAAGGCCTTAAAATTTTTCCTAACTCCCCAAATACCCTAAAAAAACCATGAAATAAGATAACAAATAAACCACGTGGATGCTCTTAAGAGAAACCCTACAAAAAAATGGTTCTCAGTTGAGAATGGGCTACAATCTTGTGTTTTTGGTTTGTTACTTTGTTTGGACACCTATTTTTCATGATTATTACCTAAAACTAAGGAGAATTATTTTGAATATGCTCCCTATAACTTTAAACTTTTATCAACAAGTACAAAACCTCTACATCCTCTCTTTGATGTTCTACATGAAGGTTATTTGGAGCATGCTAGCAATGGAATATGTCAATACTACCATGAGAAACATTTTGGAATCAAGTTTCAAGATTATAATATTGATTTTTAAATCTTAAAATATTGAAAACAATTAAAATATCATCAAAACCTAAAACTAGGTCCTTCTTATACTTGGAACCTACATGTTCTTGAGACTACAACCTAGTGCTTTGAAGCTCAAGACTTTGAAGGAGCCTTCAGACCATTATGGAAACCTTATAATGTGTGATTTTATTTTTTAATTCTATCCATCATACTTGAAACCTATGAATCCATGATGGAGTGTCATTATACCCTCACAATCCCCTCCCAAACTTGTCTTGGACTATGCACCTACAAAACAAGACTAGGATGTGATGAAGAAGCCTAATTTCTTTCAAACAAACTTGCAAACACTTTTTTTGGATATGCCTTCATTATTTGAAATTGATATCATTTATTATAGGCTTTCCACTTGGATAAGGATGATTTTATTTCCTCTTTAAACTAGTTTATGATTGAGATCTTTCAAAAGACCCTGAAAGCTCATTAAAATCTTGCAATAAGCATAAAACCCTCTTCATTATCTATCAATAACTATTTTTAAGGAGAATTAGAACATGAAGTCAATGTATCATGCCATACCAATCATAAAGATTTTCTATAACTTATTTTTAGTCTTGTGGATGTGATACTTCGATTCCCCAAACCTTGAAAATCATGGAAACACTTATCAAAACCTACAACTTAGTCTTGTGGGCCTATAAAGCAACATTTAATCATTGAGAACCTAAATAATGTCAATGGATCTTCAAGAAAATCATTTTATCTCTATATTTTTTTCTTGAAAGTCTTATAGATCCTTAAAAACATAAAATATTCTATGTTTTATAACTTAAAGTCTATATCTCACATCTTTTTTTGCTTGAAACTTGTAAAATTTAATTAACCATGTGGAAACATTGCATGAAGCTTGTATACCAAAAAAAAATGCTTTTTGAATAATTAATATTGCATGAAACACAATCTTGAAGGTAGGTAATGGTTTGGTCATGGCTTGTGTGCACTCTTCCCATGTTGAAATGTTTGAAATAGCTTCAAGGAGAGAGAAAGGAGAGGGAAACACTTGGTCAAATACTTTCTTTGATAATTTATACTGACTTGAGGGGTTGTGGAGAGGTTTTAAATATAAAATTGAATTTATAAAACCTTAATATTGCTTTACCCTCCATTAAATGACTTTAATGAGTGCATTAAGATCGCTTACCCCCTTTATGAACTCATAATTACTTTTTAAGGCCTTTTGTTCAATTTCACATTGAAAATTAATGGAATCAGACTTTAAAAAGATAGTATGACACTAATAAATGACTTTATTATGCTCCTAATGTTAATATTAGGCCTAGAAGGACTCATAGTCAATAACTAGCTTTGACTAGTTATTATAACTAGTATATAACATGCCCAACCCATATATGGTTTCATCAAAATGTAAATGATTTAAAATCTACTATGGAACAATGTATTCTTAGATCTTCAAGAATATAAATTTATATAACCATTAATGAGACTCACCCACTATTACCAGTTCACAAGAATGGCACATAACACATAATATTTACTTATTTCAAAAAGGTCTTTACTAAAAAAATTAACTCAATTATTACTATTAAAATTTAGACTCATCTATTCTAATAAATGCCTAGTTTCTTCCTATATCTAAATCAGTTTATCCCTATAGGCCTAATCCCTAAGGTTTTAGTCTAAGATTTTACCCAAATAATTTATCATCCTTTACACACAGGGTTGGTATCATGTGTAAGGCATGTGGATGGAACCAAGTTCCATATCCAGGTTTATATGCATGAAACCCTAATTTTTATTTTTCACCTAAAACTATCATTTCACACATTCAAAAAATATATATAATAACCCATAACAAGAATCACATTTTTCTTATCATCTAATTATAAAACTAATAAAACATGAACTGACTTGGTTATATGATGATTGCAGTCTCAATGTGTGGAAGGATAACTTTTATCCTCTTTGGTCGACCTATGTACTCTTCTCCCTCTCTGTCATGTTATTATTCTCCTTCCCATTTCTCTTCTTTTTATTTTTCCAAAATCCATGTACATTTTTGCATGACCTAGTAACTTTCCTACAACTCTTTGAGTTCACCATCATGAAACTTGAATTCATCAATGCCAATTTTTAGAAATATTGTCATTGATGTCAAAGGTCTAGCATTATTGGTGATAAAGGCCCCATTGCATTTAATGATTTTTTTAATAGTAATATCTTGGATAATGTGCGTTAATATTTATTTAATATTCACGAATATATTTTTGGTTGCATAAAGATAAAAGAAGGGCCCATGGAGAAGTCAAAGAGTCACAGGGTAAAGACAAAAGAAGAATGGGATGCATTTTCCCATGAAGAGTCATCTTAGGGAATTCCAAGAGTCACCAAGTGAAGACAAAAGAGGAAGGGCACAATTTCTCATGAAGGGATACTTTGAGGAATAAAAAAATTCACCAAGATAAAGACAAAAGAGGAAAGGATGCTTTTGCTGATGAAGAGTCACCATATGACTTTTCAAATGCAAGGAAACGAAGGGTCATGCAAGTTTGGTACCATTTTCCATGAGGATTGAAGGGTCACAAAGGGTGAAGGCCAAAGGTCATTTGGAAAGCTATAAATAAAGGCTTGAGAAGCCATTTGTAATATGGGAGATAGAGTATGATTTGTAATTGTTATATCTAGCTTAGAAGAGTATAGGAGAGAGAGGAAATAGATATTGTAATGAGCTATCATTTATTGAGAAAGCAACATTAAGAGATAGTTGTGTGTTACACACAAAGGGGGTTGGTGCTCCTATGGGTTGGTGCTCATGAATAGTTGTTGTGTTGGTGCTAAGCAAAGGGGTTGGTGCTCACAAATAGTTGTTATGTTGGTGCTAAGGAAAGGGGTTGGTGCTCTTTTGGGTTGGTGCTCATGAATAATTGTTGTGTTGGTGCTCAACAAAAGGGATTGGTGCTCCTGTAAGTTGGTGCTTGTGAATATTATAGTTTGAGTTGGTGCTCAATTATATACTTGAGATTATTCTCTGTGGTTTTTCCCACATTGGGTTTCCACATTAAATCTGGTGTCTCTCTCTATCTTGTGTGGTGTTTATTATTTTAGTTTTATTGCATATCTTGAATGTATGGTTAAGTGGAATTTGATTAAGGGAAAGTTTATAAGATTTATGATATACTGATTCACCCCCCCTCTTAGTATATCCCATGCTTAACACCAATTACATTATGTTGTCATTAAATTGAAGTCAAAAGCTCTGTATTGAACATGGTAGCATCATGAAACCCTTGAAATCCCCTAAATGGTGAAGTCAACTCCCAAATCATATCAACAAACAAAACCTAATTCCTTTTTTTATTTTTAAATAATGTAATTTATTTAGCTTTTTACTTCATGATATTTGCCAATAAACATAACTAAAATCCTAAACCAAGTTACAAATTTCTTTTTAATTAATTTGCTTTGGGGTGTTTTTGCCTCTTTTTTCCTCATAATGTCACCAAAAAGGGATAATAAGAAAACAATCAAATAAGACCAATGATACTCATGTTTCTACCAACTAAAATGCATCCAAATTTAACACAACATGGCTTTAGTTCCCATAAATATTTTAAGAAATATAATCTCTCAAATCATAGACTTCACATACTATGAAAATCATGACAAGTGATGTATCTAGTCAATGCAAATAAGCATGATTCATTATAAGGGAAAACAAAGCAATCAATATTTATCATTTAAGCAAAATAATGACTGACATTCATTTCACTCAAGAAAACTAGAATGTGGTGTATGCAGGTTTGACTTATTTATCTCAATCCCCCATATCAGTATTTGCATTGCCTCCTCAATGATACTCTCCCTCTATACTACCTATGAGGGTAGGATATTCCTACAACCACCTTAATCAAACAAAAGTGTAATTAGTCTGAGATTATAATAATAATCCATATATAAGCATCAATAAATTATTGTAATGTAAAGCATCCATAAATGAAATCATGGTCAACATGATCATGAAACATAGTGTAAACATATGTAAATGTTCTCCATCATAATAACTGATCACAAAACAACAATATGAGTGTTAATCATACAATATACATACCTAGATCATACATAAAAATCAAAACAACAAATCATTAGTTTTGTATCCCCTACTATTACTTAAATAGTTTTTGTAGAGTGGGACAAGATTAACATAAGATATTTTGGTTCCTGAATGATATAATCAGTGACATATTTTTTCTTTGAAACCCACTTAAGTTATTTTTTATATGCAATAACATCAATCCTTGGATGTTATAATAGTTTCTTTTTAGTTGTTCTATCTCCCAAAATTGGAACTTTTCCAATAAAGACCATATTTTTGCCTTGGTGATGCCCTGTTTTACCTCTATTTTTTCCTTTAATAGACATGTTTGTTTATAAATCTCCCCTATTTTATTTATCTCTTATTCTCCATCTCTTTTAGAAATGGTAGCATTATGGCAGTTCTAGAATCTCCATCCTTAGAATAGAAGGTGTATCTTTGAGTTATTGTGATATGCTCTCTTGGTCATTATCTTAGTTATGTTTAGGACCTTGAGTTGTTTATTAAAAAAAAAAAAAAATTGGGGGGCAGAGGTGGGGGGGGGGCATCTGGTCCCATTTACCCCTTCCAGGCTTTCATGTTTAATCCTTTTTCTAGCCATGCAATCTTGTTTCTACCTTTTTCACATCTTTGTTTGAGTTTGGTTTTTTACTTCTCTTACATTGATGTCTTTATCATGTGAGATTTATTTGTCCTTTGTTTGATTTTTATTATTGCTTATCTTACTTTGCATGTATTTTTAGGTTCTTTGGTCATAAATAGCCTTGGCATTTCAACTTACTAATTTTTCATTATTTTATCTATTTCTTTATATATCTTGATTTTGACCTAGCCTTATTGATCTCGACTTGCCAAATTCCCCAATATTTTTAATAATTTCTAAGATTTTATATTTTACATCCATTTACTAACCATCTTATGTATGCATGCATTAATTTTATCTGTTTTTAGCCTTGTTTCTTTAAGGGTTCTCAAATGCACATACTATACTCTCCATGAGTGAAACTATGGTATCTACATGCATTATTTATGTGGAAAGGTAATTCAAGTTATGTATATGGTACTTTAAATTATGATATTTTGTGTTACTATGCATATATCACAAAACACCATCGTACATTACACTATTATGACACATGATGAACTTTAGGTGGGGAATATGTAGACACCTAATATTTTCTCTTTATCATTTTACTAACACTTTCTCTTGCAGTAGCTCATCGATGCATCAATCTCCTTGAGTTCACGCCTTAAAGGGTGCATGAAGAATGGGGTGGGATCAGCTCAAGATACTTTACAAGAGATGTTTGAATTTTTTTTCCATACCTTCATTACTATCAATCTGACCTCCTCTAATTCTCTTTCCATCTTACCTCTCCATCTACAATTTGTCCAAATTTTTTAGCTTTTATGTATCCTACTCTATCAGCATAATCGATATAGTATATTTCATACTTTACCTTCCCTCTATGATATTGGCTAGCATGATACAATTCTAAGTCTATTTTCTATTATCTATACTATATAAATATGGATGATATAATATTATGTCAAATAATACCTTCTAATTGTATCAGCCTAGTTGTTACCATCAGCTTAGAGTTCAGGGTTAGTTTTGGTTATTGGATCCATATATGTAGGAGTTGTATTTCAATCCAAAAGATATATAATACATTCACAAGTAGTATTTAGAGGAGTTAGAGGTTTATAGTCTTATCTTAGAGATATACTCTTGTAGTGTCTTTTAATTTTAATAAGAGAATTTGAATGGAGAAATTACACCTAGTTTTTGGAGTCCCCAATTAAGGATACTTAGATATTCATCTTTCCATTTCAAGACTTCAAACTACAACATGTGAGGCCACATTTTTCATTGTGCTAGTTTTGTTAAATCTTCTTACTATCATACACATGTCTTTTTGTGACATGCTCCTTATGTTTTTTTTGCTAAGGGGTAAAATGGGGATTTTTGTAGGGCCCAACCCTCAATTTTACAAAGATCGAAGTTATGACATTATCCTTATGTTATGGATACATGAGATGTTGTTATTTTATCATTTCTAACATAATGGATCTTATGTTCTAGTTGATCTTAGTTGTGTATTAACTAATATTCAATTATTATTTATAGATTATTTCATTGGATTATGGTTATGTATACTATATTATTATATTAGTTGAGCTAAAAATACTTTATCACATGATTTAGGATTATGAGTATATAATGTTAGCATGTAATTATTATCTTATGTATATTTAAATGTTGTGATTTGAATGTTCTATGTATGCAAAATTTTATTATTATAAATCACTTGATATGTTTACATTTAACAGCTTCAATTACCTAAGGTAGAGCAATTTGATGTGTGAATTGATGTACAAGAAGTAGGGGAGGCCAAGCAAGGGAACTAGGACTACACTAAAAATGAGCATGACATTAGTTTTAGCATAGTAGATAATTTTTGACCCTTTAGATTAAAATATAACCCTTGTGTTATCATCTAATTTAGTTTTTAGTTTGAACCTCTTTGGCCCTCCAAACACTATTCACACCCCTTGAAACTATTCATTACCCTTATATAAGATATTATAATTCACCTTAACATTGTATTCATTCATAAAGTTAAATATATAATCCACTTAAGTGGCCCCCTTGACTGAAACTCGAATGGGAACTTGGACCCATGTTTATAAGTGGATGTAAAGTGTTTTAAAGGTGGTTGTGTATGCATTTAAGACCCCTCATGATCAAGGGATGGGTGAATAATTTTTTGGAAGTGATATCACAAATAGGTATGTGCAAGTTTTGCTTACCCACATGGGTGTGTAGTGAGAGTTATTTACAGAGAAGACTTTTTGTAGATGGGCTAAGGAATGGGAAGGGACAAGTGTAACATTGCCATTGGCCATTAAGTTAGAATGTTTTTCTATAAGAGCATGGAAATCCTTCCTTGGAGGAAATTTTTACTCATTCTGAAATGGAGAGTAGAGGAGAGATAAATAAATAAATAAGAGGAGGACTTTATAGGAGGAGGAAAACTAGTTTTCAACACTTGTGGGATATTTCATTATATAAATCCAAGAGGTTGAGCCAATTTCATTGTTTTTACAATCTTTTTTTAGATTTAAAATGGTAAAGTTATGTTTCCCAAATGAACTTCAAATTTTTCATAGTTTGTGCATATGTATGTAGGGTTGGGTAAAGTAACGAAGTTCCAAGTCCTCTTATAAAGATTATATGCATGGGGTTTGGATAAAAGGAAACCATTGTGTTTTCAAAGTCCTCCCATGGAAATGGAGAAGGGTTTGGTAAATGAAAGACTCTAAGATCCTCTTTCTCCCACATCTATTGTGTGGAGAGTATAAATTTTCATCCACAATGGGTGAGTGAGGATACTTGATACATTTGGTTTATTCATGGTTTTCATGTGTGTGTATACCTATTATATTATTAAATTAGTTTATATATTAATTTTGGATTATGTTTTTGGTGAACTTGAAAGCCTATTATACATGGGAGTGTAGTTAAGACACCTAGATATTCCTAATTGAGTGTGTTGCCTTGCTAGTACACATATACTTGCATACCTATATCATTTTCCTTGAACCTTTGATATCAAATATGTTTATATATGGGAATCCTAGGCTTTGGGGTGTGTAGAGAAGCCACTTGATGATGGAAATAGGATGGGAGGCAAGCCCCTCCTAGGCTTGGCCTTGTAGTTATACTTGGATCATACATGGAGTATACTTCTATTTATTTTGTGTCCTTGTTATGTAAATAAAGAAGAAAGGATTTTGGTTGGTTTTCATGCCATTTAATGTAATATTATATTTTTATTCATGTGAACAAAATTAATAATTAAGATGTAATGAGTATAATCTCTAACATTTTCATTATCATTAAGTGATTGTTGAATAAAGCAATAAATGGAATGAAATAGTTAATTTTTAAGGTTGAAATAAAATTATAAATCATGTATGGATAATTTCATTATGGTATTTTAAAATTTATTATAAATAAAATGATGATCTCTTTCCAAAATTTTGTATTATGCTCATTTTATTAAGCCTATGAAAGGCTAAAAGCACTTAAGAAATTTCTATGTAACTTTAAGTGTTCAGAATTATATAACGTTTAATTTTACTATAAAAGGTGAATTATTATGATCCTAAGACAATTTATGATTTAATTTTAGGACACATGTTTAAGTTTATATGAATTTTTAAAGTCAGGGTGCTAGAAATGCCTACATGTCCTTTATAATCCATTCAAACTTTGTGCAATTTTTATGCATACAAATTGAGGTAAAAAAGTGCCTAGAATAATTTTATATAAAAAATCAATTTTTTAAACTTGTTTCCTTTCATTTTGTATTTTTATTCTCTTCGGTGTGTTCACAATAATTTTTGAAGTTTGCATAGTTGTAGGGTAATTTGTTAAATTGACAGGCCCTTGGGAAGGGAATTGTCCCTATTGTAAGGCAATTGGCTTATATAGATAATAGCTACCCATGTGACCATGTGACATTATAGACAAGACACAATGGGGATAGTTCATTGTAGTGGTGTCAATCACCAAGTTACTTAGCTAGCAGTGCATGTGAGCACCGTCAAGAGGTTGGGTAACTGCATGGCTAATAAACCACATGGTGACCCACCATTAGCTTAAAAAGCATGGGGGTTGGGCAACCAAGGTTGACTAAAACCCTATTTGAATTCATAGTTTGAATAAAACATACTACCAATTTTAATTTTAAAATAATTTTTTATTATTCTGTAAAATTAAAATTTATTGACTCATACTTTTATAAAGCTTATGTAAATAAATTCAAACCAGAACTTTTACAAAAAAGATACTAGTTTTATGGAACTAAATGTAGACACCATGAGGCCCAGAGGTGGGGCCACCCCTTAACTTTTCCATCTTATTTCATACAAAATAAATTTTAATATTTGGAACTACACCATTCTAAACATATATTATTTTTGTCATAGAGATGTAAATTTAGACCTTTTTGACATTTACAGGTTCTTGAAATCCTCAGGATGGGTGGACCAAAAATGAAACCCCCATTATTTTTATCTCCCCTTCCACATGAACTAAAAATTAAAATAACTCCCTTCTTAAACCTTGATGGTGGCCATTAATGGTTGTTATGGAGCTTGAAGCTCCCAAACACCTTTTTAGAAACCATAGGAGTCTAAAACTAGCTACAAACCTTATGTGATGATGGCTACATACAAAATCAAACCAAACACACATTTATATAATAAAAAATTCAAAATTAATAATACAATAAAAATACTAAAAGCTCAAAGACTCTGTTGATGGAAGTCATCCAAGGCTGAGGAAGGAGAAGAGGGATGACTATGGACAAGTCATCCTTTAAAACTTCATTCCTCCTTTCCAAAATTGATTTTTTTAAACTTATTGGTTGACTTTAATCCTTTAGTAACCTCCATAAGGATTTATAGGGTTTCTTCACCTTTGATTTAATCTGACAATCAAGGTTGAATCGATCTAATCGTGAGATGATAAATTTGAGTAGTTATATTTAGATATTAAAATTATATACTAAAATCTACTCAAATTAACAATATAATTTAAAATTGAAAACCATTAGATAAAAATTCAATAAAATTACATTTTAAACAACATTATAATCTAAATCCAAATGTTCCCAATCAAGATTTTAAAAAAATACTAAACATTTAGAGATTATGGGTTGCTTAAAGTAGACTCAGAGTTTGAAGTTATGGTAATGGAGAATAGTTTGATAATGGACTAGATGATTATGGACTAATTTATCATGGATTTTTCTAATTGTTTGTAATGGAGGGATTCATGGATTTAAATAGGCCATGGAGGGAGATTTTTATGGAATTATCTAGAGAGAGAACTCTCTAGAGAGTTAGAGGGAATTCTAAGGAATTTAAAATTCATTAGAATTCTATAGAGAGAACTCTCTAAAGAATATTCCATTAAGGAATCTAATAATGATTAGGAGAATATTTAGTAGAAGGATTAGGTGATAATTATGGGGTAGACTTGTAGGTGTGAATAAGGAATACGTAAAGGGGAGGTTAGTCTAGTTTTAGTCCAATAAAACAAAATCAAAATAACACACTAAACACTTAACACCTCTAGCCTAGACACTAAGGGAAACATTGGTAACAAACATACAAATGAAAACACAATTGGAACACAAAATAAATCATTATTTAACCTTATTTTAATCTCCAAATGGCCTATTAAAGTGGTTTGCTCAATTTTGTGCATCAAAAAAAATTTATCAATGAAGTTCCATTTGCTCCTTATCTCCTTGACACCTTGGCTTGATTTATTGGCTTATGAATTTGGCATGGTAACATTGCACTAGTGAAGTGTATGGGGTAAATCCTATATAATAACACTATACTATCAAAGCTTGGATATCAATAGGTATGGCCTTGTATTTATATCCTAAAAAGTTAACTCTCACCCAAGGTGAGTTAAGGTTGAGTTTAAACATGAAATGAGTTCAAACTAACCCCAGGTAAGTTGAAGCTAACTCTAATTTAAAAAAATTGTAATTTAATTATGATTTTTAATTAACATACATGGCTCTCAAATTAGATATTTTATAAGAGCTTGATAACTCATAAAGGCAATAATGAAAATGCTTGATATTTTGGATTTTAAAACTTCTATGTTTAGATATTCATTAATTGTAAATGGATAATATAGCTAATAATTTAATCTAGTTTAATTATTTGATTCATTTTGAATATCTTTTTAGATCTTTTAGGATTTGATCAAGTGCCTTGCTTAATGGGTCCATAGGCCAAACTACTCGTTATTATGTTGTAAGGTGACTAAGGATGAATCTGTGAGAGGTTATTATTACGTACGAGCTAGTATCCCAAATAGGGATGCTTCAATATGATTATTGGCATTAATGAATGATGTATAGATGAAATAGGGAATTCAATAAACCCTAGGCTTAATTTTCAATGTTTGATAGCAATCAGTCTTAAGTCTAGTTAGAAGCCAGTTATGGCTAGAATGGGGTGTCTAAAATTTTCACCTATTTTGGAAGGTGTTGTAAGATATAATAATAGTAGAATATTCTCAAATAATTAAAAGGTCTTGTATGTCTAATGCCCCAACAAGTGATGGATGAGCTATGGGTGCCCCCTCAAGGGAGCGGTCATCAAAGAAGGTCGGTGATCGGTCCCTCAAAAGAAGGAAAATGATGGAATGAAAAAGGTAAAGGGGGGTGGGAAAGCCTAATTTACCCAAAGGAAATTATAATTAGTAGCATAGGGAGATCCCCCAGTTAGGCAAATAAAAAGGATGATTTTCCTAGAGGTGGTTATAATCACTGGGAAGGTAAAGAGATAATGATTTGCCCAAAGGCAGTTATAATCATTAACAAAAGGAAAACATGTCCCAATCGAGCGGATAGAAATAATGATTTTCCCAAAGGAGGTTATAATTATTAGTAGCATAAAAACATGCCTCATTTAGGCAAACAAAGATAATAATTTCCCCAAAGGTGGTTATATCACTAGAATAATAAAAACATGCCCTAATTGGGTGGTTATAGATAATGATTTACCCAAAGGTGGTTATAATCATTAGCATCCAAATAAGTAATAATACAATGATTTTCCCAAAGGTGGTTATAATCATTGATACAACAGTGTGGAATAGAGTATAAAATTGGAAAAGGGGGCTTATGCATTGAATTCATACTCATGGAGTAGGAGTAAGCTTGTACAAAGGAGAAAGATGAATTTGGAAACCTGCTAATATAAAAATGCATGTCCTAACTAGTATGGATTAAAATTCATTTGTGATTTAATTATTCTATATTTGGAAAATAATTTGGATAGATTAATAATTTTTTAGGTGACTAAAGAGAAGTATCATGACATCATTACTTGTAATATTTCTCATGTTGATTTTTTCTATAACATGTGATGGTATGCACCATGATATAGAACACCATGATAACTTAGCCAAAATGTGCATAAGGACTAACAAGTGATCCAATAAACAATTAAAAATAATGCACAAATGATAAAAACCATGATGATAATATTGACACATAAATATGGATGGACTTAAGTATAATATGCAAGGAATAAGCCAATGAATGTAAATATACTAAATCAAGGCACAACAATGAAATTAAACAAACAAGAAAACAAACAAACACATAGAAAGACAAAAACACTAATAAATAAAAACAAAACAAAACAACCAAAACAACATGAAATAAACACAAATAATGGTTAATTATAATGTTAGTATAAATTAAAAAACAAATTATGCGTGCATGTGAAATATAACAACGTAAAAATAATTAGCTCTAGGTTGCTCTTAGGTTGCAGGGAAATAATGACACATAAGAAGACAAACATTTCCCTTAGGCTATAGGATACAATGAAATAAATGAATAAAAATGGGTGGAATAGAAGAAGAGGAAGGGGTAGCCGAGATGACTCCAGATGCACTAGGCAAGTGGATGTTGCCTACATAGTTCTATGGATGTAAGTTCCAACATGAAATTTAGAACAAAAGTAGTTCTCCCATGATATGGGATATAATAAGATAAATGATAAGAAAATGTGATTAATTCATAGAGGAAAATGGGAATGGTCTTGAAAAATGGTGAGAGCGTAAGAGTGAGGCCAAACAAAGATGGGGAAACTAAATGATAAGTGGTGACTCATGAAATAGCTAAGGTTCCCATAATCTATAGGGTCAAAAAGTGGTTAAAAATAAAGGAAGATACAATTGAGCTAACCTAAGATACCCCATATATCCAAGTACTACCTACGTAGTCTGTGTGAACCTCAGGCCAATGTAGTTCTCCCAAAAATGAGAGGAAAAATACCAAGGTGGTCTAGAAATAAATGGAACAAACAAGATGGCCCAACCCAAAAATTTGGATCAATTTATATCTCGCATGGATATTCTAGGCCAATGTTATTGATTTATTTATTTTTAGGATTTATTATATCTTTTTACAAATGTTTTTAAAATTTTATAAGTATCTCAACTCAATATAAAATTATGAGATATGAAATGGTTCAACTCACAAAATGATGAGGGTGTGTAAACTTTAAATTTCTCACAAAATAGTGAAAGCATGGAAAAGGGTGACTGAGCTTACCTCAACATGAATCGAGCACTATCTGCATAGTCCCATGAGGACCTCAAGTCACTATAGTTTCACCTTATAGCGGAGGAATTCGACTAGGTAGTATTAAGTTCATGAATTAGGAAAATGGCACAATATGGCATAGAAATGGTAAGGTGATACGATAATACATGGTAAAGTTATTGTTCCTAATTTTACCATAGGTGGTTATAATTAGAAAATAAAGGCATAGGTCAAAGATACTAATTTTCCCAAAGGTAGTAATAATTAGGAACACTCACAATGAAATGTAACAAGAAATGAAGGATGAAACTGCCAAAATACTATCATATTAGTCCAAGATACTACCTATATCTAGAATAATAAATTAACTGCTAAAATTTGATCTGAATCCCCTCACTGAAGATGCCCAAAAAAATAATCAAATGGAACCAAGGTCAAAGGGTTAGGGAGGGAGGGTAAAAATAACTTTGGTCTATAGGGAAGGTATGGTTGGATAGTAAAGGGTATGGTATAAAGAAAAGGACATTATGGTACAATGTAAATAGACCTCATAGATAATCCTTAAGGTTTATCAAGTGAAATAATGTTTGAGGTGTATGATGTTCATTAGCTCATCAAGTTTATCTCCATCTAGTGTAGTGAGCTTGTATGCCCCAAAGCCATAATTTACAACAATGATATATGGGCCTATCCAATTGGGTTTGAACTTGTACTTCATCTTATTTTTGATCATAGTGTTCTTTTGGTTTTCTTTGAGAACAAGATCCCCAAGCTCAAACTCTCAATGTTTGACCCATCGGTTATAGTGGCCATGGAGTCTATTTTGGTATGCTTGAAGACTATTGATAGTAGCCATGAATTTTTCATCAAGTAACTATAGCTCTTGTAGGTGAGCTACTCTATAATATTCATCATCTAAGACATGTTTCAATGCGAGACATAAATAAGGTAACTCAACCTCAATGGGAATAATGGCTTTAGTGTCATAAATTATGGAATATGGAGTGGCTCCTATTGAAGTACAATATTTAATGTGATATGCCCAAAGGGTGTGGAATATTTGGAGTTTTCAATCATAGCTAGCATAATTTACAATATTTTTAAGGATGTTGATAATGATTTTATTATATGCCTCTGCTTGGCCATTACCTTATGGGTAATATTCAATAAAAAAATATTGGGTGATGTTATATTTGGTATAAAGCATTTTGAAATCTTTATTTTTAAATGATCTACCATTATCAGATATAATGTCAGATGGGATATCATAACAACATATGAGATGATTGAAGATGAACCTAGAAATCTATTTTCCAATCACATGAGGGGTATAGTTTCAACCAACTTAGAGAAATATTCAATAGCGGTAAGGATATGTTTATGGCCATCATAAGAAGTTGGGTTAATATTCCAAATGAGATTAATTCACCATGTTGAAAAAAACCATGTTGTAAGCATCAATTTGAATATTTTGGTTGGGGCATGAATTATATTGGTATGCCTTTGACATAAGCACTTGCATCTATTTCCATAGTTGGCTAATAGTAACCTATACGTAAGAGCTTTTTGGATAGGATGACCTTATTGGTATGGGCTCCACATACTCCTTCATGAACTTCCCATAACACTAATATTGCTTCTTTAAAATTTAAACAAAAAATCAAAGTTCCATCAATGCTATGATAGTAAAGGGTTGGGCCAAGTAAGGTATAGGGTGAGGCTTGACGGGTAAAGACATTTTGTACTTTAACTGATAGGTTTGGTGGCATGATATGGTCATGAAAGTAGGTGAAGAGGTTTGAATACCATATAGAGCTAGGACTAACAATGTCATAGATCATTGCAATGGTTGAAGGTTCATGAGTAGGTGATAGAAGATTTTTAATGAGGAATTGATATTATTTTATCATGTCTACATGATGTATCCAATAACCAATGGTGGCTATAGCACCTATTATCCTATTACTAGCCCTAGTTATATGTTCAAATTATAGTTCAGTGATTTATTATTTGAGAACATTAATCATGGCCTTATATGGAACTAGTTTGTCATCTTTGGTCTAAAAGTGGTTTGTAACCTGATTGATGATTAACTAAGAATCACCATAAACTATTAGATGTTGAATATACTACCTGATGAATCCCTACAATGAGTGTTTTGTATTCAACCATGTTGTTAGTATAAAGAAAGCTGATACATAATGATTTGGGGATAATATCCCCCTATCAAGTAATAAATAATAGGCTTGTCCCCAATCCATGTGATGTGAATGATCCATCAAAATATAGCTTTTAGTGTTGCTCCTCAGGAGGTGCTTCAATGATGGTCATAATGGACTCATATGAGAATTAAAAAGTAAGGGGTTTGGTATCTACAAGGGGAGCTTCATCAAGCTGATCTTCAAGCACTTGTCCCTTTATATATTTTTAGTTGACATACTCGATCTCAAAATCACTCAAATGCATGATCTATCTAGTCATGCAGCCTTGTAAAGCTATCTTGGATAGTAGATACTTAAGCAGATCTACTTTGGAAATAACCATGGTCTTATTATTAAGCATGTAATGTCATATCTTCTGGGCTAAAAAGACCATAGCTAAACAAGATTTTTTTATTGGTGTATAATTATGTTCATACATGACCAGTGTATAACTTAAATACTACACAACATGCTCTTTTCCATTGTCATCATGTTGAGATAGAAGTACCCCCAAGGCTTGCTCTATGGCAGATAGGTATAATAAAAATGGTTTTCTTCGTATTGGTGGTAACAAAATAGGTGGATTAGCAAGATATTCCTTTAGATGTTAAAAAGCTTTATGAAAGTCTTCATCCCAAATAAATGTGACATCCTTCTTCAATAAGTGTGTAAATTGGTGACATTTGTTGGTTAATTGCAAAATGAAGCATCAAATAAACTACATCTTGCCCTAAAAAATGCAGAGCTACTTCAAATTGGAATGTGGTAACATCTCAATAATGGCTTTTACTTTGGAAAGATTGACTTCAATGCCTCTATGAGAGATGATGAAGCCTAATAATTTGCTTGAAGTGACACCAAATATGCACTTTTAGGTATTAAGTATGACCTTGTACTCATGAATCCTCTCAAATATTCTTCGTAGTGTGGTTAGATGATTGACATAGGTCTTTGATTTACCCAATATGTTATCAACATAGTCTTCAAAAATATCATGCATCATTTCATGAAATATGATGGTCATGGTTCTTTGGTATATGGCCCCAACATTATTTATGCCAAATGGTATAAACTGATAACAAAACATTCTCCATGGAGTGGTGAGCATTATCTTATATTGGCCTTCTAGTGCTATTCTGATCTAATTATATCTTGAGAATCCATCCATAAGAGAAAGCATTTCGTACCCCATTGTGGAGTTAACTATCATGTCAATATTTGGTAAAGGAAAGTCATCCCTGGGGTAGGCCTTGTTTATATCTCTAAAATTAGTACAAATTATTATTCCCTCTAGCTTCTTAGTAATAGGCACAACATTCAAGATCCACTATGAGTAGATGATCAGTTAGATGCATATTACTTATAATATTTTTCCCAACTCTTTCTTTACTATTACATCAATATGAAGTTGCATCTTGTGGATTTTTTGCTTCATAGGTTTCGCATCAAGATGAATAACAAGGTGGTGTACAACCAAAGCAGGGTCCAAACCTGGCATGTCTAAATAGGCCCAAGCAAATATGTCAACATATTCCCTCATAAGGGATATACAAATTTCATGTTCCTCCTTAATGAGGGATGTGCCTAATTTGATCCATTTCAAGTCATCTAGATTCCAAATATTGACTTCTATAGTATCTTCTATGAGGAGAGTTGACCCATCTTCCAAACTAATTGGTAATAATTTAAATTAGTTTGCAACTATAAAGTCATCTATTTGGACTAGTTCTTCAAGCTCACCTAAACAAGATGAATCAAAATCTCTTAATGGAAATGATGGCCATGTTACAAATATTGTTGTAAATTATTGATCAATTTGATCAAAGGCTTTTTATTTTGCTAAATTGAACTTGGACCCAAAAGTAAGTTCATCATTGGTTGTATCCTAAATTTCATGCAAGGAAAGGTAAACACTCCTATCTAATGGCACCTAAAATAGGTTTTCACCAAAAGATTGGCCTTTTTCTTTACTTTTACCCTAGTCCAAAAGTACCTCAAAGAGGTTTTCACTTTGGGACCTCAATGTTTTATTCTTTTTTTTTTGGCTAAGGGTGTTCACCTATTCTCCAAAATAGGTTACAGGGTCCAATTTGATAGAGAACCCTTGTTTGTGGTCTCCCAATAGAACATTGTCTCTTAGACCTAGAAAATCAAAAAATACCTCATCATTCTCAAACTCATTTACAAACATTATGGATTCTTATTGGTACTAGGATATAAGTTGAGGGTGGAAGTGGGTTATGTCAAATTATAGGGGTAATGGTATAAATGGCATGCGGTTCAAATAGGTTGGTATTCGCAAAGTATTCATAAATGTTGTGATTAGACTCTACTTTAATGTTGACATATTCATCATTAGATGTTGGCATTAGAACATGAATAAGATATGTGGGGTCACCCCAGGTAGTTTAAATCTGAGACCATAGGTTCCTTTATACTAAGTTATAAAAATTAGCTCAAGAGCACCCTGTTGATTTGGCCCAAGGCCTCCTACCACATAGGCTTGGTTATTCATGATCCTGTTAGGAATGGGATACTTGGCATTTTTATAGCAATCAACTAATTTTTCATTATACAACCATGTTCATCATTAGTAAGTGGGACCTCTTTTTGGCCAATGTCCAGTGTGAAAATGATAGGAGATAGACTATGAAATTTGCCTTTTCCATTTCATTTCCATTACATGCAAGGTGGATTGGATTTAGGTCTTTCATAGGACTTGGCATTTTATGAAAGCTTGGAAATGTGGAATGTGTCATGGGTTAAGTACTATCTGGGCCATTGGACGTGATGGTAAAATTATCAGACATTTGCAAAAGAACATGTGAAGATGATTCAAAGATATTTGGGTTGATAAAATTAGCATTTAGTAATTCAACAAGTATTTATTTGTCTTTGTCCTTTTTAGGAATTGGATCTAGGCCAAAGTAGTAGTTATAACTTTCATACTTAACTTCCAAATGTTTGCAATGTTCATAGGGATACAAATATGCATTGATGGTGACCTCCATGCTTGAGTGAGAGCTTGAAACATTGGTGCAATGTTGAAGGAATTGCACTAATTTCATGTATCCAAGGTCTACCCAAAATCAAATTATAATATAGATTGAGGTCTAACACATGGAAAAATGTATCATGGGTTAAGGGCCCCACAATAAATGGAAAGCTTATGGTGCTTTGTGGTTTCTATTCTTCATTATCATAGGATTTGATAGTAATTATTTTTTGTTTTTGTATATCCAAGATGTTTGATGAGCTTCAGAGACACAATATTCAAACCTGATCCATTATCTATGAGGACACATTTAACTTTGTGTCCTATGAAGACAACTTCAATGTACAAGGGATTTTTATGAAGAGGGTTAAGGGATGACATATCACTTTATTCAAAGTTCAATTGTTGGCCTGGGGCTAGATGTCTAACCAAAGCTTTGAATTTGTCTAGGGTTATGTCATTCTGAACTTGGGATTAGCATAAGAGTTTTATTAGGATGTTCTTATGGATAGTAGATGTATGAAAAAAATATATAATGGAGATTTATGCAGGTGTCTTCTAGATTTATTCCATAATGTTGTATGTCTATTCTTTAATAGTGGTAAATGGCTTGTTCTTAACCAACATATTAGGTTGGATGGGTTTGGTGGTTGGAGTTTGTGGGCTTGGGATGGTAATCTTAGATCTTTGAGTTGTGATTACACAATTAGGATTAGATACAAGACCATTGTAACTTGATGATGATGGAGATGGGTCAGATGGGATATGTCTCGATTATTGGTGCATTGGTTGTGGTTATGGGGAAATAATGAGTTATCAGTATAAGGTCCTAAAATAGTAATTATTATATGTCATTGCACTTGGTTGTGGTCCCAATTTAAGGAAGGATTACTAGCATAAATTAATTGATTTGAATTATTTGGTAATGCTCCTAGTCTATTAGCACTTAGTCTAGGATTAATGGTAATGGCTGAAATATTACCTCCCACAATATGACCTACAACTTTGGTGTAGTCATGTGCAACTGCATGGTAAGTCTATTGGTTATTGGAATCATTTTGGCCTTGATTCCTCAATTTGGTTGATAGGGTTGTTGTTAATGCTGAAATTATTGTTATTGTCATGGATATTATTTTTGTTCTGGCCTTCATTGTTGTTTTTGTTGATTTTTATTGTGATGTTGTGGAAAAGGGTTTTGGTAGATACCCAAGTTTTGATTAGATGTAGATGTTTTATAATCTAATGTAATCTCCCTATTTTCTAACATATTTTTGATGAGGTGTTTTATCTACCCATAATGGTGTAGATTATGTCCATGAACATGATAGTATTCACAGAACTCTTTCTCTCTGTACCATTTTGGATACATAATACCCTTAGGATAGTGCTTCAAAATTGGCCAACTAATCATATTATCTATGGCTAGCTTACAAAACACCAATTCAATAGGTTCACCAAGGTCACTAAAGACTCAAGGAGTGGGGAGTAGGATTTTTCAAAGGTGGTGGTTACCGCATTTATGGAGTTGGTCTAGGTTGTTATGAAGGTTGTGCTTGTTGAATAGGTTGTTGATGAGGAGTAACTTGTGTTTATAGCATAAGTTGAGTAGATGGTGTTTGCATAATTTGGACATGATGTGAATTAGTTACTCTATTTCTAAAAACATTATTATTATGATTGTATTACTTGGATTTCTCATAGTTATTGGTCTAGGATGGTGCCGATGATTGCACTTGGACTTGGTTTTGGTTTTCATTTAGAAATATGTTTGGTTTTGGTTCGAGGAGGTTAACTTGATAATCCATTTTTTAATAAGGGACTTTTAAATTATCAAACTTTTATCAATAATATCTTTGTGATTATGTGCACACTAAAACTCCACATGATAGGATATTTTATTGGATAAATTTTTAGTAAACATAGTATCAAATTATTTAATTGGTAAGATATGAGTGAAGTGACTAGCAAGTGCTTTCCATCTCTATAGATAGCTTACAAAGATTTCACTAAATTTTTGCTTGGCCTAAGTCAAATCTACCAATGAAATCTCATGTTTGAGATTATAGGAGAAATTTTTCATAAATTTGTTTGAGATGTTGTCAAAATTAGATATGAAATTCTTTGGCAATTTGAGGAACCACTCCAAATCCTATCCTACTAAACTTTGGGTTAACAAAAGGAGTAGGTAAATGTCACTATAAGCCATTGGTTAGAAAGCGACAAAGAATTATACTAATTAGGCCTTAATGTCTCCTTTACCCTTATATTTATCAAATTTTGGTGGTTCATAACCTATATGAAATGGTATTTGCAGATACTCCACATTGAGGGGTATGAACACACGTCATTTGACTTGAATTTATGGTTTACTTCCTTAATTGAATGGAAGCAATTGCATCCTTCATTTTATATAGTTTTTGGGCCAAGAAACTGGATGGAACATTTATTTGAGGAGGTGGTTGGGAAATCAAATGTGGATTACCTTGAATTAGGTATAATGGAGGAATGGATTGTTGTGGAATGTTGGTTTGGTATGTGAACCAACCAGGAATATGCATCCATAGATTGGGATGCAGTTGTTGAAATTACACACATTTTTGGATTATATTATGGTTTAAATTTGTTATATAGCCTTGGTTTTGAGGTAATTGGGGCTATGATGGAAGGATATGGCTTTGGGAAAAGTATTATGCCTATTGAGGTTGAGTAGGGACTTGTTGTTAACTAGTCAAACCTAGTTGAATAAGAGGAACTTATTGTGGACCAAGGCCTTATTATTGTATCTATGGAACGTGTTGAGTAAAAGGCAATTGCTACAAAATTGGCACTTACTAGACAGTGGTACCTCTTTGTTGCATGAACACCAATTATGAACTAGAAGCTTGTTGGGTGTTTGGCTTGACCAATGGAGACATGTTATTGATTAAACAATATTTATGATTATAAAGGTATTTTGGTATGTGACTATTGAGGTACACTTATCACTACCTGTCAAGGTGGAACATTTATTATCTTTTGTTAAGGTGGAATAATGTTTTACCTTTGCTATGGTGGAAGATTAGATGGTGCCTATTTTTTTGGAATGTTAGTCATCACCTGTTAAGGTAAAATAGCATTCATCACTCATGGTTATGGAATTAAAGAACATGGAGCTGACCTATGACATAATATAACTCAAAAATTGGCTTTAGTGGAACATTACATGAATATTAAGCATCCAATTGATCTTTTTGATACAAAAATTTTGGATAAAATTGGCAACTGGTCCAAAATGAAAATAAGAGAAGCCATTGAAATCATTAAAAATAATAATTACTTAAATAGGGATGATGGCTTATTAATTAAATACTCTTGGCTGCCAATCATCAAAAAGAGTTATTCAGCTTTAGGATGAATATTTTTGGGTTTTTGGTTATTTATGATATTCAAATATATCAAATATTTAAGGCATCATATTTTTCTTGATGATGATCCTAAGTGGTAGCTCAAAATGTTGACAACAAAATGAAATCGATCGTAGAAACTCCAATCAGTGATGCTAAGGCACTAATCATTATTTTATTACTTAATCCATGTGGTTGCATGTTTGATGAAGCAGATGGTTGAGGATTAGAGGTAACTTGTTGTGGTTTAGACATAGGAGTTCTTTCCCCCTATTATTATGCACCACTCATGATATTAACTAAATGCATTTGTTGCATACTACTTATTGGTTTAGTTAAACCACTTTGTCCTGGATTGGAAGACACTTGTGTTTTATCCACTGTGCTTGGCACATCATTATGCATAGAAATCATAGTCACCTCTTCAATAGATGGGATATTTCACATGTCACCAACTGAAGTGCATTATGCAAATGGGTCTATACTTAAATTATCTTGACCTACCAACTCAATTAATACTCCTTTTGAAGGAGCTAGCTCTATGATTAGAGAATTTGACATGGTCATGGCATTAAAATTATGCATTAGATTTAAATAAGTTTGATATGGTTGTTGTTTTTGAATAAAATGGTCCTCCATGAGGCCTTTTCCTTTGACAATCATATTTAGGTCTTGATAGGATAGTGGCATGAGTGCTTGAGGATGGCTAGTAGAGGTCTGCTCAATGGTTTGGGTATAAGGCATGTTGAGAGGCACTCTAACTAGACTAGGTAAATTTTCATGGGGGAAGTCTTCTAGAAACTTGGTCCCTACCTCTGTAGATCTAACCAAAACCTCATCCTCTTTTTTAAGTAAGTGATGATCAAATAAATAAGGATCATATGTTGATGACATAGTAACATAATATGGTTGTTATTGAGTTTGTTCTACAATTGATTTTATAGTAGCAAGATATTATGTGGTTTGATCTTGGTCTTGCTCTAAATATGGAGGTGTGTTAACCAAATAATGGGATAATGGGTCTTGACTTTGTTCCCTAGATTGAGTAGTGTAAGGAGGATAAGGATCCATCTCACAAACTACATCATCACCATAGGTGTCTTGAATAAAGTTATTTTTCATGACTACATTATCGTAACATAGACTATACATGGCTCCACTACAAGTGTAATAAGACATATCCAAATCAATAATGAACATTTTGTGAAGAAGGCCTAGAGTTATATAAACTCTTAAAAAACATGGTCTAAAAGACCAATAGTCCAAACTTTTTCTAACTTGGTCTAAGAGCTAGAGTTGTTTTTCCAAAGATAGGTAATGCTAAACTTGGTATAAAATGGTCTGTCAAATGTCTTACACAAATATTCAATTGAATGGATACAATTGAATGCTAAACTTAGGTAAAAAGTGATTCAAACAAAGCTAAGCTAGGTATAAAATTTAAAAAGGTTGTTAGGTCTTTGGAAACAAGGCACAAAGATAGGCTTAAAGAAACTAGGTCTAAAACAAAGAGGTAAGATGCTATGACTCTTGGTAACAGGGCACAAGAGCTAAACTTGGCACAAACTAGGTCTAAAAGGCAAGAAAATTAATCTAACAAATTCGAAACACTTTGAATTAAACTAGGCATTTGTATTTACACACACACTTGATCATTTGGAAAAATATATTGGACTTTAAGCATACATAAGCTAGACCACTTCTTAAATTTAGGCACAAAACTAGTCTTTAAAATCGAGCAAGAAAATTAGTCTAAGCTGCATAACCCAAAAGTGAAAGGTAAACACCTAAGCCAAAATTAAATGAGATATAGGTATAAATAAATCAATGTTTGAATCTAAAATTATTAAGACCACTTTAAAATTCAATTTATAAGGTTAGGTTTGTCAAATGGACAACAAAATAGACCCAAAAAATGGCCTAACATTACCAGGTATTTAGACCAAGAAGGCACATGTGGTTTTGAAATTATAATTAGACATGAGGAAAAAAATCTTTAAAATAATGTGAGTAGCATAACAACACAATCATTAAAGGTATGATAAATGGTTGGTTTTAAAAATTATAAGGCACAAACTTGGAGTGAAATGGGTAGTGTAATGATGCCTCTTTTAAACAAGTAACACACACACAAGAGTTTTGACAAATGACTAAGGAAAAGTGTGGTGTGAAATGGATGTCATAATGCATATTTAATCAAAAGAGTGATGTGTAAACATGACTCATTTTGGACTTGGTATGACAAAAAAATAGTTTTGACTTAATAACATGCGAGTAAAAAGGAAAAACAACATAAACACCTAAGTGTAACATCTTAATCCTAAAACTGACAAGGTGGCTTTGTACTGTTAAATTTTGTCTATATACTTGATCTTGAGATGGATTTAAGTTATTAATCCAAAAATTAAAATTCACATGAAAATTAGGGTTTTTAGGCCCCCCTTCTCTCAAGAGTTCATACAATGACATGGAACTTCAAGCTACTTACCCTATATTGATAGTATGTCCATGACAAGTGGGGTTGTCTAAACTATCAATTTTTATTCATTTCTAAATGGTCTCATATGCATGGTTAACATTAAGGCACAACACATCATTTATATCCACGTTAACTAGCTTATTATGAAAAGGTCTTGTCCTTTTCACAACCACTACATCCATTAATTTTTGAGTGTAGTGTGATATTTGAGTTAAAAATATGTTCTAAGGTAGTCTCTTACTAACAGAGTTTACTTAACTTCATAAACAAGCATCCTAGTAAGTTGACCTTAATTTTTATACCCCTACCTTATAATGGAATTGAATTGATTCTGGGAGATGAATTCTTGGGTCAACACTTCCTTATAGAACCCATGGGGAGGTGATGAACTCCCACCCACAAGCCAAAATGCATAAAATAGAAGTGGAAGGACTTTAAGGTCATTTTGGGGTCACCCAAATCACTCAAATTTTGGGGATGGCCTTAGAGACTTTCCTTTAGTGATTTTGGATAAAAGTGACAAATACAATAAGTGAGCATTTTTTATCACCCAAGTTCCCTAAATGGGATAGGGGGAGAGCATACACGTGACACTCATCTTGTAAAATAAACACTAAACAACAAACATAAAAATGAAAACTCTTATGATTATTTAACTAAAGTTGTTAAGCATGGAATATACTAAGAGGGGGGGTAAATTATTATATCATATATCTTATAAATATTTTAATTAATCAAACTCCACTTAACCATACATTCAAGATATGCAATAAAATTGAAACAAGAGCATGCACCACACAAGATATATATATATATATATATATATATATATATATATATATATATATATATATATATAGAGAGAGAGAGAGAGAGAGAATTTTTATGTGGAAACCCAATGTGGGAAAAACCACAAAGAAAAATTTCAAGTATAATAATGAGCACCAACTCAAATTACAAAGTTCATAAGCACCAACTTATAGAAGCTCCAACCCCTTTGCTAAGCACCAACCCTACTTGTGTATAAAACACAACTATCTCTCAATGTTGCTTTCTCAACAAATGATAGAACTCTACAATATCTATTTCTTATTCTCTCCTCTTTTATTATATAAAAAAATTACAAACCATGTACTCTCTTGCATATTATAAATGGCTTCTCAAGACTTTATTTATAGCTTTCCAAATGACCTTTGGCATTCACCCTTTGTGACCTTTCAATCACATAGAAAATGGTGCCAAAATTGCATGACCCTTCAACTTCTTGCATTTAAAAATTCACATGGTGACCCTTCATGAGAAAATGTGTCTTTTCCCCTTTTGTCTTTATCTTGGTGACCTTTCGAATTCCTCAAAGTGTCCCTTCATGAGAAATTGTGCCCTTCCTCTTTTGTCTTCACTTGGTGACTCTTAGAATTCCTCAAGATGACTCTTCATGGGAAAATGCATCACAATTCTCTTTTGTCTTTACCCCATGACTCTTTGACTTCTCTATGGGCCCTCTTTTGACTTTTATGCAACCAAAAATATGTTCATTAATATTAAGTAAATATCAACATATTTTAGTCAAAATATGAACATTAAAAACACCTTTAGACAATAAATTATATGAGGCCTTTATCACCAATGCTAGACCTTTAACATCAATGAAAATATTTCCAAAAATCTCCCCCTTTGTCATTAATGACAACCTCAAACTAAAACTACCACATCCTAAAACCTGTATTACACATGCCAACCTACACATATAGTAACTCCCCCTTACTGTATCATCTTATACCTATTCCCTAGACTTATTTATGTTCTTCTCCCCCTTTGACATTAATGGAAAAGTTCTTATCTTGGAGCTAACACTTAGCTCCCCCTCAACCGATGTTGATCCTCAATGGCAAGAAGTAAAATAAATTACTACCAACTTCTCTTGAAAATACTTGAATGTGTCTTTTCATAGTGCCTTTATGAAATTATCTACAATTTGTTCTATAGTACTGATATATTCTATCTTAACCTATTAATCTGCAACCTACTCTCTCAAGAAGTGATATTTGATAGGAATATATTTTTTTCTTGAATGCATCACTGGATTCTTAGAAATATTAATAGCACTTATATTCTCAAAAAAAATAGAAATAGGTTCATCATAATTTATCTTAATATTTTCCAAAGTTTTCTTCATTCAAAGCACTTGAGTACAACACAATACCACTACAATATATTTTGCTTCAACTATAGAAAGTGATACTGAATTCTAATTTTTGCTTAGCCATGATACTAACCTATCACCGAGGAAGAAAGATCATTCAAGCAACCAGCCCAGTTTGAATATGTATAAGCAACCAAAATAAAATATCTACCTGTGGGATACCAAAATCCATAATCCAATGTCCCCTTGGCATATCTAAATATTCTCTTCACCAACTGAACATGCCTCTCCTTCGGGGCTACCTAATATCTCACAACCATGCCTACTATATGCATGATGTATGGCCTTGATGATGTCAAATATAAAATATTACCAATCATATATCTATACAAAGATTGATCTGTAATAGGTGAATCTTCATCCTTACTCACCTTGTTCCCTATACCCATTGGTGTGCCAACTAGTGCACAATCCTCAAAACCAAAATTTTTAAATGTTTCCTTGGTATATTTACTTTGAGATATGAAAATTCCTTTATCTAACTGAAATATTTGCAACTCTAAGAAAAATGACAATTATCCAAGCATAAGCATCTCAAATTATTTTTGCATATTATCAAAAAAAAAATTTATCATATTTTTAATGTTTCCTCCAAAAATTATGTCATCAACATATACCACAATAATCAATTGATGCCCACCTTCTATTTTGATGTAGAGATTATTGTCAGCAAAACTTCTCTTGAAACCTTGATCTTGCATGTACTTATCAAGCCTTGCATACCAAGCTCTAGGAGCTTGTTTCAATCCATACAATGCTTTATTCAATTTTCATACATGGATACTATCATTTGAGAGAATAAATCCCTCAGGCTGCTTAATGTATACCTCCTCTTCTAGATTCCCATTTAGGAAGGCAGACTTGACATCCATCTAAAACACTTTGAAATTTTTAAACACTACATATGCAAGAAACATTATAATAACCTCTAGCCTTACCATTGGTGCAAAAGTTTTTTCAAAATCTATTCTCTCAATCTGAGCATATTCTTTACATACTAACCTTGCTTTATTCCTGGTAACTTCACCATTTTCATTTAACTTATTTATGTATACCCATTGTATTCCTATCACATTTTGATCTTTTGTCTAGGCACTAATTCCCAAGTATCATTATTTTTTATCTAATTTAATTCTTCATTCATTTCCTTAACCCAATGCTCATCATGTCTAGCTTCTAAAAAATTTCTAGGCTCAATTTTGGATAACAAAAAAAAATTTACTTACTTAGATTCACTTACCATCATCCTTCTGATGTAAACTCCTTCAATTATGTTCCTGATGATGTCACTCTTGTTATGATTTCTATGAACATATTTGGATGGGGTCTTGGTGTCCTTTTTCTCCTTCTTCTCATCCTCATCTGATTTTTCAAAATCTTCTTCTTCAATTATTTCAAGAGTGTCTATTGGATAACTAGCTCTTTGTGTTATATCATCATCTATCTTGACACTTGCACTTTTAAAAATATTTTTGGTTCTTTTGTTATAACATTTATAAGCTTTATTTTTGTTATAATATCCAAGAAATATACCTTCATTTGTTCTAGATTCAAACTTACCCAATTTTTTATCAATTCTTTTTATGAAGCATCTACTACCAAAAGCTCTAAGGTAATCAACTGTAGTTGGTTTGTCTTTCCATAGCTCATAGGGAGTCTTTTCACTATTGACTCTCAATAATGATCTATTCTACATATGCACTACTATATCTAATGCCTCTTTGCAATATTTATCTAGTATCTTGGATTCATTTAGCATTGTCCTTGTCATCTCCTAAATTGTTCTATTTTTCTGCTCAGCTACTCCATTTTATTGTAGAGTTCTAGTTGTTGAATAATGTCTCTTTATCCCATGGTCTTCATAATAATAAATAAACTCATTTAACATGAATTCTTCTCCTCAATCTGATCTCAAACACTTAATCTTAAAATCTTTTTCATTCTCAACAAAAGCCTTGAATGCTTTGAAGTGGCTGAAAAGTTCTAATTTTTTCTTCAAAAACATTACCCAAGTCATACGTGTAAGATCATCAGTGAGCAACATAAAATATTTATCACCTTGAGTACTTTAAGTTTTCATACATCCACACAAATCAGTGTTAACAAGCTCTAACATTTGTGTGGTCAAGTATTCTTTTGTCTTAAACCGTCTTCTAACCTGCTTCCCATGTTGACATGGTTCACAAAGTATGTTAGAGGGCTTTGTAATATTTGGAATATTTTTGACTACTTGCTTCTTTTTTATGTTGACAAGATTGTCAAAATTTATGTGTCCCATTCTCCTATTCCATAGCCAAATTTCTTCAATCTGAATCAAACATTTTTGACCTTTGATAGTTGATAACATATATAAATTGTTGCCTATTTTCTAAGCATCTACAATCAACACATGAATATTTTCTTATAATTTCAAAAATTTCTACATAAAAATTTAGTGTGTGTCCCTAATCACACATTTGACTTACACTCAAAAGATTATTCTTAAGACCTACATATAAAATATTTTCAATCTTAGTTCTACCATTATCCAAACTCAGTGTACCTTTTCTGGCAATACTATTGTCTCCAAATTTCACAATGCCACCATTGATCTTCTTTAAGGTTATGAACTTGATCTTTTCTCCTGTCATGTGCCTCAAAAATTTACTATAAATTCACTATAAGTTGTCTGAACCAACATAGACTTTTTAGGTTGTTTCTTCTACCATGAACCTATCTGAACTTTCTTCTTGATGAATGGAGCCTTAAAAATCTTATCCTTCTTGACTAACTTGAATACACTTCTACAGTACCAGACTATGTTTCTAAAGTTATTTCACTTGTAACATATTATGGCCTCTTCAGTAAATCCTAATAGAGAAGCAAAAAAGTTATGACTTTTGTTTGACTTTGCATGAGTTTCCTTCTCCTTGTTTCTGAAATTGTTAGCCCTTGTCCAACATTATATTTTCTTATAACCATATCTATTACAATAAAAATAGTAACCATAAAAATAGAACATGTTTGTGTATCTATAACCTAATTTCCTTTTGTAGCTTTGTTCCTTCCAGCCTTCTTTGTTTGAGATGTCCTATGTATTCTTAACTTCTTTTTTTGTTTCCTCTTTTGTAAGAGTTTCAGCATAGCTCTTTTTCTTCTTAAATCTAATACTTATCTTATATTTATTTTTAAATTTCTAATATCTTATTCAACATATTAGTGTTATTCTCAAATTTTGAATCATTAACTGCTTTATCATTGATTGCTTTATTTTATTTTTCAAGATCTACTTTTAAAAAGGCAATTTCACCAACATACCTTTCATATTCTTCACTTACTTTTTGTAATTTATATGTTAGATATTATTTATCTTTTTTGGCTTCTTCAATGTGTTCTTTTATATCTTTAATTATTTCTTTTGACTATTTTATTTTACTTGATATGGAGCTTCAATTTTTGGTTCTTCTTCTCAAGAGCTTGTAATTATTCTAAGGCACAAATGAGTTCTCCTTCCAGATTCACTTCAGCTTTATCTTGTTCTTCTTCTTAATCATCTATAATTTTTATTGTAGAGGCATCTTCATGTATAGTCATGAATAGAATCTCTTCATCATCTGAATCACTGACTCCACTATCTCTAGCTGAGCTAGGATCTTTAGAGTATAAACTCTTCTTCTCAAATCCCTTCTTGAATTTGCCTTTGAAATTATTTTTGTATGTAGATATTCTTTCTTAATTTTCACCATTACTCTTATCTTAGCACTTAGCTACAAAATGTCCAATCTTTCCACAATTAAAATATTTAAAAGGTAATTTTCCTTGATATTTACCTATGCTTTTTTTCAGCTTGTAGATGAATAGAGCTCTATTATCATATTCATCATCACTAGATCTATCACTTGATTTTTGAATCTTAGCCTTATATTTTTTTGATGTCTTGAAAGTATCTTCCCTCTTTGAGGGTTTCTCTTGTTCTTTCTGTATCTCATATGCTATAAGAATACCATGTAGTTCATCCATCTTTAGCTTGGCTAGATCCTTCATCTCCTTAATTGTCGAAACCTTTACATCATATTTCACTAGTAGAGATCTCAAAACCTTTTGTACCACCATTAATTATTATAACTTTTATCCAAGGCCTTGAATATGATTAACTATTTGATCAACCTACAAAAGATAACTCACTATATTTTCTTTCTCTTCCATTTTCAAACTCTCAAACTATCTTCTGAAAATATGGAGCTTAGCTTGCTAAAATTTTCCATCACCTTTGTAAATATTTTCAAGCTTTACCCAAGTCTCATTAGAATATTTTCATTGCATAAATTTAACAAATTTTGATTCACATAAACTACATAAAATAGCATATAAAATAGTAGCATTATTTTCACTTGTCTTCTTTTCTACTGGAGTAGTCACAAGTGTCTGTAGATCTTCATATTCCTCCACAACTACTTGCCAAATGTCAAATCCAAGAGACATCAAATAAGTCATCATCCTTATACTCCAAAAATCATAATTTGTCCCATGAAAAAAATTTACTTTATGTGATCTATCCATTGTACTTTCTTTGATCTACCTTCAAGTTGTAAAACTCTTTCCAAAGGAACCTACTCTGATACCAATTGTTAAGCATAAAATATATTGAGAGGAGGGGTGAATCAGTATATCATATATCTTATAAATATTTTACTTAATCAAAATCCAATTAACCATATATTCAAGATATGCAATAAAATTGAAACAATAACATTCACCACACAAGAGAGAAAGAGAGAGACCAAATTTTTACATGAAAACCCAATGTGAAAAAACCCATGGAGAACAATCTCAAGTATAAGAATGAGCACCAACTCAAATTACAAATTTTGTAAGCACCAAATTTTAGGTGCACAAATACCTTTACCAAGAACCAACACAACAACTATTTGTGAGCACCAACCCCTTACAAAAATTTATGAGCACTAACCCCTCTTGTGTATAAAACATAACTATCTCTCAATGTTACTTTCTCAACAAATGATAGAACTCTACAATATATCTTTCTTATTCTCTCCTCTTTTATTATATAAAACAATTAAAAACCATGCACTCTCTCTCTTATATTAAAAATGGCTTCTCAAGCCTTTATTTATAGCTTTCTAAATGACCTTTGGCATTCATCCTTTATGACCTTTCAATTCACATGGAAAATGGTGCCAAAATTACATGACCCTTCAACTCCTTACATTTGAAAAGTCACATGGTGACCCTTCATGATAAAATGTGTCATTTCCCCTTTTATCTTTATCTTGGTGACCTTTCAAATTCCTCGAAGTGTCCCTTCTTGAGAAATTGTGTCCTTCCTCTTTTGTCTTCACTTGGTGACTCTTAGAATTCTTCAAGGTGACTCTTCATGGAAAAATGCATCCCATTCCTCTTTTGTCTTTACCCCATGACTCTTTGAATTCTATATAATCCCTCTTTTGAATTTTATGCAACCAAAAATATATTCATTAATATTAAATAAATATCAACACATTTTAGCCAAAATATGAACATTAAAAACACCTTTAGACAATAAATGCTATGGGGCCTTTATCATCAATGCTAGACCTTTGACATCAATGACAATATTTACAACAATAGTGTGAGTTCAATTTTATAGCACCAAAGAAAATATTTCATGAAATTTATTCTCTTGGTTATTGTTTGTGTTGTAAACTTTGAAATCCAAAAAATAAAGTATGCACCCAGTTTTTAAACACCAAATTTAAATGTGACTTGAATGAATTAAAGTGATAAAAAAATTCCTTAGCCTTTGGGTCTTGAAAAATATGTTAATGGGTTTAATTTTTGCTTGAAAAAAGTGATATCCTTGAAAATTAGCTCAAAAATGCATAAAATCACCTCTTCAAAATGATTTCATAGGTACGTAGTAAACTGTGAACTATAAAATTGTTGTCATAAAAACATAGTCAGAATAGAATGCTTAAAAAGTCACAGTGAGCAATTTCATGGGTTCTAAATGATTTTTCAACTTTATTTAATGATTTTGATATCCAAGTAGACAAATTTTCTACTCAGGCAAACAATTTTGCACTTTCGAGGATAATTTTGCCATTTTTGAGAAACCTGCAATAGACAAAACACATAGGAATGATTTCATGATTTTAAGTAAAAATGATTTTACAGCTAAGCAGAATGAATTCAAAACCTAAAAAAGTGATTTCACTCCCCTAAAAAATGATTTCATTGCTGTAAATATCTATTTCACTACTAATTTTAATAAATTCACTAATCTAAAATAGTTTTATAGTTAGATAAAAAAAAGTAATGGAAATGACCCCTTTTCCTGTAGGATGATTTCATAGTTTTGCTCAATGATTTCATTATTTATGTGCCTAATTTCTTAGTTTCATAGGGCTTAGGCTAAACCAATGTGATTTTTTTATTTTCTAAGACAAATTCACAAATTTGATCGATAATTTTATGGTTTACCTCATCGAATTCATAGTTACACAGTCACACATTTGTAAATATGCAATCACAAAGAAAATACAAAAAATTTATCAATAAATCTTGAAATTAAGCTCTATAATGAAATATTATTGGCTCCAAAAATCTCTCAAGAGACTACATTCATGCTTGTGGGGTGCGTGGTCCCACCGGGTGTGCCGTCGTGTGAATAAGGAATACATAGATGGGAGGTTAGTCTAATGTTAGTCCAATAAAATAAAATGAAAATAACACACTAAACACTTAACACCTCTAGCCTAGACACTAGGTGGATCATAGGTAACAAACATACAAATGAAAACACAATTAGAACATAAAAGAAATCATTTTTTCACTTTCTTTGTAGTTCTAAATGACCTGTTAAAGTGGCTTGCTCAGTTTTGTGCATCAATAAATCTTTACCAATGAAGCTCCATTTGCTCATTGGCACCTTGGCTTGGTTGATTGGCTTATGAATTTGGCATGGTAACATTACAATAATGAATCGTATGGGGAAAATCTTACATAATAACACTACACTATTAAAGTTTGGATATCAATAGGTATGGCCTTGTATTTATAGCCTCAAAAGTTAACTCTTACCCAAGGTTAGTTAAGGTTGAGTTTAAACATAGAATGAGTTCAAACTAATCTTAGGTGAGTTGAAGATAACTCTATTTAAGTTAAAAAGTTTTCATGTAATTATGATTTCAATTAATAGGCATGGCTCTCGAATTAGATATTTTGAGATATTTTGGAAGAGCTTACTCATAAAGGCAATGATGAAAAGGCTTGATATTTTGGATTTTTGAATTTTCATTTTTATATATTCATTAATTGTAAATGGATAATGTAGCTAAGCATTTAAATTAGTTTTATTATTTGATTCATTTTAATTAGCATTTTAGCTCTTTTAGGATTTGATCAAGTGACCCGCTTAATGGGTCCATAGGGCAAACTACTAGTTATTATGTCACAAGGTGACTGAGGATGAATTCATGAGAGGTTATTGTTGCCTACAGGATAGTATCCCAAATAGGGATTCCTCAACACAATTATAAGCATTAATTAATGATGCGTAGACAAAATTGGGATGTTTAGTTATTCCTAGTCTTAATATACAATGTTTGGTAGAAATCAATTTGAAGTCTGATTAGAATCTAGTTGTGGCTCAAATGGGGTGTCTATAGTAGGAAATCCTAGGGGTAAGTAGGTACTATTTTATGAATTTAAAACTCACAAGTGGTCATAAAATGGATTTAGGTGATAAATGGGATTTTAATAAGTGGGATAAAAGGATTACTATTTTGTGAGATGTGAATAAGGTTAGTAGATGAAGAATAATGGAAAGGGGTGTTAGACAAAAGACTAGGAGGATTAGTAAAGATGAATTACATAAAATTAGATGGTATTATTGCTCATTAGATTAAATTAGTGATGCTAGTGTTGATTAATAATAATATTAGTGATGATAAATGAAGTGAAAAAATTTAAGTGCATATACTGACAATTCAGATGAAGTGTTCCATCACCATGGAGCTAAGTAATGAAATATTTAACCCCTTTTAAGTTAATATTAAGATTATATGTCCTCCTTTATAATCACTTTTATCTAAAGTTAATTCAAGTTGAAACTGGATTAAAATTATGACTTTAGGGGTGAACTGAATCCTATGATTCGTTGGAATCACTCAGGGCCCTCCTTAAACCCCATTGAGATCTTGGATGAATTATTTGAGCTAGTGATTTTTTTAACATACACCTTATTATTAGAGAATAATTTATTGACCTTAGGGTTGAGGGATCCACTAGGATAATGAGAGAGTTATTGGCTTTTTTGAGAGCATGTAAGCTAATTAGAGTAAGTGGGGTGTATGGTTGCATAACATTCATGAAACCACTTGCGCATTACCATCCATGTTGTTTAGGCATATGATTTTATTTATATGTATGTGTGTCTCATGCCATGAACATGGATAGCCAATGGGAAATGCAGTTTTATAAAATATATGGTGTACATTCTAAAAAAAAATTCCCAACATTATGATCTTAGGGATCAATTTTTAGTACTACTTCTTCCACAAAAAACTAATGTGTGTATTTTTTGGGTTTTATGCCTCGTTGAGAAGGTAGGCACAATACACATGAAGAGTTCCTTAGGTTAAGGAATTTTTAGCCAAGTAACATACACTTGTATTATTGAATTGGTCTTTATCCCTAAGAGACCCACACCAAGATTTGTTAGTGAGGTTTGATGAAGTATTAGAATTAAGGTTTTGACTAGGTGTTAGGAAGTTATATGGTCGCAAGGGCTAAGTGACCATTAATTTGCAAGTGCATTATTGTGTACTAGGATGATGTTACTTTCTAATTACCTTAGACATATTTAATTTACCTTATAGGACTTCATAGATAAGGTCTTCAGATAGAATAATCTTGCTTCTTAAGGCCATGAGTTTTATCATAGCTAGACCAAAGATGTCATGTGGACCTAGGGTTGATATGGGACTTTCTAGGTTTAGTGACCACCTATTTCAAGTAAACTTTTCCATGCCACTCTAGTGAAGTGTACTATAATATTTGTTGATGTTTCCCTCACCTTGAGTGATAATGTTGGGAATGGATTAGGATGTATTTAGTGGGTGCCATCCCATTTTCCTTAGTTGTTAACTCTTGCTTTATGAATAGGTCTAGGAAGAGTTTATGATTAGTCCCTCCTTAATCCAAAAGTTTCATTTTGGTAGACCATAGAGGGTTATAAAGACCTTAGGGACATACTAAGTTCACTTGAGATATTGAGAGCCTCATTATGTTGTACATGGGTTTACACTTGGAACCTATCTTCATACATATATGTGGTGATAGATATTGTCTTCACCTTGTGTGATGGAGTGGTGATACCATGTAGATGGCATTTTAAGGAGCCTCATGTGGGTCACTTTATTTTCACCTATCCTTGTGGAAAATGATAATTGTATTCATTTTGGTATTGATATATGCCTTGTTTATTCCACATGATGGGGTGAATTTCCATTGGATTTGGATGTCAGTGATGGTTAGAGAGGAACATGTAGGACTTTGTGGCATCTTGACACCAAACAATGGGATCATGAACTTAATCAAATGATGACTATGTTAGAATGGTATTATTTCCTCTGGTCACATGTTTGCTCTATATCCAAGGCATATGGATCCAATTTGAATGTTGATATCTTAATCTTTCCATCAATAACCCCTTAAATGTTATGACCCCCCTTTCTTGGAGTATTTGTATAGATAACACCCTTGTGTTGAACCAATAGTGGTTTGGAGATGATCTTATTTATAAGGACCCTTGAGAGGAACATGAGTTTTTTTTTTCCTTATTACTAAGAATGTTAATGTGTACCTTCCTACTTGTGTAACATTTTGAATTGATCGATATGTCCATGATGGTTTTAGTTCCTTAAAAATAGTAAGATAATTTCCTCTTAAATAAGATTTGTTTCCATGGTGGTGGAACCCAATTGAGTGGGTTGCTTATGAATTTTGATAGCATTAATGAAATATAATTTTATTTTAGAACTAGAGATATCTTTAACCCTAAGTGGGTGTACCTCTCTTTTATTAAACATGCTCATGATAAGATTATGCATTTTATTTTGTAGCTTGTACGGTAGTTACCTAGAGCATGTATTATATCGTTGATTGTAACATCCAATATTTAGTGGATGTCAACCTTTTTTGAGATGACCCTTATATCTTTATGTTGACCATTGCATCCTTTTGATAGTGCACGTTCTAAAAATGCATGTATAATCTAGAGTCATGTGGTATCGTATTGAATGCTTATGTTGGCTATTTAGGTTTATAATGCATCATTATGAAACTATTATCACTTTGAGTTATACCCTTTAAGTAGGTGTTTTAGGCCTCCTCACCTAATTGGCATAATGGAAACACTCTTAGGCTATGTGTGGCCTAAAAATTGGAGTGGATCTCTATAGAGGGTTAGTTTCCTTGACGTTACACCTAAGAATAACACTACACCTGCTCAACTACAAATAAAAATGAGAGATAAATCAAACATAAAAGTAAAATAGGTGATGCACTAAATGTATTGATCTTATCCACTCATTTGAGAGTGCATAATGGGCCATGAAACTGAGCTATAGTCACTCAACTCCTAATTTGGTCTTATTACTTAAGTAATTTATAAATAGGTCAATGATTCAAGCAAAATTATGAGGGATAGTCTAATTTCCACTTCTATTCAATGCAATAAAATTGATATAAAACTAACTACAACATGTAAAATAGACACCAACTGCATAGAGGTAATAATAATGAGACAACAAATCGAGAAGAACACAAATCATCACTTGATTAGATCAATCATTCATGATTTTACACTAAACACAAAAGTATAAGAAGTCAAAATTTAGTATTCATTGATTTAATGGCATGAAAAAAGGAGTAGGGTTTAGCCATACTCATATAGAGGATCCTTTTATAAGCCATTCAAAGCCAAATATATAGAGTAATGAGAGAGAGAGAGAGAGAGAGGAGAGAGAGAGAGAGAGAGAGAGAGAGAGAGAGAGAGAGAGAGAGAGAGAGAGAGAGAGAGAGAGAGAGGAGAGAGAGAGAGAGAGAGAAGACATGTAAAAAGTCCATCATGATTTTCATTCATCATCTAATTAATTACAAATGAAAATAAAAGGTGGAAAAATAGTCATATCATTCATCTTCAACATGTGTTGGCTTGGCTTGATTATGACATCATGAGAGGTGGCTCTTCAACTCCTATGACTCATTTTTTTCACTTGAAAACTACATTTTCTTAGATGGAGGTGTTCCCAGTTGTTAACTTGACACATGGCATACTTGACCTCTTTGGCATCTCTCTAAAACATCCTTGGTTATTGAAATGCATTTCCATCTTGATTATGATGATACTTAAGGCTATACACCTTCATAATTTGATCTTTGTCATCATAACATGCAACAACTACTCCTCTCATGCAAGCTAATAAAGGTAAACCTATCTCCCATAAAAAATTTATTCTTGTGCTTTTAGATTGTTAGAATAATCTTGTCAACTCCATATACATATTTTAGGATATCATACCATCTTTGTTCATCTTTTAAACCATTTAAAAAATTATTCACAACTTACTGTCAAGAGGTTTGGAGGGGCTACAAGTGTTTATGCAATAGGAGCTTCATGTAGGCTTAATAAATATATTGAAACCTTGTTCATGTTTCAAGTTTTTGAAATTGTATTTTTAGGTGATTAAATATTCTTAATATTCCTCAATAGTGTGTTCAATGTGAGACAATCCTGACAAGTTGATAGAGACCAATATACTTCTTTGAAGGTTCTTAAATAACATGCCTAGTGAATTGCCTATGTATAAGCCATCCAAAATTGCTTTTAGCCTATGAAATTGACTTATTTGTGCCTTGGTGATTCATTAAATGGTAATATTTTATGTTTAAAAATATTATTTTAAGTTTATTACACCTTTTATAACCTTGAGGAAGTTTACAACCCACTCTCTCAATGTAAATATTAGCATGGTCTTCACTAAGGCCTAATTAGTGGATTGAAACATGTTTTAGCACCATGGATACCTATTATATGAATTTTATAATTTAATGATACCTATTTCCAACCATTTATAGTTTATCCCAATAGTTAAAAGTTAAAAACAACCAAAAACATGAAATTAGGCTTGAAAAGTGTAATTTTAAACCATTTTCTTGTACTTCTTCTCCACACGTGCCAAGACTTTGGCTCAAAAAGGTGCCCACGAGGTTATTATATGTCATAAATATTATTTAAAGGAATTTATAGTGCATTAGTATCATTCAAACCATCATTCTCAATCATTGAGATCTTTTTGAGGTTAATTGGCAATTTTGAAGTCTCTAACCTTTTAACACTTGTTCATAAAGTACAGGGCCTTAATTGATCAATAAATGATATTAAATTGAACTATATATTATTAACATATATTAAGGAAATTATTCCCCATGCATATTTTAATTTGACTTCCCATGTAATAAAGTTGACCTTCTTAACTATGTAGGCATGTGTGCAAAGGTTGAGATGAGTGTTTTGAGCATAAAAGACTCCAAAATATTGATATTGACTTTTAAATTCCAAAATTGGGTCTAATACATGTTCCATGAGGTCTCCAAACACTTATCCAAGATCTTTATCCTCTCAAAAGTCTTCAAACTTGTTTTAGCCCATGTTAAGGGTTTGTAAGCATTATGATTATTCTAGCCCTAATGGATTCCTTTTGATAATTTATCCTTATTACAATTAATATAAAAAATATATATGATTTATTAATAGTCTTTTATACCTTTCATAACCTTCTTAATATTCATGTTCAACACCAAAAGGCATATTCTGTAAATTCTTATATTCAAGCCTGTAGGTGCCTATTTAGGCCTGAAACTTATTGCAAACCTATCATAGGATTTGATTCCCATGATTCTTATTAAAATTAAATGAAATTGGGAAATATATTGATTTTTTTCATCATTGTTTTATAACTTTCCCAAGGATAAAACTTATAGAAAATTCCAAGAATTCTTCCAACTCTACCTGCAGACTTGACACAATTTGTTTATGCATGCATGAATACATTATTTTCTTTTGGAAATTTGACCATTAATAAAATATTTTTAAGTATCTATTTGAGGTATATATATCATCTCAAACATCCCAATAATTTACTATATACTTCACCTTTGGTTTCAGTCTCACCCTTGAAATCTTGTCCAAGAATACTAGCTCAATGGCCTTGAGCCTTCCACCTACAACTTTTGGCAAGAATGATCATGGAGTGAGTATTTCAACTTGATATATGTTTCCTTGAGATGTTTTATATTATCTAAAATTATAATAAATCAATTCCATTATTCATTTTAATTATTAGACTCAATGCAATGTTGGTCTCTTTAGGTCTTCTACAGGGCTAATACCTTCTCCAAGAAATATTTGCTAAATACAACCACTAAACAACTTGAATCACTTATATAAGTGATTTAATATGATAAAATAGTTAAAATATTCCTCAATATAAATTTTTGACCAAAAAAATATGCAAACATGGTTAATCCTCTCTTTCTAGGTCTTTTTCAATGACCATTTACATGCAGCCTTAGCCATAGTCAGTTAGCATGTATGCTCAAGTGATCTTCTTGGGATTTTTGACCCTATTGATGACTTAAATGGGTGTAAGGGAGTATTATAAGGTGTATTATAATGTGAAAAAAATATTTAAATCACCATTTATGCTTAATAACACTTCACACTCTCAAGAAACATGTCTATACCTACAAAACTCAGAAAAACATAATATTCTTTGTCGTTTACAGGTCTGATATTTAGTTACTTGCATATTTTTTGGTGTTTTAGGGATTATTATGTATCTTAAAACTATCTTCCAACATTTATTATGCACTCATCAAATTTAGACATGTTTTTAAGAGAATAAAATTGAGGAGTTAGGGTTTTGTAAGCGTTTTAGAGCAGTTAACTTCTTAGTGATTGTTTATAAATCACAGGACCTTAATCTCAAAAAAAATTCTATGATTTCAAAGGGAATAGAGGTGTTTAACATACCCTAATGTAAATTTTCCTATAACTCTCTCTCCTCTATGAACAAACACTATAAAATTGACCCTTCTTGGTTTGTAAATAACCTGATAGAAGACTTGAAAGGTTTTTTACCTTTTTATACCTGAAACTTCTTTCTCTACATGGTTTGAGCTTGGGGAAGTTGTAATATGTCTTATAGAGGCTTATAAGGCAATGAAAATCTTGAAAAACCTTTCATAGAGACGTATGTAGACCCTTCTTATTCAATAAACTTGTTTATCATGCCAAAATACCCTATTGGAGTGTGAACCAGATGCCAATGGAGTTTATATTAGCTTGTAAGATGATGGTGTATTGTATAAGAAGTATCTTCACCTTATTTTCCCTACCAATTCTTCATTATTATTTTTTTATATGTTATAATGATAAGTAAGGTAGTTTTAAATGTGATTTAACCTTGGAAAAGGATCATTTTAACAGCTTGACCAAGATGTATGGGTAAGAGGGGTATAATATATTGTTATACAAGTGCCAAATAACCCAAATTGACCCCTTTGACCTATATACATGATATTATAGCCTCATATTTGATGTTTCTCAAGGTGGTTGCATTATAACATTGCAATAAGCAACTAAAAAAATCAACATGAAACCTTAATTTCTTCAAAATACCTTAATCTCCTCAAAAATACCTTAACTTTTCTAAAAAACCTAAAATGGTAACATTACATATTATTGACTCTCATTCATTCACCATAGAGCACCCTGTAATCCTGAGAGATCGCTAATCAATGTTTCTACCATGTATGAAGTATATCTTAACTTTTTTTAAACAACTTTAACATCTCAAAAGTTACCTTAAACTCTATTAGGCTGCTTAAAAAAGACCTCATTTGAAAAGGGGGTTGATGCCATGATCAAGTTTTGGATGGTAGGGGTTGCATTTTGGCCTAGGAGGCTAAAATGTCAACAAGAACCATGTCATACCTTTGGTTTGGATTATGAGGTTGGGGTAATCTTTATGTATGGCTTAATGATGAGTGCATCTATTGCATATCCATCATTTTCAGGAATTTTTTTCTTAAGAGGATACATTATACAATGAAGTTATTTTCATAATCTTATAGAAGTGTCATTTGTACCATGATCCCTTATATGATGTTTTTTTTCCTTATTCATAAGGTTGTCATTGATTGTTTTATAAGTTGTCTTGAATGCCTATGAGAGTGTGATTTTAGATTGGATCTAGAGAGGTAAAGTTTTTTTGGATGGTAGAGCTTGATCTTTTTATAATGCCCAGTTCCCAATAGGTGAGTGTGGGGGGACAATGCCCCCCACTGTGGTTGCATTGTAAAATATTGTAATTTCATAGTAAATCTAGACCATTCTCTATTAGCTCATAGATCTAATGATAGAAATTATGTTGGTGAATTTTTTCCCTAATATGTAACCCTCCTTTGATATGAGGGTATTGTAATCATGGTGGTGCACTGTGTGTGAGTGAATAGGAGATTGCAGTGAATTTATTGCAAGTTTATCCCTTCATTTGTTGGACTAAATAAGAGAAGAATTGGTTGTTTCTGTGTGGATGTAGCCCATATTGGGTGAACCACATTAAATATGAGTCTTTCTTATATTGTGTTTTCTAAATTTTATTTCCATATTTATTTCATTAATATTTCTCTACGTTCTATATTTCTAACAAGTTTTAGGTCACCATAATGGATATGACACATGAGTTTTGTAAGTTGGGATGTTATTTTGAGGACCATTTTGAGAGGGGGATTTTGATATGAATATGTGTCATTAGGGGAAATTTTCACCTTCTTAGAGTTTTGAATGGTTAGTTCAACCAATATTTTTCTTGATTTTGGTATACCGTGTTGGGTAGGTGAGTAGCTAAAATAATTCATGAGTTTCATGAAGAAGAGTTCCTAAAACCTTTTTGATCACCTTAGATTAAGCATCCTTGGTGATGATTGGACCTTATTCTTTATAAGAAAAGTCACTAGGGGCCACTTGTGTGTGAGTATGAGATGTTTCTCACTGAAGTAAGTGTGTACCTATTTGATCTAGTTCTATGCCTAAAGAATGTCAATGTTAGGGGAAGGGATCTTAGAATACCCATTGGAAACTAGTACCAACCTCAAGTGGAGGACATCCTCCTCACAGTAGAGGAGTGTAGTAAGTTGTGTTAGTGTCTGCTTATGCATTTATATTTTATTTATGGATTGATATTCCATACGTTCCCTTAGGTTGGGAAGAGGTTTTATTTTAGTTAGAACTTAGCATAAAGATGATTTGATACTCTCTCACCATCAGGTGACATCATATGAAGTCCATTGAGTTGATTTATATCTTACATTTTGTTAAGTGTTATTTTTAATTGGAGACTTATATCTTTAGTTTTGATTCACCTACACCTTGACCTTTGTAAAATGGTGTCTTCTACTTCGTGTTGGATAGAGAAGTTGTATAGATAGATTGGTTTGATGCCTCCATGTGGTTTAACCTTTTCTCCTATTTAAGGAAAGGTGTTGTGAGCTTTGCCACTTACATGTTGGTAAGTGTGTGGTGATATTGGAAACTTGGATTTGTGATGCATACATCATATTGTGTAAGGGTATTGAAGAGTTATGTTTCTAATTTTTTGATATGTTATCTCCCTACTCCCCACCTATGGCCTCCTAGAGCCACACTATTCATTATTATTGTATCTAAAATTGTGAATTTTTACCACTTGATGTGGCTTACCTTGAAAAAATTTCAATTCTTTATTGATATTTTTAAGATGGTTTGAATAATATTTTTATGGTTTTCCCTGCTATGGATTTTGAGGTTATTTAGCCATTTATTATTTTGAACTTTTATTGAATGTTGTAGCTCCTAACATTCTTTCTTATCTTCAATTTTTGATTGAATTGGGATATCTAGCCACTTTCACCTTAATTATTCTTTGGATTCTATGGAGATTTTTAACATTTTCATTTGTTCTCCTTTATGGACTGAGCTAGGATGCTTAGCTAATTTGACTTTACTCCTTAATTTGATTGGTAAATTATTAGCTTGTTAAAGTGTGTTATTTTAATGAGCCATGTTGTGTACCTTTAACCTTATGTGAGTGTATGAGTATTAGGTGAGAAGTATATTTTTAGTATTGGCATATAAGATAATCGTATGACTTATTATGTAATTTAACGAGCAAGTTCAGAGACATTGTCTCACTTTTTACTTTAGATATGTCACAAGGATGATGTGATCCTTAGACTTGTTTTTATGCTTATATTAACATATATTTTCTCCTAACTTTGAGAGTGATGGAGATGGGTTATGTTTTCATATTAGATACACCTTGATGAGTCGTGTGATTGGGGTTTGGGAATCAGGATGAATGTCTATGAGTTGTGTGATTGGGATTTGGTCATTGGGATAAGTGTCCAAAGTCCTCCTAATAGATTGAGGTATTAGAATTAGGCATTGAGGATAATGGATAAAGTCCTCCCAATATGCTCCTTGATTAGGGTTGAGCATCTATATTGCATCCAAATTCCTCCCAATAGATTATAAAATAGGGTTTGGGTAAAAGTGATATATTAATCCCCAGTCTTCCCATTGTAACTAAGTGAAGGGTTTGGAAATGATAATAAATTAATTTCAAAAAGTACTCCTTAGATGTTTCCATTGATGATAAACTATTTTTTTTAATCTGATGGGTTAAGGACCCCTTATGTTGATATGATCTAAGGTAGCTAACCTTGTAGTTTCCTTGTTCTTGAAGCATTTGATCTTCATATTTGTCATATAAACAATGGGACAAGAAGGAAATTAAGATGGTAGTATTCCCCTAATAAAAATAAATTAAAATAAAACAAAATAAAATGAATCCTTATATTAAACATGACACTTGACACATTGTAATACATGTTTTAAATATTAAGTAACAATTGATTGAAATTGAATCATCTTTAATTATGTGTTTTGATAACTTGGAAACTAAATATTAATTAGAAACACTTAAAATTATGCCTTGAAGCATGACTCACCCTATGATGGAGTTGAATTATATTTGGCCATAGATAATTTAGTGTATGGCATTGCACTGTATGATGTGTTAGTAGAGATATGAGATCATTGACTTAGAGAGACCATTGAGTTGAATCAATAGGATTCATCAAGATTGTTATAACATATTTAAAACAAGACTTTTGACTTTAAATGACTTCTAAGAGGAATTATACATAAGGGGAGGGGGATATGAGGCCCAATTTTTTAGAGTGATAGTTTTGTTGGATATTTTTGCTATCATACACATGTCCTATTATGACATGATTTTATGTTATGGAGGCACGAGATGTTATTATTATATAATTATTTATAAATAGATATTATGTTATAGTTGATATTAGTTGTGTATTTGAATATTATCATAGACACGAGATGTTTTTCATAGTGCTAGTTTTTTTTTATCTTTTTGCTATCATACCCATCTCTTGTTATGGCATTCTCCTATGTTATGGAGACACGAGATTTTATTACTTTATCATTATTGATATAGTATATATTATGTTCTAATTGATATTAGTCACATAGTTGAATACTGTTTATTCACTATTTATGGATGATTTCATTTGATTATGGTTATGCGTACTATATTATTGTATAAGTTAAGATAATATTGATTTATCACATGATTTATGATTATGATTATATAATGTTTTCATGTATATATTACCTCAAGAATATTTAAATGTTGTGATTTTAATGTTCTACGTATTCAATTTTGTATTATTGTAAATCACTTAATATGTTTAATTTTAACAGCTTTGGCTAGCTAGGGTAGAGCAATTTGATGTGTGAATGATGTGAAAGAAATAAGGGAGGATAAGTGAGGGAATTGGGACTACAATAAACATGATTACACCATTGGTTTTATCAGAGTAAAGACTTCATGACCCCTTTAGTATCAAATCTAACCTTTGTGTTATTGCCTAATATAATTTTGGGTTTGAACCTCTGTGGCCCTCCTAACACTATGCATACCCCTTGAAAATATTAATTATCCCTATACGAGACTTTATAAGTCATATTAAAATTGTATTCATTCATAAAGTTAAATATTTAAGCCTCTTAAGTGGACATGTTGACCAAAACTCGAATGGGAATTCAGACCCTTGTTTTCAAGTAGATGTAAAGTGTTTTAGAGGTGGTTGTATATGTATTTAAGACCCCTTGTGACCAAGTAATGGGTGAAGAATTTTGTGGAGTGTTTTTAAAGTTATAGTATAGCCCATGTGTCCATTTATGGAATGGATAAGTGAGATCATAAATAGGTATGTGCAATTCTTGCTTGCCCACACAGGTGTGTAGGGAGAGTTAATACTAGAGAAAACTTTTTGGAGAAGGGATAAGTAATGGGAAGGGAAAGTGTCACCTTATTATTGTCCATAAGGTTGGATTTTTTTTTATATAAGATCATCTAAATACTTCCTTAGAGGAAAATGTTTCTCATTTTAAAATGGATAGTGGAGGAGAGATATATTATTAAGAGGAGAAGTTTAGAGGAGGAAAGTTGGTTTCCAACACTTGTAGGAGATTTCATTATGTAGATCTAAGAGGTGGATCCAAGGTTGTCATATTTTTCACCTATTTTATTTAAAATTTATGGTTTTAAATAAATATATTTCTCCATTCCCTTATTTTTAGTTTTCAAGAGGTGTAAGTCCATTTGGCAAGAGGTGTAAGGCCATTTGGCTTACCCTCTTTCTTTGTTCATTTCTTGGATTATGCATGTTATCACCGTGTGTATTTATCACCCATTTGAGATTGGAGATGCAAAATCCTTCATTTATTTTTAGGTTATTTTTACAATCCTTTTTTATATTTAAAATAGTAAAGTTATGTTTCCTAAATAGGCTTAAATTCTACTCATAGTTTGTGCATCTATATGTAGGGTTGGACAAAAGAACAAAGTTACAAGTCCTTCAACAAAGTTATTATGAATGGGGTTTAGAAAAAAGGAAACCATTATGTTTCAAGGTCCTCCCATGGAAAGGGATAAAGGTTTGAATAAATTAAAGACTCCAAGGTCATCCTTATCCCACCCCCATAGTGTGCATAATAGAAATTCTCATCCATAATGGGTGAGTGAGGAGATTTGATACGTTTGGTTTATTAGTGGCTGTCATGTGTGTGTATACCTATTATATTATAAAATTTGATTATTGATGAATTTTGGATTGTGTTTTTGGTGAACTTGGAATCCTATTATTACAAGGGAGTGTAGTTGAGACACCTAAGTATTCCTAATTGAGTGTGTTGCCTTGTTAATAGCTACCTAATTATGTACCTATATATTTTTCCTTGAAGATTTGGTGTAATATATGTTAAGATATGGGATTCATAGGATCAAGGGTGATTAAGCTATCTACCTAATGATGTAAATAGGAAGGAAGGTGATCCCCTCCTTGGCTTGGCCTCGTGATTACAGTTGGAGCTTACATGGAGTCTTTTTTAATTTATTTTATAGCCTTGCTATGTAAATAAAGAGAAAATCAGTTTGGATTATTTTTATGCCATTTAGTTTAATATTATATTGTTATTCATGTAAAGAAAAAAAATAAGATGAAGTGAGTAGAAGATCTAGTGTTTTCATTATCATTAAGTGATGGTTGAATGAAGCAAGAAATGGAATGAAATAATTATTTTTAAGGTTGAAATCAAATTATAAAGCTTACATGGATAATTTTATTTTGGTATTTTACAGTTTATCAAAAATAAAATTATGACCTCTTTCCAAAATTTGGTATTGTATTGATTTATGTTGTTCCCAAAATGTGTCACTCATTTATGGGGACAACATATGAACTATTTTGGTCCTGCAGGCCAAAATTATCTCTTCCCTTCTCAAAAAATGTTTTGAGTATTCAAATTCTTCATTGTTCAAGATTTTTTAGCTAAGGGACTCGCATGTTCAACAAGTTCAATGACTTCAACAGGTGAGCTCTCACAAAGAAATAAGTTCCCAACACTTAGGCAATTTCAAGGTTGGTTCAACTCCTCGGTTCAACCAAAAGGTCCATCGGTAGGCTTCAAATAAATGGATTGAACCATTGAACCCCGCATCCAAAGGTTCAAAGGTTCAACGGGTTCAAAAGTTCAATGACATCAAAAAACTTAAAGAGTTAAGCGCTTCGGCAAAAGTTCAAAGTTTAACCGCTTTGGCAAGTTCAACGGCTTCAAAAGACTTAACGAAAAGAAGAAAGATTGAACCGTTGAACCTTGAACCAAAAGAGTTTAAAGTTTAAAAGTTCAACGAGATTGGTTCAAAGCGGTTGGTTTAAGTGGTCAATTGAATGAGTAGAACACATTATTGAACCATTGAACTGTTGAACCATTTTTGGTTCAATCGGTCAGTTCAATCGAAAGGTTCAAAGGAAGGTGTCCCAAAACCCGAAGGACAAGTGCCCTTGCAAAGGGCAAAAGGAACAAAAAGATATCTTTTGAAAAGATTTTTTGTAGTGTAATTTTACAAGTGAAATCCTTTAAACAAAATATCTGAAGGAATTCCTTCGGACATTTTGTCTGAAGGAATTTTCAAAGGCCCGACAGAAAGCGGCAAAAGCAAAGGAAAGATTTCCTTCAAACAAAATGTCTGAAGGAATTTCTTCAGACATTTTGTCTAAAGGATTTGAAAAATAAGGCCATTCAAAGGACCCCAAAGGGTAGGTACCCTTGTGGGGGACTCTCAGTAACAACGAAATGACCTTTCTCAAGGCCCGAAGGGACACCTTCCCTTTGAGGGGGTTTCAAAGACATAAAGTCAAAGGAATTTCAAAGCTTGAGAGACTTAGAAAAACAAAGGATTTTGAGAAAGACAATGACCCATTGAACCTTAAACCAAAATGGTTCAAAAGTTCAAAGGTTCAAGGAAGCTTCAATCGAAGAGCCAGGAAGGTGAATGAACTAGGAAGGCGAATAAACCAAGAAGGTGAATGAATTAGGAAAGCGATGGAACGAAGGAGCTGATAAGACCACTCAAACTATTGAACCATTAAACCAATGAACTCTCATGGTTAAAAGTGGTTTGAGCGACCAGGGACCAATGGCATCCTCGTAGACATCAAATTCAAGGTAACAAAATATCTATTAATTTTCAAATGTGGCGTAGAACTTGAAGAACAAATTAAGTGACCAGTTGAAGAGGAAGTTGAAAGAACCTGTAAAAAAGAAAGGAGATAGCCTGAGAGCTTAGATCATGAGGAAAGAGGGAAAAGCTACGGGAGATACTAAAATATTTGCATATGAGTTATTTCTAGTAGGTGGAACAGTCCACCAAGTAGACATCTGAGCTCACAAACATTAAAAGGCGTGGCCTATTTTTCTCCCTTTGAATAAAAGTGAGGGGAAAACCATGTACATATTGGGAGAAAGACTAGACAACCCATGCTGAGGAGAAGAAATTCAAGATGTTTCTGTACACCAAAGTCAAGGTTGATGCCCTATTCCAGCATGGCCCCTTGACAGAACTAGAAATGCATTCAAGGCATTGAATGAAACATGGGCCATTCCATGAAACAAAGCACCAAGCCTTTCTTGGCTGCTATATATTGTAATATCTTATTTTATGCTGAGGGAGATCTCTTGGTTATAGAAGCAAAACTCTACCAAAATTGAAAGGCAATTATTGAGACTTTGAGCTCAAATTTTTAATCATATTTCTTTATTTGAATGAGAAAGTAGGTTACTATTAGGCTTTGTGATGTAATAGCTTGTGTCATTTAGGAGATCTATTCTTATGTCTGTTTCTTGAATGTATTCTTGACCATTTAATAAAATAAGAAGAACTAGTGGAAGTAATCAGGAAGGTATCCTAAAGCCAACTGTGAAGAGACTTTGTGATGTCACAATTGTCTTTAGTGTGTGTGTTTTTAGTTTATTTCTGTGTAAAGGATCTTGGGACAACTTTTTACCCCCATTATCCTTCATATTTCACTCTTGGGTATTTGAGGTGCAAAATTTATGCTACACCTTATTCTGCTAGTTATTATACTCCCTGTTACCAGTTACTTGTTACCTATTAGAAAGAACTCCTGATGTTTGCTACAAGACCACTTCTAAAAGAAGAGAAGTGCCTTTAGTGTTTTCACCTAGATTTCTCCTTTGTTTGTGAACATCATCTCTAAAAAAAGAGAGATGGATGGTGTTGTCCTACCCTTGAGTGTTATTTTTTGCATATATATATATATATATATATATATATATATATATATATATATATGGTATAGTATATAGCTCCTCATAGTTATAGGGAACCTCCCCTTAATGAGAGGAGAGATTTTTCCCCTTTTGATGTGGTAAACTTGCACATTTGGCCAACCAATCTCCTTATGCTATGGTTGAAATAACCTATTTTGCTCATCAGTTAGCTGGTGACAAAACATTCACCCAATAATTTTTGGTGACTCCATTGGGGAATGATGAGCATTTCCAGTCTATTCAAATTGAAGCATTTCATATCGCTAGGGAATGACATGAATTAGGAAAGAACACTGCCAGCTTCACGCCAACAATTTTTGGTGACTCTGCTGGGGAAGAACAAACAGTTTGAAGCCTCAAGCTTCAAGCTAAAGTAGGGCCAGTTCTTTTCTATTTTTATTCTACAATCTATCAACTCCACACTATACAAGAAGCCAGAGAGCTCAAGGTGTTGTTGACCCTATTTTTGAGTTGGTGCAGTAGGGAAATTTTAATTTGTTCCCTCCACAACTTCAAGTTTAATGAACTAGGAGTCTTCCTCCTACTAACACCAGGTCACCAATACAAGGCAGAGCTTCTTTTTCTATTGTTAGTAGAGCTTTGCCTATACATACTCCACTTAGATTTGTTATCCCCCCTTTCCATAGTCAAATCATGGTAGTTCAAGGCACCTGGGGTAACTCTTTTGGCCCACTCAATTTAACTCCACCTCTACATGAGCTACCATGCAGTTCAAAAAAGAATTTCCCCAAATTCTTTAGTGATGGGAGAGTTCATCCTAATGAACATATTGCAACCTTCAACATAGCCTATGGCATGATAGGTGTAGAGTATGAGGATGTAGCAGTCAGGCTGTTCATAGAGACATTACAAGGTGATACTATAGACTGGTTCAATCACTTATAAGCTCGATCAGTGACTGACTGGAACACTCTTAAAGATAAATTTGAAGCCAGGTTCAAGCCTATAGAAGATGAACATGCCCTACTGGCCAAGCTCACATAGATGAAGAAAGAACCTCATGAACCTATGAGGGATTTCATATCCAAATTTGACAAGCTAAAGAACAAGATTCCTATAATTGCTCAGCCAACACCTAAGAACCTTAAATGTTTTTTCATCAATTCTCAGCTACCTGAAGTGAGTTTTCTATTGAGATAGGCTAGCCACATAGACCTTACTGTTACTTAGGATTTGGCTACTAATGTGGAAGATGACCTTATCTTAGTGGGAAAGATAAGGAGAGATCCTAACAGAGATAAATCTTCTTCATCCTCTGAATATCCATCTATACGCACCACTGATCTAATGGTGCAAAAGCTGGCAAATGAGTCACTAGCTCTTAGAAAGTAAATGGCACAAGGGATGTCATCTGCTCCTTCAAGGACATATCCCAATCAGTCATACCAAGGTAATGCTGCCAAGAATCTAGGGTAGCCAAATCATCTTCCTCCCCCATAGAGGAAGCTTGCCATTAAAGCAGCACTAGCCAACTCAGCAGTTGGATATCTCAAAATAGAATATGATTTCTCCTTCCACCCTAAGTTGAACCCATAAGATGAAGTTGATCTCTTCATAAAAAACCAAGAAGAATCAGTTGGTGACTCCAACATTAGTTTCCTGAATTACCAGGATGAACCCAAAAGTGAAGGTAAAGTAGTTGATAAATCATACATTGTATTCACTTGGTCTAAGAACTAGTCAGCCCAATAAGGTGATAAATAAAAAATAGAAAAGCAACCTCAACCAGTAATTTCAATTGCTAAGTGGGGAACCACTCTACCTTTCCAACCAAAGGACCTGATGATCACTAAAAAAGTAAGTACCTCAAGTATGCCTTCACCTTCAACTTCAATTTTGTAGATCAGTCCTCCCCCCCTAAAAACCAAAAGGATGAACTATATTTCCCTATTCCTAATTCATTTTAGACATTTGACATAGTCGACCATGTCAAGAAAACTAAAATTTAAATGTTTGAATTTGAATTCCTATAATCCAACCCTGAGCAGTTGGATAAGTTGGTTCAATGTATAAAGAATAAAACTGTCCCTGGAGGACCAGCTACTCCAAAGGTGACTCCCACATCCACCCAGAATAACCTTGTCATTAGTCCTACTACTGCTCCTAGGAGGACAGAACCATTTTATGTCTCCCTACTGATAAATGGACACTAGTTGAACAATTGCATCATAGACTCAGGTGCATCTGATAATGGCATGCCTGCCAAAGTGGTAGAATATGTTGGTCTCACACTGACCAAGACATTTGGGAGATGTTTTTCCATGGAGAACAAACAAATGCCACTATTGGGAAAAATCAAGGATGCCCAATTTGCATTTACAGCATTCTTAGACAAGAGAATCAAGATGACGGTCCTGGTGGCTGACGTTCCAGCCTCATACGGCATCCTTCTTGGGTGAAATTTATGCAAAGATGTTGGAAGAGAGCTATGTATGGACCTATCTAATGCAAGGATCCCAGTTAAAGGTGTCATGAAGAGGTTGTTCCCTGAGAAGGAAGCAAAATACATTATCACTAAAACATCAACGCCTGAAGCTCAAATTCTATTTGAGTCTTCAGGCATGGGTAATTACTTCTTATCCACAGAGGAGGTTCATGTGGTAACTGATGAAACTTTTGAAAATGATAATCTAAAAATTGGTTTAGATAGAACAGTAGAAGGATTGGTAGAACATAGTATAAGTGTAGAAGAATTCTCCCCTCCAAATGAAGAAGAATCTAAGGTAAAAATAGTTTTTGATAACGTATGAATACTAGAATTTGATGGCAGCTATTCCTGTACCAGGTTAGGAGATGGGATTATGTTGATATCTCCTCAAAGAGATATTTTTCCTTCTTCATAAAAATTGTAGTTTAGCAACACCAATACCACTGCTGAGTACAAATCTCTACAACTTGGATTGAAGGCTGCTCAAGACAAGGGCATCAAACTCCATGCCAAAAGAGATGTTGAGCTGGTGGTTTGCCAAGTGAAGAACCTGTACCAAACCAAAAATAAGAGATTGTGCCACTACCACAATCTAGTTTGGGATCAAATTGAAAGTTTTGATGCTTTTAGCATCTCTGCAATACCCAAGGAATTCAATAATTGAGCTGATACATTGGCTATTTTAGCAACTCTTTTGGTTCCTCACCTAGATTTTAAGGGAGATAGGTACACTATCAAACTGGTCTTTCAACTAACTGTGCTTGACAATGCCAATCATTGGAAAGTGTTCAATAGTGACAACCAAATCATTACCTTCCTAGAACAAAAAGACAACTTTGAACAGCTTCACTTCGAAGGCAGTGAGTCTCAGAAACTTGAACCAGCCCCTGAATCAAGTTTAAACGTAGGTGAAGAATTCCTGCAACTTAAAGGGAATAAAATCCTAAAAGGCCTGGTTTCCCTTGAAAAACTATTTGACAAGCATGATAGGTTCATCAAATAGCAATAAATGGATTCAAGCTCCTCTCAGGAGTTTGATCAGATAAATTTGGGTACCAAGGAAAATTCTAAGATGGTGAACATTGGGAAGTATTGCACTATGGAGGAGAGACTCAAATTTATTGCTCTACTTTGCTAGTACATGGATGTCCTAACATACTCTTATGATGATCTAAAGTCACTCAGGCTTGAATAAATTCACCATGAAATCCCTCTCAAGAGTGATTTGGTGCCTTACAAGCAAAAATCTAGGCAGTGCAATCCAAAGATATTAGGTACTATTCTGTTTGAAATACAAAAAATGCTAAATGCTAGGATAATTTTCTCAATCCATCATTCCACATGGATTGCAAACATAATCCCTATGAGGAAGAATAATGGTGAAATTCACCTCTGCGTGGATTTTAGAAATTTGAATCAGTCATCCTTAAAGGATAACTACCCTCTGCCCATCATGGATCAAGTCCTTCAGACGGTGACTGGTTCAGAGATGTTATCAATGCTAGATAGTTTCTTAGGGTACAATCAAGTAGAATTCGGTGAATTAGACCAGCATAAGAATGCCTTCACCATGCCTTGGGGCACCTTTATATATCAAAGAATGCCATTTGGCCTGATAAATGCTGGCATCACTTTTCAAAGAGCAATGGACCTTACTTTCAAATATGAAATGGGTAAGTTCATTATGGTGTGCCTTGATGATTTAATAATCTTTTCCAAGCATCGTCTTGATCATGTGCACCATTTGCAACAAGTGCTGGAATGATGTTGCCAGAATGGCATTTCTCTAAACCCCAAGAAGTCTATTTTTGAGGTAATAGAAGGGAAATTTATCAGACACATTGTATCCTGAGAAGGCATAAAAATTGACTCAGAAAGAATCAAATCCATTCAAGAGCTTACTCTACCCACAAGTAAGACTTTAGTTCACTCTTTCTTTAGAAAGGTGAATTTTTTACGAAGATTCATCCCTGAGTTTGCAGAGAAGACTCACCATATTGTAAACATGATGAAGGGAAAGGCCACTTTCAACTAGAATGAAGAAGGCAAATTGGCATTTCGAGACATCAAGACAGATATTGCCCATGCCCCAATTCTTGTTTGTCCAGATTATACCAAAGATTTCATAGTGTATAGTTATGCTTTTGAGCACACACTTTCAGCAATTTTGGTTTAACAGAATGAAGAAGGTGTGGAATCTCCCATATCCTTCATGAGTTTCCCTCTCAAAGCTCATGAACTAAAATATTCAAACATGGAGAATCATGCTTATGCAGTGGTAAAGGCAATAAAGCACTTCCATTTTTACATCCTGAATTCACACACTACTGCCCTAGTTCCTGATACCACAATTAAATCCATATTAACTCAACAAGAGTTTAGAACCAAAAGGGGCAATTGGATTGCTAAAATCTAAGAGTTTGATCTTGTTATCAAACCAATGAATCTTGTGTATGGAAGGGGCCTCTACCAATTGATTGTTGATAATAGACCAAAAGGAACAGGGCATGGAGAAGCAGAAATTGAAGACACGCCAATAGTCCTCTTTGTCTCCACCACGAATGAGTGGTATTCAAGTATTTCTCATTTCTTTACTTATGGTGAGTGTCCTACTCACCTGTCTCATAAAGAAAGGAGGAATATCAAATTAAAAGCTATCAATTTTGTCTTATGGGACAACGACATGTATAAGAGGAACCTCAATAGAGTGTTCCTTCGCTATGTGGATAAAGAGTAGCAAAACTGACTTTTGAAGTCCTTCCATAATCTAGCCTGTGGAGGAAATTTTTCTACTCCTGTAACTACCCATAAGATTCTATGAGCCAGGTATTACTACCCTACTTTGTTTTAAGATGCATATAAATGGGTATGAAGGTGTGAACTATGCCAATAATTTTTTAGAAGACCCAAGTTACATGTTTTGCCTCTTAAGCTAGTGGTGATAGAAGAGCCATTTCAGAAATGGGGAATCGATTTCATTGATGCTATAAACCCATCTTCAAGTGCTAGACATGATTATGTCCTCATAGCGACAGATTACTTCACCAAATGGGTGGAAGCAATTCCAACCAAGCATGCTACTTCAGAAGTGGTATGTGATTTCCTCAAGAAAAACATCATTTCCAGGTTTGGGGTCCCAATCAAGATTATGATAGATAATGTAGCCTATTTCTCTTCTCATGAGATCACTCAGTTCTATTTTTACTATAGGATTACCCTCTCCCATTCCTCTGATTATTTTCCACAAGGGAATGGCCAAGCTGAATCAAGCAACAAGAACCTGGTGACCATCATCAAGAAGTTGGTGGATGACAACCAATGAACATGGCATAAAACATTGGTTGATGTTTTATGGGCAGATAAAATTACACCCAAGAGGGTGATAGGTATGTCACCATTCCAACTTTTGTATGGTCTCAATGCAAAGATACCAATCACCCTAGAATTACTAGCACTAAAATTGGCAAAGGCGGTTTAAGATCAGACATATGAAAGCTCCATCGATAAGAGGATCATGTACTTAACTGAGTTGGATGAGCAGTGAACTATGGTTGTGGACCAAATTGTTGTGCATCAAATTTTGGTGAAGACTCTTCAACCAAAAAGCAAAAACCCATGATTTCTAGATTGGAGATCAAGTTCTGTTATGGGACAAGAGAAGAGAACCAAAGGGAATGCATGGGAAATTTGATTCCCTATGGAGAGGCTCATTTACTATCTATCAACTTAATGGTGAAAATAGTTTCCTATTGAAGTATCAAAATGGCATGCCCTTTCTCTGCCTCATAATGGATAGCATCTGAAGCACTTCAATCCTTGAAGTATCAGGTGACATCAGTTGTACCTATGTATATTTGTATAGTCTTTAGTTCTATTTTGTGCTTTTCATTTTAGTTTTTAGTGCCTTTCTTTTTTGGGTAGCATGACTCTGTAGCCCAATGGCATACTTAAAGGCACTGGAGATTCTATTTTTGACTCCCTTCAATTATTTTTACAATCAATGGAAGTTCCCCAATTGGAGCCAGCTGTTGTTCCCAACATGTGTCACTCATTTTTGGGGATAACATATGAACTATTTTGGTCTTAAAAGCCAAAATTATCTCTTCCCTTCTCAAAAAAAAATTTGAGTATTCAAATTCTTCATTGTTCAAGATTTTTTAGCTAAGGGACTCGCAGGTTCAACACGTTCAATGACTTCAACAGGTGAGCTCTCACAAAGAAACAAGTTCCCAACACTTAGGCAATTTCAAGGTTAGTTCAACACCTTGGTTCAACCAAAAGGTCCATTGGTAGGCTTCAAAAAAATGGAATGAACCATTGAACCATTGAACCATCAAACCTTGCTTCCAAAGGTTCAAAGGTTCAATGACATTGGCAAACTTAAAGAGTTAAGCACTTCAGCAAAAGTTCAAAGTTCAACCATTTCAACAAGTTCAACGGCTTCAAAAGACTTAACGAAAATAAGAAAGATGAAATCGTTGAACCGTTGAACCTTGAACCAAAAAGGTTCAAATTTTAAAGGTTCAATGAGATTGGTTCAAAGTGGTTGGTTCAAGCAGTCAATTGAATGAGTAGAACACAGTATTGAACCATTGAATTGTTGAACCATTGAACCATTGTTGGTTCAATCGGTCAGTTCAATCATAAAGTTCAAAGGAAGGTGTCCCAAAGCCTAAAGGACAAGTGCCCTTGTGGAGGGCAAAAGGAACAAAAAGATATCTTTTGGAAAGATTTTCCATGGCAGAATTTTATAAGTGAAATCCTTTGGACAAAATGTCTGAAGGAATTCCTTCAGACATTTTGTCCGAAGGAATTTTCAAAGGCCCAAAAAAATGCGGCAAAAGCAAAGGAAAGATTTCCTTTGGATAAAATTTCTGAAGGAATTCCTTTAGACATTTTGTCTAAAGGATTTGAAAAAGAAGGTTGCCTGAAGGACCCTGAAGGGCAAGTACCCTTGTGGGGGACTCTCAATGACCATGAAATGGACCTTTCTCAAGGCCCAAGGGACACCTTCCCTTTGGGGGGGTTCCAAATACATAAAACCAAAGGAATTTCAAATCTCGAGAGACTTAGAAAACAAAGCATTTTGAGAAAGAGAATGAACCATTGAACCTTGAACCAAAACGGTTCAAAAGTTCAAAGGTTCAAGGAAGCTTTAATCAAAGAGCCAGGAAGGCAAATGAACTAGGAAGGCAAATTAACCAGGAAGGCGAATGAATCAAGAAAGCGATGGAACCAAGGAGCCGATAAGACTGCTCAAACCATTGAACCATTGAACTAATGAAATCTCATGGTTCAAATGTTCATTGTTCAAAGTGGTTTGAGTGACTAGGGACCAATGACGTCCCCATGGATGTCAAATTCAAGGTAATGAAATATCTATTAATTTTCAAATGTGGCACAGAACCTGAAGAACAAATTAAGTTACCAACTAAAGAGGAAGCTAAAAGAGCTTGTAAAAAAGAAAGGAGATATCTCGAGAGCTTAGATCATAAGGAAAGAGGGAAAAGCTACAGGATATACTAAAATATCTACTTAGGAGTTATTTCTAGTAGGTGGAACAGTCCACCAAGTAGACATATGAGCTCACAAACATTAAAACGTGTGGCCTATTTTTCTCCCTTTGAATAAAAGTGAGGGTACAGCCATGTACATATTGGGAGAAAGACCAGACAACCCATGCTGAGGAGAAGACATTTAAGATGTTTATGTACACCAAAGTCAAGGTCGATGCCCTATTCCAACATGGCCCCTTGACAGAACTGGAAATGCATTCAAGGCATTGAATGCAGCATGGGCCATTCCATGAAATGAAGTGCCAAGCCTTTCTTGGTTGTTATGTATTGTAATCTCTTATTTTATGCTGAGGGAGATCTCTCAATTATAGAAGCAAAAATCTGCCAAAATTGAAAGGCGATTACTGAGACTTTGAGCTCAGATTGTTAATCATATTTCTTTATTTAAATGAGAAAGCAGGCTACTTTTATACTTTGTGTTGTAATAGCTTGTGTCATTTAGGAGATCTATTCTTATGTCTATTTCTTGAATGCATTCTTGTCTATTTAATGAAATAAGCATAACTAGTGGAAGTAATCAGGAAGGTGTCCTGAAGCCAATTGTGGAGAGACTTTGTGCTATCACAATTGTCTTTAGTGTGTGTGTTTTTAGTTTGTTTTTGTGTAAAGGATCTTGGGATGACTTTGTGCCCCCATTATCCTTCATATTTTACTCTTGGGCAGTTGAGGTGCAGACTTTGTGCTACACCTTATTATGTTGGTTACTATGCCCCCTGTTACCAGTTACTTGTTACCTATCAGAAAGAACTCATGTTGTTTGCTACAAGACCACTTCTGAAAGAAGAGAAGTGCCTTCAGTGTTTTCACCTAGATTTCTCCTTTGTTTGTGAACATCATCTCTAAAAAAATAGAGATGGATGGTGTTGTCCTACCCCTGAGTGTTATTTTTTGCATATATATATAGTATATAGCTCCTCATAGTTATAGGGAACCTCCCCTTGATGAGAGGAGAGATTTATCCCCTTTTAATGTGGTAAACCTACACATTTGGCTAACCAATCTCCTTATGCTATGGTTGAAATAACCTATTTTTCTCATCAGTTAGCTGGTGACAAAATATTCACCCAACAATTTCCTTAAGCCCAAGAAAGGTTGAAAGCACCTATATAATTTTTATGCACTTTTAAGTGTCCTAATTTATCTCAATTTTAATTTTACTATAAAATATGCATTATAAGTATTCTAACACAATTTACAGTTTAATTTTAGGACATGCATTTATGTTTCTATAAATTTATAAAACAATTTATGGTTTAATTTTAAGACATGCATTTATGTTTCTATAAATTTTCAAAGTTAGGTTGCTAGAATTGCCTAGATCTCCTTTGTAATCTGCTCAAACTTCATGCAATTTATATGCATGTAAAATGAGGTAGAAGAGTGGCCAAAATAATTTTATAATAAAATTCATCATGTTTGTAACTTGTTTCTTTTTGTTTCATATTTTTAGGCCCTTTGGTTTGTTCGCAACAAGTTTTCAAAGTTTGCATATCTATATGGTATTTTGTTAAATATACATGCCCTTTGGAAGGGCATTATCCCTATTTTGTAGGAAATTTTGTTTATATAGCTAATGGTCACCCATGTGAACATGTGACATTATATGTAGACCTCAATGTGGCTAGTGCATTGTATTGGCATTAACCATTAAGTTGCATAACTAACTGTGTATGTGAGCACCACTGAGTAGTTGGGTAGTTATGTGGCTAATAAGCCATGTGGTGACCCATTGTTGGCTTAAAATCCACCGAGGGTGGTAAACTAGGGCTGACCGCCACCCCATTTGACTTTATAGTTTGAATAAAATAAACCATAAAACTTTTAATTTTAAAATCCTTTTTTATTATTATTCAAAATTAAAATTTATTAACCCACGCTTTTATAAACCTTGTGTAAATAAAATTAAACTAGAACTTTTACAAATAAGATACCATTTTCTATAAAAAATTATGAATACTAGGGAGTCCAAATGTGGGGAAACCAAAAGGGACCCACTTCAATTTTCCATCCTCTTCTACATGGAATAAAATTCTAAACTTATAACTACATCATTCTTAAGATATATCACTTTTATCATAGGGAGGTCATTTTGGACCTTTTTTACATTTGTGTGTTCTAGGAAGCCCCAGGATGGGTGGACCCAAAAGGGAAACCCACTTATTTTTATCTCCCCTCCTACATGAACAAAAAATAAACACTTAGAACTAAAAATTAAAATAACTTCTTTCTTAAACCTCATTGGTGGTCATTAATGTTTGTTGTGGAGCTTGAAGCACCCAAAAAAAAATTAGAAACCATAGAAGTTCGGTAACATATAGAGACCTTTCATTAAGATGGGTACCTAAAAAATAAAACCAAGCACACATGTATCAAATAAAATTTTCAAAATGAATAAAAAGGAAAAAAATACAAAAGCTTAGAGACTCCATTAATGGTAATCATCCAAGGTTGAGGAAGAAGAAGATGGATGACTATGGACAAGTCATCCTCCAAACCTCCTTCCTCCTTTCTAAAATATGATTTTGTAATTTAATGACTAATTTTAATCTTTTATTAACCTCCATAAGGATATCTATGGCTTCTTCACCTTTAACTGAATCCAAAGGTCAAGGTTTAATCAATCTGACAACTCAGATGAAGTTTTTATCCTTAGGGAGATAAGCAAGGACATATTTGACCCCTTTTGAAGTCAAATGAAGAGTATATGTGCTCCTTGCTAAGAAATTTTCTCTAAAGTTAATTCAGTTTGAAATTACATCCAAATTAGAAATTCAGGTGTGAACCAAGCTCTATGATTGATTGGAATCATTCGAGGCCCTCCTTAAACTAGTTGAGAGTTTAGACAAACTATTCGAGTTAGTGGTTTCTTTAACCCACTTCTAGTTAGTTGAGTATCCATTATCAACCTTATAGTTGTGGGACCACTATGATCATTAGATATTTGTTAGATTTCTTGAGACATTGTATGCCTATTAAATCAAGTGGGGTTGACATGGCTATGTAATGACCATGCTAAAACTTATGCATTTTTATCCATATTATTTTTGTATATGAGCTTGTTTGGACACATTGTGTGTCTTGTGCTAGGAATATGGCTAGCCAATGGGCAATGCAGTTGTGTATAATGTGTATTGTATATTCTCAAAACAATTGGAATGTTTTTGTGTGGTTTCAATCATGTAAAATTTGGGCATGACACAACATCTCTTATGAAGTGACACTTGATCAAAAAGGGGATATTTAAGCATTGACAAATCTACCCAAATGTAAATCTCTCTATCCCTACTATCTTTATTTTATTTACTTAGTAGATTAAACATTGATTGCTTATTGCTATTGTGAGTGTATGTGATCATCCTTTCTTATATTCCTCCCTATACTAAACAAATTGGTATAAATATAGGGTTGCTTAGGCTCACCTCTTCTCACCTTAGGTTGTATTGACTACCCATTGGTTAACCATTAAACTAATCAACTTTCTTAATAGTTTATCACTTGTATCTATCTTAGATAAGATTAACCTCATTCATCAGTTCTTTGTATGTAGTATCCTTATTATATCCTTTATTTACCCCTTTATTACAATCTTTATAGTCATTATTACAATCACTTATCCATTAGTGAGCCATAGTGATATTTATACCACATGTCATATGCTTAGGATTTTGAACCCTTTCCTCTTGAAATTTGAGTGTAGATTACCCTTTAAGAGGTATATAGTTACTCTAGGTCCTTACCCAATTATCTAAGTATACATAGAATTTATTGTTATGACCTTATTAAAGTCCTAGTATATTAAGAAAAAAAAGATAGTTATAGTTTATCATAGCTCATGCCTGCAATTAGGTAAACCCAACATGAATCTTATCCCACCACTAATTAGATCATTTTCAAAAAAAAAAATCTTCTTAATAACCTCTTTAAAAACATCATATGTTTTAGTATAAAATTTCATCATAATTGTATTAGCTAGCTTGTACAGCCTTTTTATTTTCCATAACTATATCAACCAACCTGATATAATTTCCAGTTCTTCCAAAACTATATTAGCCAACCTAATATTGTTTCCATTTTTTTCTAAACTACATCAGCTATCTTGATACATTTGTATATCTCCTACCTATTGTATCAACTATCTTGATATAGTTATCTGTCTCCTACCAATTGCATCAACTAACCTGATACAGTTAAGTTTTACCAACTTTTTAACCAACTATATTTTGTGTTTTCTAGATAAATATTATTTTGTTCTTCTATTTCAATCTATAACTATGTTTTGGTAGTTGTAAAACTCATAAGAGCTATCATTCTGGGAAAAGTGATCATCAGTTTTATTCAAGTTATGGTGTGAGGAGTACTACCCCAATAACCAAGCCAATAGAGAGCATTGCATACATCATTTATCTCTCATGTACCTCATAGTTTATCAAAATTACCTAAGATTTTATTTTCAACCAACAAAAATCCTTTCATCCTTTTAATTCCATAGTGCACCAATAATTAGTTATCCCTATGAAGTTACTCTCAACATACCTCAAAAATAGGATAATATGATTACAAGATCATGTAATCATCCATATCCAATGATCCTTTGGACATTATTCACTATATACACCTAAGATCAGTTTATATAAGAGCCTATAGATAAAACATACCCAAATTATTTATACATTCATGTATTTTTCATTTGCTATTATTTGGTCAATTGATCATATTTGATCAATTTGCATCTGTCATCTTGATATAATTTTATTGCTTTCAAGATTGTATTAACCAACCTAATATAGTTATGATTTCCTTATAATTACGTTTTCTATCCTGATACAATTTTTTTTATGATCATATTATATCTACCATCTTGATATAACTTTGTATTTATTACTCTCAATTCCCATTGCATTAGCCAACCTAATACAATCATTTTCTTTGATTGCTAGTTGTGCCATCTTTTCAATAAATTATATCCACCATCATAGTATACTATTTAGTTCACCCACCTTTTTACCAAACTATATCAGCTAGCCAGATATAGTCATTATTTTTAGTTTTGTTTATAATTGTATCATCCAACCCAATATAGTCTATTTTTCCGTATTCAATAACCAACTATATCATCTTGCCTAATACTGCCTATTTATTTTAATCAACTTTTTTCTAAAACTAATTTTTAGTTTTCTTTATCATGATGTCCCCTCTTAGAATCTTTATTTTAATTATCAATCCATTCATATTTTATATGGTTTCTCTTTCATTCCTTCCATGTCCACCACTAAGGGAAACCCATGGTGTAGTTCTCCCCAATCTCAACTTAGGTCTACCAAATGTAACATGGTTCAAATCAGCCAAACTTAATAACAAGGAGATGCCAAATAAATTATTAAGAATCTTGATGATACTTCCATTTATACTCAAAATAAGAGTGAAAGCCTTAGAAAACTTCCCCCATCCACTACATCAGTTGGGGAAACCAACACCAATGTTGGGAATCTTCTTCCCAAGACCAATGTTGGGAATCTTCCTTCCAAGACCAATGTTGAGAATCCTCCACCTTATTCTAATCCTCCACCTAATTTTAACCTCCACTTAAATCTAATCAAAATCCAAATCTGATTCCATTTTTTTGTAATTGAGAATAATTTTCATCCATATAGGATCTCTCCTACAATCCATACCATAACCACATCAAAGCCATCACAAACATTATGCAACAATAAATAATTATATGCAATAAACTCTCTTCATTATTTCCTCAAAGTGAGAATACAATCTATAGCTCTCTCTTCATACAACAAAGGATAATTAATAGGAGTGCCTAATAAATAGGCTTGTGAGTTTATTTCATATCAACCAAGTGGTTGTTGTGATCACCTCATAATTATGAGAATCCATTATATTTGTGCACTACATAAATTGTATGTACATAATTAGTTTCAACTCAATAATAAATAAATGAACTCCTAATTATTCTTAACTCCATGAGTCAGTGTGAACACTCATTCCAACACCCTCCCTTAAGTGCAAGAATAGGGAGTGAGAAAATAGAAAGCAAAGACACTGAATGGGTCCCAATAACTAGGTCTAATCAGGTACCCATGTATAAAATCATAGTGAAATATGAAGTGTCCCTATGGTAACCAATCCATTTTACTAGAATACATAGATGTTGAGGTATTGTAACTACTAATTAAAATAGGAATTGGTACTCTGTACAAGGCTCACTCAATAGAAAACATTGATCATAAAAAAAAAGGGAAAATAAGTCACCATGGATGAAATTCATCATCACAAGGTACCCAAAAACTAGTACAAAACATAAAAAAGGTGTAGAAGATGACTTATGATGTAAGGCATCCCAATAAGCATGACTTAAAAACTTAACACAATTTTGTATTAGGTTCATTATATGGAGTGAATCCCATCAAACAAAAGTGCACTTAATCAATTGCCTCTAAATTAGATGTAGTCTACCAAGGGTTAATAAGGAGCATGATAGCTGAATTAGTATGTGTACACACACACACCCCCACCATAATGTTTAATTTGGTGTAGTAACTTAAATAATTATATGAGTGGGTGAATCCTACTACTCAAACACTAAAATATTGACACTAGACTTCACTAAACTAGCTACTTTTTATAAGGAGATCAAGCTCCATAACAAATCTAAAGGACACTATCAATATCAAATATACAAATAAAAATATATTAATAATATGTTCCTAGTGGTAATGGTATAGTCAACAACTAAAGAATAAATTTATCAACATGGATCATATACACATGAAGGATAAAACTCCATGATTCTTAGTGTGACTACAAAATAAGGACCAGACAACAAAAGATATCACCAAGTGATGCAATAAACTATAGATTATATCAAATATTCCAAATATCAAATGAGATATGCATGATTAATAAAAAATATGCCTAAAAATAGCTCATATAACAGAGGATCATCAAAAATCAAGAGGATCAATGTGTGGGTGAAGAAGCTGAGTGGTGGAGGAACATCACCTGTAGAGTCCTCTCAAGGAATGTTGTTGATGCCACTAAGAATGATAAATATCCACCCCAAATGAAAACTTATGGTGGATGAATATGTTTACATATGAATGGGTGTAAATTCCATATTATAAGAATGTGAGGTAGCAACCCAAAAAATGTCAAGTGGATCATGTTTGACCACTATAGTCTTAGGTTTCTTAGACCTTAGTGAAGGTGTAGAAGAGCCCATATGTAGGTCACTATCCTCATGAAGAGTGGAGTGAATAAAGGATGGATCTCTATCAAAATATCCAAAAGAAACATTTGTTTCATAACCAATGCCATATCGATCAATCCATATAACACATTGTATAAGGGTAGCAATACCATGTAGATGTTTACTAATGACCATAAGTCTAGTAGTGTGACCCAAGGAATGAATCATGTGAGACCTAAAATTAGTGGTATTCTTCTCAAAATAATCATGCATACATATAGGTCAAACTAGAGTGGGATGTGTAGAGGGCAAAATAATAGTAAGCCCAAAATTATCATCTACAATAAGAGGAGCAACAGAAATAATGGGTTTCTCAGGATGTGGTAGGTCACATTGTAAAAGTGCATCAAGTGGATGCGTACCAAATTTAGTAACAGTGCATGATGGACTAGGAACATGGGAATGAGTGTCCAACATATCAATTTGATTTTAAATACCAAATAATTTATTCTACAAAGAGTATATGGTGGCATATTTTTTGTGAATTAGGGAGTGTAAAAAGGAATTGTGTTTCATTAGTTTCATGTGTGCTTCCTAAAGTGATAGGAAAGATGCCATGGGATCAATCGATTGCTCAATTTCTAGCATGGTATTATCAATAATTAAACCAAAATAAATAATAGGAGTAACAATCACATAATTATAGTGTGCATCAATGTGTGGAGGAGGTGTAGATACCTCATCCAAGTGACTGCTAATAAATAATTTTGTAACATGAACAATAGGAAGAGGTAGTAAAAGTGTCTCATCATCAATAAATAAACCCTCAATAATAAATAAAGGATGACAAGAACCAAAAATAGGAGGGGGATATGTTAAATATTCCTCTGGCATATCACCATCAAGAATTGCCCATTCACCAATAAGAGAAGATGGTGGAGAAACATCAGTAATGTCACTGAGAAAATCCTCACTATGAGAGGGAGGATAAGGAACAGGAACAATTGGAGGTGAAGTGACCTCTCCAAATAATGTTTAATTTAACATCCCAAACTTTCTTAGGTGGTATATCATGTACAGTGTGAAAATGAAAACTATCTGAAACATGGAGGTGAATGAAATAAAGTGCCTCATTTTTCAAGGATGCAAGCCACACAATATCTTCCTCATCTATAAAATTTAGATAGTCACTAAGCACAACTCTCAATAAGCCTTTCATATATAAGTGCATCTACATTTTTATTTTTTATGTGATGTAGTTTGAAGAGCTGAGGGGTTCAAACATATGGAAACCCATGCTCAAAGACATGAAAAAAATAATAATAGCAAAAACTACAAAAAATGAGAACAAAAAATGGGCCCATAAAATGGACGTCAATTACCACTGAAAGTGAATCTATGAGTACAAAAATTGGCATAAATGGTTAATGTTCACTCAAAATTAGACATCAGTCATAGCTAAAAATGCATCTACAAGTGAAATGAGTACAATGTGTGATGGTAATGTGGGCTAAGAAGGTAAAAATGCAATAAAATATGAACCTTAAAGAATCAAGGCAAAGCAAGAACAGTTTTTTTTAATCTATGAGGGGGTTTGATCTCCTCCTACCAGACTAAACCTCACCCTCCAACCTTCAACAAGCAATATGAAATAAATAAAAAGTGGCAAAGGTTACTCTCATCAAATTCAAATGATGGTAAACATAAACCTCTATTAAAAGTTTTACAATTTGAAATTTTCAACCACCTTATAATGGTTCCCCCTTAAAAATAATAAAATATACCACTATAAATGTTTAGGCCCCCTTTGATATTAGTCACCACTTTAAAAAATCACTACTTTACCCAAAAAAAAAGTCCCCCTATTTATAAAAAAATCACCACATTTATTAAATGACCCCCTACCCTATAGTGAATCAAACCCCTAATCACTATTGTCCATAGTTAAGTTATAACAAAGTACACTATGGCCAACTCAACCATTATTTCACTTAACAATACAAATAATAAATATTATATTTATTATTTAAAAAATAAATAAAATCTTGATATAAAGTCATAATTTTTTATTTGGGTGACTATGGGAAGCTGATAGCCATGTGGTCATGACTAGACTAATGGTAACCAACTAAGGTGGAGTGTCGAGGAAGCAAATAACCCTGGTGATAGTTGGTCGTAGACTATGTCATTGGTGAGGCAAATGGAAGATGTGGTTAAGGTAAATTAAGTGGTGAACAAGATGTTTATAAGTAAGACATATAATGTATGACAAGATTCTTGCTTAATAGGAGTTGAGTCCGGGATCTAATGCTTGAGGTAATATTAGTGAACCGATAAAACTGTTCAATGTGCAAATAATAATGGGAGAGATATGATCGATAACCAATTTAAGTTTCTTTAAAAACATGATAGGGTAAGACATAACTACATGTTCAATGTCATTGTGGACTAGGTTGAGGTAGTCAATGTAAAACAACTAATATGGCATAGATGGTAGAATATTTTAAGCTCAAATAATATAAACCATAGAGATCAAATCCTTATAGAATAAATGTGGCAATGTAAATTTGATCCAGCATGATACACTGAGCCACGTGGTGGAAGGTATAATGTCTAAGGTAATTTCTAATAAAATTCAATGCCTTAATTAGAATCATACCTTGCCAATGCTAAATACATGGATAGTGTTGAGTATTTATTTTTATATGACTGGAAATGCAAAATGAATAATATCTAATTCAAGGTTGGGTTATTGATGCAAGTTGAGCTTCATAAAGAAAATAAAAGGCATATCAGACCAATGTTAGTTTCATATCTAAAGTTGAGAAGGTAGGAGTTGAATATTTTTAGTGGCATCACCTTTCACCTATTTGGGAAATGCATCATATTAAGACATTTCCTCCATGATTTGTTCACATAAATCTTGTTACTAATTGATCTCCTTTGAGATCAAACACCATCAAATAAAAATTGGTTTCATTTTTGGCTCAGATAGAAGTTCACACCCCATGCCTACAAGCAATTCTAAGTTTTTATATCTCTCCATATTATAATGAAACAAATTTTGATCTAAGTTTTAGTTTTCATAAGTTGATGCTAAAGCCTATAATGCAAAAAGAAAGAGGTTCTAAATGATGGGTGAAGTAAAGCATCAAAATTTGGAGGATAGAAGCAATGCACTTGGTGGGGTTGTAGCTGAGGGTTAAAAGACCTTTTATTCCATTAGAAAAATTTAAATTTTATCTCAATATCAATTCATATCTTTAAAAAATCAAATAACCATGCATATGGATGAGTAAATACTGAGCAAATGTTGAGGAAGGAGCTATTATGTTAACCAGGCCATGGTAAGATGAAGGGAGAATCTGAGATAAGTAGCAAGACAAAGAGAGTATTTACATAAAAATTCAAAAAATAAATGGAAGGCTGATTTAAAAATTCCAAATACTAATCAACACACCCATTTTAAACCATGCCAAGGTAATGTCAATAAAGGGTTTGGATGTTGTATGGCTTGTAACCATTTGATCTATGTAGTAAAGAGATGTATGACCTACATTAGAGAGATTTGTACAACCCAGATGCCAAATAGCTACCAATGCAAAACAATGATGAAAAATATAATTTTATAATGAGAGAGGCAAATAAAGTAAATTCAACTAAGTAATGGATGCATTAAGACCACTCTATTATTGTTGATCAAATTTGACTTTTAGGTCAAATTGGGGCACCTATAGGTAAAAAATTGAATTTATAGGTCTATAGGGGCTGTAATATCATGTAATAAGATGTTTTATAGGTCTTTTGATGCATTTAAATGTTATATTAACCTTGGTCACTTATTTCATTAGTCCATTTATCATTTTGAATCATTTTAGGGGGTCAAAATAGTGCATTTAATACTTTGTATGGGTTTATTGGAAAATGTGCAAGTGTAAAAGTTTTTTATCACATTACATGTGTCCTAAGAGGTCTGTAGTAATTTTCACTAACTGAAAATGTTCAGGTTACTCAGAAAAAGGTAGATTTCTTGAAGAAAGGAGTGGGTTTGGCACTTATACAACATCTTTAGGAAGTGTGCCACTTGGAAAACATGTAAATGTGAATCTTAACCTTCACCATACTCAAATACACATTTTGTTTGATTTGAAACTAACATTTATTTCTTAAAACTATTCTATCTCTTTTTCATCCTTCTTGGCATAAAGAAGTGACTTGTAGGTTTCCACTCGGTATGAGAAGCACATAAAGTTTTAGATAAAATGATTTTATCAAGTTATTTTAAACTATTATACATTCATTTTAATACATAAATTTTTTATATTGGTCAAGTGTGCTTTATGAACCATCATTAATAAGTTGAGCCTCTAAAATTGCTTATAAATCTATGAACCCTATAAGTTTTACTTCATTATGAACAGTTATGTACTGATTAGTTACTAAGTTTATTTTTATAGGATTTAAAAATCCTTATCTAATACCCTCAATTTTATAGACTAGTGCATTCTATGTTGATTGGTAGTTTTTCTCCACTTTTAGGTATTCCATGCTTGTTCATAATTTAAAAGGGATATGATATGTCCTTAAACATGTTTTTTAATCTCTCTTTTTATATGTTCATCACCTCTCATCCTCATTCTACAAGCATTTTTAAGATTTGTAGTCATTATATGCCTAAACACAGCTAGGCAACCATTAAAGCATAAGTTGCATATATATGTGCATGTGCATGTGTGTGTGTGTGTGTGTGTGTGTGTGTGTGTGTGTGTGTGTGTGTGTGTGTGTGTGTGTGTGTGTGTGTGTGTGTGTGTGTGTGTGTGTGTGTGTGTGTGTGTGTGTACATATATATGTATTGACTTGATATGAGTTTTAAAAATTTATAATGGATTCATTTTATTATTTTAAAAAGGATAAAATGGTGATTGTAAGCTCATTCACCATGAATATGGTTCATAATCGCACTCATTGTCTATATACCAGTCAGAATGCCCATCTATAGGTGGTTACAAGAGATATTCACATTGAGTAGGAGATATGGACACTATTTCAAACCAATGATAATGTAAACATATATTTTATAAGATTATAATGGACTAAAAGTGATCAAATACCAATACATTATGCATTGTTGGAAAAATGGTCACACTGTCAGCTTATACATTAGCATAATCATCCACATGTAGGGTTAAATAGGGGACTAAGAATTATCAGTAAAGGATTTTGTTATGTTAGATCCTTATATATAATTTTAACCTACTAATAAATAAGTGCATTCATGTTTGAGAGGCTATATTGTCAAGTTTAGTGAAGGATTACCTTCTAATACCATATGACTGATTTCTAGGATCTTTTCCCTAAATTGTGAAAATAGACACCCATTGGGTTTTTATAAGCCTCTTAAAATGTGATTACTAAGTTTTATAAGGCATATCATGAGACTAATAATGAATCCTTTTCTATGGATAATACCTATGCAAATTTTGAGGAGGTGAGGAACAGTGGAGAAGGGTGACTTGAAGACTCAAAGTTGTTGCAAAAAACACTAAATGTAGACAGTGATATCTACAGGTCTGGAGCTAAAAGGATTTATTTTTCCATCCAAGTGGTAAAATGGTATTAATATCATGTTCAAGTGTTTCTAATATATGAAAATATTTTTTATGACCCAATATCATCAAAGGAGAGGATGTTATAATCTTGTCTTGCTTCACTTGCACATTCCTTGTTTGTACAACAAGCTTGACATGTACCTACGGTTGAGTATGAAGATAAAGTTGTAATCTTGATGCTTAAAGTGGGGTTTATCTCTTTCAAGGTAAATAAATGCATGGATAATTGATGAATGGATATCATGCTCATATGGTGATTTCATTCCATCATGACCAATACCAAATGGCCTAAGCACCCATCTACAACAAGTAGGGGTCTTGAGAGGAGAAGTAGCTCAGTCTAAGCAAGAAAGCATATTTTGTGTTTGTTAAGAGCATATAAATGATGAAAAATATGAGTAAGGTTTTTTTGATGTCAATCGAGGTCAAAAAGTCTTTTTACACTATGATCTAACCCCTAAACACATACCTTATCCATACAAATTGCTCAAATAGACACCTACAATAGGCAGGGGTAGACAGTGAACTTATTGAAGTTGTGATGATGTTTAAGGAGAATTAAAGGCATAAGATAATGAAAAAAACATTATGTCACTTGAGATAATTAAAATTAATCTAACAGTAATATAATAAACCCATTTGAATCCCATGAAACCTACAGGCAAGTTAGAGAACATGGTTGTCTCAGTCAGCTAGGTGACTGTGATGTAAACAATGAGCAGATTAAGGTTTAAAGTGATAGATAAGGACTTGGTAAAGTGAATAATGGGTTTAAATAAAGAATAAATTGATTAAATATTATTTTAGGGAGGTTTTTAAATACTTTTATCAAACTAAAAACATAAGGACAACCTACAGGTGCCCCTATTTTGCAAGCATAGTCAATCTTGATAAAGCTCAGCGATGTAATGGAATTTAAGCATAGTGACATCATCCTAGTAATTGAAGGATAATTATAAATGATTATATAATACCAAGTAAGTGTATAATGTATATATCACATGTTTCATAAGAAAATAACACCCACATGGCTGTAAAAATCACCTCATAATTAGCTAAATGGTGTTAGGACAGTGAATAAGGTTTTGAGTCCTAAAATGATGATAATGCTACCAAAGTGGACAAATGAGTCCAAATAATTTTGAAATGAATATTTTAATATTATTTTATGGTTATTTTATTATTTTATAGACCTAAATTATGCTAGTATACCTAGAGATACTCCTCATATGAGCAGAAATATAGTCAATATTTACTAAACCCTGTTATTTATAAGGTTATAAGGAAGGAGGATAATCTAGAGTAATGTTTAATGATATAACATATAAATAATGAATATTAATAAAATTAAATATCCTTATAATATTCAAAAAAAATTATGAGAGCTCCAAATTGGATCATACATAGTTCACTCTTGAATGTGTCCTGCACACAAGCCTTCATCTAGAAATCTATCTTGAGCTTCTAATGTTTTGAGAGGTCAAATGTCCAGACCAGGGGTTCAATTTTAGTATTGGTAATCCTAAAAACTTGGATACCAACTCAAATAATTTTTTTTTATGTGAAAATAGGGGAAGTACCCCCTGTTTTATCTCAAATAGGAGGTACTTCCCCTTGTGCATAAACAAGCAGGCTTTGGGAGAATGGGATGGAGAGTAAACCAAATGTTTGTTTGACATTTTCAGAATGCATGATAATTTTTAATATTCATATTAACATCATATTAATAAATAATATAAGTATTAAACCAAGTTAAGTGAGCTGGGGAGCTAGGTATGCAAATAGAACTGTTTAGAGCCTAGAGCCAAATTTGGAAGTGACTTACACTTTAGCTTTAAGTATGACTTTTAAATAATTTTTATATGTGAATGGGGTCATAAATTATGATTAAAATCTTATAAATTTCATTTAAATCCATTAGTAACCCATTTTGGACCTTAGAGTACAAACATGCCTATTGAGCAGGTCTAGGCCTAATACCTAAATGGGGGTCTATCACACTTTTCATATGAGTTAAGAATTATAGCCTATAGAAACGTGTTTTTGAGGTAAATATATATGTTTTAAATCTATTTTAAATAAAAATGAAACATTTAATAATCCATTTTTGGCTTAGAAACCCATTAGACATGCAAGGGAACAAGAAGACAAAATCGAGTGGCCATTTTCAATTACTCATATCTTTCATGAAGCTATGCATGGGAGCCAAAGGAGTTATGGGGTGTTATCAGGGGTCTCTTAGGCCATGTTTATGGAATTTTTTCTCAAGTTTGATGTCCAACTTTTATGAACTATCCTTAAGACCAAAAAACAAGTCTAAAACCTACTAAACCCTCAGCCAAGACTAGTTTGTGAAAATGGAGTTGGTTAGATGATAAAATGGAATATTTATCTCATGAAAAATGTTTTATTTTTAATATGAATCACCCAATATCATTCCCATTCTATATATCTATATGGACTTGTATGGATGGAGGTAAAAATAGGCTTTTTCTCACTATTTTATGTGTTTTTTAGTTTGTGGGAAGTTTAAAGATATTGAAGACACATGGATGGAAATATAGAGAATTTATATAACTCCCCATGTGATTTTAATGCCTTTAAAATGTTCCTAATTACATAAAATATGTCATTCAACTTGGCCAGTCAAATCTGACATATTGGGCAAGCTAGAGAGAGGGGTGAAAAGCTTCACATGAACTAATTTTAAAGATTGAATAATTATTATAATTCCATATATGGTATTTAAACTTTTCATTCACTCCATACCATGTATTTTCATGTAATATTTAATCCAATTTGGAAGCCAAATGTGCAAGGTTCATGGAAGGGCAGTTTTTAGGACGACAGATGATGATGGCTCTCTTTCAGGTAATTTCAGAAGACCAAGAACGAAAAAAATGCATGTAAAGGCATGTATAATATCCTAAAATTTCACTCTAATAATTTTTATTTCTCCTCATTAATTAAAATATGTTAAAATAGTCCTAATCATGAAGGCAATTTTTCTATGCAAGAAAAGGAGTTTTAAGCCACTTTGCATAACTTTGATGACTTGGATTGACACTTGTTAATCCTAATATTGCATGGTTCAACCCATATAATATTATCATGCATAGATAACTGATATTATAATATTTACAAGTGTCTTTGTGACCCTTGGACTTCTCTCTTTCTGTCTATCTCAAACTCTATAAGAGTTGGCCATTTTGGCATTATATTCGATGTTCCACTTGAGTATGGAAAATCCCTGATCATTTGTATACCTTTTGATAAATAAAATTACTAATTTTTACCTATTCATAACTATTCATAAGTGTGTTCAACTTTAATGATGAATCTTGTTTAGTGAAAACTATGGATTCCTAGCATGCAGTCTCATTCGTTCACCTTGTTTACAGTTGGAAAACTTCTTCTTACAGGGCATGTGAAGTGCTTAAGGGGATGTGAAATTTTTATTGAGTTAGTATTTTTATTAGTGTCATTAAATTTCTATTTTTTATTCCTCTTATCTTTGCACATTCATCCATAATCTCACAATGTAGCATTGATGTGAGAAGATGAAGATTGAAGGAGTGTATTTGTAGTTTGCTTCTTGGTCTCAAGTGTAGAATGCAATTATTTGGAAGTCATCAAATTTATTTGGTGTATCACCTCCTTATTTAAGATTTACTTTTAATTATATCTTTCCCTTTTCACCCCCAAAATTTAGTAATAGTAGTAGTATTCAAGTAGTACATCAAAGGAGTTATCCCTATCTAGAAACTCACCTCATTCCTTAGGCTACCCACAAGCCTAGAGGTGATTCCATTGTGCCACTTGGATGAGGAGAGATTTTAATCTCATAAAAGTGTGAAAATATAAGTGACAAAATTTTTTGGCATGCCCGGTGGGACTCTTGTTTCAAGAGTTGGATGATTTTTGGTGTTGTCCTTCAACACATCAGCCTTTGGAGGCATATTTTCAAGCATCAATGGAGACTCTGAAGACATATCAGTTGGTCAAGAAGCCCAAGATGTCCTTTGAATATTGATGGTAACATATTTATTTGTGTTATTATTTGTAATGAAGATTCATGTCTAACCTTGGATTTGATTTTTGTCCTCTACAAGTTGGTAAAACATATCCATCTTCTCCCATTCCCTATCAATATGAACAAGTTCTTGGTCAAGCTTGTTATGATAATTATTAGTCCCAATATGATCATATTCATCCATTTCATGAGTTGTATCAGTCATATAACTATCCTTCTCAATGTCTTTTTCCTATTCAACCTAATCCTTTCTCCATTCAACCCATTTCGACCTTCAAACAAGCACTTTTGGGATATGAAAGGTATATGTTGGAGCTTGATACTCAAAGGGGATGTGGTCAAAGGATTCCTAATAATTCTATCCATCAAGTAAGAAATTAATTAGAGTTATTCAAGAAAGAGTGGGCACCTAAGGAAATATCCAATTGGAAAAGGCTCACAAGTGAGATGCCTAATGTGAGTTGCTTAGTGTCTTCCTTGGAGGATAAGCTAAGAGCTCATGAAAGGCAATCTTACCAAACCTATCAACCTTTGTACCCACTTTCCCAAGTTCCATATCAATCATAATTGACCCCTACTCATGATCCAAACCAATCCTATCAAGTTCATCTTCTTCCTAATCAGTTGGAGGAGAGTATTGAAACAAAAGTCTTATGTTTGAGGCCAATCTTGATAGGCAGATTGAGTTAGCTAATATGCATATGCAGTAGTCTATATTGGTAGTAAAGGAAGTGGAGTTCAAGCCTACTTTACCTTCTCACATACCATCCCCATCACCTAAAAAGAGATTAATAATCCCAATGTCCTAAGTTGGAGAAAAATAGTGGAATCATGGGGAAATAAGGAGAAAAGTCTTGACCAAGAGTGTAAAATTGGTAAGACATCTAATCCTAGTATCTTAAGTTGAAGCAAAAAAGCAGAGTCATGTGGTAAGAAATAAGATGGGATCATTGTCTAAGAGTGTGAATTGTAAAATGTATTTGATCCTTTACAAGTCCCTCCTACCCTTCCTTAATAAACTTGTTTTATTTCATGATAGTCTTCATGCAGTCCTTATTCCCATGATGATTTCTATCAACTTCAAGAGAATCTTTTCCAAGAAAACCTAGCCAAGCAAATAGAGGAATTAGAATCAAAGATGATATTGCTAATTCAAGTTGAGGTGGAAGGTTTAGACCAAAAAGAAGATCCTATTCCTAAACACACCCCATCTTCCCTTCCTCAAGAGATTCCAAAAGAGTCTCTTACCTTGCATTCTCAATATAACCTTAAGCTCTAAATTATACCTCCACCAAATAGTTAATCTTATCCTTACCCCATCACCCTTTGCCTTGATATACTTGTGGTGTGGGAAACAAAGGAGGATCAGTTGGTTGATAAATAAAGAGAACTCTTGCTGGAAGAAAAATTACCTCCTTGGCAGCCTCGTTGGGCTAGATCACACGATTTCAAGATGCCTAGTCTTGACATCACCATGAAAGAGGTTAAATATATTGAATATCTTGAAAATAAAAATCAGATTGTAGTAATTGAGACACAAATTGAGATCTCTCAAGAGGTCCTAAGTGTTAAAGAATAGGTGATTCCTTGTGTTGAATCTCTTTGCTTGGTTGATGATGAAGAATGTTTTCTTTATGTTAAAGAACCTATCTTGAGAGAAGCAAATGAAGAGGACCATGTTCAATTCATGGCTGATAAAGAATATATCATGAGTGTTTATGAGGAATTAATCACCATAGGTACTCCCTTTTATGAACAAAATAAAAACTCACAAGCTTTTACCTCCATATTTGATAAAGAAGGATGTCTTCCTTTTTCCAATGAGGAAGAAATGATCATTGATTCTTTTCTCACTTTGCATGATACCATAGAGGAACATGGAAAAGTTATTAATCGGACTTTGGATGACTTTTTTGAAGTCATTGGAGTAGGCTATATTCCTCTTCAAAGAGGCTATCAATTGGTCAAATATGGAGAAGGTAGCATTGGTACACAAGTAAGTATGTAAAGGGAAACATCCTTTTAAATCTACCTTTTCTAAGAAGCATATGCATTTGACAATGACATGTTTGAAGTCATCAAGATGGGATATCATCTTATCAATTAATTGTGAGAAACATATCAGCTCTTGAAGGATGGAACAAGATATTATTGGCCTCAATCTTCCAAAGAACATGAAACCAATCCTCTTGGAGACATACCTACTAAGGAGATACAAGTTGATTATGAAATGAAGAGTGGACATCAGCATGAAGTGTGTGAAAATGTTCAAAAGTAATATGTCTTAATTAAGGATATATTAAAGGATAATCCCAAGGAAGAGGTATGATCCACAAAGCATTCAATTCAAAGAGAAGCATGCTTAGCACTTTATTTCATCTCATCATGAAGATGATTCAAGAGGTTTTCCTTTTGATCCTGGAAATGAGGTTTTTTTAGTTGTTATTTGTGAATAATAGGTTGTTTCCTTATTCCCCTAAGTGCTTATGCACATGTGTGTGTCTTGTATGTTTGCTTTCTTAGTTGTGTGTGTCCTTTCCCTTTGTGTGGTTGAGGTAATCACTAGTTGTCTTATGTTGATCAAATTTGGGTCAATCTTCAAAGTTGTCTTATTTGTCTCAATCCTCAAATGACTCCATAATCCCAATGGACTGATAAGGCTACTGGTCTAGTTAGATAGCAGGCATACTACCCCTATGAGTCACCAATTTATTGACTAAATTTGACTTTTAGGTCAAATTGGGGCACCTATAGGTAAAAACTTGACTTTATAGGTCTATAAGGGGTGTAATACCATGTCATAATATGTTTCATAAGTCTTTTGATGCCTTTTAATGATATATTAACCTTTTTCACTTATTTCATTTATCATTTTGAATTATTTTAATGGGTCAAAATAGTGCATTTAATGCTTTATACAAGTTTCTTGGAAAATGTGCAAGTGTCAAAGATTTTAATCACATGTCATGTGTCCTAGGAGATATTTAGTAACTTTCACTAACTAAAAATGGTTAGGTTACTTAGAAAAAGGTAGTTTTATTGAAGAAAGGAGTGGGTTTGGCACTTATACGACATCTTTGGGAAGTGTGCCTCTTGGAAAATGTGTAAATGTGACTCTTCACCTTCCCCATGCTCAAATAAGTTTGGTTTTATATAAAACTAACATTTCTTGATCAAAACCATCTTATCTCTTTTGTTAGGTTGTGGAGCTAAAAGCTTCACTGATGCAGACACGGAGGAGGTTGCAGAAGAGTTGCAGAGTGTCACAGACACCGGCGTCGGTCAGGCCAACCGACGACGGTAGGCAGGAGACAGGAAGCAACCGACGTCGGTCAAAGATCGGCTGGCGTCGGTGACCCCCAGGTGGATAGGGACCGACGTCGGTTGCCTGTGTGGTTCGAATGTGAGTATATTATGGGTAGTCAGTTAACGAACCAAGTGTTTGCATGATGAGAGCCAATTTTAGACTCATAGTTGCGGATCTAATTATTGTAATTAGATGTCTAATTATTGTTTGGATGAGATCTATATAATAGACTCATGGTTGTATTGGAAACTTGTGCTAGGGAGTAAGAGAGCAAACAGCTCCTTCAGAGAGAGGTAGAGCAATGGTGTGTTCCTCTTAGTGCCACAGTACCAGGTGTGGGTGCTGGATTGGAGAATCAGTAGGGTTCTTCATGTATGTATGATCTTGGTCATCAGGTGAGCATGGCCTTTATAGGAGATCTGCATGGTAAGTAAGATCGTTGATCTGCAAGTGTATGTGTGTGCAAGGTAAAGGTTCACAGGGGTGTAGAACTAGGTTGATTTGCAGGTGTGCAAGATCAGATAGGACAACAACACAACAGGGAGCAGAATCAGGCAGGATCTACTTGGAGTACAGGTGTGTACTCAGATAGAGTAGAGAGGAAGGCAAGGGAGTTACTTCCATAAGTATGGTCTGTTGAATTGCAGGTTGTTGCAGGTTCATGGGAGATCTACTTGAAGTACCTTGAGTACTTGTGGAGTGCGTGGAGCACTTGTGGTGTGCGTGGAGCACTGGAGGTGAACACCAACTCTGTGTTTGAGTTGTGTGTTGGGACCTAAGAGAGAGAAGCTTTGAGGAGAGAGTTACTGTTCACTTGAGGTGTGGGAAACCTTTGAAGAGGTGGTGGAGAAGAAGTGGCATCTTCTTTATTGTATTCTTTTTTGCAAGAGTTTTAATACAAGTTGTGTATTGTCTCTCATATCATGTGTTATTTCTGAATTCTAGTTACTTGTGATTCTGGTTAATTTCCACATATTAATTTGCTTGGTTTGGTAATCAATTGTGTGCTTTCGGTGTTTCATATCCTGACATCTTTTTCATCCATCTTGGCATAAAGAAGTGACTTACAGGTTTCCACTGGGTACGGGAAGCACAAGAAGTTTTAAACAAAATGATTTTGGGAGGATTTTTTACACTAGTATACCTTAATTTTCATATATGAAGTTTTTGTATTGGTCAAGTGTTGTTTATTAACCATTATTAACAAATTGAGCCTCCAAATCTACTTGCAAATATATGAACCCTATAGGTTTTACTTCATTTTGAGCAAGTCCATACAAATTGGTTGCTAATTTTGGCTTTAGAATATTTTGGACTCCTTATATAACACTTATCATGCTTGGTTTCAAGTTCAAAGGTGTTTTGATGAGCTAATACCCTCAATTTTATAGACTAGTGCATTATGTGTTGATTGGTAATTTTTCTCCACTTTCAGGTATTCCATACTTATTCATAGTTTCACAAAGATATTATAGGTAATTACACATGTTTTTTAAGATCTATTCTTTTCCTCTCTTCACCTCTTAGCCTCCTTCTACAAGCATGTTTATGATTTGTAGTCATTATATGCCTAAACATAGCTAGGCAACCATTAAAGCATAAGGTGCAGGTGTTTGAAAGGATCCAACCTTTGAAATGGATCAATCTTGACTTGATATGAGTTTTAAAAAGTTATAATGGATTCATATTAGTATTTAAAAAATGATAAAATGGTGATTATAGGCTCATTCACCATGAATATGGTTCATAATCTTGCTCATTGTCTATATACTAGTCAGAATGCCCATCTACAAGTGGTTACAAGAGAGATTCACATTGAGTAGGATATATGGACAAGACCCTTGATAATGTAAACATGAATTTGAGAAGATTATAAGGGAATAAAATTGACCAAAGACCGATACATTATGCATTATTGGAAAAATGGTCACACTGTCAGCCTATGCATTAGCATAACCATCCACAGGTAGGGTTAAATAGGGGACTAAGAATTATTAGTAAAGGATTTTGTTATGTTAGATCCTTCTATGGAATCTTAACCTACTAGATAAATAAGTAAATTCATGTTTGAGAGGCTAGATTGGAAAGTTGAGTGAAGGATTACCTTCTAGGACCCAATGACTGATTTTTGGGATCTTTTCCCTAAATTATGAAAATAGAGGCCCATGGGGTTTTTATAGGCCTCTTAAAACATTATTACTAAGTGTTTTAAGGCATATAATTAGATGGATAATTAAGACTTTACCATTTACAAGACCTATGTAAATTTTGAGGAGGTGAGGAATAGTGGAGAAGGGTGACTTGAAGATTCAAAGTTGTTGCAAAAAACACTAAATGTAGACAATGATATCTACAGGTCTGGAGCCAAAAGGATTTATTTTTCCATGCAAGTGGTATAATGGACTTAATATCATGTTAAAGTGTTTATAATAGATTAAAGGAGTGTTTATGACCCAAGCCCATCAAAGGAGAGGATGATATACTCTTGTCTTGCTTCACTTACACACTCCTTGTCTGTATAAGAGGCTTGACATGTACCTATAGTTGAGTATGAGGACAAAGTTACAATCTTGGTGTTTGAAGTGGGGTTTATCTATTTCAAGGTAAATCAATGCATGTACAAGTGATGAATTGATCTCATTCTCATATGGTGATTTCATTCCATCATGACCAATACCAAATGGCCTAAGCACCCATCTACAGCAAGCAGGGGTCTTGAGAGGAGAAGTAGCTTAGTCTAAGCAAGAAGGCATATTTTGTGTTTATTAAGATCATATAGATGATGAAAAATATGAGTAATGGTTATGTGATGTCAAGTTAGGTCAAAGAGTATTTTTAAATTATGCTCTAACCCCTAAACATGTACCCTATCTATATAAATTGCTCAAATAGACACATATAGCAGGCAGGGGTAGACAGTGAACTTATTAAAGTTGTGATGATGTTTAAGAAGAATTCAAGGCATAAGCTAATGAAAAACATACATTTTTTCACTTGAGATAATTCAAATGAATATAAAATTACTATAAGCAACCCATTGGAATCCCATGAAACCTACAGGTAAGTTAGAGAACATGGTTGTCTCAGTCAGCTAAGTGACTATGATGCAAATAGTGAGCAGATTAAGGTTTAAGGTGATAGATATGGACTTGGTTAAGTGAATAATAGGGTTAAATAAAGCGTAAAGTGATTAAATATAATTATGGGGAGGTTTTTAAATACTTTTATCAAACTAAAAACATAAGGACAACCTATAAGTACCCCTATTTTGCAAACATAGTCAGTCTTGATAAAGCTCAGCCATGGAATGGAATTTAAGCATAGTGACATCATCCTAGTAATTGAAGGAGAATTCCAAATGATGATAAAATATCAAGGAATTTTATAATGTATATATAATAGGTTTTATAAGAAAACAACACCCATAAGACCCTAAATATCCCCTCACAGTCAACTAAATGGTGTTAGGGCAATGAATAAGGTTTTGAGTCCTAAAATGATGATAATGCTACCAAAGTGGAAAAATGAGTCCAAATAATTTTGAAATTAATATTGGATGATTATTTTAGGGTTATTATATTGTTTTATAGACCTAAATTATGCTAGTACACCTATAGATACTCCTCATATGATAGAAACACAGTCAATGTTTACTAAACCCTATTATTTGTAAGGTTATAAAGAAGAACAAGGATAGTTTAGAGTAATGTTTAATGATATAAAATATAAATTATTATTATTAATACAATTAAATATCCTTATAATATTAAAACAAGTGTAGAAGAGCTCCAAATTGGATCATACACAGTCCACTCTTGAATGTATCCTGCACACAGGCCTTCATCTAGAAATTTGTCTTGAGCTTCTAAAGTTTTGAGAGGTCAAATGTCTAGACTAGGGGTTCAATTTTAGTATGTTCAATCCTAAAAAATTTTATAACTCACTCCAATACTTTTTTTTAATGGTAAAATAGGGTAAGTTCCCCCTGTTTTATCTCAGACAGGGGGTACTTCCCCTTGTGCATAGACAGGCAGGTTTTGGGAGAATGGGATGGAGAGTGAATAAAATGTTTGTTTGAAATTTTAAAAAAGTTTTATGAGTTTTAATACTCCTATTAACATCATAGGAATCAATCATATAATTATGAAACCAAGTTAAGTGAGTTGGGGATCTAGGTATGCTGACAAAACCATTTGGAGCCTAGATCCAAATTTGGAAGTCACTTACACTTTAGCTTTAATTATGCATTATAAATAATTTTTATATGTTAATGGGGTCATGAATTATTATTAAAATCTTATAAATTTCATGAAAATCCATTGAAAACCCACTTTGGGCCTTAGAGTGCAGACAGGCCTATTGAGCAGGTCTAAGCCTATACCCAAATGGGGGTCTATTACACTTGTCACATGAGTTAAGAATTATATACTATATAAAAATGTTTTTTAGGTAAATAAATATGTTTTAAATCTATTTTATAGAAAATTAATCCTTAAAGAAGCCATTTTTGGCTCAGAATCCCATCAGATATACAAGGAAATAAGAAGACAAGCTCGAGTGGCCATTTTCAATTGCTCATATCTTTCATGAAGCTATGCATGGGAGACAAATGAGTTATGGGGTGTTATCAAGGGTATATTATTCCATATTTTTGGAATTTTTTTTCAATTTGGATGTCCAACTTTTATGAATGATCCTTAAGACCAAAAAATAGGTCTAAAACCCTACTAAACCCTCAACCAAGACTAATTTATGAAAATGGAGTTGGTTAGCTGATAAAATGGAATATTTTTCTCATGAAACATATTAAAATTTTTATATTACTCACCCAATCTCCTTCCCATTCCATCTATTTATATGGACTTATATTGATGGAGGTAAAAATAGGCTTTTTCTCATTGTTTTGTGTGTTTTGTATGTTGTAGGATGTTCCAAGATATGAAATACACATGGATGGAAATATTGAGACTTAACATAACTCCCCATGTGATTTTAATTACTTTAAAACTTTACTAACTGCATCAAATAGGTCCTTCAACTCAGCCAGTCAAATCTGGCATGTTGGGTAACCTAGAGAGAGGGGTGAAAAGCTTCACTTGAACTAATTTTAAAGATTTCCTAATGATTCCAAGGACATTTAGGGTATTTAAACTTTTAATTAACTCCGTTTAATGTATTTTCATGGAAAACTAAATATAATTTGGAATCCAAATGTGCAAGGTGTATGGAAGGGCACTTTTTAGGACAACAGATGATGATGGCTCTCTTTCAGGTGATTCAAGAAGACTAAGCATGCAACCAATAAATTTAAAGGCATGTATAATAAACTACCCATCCACTTCAATAATTTTTACCACTCCTCATTAGTTACAATACATTCAAACAGGCCTAATCATGAAGGCAGATTTTATGTGTAAGAAAAGGAGTTTTAGGTCACTTTGCATAACTTTGATGACTTGGATTGAAACTTGTTGCTCTAGACCTTGCATGGTTTGACCCATATATTCTTCTCATTCATGTATAAATTATATTATTATCTTGAAAATTATCCTTGTGACCCTTAGACTTCTCTCTTTCTCTCTCTCTCAAGCTCTATAAGAGTTGGCCATTTTGGCATTGCATTCGATGCTCCACCTAAGTATGACAAAGCCCTGATCATTTGTATACCTTTTGATAAATAAAATGACTAAGTTTTACCTCTTCATAATTGTTCTTAAGTGTGTTCCACTTGAATTATGAATCTTATTTAGTGAAGACTATGGATTCCTAGCATGTGGTCTCATTCTTTCACCTTGTTTAAAATTGGAAAACTTCTTCTTGCAGGGCATGTGAAGTGTTTAAGGGGATTTGAAATGTTGAGTGAGTTATTATTTTCATTAGTTCCACTAAATTCCTCTTTTTTAGTCTTTCTATCTTTGAAAATTCATCCATGACCTCACAATGTAGCATTGATGTGAGAAGATGAAGATTGAAGGAGTGTATTTGTAGTTTGCTTCTTGGTCTCAAGTGTATAATGCAATTGGTTGGAAGTCATCAAATTGATTTGTTTTATCACCTCTTTATTTTATATTTACTTTCAATTATCTCTTTCCCTTTTCACCCTCCAAAGTTAGTAATATTAGTAGTAGTCAAGTGGTACATCAAGGGAGCTAGCCCTATCTAAAGACTCAACTCATTCCTTATGCTACCCACAAGCCTAGAGGTGATCCATTATGCCACTTGGATGAGGATATCTTTTCATCTCCTCAAAGGGTGAGAATCCAAGTGAAAATAGATACCATGTCACAATTGAGAATACTTCTCATCCATCAAGGATCTCTCTTACATACCAATACCACAACCATAACAAATCCATCATAGACATTATACACACAATAAATAATTATGCACAATAAAGTCTTCATTATTGCCTCAAAGTTAATATATAATATATATCTCTCTTCTTATTAGTGCCTAATAAATAGGTGAGTTTATTTCATAACAACCAAGTGGTTTTTCTAATCACCTCATAAATAGGAGAATCCACTATATTTGTGCACTACACAAATTGTACATGCACATTTAGTTTTAACTCAAAAATAAATAAATGAATTCCTAATTAATATTAAATCTATGAGTGAGTTTTAATTCTCACTCCAATTTAATCCTCCTCTATATTCTTCAAAATTCCTTGCATAAATGGCTCTTATGCAATCTTCTAGTAACAATCAAATCCTTCAAATGAAAAACCAAATATTACAAGTTGTTAATCAAGTTCCCCAAGCCATCATGAATCAACCAATATAAAATCACATACCTCTTCCTCTTAGATACACCAATGGAAATGTTATTCCTCAATTCCTAATTTTAAATAATATGCTTTAAAATCTTTAAATTGAACCTTTATCTCCTTTCATTGTGTATATGTATATTGGAAGTATTTCTCCCACCATCACATATGATAGAACTATTGATCAGACCTTACATCTTAAATAATTTCTTATTTTTTATAAGGAATGGATTAAAATTAACACTTACACAACTACCAAGCTTCTCGCTAAAACCTTTAATGGAGAGCACTATAATGGTGCAATTAACTTCTTAGACATTCCATTACAGAATAAGAAGACTTATTCAATGCTCTAGTCAATGAATTCCAGCATAATGAACTTATTAAAATAACATTAACAAATTTATTAATGCTAAGAAACTTATAATGAATCTTCCCATGACTTCGTAAGGTGATGGTAATAATTATCACATAATTCAAACCATAATATGAGTGATTACAATATATTCAATAACTCTTTTTTATCACTAGTATGGCCCCTCTTGAATACAAGGTTAGGATTTTCTCTCCTCAAAATTTAGAAGATGCCTTCAACCAAGAAAAAAGACAATATTTTCTTATGACCCAATTTGAACCATTAAAAATGCAAAAAATTAAGTATTTTTAAACCCCAAGCAATGCAATCAATACTAATAAGCCTCCCCAATCCAAAATGAGATAATCCCATTCAAATAATCAACTTCCCACTCACCCTCCCTTTAGTATGCATGAAATTTATAAGTCATTATCTCCATTTAAACCATATGTTCATTATTTTTCCCCATAACATGATATGATCCCAACAAATTATGATGGTTCCACACTAATATTGGTCATTCTCATGAAGCATGTCATACACTCAAAAAACTTGTAGTAAATACCATCTTGGAGGAAAAATTTGATCATGACCTCATCACCAAAAAAGTAATAAAGAATACCTAAAAACTTCTAAGAATTATTATTATCACTTTAAATTTACAAATCAAAAAACTCTCAACCATCTAATCCCAATACACAATATTCAAACAAAGTAGTTTTTGGTATTGATGTCAACTATGATCACTATTATACCAATTCCCATTTTGTGAATACATAAAAAGTTAACTACAATCGTAAGCCTACTCCCAAAGATCCTTTCAATATGCCTAAGAATCCTTCTCCCAATGAATTACTTCTTAAGGATACTACTACCACCATGACATCCTCTTCTGATTTTCCACCTAGTGATGAGCCCACTCCACCTCTTGAGCCTCAACCTAGCATGTCAAATCCATCTACTACCTTACCCCCTAACGTCACTCTTAAAAATAAAACCAAATTTTGATATAGTTATAATCTAAAACACAATGGAACTTCTTAGATGAGATTAATTCCATGCCTTACAAAATTGCTTTAATGGAACTCATGAGAACATCAACATATCATAGAAAATTTATCATGCAATAATCAAAAGATGTAAAATAATCTCCATCCAGTGAAATAAACCACCTCCATAACCTTATAAAGACCCCACACCAATGAAATTCCATGTTATTAAAACCATTCCCATCTTTCCTCTTTTAATAAACCTTCCATGGAGTTTCTTGAAGAAGAAAGGATAAATGATGAAGTCATTTTTAGAGCAGATGACCCACTAATTTTTATTAATATTTTGATCAATAATACTCTAATAAGGAAATATTTAGTGGATGAAGGTTTAATAATTAGTTTCACTTCCCTTTGGCTAATCTAATAAATCAGATATTCCAAAGATGACCTAAAAAAAATTAGACTTACATGTTGTGGATTTGATAAAACTAATTATGATAAAATATACAAATAGACAAGCAATAGATCTAGATGTGAGATTAATGACAAAGGCATAAATAATATAACACCAGATATAACATGGAAAACCTCATAATAAAGAGGTTAAAAAACTTAGTTGATTATCCATTATATGAGAAACAATAAACCCAATACAATAGCCTTATTCTCCCACTTCTTCTCTCAATTTGCACAAGTTTCATTCCAACATGTTATCAACATTCACTTACATTACCATTTTACAATTCTAAACCTCTATTATATAGGCATGGCAATACGACCATTATAATCTAACCATTGTAAAGTGTTTATTATAATTTTATCATTGTAAAGTGACCATTATGACCAATGGGTCCTACCTTTCCAATGGTAACATTATAGGATCCACCTCTCAAACGATCATATTAATATACTTTATTATTTATTTACATGAGTGTGACATCATAATAAATAATAAAGCATATTATTATTTATTTGATGTTATTTAATGTGTTAAGGGTGTGTGAATGCACCACTTAACCATTAATTGTTTCAACACTCTCCCCTATGTTAAATGGAGATATATGCCATAATTACCTTTATAATAAAGAAGTTACAATCCATGAACCATCCACATGATAAGTTTTATAACGTAATAATTTAAGGATTTAAAAATATTTATCATGCCATAGTCACCTTCATAATGAAGGAATTACACTATATATCATTACCACCTAAAGGTACTATATTATGTAACCATAGTCACATTTAAATGAATTATACTATATAACCATAGTCACTTAAAGTAATTATACTATATAGGATAGTCACCTTTAAAGTTATTATACTATATAACCATAAACAACTTAGAGTGAGTTTATGTTGGCTTGATCATGAGACTACATCCCACAGTTTCTCATGAATAATCAACCAAGCATATATTAGAGCCTTTTATAATATAAGGACCTCCATGCTTATTGGATCCTTTTATAACATAAGGACTTCCATGATTATAAGTATTGGGTATATTTTAAACTTCCACACAACATTTATCAAAATCACATAAAGTGATATATTAAAATGCTTTACAATGAAAATAATTTTAAAGAGAAATAAGGAAACACACAACCCACATGATAGTTAGGAAGTGGCATTATTATGCACACACTCCCTCAATGGCAACTCCAAGAGGTCTTGCATTATAGGAAACTGAAAAAGCTTGGTATCACTAAGTGGTTTTGTAAATGTATCTACCACATGTTTGTCTGTAGGATAAAACTATAGATCAATATCCCTGTTGAGGACTTTCTCTTAGATAAAATGCACATAAATTTCAATATACTTAGTTTTTTGGTCCTACACTGGATTTTTTGCCAGAGCTATACAACTTTGTGTTCCAAGTGATAGCATCTGTACCAAACTAAAAAAAACATCTAAAATTATATTCATAATAGCACAGTATGGTTAGCATCACAATAACTAAATAAATTATCATTATCAAAGGAAGAATAATATAAACCAATGTTTATAGTTCATTTTATATATTGAAGTGTTTTCTTTGATAATTTCTAATGATACAAGTATGAATCTTACATGAATATAGAAGCAACACCCATAACATATGAAATATATATCCTAGTGATGGTTAAATAAATCAAACTTCAAACAAGCTTTCTGTAAAGAGTGGGGTTAGTTTTATCTCACACAATTGTTGGATCAAGTTTAACACCTACTTCAATAAGATTAGATATAGGCTTATAATCAATCATGTTAAATTTAATAAGTAGGTTATGTGATGCACATATAATAAATTCACTAATAATATGATGCTAAGTTAGCCAAATATTATATATCTTATTAATAATAACTCATATTATGATTTGAGTGACGAGTCTGAACAAAAACTTTGCAAGTTTAATATGATTTATACAGTTTTACAATGATACAAAATTATATCTAATTGATTATTGAGGTATGTAACCTCTCATACATCAAATATGTACAATTTTATCATGAAATTAACTTATACAATCAAACAGATATGAGACTAAAATAAATAATTTCAAAGATGTATGAATAGAATGCTTAGTAAAATAAATTATGAGGAGCCAATACAAACTCCATTTACACTTTGCATTTCATAACATATCTTATTATAAAATGAATCATCTAATCATGTTAGCATGAAATTGATCTTCTTTGATAATAAGATCATTAACTAGTTTTTGATTTGTCAGTACAAAATTAGGAGAATCCATGAGTTATAAAATTGACACTACAAGTTTGTGTTTTATACTAAATCGACACAAAAAAAGGTTTAGAAAGCAAATTTTTTAACATGATTTATATTTTATTTTTTAATAAAAAAACAAATATTATAGTGAGTAAACAACATTAGATACTTAGTTGATTTCAAAACAATTGAAAAAACACAAAGAATCGTAATAAAAATGAAAGTTACAAGTGTCACAAAAGTGTCACAAGTGTCATACGATAAATTATACATAAAAAGTCATTTCAAACCAAACAAAGGACCATCCCAAAGTGTTTGAAATGTGTAAAATTTTAAATATTAATTGGTCACATGACCATCTTCGATAAAAAAAATATGACAATTCAAGGGTGTCTAAAGTGTCACAAAATTTGGCACGTAATATTTTGCATGCCTAACAAAAAGACTAATTAACTAATTATTTTTAAAATAATAAATTAATTTTGACTAAAATAGAATATTAGGATGGGCTTTTATACACAAGACCTTATTTTTACAAGTGTTCTTCTAAAAATACACTAGTCAACTACCATTTGATCAATACAAAGTTATCCATGCAAAATACAGAATTAAAATCACGTTTAATGCATTATGTTTTTTTTTTAATAAAAAAAATAGTATTAAATGCAAATATTAAAAACAATATTAAATTGTATTTTTAATTTTTCAAAAAAAAAATTCAACACAATAAGGGGCCCATTATGTGTTTGCATGGAATAAAGATAATTTATTAAATCAAATATTTAATATACTTTTTGGAAAGTATTACTAATTGTTTAAAAATGTTGTAGCACATAGAATTATAAGTATGGCACAATGGAGGTAGTAGGGAGAAGGGAGCTTTCACAGGCTACAAAAGGCCAAATCAAGTTCTATAAAGTTTAGAACCACCTCCAAATTGACCTTCCAAGTACATAGAAGCCTCAAAATTTAGTTTTCTATCCAAAACTTAATTTTTAATGTTACTTTTACTGTAATGGTGACCAAGTAGAAATTCAGTGCAGCAAGAAAGCTCAGGGAGGCCAAACCAAGCCCTAAAACCTTCAAATTCACCTTCCACTAGCCTTAATATGCATCTAACACAACTATAATAGAATTTGATTGCCAAAATATGATTTTTCATGTTATTATTGTTGTACATGGCCATACAATAACACCATAGGTGTTGAATAAATTTCCAAAACTCTTATTGTTGCTCCTCATGCTCTAAAATAGGCTTAGGCAGGCTAAATGAATGTATATCTCCACCTTGGAAGAGATAAATAAGCTATAAATTAGTAAAAATAAATTCTTTTATAATTTCTCTCCTTATCATGTTATACATGGGTCATATAATGGCACATTTTGTTGATTGGATCTTTTTTAACTTTATATGGTAGCTTCAAGGGCTTTGCAGGAGTGTTTGTAGGTTAAGAAAATGCATATCTAACACTTAAAAACTAATTTTCAAACTCCATAAACACTATTAAAAAAATAAAATTGAAATTTATGAGATTTCAACCTTCAATAGACTAAAAATGGTGCCTTGGGTTGATTTTGCCTTGAAATTTGCTTGTAGTTGTTTAGATCTACAACCAAATGCTCCACAAGCAAGAAAAAATACATAAACTGAACTCTGAGAGAGAGAGAAGCTTTAAGAAAACTCCCATGGATATACCAAAATATTTTTGGCCAATTTTAAGTGAGAATAATCTTGAACACAAGTTAAAAATGCCCAATCTATAACCTTGTCACTTGATCACGCATCAACTTGGCTCTGATACCATGATAAAATATAAAAATAGACAAGTAATAAATCTAGATGTGATATAAATGGAAAAGGCATACACAAGATAACACCAGATATAACATGGAAAATCACATAATAAAGAATTAAAAAACCATGGTTGATTATCCATTATATGAGAAATAATGAACCCAATACAATAGCCTTCTTATCTCACTTCTCTCAATTTGCACAAGTTGCACACCAACTTATTATCAACATTCATTTACATTACCATTTTACAATGTTAAACTTCTATTATATAGTCATGGAAATATGACCATTATAATTTGACTATTGTAAAGTGCTCATTGTAATGTGACTATTATAAAGTGATTATTTTGACCAACAGGTCCTACCTTTTCAATGGTAACATTAGAGGGTCCATATCTCCAACGGTCATATTAATATACTTTAATATTTATTTACATGAACATGACCTCATAATGAATAATAAAGCATATTATAATTTATCCATTGTTATTTAATGTATTAAGGGCACATAGATGAACCACTTAACCATTAATTGTTCCAACAAACTAAAAGCCTCTTTGTTCCATTTTTCTCCCCATCACTATAGGGCCCAAAAAATTATGCACCAATATTATGGTTGTATATGTTCTTTTATCCTATAATTTTCACTTAGGTCATCCTTGGACTAATTGTATGAGAGTTATCACCTTTTTTGGTAGCCAATGTGTTAAGTTTAATCATAATAGTAAGTGTTATAAGCATGAAGTTGATCCCAACCCTAGGGTCTTAAACTACCCCTAAAACATAGTATCACATCTTGAGCATTCCTCACATTAATATTTATCCTCTCCCTAAGTTCATCAACATGCATCTTGATTTGCAAGTCACTTTTGTTGATTCTAATGATGGAAAACATAATGAACTATGAACCATCTGTAGCACTACTAGATAATCTCCTTACATAACATAACAAATTCTTCCATCTCTCCTACCATGAGATAAGACAATTCCCTTGCTTGATGGTGATACTTCAATCCCACCTTTTTGCAATGTTCATGAAGCTCCCTATATAAAAGAAGATTTTGTATGCAATGACCTTAGGTGGCTAAGTTTTTTCAAGATCCTTTAACATTATTTTCTTGAACATTTAGTCAAATTAGTGTATCCACTAAATAAACTTACAATGAAAATTCACAAAAAATTATACGTGCTTGTAATATCTCTCCATCATATGACAATGATTTCATACTTTCCCAAACCCAATCATGGAACTTGGATGTACTTCAATATCAAAAATCCCTTGCTAAAATGCATGCCTTTAATCAATATGTCTATTCAGTTCGTATTTATTTTGAATATAGAGATTATGAAAATGAAATAGAACCTGAAGGTTATCTTCCTCCTACCAACCCACCATTGGAAAATACTCCATGGTTGTTTAATAATTTGATACTATCAGGTATTCTACTTGTTTCAGTAAACTAGATACAATTCAAAAAAAAATTAGCAATTTTGACTGTATTGGCCAGATGTTTCCTTAGAGTGTCAATATAGTTCATTTGTCTACCTATAACTATATCATCCAAGTGTTTCCATAGAGTGTTGATAAAATCCATTTTTCATCTAACAATTGTATCAACCAAGTGTTTCCTCATAGTGTCAATATGGTTCATTTTTCATCTCCTAATTGTACTGGGAAAAATAATAGAGTGTTGATATAACTAGTTATTATTTACCTATTATACCATATAATCATCCCTTAAGTTGTCGATATAATTTAGCTTTCATGTTCTAACTGTATTGGCCAATCATTAAATAGTGTCAATACAATTTTGGTAACATCCCTATATTTTTTCAACTATATTGACCTGATCGATACATTCAATAACTCTACTAACTTATCCAATTATATCAAACATTCTGATATAGTTTAGCCTTGTTCTATTATACTAGACTATGTTTCTAAGGTTGATACTATATAACAAAATTCAGCCACTTCTCCTCAAGATCCTAAAATTGCCTTTAATGCCAAAGACACTATTATGAGACAAATTCACTCAAAATTTGACAACAATGGTAATAAAATTATTGATCTAGAGGTACATGTGTAATATTATGGCCCATTATTTAAGCTTACTAGTGATGAATCCATACTAAAATTACTTAATGTAATAGAGCATCAACATCCATGCTAACATCACAAGCTTGACTGATTTAAGAAAAATGATCCTCACTTTAAAGATTTTTTTGTTGTGTTGATTCTAAGTCTAACCCTCCTTTGAAACTTTCATCTACACCATACCATTTCCAAAATAGAAATGTAGTGCTTATCAAAGAAACTCAAGTAGTCAACTTTGGTACATCTACAAAACCCAAAACAATCCTTATCTCCAAGGATTTATACCCTAAATAAAAGGATAAATATAACCTATATCTAAACAAATATCATGAAGTCTTTGCATGGTCATATAAGAATATGCATGGTATAGACATCAACACAGTTGTTCATAGCATAGTGACCTATCCAGATGTGAAACACATTTGCCTAAAATAATGGAAGTTCCAACCTAAGGTTTGCACTTTATGTCATAAATAATTCATTAAGCTCCCAGATGTTAATTTTATCTAACTTATAGATTACTCCAAACAATTCTCCAACATAATACTCATTCGTAAGAAATTCACTGTGGTCATTCACATTTGTATTGACTTTCATAATCTCAAATTAACATACCCTAAGTACAATTTTGTTCTTCCTTTCAGAGATGATATTATTGATTCCAAAACTAGCTATGAGATGTTTTCCCTCATGGATAGTTTTTCAGGGTATAATCATATTCACATCGCCTCTGTGGATCAACATAAGACTAGCTACACTACTGATTGGGGCACATATTACTATGTTAAGATGTCCTTTGACCTTAAAAATTATAGGTTAACTTACCAATGTGTAATGACCCACATTTTTCATGATCTCATCCAAAAAATAGTTGAAACCTATGTGGATGACTTTATCATTGAATCCAAACATATTGAAAATCATCTTCATGACCTAACTATCATGCTTGAATTACCTTAAGGTTAATCCTCATAAGTGAGTCTTAGATGCTACCTCTAAAAAACTTATAGGATGATTGGTCTCACTACAAGGGGTTTACGTGGATCATTTTAAGATCAATGTTATTATTAACATGTCTATACCTCGATCCATTCCTAATATTTGCACTTGTCTTGGGAAACTTGGGGTAATCTATAGATATATTCATGAGTTAGCTTACCATACATATTTGGTAAAATCCCTTCTCAATAAAGGTGTTAATATTTAATATAATTATGTTTGTCAACAAGCCTTTTATAACATTAAGAAATCCTTAATTCATCCTTCTACTTTACAACCACATTTTATAAATCTCTCTTTTATATTGTATACAACATCTACCCCCATCTCATTAGTGGAAATGCTTGCATAACGAGATGAGTCTAGTAAAGAATATTTTATTTGATGTATTAGTCATGCTTTCATAAATTATGAGACCCACTACATGAAAGTGGAGCATGATTGCCTTGAAATCTTCTTTATTTCTAAAAATCTTCAACACTACATACTTTATCAAACTACCTATGTCATAGTTCATTTTGATCCCCTTTGCCATTTATTTTCCAAAACCTTCTTGCTTGGAGATCAAATAAAAAAGTGGATGGCACTCTTTATTTGATTTAACCTTAGTTTTATCACTCAAAACATTTTCAAGGACCAACTAATTGTATATTATATTGTTTTTGTACCTATACCAGCTCAGTGACACCTTCAGAACACTTTTCCAAATGAGGATGTCTTCTTGATCTAAGGCATCGATCAAGCCATTTTCCTTAAATACAACATCCACAATTTCATAATTGATCTCAAATCTCAAGCCCTCAAAGAACCTAAAATTGTAGTTTATAATTCTAAACCACCTATGAAAGATACCTTAGAATAACTACCTAAGGTCACCATTGATTTTCACAAGGATAGCTAGACACTCCATTTTGATGGAGCCAAGTGCTTTCAAGGATCTAGGGTAGGATGTGTCCTTGTTGATCCTTACATAAAAATAATTCCTTTAGCTTTATGATTGACTTTTAATGTTAGTAACAACATGGATGAATATGAATCTCTCATCTTTGGGATGCAAGTAACCATCGATTTAGACATTTCCTACTTACATGCTTTAGATGATTCAAAACTTATACATCACCAAATTAATGTCATTTACCAATGGAAAAGTAATAACCTTATAACATATCATCAATTTGTTACTAATATTTCTAGATAGTTTATGGTTTTCACCATTGAGTAAATTCCATGAGAGCAAAATGATCTAGCCAACTCTCTTACTTATTCAGCTTCTCTTTTTCATCATCATCAAGCATTTCATGACTCATAGTTTCTCATCCACATGAATAAATATCCATATGCTTTAGTTACTAAGGATAATTCTCTTATTTTCCACACAGAAGTTTTCACTACTCAACAAAACTTGTGGTATAAAGATATCATACAATTTATCAAACACCATACTTATCTTCTTGAGGCTGACTCTTGTGAAAAAATAGATCTAAAAGCAAGCATTTAAATTTGTTCTTATACATAAAATCCTTTACAATCATAATGTCAAATCCATCTTACTCCATTATGTTACTCAAGAAGAAGTATCTTCTTTTCTTAAATAAGTGCATGGGGGCATTTGTGGTGGCCATTATAGTGGACATGTTACAACCCACAAAAGCCTATGTATGGGATACTATTGGCCTACCATTGAAAATGATCCCATCACTTTTGTGAAGAATTTTAATCTTTTCCAACTCCATGATGATCTCATTCATTCTCTTTTAGCTAAGCTTTAGACCTTTGAATCTCCTTATCCATTCTCTATGTGGGGATTAGATATCATCAGCAAGTTGCCTCAATTGCAAGATGGTCATGTCTTCACTATTACCACCATTAAATTGTTTACCAAGTGGGTATAAGCCATGCCCTTTAGTAATGTTACTAGTTTCACTATCTCCAAATTTATCCTTAACTATATCAAATTTCATTTTGGAATTCCTTGCACTGTCATATCTAATCATGGTTGGAATTTCAAAACAAATGAATTTTTTTTTTTTAATTTAATATTACACATAAATTTTCCACACCTCACCACCCTTAGTGCCATGGCCAATTAGAAGCCACTAAAAAAATCCTTAATAATATCTTATAAAATACTATTAGGGATTATCATTCAGACTTGAATGTTGAGCTTAATGCTACACTTTGGCCTACCGTACTAGTATCTCTATTAACACTAGGGCAACTTCTTTCTCTCTAGTTTACATCTCTATCTTACCACTAGAAGTAGTGTTACCCTCTTTGCACATTTCTCTTCATAACATCATTCCTAATAAAGAGATTTGTGAACCTTCCTTCACACTTAAGACCTAGTTGATGGGTGATGTATGAGTGCTTTGTAGCATAACTATCAAAACAAAAGTTGCATTATTCAACAATATAAGAAGAAAGTAAAAAAATGTATTTTAGATGTTGGAGACCTAGTATTGAATTTGGATTATACCCATGAAAAAAATGGAAAGTATGCCCAAAAGTGGTGGGATATTTGCATAATCAATGAAATCCATGGGCCTAACACTTATAGATTATAGATGAGTGAAGGACATATTTTAAAAGAATCAACCAATGCTCAGTACTTGAAGAAGTATTTTGATTGACCTATTTTTTTATTAGATTTTTATTATTTATGATTTTCCATTTCCTATACACATTACTTGCATGCTTATATTTAGTTTATATTTTATTGAGCTAACATTTATTTTAGGTGTTATTTTTATTCTCTTGTATTTTAGCTTAGCCTTATTTATCTACACACCTTCAAGTTTCTTTCACATCAACCCTAGTAACTATGCTTGGTCCTTGGGTATTTTATAATTTTTACACTTCTAAGTTTTTCAATTTGTGAGATATGTGGTAATACCTAGGGAATCAACTAGGCCCTCCTCACAAATGCTCATCCTCTTTGTCTTTATTTCTATAGTCATTTTATTTTTCTCTTCAACCATTATTTCCTTTTTAATTATTTGGTTTCTTTTATCATTATGTACACCATTTAGATCTTTGATACCTTTTATATGCTTTATAGATTTATCATTCTTATACTTAATAGCTTCATCTTACTTTTCACCTCTTGGATTTTCAATTTTTGAGTTACATGGTAAGACTTGGGGAATCAACCAAGCCCTCCTCATAAATTCCCACTGCTCATTTTGATACATAGATTTATTTTTCTCCCACCCTTAGTTAGGTGTATTTTTAGAAAGATAAGGCAATGGTCAAGAGTAGTGTTTTCCTAATTTAGAGTCAATCATATTTTCTTGTGGTAAAATTATATAAATATATCTACATGTCTTCATCCACATTTTACCTTATCTTATAATTATGTTTCACATCTATGTGTCATTGTACCATCTCCCTTACACATATTTTAAAACTGGGGCAACCCAATAGTTCTATAATAACTTCCATGACTTCCCATTTTTCATCTTATTTTTGGATCACAAAGGTTAGTTTCAATATTGCACTCTTTTATAAGGGGAAATTATGGAAGAGTCTCTAACATCATGGTCTTTAGTTTCTCTTATATAGCAGCTAGGTGTGAGCTCTTTTCTAATAGTCATATTTAACTAATATTATTCATTTTTATGAATCTCTATTGAGGATGAAAATAGAAAAATCGAAAAGAAGTAAAATCCATATCATAATAAAATGCAATATTAAAAGGTAAATTGTATCTTAAAATTCAAATCATACCAAATGACATGATTTTTTTGGCACATCTCCAATTATAGTCAAAACTCAAACTCCAAAGTTGGCCTCAATATAGAGCTGAGGTCTATTTGGGTGTAGTAGGCAAGTAGACTAGGGTAGGATGTCTTATTACATCATTATATATTCTTAAATTACAGTGTCACCTACTTTGTCATCTAATTACTCAATCTTCATACTAGGCTAACAACACTATAAGGGGTCTTGAAAAGTAGAGAAAATGTTGTGGGAACATAAGATCCTTTTAGTTTTAATGTATTCTATCTTTCATGGGATGATTTGCATACTTCACTAGTTATCCTAAGTTTATGTTTGCTAGGTAGGGTTATCTAGGGCCATTGATGTTGAAAACTCTTAGTCTTGCAAACTTGGTTTGAGTGTCTTATTTTTAGTAAAGACCATGTTTTTACCTTAGTAATGCCCTCTTTTACCTCCATCCATTTTCTCCCCTTGATAGTAGGTTTGTTTCTAAATCTTCCCCATATTATTTATTTCCTATTATCCAACTCTTTCAAACATGGTAGCATTGTGTCAGTTCTCAATATTTCATCTTTACATTAAAAGTTGCATCTTTGATTTATTATGAGATGCTCTCTTCGTCATTGCCTTAATTTTCTAAGATTTCTCTTAGTTATGTTTGGGACCATGAGTTTTTAATTCACTTTTTCTAAGCCATCCAATCCCATATTTCCCTTTGATGATTTCATGTTTCACCTTTTTTTGGGCCATGCGGTCCCATTTCTACATTTTTCACATATTTATTTGAGTTTCGTTTGTTACTTCTCTTATATTGATATCTTTATCATGTGAAAAAAAATTGTCATTTTTTTGATTTGGATTGTTATTTATTTTAATTTGGATGTATTTTTGGGTTTTTCAATTGTAGTTAGCCTTGGTATTTTATCTTATCGATTTTCCTTCATTTTATTTGCTTCTTTGGATATTTTGGTTCTAAATTAGCCTTGCCAATTTTTCCAATTTTTTCAATCATTTCTAAGAGTTTTTCATTTTACATCCATCTATTGACCATCATGCATATGCACACATTATTTTTATCCATTTTTAACCTTGTGTCCTTAGGTTTCTCAAATACAGTTATTGCACCCTCTACAATTGAGACTATGGTATTTGCATGCATCATTTATGTGGAAAGGTAAGTAAATGTATATATATGGTACTTCCAATTATTCCTTTATTATAATTTATTTTTAGTTAATCTCTTTTTGTGTTACCATGTATCTATCTCAAAGCACCATCCCCCATTAACCTATTGTGACATGTGATGAGCTTCGGGTGGGGCATATGTATACACCTAATATTTTTCACTTTATCAGTTTACTAACACTTTATATTATAGTGGATCATCAAGAAACCAATATCCCTAATTGCACACCTTAAAGGGTGCACTAATAATGGGGTCGGATTACCTCATGGTACTTTTTGAGAGATGTTTGCATACTATTTTTTCATATCTTCATTTATATTAGTTTGACCTCCTCTGAGTATCTTACCATCTTACCTCTCTATATACTATCCATATAAATTTATTATTTTCCCTATACCAATATGGTTTGTTTCATCATTTTCCTTCCCTATAGTGTATCATCCATCCTAATATAATTTTAGGTCTATATTCTATTATTTATGGTTGATATAGTATTATGTCAATTGACATCTAATTGTATCATCCTAACCAATACCATTAACTTAGAGTTTAGGGTGAGTTTGGGTAATGGATCCATATATATAGCAGTCATATTACATTCTTAAATATATATAACACATTCATATACTCTACTTGCACTCACATTTATGGTCCTATGTAGTATTTGGAAGAGTTATAGGTTTAGAGTCTTATCTTGGAGGACTTGTATTATAGTGTCTTTGAAGCTCAATATGAGAAGTCAAATCAATAAGGTACACCCAATATTTGGAGTCCCCAACTAAGGATACTTAGGCTTTAATCTTGTCATTTGAATTCTTTAACCTACAACATCTCTTATAAAGTGCCACTTGAGCCAAATGGAGAGATTAAAGCATTGACGGGTCCACTCAAAGGTAAGTATCTCTATTACTACTCTCTTTCATTTATATATTTAGTAAATTAGATATTGCTTGCTTATTTTTATTATGAATGTATGTGTTCATCTTTGTTTATGTTTCTCCCTATATCAAATAAGATGGTATATATATAGGGTTATTTAGAATCACCACTTTTCACCTTAGATTGTATAGAGTGTCCATTGGTGGACCATTGCACTAATCACTTTTCTTATTATTTTAGCATTTTTATCTATTTTAGATTAGAATACCCTTGATTTTTAGTTCCTTGAATGCGATATCCTTATTATATCCTTGATACACCCCTTTATTATAATTTTTACAATAACTATTACAATCACTTATCCATCATTGAGCCTTAATGAGAGTTATACCCTATGTCACAAACTTGGGCTTTGGAACCCCTTTCTCTTGAAATTTAAGTGTATATTACCTTATTTTAGGTCTACAATTATTATAGGTCCTTCCCTAATCATCCAAGTATACACATGCTCTATTATTATGACCTTATTTGAGTATTAGTCTATTGAGATAAAGAAGATAAATATAGGTGATCTTATCCAGTGCATACATGTATTACATGAGATGTGTTGTGATATATAAAAGGAGGTAGTTCAATAATTTTTTAATCAAGCATCATTTTCAATATCACACATGGACTATCTTGTAATTTAGTAAATTAATATGATACAATAAGGAAAAGTGTAAGACTTGTTGGTGTCACCCTTTTTTTATTTGATGGTGAATGGTTATTGTTTTTAGGAATTTTTAATTTATTTTGAGAAACAAAAGTATAAGTATGAATGGCATGATTAATCATTTGATATTGTGTAAGTTCCTTTTCTAATGACATGTTCTCATAGAAAAGATATGTAAAACATTTGTAAGGATTACAACACAACTTATCTTTGAGAGGAGAGACAAGGATTATAATAAATAGATATTGTTTCTCTAAGTATACAGGTTGATATATAAATTGATGCATACTAGACTTTAATCTCAAAATATAATCAAAAATAAGCTCAAATTTTCATTGGTAAAGAGATGGTATACACTAAAATGTGACACATGGTCCCTCATCATTTATATATCATGATATACATGCCTCTTCAAATTTAAGGAAGCTATATAGGGAAATGTATGCTTGTAAATATCACATGTTAAACTATGCACTCAACTCTTTGAGGTCAGGTCGAGGTATTTGACATAATAGACAGGCTATAGATTGGGTTGGGTTTTAGGTAAAATGGGATTTGGAATGGGTTTTCATGATGGAACCAAAATAAAGTATTAGCATCATGGTGCTCATGAAGAGCATAAATCTATGCCAAAATAGAGATCCATGGTCCTTCATTTTCCAAGATCATAAGAATCCAAAGCTCTCGGTTGATACTAGGACTCGGGAAGTGGGGGAGATCAAGTTGAACGATTATGGGAAAAGATTTGCTCTATCAGGCTGATTATGTTGTATCAATGTCATTAATAATATGTGAATGATATAATATGAGGCTAAACCTAAGGATAAAGAGGAGGTACAAGAGGGAATCTAGGTTTGGTAATGTTATAGTGATGGCCTCTATTTAGAGGAAGGGGAATGATAGGTGGATTGAGAATTCATTCTTGTTCATATAAAGTAGTCTATGAGTCAACAATAAGATGAGGAATCAGAGTGGAACAAAAAACCTCGTTTCTCAACTCAGTGTTAATATCATATTGTATGGCAACTATGGGACTGGGTGCCTAACCCTATGGAATAAACCATGTTAGACAAGACCTAGTGTTTCAGGAAGGGTCATCCAAAGGAAGCTAGGCAAAAAGCCAAGATATAAGCATATAAGATTGTTTATACAATGGATTATGGTGTATGATAGTTGTCATATTTGAATCAAAGCTTTGTATAGGGTATTTACATGAATAGGCAAGGCTTGGATCGAACTTGGAGGCTTGCATGTGTTGGAAAGGGTTCTTGACCCTTTTTTTGTTTTTGTTATTTTTGGCTTGTTTTTGGATTTATGGAAATGAATGTTTGCTTGTTAGAATTGAAATTTTGAAAACAAAGAGATGAAAAAACTAAAATTAAATGAAAATAAAACTTATTTTTACCATTTTCCAATAATGCATGCAAAACAAGGATAAATAAACTTACACTATTATGTAAGGTGTTGATTTTTCCTATATTTATCTAGATGAAAAATAGGTGGTGATGTTTTTTTAGTTTTTATTTATTTTTTATGTGAGATTGATTAATTATGCAAACTATGTCCTCTCAATACTCGATCAATGCAAAATGAAATATGGTCTAAAACATCAATGGCACAACCTTTTTTTTACTTTCTTTGTCTACAAACAAGATTTTTAAATGATTTGATAAAGATAAAAAGAATAAAAATCTAATTTTATATTTTCAATAGGAAATAATAACACTTTTAATTCAGTAAAATAAATAAAATAAAAAATATGCTAGCTTTGTTTATATTCCTAAGATTGTCTAAACCCTTGTGGTTGTTTAGTTGGGTGTTCTAAATGCAATAGAACATGTTTTAACTTTGAAAATGAAATGCTATGTTGGATGGAAATGTTTTTGAAAGTTCACTAAGATCTGCCTATAGATTGTTTGTGGATTGATTTTGTTAATGAAGAGAAAAATAAATCTATTTGAATGCATGCAATAAAACTTACTATTGTTTCTTTTTGGTAGCAAAGACAATGAAAATAAATGAGCTTTTCTCCCTATCAAATTTGCTCTTTTATAAATTAAAAAATTAATATAATGCAAAAATAACTACACTAATCTAAACTAATAAATAAAAAATACTAAAAACGAAAGAAACTCCAACCTGACCAAGGCATAGATCATCTAGAATGCATGTAGTATGTTGATTAAATAATCCTCAGTATGTTGGATCATTTTATCCTTGTGTGAATTATGGGAACTCTCTAATTGGAGGATGAACAAGTTATAGAATAAATGAGGAAGGAGAGGAGACACAATCACAAATCGAGAGTAGTTGAACTAAGGTTGACCAATGCTCTAGTTTGCAAAGACTGAGTTGTTGGACTAATAACACTTCTTCACCTATGTTAATTTATTTGACAAAAAAATTATAGAGGTTGGACATTTAGGAAATTTTAGTAGGATTTTGGTTGCAAAATATTTAAAATAACAACTTCTAATGGTAATTTTTGGATTTGAAATTAGGCCAAAAATGGTCTTTTGTAGAAATAGTTAGAAGCTTACATGAAGGATTTGAACTTGGGAGGAACTCAAAATGACTGAAAATAGAAGAGGAAGTTAGTTGGGCTTGATTGGAGGTGGACTTAGAATGGAGAAAATAAGAAACATGATAAAAAAAATGTAAAATGTGTCAATGAATGATTTTTGGGAGCTTATTTTATAAAATGAATACAAGGGGATAGAATTATCACTTTATACAGGGGTGATTATGAAAAAGTTACTTTGGGTGATAGAACTATCCTTATTTTAATATAAAAAATCCCCTTTAAGACAAAAATGTTGCTTATATTACAAAACTACCACAGTGGTTGTGTAATTAGAGGGGCCTTTCATCACCTAGAGTGATAGTTTTGTCATACATGGGAAGTTTTTAAAATAATATGATAGAAGCTTTGGAAGTCAATCAAAGGGGACCAAAAGGGGTCAAGGGAGGAGCAGGGAAACAAAAGGAGGTAAAGGAGCTAGAGAGTTCCTTGTGGAGCACAAAATAAGTGATTACTACATCATCATCACATTTATATTAGGAGTGTTGCACCATGTAAATTTTTGGTGCAGACATATTTCCCCCTCAGGAGGATGCCTTATCATGAGTCAGCAAGGTGTAGTCCCGAGTAAAGGCATGAAAAAAGAAAACAAGAGGTTAGGAATACTTACCTAAGTAGTGGAATGGAGCCATACATGACTTCATGCAACCTATGAGAAGAAAACAAGAATCAGGTGTGATGTAATGAAAAATAGAAATTAAACTATGTAATTAGACCATGGATAAGAGTATGTACCATACAGATGTGGAAGATCATACTACCTAAATTGCTTATTCAAGGGATTGAATCTAGTGCCAAGGCATTGTGTACCTTCAAAATCACAAGATGTGCTACAAGAAAACTTGAAGACTTGTTATTTGTTAGTTTTGAAACACAAATCTCAAGTGTATAGTATGTAATATGAATAAAATAGGTGAAATAGAGAAAATGCCTAATTTAGAAAGTTTTTAAGTTAAAATGACTAGTTTGGGGCTAATATATTTGAAATTTTACCAAAAACTAACTCATTTATGTATTTATCTATTTGTGATTTTTGAGCTCTAAATTGCCTATGATCATATGGAGCATAGAAGCAGTCAATAGAAAGAGAACAAGGGGATGGTGAATCTACCAATGGGAAGAGTTATCAGGCAAGACTAGGTATGTTTTTCTATGCTTTTTTATTTTGCCCTAATCTTTGAAATTTTACTTAAAATTTAGCTAAGATGAAATAAAATTAATAAATTTTGGTTTTTAAATTATTATCAAGGGGAAGATTAGTAAAATGTATAAATTTTGTTAATTAGGATGAATTTAATGGGTTTTTGGGGGGTTTGGGAGGGCATAAGGATGATGAATGAGACTGCCACTCAGGGACAAAACCATCGATCTTTTTAGACTAGTAGTTACACCACTACTATGGTAGTTACATAACTATCATGATTTATAGAGTAGATAGTTTTATAACCGCCTATGGTGGTTATATAATCATTTGTGGCAATTTTTAAACTATCATCTGTAGAAGGGGGTGGTTCCATCCTCTTTATAAAAGGGTGGAAAATAGGGAGATGAAATATTAAAAGGGTATTTTTGGTCTTTAAGCTGACTCAAGGTTATTTTTCTATTTTAGGGGGAGTACATACATTAAAGTAGAGTTTAGGAGTAGGAGTGGCTTCCCTGAGTCTTGGCACTCTTTATAGCAGATGACTTGTCCATTCTTGACCATGTTGGAATTCTACAAATATCATAGGTGGGTATTGTCCCAGCATCTAGCAAATTATTATGTGATATTCTATCTTATTGTAAACTTGATTGAAACACATTTATGTTCCTTAAGGCCCTCATGGAGTGGACAACCACTCTTGTTAGCATCTACCAAATTATAGACCTTACTACGATGGGTCATTTGGTCTCTATCTAGGCTATCAATAGGTACCATGAGGGATAGAGTTAGGTTGAGCACTTAAAATATGCTCATGTACCTGATGTGGGTGCAAAGTGTGGCATGATGCTTTCTCAAGTGGAGGTATTAGCGATATCCAACCTGTATAAATATATTATTGATATCCTTTACTCCCATCTTATGGGAAAAAATGGTATTGATATACTATTGATCAACTAGTCACTGATTATTTGGCATTTTAAGGAGAGAGGGGCCTATTACTCTTGCAGCCAATAATTACTAGCTCAGACCTACATATATCTTTACCATATGGCCCATTTAAGGGACCTCTCAATTATCCACCCTATAGTTGTCATGGGTTAGATCTACGAGAAGATCATCTCTTACCAAAGGGGAATATCAATTGGGGTACCCAGGGATATTAGGGCCACCAAATGGACAGGTATGTCTCTTTTTTATGCTTTGTCCCAAGTAGTGGGGAATCTAATGGTATTTGACCTAATTTCCCTACCCTATCAAGACATGGTTTGGAAATGGGCCAATGAGGGGTCCTACCTTATAGTAGTAACTAGGGTCACTCAGGTTCGAAACTAGCTTTTACATGTTGAGGTACACCCTGTGGATAGGGTGGCTTAGTAGTTTGGTATTCCCTATATGGGAAATATTCCTATTCTTGGGGTTCTATCCTAGGGCATATGAGAGTCATGAGAAACAAGGTTAATATGATTTGTATGGCACCCACTTGTGAGAGGGTGAAAATCACCCAACCCAATCAGTTAGGAGTAGCATATGGACCTCCCCTACAACTATTTATAGGGGAAGGAGGCTAGGGAACAATAAGGAAGTAAAAAATGAGCCCACCTCTACCACCACCACCACTACAGCAATAGGATATTATTGAGGAGGACCCTGCATAATAGTAGCATATAGGATTTAGAGATAGTGAGGCCCCAATGAATGTTGATCTAGAGGAGGAATTGGACATAAATGAGGAGGAGGCTATAGAGGATCATTCTAACCTAGAGTGGTGTGAGGGAGACCCAAGTAAAATTTTGATTTACACATTCATAATTATAGATGTATTTTGATTCTTTTAGTTGCTTAGTTGATTTTATGCATATTAGATTTTTATATCAACTATATCTAACATTGAATCTTGTTCTTTATGATTGAAAATACTATGGGTGATTAGAGATAGATGATCAGGGACAACCTAATCAAACTTTTTTAGTTGATCACTAGTCTAACTCAAGAGTAGGTTTTGGTTAATCCTAGGCTCCCCATAGGTATTGGTTAGCATATAGATGTCTTTGACCTAGCATACCATGCTTTTTTTATGGTAACAACATTAAGGATGGAGAACAACACCCTAATAGATAGAGTGAGGAAGGCGGAAGCCCTAGTAGATATTATGTTTTTTGGGGGAGGTGGTAGAGCCTCTAGTCACTAGATAAGGAGGATAGCTTCAAAGGGATGCATCATTATGGGTCATCATATTAGCCTCTAGATCAGAGAGGGTGAAACATCTTATAAAGGAGGCTCTAGTAGGATATGTTGTCAGAGTGAGATCCCCTAACATTCTTCTACATCAGGACCCTCTAATAGGAGAAGGATGGGATTCTAAGATATGTTACAAATGTTTTTACTATTCTATTATATATGTTGATTCTTTTTGAGATGCCATGAGGTAAATCAGACCTATATAGAGGGGCTTGTATTTATACATCATTTTTGTATAAACTTGATAGTTAATATGATATATGTGTGTGTGTGTGTTTTGGCTTACCTCTCAACGAAATTTCATTCATGTGATGTGACTTTGGTTTTCATACTTTACTTTTTAGTTCATACACTCTAGATGGTTAGGCATGTGATGATATATATATATATATATATATATAGATATATATATCTGTGTGTGTGTGTGTGTGTGTGTGTGTGTGTGTGTGTATGTATGTATATGTATGTATGTATGTATGTATGTATCACTTTGATTTTGATATGTTGTTATGGGAAATGTTTATGTATATATTGGAATAGAATGTATGCAAGTGATGTAATGTGATGGATAAATATATGTAACTATAACTATGCTAATATTTATTTTGCAGGTGACTATCTAGCTATTTTGTTTACACAACATGTGACTTTCAATTTGCAACAAGGAATGAAAGGGAAAATAGGATAAATGTAAGGTGATAAAGAATGAAAACCATAGACCACAATTTCATAGGAAAAAGGAATCTGACTTATTCCTCATGAGCAAAGGGGAAAATATACATCTTTCTAGACTTATAAAACACTAACTTTGTTGGCTTCATCTAGAGATAACTAGCTCTAATAGAACTAGTAAATGGGAAAAGGTTACCCTCTTTAAACATAGACATGTAGGCAAGCTTTTTGAAGAAATTTTTCTTTAGACACTTTTTAATTTGATATTGTTTTTACATTTGAATTCTACTTATCTTTGTGACCCCCTACACCTACTTTCATGTCACTAAGAAGACACATGGGCTCATCATCAAAGGTTAGATTTAAGTATCTCTGCCCAATGTTAACCCTATGTAATTAGTAACATCCAAGGGCTCAAAACCAAAGGTTATCAAAGGGTGAGAGATGTGGTATTTTGAATTATGTATTTGTATAAGAATTTTCATTTTTTCAAGAGTGTCTAATTTTATATGTTCAAGGTATTTACCCGCAAATCTCTGCCCCATGCAATTAGTAGGATGCAAGGGATCATCACCGAGGACCAAGACAAGTCAGTAAAGTTACCAATTTGTAAGCATGTTAATTTTATACTTTTAGAATGCATCGTAAGGGGAGACTCCATCATGGGTAATCCTTTACATTAAATTGTAGACTAGCATTTTTCTAAGTTGTGCAAGAAGATATGTGGAAAAGAGGTGTACTCTACTCATAATAACTAAGGTAAAAACCAATGTAAAATATTGATTTTGAGAATGTTTTATATGGGGTGATAGGGTAATGTAAGAGTGGGATGATGTGGTATGTTGCATTTTTAAAGTTTCTACACTATGTGAACTAACAACCAAATAATTACTAAACATCACATTTAATATGCAGGTGAATATGTTACCTATGAAAATGTAATGTAAATGAGAAAAATATAATAATGTAAGTAATATATATAGAAATTTTTTAGGTACAAAGAGTTTATGGACTCACAAAATTACTTAGCCTCTAAAGTACATAACCGATAGGATCCATTGTTGAAGTCTTTTGTCACTAGGTAGGGGCCTAACCAGTTAGGTCTAAATTTATGACCTTCTCCTTTATTTTTGCCAATTTGAATGTCAAGCCTAAGGAGAAGGTCTCCTATATGGATAGGGTGATCATGGATGCTTTTTTTTATTATCGACCCATACAATTAGCATAATCAATGTGATTGTTTGAGGCATAAATATGATGTTTATTTAAGATCTCTAATTGGGCTAGTCATTCTTCAATATACTCTTCTTGATCAAGAAAGCGCTAGAGATAAATATGAAGGTTGGGTATTTCTAAATCTAAGGGTAAGATGAATTTTGATCTGAACACAAATAAAAATGGGGTTTCCCATGTGGGTGTCTTAATAGTTGTTTTATAAGCCCCTAGTGTTGGATAGAGTTGTAGATGCCTATCTCATTTAGAATCTTTAGTTTTGACTAAAATTTACTTCAAGGTCTTGTCAGTAGCTCTGACTTGACGGAGGTTAAATGGTGTGATTTTTAAAGTATATTTCTCATGCTTACTAGGTTCCAGCTAGGATTTTCATCTTTTTCCTAGTTTTATCCTATGTGGGGATTTATCCCACATTGCTTAGTTAAGATTGCTTCTTATTTCTCCTTGCCTACTTAAGTAAGGGTTCTCCATTGTATTAATCATGTTTTTTTTAATAAAAATTGGTTTTGTTCATAGTTGGTATATTCCTTATGTGTATTAAAGTACCCATGGATGTGGTGGTGGTGTGTTGGAGAGATCTTGGTTGAAGAGTGTTGTGAACGCTTTCATGGTATCAGAGCCTCTTTAAGTTGTCATTGCTTAGCCATTTTTTGAAGGGAAGTTTTTTTTGCAACATCTTAGAATGAAACAGACCCTATCATTGAATTTTGAATGCCTCAAAATTCTAGGATCGCCTGTCAATTTGTCAAAAATGAATAATTGTGAAAAAAATCATTTTGGGGGGGTTTTGATATTATTGATATAGATCTGTATAGGGCATCTATTCAAAAAAAAATTTAAATTAGTCTAGGTTTTTTTGGGTTCTACAAAAAATTTAGTGGGTGCTCTAAGTTCTCTACCTCCCGATACCCCTATTATAGATCTTGTGAGTTGTAATTTTTTAGGGTTTATTGATGGTTATTGTGGGTGTTCGCAGTGGTTTAAGGGTTTTTGGGCCATTCTACAAGGCTTCTGTTGATCAATCTTGCATCTACATTTGATCTACTCACAATCCATTATTGTATTTTGTATTGTGTATGTTAGCTTGATTTAGCCACTCCTTGATTTATGTATGTTATTTTCATGATTCCATTCACTTGGTTTGAATTATGAAGCAAGCATCATTATCCTTGGTTGAGCATTGATACCTCTAAATAGCAGTTTTATAGTTTATAATAGCCATTCTTCAATGTGCAAGTTGTTCATGTTTTATGATTTCCATTCACATGGCCTCATCAAGAATTGGTGCTCTATTCTTTGTATGTACTCAACATCCCTCTGGCTAGCAGTATAGTTATTGAAAATCATCATTGATCTCCCTTTGCCATCCCACCACTTAGTGTATGGAACTTGGGGACTGCTCAGATCCATCAACCTTTAATCTATTGCATGTGGTCTTGGTCTTAGCTCACCCTATCTTATATGCCCATGGTGCATTGATCTACTCATGGTGCATTGAAACAATTTGATGTGTTCAAAGTTTTTTAATGTTTGCTAAGTTTTCATTAACAACTCATGTAGTTGCTTATCATCCACCTTTACTCCTCTTTAATGGATTTTTCTCTTCCATGGCCCACTGCTAGATCTAATGAAATATTCTCAGTAATGGCAGAAATAGATTAGGAAGGTCTATTATTATTAACTTGATTTACTTACTAGAGCCCCATGTACCATTCCTAATTTTCCTCATCACCATACCGTTGCCCATCTACCTACACATTGCCATATGGTACAAATGTGTTTTACATTAGAGACTGTTGATCTATGCTTTCCTGCCATATTTTTTAGTGTTGGATTCTCACTGATATCTGCCTCCAAGCCATCATCCCACTAATGTAATTTATGTAGGCATTGACTTCAGCCAAAAACCACCACACTCACCCTTAGGTTTTCAAAAAGAACAAGGTTTGGTTTATGTTGCATTTTTTTAAACAAAGCCACTTATTTTTTTAAAAATGTGAGGATAATGTTTTTTATCAAATGTCGTGGATAGAAATTTAAGTGGGGGCTCAAATTTAAAGTGGTGATTTTTTATTAAAAGTGTGGGGGACACTTTATTAAAGTGGATGGGCAAATTAATTTTATGAGACATTGTAAAATGGGTGCCCTTTATTTTGTTTAAGGAGTATTTATTAGTGGTGGAAAACATAAATTAATGATCACACCTTTTTAAGTGGGATTTTTTCTTTAAACATAGATTTACTTTTTTATATATGGTGGACATATTTTTGACCTCGTGGGGGGCCCTTGTGTTTTCCCAAGTTGTGGGGGCACAGAATATGTTTTTAAATTATTATTTTTTAAAACAATCCATTGAGATATTATTATGGACACTATATTATAAGGAGAGCATTTGTATTGATTCATTACTATTTCGATATCATTTATCGAAGACTAAAGGTGAGGCTCAATTTGGTAGGTGTCTATACCCCCTGACAAGCAAATAAATTTATTTTTTCCTTCTTTGCTTTTCCTCTCTCATTACAATTTTTAGATGCATTTTTTGTTATGATCGATGTCCTATTATCATGATATTTGGCCTACATTACTCTTCTTTGGCCCCCATTATACTTACTAGACCATTATTGTACTTTACATTATCTTAGACTCATTTTCAACTGATTCTGATGTCTTTTGCATGTGCTTTGTAGATTGTCATTTTTTTGGTAGTTGATCATTTCAAGTGTGTTTTTGCATACATGATGGCTTTTTTTCCCATTTGCCACACTCTTCCATCATCCCACGACATTATCTATATTATTGTGTGCATTAGCACTTTGACATACTTGTAGTTTATGTCATGTCTCTATCAAAGGCCCTTTATTAGTGCCTTGCCTTCTTATGTGGAGACACTTTTTTGCTCCTTGTTTTTGGAGCATCTCTCATGATACTTGATGTTTTTTTTGATAGGTTGATAGTCTCCTTATTTTGAGCTATTTTGGTGAATCCCAATGTCTTTTTTATTTTCATTTTGTTTTTCTTTATGTATGGGATACATTGTACTCATATTGATTTATAAAGTGCCATGGGGGTTTGTTGATTCAGCCTTGTCTACCTTCATGCATTTGTGTGATCTATTTTGGGCACCTTTTCACTTCTTTAGTTACATGTATCTTCCATCACCACCATGGACCATCATATTTGAGAGACCTTTCCTAAATTTTCAACACCTTTTTTCAAATAGAAGACAATCTCCCATAACTTGAAGTGTAGCTATTCTGGTGAATCCCAGTGTCATCTTGTCTTTTTTGATAGTTCGATAATCTTTTTCGGCATGATATGGATTTATTCTAGTGTATACAGTATCATTTTGTTTTGAGTTTGAGTAATGGATTTAGACCACTTGTACAGACCTTTTTTACCTCCACTACCACTTAGTCAGTAGTATGGGGGGGTGGTGTACATTTTGCTTCTTAGGTGTTGAGCATCCCTTGCACATGTAGTACACTTTTGCAATTTTATCACCACTAACAGTCTTCTTGGTTGAAGTTATTCTGGTGAAGCCTAGTGTCAATTATTTTTGTGATCGAGTAGTGGATTCAGACCACTCGTGTAGATTGATTTCCTTTGTGACTTGCAAGTACTTGGAGTGAGAATTACTTCAACATCATCTTTGAGGGGGATTTATATCTCTCTCTTCTTCTTTTTCTCTTTTGGGGGGAGTCTTTCCTATGAGTTTTCTCTTTTTATCCACTTTATGAGAGTTATATGTATATGTTGTACTTTTTTTAGTGTTTTTTGGATTCTTCTTTTACACATGGGTATCTTATTTAGGCACTTTGTTTGCTAGCACCCATATGAGGATTTTTTACTTGACTCCATGGCCTTCTTGGTGATTCTTATAGTGACATCATTATGGTATCCCCACTAGTGACACTAATGTGATAGCCCTACTAGTATTTGTGTTCACTTCTCACCATCTTGTTAGAGGGTGTTCAAGTGATTCTTCCTCAATTTTATCATTCAACCTAATATTTTGGAGTGCAATGTTCATGTTCAGTGATCTTCATATTCAACACCATTCCTACTTTCACTTAGTGATTACGGCAACTCGAAATTCATGTACTCCTACAAGATGGATTAGCATCCATAGGGACATGTGTCTTAACACTACATCCTCTATTTTTATCCCTTAGATTCACTTTAGGGGGGGTATTAGAGTATATTTCTCATGCTTGCTAATTTCTAGCTAGGATTTTCATATTTTTCCTAGTTTTGTCCTATGTGGGGATTTATCCCACATTGCTTAGTTAGTTTTGCTTCTTGTTTCTCCTTGCCTACTTAAGCAAGGGTTCTACATTGTATTAATCATGGTTTTTATGAATAAAAATTTTTTTTGTTTACAATTGGTTTATTCATTATTTGTATGTTGAAGTACTCATGGTTATAGTAATGGTGTGTTGGAGAGATCTTAGTTGAAGAGTGTTGTGAACTCTTTCAATGATATGGTGAATTTATTACATAACTCATGAGCTTTGAGGTTATTTAAAGGAGACTCATTGTCAGTAATGATGATTTATGGGACCCTAAATCAACAAATGATTTAATTCAAGATTAACTTTATGATGATTGATCTGATGATAGTTGTTAACAACATTACTTCTTTCCACTTGGTGAAATATTCATTTGGAATGATAATAAAGTGATGTCCATCCAAATAAGTAGGGGAGAACTTACTTACTAAATCCAAACCCTAAGTGAAAAAGGGCCATAGAGTTATAATGGGTTATGATACCCTAGTGGGAACATGTATCTCGTGTGAAAAAAAATTGACATTTCTCACATTTACATGCATATTCAATAACATCATGGTCTAGAGTGGGATAGAAGTATCCCATCCTATGGATTTTTCAAGCAATTGTGTGGACACCAACCACCACAAACGTAACTATGATAATGAAAAAGGACACTTTTTGACTCTTCTTGGTCAACACATTGGAGTAACATGGCATCAAATGCCTTGTAATAAAGGATTATTTCCAAAATAACATACTTAGATGTGATGATGCAAAGACATATTTTTTATTATGATTTGGAATCTTTAAGATAAGTGTGGTTATATAGGCAATTGATTATATTTGTGTACCAAAGATAGGAGCTAATAATGGGATTTTTTGCATAGCATGTTAACTCATCATGGAAGTCAGTATCAATGAGTTCATTAACTTCCAAGGTTGAATCTACCAACCAATCAGTAATTATCTATCCCTTAATAAACTTTTGGTTGGCATATATCAAAGCAAAGTCACTTAGGAGTGTGATGAAGTACCCAACCTTCTTAGAGATAGTTGGCTAAGTTAGGAAAGTTTGTAGGGCTTGATATTTCATGATAAATCTTGTCTCTTAATTGAGCATATAGTGTTATAATAATTTATTCACAAACACTATTGCTAAGCATTCCTTTTCAACTTAAGTATATCATGTATCATAATTGATGAGCATTTGGATAATAAAATAAATGGCACGTTCTTTGTCAGTGTCAACTTTTTGAGTCAACATGCAGGTGAGGGACACCTTAGTTACTCTAATAAAAAGTATCAAGGCTTCTATAGTGTAGGTACATGAGTATAGGTGAGACATGAGATAGAACTTAACCACCTCAAATTCCTCCTAACAATCATTTCTCTAGCTTATGCCACTTGTCTTTTTAAATATGTTGTTGATGGGATGAACAAAATAGTCAAGATCAAGAATGATTTTTCAAATGGATCCCATCTTACCTAAGAATGTTATGATTCTTGATTCATTTATAAGAGGGATCATTTATAATATTTCTCATATTTTAGTAGGGTCACTATCGATCCCATGTTGAGAGATGATGTACCCTAGGAGTTTCTTGTCGATGATCCCAAACACACATTTATATGGGTTGAGAGTGATGTCATATTTGATTAAGCATGTTAAGACGGTACGTAACACCTATAAATGGTTTAAACATCATCTCAATTTTCCTAAGAGATCATCCATATAGACCTCTACTATCTTGTGAATGAGATCATGGAATGTGTGGATCATGGCCCTTTGATATGTTTCCCTTACATTTTTTAGATTGAAGGGCATCATGACATAAAAAAAGGTCCCCTAAGGAGTATTAAAAGAGGTCTTGCTTTAGTCCTCATCAGAAATGCAAATTTGGCTATACCCTAAAAAACTATCCATGAGTGATAATAATTCATACTTTGTTGTAGCATTAAAATGATGTCAATGGATGGGATAGGGAAGTTATCTTTTGGGCATCTTTTGTAAATGTTTCATAAGTTTATATATATTCTAATCGTATTATTCTTCTTGAGGATAGGGACAATGTTGGACATCCATTTACAGTAATCCACTAGCTTAATAAATCTAAATTTTAAAATTTTGATGACTTCCTCTTTTATCATCAATACGACCTTAGGCTTAATGAGCTTTTCCTTGATAGGTTTTGTGTCAAGAATTTTGATTAGGTTATGGATGACTACATTGGGGTTGATGCCTACCATGTCAGTTCCAGAGAAATTGAAAGCTTTTGGGAGTTCTGTGAGGAGATGTTTATGGCCTTTTACCTTTTACTCATGGAGTCAAGATCTTAGCTTGAGATATTGATGTCAATTATTTCTTTGATGAGGGAACCATTTCCCCCTTCAAACATCTCAGGGGTTGGGAGAAGATTAGGATCTTCACCCTCTATATTAAAGACAGTGTGTTCATCTTCAGATGATAAGTAATCCTCAATGTGACAATAAGAATTCTAATATTCAATTCTAAGGTCCAAGTGTCAGAGTGATATATGCACTCATACATCTACAAGATCACTTTTGCACAATATTAACATAAAATTTGACACAAAGACATTATGCACACAAAAAAGCTCAGACAAGAATTATGTGCAATAATCTAAGTCTCTCATTATTCCCTCAATGAATATTACATAATCTGAATGATTTTCTCTTTTCCACCTATCTAGGAGAAGCATAAGGAGATCCTACTAAATAGGCTAATGAGTTAGTTTCACAACAACCACTTGGTTGTTGTGAAAAACCTAAATATAGGTGGATTGTCTTAAATTATTGCACAATAAAATATTTTTCATGCACACAAATTAAAAAAATCCAATGACTATTAAAAAACACTCTAAAACAAGCTTAACTTTGTGAGTGGGTGTGAACATGGTTAGAGATAAAACTAGTTTAGAAATAACTCAAACCATAGCCAATGTGAACATGACCACTCCAACACCAAATTAGGATAGTGGGTAAATGAGAAGCCCAGCTTATGGTGGAATGACATGAGGTCATCATGGGCTCATAAGAACTCAATAATGGCCTTATTATTCTTAATTAGGTCAAGGATCAGAGGGCCATTATCCCTTTTGATATGGGATATGGATTGGTCATTAGGAGTCTTAAACATAAGATGCTTCATCCTAATTGAGACTATAAAATTAGATTATAGTATTTTCATATGGGGGTCAAAGCATGAAGATGAGGTATTGAAGGAATTAGTATGTTAGTTATTTTCCCTAAGGAATTCTTCTATGGAAATGAAGTTAGAGTCTTTAGAGATCTCATGCACAATAATCATATACAACTAAAGGCATTTGGCCTTAGTCTAATAAACTTTAGAAACTTGGTTTGTGACTAATTGTAAGTTACCCTAGATCCTTAAGTTTTGAATGCCTAGGATTTTTTTAATGAGCATGCCAAGTAATAGGGTCTTGTACTCAACCCTATTATTTGTATACTCAAAGTATATCTTGAACCTGAAAGGCATGACCCATCCTTTAGGGGCAATGAGAATGACTCCTAGCCCAGCACCTAAACAACTGTTAGCATTGTCATAGTGAAGAATCCACTGGTCATGTGTAAAAGGGGATAATCATATAGTGAAACTTTTTGGCCTTCTGATATCTCGACCATATGGATATCAAAAATGTTAGGTAGCCCCTTTTTTGGTCCCTAGCTTTGAGGTTAGGAAGATGATGATCCCATCCCCTCTGTGAGGTGAATGGAAGGGCTAGCAGAGGTGCAAATGGATCATATTTATGTTGAGGATAGTAGGGAAGAACTTTCAAAAATTCAAAGTGTTGTTTTTTATAACCTGGGTTGAGGTAGGTAAGTACCTCTATAAATTCAAAAGGTTGTTTACTTGACCTTTTCTTTAGGGTGGGAAGTATGCTATCATAATCAACATTTCATCTTAGCATTAGGAGTATGCCAGCATAATTATGATTTAACTTCAGTGTAGGAGTCGTGTGGGCATAGTTATGCAACTTGTAGTATTGTTGGTATGATATAGGTAGTAATGTTTATCCCATTTTTATATGTGGGAAAGCTTGTAAAAATCCAATGAGTGACTTTACAGGGTCTTATTCCTTTGTTGGGGGGAAAGAGGCCCTCATTTAGTAATTTGTGGGTAATCATGAACTCCAATGTTAATATTTATCCTACCTACCATTATGATATGAATCTTCTCTCTATGTACCGGTGCACTCTAGGGAAAGGGATAGTTTGTTTGCCTATTTACAAGCTTAGAATGTGATGATAAATACACTCAAATGTTGACCAAAGTATAATGACTAACATCTCTAGAGGGAGTAGACCCAGTAGATTAGGGACTTTAGAAAATTGATACGGTCTTGTCATAGAGTGATTCATATGCATATCTTGAAGTGGTTTAGAAGTGGCAAGGGTAGAACATGAATTGTGAATTGCCTCTATATGTTTGAACATTAGATGGTAGTTTTGATAGTCACTAGAATGGTTGTTGTGTAAGGGAATTTCCTTATTCCTATACACCTATACCATGCAAAGGTCTGGTAGGCTATCTAACTCCCATATGGAATACTAGCCTTGAGGTCTAGATAAATCATAGATCCCCACCCCTCATGATTTTAATGGGAGGATTAGGGGAGCATTTTTCTCCAAGAGTTTGATAATCTCAACTATAGACATAGTGAAGATTGACGAACTGGTGATTGGTTCTAGGTTAGTGGTCCTTTCAACTACTACTATGTTTTTTATTTTGATTTATATTCTAATAAAACTTGGGATATTTATATACCCTTTTTTAGGATGACCACTTTGGATTTTTTAGATCTAGTAACATCAATAAATTATGGGGGTTTCATGACCCCATTGGTAGGTAGATGGTCATCAATGTGTAATTTAGGTTACTTATGCATGGTTGCTTGCAACATGTCAAAGGTTTTAGGATCCCTCTAGGATACAAAGACCTTTCTTAGGTATAAGAATCATATTTTTTGGATTAAGGTTAAAGAGATAGCCTTCATCGTATCTATGGAAGGCCTTCTTAAGATCATGTTATAATTGGTGTCTTTGTACATGACATAGAACTCAGTAGTATCATCTTGGGGCCTAAAGTGACTGGGAGCACAATGGTCCCTATGGAAGTACATTTGAGGTTGTCATAGCCTCATATGATGTTATGCATGGTAGAATAATTAGTTTCCCCATAACCAAGTTTTTATAGGAAGGAAAAAGGGATGATGTCGATAGTTTCCCCCATTGTCAACCATAACTATTTTCATATAATTGTTATAAATCTATATCTATAGAAAAGGATAGATCTCCACTCCTTGTCATCTCAGATTTAGGGGAAGGCTTCATAAATCAAATAAATGACCAATGTCTCATGACTATTGACTAGGTGGGAACATGTCTAGATCAATGTGGTTGATCTAAGCTTGTAGAAGAGGAGTAACATTGGATAAATTCCCCATCCCTAGGGTGTCAATTAGGGTTGACCGATGAATGGGGTAGTTCTTGAACAAGTCTAGGAATGAAATTTGGGATAATGTTTTGGTCAAATCAAAGATTAAATCATAGTTCCCCACAAGTTTAGGAGCAGACTCTATTTATAAAATGCTTGAGGGATGGAGGGCCATAGGATGATTCTCTTTAGTATGAGTGATGGTGTTTTCCTCCTCTTCGAATTCTATTTATATGACCCCTATCATTCTAGTTTTGCATTTCACTCCCAACTAAGGGGTTACATTAGTGTTTGTAGTCCTCGAGGTGAAGACTTCAACATCATGAGTGCATGTCATTATGGGTTGGTTATGTTAAATGGGGTGGTATTTTTGGACACCCAATTGTCGACTTTAGGTAATGTGTGTTTAGTGGTTTGGGAAAGGGTTCTGATAGATTTGGAGATTTTGGTTTTGAGGGGTGATAGGGCCATTTGAAAAGGCTTGGGAACTTGTGTTAGCATTCCCTAAGAACATGTCTATGAATGTTTGCCTTTGATATTCCAGGAGTATTTGTATAAATTTGTTATATTCTCTTTATTTTTAATGTCATGACCAATAACTCAATGGAAGTCTATGGGTCTCATGTTTTGTCCCTATTGCCTAAACCCTTTTTATTTATTTCATTGGTAATAGGTTTAGTTCTAAAACTGGGGGTATTGTTCAGTTGGTTGGTATTGATTTTGATTATGGTTTTGGTATTACATGTTGAGGTGGCAGTTGGTTGATTTCTAAATGCATATATGGATGGAGGGGGATTTTAATTTCTAGCCCCTATGTTATTGGTGATGTTGGTATTATTTATAGGCTGATATTGGCTACTATTCATAGGGATGGGATTCTTGTTATGATTAGTAATGCCATCTGTAGTGACATTCATATTTTGGTTTAAGACCTTTGGACCTTGGTTATTGGTATTATTTGGACTACCCTTTTAAATCCCCCACTATTTTAGCTTAGGGTGATAATATGTTGTTTGTCCCATAAGTCTACCAACCACTATTAATATCTACATGGTCAATTCACAAGGCACTCTCAAGGACTTCTTCATAAGATTGATATGGGAATTTATCGATGTCCTCCCTCTTCTCCTTATTAAGGGAATGGAGGAAGAAATTACACTATTCTCATTTATCCATATTAGGTGTGATAGCAGAGGAATATAAGACTTATCACCATCTCATGATGAAATAGGCAGCAGATTTGTTGTGTTCTTTCTTGATGTGCAAGAATTCTTATATGTCAGTCTTTAGGAGCTTGTTCATATTGAAATATTTGACAAACTTATCCATGAGTTGGTAAAAAGAATGTATAGACCCCTTAGGGAGGTGGTAATACCAATCAAGTATTATCCCTTCTAGGGTTTTACACCAACCCAATCCTAAGAGAGGAGTTCCCTAATAGCTATAACATAGGCTTTGATGTGTGCATTGGGATCCCCTTCCCCTTTGAATTTATGAAGTTCTGGTAGGGGATGTGGGAGAGGAACCCCCATACGTTAGCTTTGAGAGGTTCCTTAAGGTACTCAGTACAAGTCCCCTGTTATTAAAGTTTATTGTTATCATAGTGGGGTTGGAATGAAAATGTGGGGTCATATAGGGGTTGGTTTGGTAACCACTAAAAGGAATGTAGGAGGCCTAATAAGGCAAAGGGGAGTAAGCTAAAAAATAGTTATATAGTTGAGTGGATTTCAAATACATATGAAAGTAAGGGGGAAGGTTTTTAGATGTAGGAGGTACGATAGTTTGTTTTCGTGGGTTATATATGGTTTTTATGTAACCCAAAGCTACATAAGGTGAGACATAGCTTGTTTACAGATGGAGAGTGTACATGGGAGGCATGTAACTCAAAAGTGTAAAGAATAATGAATTTTTGGCTATCACATCATTTTATAAAGGTGGAACATAAGTGTATACACCTCCAATTGGTGTTTAAATGGATGTTTGATAAAATGAATGGGATTTAGAGCTGTCATGCTTGGGGACCCCATGAGTGAAGGTATCCCTAAGTGGTTAGTGAGAGACATGGTCTTACAAGGTATAAGTTCTTACTCTAGTGGAAGCATATACACTTGTTGTTGTGGTGTTGGATGAGTTAGTGTTTATATGATAAAAATAAAGGAATGAGATGGTGTAAGAGAATTTGGGCCCACCCCCCAACCCAAATCTTATTTTTATTCCCTAATTCATGAATGTGACTCACCAGGGTGTTGATGAGTTAGTTTAGGCCTATGTTGGTTCTAGGCCTAAGCACCTCTTATACAAGAGGAATGGAAGCATGAGATGGGGTAATGTGAGGAGGTTGGTTTATGATGGGAGCCCCAGAGGTAGTGTTTGAAGTTTGTACTAGTGGGTTAGGCACATCTTGACTCATACTAAGGGATACACGATCACTTGTATATGGTTGACCTCATCCTTTAAGTGATGGATCCTTCCTAAGTAATGATCATATATATCCATATTTTTTACATTTGGGATTTGTCAACTGATGGATAGCCTCATGTCCATACAAGTAGTGGTCACACCTCCCTCAGTAAGGGTCATAGCATTAGAGTCGGGGTGGTTACTCACAATTTCAGATACATATCATATGTTTTGAATGGAGACCCCACTCCTAGTTTGGGTGTTAGGATGAGAGTAATTATAGAATTGGTAGTCTATATTAGTGTCAAATTTTGGGTTGTTCCAACTCATCAACAAAAGCTCATTATAATTGAGCCCACTTATATTATAGCCTTTTAGGCCAAGAGATCCACTTAAGTCCTATCCAAACATATTTTGAGGGCATATGAATGCCTACAGAATAAATGGAAGGAGGAGGGAATAAGGATAAAATAAATGATAAGAGGAATAAAGGGATATGTGAAGGATTAATTCCTTCACATCAGGTTCACCAATTTGTATGCACATGAATAGTACATGTTAAATTGTGTGCTTGACTCCCCAAGGTCAAGTTGAGATAGCTATCATAATGGATGGGCAATAGATTGGGTTGTTTGTTAGATGAAACAGGATTTAGAATGGGTGGTGGGAATGGGTTCTCAAAATATAACCAAAATACCTTAGCATCATCATGGTTCTCATTTCATGGTCCTTTGGTTTACGAGATCATAAGAAGGTGAAGCTCTTGGTTGATACTAGAACTAGGGAATTGGGGGATATCAAGTTGAATGATTCACAAGAAAATATCTACTCTATCAGGTTTATTGTGCCCAATTAGTGTCACCCACAATATGTGAATGATATGAGATGAGGCTAGACCTAAGGAAAATAAGGAGGTATGAGTGGGAATTAGGCTTGGATAATGTTATAGTGATGACCTCTATTTTGAGGAAGGGGAATGATAGGTCGATCAGGAGTTCATTCTTGTTCATATAAATTATTTAAGGAGTCAACAATATGATGAGGAATTAGGGTGGAATAAAAAATCTCACGTCTCAGCTTGATGTCAAGATCAGATTGTAAAGCAATAGTGGGACCTCATGCTCTAACCCTAGGGAATAAACTATAGTGGAAAAGACTGGTGTCTCAAGAAGGGTCATCCAAAGGAAGATAGGCAAAAATCCAAGATGAAAGTGCATGAGCTTGTTTAGATAATGGATTTTGGTGTATGGTTGTTGTGATGTTTGAAGTAGGGAATTGTATAGGGTGCTTGCATGAATAGGCAAGGATTAGATGGAACTTGGAGGCTTGCACATATTGGCAAGGCTTCTTAACACTTTTTTTTTGTTTTTGGCTTGTTTTTGGGTTTATGGAAATAAATTTTTGCTTTTTGGAATTGAAATTTTGAAAGCACATAAATGATAAAACTGAAAGTAAATGAAAATAAAACTTCTTTTTGCTCTTTTCCAATAATGCATGCAAAGGAAAGATAAAGAAAGCTACACTATTATACAAGGTGCTAATTTTTCCTAGCTTTATCTAGATGCAAACTAGGTGGTGATGTTTTTTTTTTTTTTTATGTTAGATGGATTAAGTATGAAAACTATGTCCTCTAAATATGCAATCAATACAAAAGGAAATCTAGTCTAAAACAACAATTTCACAACACTTTTTTTTTTAACTTCTTTGTCTACAAGCAAGCATTTCAAACGATTTGCTAAAGAGAGACAAGGAAGACAAATTCTAATTTTCTATTTTCAAGAGGAAATAACAACACTTTTAATTCATCAAAAGAAACAAAATCAGAAATATGTTAGCTCTATTTGTATGCCTAAGATTATCTAAACCTTTGTGGTAGTCTAGTTGAGTGTTTTGAATGCAAGAGAACTTGTTTTAACTTTGATACTGAAATACTTTGTTGGATATAAATATTTTTAAAAGTTCACTAAGGTATACATATGTATTGTTTATGGATTTATTTTATTAATGAAGAGAAAAATAAATTTATTTGAATGCAAACACAATCAAACTAACGACTATTTCTTTTTTACAGCAAAGACAATGAAAAGAAATGAGCTTCTGTCCCTATCAAATTTAATTTTTTTTAATAAATTAATTAATCTAATGCAACAATAACTACATTAATATAATTTAACAAATAAATAATACTAAAATTAAAAGAGATACCAACTTGACCAAGGCATATATTATCTAGAATGCATGTAGTATGTTGATAAAAGAATCCTCAATATGCTAGATCCTTTTATCCTCGTGTGAATTCTAGGAAATCTCTAACTAGAGGATGTAAAAGCTATAGAATAAATGGGGAAGGAGAGGAGACATAACCATAAAAGGAGAGAAGTTGAACTGAGGCTGACCAATGCTCTAGTTTGCAAAGACTAAGTTATTAGACAAATAACACTTCTTCACATGTGGAAATGTATTCAACATGAAAACTATAAAGGTTGGACCTTTAGGCAATTATATCAGGAATTTAGCTGCAAAATCTTCAAAATAACAATTTATAATGGTAAATTTTGGATCTAAAATCAGGCAAAAATGGTCTTTTGTAAAAAGAGTTGGGAGCTTGCATGAGGAAGTTTAACTATGTTCAATTGGGATTTGAACTTACGAGGAACTCAAAATGACTAAAAATAGAAGATGGAATGAGATGGGCTTGATTAAAGGTGGAATTAGGATGGAGTGAACAAGAAATATGACAAAAATCATACAAAACGTGTCAAAAAATGATTCTCATGAGCTAATTTTGGAAGATGAATACAAAGGTTAGAACTACCACTTTATGTAGGGGCGGTTACAAAACTGCCACTCTGGGTGATATAACCACCACCCTGATTTGTAAAATCACCCTTATTTTAATAAAAAATCACCCCTTTAAGATAAAATCACTACCTATATTACAAAATCTTCATGGTGGTTGTGTTATTGGAGGCACAGTTTCGTCACCTAGAGTGGCAATTTTATCATACATGGGAAGTTTTTAAAACAAGATGAAAAAATTTGTGGAAGTCAATTAAAGGGGGCCAAAAGAGTTCAAGGGAGGAGTAGGGAATAAGGAGGGAAAGGATCTAGATAGTTCCATGTGAAGTATAAGATAATAGATTAATGTTTCATCATCAAATTTGCATTGGGAGTGTCACATCATGTAAATTTTGGTTGCATACAGGAACCACTAGGTAGAGTGTGAAACCAATCTAAAGCATGATCCATTAATCTCATAGGAAATGTTTTAATCAATATTTTATCATGAGTAGAATATTTCCCTAGGTAAATGCAATATTACTTAAGATGGAAATAAGGATTATCATACCCATCAAATAATAAGAATGTAAGCATTATAAAATCATGAGGTAAAGATGATTCAAGGATCTTAATCACAATGGGTAGGACATATATAGTATTAAAATCAACCCTAGAATTATATGCAATATAATCTAAAGATAACATTTTTTACTTGGTCTTGTAATCCACCAATTACATTCATCATAGAAATAAGCTCATGAGTAGGTATAATGGAATTATTAACGGGTCCACTCATTAGTTGAATCTTATCACTAGTAATAAATAGGAGCACACTAGGAAGATTTGAAATGGAAAGGGAAGATATATAATGGTCACAAAGTCGAGAGGAAGAAAGAATACAATTACAATACCTAGAAGATGAAGCATCACAATCACATAGCCTAGAGGTCTCCTTATCCATATGGGAAACATGTGTAGTAGCTAATTCATTTACCATATTCAAATTTTAACAATAAAAGAAGGATTTTATGAAAAAGGTGTTTCACATATTTCAATAATATTATCATTAATATTTTCTCGCAATGTAAAATTAAAATTGGAAGCATTCAAATCACATCTTTTCCTTTAACAAAGATGTAGCATGCACATTATGTTTATCCATTTTTATAATACAGCCCATGAAGCAAACTAAGCAATGTCATAAATTATGACTAAATAAGAGAAATAAAACTTAAGGATGAAATTAGGGATTAAAACCCTAAAAACATAAATAAATCAAGGGAAAAGTAAAAACCCCAAGGGGAATAAGGCTAGAAACCCTAGTTGGGTGTAGGAATATTAAAATCACCAAAATGTTTTATCTATTTGTAGTTTAAGGATAAATAGCATGTGCACAACATGCTAAAACTTATGCATTATGGGGACCTCTAACAATATAGTCCAAATCAATAATCACATCTACCCTAGGTCTTAAAGCATAGACAAACACAACAACTAGATTATCAAGCAAGCAAGAAAAATGAAAACGAAAGTAAAATGATAGAATTTGACACACCTAATTATTATAATGGATGTTTTTAGATTGAGGCATGGTTTTGAAGGTGCTTGATTTACTACCCTATAAATATTTATGTTTGTTGTATGTAGGATAGAATCAAAATCATGCCAAATATGTACAATATGGGATCGGTAGGACATTGATTATGTACATAGTTGAATATGTACTTACAAGTTATTATGATATGTAACCACCTAATATAATGCCTAGGTTGATAATAAACTATTGTATACCTTCATGCAAAATATTGAGTGGATGAAATGTTTGATTTGTCTTCCCTATATCTTTTTGACTTAATTTGCCACAAATTATGTAAGAGGAATATTAAATGTGGAAGGTTAGCTAGTTTGGGCAACCTTTAAGGAGTTGTAACTACATATCCTACATGCATGGAATCAGATATAATTTATTTCTCATGCATTTGAGTCTAATCCCAACCTAAATGAGTGTAAAAGCTTCACCTTATCTCCTTATGAAATAAAGTGCAACTACATGAACATCCACTTATCTTTATTTTAGTCCCAGATGTAGCTAAAACTTTACAAATAGCCTTTAAGAGCATAAACAATAATTTTTCATGAGAAATTATATATATAGGATTCTATAATTCAAATTAGGGACCTATTGGCATGTAAGCTGACACAATAAAAGATAGGCAAGCCTAAAAAATAGGACCACACAATTGAAAAGGAAATAGAAGGGGGAAAGAGCCCACAAAAATTAAAGTGACATAATAAAAAACCCACTGATTTTGTACAAGACAAAATCGACAAACTGTCATTTGCTTCACACAAAGAAAAATAACATAGGATGAATAGAAAAAGAGATAAAACGCGATCCCTAAGACAAGAACACACATAAGAGATAAAAATAAAATATTAGACAGATAATGGGGCCACATAGAGAAGAAATGGAGAGGGAAAACACATAAAAAAGTGTTAATAAGTACCTAATCTAAAACCATAGTCAATATGCACCAAAAAACACTAAAACATTGCAATAATAAGCCTTGTACCAAAATTGGATGTCTACATGTTGTAACCTTCTACTTGGATTTAATTGTTATCTATCAAGTCTTAGATCTTATACTTTAGAGTTATGCATTTGTTTGTATGATGGATAGAGATTTTATGATTACTATAGTATGCATTAACATCCTAGTTTTTAATCAAAGGTCATGATGAGTGAAATTCTCACTGGGGAGGTAAATATTGGATTAAAGCAAGCATATAAGCACATTTTGAGGACTCTCACTTAACTGTGTAAATTATATTTTCTTTTATTGAGAAAGGACTATCATGTTTGATGGTTATTATATTACATTGATTACATTATTGACCTTATTCTTAGGTTGGAAATTTTTTTTACCTTATTTTTAATTTAACAATGGATTTTATAGTATCTATAATGTTCATTTTTGCCTAGCACAAACCTATCTGTAAAGGTCAAGGACATCTATCTTGAGCTAGAGATAATCTTAGGGTGGTATTAAGTAGCTTGATCATTTGATTTTGAAATTTTTGTGTAGTAATGATGGAAAACAAAGGTTAAAACCTACATATATATAAATGCCTTAAAGAAACAGAAAATAAAATTCATGATTTGGGCTCAAGTCATGTGATTTAGGATATATCAATATTTAGCATTGTCAAGTACCTATGACCAGATTTATGTGTCTACAAAATTATTATCACTAGCCTTAGCATTAAATTCCTATTTACCCCTCTATTTTAATCCACTATAATTAAGGGATTTAGTCCCATATTTGAGCATATTAACCTTTAAATTTTTGATTTCATAATTTCTAACCATGTGCCAATGTTCATCGAAATAATGGTAGATTTGAAGACCACTTTACATTTTATGGGATAAAGTAAACTCTTTGAGAATATATTTTGAAAATAACTATATGGTAATATGTGAGTCTTCTCAATAAGTGTGGTTTTGAATCTAAACACATAATCACTGGCATTTTCATTATATCCTTTTTTAAGTTGAGCAATCTATGAAATTATGATTTTCATGCTAATGTTGATTCAGAAATGAGATAAGAAATTATCAGCGAATGTATTGAAAGAGTGTAAGCCTATAAGGATCAAAATGGAAAAGTACAAATCCAATTAAGCACATAGTCCTTAATCCTTATGGGAAAGGAAAGAAATGATAACTTATCTTATGCCCAAATTCAAGACATAAAGCATAAAAAGACTTGATATGGTGAGAAGGATCACCCATACAATGAAATAAATCAAACTCGGGAGCCAAAAATATGGTAGGCAAAGGATAATTAAGGATCACATGATCCAAATGATTAATTAATATCTCATATTAATTAATTATATGACTTGGTTTTTGAGACCTTTGGTGATGTAACCATAGTTAAAGGTCTCAGTTAAGAGATGACTTCTATTGCACAACCCAAAAATATATAACAAAAAATTATGTAATAATAACATATTTTTATTGCTTCAAATATAGATTACACAACATCAGACTAATCACCAATAATATAGCCTTAAAATGATCAAACACACAACCATAAACATAACACATGGGATTATAAGCATCAACTCAACATTGTAATATGGTTCCAAATGACTCAATTCCACTAGTCATTCTCAGATCTTCCCATAGAATTGCTTGTAGTACTCTTTGCAACTACACTTAGACACTTACTCTGATATGGAATACAATTCCTTTCTCAATTATATGTGATGTGTTTATATACATGCAACCCACCCTTTTACATTAATTTCTTTACAATCCACTAAGCCCTAAAATATTAAATGGTCATGACACATCAAGATGCACTAAATCTTTAAATGTACACAAGTCTCAATGGAAATACATCCCCAAATAATGCATCACATAATCGATGCACCATAACACATCATTGATCCCTTTACCTATTCCCATAGTCATAAAAAGCCTCATCCAAAACATATTACCACTCATCAATGCAAGGTATCCAAATGAAAAGCATTAGGCTCTAAAAAGTGTAAAAGAAATAAATAAAAAGTTAAAGTCCAGAATTAAGTTCATTGAAATTATGTAATTAATTGAAGCTAACCCTAGAAAATAAATCACTATAAATTACCATATAGCATTTTTAATAATAATCCAGCTTACATAAATAACCCCTAAAACATAGATAAACCAAATAAAACTTGAAATAAAACAAAACATGTGGTAACTAAAAAAAATATTGATGCTTATGACCATACTGCGGACCGCCAAATAGCTAAATATGTTACTGCACTTTATTAAAACTAAATACACATGTTTTTGGTTGACACGAGATTACATGTAGACCTATATGCTCCTACATCATACACTTTAGGTAAAATTTGTTTGAGAATAGTGTTCGCACACTTAGGCTCATTAGGAAACCCACTCTTTTAAACCTATATAAAGGTCTTAGCATGCCTTTATGCCCTGCGAGATGACTTTCTCCTTCTAGTTCACTTTGCTAATGAACCATTTCAAAAATTGACCTCCTCCAAAATCCTTTCACTTCACTATTGTGCCAACTTCCCTCCACTTTATTTTATCTCCTCTATCTGTGTTACATAATCCACTCTTCCACTCCCATGTTACGATAATACAAACTCAAATAATTATGTCTTTGTGGCTTGTACTCTCATTCACCTTCCTTTGTGTGGTATTAATTTTTACCTTCGTATCACCATTATCTTTCCTCTGCATGATGTTATTTTACATATTCACACACTCTATCCCCTACATTTGTGCCTTAATACTATGCACAACCATATGACTTCCATGGCCATCCTCTTTGTTCTCTACCATTAGTAGATTCAGGATATGGACTCCTCCATCCTTCCTCACTCACATCATATTTTCTATCCCATCATATAATATATTATGGTCATATTACCAAGACCTCCTAAAAAAACATGACCTGAATCCATTTATAACACATGCATAGAACATTTTTTGTGTAATTACCAATCATCATCTCCACTTTATATTGTTCATTCACAACACTATCTTGAGCCTCCATCAACCACAACACTTTGTATGGTTTTAAATTCATCTTTCATACCAATCCCAACCTCCTCACCATTTCCATAGATACTAGATTATTTGCGTTTCCACTATTTACCATAACTACACAATATTTACCTCATGTTTCACACTTGATCCAGAAAAGATATCTTTGCTACCTTACATCTTCACTCTTTCCTATGACCTTCAAGACTCTCCACTACTAGTAAATTTTCTCCTTGATTAGGTTCATTTATATGATGTGCATACATCACCTTATATTCCACATCTATTTTTAAGAATTTCTCACCACCACTTCCTCTCTTTCCATTGTCCAAATGCACACAAGGGCACTCAAATGCATAGTGTCCTTCCTCCCCACATTTGAAACATGTTCCTCTAAATCTTCCATCTCTACCTCTCCATGTGGCACCTCTCAAAAAATATGATCCTACCTCTACATTTAATGTTTTTAGATTTCTTGCATCTTCATCGCTCTTCTCTATAAATTATTTTTTATTACAACCAATCTATTTTTTCCTCATATTATTTGGTCTATGTGCCAACTTCTCTTTTGATCTTATCACATATTGATATGGTTCCTCCAATTTATTCAATATCACTATGTTGATCTCATTTTGGATGACCCATCATAATTCATTAAATTAACACACTCCCTTCACTTAGTACATCTCACTATAACCAACTCAAATAGTGATCTTGTAAAATTCCTTTGTATACTCTTTCACACTTAACTCATTTTGTCATAGATTTTATAACTTTATTAATAGATCCAACTAATAATATCAAGGTATAAACTCGGCTTTTTATTTCATAACTATCCTTTCCCAATGGGTGATTTTGTATTTACCTTTAAGATTCCACTTGAGATGTACCTTATTTCACCATAAAGTTGTGTGTCTCTTCAACTTTTTTGTGTGACCTTTGTCCTGTGCTCATCTGCTATTTTATCAAATTCAAAGTATTCTTCCATCTTTGTTAATAGATATATCAACTATTATGGGTTCAATGTTCCATAAAAACATAAAACTTTCATTTGTATTCCTCTTCCAATCTTAGATATGGATTTAATAAGCCTATTTTCTCTCTAATACAATCACTCATGTGTTGGATCTTCTTCTTCATCCTCATATTATGATTCAAGCTCTGCATTACTCACATCATCCATCAGGATAAATCCTCTTCTTCTATTTTCCTTTATTGTAGCCAACCTTTTTTATATAATCCAAAACATTTTAGTGATCTCATTTAGTATTCCATTCACATCTACAACTATTGTGCCATCTCACCCTACCCTTCTTGATGACATCTTGACTTTTCACAACCTTCATATCTAATTTTATGCCAATTGAAATTATATACACACTTATTTTTTGTGCTCCTTTGTCCTCTACCCACCTTCACAAAGAATGGATAACACCAACCTTAATCTATCAATCATATATTTATTTCCTTGCTCTAATACCAAATGATGCAGCTATGATTAGAGGTCTTAGTTAAAAGATGTCTTATACCATCAACCCATAAATATATAGTGAAAATTAGTGTAACAACAACAATATTTTATTGATTCAAAGAGATATTACACAACATTAGACCGATCACCAATGGTACAAGCTTATAATGATCAAACACATAACCATAAACGTATCCCATTTGCTTAGAAATATCAATCCAACACCATAGTGTGGTTCCAAATGACTCAATTCCACTAATCCTTCTTTGTAATACTCCTTACAACTTCATTTAGACTCTTTCTAATAAAAAAATGAAATCCCTTTTCAAGTGTATGAGATGTGTTTATATACACAAAATCCACCCATTTACATTAATTTATTTCAACAACCCACCAAGGCCATAAATATTAATTACTCATGACACATAAATATGTACTATGATCATGAAATGTACATAAGTCATGATGATAATGCATCTCAAAATAACACATCACAAAGCCCTTTACATGTTCCCAATATCATTGCAAACCTCAACCTAGACATATTAACACTTATCAATGCAAGTTATCTAAATGACAAACATTAAGCTCTAAGAAATGTCAAAAATATATATAGAGAGAGAGGTAAATTACATAATTAAGTTCACTAAAATGGTGCAATTGACTGAAGCTAACCCTAGAAAATAACTCACCATAGATGTTACATCCTAATTTTTCCTCTAAACTCGTTAATTTCTGGATTATGTGGTTAACGATTGGTTAATTTATTGTGTTAAAGAGCTGGATTAGTAATATGTTGATTATAAATAGTATTTATTTTTTATGATCATGATCATTAACTTATTATTAGATGTTCATATTCTGTTGTGGTACATTATGATCATGATTATTTAGTTTATTCAGTTACAATAGTTTATTATGATTATTTTATGATATGATCTAACTATTATTTATTGTACTGAGGTGGATGCAGGATGGAGTCCACCCTCCTAACCATGACTTAAGGAGGGTATCATCAGAGAGGATGGCTTAGATGGAGATGAGTGGGGGATGAAAAAATAAAGCTGAAACCCTGACACACTTCACTTAGTTTCACTTATTACATGTGTTTATTGATTGGTTAATATTATTGTTTACAACATGTATTATATCACTGACATGTTTCTTTGATTGGTAATGTTGATTTTTGATATTGCATATTACTTTAACCCTTATTGAAGTGTTTAGGATGTGCTTGCGTATTTCTAAAGTTTTGTTGGGTTGTAATTCATGTATATAATTATTGAAACTTATGCATTAATAGCCTTTGACGATATTGTTGATGTGTGAAGTTAAATATTATAATATGTGTTGTAACGGTATCTTATTGAGATGCTTGTATGATTGTTTATTTAGTTATCTTTGAATTGATTAAAAACTCACTACAGTTTTTAGAGTATTAAACACCATATATGGCATATATAATCAATAGTTTTTGAAATGTTTGATGTTTTGAATGGATATCATTGGATGTTTTAATAAATAGTGCCAAATGTGTGTGTGTGTGTGTGTGTGTGTGTGTGTGTGTGTGTGTGTGTGTTTGATAGTTATTATAATGTTTAACTTAAGGCATGTTGATTTGTTAGGAGGGGTTAACCTTAGACCTTGTTTAATTTAATAAAAGGCATGATGATTAGTTGGAAGTTAAAATGCAATCTTTAAAATATAATGTTAATGTGATTATTTGATTCGACATATTCCTTGGGGAATCTATGGTTTTTGAACTAATTGGTTCTTAAAATCTTTGAAGCCATAATGGGAATCACCATGGAATTTTAGAGAGTTTCATGTTTTTATATGATTATGTATTCTATTGAATGAATAGGACTATTGATGGATTTTGGTGAGCCATCATGCCAAAAATTCATAAAACAATTAGGGAACTGGAGATTCATTTTTTGAAGACCCAATTTTGTGAAGTTTTTTGGGGGTTTTGGCATGCAATTTGAGAACAAATGGAGATATATGGAGGCTTAGGGTTTGGAAAAGAGGGATGGTGGATGAGGAGAGCTCAAAAAATAAAGAATTGGTTTTTGGCACTACTTGGTTAGTATTTTAAGGTAGGGTTTATTAAAAATTATATTCTGGTTTTATTATTTTGGAAATAATATGTGAAATGCTCTAGTTTTTTCCATGGTTTGTTAGAAAGGATTGTTGATATTTTGATTAGATATTATAAAAAAAGAATATATGTGGTCGACCCTAAGGATGGGTACGACCCATCCATAGGGTTGAACATATGTAATCCATATTCCTTTCATATACAGCTATGTATTTTGTTATATTTTGAATATACAAATGGAACCAGGGTGTTTTTAATTTGGGTATAAATAAATGGAACTAGGTTTACATTTTTGCTTAGTAAAGAAATATGGGAGCTAGGTCATTACTAACTATAGAGTCAATTTTGATGATTTATTTTTCTCAAACCCTTCTTGCATACCTTGTAGAGGTTATTTTTTATGTATTATTAATGGGTCAACTTTATCAAATCTTTGTGCACAAAATTATATCTATTGTACTCTTTTTGAGTTTTATAGATGGGTTAAAATGTTATGAGTTATTTATGTTTGATTATATTTTTAATTAGTCTTGGATTGTTTCTGAGTTTTTGCAAATTAAAAAATATATATATGAGGGTCATATATAAATGACCCTGGGAATGGGCTCGACCCATCCACTGGGTCGAGTACAAACCTAAACCTTTCTATTTAATGGTTGTGCATGATTGAGTAGCTGAAAATGAATTATATTTGGGTTTTGATGATTATATTGGTTAAAACTACTCTTGTTAAAAACTATAGTTGTATTTTGGAACTTTATATATAGTATAAAGAATGGATCGAACCTATAATTTTATACTGGTAAATTTTATATGCATAAATGCTTGAACTATTATATTATGGAATGGTTTATGGAGACAAGATTGAACTGAGTATTGAATGAGGAAATTGGTTTTATTATTTTTGTAATAAAGTCAGTTATCACCATTTTGAGTAGTAGTTTGAATATTTACATAACGATTATTTGACAGCATTTTTGTTACAAGAAAATGTATTTTTGAATAAATATATTCTAAGGATCTAATATAATTAGACGATCGATTTAGTTTACATAAGTCAAGTCTATAGTTGTTATAATGTTATTATGAGACGTTTTATATTTGTGTTTTTGATTGGATAGTTAAATGGAAACATTAATTTGGTGATGGATGTCTTAATGTATTTGAATGGTTGTTTTAAAAACTTGTAGTTCGGAATGGATTGACTATAGCGTTTGTTAAACCTAAACTATCAAATTATATATATAGTTTTTATATCTATTAAATTTAATTTGTATGGTATTTGGGGTTTTTATAAGGTTTTATACACATATGTTTGCATATATGTCTTGACTGGTAATAAGTTTCTATTTGAAGTACTTTGTATAAATCTTGTATCATGGTATTACGGATGTAGACATGGTTTGAGTACTTAAATAATAAAATTTATAGTTGGGAATTTATAACATAAAAGGACTATTTGATATATAAGAATTTATAAAGAGTTTTCATAATAAGATAATAGGTTGTTGTGTGGTTATGAGGAGCAACAAGGAATTTTATAGGCATTTGAGTAGTAGTTTATGAAAAATCTAAACTTATTTGAAAGTTGGATTGTTAAACAATAGATCATTAATTTTAATGGAGAATTGATTGATTATTATTGTTGTTAATATGTTAAATAAATTAGTTGGTTTTATATAAAAGGTTGTATTTAATGTCAGATAGCTAATTTATAACAATCAGAGGCATGTGATGAAATGTATGGTATTTAATGATTTCCTTATATTAATTTGTGTTGTGTCATTTTTATATCGAAATATAGTACCTAAATCTTTTGATTTAAGTATTATTATTTTTAGATAGGTTTAAGGGTTTTTGGGGCCCTTTCCCCTTAACATAAGATCTTAAAAAACTATATCAGTCTAGATTAATGGTAAAACTACTAAGGCATTTAACCACCACAGTCTACATAAAACATATTGCCATTAAGTATTTAAAAATACATAAACTTTACAACATAGGACAGCCTATACAAGTATGAAAAATAGCATTACTTATAAGCCACCTTAAATCAAACAACAAACCATAACAAAAAGAGATCAACATCTAATTTATCATAATGACTTGATCACATCCCTAGGTGTCACCCTAAATATTTTTTCATGCATTGAGCCTATTTTTTCTTTGAAAACTCTAGACCTTGAATTTCCACTAGCTATAAACAAAAAATCACCTATAATATGGACCCTATTTGTAGAACAGCTCTACCTGACACCCTAAATTGAGAATATTTTTGCATTTTATTCTACTTCATATGCTCCCCCAGTGATCTCACCTGACCCCCATTCTCCTCCCACCAAGAGGGAACCTAGAAACTTCCATGAACAAATCCATGTATCATCATTTTGACTACCTATAGCCTCTATGATGTCGTACACATTGTTCTCTATTTTGGCAACAGAGGAAGAAGGGAAATCAATTCTTTCAAATTTGGAAGATCCACTCCTTTTGATTTTCCCTCTATCTCTTCAATTAAACAAAGAGAATCCACATATTCAATAAAACGTAAAAGAGAAAAAAACTCTCCTCTAAGGCCCTAAAAATCAACATCAAGACAAAGGCAAGACCATCCTTCCCTAAAAAGGGGAGCTTAGCAAAAGGACCTTCATTTTATTTAACTCTGATATAAAATTAACCCTATAGTCTAGCCAAACAAAGAAAGCAACCAAATCTTTTACCTGATATTTATCTATAATTACCATAAGAAGATTACTAGCAAACAAGGTGGCCAGATCCAAATATACCTGCACCCTTTTGCTTTCTTGTAGCAATTTTGCCACCAAAATATCTTATACGGTCTCTGTTACTTCCAATAATGCATTTCAAAACACATTCTACAGTCGTGTCCTTGACACATAACCTGTGAAGCCCATTTCCCTAGACTCAGCCCCTATAAAACAAAGTGGCCACACCAAGGTTTCCAAAAGCTTTGAGTCCATTTTCAATCACTAAAAAACTCCACTACCTAAATGCATGGCACTTTAAAAAATGAGAATAATAACCCAAATAGTCATCCTCCCAAGGATTTCACATGCCCTATCTTGATTTCACTTCAATTACCATGTCATAACATTAAATCCACCATCATTGAAATATCCACCACCCTCTCTTATGAGCCCTAAAAATACTACTTATCATAACTCCATTGATTTTATCCTGACACAATCATGCCAACTCTTTTTGCAGTTATCAACCCTTTCATTCTCCCTTTGATCAATCCCTACATTCGTTAGAAAATATACCACCTCATTTCTTTCACAAAAGCAATGGGCATAAGACTAGTTATGAAATTTACCTAGCTTCACCCAAGCCTATGAAAAATATTGTCCAAGTGCCAAGCTTTAGCCTTTTGAAGAGAGAGAGCTTGAATTACTCCTTGAGAGTCACCCTCTATTTCTAAACACTCCACTTCACACTCAAGAGCTAATTCAATCCCCACCACCATTGATTCTGCTTTTGCTTCATTATTTACCCAATCAAAGAGATTTAAGGAAGTTGTTCTTACTAAAGAGCCACTGTAGAATTTAATCACATACCCTACTTCTGAAGCCCAAAAATTACCACTTTAGGCTCCATCAAAATTTAGCTTGAACCAACCCAACTTCAGGGGCTTTTAGACCATTGTATCTCTTTTACTCTTATTAAACTTATCTACTATTGACCCTTTAATGAGAGTTATTTAAGTATTATTAATAATTAAACAAATTTGGTATTAATGACTCTAAGCAAGTAGGAGAGATGGACTTCACTATTTACTTAGTGTCACTAATAGATAAATTAAAGTTATTCAAATGAGTTATGTATGTGAATTTAATTGATCTTGAGATCTGAAAAACTATATTAAAACTTTGGCCAAAGTAATGTTTATGGTTTGAACATTATCAATTTCCTTGTTTGATTTAGTTTGCATGTATTGCATGATATCATGTTAGAATGTATTATTTTATGACATGTTGTATGTGTTATTTATATTATAGCACATGGATTTCTAGTTGACTCTATCAATTTTTGAACTGTCGCTATTTGCCCATCTATGAAGGGAAGCCATTCTCTTGTTGGTATATTATGTGGGGGATCAATGATCCACGGGTAGTGTGGAAAAATCACTCAGATGATACTCTCCCTCCCCTTCCAGTAATCAACTGATAGAGGCTTTACTCATGGTTAATTTTGAATAATTATGAGTTCATTTACACATGTATGTTCTATGGAACATCGTATATTTGTAATCTGATATTCATATATTTAATATTATATACTTATACTATTTGATGTTAATTTTATAATAACAGTAATTGGTTGTGTATATTTGTACCTATTGTGATATTTAAACTAACAGTGGGATAATTTATTAATTTGGGTAATTTAGTACTATTTTATGTTTTACTTATGAAATCCAATCAATATTTTTATTGCAGTAATCATTAGTTAAGTGAATCATATGGTTAACCTGATGGTTAATATATTAGTTTTCATAAATGGTACATTTAATTAAATATCATTAGTACTTGTATTTAGTTAAGGTAATTTATTATTGAGTTTTAAAAAATAACCTAATTCTCGTTTAACACTGAGGGGTTATTACATTATGGTATCAGAGTTGAGGTTCAAAATCTTGGACTTAATGAGTCCACTAACATAATTTTATTCTTCTATTATCAAAAAAAAGAATGTCACATAGAAGGCCAACTGGTGACTGTACATCCAATCCCAATAATGTTAACCCTTCAATTTACTTAAATTAATTTGCCACTGAATAAACTACAAAGCTTGATCAGATTTTCATAGCCATGAATGAGAATAGGAGTTAGATAGCTACCATTGAAAAGGAAGTTCATGGCCATGTAGAGGAAAATAATAAAAATGAACCTGAATATCATTCTGTTGAACAAGAAGTTCCTCAAGAACCTAGGAAAGAGGAGGTGCCTCAAGATGTGAGAGCACATGTAGATGTAGAGATTGCATGAGATATGAATAAATTTAATCCACCCAAGTTTGATGGAACCATTTTGGGATATGGAGCAAAAGCATAACTAATTGAGATGAATAAGAACTTCGAGATACAAAATTACTCTAAATTTACGAAAATAGTTTGGGGAGCTTACCAATTAGCTAGTGAAGTAGCAAAGTGATGGACAAATAAGAAATTCAAGATGAATCTTGACTTTTCTACCACGCACATGGGAACAGTTTGTGACCTTGTTCAGATCACATTAGTTACCCCAACTCTATTTTGATTAGAAGGTGATAGATTTTTAGAATCTAAAGTAAAGATACCTTTTAATGAATGAATATTGGGAGAAAGTCACAAAGCTCCTAAAGTATGTTCCTTAGTATCAAGTAGATGAGATATTTTACATCAAGAAATTCATTATGAGATTAAAACCCCAAATTCAATGCGAGGTGGATGTGCATGGACCATCTACTATGGATCAAGTCTTTGAAAAGGTAGTAAAGCAGGAGCAAAAATTGAAGTCACTTACTCAGATCAGACAAAAATTCAAGAAAAATTTTGGAGGTTCTAAAATGACTTTAAAAAATAATAATTGGAAAAGGAGCAAAAAATCTAAAAATCAATTCAAAAATTATAATGCAAAGTTTAGCAGTGATTTAGGAAACAAAAAACTAGGAAATGGTTTCAAGGGAGGTTTCAGTGGAAATCAACAATCTAATAGGAAAGGACCACCTAGTGGATGCTTCATTTATGGAGGTGATCATTATGCTAGGGAATCTACTCAAGGGAAATCAAATGGTAAGAATAAGGGTTCCACTCTATATCAAGGATCTTTTCAATAGAGAATTCATGTAGTTGTCGACAATCATGAAGTTGAGTTTCAAGCTTCTCTTATTGAGTTGTCAGGTACTTTATTTGGTCAACCAATTTTAATTTTGATTGATGAAGGAGCTAAAGAATGTTTTATTTCTCCTAAAATTCTTAGCAATTTATCTACAAAATTTGAACTTTGGCAAATGCATGGTCAGTTCAATACGAGAATAAATTTAAGGTCAAGGTCGATAAATGTTTGGTCAAAGCTGAGATCAAACTACCCAAATTTATTATGGAAGTGGATCTATTTTCAACACCACTAGAGTAATATGATGTGATCCTAGAAGTAAACTAGTTAGCTCAACATAAAGTTAAAGTAGTTTGTTTTCTTAAAAATGTTTAATGTCTAGATGATTTGTGGCAACAAACCCAAATCTAGGAAGTTAAAAAGGAGCTAAAGCTTAGACAGATTTCAGCAATTTAGTTGAAGAAAACACAAAGAAAAGGGTGTCAAGAATTTATTTTAAAGATAAATGAGATAGAGGAATCAAAGGAACCTTCCATTGAATATTTTTCTTTTCTCCAAGATTTTTGAGATGTTTTTCTTGAATAATTGCTTGGTTTACCCCTTAAGAGAGTTTGATTTCTCAATTGACATCATTTTAGGGTCTGAATCATAGTCTAAATCCTTTATAGAATAAATATAATTGAATTGGTAGATTTGAAGGCTCAGGTACAAGAGTTGTTGTCCAAAGGGTTGATTCGATCAAGCATGTCACCATGGGGTGCACCAATTGTGTTCATTAAAAGAAGGAAGGAAACCTTCACTTGTGTATTGATTAAAGGATGTTGAATAAGGCAACAATTTAAAATAGGTATCTTTTACCTCGCATTGATGATCTCTTTGATCAAATATGTGGAACATAAATTTTATCGAAGATTGATCTTTAAACATAAGTTAAGGATTCATGAGGAAGATATTCTAAAAATAGCTTTAAGGACTCATTACAAGCACTATGAGTTCATAGTTCTTCCTTTTGGGCTAATGAATGTGCCAAAAATATTTATGAATCACATCAATAACATGTTCAAGGATTATCTAGATTATTTTGAATTGGTATTTTTAGATCATATCCTTATCTATTTGTAATCCGAATAGGAGCATCTAGAACATTTGAAGTTAGTTCTGCAATGGTTGTGGAAACATACACTTCTTGAGAAGCTATCAAAATGTGTCTTATTTCAGAAAAAGATACAATAACTCAAGTACATTATATATGTAGAAGGAATATTCATGGATCCTTCAAAAATTAAAGCCATTATGGAGTGGCCAACACCTAAAAATTTTCATGAAATTAAGAGTTTTATGGGTTTGGCTGGATACTACAGGAAGTTTGTTCCAAAATTTTCTGAGATAGCAAATCATATTACCTCTCTTCAATAGAAAAATTAAAAAATTGTGTGGTTAGGAAAGTGTGAGGAAGCTTTTTAGGAACTAATATTAAGGCTTACCTTGGCACTAGTATTGAGAGTTCTCAATCCAAATGGCTAATTCTCGATAATAATTGATGCTTAAAGATATGGTCTTAAGGAGTTCTCATGCAAGAAGGTTTTGTTGTAGCTTATGAATTAGAAATTTGAAGTTGTATGAGGTAAATTATGCCTCATATGATATGGAATTAGATGCAATAGTTCATGCCTTACAAGTTTGGAGGCATTAACTATTGAAAAAAATGTTTCAACTCAAAACTAACAACTTGGGGCTCAATTATATCTTCACCCAACCTAACCTAAATACACATCAGAGGGAATGGTTAGAGTTAATATCAAATTATGATTTTGACATTAACTACATAAAAGGCAAAAAAAGAGGGTTGTGGATGCCTTTAGTTGTTGAAGGTATATATTAGATTTGGCTACTATCAGGAGTACCTTTCATGATCAGGTAGTTAAATTCTCTCCAAGAAATAAAATTTATGAACATGTAAAGTTGGCATTGGCTCAGAATGCTCAGGATCCTAAGTATGATGGATTCAAGTTCAATAAAGATGGTTTGCTTAGGTACAAAAGAAGGATTTATGTACAAGATAAAGAGAATTTAAGGAGTGTAGTACTCAAAGAATTGCATAATGGTCCTTAATCAAGCCATCCAAGTGTGACTAAGCTCTTGTCATAGTTAAAGTCATTATATTTTTGGAAGGAAATTAAGAAAAATGTAGCAGATTTTATTTCTTGATGTTTAGAATGTCAACAAGTTAAGGTTGAGCATGTGTATATTATTAAGTTACCATATCCATGTACCATACCAAAATGAAAGTGGCATGTCATTATCATGGACTTTATCCAAGTTTTATTGATGTCTCAAACTGACATGACATTATTTTGGTGGTTGACGATAAACTCACCAAGGTAGATCACTTCATTCCTACTGGTATTTTAGATGATGCACCTATGCTTGCGAAGAGATTCATGAAAGAAGTGTATATATTACATGGGTTTATAAAAAATATTATTTTAGATAGGGACCCAAAAATGACTTTTAGATTCTGGTTGACACTCAATTCAGCTTTGGGTACACATTTGAACTTTAGTACATTATACCATTTAGAAATAGATGGATAAATGGAGAGGGCAAATCATGTTTTAGAAGACATTCTAAGAATGTATTGCATGGACCAGTAGTACATATGAGAATAATATCTTCCATTGATTAAGTTTGCTTATAATAATTCATACCAATCAACTCTAAAAATGGCTACATTCGAGGCATTGTATGGAAGAAGGTATAGAACACTAATCAGTTGATATAGGTTAGAAGATAGAGTATTCTTTGGTCTAGATGTGGTTATGTAAATGGAAGAGAAAGTTGAATTGATAAAGTAAAGGTTGGCTAAATCTAATGATAGACATGAGAGCTATGTTAATCTAAAAATAATAGCAAGGTAGTTTTTAGTGGGAGAAAAAGTATTTTAATGAGTTGAACCACAGAAAAGTTGGATAAAATTTTGAAAATCAGCCAAGTTATCTCCTAGATATGTGGGACACTTTGATTTCTTAGAAGTTGTCAATCATGTGGTATATAGGCTTACTTTGCCACTAGATTTAGCACTCATGCATAATATTAATCATGTGTCCTATCTTTAAAATTATGTTGTTGATCCTTCTCATGTATTAGATTGGAATGCTTTATAGGTTCTAGATACTGGGGTGGTCACAATAGAACTAGTTAGAATAATTGACATTCTTAAACTTAGTTTGCATAACAAAGAAGTGTCATAGTGCAAGGTCTAGAGGGACCAATATTATGAAGATAGTGCCACTTGGGAAGACTATGAAGAGTTTCATAAGTTGTTTCCACATTTGTTTGCTTAGTATTTTGTTGGATATTATGTTTATTTTCTGTCAAACACTATTTAATTTCAAAACTTTTGCTGAAATAAGTGTCATCAGGATGATGACCAGCTTTAGGGGGAAGGATGTTACAACCTGATTTTTCCTCTAGACACATTAATTTGTTAATTTATGGATTATGTGGTTAATGATTGGTTAATTTATTATGTTAAATGGATGGAATAGTAATATGTTGATTGTGGACAGTATTTATTACTTATGATCATGGTCGTTAACTTGTTAGTTTTTCATATTCTTTTATGGTACATTATAATCATGGTTAATTGATTTAATCAATTACAATAATTTAGTATGATTATTTTGTGATATGATCTAACTATCATTTATTGTACTGAGGTGGATGTAGGATGGAGTCCACCCTCTTGACTATGATTGATCGAGGATATCATCAGAGAGGGTGGAGCAAATGGAGACAAGTGGGGGATGATAAAATGAAGTTGAAACCCTACATATACCACTTAGTTTAGCTTTTTGAGTGTGTTTGTTAATTGGTTAATATTATTATTTATAACATGCATTATATTACTAACATGTTTCCTTGATTGTTAATGTTAATTTATGATATTGCATATTGCTTTAACCCTTGTTGAAGTGTTTAGGATGTGCTTGCATATTTCTAATGTTTTATTGGGTTGTAATTCACATATCAAATTATTAAAACTTATGCATTAATATCCTTTGATGATCTTGCTAACGTGCAAAGTTAAATATTATAATATGTGTTGCAATGGTATATTCTTGAGATGCTTGCATGATTGTTTATTATGTTGTCTTTGCATTGATTAAAAACTCATTACATATTTTAAAGGATTAAACACCATAGGTAACATATATATAATCAACAGTTTTTTAAATGTTTGATATTTTAAATGGATAGCATTAGATGTTTTAATAAAGTGTCAAATATATATATACATACATACATATATATATATATATATATATATATATATATATATATATATATATATATATATAGTTATTATAATGTTTAACTTAAGGCATGTTTATTTGTTAGGAGGGACTAATCTTAGACCTTATTTGATTTAATAAAAGGCATGATGAATAGTTGGAAGTTAAAACACAATATTTGAACTATAATGTTAATGTGACTATTTAATTTGGCATATTCCTTGGGGAATCTAGGGTTTTCAAATTGATTGGTTTTTAGACTCTTCAAAGCCATAATGGGAATCATCATGGACTTTTAGAGAGTTTCATGTTTTGATATGATTATGTTTTCTATTGGATTAACTGGATTGCTAATGGATTTTGGCGAGCCATCATGCCAAAATTTTGAAAAATAATTATGGAAATGGATATTTATTTTTTGAAGACCCTATTTTGTAGAGTTTTTTGGGGGCTTTGGCATGAAAATTAGGAATAGATGGAGATATATAAAGGCTAACGATTTGGAGAAGAGGGATGGTAGATGAGGAGAGCTTAGAAAAGAAAGAATTGGTTTTTAACACTACTTGGTTAGCATTTTCAATAGGATTTTTTGAAAATTATATTCTGATTTTATTATTTTGGAAATAATATGTGAAATGATCTAGTTTTTTCCAAGGTTTGTTAGAAAATATTCTTGAAATTTTGATTAGGTATTATTAAAAAAAGGGATATATGTGGTCGAACCTGAGGATGGGTATTGTTATCCTTGAATTTAAGCAGGATCTTCATGGGATAACCCCTATGAAACTTATCAATTTCATAGCCCATGAGATATAAGCACACAAAATGAGGCTAATCACGACCTCATTACATTTGGTCTTTCCTTCAAAAATTTAGTTTTTGAGGGAGTTTTTCATGTCGTGCAGTTCAGAGAATTTTCTTTTAACTACACCAAGTTCGAACAGGTGCAAACTAGAGAATTTTCTCTAGACTACACCTCAAGGTGTAGAGGTGGAGAAATTCTCTACCACTACACATGTAATCTAGAGAATTTTCTCTGGACTACATGTCAAGATGTAAGAGTGGAGAAATTCTCCACCATTGCACGTGTAAACTGGAAAAAATTCTTTGACCATGCACCCAAGCCCACCATCTCGTGTGGCAATTAATGGATATTAATTACCAAGTTTATATATAATAAACCTCATAATTTTTATTTTTACCACTAAATCTTCTTCACCATTTTCGTGCATGTTTACTCCCCCTCCATCATTTTTGAGGTGACATGTATCCTTTATCATCGTTGTCATGATTGATTTCCTTAGTCCATCTATAGTCTCCATTGCAAATCAAGTAAGATTTAATTTAGTTTTAATGTTTTTTCTTTTTTATACCCTCGTTTCCTTTTTATGTTTATGAACCCTTTATTTTATTTTATTTTAGATTTCCAAGTGGATCATGTTTTTTTTCAAAAACCTCATAGATGTTTCTTGAACCCCCTTGTGTCTCAACTTTTTTTTGAAAGACACATTTCTTATACCTAGGGTACACCCTAATCTTTTTAGGTGGATCTCAGAGAATTTTCTCTGAGATGCACCCTTACCCCCATTTTTCCTTTTCCTTGGTGTACCTTAGAGAATTTTCTCTAAGATGCACTAATTCATTTGGCCATGGTACACATCAAAGAATTTTGTTTCAGGAACATAGCTGACCCTCCAGTGCACTTCAGAGAATTTTCTTTAATGTGCATCATGAGTTCAAAACCCAAGGTATAAGTCAAAGAAAATTCTTTAACCTACACCAATGTGATAAAAGGTGCAAGTCAAAGAATTTTCTCTGACTTACACCAAGACTTACACTTTCAAAACCCATGGTGTAGGTCAAAGAAAACTCTCTGACCTACACCTAAACATAACCAAATTAAGCGCAAGTCAAAGAATTTTCTCTGACTTACAACAAATGAATTTTACCCAACTCCTATACAGTCTGAATAATTTTCTTTGGATTGCACCAAAAAGTAATTTTGTCTATATCCTATATGGGAGCACTAATTTTTTTTGCTCTTGTATTTTCTCCAAAGAATATGAAAAATTATAACTCTAGAGAAATGACACTCTCTTGCAATCACTTTATCAATGTCAGAGGATTCCTTGGCCAAGAGAGAAATGAAATACAAGTTTCAAGGTGTTTTTTCAACATCTGCAGTTAGTTAAATGTAGATCAAATTGAAGACACTAAAATAGGTCATGTTGATATGGCTAAATTCTTACAGAGGTAGGGTAGGGATCCCATTGCTCAACACATGCAACTTATTTTAAACAGTGAGATTCATTTGATAACTATATTTCATGTGTTAGCACAAGACCTAGAATTTGTTTTAGAAGTTACTGCCTACTTTGACAAAGAAACCAAATCAATTAAGGATGTAAATGGGAAGGTGATCATTCAAATATATGATGAATACTTTGATAAAATCTTTCATCTCTCAAATATTGAAGAATACTTAGTTGTAACTATAAACTCTACCCAAGAGCATTATGATGAGAACTCTGATAAGTGCAAGAAACACATCAATGTTCATTGGCTAAAGACTCATCGGCATTCTATTGTGAGATGGCCCAAGTATCTTTATTATAGTGAATTCTTAGAGGAAATAAGAGATTTGATCACCCTCCTAAGTAGAGACAAGATTCTTCCCACATCAAATGTCTTCTAAGAGTGGATGTATCACTACATCTTCATCATCAAGAAGGATAAATAGAGAATTTTCTGGGGAAGTCAAATTAGTGATGCCATATGTCACCAGCTCTCTGATGTAACTTCTTCCTTGAAATTTTATGACTTATTTGGTATATGCTATAGCCAGCATGAAATGTTTCTTAGAAATGACCAGTGCTGGTGAAAAAAAGAAGGTTCTAGTGTATGAATACTACCCACATCTCACTCTCAAAGAAAGCATAAAATATTAAAGGAGAGTAAATGATGCTTTATTTTACAAATTTATTTGTACTTTTGACCAAGATATTGAGAAGAAGAGGGTTTTAGATCAAGCACGGGCAACAATCAATAAGGTTGGATGCATTTTTCTATAATTCCCAACCTTCACCTACATCAGGGTAGGAGGGTTTGATGAACAACCATACATGTTACCTAGGTATCCAAGTGATAGATTAATTTAGATGGAGATGTGTTGGCAAATGATGAATGTGCATAAAAAATAATCAGATGCTCATAAATGAGGATTCAAGTTTCCAATTAGCATTGGTTGATACACAATGTTAACTACTCCAAAAGCTAAGACAATGGAGACTGAAATTCAATGGGTCACTCTTAAGAGGTTCAAGATCAGAAAGGATTTTGATTATAGAATGATGGAGAAGTTGAAAGGCAATTATGCTCATGTACACAAGATTGAAGACATATGGGTAGAGTGTAAGACTGAGGAAGATGTGAAAATACTTGATTATAGCCATCTTACTATTGATAAAATTAATAATCTAAAGTTGGTTGATATTCTAAAAGATTTATCAGATGATGATAATGTATTGGACCCCTCATATGAGGGTAATCAGGTAGCTTCCAATCATTTCTTTCCAATCTAATGGTCCACCAAAGGTATCAAGTTGAAAATTTTCAAGACTAGCTCAGAATAAGAATATGATGAAGATATTGCACGGAAATGAGAGGATTTGAGGACAAAGAATAAATAAGAGGCCTCTACATCCACACAAAAACCAAAATTTGTGTTTGTAAGTAAAGGTAAAAGAAAAGATAAAGAAGTTAGTGTAGAAAATATTATTCAAATAGAAAATAAAGAAAATCTTGCCATCAATGAGGCACCACCTCAACCAATAATTTCACAATCACCTCAACTAGTGACTCAACAATATTCATAATCAGTGGCCACACAGTTAGAGATTATTTCAGTTGAAACCTCTCAAACAATGGTTTCATAGGTAACATTTTCCAAAGCTTCTCCTATAATACCAACTATAGCAATTGATTTTGTTCCTCCCTAAATTATTATTTCATCTCCACCTTCACCTCTCAGTGCCACACTTTTCCAAGTCCCTTTGCAAGGCACACTCAATCAAGTTTTTTATTCATTTTCAAATTTTCCCAGTCCTTCAAAGTCATTGGGGTCTCTTGCTAATTTATATTTTACCCAACAGGATATAGATAAATTTATGTCTACAACATCCTCTAAAAATATATCAATTCCCTACTACTCTAGTATCCAACTTGCCAATAGGGACTAAAATGTTAGTCATGCCAACCCAAACTCCACCAATCATAACCATAATCCCATTGGTGTCAACTCCACCACCAGATACCTCCACCATCTCATTTTCCATTCCACCCACTTCACAAACCATTGGTCTTACCCAAACTTCACAATCCTTGGCATCCTCCATCCTAGAAGATACATCTCTTATTCTTCCATGGCTGATGATTCAAACACCAAAGAGGAAGAATCAAGTTATTTCTCTTGATGATTTTTATTTTGGTCATCTTGTGCCAATAAAGCCTAAAATGACGAAAAGGGATAAAACCATGTCAAGGGTAATTTTTTAGTCTAGACACAAGTATGTCGAGGTTGTAATGCCTCCCTAAGTTAGAATCATTGAAGATATCCATGTTTCTGAATATGTGGTTGCTCGAATAAATCTAGATAAATAAATGCATGAAGGTGCAAAGGAAGATTTTCAGGTAGTTATGGCATCCTTACTAGAAAGATATGACAAGGAAAAGAAAATTAAAGATCAACTCAAGGTACAAGTAAAATAATTAACCTCCATTATACTCAAGAGCACGTAATCATCTGAGTTTATTGAACTTATTAAGCATGAAAACATAGAAAAATTAATTCAACAAGCAGAGAAAATTAGATCTCAAGGTCAAGTGATCAATGCCTGAATTGAAAGGTTGACAACATAAGGTACTCAATAGTTACATTCTACCATTAAATTTTTGAAGAACTTGAGTGAAATGAAAGTGGAAATTCAACAAATGGTTAAGACACTCACTCAAGATTTAGAATTGACTGAAAATGATATTGATACATGAACTCAACTATTTCAATTCAAGCTGAAACTCTCAGTTGAGCAAAAGGTCATTATGAACAAAAAAGTATTCATTGAGTACAGAGAAGCAATGAAAAAAAATAGAAGTTCTTGAGAATATTATTAAAGATCTTAAAGAAGCTGAGGATATGTGCAATAATAAGATGTTAGATCTTACAAATAAGATTGGAGAACTTCCTTGTTAGGTAAGAGATGATTCCCAAGAAATTCTTCCTATGGAAATAGTAATTGAAGAGTTCTCATATTTGATTCAGACAAAGATTGAGACAAGATCATTCACACTTGACTCCATCGATAAATTGGTTGAGTTTCAATTCATAATGGATAAGTTACAAAAAATCTTAGACAAAGCAAGGACTTGTCAATTAATATAGAAGATTCCATCATAAGGGCCCTTGCCATCTCCAGGAGTACATCAAGCCCAGATGACAGTGAGGTTCAAGCCACCTTGAATAAATATGAAGCATTCCTATAGAAAAATAAAAAGAAAGATTTCTCATGTCTAAGGACACTTAGTTTATTTTTGTAACTTTTTATATGTAATTTTGTTTGGTGTAATTTGCACCTAGGAAAAGTACACAGTCCTAAGTCAAATTAGATTATGTCAATGAATAAGTCGATGTATTTATGTTTTTTCTATTTTTTCTCATATATCCTCTCTATAAATAGGAGGATGCTCTTTTGTAAAAGGAATAACCCAAGAGATATAGAAGAAAAATGCTACTGAATTGAGAAATAAATTTAAAACTTTGTGTTCATATTGTCAATCTTGAATTTCATTCAATATAAGAAAATAAAGTGATCTTTCAATATTTGTGTTGAAATAAAATTTTGGTGTGTTGGAAACATTCTTATGTATTTTCCATTACATTTTATTATGCTTTTATTTGATTTTAGTGTGAAATTTCTATAAAATAGAAGGTGCTAAGAAGTTGATTTTAGAGTCTTTGAGCTGCATTTTAGTTACTAGGTTTACATTCATCATTGAGAGTGACTTAACGTGAAGACTTTAGGTCATAATTTATTTATTTTTTGTGATTTTATATTTGAGTGGGAGTAAGGTGAAGACTTTGGGCTGCACTTTGTTCCATTTATCTATTCAAGTTACTTTGCTCATATTATTTTAGTTATTCTTTTGGCTAACTAACTTGAATATCGATTATTATTGCTTCATCAAGTAATTTTGTATTTTGAAAACACATTGTAAGGAATAGAATAAAGTTTGTAAATGAACATCAATTCTAAAAAAAGGGAATTGGATAATGTGATAACACCCACTTTGATAAAATTAGTATAAATAGGTTTAAATAATTACTTGTTGTGTTAGTTAGAAATAAGAAGGGAGCCTCCCCTTTCCTTGAGGAGAGATTTATCTCATCACACTATGGCTAAAATTACCATTTTTTTATTAACAAAATATTCACCCAATAGTTTTTGGTGACTCCATTGGGGAAACGAATACATAACCGAGTTTGACACTCATTTAGGTGAAATAAGACTAGCACCTTATTGTTAGTTACTATTTTGTTGTAGTTAATCTCTTTTTTCTTTTGGATACTTTCATGATCTAGTAGAACAAAGCTACACTCATGGTAGAAGGGTATAAAAACACATTGATCCAACATTTAAGTTGTTGCAAGAAAATAACTTTAATCTTTTGTTGGCACATGCAAGGTCACTTTTTCAACATATAAAAAATTTTCCACCTACCAATACAAGATCTCATATACCAGGGGAAGCTTCTAACATTCATAGGGTCTTACCTATTTTGCCTTTACAAATATTTGATATTCCTCCCTATAATCTACATAGAGTGGCCACTCAAGGTCCATGGGAAACTACTTTTGGTCTGTTGAATTTGGCAACACCATCTCATGAACTTCCTCGTGGTTCATGAAAAGAAAATCCCAAGTTATATGGTGACAAAAAGCAACATCCAGATGAACATATTATTGCATTCTACATTGCATATAAAGTTCTTAGAGTGGAACATGAAGATTTTTCTGTAAGGTTGTTCACTGAAACATTCCAAGCTATTGTTGTTGATTGGTTTTACCATATTGCAATAGGAACCATCACAATTTGGGCTACACTTAAGGCCCAGTTCAAGGAAAGGTTCAAGATAGAAAAATATGTTCATGCCTTATTAGATTAGCTCACACAAATGAAAAAATAAGCACATGAGCCCATGTGTGAGTTTGTGGTTAAGTTTGATAAGTTGAGGAATAGAATTCTAGTGGTTGCTCAACCTACACCTAAGAATTTGAAATGATTCTTCATCAATTCTTAGTTGCCAAAAGTTAGTTTTCTTTTATGAAGAGCATCCCTAGCTGATCTTGATACTTCTCAAAGCTTGGCCACTAAAGTGTAAGATGATTTGATCTTAACAGGAAAAGTGAGAAATAATTTTATTAAGCCTTGAGGGCAACCCTCTAAAATTTCACCTTCTACTAGCACCATGGATCCCATGGTGAAAAAGTTGGCAAATGAATTGATGGCACTCAAGAAACAAATGTCTCAAGCTATGTCCTTTTCTTCATATAAGGATACTCCAAGAATAACATACCCAAATGCTTCTAATTACTCTAATAATGTTGTAAGGAATCAAAATCAGAATAATCTCCCTCCACCACAAGCAAGGCTTGCATTGGAGGCACCGCTAGATAATACAATAGTTAACTAGTTGGAACCTAAAAATGATGATGTTTCAAAGCTTGAATATGTTCTAGAAGATGATGTTAATCCCTTCACCGGAGATGAAGAAGGAGAAGTTGGTGTCTCTGATATCAGGGTTTTAAACTTTGAAAAAGAAGAATCTGAACAAGAGAAAGATACATATGCTGAGTCTTATGCCATCTTCACTCATTTTCAAAGTCAACAAAATCAACAATACAAGGTTGATAAATCTAAGTCCAAGGATGAACCATGCAAATAAGTTGTGATTGCTAAAAGAAAAACTCCCTTGCTAGTTCAACCAAAGGACACAGTGATGGATAAACAAGTAAGTACACCTCCTCATCCTACTTTTCCTTCTACGTCTAGACATAGTGTCTAAAACTAAAAACCTAAAAATGAAAATACTTTATCTTCCTTGGATGCCATATATCTATCTTTTGATATCATAGACCATGCCAAGAAGACAAAAATTCAAATGTTCAAGGTTGAGTACCTCCAATCTAATCCTAACCAATTTGAAATATTGATGAAATTTGTAAAAAACAAAGGCATCAATTCTGATCAAACCTCACCTAAGAGTGTATTGGTTGACCCTAAGACAAAATTAAAGCAAAATAACTTGGTTGTAACTCTTGAATCCAACTTGAGAAATATAGAACCTTTCTATATTTCCCTATTTGTCAATTATTATAAGCTTAGTGATAATGTCATTGATTCAAGTGCTTCTGATAATGTGATTTTAGCCAAAGTAGCCACTACCTTGGGGTTAACTTTGACAAAGACTTTTGGCCATTATTTTTCAATGGAAACTAAGAAAGTACCCCTCATAAGCCAATTTAAGGATGCATAATTTGCATTTACCACTTTTTTAGAGAAAAAAATCAAGATGACAGTTCTTGTTGTTGATGTTCCATCTTCATATGGAATTTTATTGGAACATAACTTTTACAAAGATGTTGATGTTGAAATCAACATGGACTGGTCTAAGGCTAGGATACCTATTAAGGGTATTATGTGTAAACTTCATCCAGAGAAGCAAGCAAAGCATAATGTGACAAAGACTGAGGATCCAAAAACCTAGATTCTCTTTGAAACCTCTGGATTGGGTACATATTTATTGACCATAGATGAAGATCTAATATATTCAGATGATATTTTAGATAAAGGTTAGGAAATAAAATAACCACCCTCTTTAGATCAAGAGTTTTTGAATTTTGAGACTATCAATGTAGAAAGTTCAAATGATGTTTGGACTTCAGAATTTGATGACAGTTGTTCTTCAATTGGATCTGGAGCTAGGATCATCCTCATATCCTCGAAAGGAAAGATCTTCCAATTTTTATTTCAAGTTACAGTTTGATAACACTAAAAATACTATTGAATATGAATCTTTGTTATTAGGGATGGAGGTTGCACTGAAGAAAGGAATTAAAAATCTCCATGCACAAGGTGATGTCAAGCTAGTTGTTTATCAAGTCAGGAATCTTTATCAAACAAAGAATGAAAGGCTAAGGCATTATCACAATTGAGTCTAAGATTGTATGGAGGATTTTGATGCTTTTAATATATCAGTGGTTCTAAGAGAATATAATGATAGAGCTAATTTATTGGTCATTTCAGCTACTCTCCTGATTCTTCATAAGGTTTACTAAGGAAACAAGTATACCATTGAGTTGATCTTCTAACCTAGTGTCCCTGATAATGTCAATCATTGGCAGGTTTTTAAAAATGATGAGCAAGTCATCATGTTCTTGGATAAAGTGGAAAATTTTAGTGAGTTATACTTTGAGGGGAGTGACTCTACTCCCCAAGAATTAATTTCTGAGGTAAATTAAGAAAATGGTGAAGATATTGTGCAGTTGAAAGGGATTAAGATTCCCAAAGGATTGGTATCTTTGGAATAGATTTTTTATAAACATAATCAATTCATTAAATGTCAATAATCTGAATCAGATTCAACTGCATAAATTGAGCAAGTCAATATAAGGACATAAGATAATCCCAAATTGATAAATATTGGGAAATGTTGCTCGTTGGAGGAAAGAGAGAAGTTGGTGAGACTTTTATGCCAGTATATTGATGTATTAGCATATTCATATGCTGATCTAAAATATTTTTGACCAAAGGAAGTGCAACATGATATTCCTCTCAAGCTTGGGTCTCTACCTCACAAGCAAAAATAGCAATAATATAATCCCAAAATCTTAGATACCATACTCACTAAAATTCAAAATATGTTCCTCAATGAGTCAATGTGGATATCAAAATGAATCAAGATTGATCTTGAATGGGTCAAGTCAATTTAGAATCTTACTCTACCATCAAGTAAGAAAGGAGTGCATTCCTTCTTTGGGAAGGTTAATTTCTTGCAGAGATTTGTTCTTGATTTTGCTGAGAAGACACACTACATTGTTGATATGATGAAAGGAAAATCAATTTTCCATTAGAACACAAAAGGGAGAGTTGCCTTGATGAAATTAAGGAAGCAATTGCACTTGCTCCTGTCTTAGTTTGCCTTGACTATACCAAGAACTTCATCATGTATAGTTATGCTTCCGATCATACCTTATCTGCCATCTTGGTATAGCCAAATGAAGAGGGGATTGAGTATCTTATAGCATTCATGAGCTACCCTCTAAAGGCTCATGAAATCAAATACTCATCTATGGAAAAACATGTTTATGCTATGGTGAAAGCAGTTAAGCATTTTAGGTGTTATATCCTCAACTCTCACACCATTACACTAGTACCATATTCTACAGTCAAGTCCATATTGACTCAACAATAATTTGGAGGCAAAAAAGGTAATTGGATTGTCAAAATCCAAGAGTACGATATGAAGATCAAGCCTAAAAAACTTGTGCATGGAAAAGGTTTGTGTCAAATCATGGCAGAGACCAAACCAAAAGAGGTACCCAGTAATGAAGGAGATACAGAAGAACTTCCCATGGTCTTGCTCATGAGCACAACGAATGAATGGTATTTTGATATTGCTCATTTCCTAACATATGGAGAATGTTTAGAGCATTTATCTCATAAGGAGAAGAGGATAATCAAGCTTAAAGCTAAAAACTTCATCCTTTGTGATAATGGTTTGTATAAGCAAAACATTCATGGAATTTTTCTATGATGTGTAGATAAAGCACAACACGGCAATTTGTTGGAATCCTTTCATGACTTAGCATGTGGGGGACATTTTTGGCTCCGATCACAACTCATAAAATTTTGTGGGTGAGATACTATTGGGCAACACTTTTTCAAGACACATACACTTGGGTGCGTAAATGTGATAAATGCCAACAATTTGTGGGAAATACCAAGTTAGCAGCCCTACCTCTCAAGATAGTAGTCATTGAAGAACCTTTTCAAAAATGAGGTATTGAATTCATTGTCACAGTGAACCCACTGTCAAGTTTAGGTCATATTTATGTTCTCATAGATACTAACTACTTCACCAAGTGGGTGGAGGCAATTCCAACCAAACATGTCACTTCAGAGTTTGTTTGCAACTTCCTCAAGGAAAACATTATCACAAGGTTTAGAGTACCTAATAAAATAAGTAACTGACAATTCTACTTATTTCACATCCTAGGAGATGACTCAATTCTATTCTGAATATGGAATTATTCTATCTCACACTTTAGACTACTTCCCTCAAGGAAATGGTCAAGCTAAGTCAAGTAATAAGAACTTGGTAACTATCATCAGGAAGTTGGTAGAGGAAAATCAGAGAACCTGACACAAGGCATTGTATGATGCATTGTGGGTTGATTGCATCACTCCCAAGTGAGTGATTGGTATGTCTCCTTTTCCAATTTTATATAGCCTAAATGTAGAAATACCTATCATATTAGAGTTGTTTGCTCTCAAACTAGCTGAGGCAATCAAGGATGAAACATTTGAAGGATCCTTATACAAATATATTATGTACCTTGTCCAGATAAAGGAGTAACATACAAAGGTAGTGGACCATATTGTTGTACATCAGAGTCACGTCAAGGAACTTTTTGACAAGAAAGCTAAGTCATGAGAATTCTGAATCGGGGATCTAGTCCTCTTGTAGGACAAAAGAAGAGAGCCAAAAAGGATGATTGGAAAATTTTATTCTTTGTAGAGAAGCTCATTCCTCATCCATCAACTTTGTGGAGAACATAGTTTCCTTTTGGCATACCTGGATGGAACACCATTACCACTGCCCTACAATGGGCAACATCTGAAGCTTTTCACTCAATGAGGTTCTAAATAAGTTTGTACATCTTGTAAATGTATGTATATTCTTTTTATTTCATTTTTAGTTTGGTTAGTTACCTGACTCTATAGCCCAATGGAGAAAGACACTAAGAGTTTTGGGATTCCCTTTCCTTCAAGCTTTTCAAAGAATGCTTGAAGGAAATTCCCTAGTCAGAGCCAACTATTATCCTTAAATTTAATCAAGCTCAATTCATGGGATAACCCCTACAAAACTTATCTATTTCATAGCCCATGAGCTCTAATCGTGTAAAATGAGGCCAATCACTCCCTCCTTTCATTTGGTCTTTCCTTCAAAAAGTTAGTTTTTTGAGGGAGTTTTTCACCCCATGTAGTCCAGAAAATTTTCTTCAAACTACACCAAGTTCAAACTAGGTGCAAATTAGAGAATTTTCTCTGGACTACACCTCAAGTGTAGAGGTGGATAAATTCTCTGCCACTACATGTGCAATCCAAAGAATTTTCTCTGGACTACATGCTAGGATAAAAGAGTGAAGAAATTCTCTACCATTGCATGTGTGAATTGAAGAAAAAAATTTGACCATGCACCCAGGCCCACCATCTCCTATGTTAATTAATGGGTATTAATTACCAAGTTTATATATAATTAACCTCATAGTTTTATTTTTACCATCACTTAATCTTCCTCACCATTTTTGTGCCTATTTTCTCCCCCTCCTTTGCCATTTTTGAGTTGACTTGCATCTTTTTTCATCGTTTTCATGATCAATTGCCTTAGTCCATCTACGGTCTCCATTGTAGATCAAGTAAGCTTTATTTTGGTTTTAATGTTTTTTCTTTGTTATACCCTAGTTTCCTTTTTATGTTTATGAACCCTTTATTTTCTTTTCTTTTAAATTTCTAAGTGGATCATGTTTTTCTTCAAAAACCTCATAGATGTTTCCTAAACCCCCTTGTGTCTCAGATTTTTTCTGAAAGACACATTTCTTATACATAGGGTAGAACCTAATATTTTTAGGTGCATCTTAGAGAATTTTCTCTGAGATGCACCCTTGCCCCCATTTTTCTTTTCTTTCATGTACCTTGGAGAATTTCCTCCAAGATGTAACAATTCATTTTGTCATAGTACATCCTCCAAAATAAACAACTCAAGTCCTTGTTGCTCTAGTATCCAACTTGTCAATAGGGACTAAAGTGTCAGTCAGGCTAACCCAAACTCCACCAATCATAACCACAATCCAATTGGTGTCAACTCCACCACTAGATACCTCCACCATCTCTCTTTCCATTCCACCCACTTCACAAACCATTGGTTTTCCCCAAACTTCATAATCCTTGGCATCCTCCATCCCAGAAGATACATCTCCTCTTCCTCCGTGGCTAATGACTCAAACACCCAAGAGGAAGAAGCAAGTTGTTTCTCTTGATGATTTTGATTTTGATCAGCTTGTGCCAATAAAGCCCAAAATGACAAAAAAGGCTAAAACCATGTCAAGGGTAATTTTTGAGTCTGGGCATAAGTATGTCGAGGTTGCAATGCCTCCCTAAGATAGAAACATTGAAGATATCCAAGTGTTTGAATATGTAATTGCATAGATAAATCTAAATAAACAAACACACAAAGGTGCAAAAGAGGATTTACTTGCAACTATGGCATCCTTGCTAGAAATATATGACAAAGACAAGAAAATTAAAGATCAATTCAAGGTACAAGTAGAAAGCTGACCTCTATTCTACTAAGATCATGTAATCATTTAAGTCTATTGAATCTATTGAACCTGTTGAGCATGAAAACACAAAAAAAATAATTTAGCAAGTAGAGAAAATTGGATCTCAAGGTCAGGTGGTCAATGCCTAGATTAAAAGGTTGACAACACAAGGTACTCAATGATTGTGTTCTACCATTGAATTTTTGAAGAACTTGAGTGAAGCGAAAGTAAAAATTCATCAAATGTTTAAGATACCCACTCAAGATTTGGAATTTATTGAAAAGGGTATTGATGCATGGACTTAACTATGTCAATTCAAGTTAGAACTCTTAGTTGAACAAAAGGTCATTCCGAATAGAAAAGTATTCTTTGAGTACAGAGAAGCAATGAAAAATAAAAGAGAAGTTATTGAGAATATTATTAAATATCTTGAATAAGCTGAAGATATGTGCAATAATAAGATGTTAGATCTTATAGATAAGATTGGAGAGCTTCCTTGTTAGGTAAGAGATAATTCTTAAGAAATTCTTCTCGTGGAGATAGTAATTCAAGAGTTCTCATATTTGATTTAGATAAAGATTGAGATAGCAGCATTCATGCTTGACTCCATCAATAAATTGGTTGAGTTTCAAGTCATAATGGATAAGTTGCAAAGAATCTTAGACAAAAGTAAGGACTTGCCAGTTAATCTAGAAGATTCCATGACAAGGGTCCTTGCCATCTCTAGGAGTACATCGAGCCTAGACGACAGTGAGGTTTAAGCCACCTTGAAGAAATATGAATCATTCTTAGAGAAAAATAAAAAGAAAAAAATTCTCATGTCTAAGGACACTTAGTTTATTTTTATAACTTTTTATATGTAATTTTGTTTTGTGCAATTTGCACCTAGGAAAAGTACACAGTCCTAAGTCAAATTGGATTATGTCAATGAATAAGTCAATGTATTTATGTTTTGTTTTTGTTTTTTTGCTCATAGTTCCTCTCTATAAATAGGAGGATGCTCTTTTGTAAAATGAATCACCCAAGAGATATAGAATTTAAATGTTGTTGAATTGAGAAACAAATTTAAAACTTTGTGTTCATATTGTAAATCTTGAATTCCATTCAATATAAGAAAATCAAGTGATTTTTCAATCTTTGTGTTGAAATAAACTTGTGGTGTGTTAGAAACATTCTTATGTATTTTCCATTACATTTTCTTATGCTTTAATTGGATTGTGGTGTGAAATTTCTATAAAATGGAAGGTGTCAGGAAGCTGATTTCGAAGTCTTTGAGCTACATTTTAGTTACTGGGTTTATGTTCATCATTGAGAGTGACTTAACATGGAGACTTTGGGCTACAAGTTATTCTTCTTTGGTGATTTTATCTTTGAGTGGGAGTAAGGTGAAGACTTTGGGCTGCATTTTTTTCTATTTATCTATTCACGTTACTCTACTGGTATTATTTTAGTTATTCTTTCGGCTAACTAATCTGAATATCGATTATTATTGCTTCATCAAATAATTTTATATTTCCACAACACATTGTAAGGAATAGAAGAAAGTTTGTAAATGAACATCAATTTTGAAAAAATAGAATTGGATAATATTATAACACCCACTTTGATAAAATTAGTGTAAATAGGTGTAAATAATTACTTGTGTTAGCAATAAGAAGGGAGCCTCTCCTTTCTTTGTGGAGAGATTTATCTCATGACATTGTTGCTGAAAGTACCATTTTGTTACATTATGTTGTTAACAAAATATTCACCCAATAGGTACAACCCATCCACAGGGCCAAACACATATAAGCCCTACTTTTTTTTGTATATGATTGTGTGTATTTTGTTATATTTTGAATATACGAATGGAACTAGGGTGTTTTAAATTTGGGTATAAATAAATGGAACCAGGTTTACATTTGCACTAAGTTGAAAAAAAATGTGGGAACTTGGTCATGGCTAGCTATATAGTCCATTTTTGATTATTTGTTTTGCTTGAACCCTTCTCTCATACCTTGCAGAGGTTGTCTTTGATGTATTATTAATGGGTCAACTTTTTCAAATTTATATGCATAAAATTATATATGTTGTAATCTTTTTGAGTTTGATATATGGGTTCAAATGTTATGAGATATTTGTGTTTGATTATATTTTTAATCAATCTTGGATTGTTTCTAAGTTTTTACAAATTAATATATATATATATATATATATGAGGGTAATTTGTAAATGACCTTAGGGATGGGCTTGACCCATCCACAAGGCCAAGTGTAAATGGGCCCTAAAACTTGCCATTTAATGACTGTGTATGATTGAGTAGTAGAGAATGAATTATATTCTAGGTTTTTATGATTATATTGGTTGAAACTACTCCTGTTAATAATTATAGTTATGTTTTGGAAACTTTATATATGGTATAAGGAATGGGTCGAACTTATAATTTTGTGCTTGTAAATTTTATATGCATAAATGCTTTAACTATTATATTACGGAATGGTTTCTGGAGACAAGATTGAACTGAGTATTGAATGAGGAAATTGGTTTTACTAGTTTTGTTATAAAGTTATTTATAAACATTTCGAGTAGTAGTTTGAATATTTACATAATGACTATTTGATTGCATTCTTGTGAGAATAAAATGTATTTTTGAGCAAATATGTTCCTGAGTATCTAATATAGTTAGAGGATCGACTTAGTTTACATAAATTGAGCTTGTAGTTGTTATAATGTTATTATGAGACATTTGGTATTTGTGTTTTTAATTGGATATTTAAATGGGAACACTAATTTGGTGATGGATGTCTTAAGGTATTTGAATTGTTGTTTTAAAAACTTCTAGTTTGGAATGGATTGACTATAGGGTTTGTTAAACCTAAATTGTGAAATTGTGTGTGTGTGTGTGTGTGTGTGTGTGTGTGTGTGTGTGTGCACGTGCACGTGTGCGGAAGTTCAATGGATTTATTCCCATAATGACCATAAATTATATATAAAAATATATGTATATATATACATATAGTTTTTATATGTATTAAATTGAACTTATACAATATTTGACATTTTTCTAAGCTTGTATACACATATGTTTGCATATAAGTCTTGACTGGTAATAAGTTTATATTTGAAGTACTTTGTATAAAGCTTGTATCATGGTATTACAAATGTAGACACAGTTTGAGTACTTAAATAAGAAAAGTTATATTTGGGAATTTATAACATAAAAGGATTATTTGACATATAAGAATTTATAAAGAGTTTTCATAATATGGTAATAGGCTATAGTGTGGCTATTACGAGAAACAGGGAATTTTGTAGGTACTTGAATAGTAGTTTATGAAATATCTAAACTTAGTTGAAATTTGGATTGTTAAACAATAGATCATTGATTTTAATGGAGGATTAATTGATTATTATTGTTGCTTATATGTTAAATAAATCAATTGGGTTTATATAAAAGGTTGTATTTAATGTTAGTTAGCTTATTTAGAATAGATAGAGGCATGTGATAAAATTTATGGTATTTAATGATTTCCTTGTATTAATTTATGTTGTGGTATTTTTATATGAAAATCTATTGCCTTAACTTTTTATTTAGTATTATAAATAATTAAACAAATCTGGTATTAATGACTCTAGGCAAATAGGTGAGATGGACTTCGCTACTTACTTAGTACCACTAATAGACAAATTGAAGCTATTCAAAGGAGTTTTTTGTGTGAATTTGACTGATCTTGAGATTTGAAAAACTATATTAAAGCTTTAGCCAAAGTAATGTTTATGGTTTGAACATTATCAATTCACTTGTTTGATTTAGTTGGCATGTATTATGTGATATCATATTAGAATGAATTTCTTTATGATATACTGCATGTGGTAGTTATATTATAGCACACGGGTTTCTAGTTGACTTTATCGATTTCCTTACTATCCCTATTTGCCCAATTATGAAAGGAGGGCCATTCTTTTATTGGGAGATTGTGTGGGGGATCAATGGTCCATGGTTGGTGTGTAAGATCATTTGAATGATGCTCTCCCTCCCCTTCTAGTGGTCAACTGATAGAGGCTTTACTCATGATTACTTTTGGATATTAACGAGTTCATTTAGACTCATATGTTATATGGAACATGGTATATTTTTAATCTGATATTCAAATATGTAATATTAAATACTTGTACTATTTGATGTTAATTTTATAAAAATAACAATTGTTTGTTTATATTACTTGTTGTGATACTTAAACCAGCAGTGGGCTGATTTATTAATTTGGGTAATTTAGTATTATTCTATGTTTTACTTATGAAATCAAAATGATATTTTAATTACAGTGATCATTATCTAAATGAATCATATGTTTAACTTGATGGGTAATAGATTAGTTTTCATAAATGGTGAATTTAGTTAAAGATCATCAGTACCTATATTCAATTAACTTAATTTATTATTGAGTTTTTAAAAAATTACCTATTTCTTATTTAACCCTGAGGGGTTGTTATAATAGATTACCATAAAGCATTTGCGATAAGAAACTAGCTTGTATAAAGAGCACATAAAATAGATATAACCCTAAAAAAGCAAAAATAAAATAGATGTTAAATAAGTCTTGAGATGTTACCGCATTTTATTAAAATTAACTACACATGTTATTGGTTGATGCAAGATTACATGTGGATCCAGATGCCCTTACATCACTTAGGAAATCGATTAAATCTATTATTGCATAATGTGTATGGTTTGCATAGTTTTTCAAAAGATCGTGGATTTAGGAGTTAGAACTAAAATATTAGTGGGAACATAGTTAGGAATAGAAACATTAGGATCTTAAGAAACATCACTGATAAAAGAAGAGGTTTGAAAAATATGTTGAGATGGTCGGATAACCTGAGGAACAATAAAAGAAGCATTAAGGCCAATATGAGAAGACAAATATATAACAATAAGAGTGGAAGAATTAGGAGGGGGAATAATAGTATAAGTAATATGCAATGCATGCACATTATTGGGCATTCAAGAGGATTCTCTAGAAGGTTGAGCATTTTAAGAATTTAATGATCCATTATCAGTTGTAACATGTATTTCCTTAGTAATGATATCTTTAGCTTTGGTTTTCTTTTACACATCTAATATTACATTCCTTTTATTGAGATGTTGTTTGATGTGTTTTTGAAATATATCAAGTCATCCCTCTCTTTAGCTACATCAATTTGTTTAATATTCTAAAATCCAATAGCATCACTATCATTATAATTCATAGCATTGGCATTTGAATCATTTGAATTTTCATCATTCACATTATTTATATTTGTATTATTTATATTTTCATCCACATGTGTATCAATAAAAGGAATAATAATCTCATTGCCACTTTTAATTTTATTTTTTAAAATTTACATAAGTGCTAGTCAAAAGAAGTTCAACAAAATCAACAAGTTTAGAATTAAATCTATCACTTCACCTACGAGACTTAGATCTAATCTCCTTAGGTGACATAAGATGTAAACATATATAACATGTAAACAAGGATTTATAAGAATGCATAAGGATGTATATCTAATGATGTAAAATCAAGTAAGTTTAACCCTAGAAAGACCATATATATAATAACAAGACTTAACCCTATAAGGGAAGTAAGTATACAAATGAATGTGGGTTTAGAGAAACCTAGGAAGAATTAAATCCAATATGCAATATAGTCAACAATCTAAACCTAGGGGGGAGCAAGGATAAGTGCAAGTAATCATGGGTTCATAAAAATATGTAACCCTAAGGGATCTTGGTTCACCAAAATATGAAACCCCAAGGTTGCATGCAACAAAACACAGGTTCACCAAAAAAAATTGATGAAAAGTGGTGTAAATCATGAACACTACACTCAACATCAAAAAGGAGGTTGCACAAGATAAATAAAATGTAAATACAATAATATAACAAAAAAAACAAATATAAAATGTGTATAAATAGGGGATTAAAAAACATTTGAATTAACAAGATAATTCATAATGAAATACCTCAAATATGACTCGCTTATGCATTTTTGAGGCTAAAAGTGAGTTAAAATGGGTTCAGACGTGGTTTTAGAGTAAACCCATAAACTTTGTGTTGACCAAAGAACTATAAAAAATTTGCCAAAATCAAATAGCTTTATTTTGGTTTTGACCAATGATCCATACATCCCTTCTCAAGGATAGCGATACACTGCTACCGCGTGTCTGACCGGGATCACCTCGGGTGCTTCAGTCCCTAGGCCATATAGTGGTCTGGAAGAGGACCCAGATCACTCTGGAGCTTTTGGCATGATGACCAATCCTTCTATTGGTATCAGAGCTAGGTCTCGAGGTTGAGTCTCGTGGAAGATGGTGGGCATGATCCATACATCCCTTCTCAGGGATAGCGATACACTGTTGCCACGTGTCTGACTGAGATCACCTCGAGTGCTTCAGTCCTTGGGCCATATAGTGGTCTAGAAGAGGACCCAAATCACTACAAAGCTTTTGGCATGATGACCAGTCCTTTTATTGGTATCAGAGCTAGGTCTCGAGGTCGAGTCCCATAGAAGCTGGTGGGCATGATCCATACATCCCTTCTCAGGGATAGCAATACATTGCTATCACATGTCTGACTGGGATCGCCTCAGGTGCTTCAATCCCTATGCCATATAGTGGTCTGGAAGAGGACCCAGATCACTCTAGAGCTTTTGGCATGATGGCTAGTCCTTTTATTTCATGATCCATACATCCTTTCTCAGGGATAGTGATACACTACTACCACGTGTCTGATCGAGATCACCTCAAGTGCTTCAATCCCTGGGCCATATAGTGGTCTAGAAGAGGACCCAGATCACTCTGGAGCTTTTGGCATGATGTCTAGTCCTATTGGTATCAGAGCTAGGTCTCGAGGTTGAGTCCCATGGAAGTCGGTGGGCATGATCCATACATCCCTTCTCAAGGATAGCGATACACTACTGCCACGTGTTTGACTGGGATCACCTCAGGTGCTTCAGTCCCTAGGCCATATAGTGGTTTGGAAGAAGACCCAGATCACTGACCTTGAGACCTAGCTCTGATACCAATAGAAGGACTGGTTGTCACGCCAAAAGCTTTAGAGTGATCTGGGTCCTCTTCTAGACCACTATATGGCCCAGGGACTGAAGCACCTGAGGCAAACCCAATCGGACACATGGCATCAGTGTATCGTTATCCTTGAGAAGGGATGTGTGGATCATGCCCACTAGCTTTTATGAGACTCGACCTCGAGACCTAGCTTTGATACCAATATGTATCGCTATCCCTGAGAAGGGATGTATGGATCAAGTGATCTGGGTCCTCTTCCAGACCACTATATGGCCCAGGGACTGAAGCAACTGAGGCGACCCCGATCGGACATGTGGCAGTAGTGTATCGTTATCCCTGAGAAGGGATGTATGGATCATGCCCACCAGCTTCCATGGGACTCAACCTTGAGACCTAGATCTGATACCAATAGAAGGACTGGCCATCACGCTAAAAGCTCTAGAGTGATCTGGGTCCTCTTCCAGACCACTATATGGCCCAGGGACTGAAGCACCCGAGGCGATCCCGATCAGACACGTGGCAGTAGTGTATCACTATCCCTGAAAAGGGATGTATGGATCAACCAAAATTGTATAGTTGTTCCTAGCAAATTAAGGCTTGATTTTGGTCACAATGTTTGATCCTAGCACATGATGTCAAATTCTCTTGAAAAAATTATAGTGCCTCCATCTATTTCAATTGATCAAAAATGTCTCTATTACTTTTTAATTGAGTTTTGTATCATCCAAAAAATTTTTTCCTTTCTCCAAACCCTAATCTACTCCAAGAGACCTTGAAAAAGCATAAAATTTGGTGTAGTTAGGAGGGGTTTACTTCAGTCAAAACCTTATTCTTAGATAGTTAAGCAATCGAAACCTATATAGTCTGAAAGTATTCCAATTTAATGTGAATATCTTGACCCTTATCAATATGTATGAGATGTATGCCTGTATTATATTTTATATCTCTTACACTATTTTTTCACTTCAAATTTTGGTTCAAAGGGTGCCTACACTTTAATAGATGGCAATAGTAATACAATACATTGTGAAACCTAGGATATGAATTAAAATCCTTGGTCTCCTTGTGTATTTTTATATCTTATATGCATGAGAATTCTTGTATATATACTTATAAAATTCAAATCAATACCCTATTTGTGTGCAAGCCAACAATTAAATAGGTGGGAAAACCTATAAACAAGTCATAAAAGACTAATAAATATAGGAATATGGGTCACGAGACCCACAACACACAAGTGCCTAAGATTGAAGCGCTTTATCTTGAACATGATGATAAATCAAATGGAATTATCTTGGCCATGACCAGGATCAAACAACATGATCCTAATACATTGAATGAGATCCATAAACAATAATTTAGATAGAATTTAGATAGTATGGAAGCATCAGGGGCTGTACCAAGCCAAATATATAGTCAATATATAGGTTTTCAAGTGTTTTAGAATGAATGGTAGCATTATAATTGAACCAAAGTGATTTTAAAGTAATTTTTTAAGGATAACACAAAGTAAGTAAAAGATATATTAAGCTCAACATAATGTAAAATTCACCAATAAGAGTGTAATCTAAACCAATGATCCATATACACAAAAGCAAACAAATACCGTAGTGTTATTACTATTTGTTGACACTAAGGGTAAATTCCACTATGGAATGGGAAAATAAATTGAAAAAATAGATCTAAGATAAATATAATAAATTGTAGTAATTAGAACTCCATAATGTAATCTAATTGTGAATTGAAAGCTTTAACTATTAATAATTGATATATCAAATGAAAGAGATGGTTAGAGAGAGGTAAATGACTACAACATACATATTTAAGTTATGTATTTGACTTATGATGATAGAAATATATTTCTAGGATTGATCAAATTGAAACCTCATAATTTGACTACAATCTATAAGGTGACCAAAATCATGGACCCATGACAAAGATAAGTGCCAAAATCATGAATTGATTCAAATAGGTTTATGCCAATTACAATTTCCTATTACAATTAATGCAATTTGGCAATTTTGGATCTAAAATTTTATATGATACTTTTGTAAATCTAAATGACTATAAATTTGGCATCTCTTCAATAAATAATTGCAATTACATATCTTGCATGCTCAAAATCAAGGCTCACTTTAATTTTAGTGCTTTGTGAGTGATCCCAACCCAGATAAGAGAAATAAATTCACCTCATCTCCCTAGATAATCAAATGCATCAATATGATTTGTTATGACTTTATTTTAGTACAGTGTATAGGCACAAGACTTAAATTGATGATGAAGGCAGACTTGAATCAATGTGCAAGCTCTTTGATAAATGTGCAATGGATATACTCAATGTGAAACTTAATAAAGAAATTCTTATGTGGAATTAATTGATTAAGATATATGAAATGATTTGGGGTACATTTTAATATATAGGCTCCATATAGAAACATTTACACATAAGTTGGCCATGAAAAGTAGTGAGAATTGACAATCAAGGCACAAGAAATCGGCTTAGGAAAAAATGACTCAAAAAAAGTGAGTGACCAGAATTATAGACCCATGATTACAAGTATTCAAAATTTTTGGACCCAAGATTATGGTCATGTTCAAAGAAGGGTTTAAAATAGAGATCAAACTAGCTCAAAGATGACTAAATGGATCATAATGCAGACAACTGATGAGACTAAGGTGTTTATAATTAAATCTAGATTAAACAAGGTTGTGAAGGGTTAATGCCTAATAAAAATGTCTAAAAATATCTAAATGTACATAAATATGCCAAGAATGATATATCATGACAAAGACACAATGAAAAAAGGTCTTGTACTAAAATTATGTGTCTACATATTACCCTAATTTTATACATGTGTATAAATTCATGTGTGCATATCAAACTAAAACAAAAAAAATAAACACGTACATGAATATCCCCTGATAGGTATGGAAAGCATAAGATTAAGGATTATTTAGCTCACATAATCTCATGTCAATAACTCAGGTGTACCTACAAGTTAATAATAATGAATACAAGTAGATCAATTTCTTGGTAAATTGGTGTCAATGTATTTAAATTAAATAGAACTTTTAAAATGAACAAGAATGAATACACATAGTGGTATGTAAGCCATGTTGCCATTCTTACAACTTGGGTGTTATAACTAAAAAAATGAAACTTAGAAGTTCATGGATGAAACTTTAGTTTGTGATATTAAAAAAGTACACAAAATATTGTAGATCCACTTGGTCTCACTGCAATGAGGCAATAACAAATCTAATTCTTGGTAAAAGAAGCAAAAAAATCTTTTGGCTCCATTTGAATCTATAACTGGTAGTATAATATCTAGATATATTCCCCCTTTGTGAGGCAAGGGATGGTCCTATAAATCATCCATATCAAAAGAACTAATTAAACATACCATGTATAATATATAAAAGTAAGTATAATTGATATAACCATTGAAATTCCATTTTTAATGCATATATGTAACCATATAAATATATTATCATGTAAGGCTCAATAAGAATATGTGATCCATGTGAGGTTGGCTATAGGAATATGGGACCCATGTGAGGGTGAAATAATATGAGGGACTGGCAAGTGATATGCCCCAATAATATCTAGTAAAAAGGGATAAATAATATTCCCCAATGTGGTCAAGATATAACATTATAGTATCCAATGTAGTGACTACCATATGACTAAGTGTATGGAGGATAATGTGATTAACTAATATAAGCAATGTAGGAGAAATAGGCACATAGGTGTAGTAATCTTCATGTAAGTAAGATAAGATCAATGATTCTAATGGAAAGTGTATGAGTATGATTCCCCCAGTGGCAATGTAAAGTTTAGGAACGTGTAGGTATGATGTTTTTAATGGCAAGGTATAGATAATAAGGTCTAGGTAGGTGAGGTATGATTACCCTAATGGCAAGGTATAAATAGTAAGATTTAGGTAGGTGTGGGCATGATGCCCCTAATGGTAATGTATGCATATAATTCATGATGAAAGGGAGCAATATTATGTCCCAATGCAACCACAATGAGGGACAAATGATTTTCCTTGATGTAATAATGTGCCCCTAGGAGGGCTATATATAACAATCAAACACACATACAATAGTAGTAATATACCCCAATAGATGCATGTTAGAGAGCATGGAAATGAAGTAAATAAGTATAGTATATCACAAATAATAATGTATATGATATAGATCATGTCACAAAAGCATACATTATCACATATTGTAGACAATGCAATCATGCATAATCATGTAACTGCACATATAATAGACATAACCATCAAGAAATAAATATGACCCATGAGTGATCAAGGATATGATATGACAACTAGAGGATCTTATATTGACAACATTGGACAAGACATATATAAGCCACACACATAAATATGATCACACACATGCAAGCAATCAAGCAATCATAGGGCACACAAAAAAACATGCAATTTTCCATGTAACTAGCATAATATATCCATGTAACGTGGTATACAAGTGTAAGCTATAACAATTTATGTATAATAAATATTATAAATCTCTATGTGAAATGGAAATTAGGAAAGATAGAACTTGAGACCCTTTAAAAAAATGTCCCTGGTATATGCATGCCTCCAATACGATAATGCCCTTGAGTGTTTGGGTAAGGTAGGTACATATCATCTGTAAATCCATGATCATATGTAACCTGTATATTCTACATCCATCTCACAATATACCATGAGAAGCACATGTGTAATAATGGATATGTAAATCTCTAGCATAGGTAGACAATCATGATATGTATGAACTTAAAAATATAAAGGCAAAGAATATTTGATTTCAATGTTTTTATATGTTTTTGTAGTTTTATCTTTTTATATAAGAATAGACCAAGAAAGAAAGAAACTAAGGTGTGAAAGTAATAAGAAGCAAAGAAAGCTCAATCAATTAAGAAAATCAACCCAAGTGGCACAAACTAGAAGAATTAAGAAGAGGAGGATTCCTACTAACCTATGAATTCCCTTGAAACTCAATGCATGTTATGGATGAAGGCCTTGATATATATATGATGACAACATTGCGAAGTATATATAGGTTTTAGGAATGTTATCAACAACCAAAGGGAAAATGGACACAACAACATAGAAAACAACATAAACCAAGGGGCTAGAAGAATGTTAATGAAAATCAAGGCAATATTATATATGTCAAACTGAGAAGGAACATGATGTAATGATCAACTAAAAGGAGAAGTCACATGAAAGGCATGACACATAGATGAAAGGAGAAAAGAGATAGGCTAGCAAATCTAACTTATAATCCCATCTAAATTTATACAAAGTGAGGATCATAAATGTGAAGAGTTAGATGCATCACTATAAGTACCGAACATGTGATCATGAGTTATGTTGACCCTAAATTTTCTTTAAGTTTTCAATAAATAAGCCTAAGTATATAAGGATATGATTATGACACACTCATCCATATTGAGCTATCTTTTAAATAAGAACCAAACATGGTCCACATGGAATGGATGGTGCACAAGAAGGATGATGCACAATGCATATAATGAAATAAATCCAACAAATTAGCTAATGGAACTTATCTTTAATATAGGAAAATGGAGTAAACAAATATGATATGTGTTAGAAAATTAATAATCTAGGAAGATAAAAGAAATATGCAACTTCACAGATAGGTGGATAAGATCTAGGAAAGTATTTTCCTAGATGCACAGCCAGTTGGCAGAAAATATGAGTTGGTAACAACTAGTAGGGGTCCAAAGAAACATATAAAGGACCTTGGCCTCTCATTTTAAAAAAAAAAAAATCTAAGTAAGAACCATACACATTACATGCTTTGAATAACTGAAAGAAAAGTAATGATTTATTGTAAGGTTTGCCAAATTCTATAACCATGAGGGAAAATGTAATAAAAAATAAATATTTGTAGCATTTGAATGCCTTGAACATGAATATAATGGTAGTTTTATACAAATATGATGTTCTTTCTTGTAAATAAGGTGAATTGAATGGAATGAAACCCATTTGAAATGTATGTGTAATGTGAATGGTTGGTGTTAGGGTTTGTATGTTTCTTTGCATTGTAGACACTATTTCTATCTTTTTATATCACCTATCTTTTACACTTGGAAAACATATCTCATGGATGTACCTTCAATTTCTAGACCTTTATGTTGTTGAAAGGCTCACATGCATTATCTCTTTGTGCCAAATTACTTATCTCTTGGTTCGTCCAATGTTATTTTGATGAATCAAACCTTTTATCATGCTCAAAATGTTATAAACATGCTTATCTTCTATTTCTACAAGTTTTAGACCTGTATTTATTTTCTAGCTACCTGAATGCTTGCATCCTAGTCAAACACCGACATCAATGCAATTGTCCTACCCCAATGCTAGTTTCTAGTGCCCTAAAGTCATCTAATTTTCAAATGAAACATATCCCTATGTTTTTCCTAAGTGATTTAATGTGAGATATTATCCAAAAGGATTGGGATAAAAACATGATTAATCCCTATTCATTCCTCACCTAACACAAACATAACAACTCACAAGGCAAAATATCAAAAGCATTCAATCAAGAATTCAAGTGAAAAAAGCTTCTTTATTTTCTCTTATTTCCATATTAGTCTAGGAATAACACATCTACAGGTCTAAATTACTGAAGGAATATCCCATAAGCCATATTTTCCAAGTTACAATCTAGGTCACTCTATGTACTTACTTATCACACATTCATCTCAAGGCACACACAAGCTGATACATAAGGGAGAACTACATGAGTCTAAGGCCCTCTTACAAGTAGTGTATATTTAGGCAACACCCACTAATAGAGTAGCCTTTGGGGTTAGCTCGACACTGTGAGCCAACTAACCCATTTTTCCCATAGCCACTATGAAGATGATTAACTAGGGTTTTTGCTATTTGACAAGGAGTAATATCCCATGATCTAAATCTGAGCACACCAGATTGAAGGTGATATAGAATGAGAATATCCCAAGTGGTCACATCTAGATCTAACATGTATTCTTTACTAGACTCTTGTATCTAATTTGATAGAAGTGTCGATGTAATAGTCTGAGGTCAATGCAAGTGTCCAAGCCTACAAAAGTATAATTTCCAAAATCATATCACTGATCCATAATTTAGATCTAGTTTACTTCCAGTCCATTTCATATCATATTTGAATACTCATAGTATTCTAGTTAAGTATATTATTTTCATTATCATTGTAAAATATAACATAGTTGTACTTTATATTTTTATCATATTTCATTATATAAATTTAGAAAATTGTTTATTTGTGTTTATAAATTAATTGGATTGCTAGAGAGATAGTTTATTACCCTTGTGCCCCATGGTATCTCTACCCCTTTAACCCTAGATTCCCTAATCTACATTTTAGGATATTAGAGTTATGGGTCATCCCCATATACCAACAACCCTCCCCTTGAGAACCTTACTACTTCATATATCTAGTGGGGGCACAAGATCTATATTCACACCTTTGTTCCCTGAAACTAATATTGCCACATCTTACATGGGAAACTTAAATAATTCAACCCAGTTTTTGGTTTCAATGCCTATATCTATCCAACCTATGGATACACCTCCTTTGGTGACTTCTTAAATATTCAACCTTAGAGACCAAGAGGTGCAAGCTCTTATTCAAATTATAAAACTTGTGAAAACTAGGGTTACAAATATTGAACAAAATTCTATGAAATCACCTTATGTTATTGATTCACAAGAGGTGTTTCATAATTCTCTTACAATAGAAATATATTTACACCCCTTGCCAACCAATTTTATTGCACCTAAGTTCACATTTTATGATGGCAAGGGTGATCCTGAACAATATATTTAATCTTTGTATGCAACATGCCTTGATTATGCCTCCAATGATAAACTTCTGACCAAATTAATTCCATGGAGTTTAAAAGAATATGATTTAAGGTGGTTCTATGATTTACCAATCTAATCAGTAAATGCATTCAAACCTATTACAGACTAGTTATTATCACACTTCTCTATCAATATTACTAAAAAAATTTGCCATGCCCAAACTATAAAAATAAAACAAGGAACCAAAGAACCTATCAATAGTATGTATTTAGGTACAAAACAATGTTGGATAAAATGACCAATCCAATGGTGGAAAAAGAGTTACAAGACATATTCAAGAAAAGTTTGCTTGCCAATTACATAAGTCCATTGTTTTTAAAAAATTCAAATCTTTCGATGACTTATGCTACATTATTCACAATCATGGAATGAAACTCATCTCAATGAATAAACTTAAGTATGTATCGAACACACTGACTAAATCTACATCTAATACCAAGTTTGCTATCAAAACAAGTTACAAGATAAAAAATCCTAAACCTAAAAAGGAAATAACTACCATGGTTAATGTGGTCTCACAAAAACCTAATCTACTTATCTTATCCAATACACCAAGGAGACAATTTACACACTTACCTAAGTCTCATGCTTCATTACTCTCACAGCGTGTAGAGTGTCACCTCGTATCTCTCCCTCATTGTATAGAGGTTGATATGAATAGACCTATATCCAAAGGGTATGATGTGAATGCTTATTATGATTATCATCATGGCCTTAGGCATTATATGAACATATGTTCTACCTTGAAGCATAATATATAAGACCTCATCGTTGACCAAAAGATTACATTTGATGATCCTCCAAAGGAGTCAGGTTCACAACTTGGTGATCACCAAAAATAGAAAACATTAAACAATCTTTTGTAAGACCATTTTAAGAAAGATCTAGAAGTGCAAATGGCATATAATGCACATCCTCATATATCACATTATGAGAACCCATTGGATGGGATTATTGGTACTTATACATGGTATACACCTCCTATGGTTTAGAAACCCTCTATTACTTTTGATGACAATGAGATTAAGGATGATGACTCAGATCTTCATTCTTTATTTATTCAAGCATACCTTGATCACCAACCTATATGTAGTGTTATGATTGATAATGGTGCAAATGATAATGTTTGTACCATGACATTACTTGTGAATTTGGGTTATACCAATCACGATTTATACCCTTTAACCAAATCAATTAGAGCATTTGATGGGAACTCACAGTAGGTTCTTGGTGAGATTGACTTACCTATACAGGTGGGTCTCACACATGTGGTTACTACCTTCTTAGTTATACCTTCCATGGGTGTCTTTGTTTTGTTATTGGGACAACCTTAGATACATAAACTTTGAGTAGTACCTTCTATAGTGCATGGGTGTGTTAAATATATTTATGCCAATTAGGTAATTATAGTTTCTATAATTCCATATGAACTTCCACTTGAATAAGAAAAAATTATGCCTAGGCAGTTATCTATCAAACCTATTAAGGTTAATCCTATGCAAAAGGGTAAGCAATGGGCAATCCCCTCTCCTAGGTGGCTAGTAATTGAGAGACCATTACATCAAAGATCCACAATGGGTTCTACAGAATCCTCATATATTACACACTATCTTCAAATATTCAGAGTGCATGAACATGTTCCTATTATTGTCATTCAAAAGATGGGTTCTATGAACCCCCATCCCTTCTATTGTTTCTTCATGACCACATAGTCATATTATACATAGTAAATCAATACACTTTCTACAGTGTCAAATTTTACACCTATACATGCTCCTTGGTGGTACTACCAATTTATTACACCAGGTGCCTAGTGGGGAAATACCTATGAGTATTCATTTGATGAGATCATAAGATAGTCCTTTCATATCAAATATGGTAAAAATACAAAAATAATAAATAAAAATCCAAAAATCCAAAACTATTTTTAGTATTTACATGTTCTATTATATCATTGGCATATATATTATTAGTTCTAGTGGATAGCGTATCATTTATTCCTATATACACATGAGTTTCATGCATATTTTGAGTGTGATATCGTCATACACAGATATATGATTTGTGTAATTTTGGATGTTGGGTGTTTCCTCTACTCATGTCATGTCGAGATGCCCACTTAATCATGATACATCCAGGTCATATCATTTTACATTGTCATGTTTGAGATTATAAACTTACACATGCATTTATCCATGCTTATATCTTTCATATTGTACTTGATATGCTATGTGTTGGGTGAATATTTTGTCACCAGCTAACTGATGGGAAAAATAGGTTGTTTCAACCACAGCATAAGGAGATTGATCAACCAAATGTGCAGGTTTACCACATCAAAAGGGGACAAATCTCTCCTCTCATTAAGGGGAGGTTCCCTATAACTATGAGGTACTATATATTATATATAAGCTAAAAATAACACTCAGGGGTAGGACAACACCATCCATATCTTTTTTTTCAGAGATGATGTTCACAGATATAGGAGAAATCTGGTGAAAATACTTTAGGTACTTCTCTTCTTTTAGAAGTGGTCTGCAGCAAACAGCAGGAATTCTTTTTGGTAGTGAAAGTAAATGTAATAGGGTACAATAACCAGCAGAATGAGGTGTAACACAAAGTCTCCACCTCAACTGCCAAAGAGTGAAATACGAAGGACAATGGGGGCACAAAGTCATCCCAAGATCCTTTACATAGAAACAAACTAAAAACACACACACTAAAGATAATTGTGGCAGCACAAAGTCTCTCCACAGTTGGCTTCAAGACACCTTCTTCATTACTCCCACTAGCTCTACTTATTTAATTAAATAGACAAGAATGCATTCAAGAAATAGACATAAGAGCAATTACCTCAAAAAGACAAGCTATTCCAGCACAAAGTCTGAAAGGTCACTTGCTTTCTCATTCAAATAATGAAAAATGATTAACAATCTGAGCTCAAAGTCTCAGTAATGCCTTTCAATTTATGCAGAGTTTTGCTTCTGATAACCAAAAGATCACCCTTGCATAAAATAAGAGATTACAATATATAGTAGCCAAGAAAGACTTGGTGCTTTGTTTCATGGAATGGTTCATACTGCATTTAATGCCTTGAATGCATTTTCAATTTTGACAAGGGGCCATGCTGGAATAAGGCATCGACCTTAACTATGGCATGTCAATTCATCTCAAATGTCTCCTCCGAAGTATAGGCTGCATGGTCCTCTTCCTAATATTTGCACAGCTGTCCACTTTGCCTTTACTCGATGGATAAAAATAAGCCGCGTCCTTGATTTGTTCACGCTCTCTGATGTCCACCTGGTGGACTGTTTCACCAACTAGAAATAACTCTTACACAATTATTTTTGGTCTTTCTGCATCATTTCCCCTTTTTTGTTGTATTTTGTCTCTTCTTCGTGATTTGAGCTCTCGGGTTATCTCTTCCCTTTTTGCTGGCTCTTTCAACTTCTTTGGCCAGTCGCTGAGTTTGTTTTCAGGTCTGCACCACATTTGAAAATAAATAGGCATTTTATTACCTTGAATTTGATGTCTGTGGGGACGTCATTTGTCACTTGGTCACTTGAACCAACATTGAACCTTGAACTTTTGAACCATGAGAGTTCATTGGTTCAATGGTTCAACAGTTCAAGCAGTCCTATTGGCTCCTTGGTTCAATTGCTTCTTTGGTTCAATCACTTCCTTGGTTCAATCACTCCTTTGGTTTAATCACTTTCTTTCCTTTTCTGTTGAACCATCTCTTCGAACTTGTCTCTAGAATCTTCCGCTTCCTCCTTTCGCTCGAAGCTCCCTTTCAAACTTTGAAATTCCTTAAACCTTTGAAATTTTAACCATTTTGGTTCAAAGTTTAACAGTTCATTCTCTTTCTCAGAATCTTTTGGTCCTTCAAAGTTTTTGGATCCTTTTCTCTTTTGTTAAACTCGTTGAACCTTTGAACTTTGAACTCTTTTGGTTCAAGGTTCAATGGTTCAATCTTTGTTCTTCAAATCCTTTGTTCTTCTAAGTCTCTCAAACTTTATTGAACTCATTGAACCTTAAACTTTTGAACCATTTTGGTTTAAGGTTCAATGGTTTAAAGGTTCAATCTTTCTTCTTTGAAGTCTTCTTTCATTTAAGTCTTTTGAAGTCATTGAACTTTTCGAAGTGATTGAACTTTGAACTTGCCGAAGCGCTTAACTCTTTCAGTCTGCCGATGTCGTTGAACCTTTGAACCTTTGGAGGCGGGGTTCAATGGTTCAATCTTTTGTTTGAAGCCTGTCGATGGGCCTTTTGGTTGAACCTCAACGTTGAACCAACCTTGAAATTGCCTAAGTGTTGGGAACTTGTTCCTTTGTGAGAGCTCACCTGTTGAAGTCATTGAACCTATTGAACTTTCGAGTCCCTTAGCTAAAAAAGCTTGAATAATTGAAGAATTGGAGTGCTCAGAACATTTTTTGAGAAGGGAAGACAGAATTTTGACCTACGGGACCAAAATAGTTGATATGTTGTCCCCAAAAATGAGTGACAGATTTTGAAAACAACACTATGTACTTAATGTTTTTTGCTAACACATATATCCAAGACTACTATGATATGTTTATGTTGGTTTCTTATGTTATATGATCTTTTTTATGCATTTCCTTGACTGTCTTATCTTACTTGTGGAATATTTTAATATGCTCCATTGTTTGCAACTCCCATTCCTTCATTTGCCTCTTTGACATTTGAATATGTCACTACATATTGTATGGACATTTCAATATATCATTCTTATTTTTGTGGATATTTTAATAAGTTATATCCCTTCGATTGTGCGACATTTGAACATGCCCCTTGTTTGAGGTCTCTTTAGACCATTGTCTTTTGATTTGATTTTGAGTGCCCTTGTGTGTGTGCTTGATTACTTGTTGAGTATGTACTATTACTATATAGATATTTTCATGATCTATATCATGCATCTTGGGACTTTGATGTGATCACATTTTTCAAGATTTAATTATACATCTACCTAAACTTGTTTCTCCCATATGCTATATGATATATTCACATTTTGCATGCTTATATTATCTTTTTGAGATAAGGTAATTATCATTTGCTACTTCCCCTCACCTCAAAATAGGGGGCATATTAGTGGGGGCATGTCATAAAGACATGGTTTCCATATTTTTCATAGTTCACATATTTAGATATACATTGGGGGCATGTTTTGGAAACATGTTCTCCACAATCATACTAGTTCCTAGTTTTAAATATACAGTGGGTGCATGTTTTTAAACATGTTCTCCACACTTACACCATTTTTTAGTTTTAGATTATAATGGAAGCATATTATGGAAACATGTTCTCCACACTTGCATAGTTTTTAAATTGACCAAAATTCATTGTTATATGATTAAGACACACAATTGTGGTAGAATTATATATATTGGCACCCTTTTCATACCTAGGTTTTAGCATGAGACATACATAAGATGCATATGTTATGAAAAGGGTGAAAATTTTTCAAAATCAAATAATCTTTCATATTTGAAATATTTTATGGACTTTAGCTCACTAGGTTGGACTATTACAAATTGTATTGAGCCAATCTACTATAGTAGTTGGTTCACTTGTTGGTATGGTTGAGGTGATTAAATCACTCAATATTTCCAAGTTTATAGGTTGGAATTGATTACATCATCTAACCTCACCATATTTATAGTGTGAGTTGACTTGGTTCACTCATGCTCACCAAGTTATATGCATGATTAGGTTACACAACTGAGCTAATCTCAATTGTTGGGTGTCAACTCACATTTTCTTCCAGTTTGGGGACATGTGTCCTCCAATATTTCTATCTTTATTCAATTTCTATATTTTATATTTGTCTTAATCTCAGTCCTAATACTTCTTAATCATACATCTTTTTAAATCAAATTGTTAAAAGGTAAGGCAGTTGCATCGATATATAGGTGTACTCCTAAACCTTACTCTTTCAATTTCAATCATTTCAATGATTTCAATCTTAGATTATATGTACTGATTATATATTGTAACATGTTCTTGGTTGTAAGTCAATCACCAACAAATCACTCAAGTTGGACTCATATAAAGGCAAGGTGTGTTATACACACCCAGGTATGCATTTATTTTATTTTAAACTATCAATTTCATTTCTAGATTAAAGGAGGGGGGATGTATACACTATATTTGAATTATAAATCAACTCCATATTATATAATTATCAAGTATATATCATGCACATACCTTTAGTTTATAGACCTTCCCACTACCAAAAGGATCACATACACTACATATCTATGCCAAATTACTTGTCTCTTAGTCTGACCAATGTTATTCTAATGATTCAGACATTTTATCATTTTCATAATGTTATAAACTGACTTATCTTGTATTTCTTCAAAAAAATTACGTGTTTGTTTTTATCTTCCCAAATACTTGTGTCCCAGTCAAATGCCTTTATCGACATAGGTGTCCTACCCCAATGCAAGTATTCAAGACCCTAAATTCATCTAATTTGCAAATAAATGTATACATATGGTTAGCCTAAGTGATTTAATGTAAGATGTTCTTCAAAAGGATTGGTATAAATACATGATCAATCCTCATTCATTCCTCACATAAAATAGAACTAAAAAAAAATACCAAAAGCATTCAATCAAGCATTCAAGTGAGTAAAGCTTCCCTATTTTCTCTTATTTCAATATCAGTCATGTTGGGTGAATATTTTGTCACTAGCTAACTGATGAGCAAAATAGGTCTCTTCAACCACAACATAGGGAGATTGATCGGCCAAATGTGCAGGTTTACCACATCAGAGGTGGATGAATATCTCCTCTCATCAAGGTTAGGTTCCTTATTACATATGAGGAGCTATATACTATATATATCAGCAGAAAATAACACTCAGGGGTAGGACTACACCATCCATCTCTCTTTTTTCAAAGATGATGTTCACAGACAAAAGAGAAATCCTAGTGATAATACTGAAGGCACTTCTCTTCTTTCAAAAGTGGTCTTGCAGTAGGGTACAGGAGTTCTTTCTGGTGGGTAACCAATAGGTAACTGGTAACAAGGGTGCAGTAACCAGCAGAATGAGGTGCAACACAAAGTCTCCACCTCAGCTACCCAAAGAGTGAAATACGAAGGATAATGGGGGCACAAAGACATCCCAAGATCCTTTACACCAAAAGAAACTAAAAACACATTGAAGATAATTATGACAGCACAGTCTTTCCACAATTGACTTCAGGACACCTTCTTGATTTCTTCCACTAGTTTTGCTTGTTAATTTAAATAAACAAGAAAACTTCTACGAAACAGACATAAGAACAATTTCTTGGAATAACACAAGCTATAATAGCACAAAGTCTGAAAGTAACTTGCTTTCTCATTCAGATAAAGAAATATGATCAACAATCTGAGCTCAAAGCCTTAGTAATCGCTTTTTAATTTGGGCAGAGTTTTGCTTCTATAATAGAAAAGATCTACTTTGCATAAAACAAGAGTTTACAATATATAGCACCCAAAAAGGATTGGTCCTTTATTCCATGAAATGGCTCATATTGTGGTCAATGCCTTGAATGCATTTCAAATTCTATCAAGGGGCCATGCTTGGAACAGTTCATCAGCCTTAACTGTGGCATGCCAATTTATCTTATATGTCTCCTCAAAAGTATAGACCGTCTGGTCCTTCCCTTCTTATTTGTGCAGCTGTCCACTTTTGCCTTTACTTCATGGAGAAAAATAGGCTGCATCCTTAAATTGGTGTGCTCAAAAGTCTACTGGATGGACTGTTTCACATACTACAAATAACTCCCTTGTAGATATTCCTAATCTTTTTTTATTGTTCTCTCTTCCTTGTAGCAATTTGAGCTCTCAGGCTCTCTTTTCAGCTGGTCACTTGGTTCATCCTTCAAGTTTCGCGCTATATTTGAAAATTTAACGGATATTCCATTACCTTAAATTTGACGTCTGCGGGGACGTCAATGATTGTTGGTTGTTTGAACCATATTGAATCATGAATCTTTGAACCTGTGGAAGTTCATTGGTTCAATGGTTTAGGTGATCTTTCTCAGCTATTCATTTTGTTCCATCGCTTCCTTTGTTTATTCACTTCTTTGCTCTTTGGTTGAACCATCTTTTTGAACTGGTCTCTGGAATCTTCCACTTATTTCCTTTGTCTGGAGCTTCCTTTGAACTGTTGAACCTTTGAACCATTGAACTTTGAACTCTTTTGGTTCAAGGTTCAATCGGTTCATTCTTTGTTCCATTGTTTTTGGCTAAGTCCTTTGAAGCCTTGAAATTCCTTCGACATTATGTCTTTGAAACACCTCGAAGGGAAGGTGTCCCTTCAGGTCTATGAGAAAAGTCCATTTTATTGGTGCCGAGAGCCCCCTACAAGGGTACCTGCCCTTTGAGGTCCTTCGAGTGGTCTTCAGGTTAATTCATTCAGACAAAATGTCTAAATAAATTCCTTCAGACATTTTGTCTGAAGGAAACCTTTCCTTTGCCTTGTCTGCTTTTCTTCGGGCTTTTCCTTTCGGGCGAATTCTTTCAGACTTTTTATTTGAAATAATTCGCCTTATCTTTGTGAAATTCTTCCATAAAAAATCTTTCTGAAAGAATTCTTTTGGTTCCATTACTTGGTAATTGCTTTAGACAAAAATCTAAAGGAAACCTTACCCTTTCGGCCTTCTCTTTGATCTTTGAACTAATGTTCCCTGCCCTCCGCAAGGGCACCTACCTTTAGTTCACTACCCTCCGTAAGGCCATTTTTTCTTTCGACTTTGGGCAGCCCTTTGAACTGAGCGTTTGAACCGACCGATTGAACCAACTTTGGTTCAATGGTTTAATGATTCAATCTTGTGTTTGAAGCTTTCTTTTCTTTTAAGTCTTTTGATCTCTTCGAACCCATTGAACCCGTTGAACCATTTTGGTTCAAGGTTCAATGGTTCAATGGTTCAATAGTTCATTCCTTATTCTTTGAAGCCTTATTTTTTTCTAAGTCTTTCGAAGCCGTCTAACTTGTTAGAGCAGTTAAACTTTGAACTTTTGTCGAAGCGTTTAACTTTTTTAAGCTTGCCGACGTCGTTGAACCTTTGAACCTATTGAATCGTTGAACCTTTTTGGAAGTAGGGTTCAATAGTTCAATGGTTCAATGGTTCAATCCTTCCTTTGAAGCTTGTTGATGAACATTTTTGGTTGAACCGAGGTGTTGAACCAATCTTAAAATTGCCTAAGTGTTGGGAACTTGTTCCTTTGTGAGAACTCGCCTATTAAAGTCGTTGAACATGTTGACCCTGCTAGTCTCTTAACTGAAAAAACTTGAATAATGAAGAATTTGAATGCTCAAAATAATTTTTTGAGAAGGAAAGAGATAATTTTGGCCTACAGGACCAAAATAGTTCATATGTTGTCCCAAAAATGAGTGATAGATTTTGGGAACAACAGTTGGCTTCAGTTGAGGAACTTCTTTCAGTTGAAAACTTGGAACAGCTAAGGGGAGTAGAAACTAGAATCTCCAATGCCTTTAAGTATGCCATTGGGCTACGGAGTCATGCTACCCAAAAAAGAAAGGTGCCAAAAATGAAAATGAAAAGCACAAAATAGAATTAAAGACTATACAAATATACATATGTACAGAGGATCTTATCTAATACTTCAAGAATTGAAGTGCTTCAGATGCTGGCCATTGTGAGGTAGAGAAAAGGGCATGCCATCTTGATAATTCAATAGGAAAATATTTTCACTATTGAGTTGATGGATAGTAAATGGTCCTCTCTAAAGGGAATCAAATTTTCCATGCATTCTCTTTGGTTCTCTTCTCTTGTCCCACAACAGGACTTGATCTCCAATCTGGAAATCATAGTTTTTTGCTTTCTAGTTGAAGAGCTTCTTCACCAGACTTTGATGTGCAGCAATTCAGTCCACCACCATAGTTCGCTGCTCATCTAGCTCAGTCAAGCATATGATCCTCTTATCAATGGAGCTTTCATATGTCTGATCTTCGACTGCCTTAGCCAATTTCAATGCTGGCAATTCTAGGGTGATTGGTATCTCAGCATTGAGACCATAAAGAAGTTGGAAAGGTGACATACCAATTTACCTCTTGGGTGTAATTATGTCTGCCCATAAAGCATCAACCAATGCTTTATGATAGGTTAGTTGGTTGTCATCCACTAGCTTCCTGATAATGGTCACCAGGTTCTTGTTGCTCGATTCTGCTTGTCCATTCCCTTGTGGAAAATAATCAGAATAGTGGGAGAGAGTACTCTCATTGTAAAAATAGAACTGAGTAATCTCTTGGAAAGAGAAACAAGTTGTGTTGTAATCTTGGTTGGGACCCCAAACCTGGAAATAATGTTCTCCTTAAATAAATTGCACACTACTTCTGAAGTAGCATGCTTGGTTGGAATAGCTTCCACCCACTTGGTGAAGTAATCTGTGGCTGTGAGGACATAATCATGTCCAGCACTTGAAGATGGGTTTACAGCACAAATGAAATTGATTCTCCATTACTAAAATGGCTCTTCTATCACCACTGGCTTAAAAGGCAAAGCAACTAATTTGGGTCTTCCAATGAACTGTTGGCATAGTTCACATCTTTGTACCTATTTGTATGCATCTTGGAACAGAGTAGGCTAGTAATACCTAGCTCACAGAATCTTATGGGCAGTTATAGGAGAAAAAAATGTCCTCCACAGGCCAGATTATGGAAAGACTTCAAAAGTTGGTTATGTTGCTCTTTATCCACACAACAAAGGAACACTCCATCAAAGTTTCTCTTATACAGGTTGTTGTCCTAGAAGACAAAATTGGTAGCTTTAAACTTGACAGCCCTCCTTTTTTTACAAGACAAGTGAGCAAGACACTCACCATAAGTAAGAAAATGAGCAATATTTGAATACCACTCATTCATGGTGGAGATAAAGAGGACTGTTGGTGAGTCTTCAATTTCTTCTTCTCCATGCTCTGTTTCTTCTGGTCTATTGTCAACAATCAATTGGCATAGGCCCCTTCCCCGCACCAGCTTCGTTGGTTTGATGACTAGATCAAACTCCTAGATTTTAGCAATCTAATTGCCTCTATTCATTCCAAACTCTTGCTGAGTTAATATGGATTTGACCATGGTGTCAGGAACCAGCGCAGTAGTGTGTGAATTCAGCATGTAAAAGCATAAATACTTCACTGCCTTTACCACTGCATAAGCATGCTTCTCCATGTTTGAGTATTTCAGCTCATAAGCTTTGAGAGGATAGCTCATGAAAGAAATGGAAGATTCTACACCTTCTTAGTTTTGTTGAACTATAATTGTTGAAAGGGTGTGTTTAGAAGCATAACTATACACTGTGAAATCCTTGGTATAATCTAGACAAACTAGAATTGGGGCATGAGCAATAGCAGTCTTAATGTCTTAAAACACCAATTTGCCTTCGTCATTCTAGCTAAAGATGGTTTTTTCCTTCATCATGTTTACAATGTGGTGAGTCTTCTCAGCAAACTTGGAGATGAACCTTCATAAAAATTTCACTTTTTCAAAGAAAGAGTGAGCTGTAGTCTTATTTGTGGGCAGAGTAAGCTCTTAGATGGACTTGACTCTGTCTAAGTCAATCTTTATGCCTTCTCAAGATACAATGTGCCTGAGAAGTTTCACTTTCGTTACCCCAAAAATAGACTTTTTAGGATTTAGAGAAATGCCATTCTAGTGGCATCGTTCTAGCACTTGTTGCAAATGGTGCACATGATCAGGACGATGCTTGGAAAAGATTGTTAAATCATCCAAGTAAATTATAATGAGCTTACCTATTTCATCTTTGAAAGCGAGGTCCATTGCTCTCTAAAAAGTGGTGCCAGTATTTATTAGGCCAAATGGCATTCTTTGATAGGCAAAGGTGCCCCAAGGTGTGGTGAAGATAGTCTTATGCTGGTCTGCTTCACCAACTTCAACTTGATTATACTCTGAGAAGTTGTTCAGCATTGATAACATCTCTAAACCAGTCACTATCTGAAGGACTTGATCCATGATGGGCAAAGGATAGTTATCCTTTAAGGATGACTTATTCAAATTTATGAAGTCTATATAGAGGTGAATTTTTCTATTCTTCTTCCTCACATGTACTATGTTGGCAATCCATGTGGAATGATAGATTGAAAAAATTATCCTAGCATTCAGCATTTTTGTATTTTAGACAGAATAGTACTTGATATCTTCAGATTGTACTGCTTGGATTTTTTCTTGTAAGACACTAAATCACTTTTGAGAGGTATGTCATGGCAGATTTCTTCAGGCCTGAGTGACTTCAGATCATCATAGGAGTATGCTAAGGCATCCATATAGCGGTGAAGTAGAGCAGTGAACTTGAACTTCTCTTCTTGAGTGCAACACTTTGAAATGTTCACCATCTTGGGATTTTCCTTGGTACCTAAATTTACTCAATCAAACTCTTGGGAGGAGCTTGAATCTGTTTGCTGTTGTTTGATGAACCTATCATGTTTGTCAAACAGCTTCTCAAAGGAAACCAGGCCTTTTGGGATTTTATTTTCTTTAAATTGCAGAAATTCTTCACTTACATCTGCACTTGATTCAGGAGCCGATTCAAGCTTCTGAAGTTCACTGCCTTCGAAATAAAGATGTTCAAAGCTATCTTTTTACTCCAAAAAGGCAATGATTTGGTTATCATTATTGAACACCTACTAATGATTGGCATTATCAGGCACACTTGGTTGAAAGACCAGTTCAATAGTGTACCTATCTCCTTTAAAATCAAGGTGAGGGACTAGTAAAGTTATTGAAACAACCAGTGCATCAGCTCAGTCATTGAATTCTCTAGGTATGGCAGAGATGTTGAAAGTATCAAAGCTTTCAATTTGATCCTAGACTAAATTGTGGTAGTGGCACAATCTCTCATTTTTGGTTTAATACAGGTTCTTTACCTGACAAACCATCAGTTCAGCATCTCCTTTGGCATAAAGGAGTTTGATGCCTTTGTCTTGAGCAACCTTCAATCCAAGGAATAGAGATTCATACTCAGCTGTGTTGTTGGTGTTGCTAAACTACAACTTATATGAAGACGAAAAAATATCTCCTTGAGGAGATATCAACACAATCTCAGCTCCTAAATCAGTAAAGGAGTAGCTGCCATCGAATTCCAGAATCCATACCTCATCAAACATTAATTTTTTCTTAGACTCTTCTTCATTTGGAGGGGAGATTCTTCTACACTTGTACTGTGCTCCACCAATATTTCTGTTTTTTCATCTAAACCAATTTTTAGGTTGATACATTTGGCAATTTTGCTAGATGCCTCATGGACTTCCTCTGTGGATAAAAAGCAATTACCCATACTTGAAGACTCAAATAGAATTTGAGCTTCAAGTGCTGATGTTTGAGTGACCACATATTTTGTTTCCTTCTCAGGGAGCAATCTTTGCATAACGCCTTTGACTGGGATCCTCACCTCGAACAAGTCCATGCTTAATTTGCCACCAACATCCTTACAAAAAAATTAGCTAAGAAGGATGTCGTATGATGTTGGAACATCAGCCATCAGGATAGTCATCTTGATTCTTTTGTCTGGGAATGCTGCAAATGCAAATTGGGCATCCTTAATTTGTCTCAGTAGTGGCACTTATTTGTTCTCCATGGAGAAACATCTACCAAATGTCTTGGTCAGTGTGAGACCAAGGGATTCCACCACTTTGATAGGCGTGACATTGTCAGATGTGTTGTCCCCCAAAAAATATCACTCATTTTTGGGACAACATTTAAACTATTTTGGTCCTACAGACCAAAATCCTCTCTTCTCCTTTCAAAAATTGTTCTGAGCATTCAAGTTCTTCATTTCTCAAGCTTTCCAAAAATCTACGAACTCTACAGGCTTGAATCTACGAACTCTGTAGGCTTGAATCTACGGACTCTGCAGGCTTGAATCTACAGATTCTATAGGCTTGAATCTACAGACTCTGCAGGCTTGAATCTACGGACTCTGTAGGCATGCTCAAATCTATGGACTCTCAAGGTTGGTTTCTACGAACTCTACAGGAAAGAAACTGGTTCAACACTTAGCCAAATAACAAAGAATGAATCGATTGGACCATTGAACCGTTGAACCAAAGTTGGTTCAATCGGTAGGTTCAAAGGTTTAACCAAAGCTTAGAAAGATAAAGGAAAGAGTGTTTGAGCAAGACACAGAATAAACCAATGAACCAATTGAAATTTGAACCAAAAGAGTTCGATGGTTCAACATGGTTCAAAAGTTTAAAGGCGGCCTCAAGAAAAGAGAGAAGCAACATGGATGATTTCAAAAGCAAGTTCAAATGAAAGTGATGGTTCAACCAAGGAGCAAGAAAGTGATTGAACCAATAAAGCGATTGAAGCAAGGAGCCGAGAAGGCCGCTTGAACCATTAAAATAGTCAACCAATGACGTCCCTGCAGACGTCAAATTTAAGGTAAGGGAATTTCCATTGAAATTCAAATAAAGCACAGAACTTGAAGGAAGAACCAAGTGACTGGCTGAAAAGATAACTCGGGATCTTAAATTCCAAGAAGAGACAAAGCTAGAAAAGACAAAATTGGAAAGAGGACAAAGAGGAAAATATCTACGCAGTAGTTATTTCGATAGTTGGAATAGTCTGCGAAGTAGATTTTCTAGCTTACAAAAATTAAAGACGTAGCCTGTTTTTACTCCCATGAAGTAAAGATAAAATGGACAGCTACACCGATATTAGAGGTGACAGACCAGATGATTCAGACTCGAGAGAAGACAGATGGGATGAAATGACACGTCATAGTTAAGACATCTGCCTTATTTTCAATGCAATCCTTTGATAAACTTGGAAATGCATTCAAGGCATTGAATGCATAGCATGGGCCATTCTATAGAAAACAAGCGTCCAAGTCTTTGTTGGAGTGCTATATATTGTAATCTCTCATTTGTTACAAAGGGGACTTTTTATTTTACAAGAGCGAAACTCTGCCCATTTTGAAAGAAAAAAACTGAGACTTTGAGCTCAGGTTGTAATTTCATTTCCATTATTAACTGAATGAGAAAGCAGGTTTTTCATAGACTTTGTGTTATTCTGACTTGTGTCATCTGAAGGTGTCCTTATTAATTTAATTTGGTACGCAGAATTAGTGAAGGTAATAGGGAAGTGTCCTGAAACCAACTGTGGGAAGACTTTGTGCTTTCACAATTGATTTCAATCTGTGTTTTCCTTTTCTTTTTGTGTTGAGGATTATAGGGTGACTTTGTGCCCCCATTATCCTTTGTGATATACTCTTTGAGTAGTTAAGGTGGAGACTTTGTGCTCTATTTCATCCTGTTGTTACTATGCCCTTTTGATCACTAGTTATTTCACTATTTGAAAGAAACTCTTGTTGTTTCTTGTAAGGACACTTCTAAAAGAAGAGAAGTGCCTTCAGCGTTTATATCCAAGATTTTCTCTTTTATCTGTGTGCATCATCTCTGAAAGAAGAGAGATGGATCATTTGTCCCACCCCTGTGTCTTACTTTTTGCTTATTTATATTGTATATAGCTCTGCATATTTAATAGGGAACCTCCCCTTGATGAGAGGAGAGATTTATCTTTGGTTGATGTAGTAAAGCTGCACACCAAGATGACCCATATCCCTATGTTGTGGTGATAGGAACTACTTTAGTCACCAGTTAGCTGGCTGACAAAATATTCACCCAACAGTTTTTGGCAACTCCATTAGGGATGAACGTGCAATCTGAAGTCTCAAGTTTTAGATTGAAGTAGTCCCTACCCTTATCCATTACATAGTCTGGCGACTTCGTTCCATGTCTTACCCACTATTATTAGCCTTACCATCCTCCATCTCCGTTTCCATTATTTTACCTAGTCTACAAAACCAGAGTCACTGAAAAAGAGTGTGCAGTCTGAAGCCTCAAGCTGAAGCAGGGCCAGTTCTTTTCCATTTTTGTCCTGTAATCTAGCCATTCCACCCAGATGCGTTATCCCCATTTTTCATAATCCCATCATGGCAGTTTGAGGCCCCTGGGGTAACTCTTTTGGCCCACTTAATCTAACTCCACCCCTGCATGAGCTACCACTCAGTTCAAGAAAGAATTTCCCCAAATTTTTTGGTGATGTGAGAGTTCACCCTGATGAACACATTACAACTTTTAGCATAGCTTGTGGTGTGATAGGGGTGGAATTTCAAGATGTGGTAGTCAAGATTTTCATGGAGACACTACAAGGTGTTGCTGCATACTGGTTTTACCATCTGCAGACTGGATCAGTGACTGGTTGCGACACTATCAAAGCTAAATTTGAAGCTAGGTTCAGGCTAGCAGAGGATGCACATGCCTTGCTAGCCTAGCTCACACAAATGATGAAGGCGCTCCATGAGCCTATGAGGGACTTCATTGCCAGGTTCAACAAGCTAAGGCATAGGATTCCCATGATTGCTTAGTCGACACCTCAGAATCTCATGTGTTTCTTCATCAACTCACAGCTGCCTGAAGTGAGTTTTCTATTGAGACGGGCTAGACATATAGACCTTGAGGCTACTCAGGACTTGGATACTGAGGTATAATATGACCTTATCTTGGTAGGAAAGATAAGGAGAGACCCTAATAAAGGTAAATCCTCTTCATCTTCTAAGTATTCACCTGTAGTCACCACTGACCCAATGGTACAAAAGCTAGCAAATGAGATGCTAGCTCTCAAAAAGCAAATGGCGCAAGGGATGTCATCTGCTCTTGCATATAGAGATATGCCTAGAAAGACATTTCAGAATTAGGCATACCAAGGCAATGCTCCCAAGAATCAGGGATAGCAAAATTGCCTTCCTCTTCCACAGAGGAACCTCGCTATTAAAGCACCTCCAGCCAACTCAGCAATTGGATATTTGGAAACAGAGCATGATTTCTCTTTCCATCCTGAGTTTAATTAAGAAAATAACGCTAATCTCTTCACAGAGGATCAAGAAGACTCAGCTAGAGACTCCATCATTGGTTTCCTGGATTACCAGATGAACCCAAAAGTGAAGGTGATGCAGATGAGGGACCATATGCTATGTTCACCCGATCCCAAAACTAGTCAGCTCAACAAGCTGATAAAGAAAAAATAGAGAAGCGACCTCAACCAGAAATTTCAATTGTTGAACATGGAACCACTCTGTCTTTCCAGCCAAATGACCTGGTGGTTGCTAAAGAAGTAAGTATTCCAAATAGTTCTGCAACTTCTACTTCAATTTTGCATTCCAGTCCTCCCACCCCTCCCAAAAACCAAAAGGATAAACTCCCATCCTCTGTGCCTAGTATAATTCAGTCATTTGACATAACTAATCATGTCAAAAAGACCAAAAGTCAAATGACTGAATTTGAAGTCCTATAGTCCAACCCCGATCAGTTGGACAAGTTGGTACAAGATGTCAAGACCTAAATGTTGGCCCTTGAACCTCAAATTTTGTTTGAGTTTTCAGGCAGGGGTGATTACTTCTTGACCATGAAGGACGTCCATGTTCCTAGAGATGAAAGTCTGGTAGGTGGTTATCCAGGAATTGATTCAAACCAGACATCAGAAGGATTGGCAGGGCGCAGTACAAATGAAAAAAGGTCTTCCATCTCTAATGAAGAGAAATATGATAGAAGATCTATTTTTGGTGATGTTTGGATTTGAGAAATGGATGGCAGCAATTCCTCTACAGGTGTTGGGGCCAAGTTGGTGTTGATATCTCCTAAGGGGGATATTCTTCCTTCTTTACATGAGTTGCAATTCAGCAACACCAACAACACTACTGAGTATGAATCTCTGTTACTCAAATGGGGAGCTACTTGAGACAAAGGAGATGATGAGCCGGTGGTTTGCCAGGCATCTGAAGGGGACAATCAAGACATGTGTTGGACTGAACTATTAAAACAGCAAATTATGGTAATAGACCAGGCTATTGCCCATCAAAATCAAAAAAAGAGACTCCACAGGAGAACCAAAATTCATGGTTCTCGGACTAGAAAGCAAGTCTTGCCAAGGGGCAGCAAGAGAAGAGAACCAAGAGGAAGACATAAGAGATTGAATTCCTAATGGAGAGTTCCATTCACTCGTCACCGATTATGGGGGCAAAATGGCTTCTTGCTAGTTTATCAAGATAGAAGGCCATTTTCACTGCCTCTCAAGGGGCAGCATCTGAAGTACTTCAATTCTTGAAGTACCAAATAAATTCACCTATACATTTGTATATTTGCAAAGTCTTTGTTTTATTTTGTGCTTTTCATTTTTATTTTTTGGAGCCTTTTTTTTGGGTAGCTTGACTTCATAGCCCAATGGCACACTTCAAGGCACTGGAGATTTTGGTTTCTACTCCTCTCAGCTGTTCCAAGTTCTCATCTGAAGGAAGTTCCCTAACTAGAGCCAGTTGTTGTCCCCCAAAAAATATCACTCATTTTTGGGACAACATTTGAACTATTTTGGTCCTACAGACCAAAATCCTCTCTTCCCCTTTCAAAAATTGTTCTGAGCATTCAGGTTCTTCATTTCTCAAGCTTTCCAAAAATCTATGAAATCTGCAGGCTTAAATCTATGGACTCTGCATGATTGAATCTACAGACTCTACAGGCTTGAATCTATGGACTCTACCTTGAATCTACAAACTCTACAGGCAGGCTCAAATCTACGGACTCTCAAGGCTGGTTTCTACGGACTCTGCAGGAAAGAAACGGGTTCAACACTTAGCCAAATAATGAAGAATGAACCGATTGGACCATTGAACTGTTGAACCAAAGTTGGTTCAATCGATAGGTTCAAAGGTTCCACCAAAGCTTAGAAAGATAAAGGAAGCAGTGTTTGAGCGAGACACAGAATAAACCAATAAACTGATTGAACTTTGAATTGAAAGAGTTCAAAGTTCAATGGTTCAACATGGTTCAAAAGTTTAAAGGTGGCCTCAAGCAAAGAGAGAAGCAACATGGATGATTCCAAAGGCAAGTTCAAATGAAAGTGATGGTTTAACCAAGGAGCAAGAAAGCGATTGAACCAATAAAGCGATTGAAGCAAGGAGCCGAGAAGGCCGCTTGAACTATTGAAATAGTCAACCAATGACATCCCCGTAGACATCAAATTTAAGGTAAGGGAATATCCATTAAAATTCAAATAAAGCGTGAAACTTGAAGGAAGAACCAAGCGACTGGCTAAAAAGATAGCCTGGGAGCTTAAATTTTAAGAAGAGACAAAACTGGAAAAGACAAAAGCAGAAAGAGGACAAAGAGGAAAATATCTACACAGTAGTTATTCCGGTAGTTGGAATAGTCTGCGAAGTAGATTTTTTAGCTTGCAAAAATTAAAGACGCAGCCTATTTTTCCTCCCATGAAGTAAAGACAAAATGGACAATTGTGCCAATATCAGAGGGGACAGACCAGATGATCCATATTCAGGAGAAGATAGATGGGATGAAATGACACACCATAATTAAGATAGCTGCCTTATTTTCAATGCAGTCCTTTGACAAACCTAAAAATGCATTCAAGGCATTGAATGCACAACATGGACTATTCTATGGAAAACAAGTGCCCAAGTCTTTCTTAGAGTGCTATATATTGTAATCTCTCATTTGTTACAAAGGGGACTTTTCATTTTACAAGAGCAAAACTCTGCCCATTTTGAAAGAGAAAAATTGAGACTTTGAGCTCAGGTTCTAATTTCATTTCCATTGTTATCTGAATGAGAAAGCAAGTTTTTCACAGACTTTGTGTTGTTCTGACTTGTGTCATCTGAAGGTGTCCTTGTTCATTTAATTTGGTACGCAGAATTAGTGAAGGTAATAAGGAAGTGTCCTGAAACCAACTGTGGAAAGACATTATGCTTTCACAATTGATTTCAATCTATGTTTTCCTTTTTTTTTGTGTTGAGGATTCTGGGGTGACTTTGTGCCCCCATTATCCTTTGTGATATACTCTTTGAGCAGTTGAGGTGGAGACTTTGCGCTCTGTTTCATCCTACTATTACTACACCCTGTTGATCACTGGTTATTTCACTATCTGAAAGAAACTCAAGTTGTTTCCTGTAAGGACATTTTGAAAGAAGAGAAGTGCCTTCAACATTTATATCCAAGATTTTCTCCTTTGTCTATGTGCATCATCTCTAAAAGAAGAGAGATGGATGGTTTGTCCCACCCCTGTGTCTTACTTTCTGCTTATTTATATTGTATATAGCTTCGCATATTTAATAGGGAACCTCCCCTTGATGAGAGGAGAGATTTTTCTCTGGTTGATGTAGTAAATCTGCACACTAGGATGACCCATCTCCCTATGCTATGGTGATAGGAACTATTTTGGTCACCATTTAGCTGGCTGACAAAATATTCACCCAACAAGATGCACCATAATCTATTATGCAATTGTTTAATTGGTGTCCATTTATCAGTAGGGAGACAAAATAGTTCAGTCCTCTTGGGAGCAACAAGAGGAGTAATGACAAGGTTATTCTTGGTAGATGTGTTCTTGAGAGGATCATGAGTTACCTTTGAAATTACTTGTCCTATAGGGATGGCTTGGTTCCTTACACATTAAACCAACTTATCTAACTACTCAAGGTTAGATTGTAGGAATTAGAAATTTAAATTTTGGTTTTCTTTATATGGTCAATTATGTCAAATGTCTAAAATGAACTAGGAACAGAAGATGGGAGTTCATCCTTTTGGTTTTTTGGAGGGGAGGACTGGTCTATGAATTTGAAGTAGAAGGTGTAGAGATGCTTGATGTACTTACCTTTCTTGCAATCACCGGGTCCTTTGGTTAGAAAGGTAGAGTGGTTCCCCACTTAGCAATTTAAATTGTTGTTTAAAGCCACTCCTCTATTTTTTCTTTATCAGCTTGTTGGACTCACTAGTTCTTAGACTGGGTGAATACAGCATATGTTCTATCAGCTATTTTACCTTCACTTTTGGGTTCATACTGGTAATTCAAGAAACTAATGTTGGAGTTGTTAGGGTGTGGAGCTAAAAGCTTCACCTTGTTGCAAACATGGAGGTTTTTGAGCGTATGCAGTCGCCAGCGTCGGCAGGCCACAACCGACGTCAGTCAGGGGAGCGCAGAAGGAAACTAGCATCAGCAGGAGATCGGCCGGTGTCGATCACCTCCAGTCAGGCAGGGACCAACGTTGGTCGCCTGTGGCAGTCAGAACTGTTGTTGACAAACAGTCAGTTAAGTGAACGCGTAGTTTGCATGATGAAGACCAATTCGAGTCTTTGAGTCGCTTGTCTAAATTAGTGTCTGCATGAGATCTATATAATAGACTCATGGGCTGTATTGTTAAGTGTTGAACTTGTAGAACCCAAGTAGAACTTGGAGAGTTCTTCCCATGGTGGAATCAAGTAGGATTCCTCATGTATGTAAGATTAGGTTTGATATGCAGGGTATTGCAGGATCATGGTGGAGATCTACATGTGATAAGTAAGATCAGGTTGGTCTGCAGGGGTGTGTGTATGCGAGGGTCAAAAAGAAGATCAGTGGGGGAGCAAGATTAAGGTGATAGCAATACATCAAGATCAGGATCATGGTGAGATCTACTTGGAGTACCAGTTTGTACTCGGTTGTACTAGATATATAATGAGGTGAACAACAGCTTGTGTTAACTGTGTGTTGTGACCTATGAGAGAAGATTACTCAGGTAGGAAGATTACTTGGAGCCCTTGAGGAGGAAGCCTCACAGAGGTGGAAGAAGAGTGTGATCTCTTTGTTTTAATTTCCTTTGTAATGAGTTGAATACAATTATGTGTTGCCTCTCATATTCTGTGTGTTTTCTCATTCATAGTTATTTGTTCTTTTGGTTATTTCTGCATGTTTAAGTTACTTATACAAAGGTAATCATGTGTGCTCTTAATTTTAACAAGTTGTGTCAGAGCTTTGGGGAACTTAGGTCCTATCAAATGGTATCAGAGCGAGATTGGATGTTCTCAGAGCGAGTTTGACTAACAGATGGCCAGATCTGGTTAGTGGTTTGTTGATTACAGGTTACTCACAGGGGTTTCTGATTGAGTGGGAGTATAGCAACAGCAAAAGAAGGTATGCTGAGAATAGAGAAATTTAGGCACAAGATTAACACCACAAAGAGTGTGGTGGGTTGTCTTCAAGTGGCAACTTGAAGAGGAATACAAGCTAGGATGCAAATTAGACAAAGTACTAGTATGGGTACAGGTGCAGTTGTTTATCTCCAAGTGGGAGATTGTTAGGGTGTGGAGCTAAAAGATTCACCTTGTTGCAAACATGGAGGTTTCTGAGCGTATGCAGTCGCCAGCATCGACAGGCCACAACTGACGTCAGTCAGGGGAGCGCAGAAGGAAACTGGCATCGGCAAGAGATCGGTCGATGTCGGTCACCTCCAGTCAGGCAGGGACTGACGTCGGTCACCTGTGGCAGTCAGAACTGCTGTTGACAAATAGTCAGTTAAGTGAACGCATAGTTTGCATGATGAAGACCAGTTTAAGTCTTTGAGCCGCTTATCTAAATTAATGTATGCATGAGATCTATATAATAGACTCATGGGTTGTATTGTTAAGTGTTAAACTTGTAGAACCCAAGTAGAACTTAGAGAGTTCTTCCTATGGTGGAATCAAGTAGGATTCCTCATGTATGTAAGATCATGTTTGATATGCAGGGTATTGCAGGATCATGGTGGAGATCTACATGTGATAAGTAAGATCAGGTTGGTCTGCAGGGGTGTGTGTATGCGAGGGTCAAAAAGAGGATCGGCGGGGGAGCAAGATCAAGGTGATAGCAATACATCAAGAGCAAGATCATGGTGAGATCTACTTGGAGTACCGATTCGTACTCGGTTGTACTAGATGTACAATGAGGTGAACAACAGCTTGTGTTAGCTGTGTGTTGTGACCTATGAGAGAAGATTACTCAGGTGGGAAGATTACTTGGAGCCCTTGAGGAGGAAGCCTCACAGAGGTGGAAGAAGAGTGTGATCTCTTTATTGTAATTTCCTTTGTAATGAGTTGAATACAATTATGTGTTGCCTCTCATATTCTATGTGTTTTCTCATTGATAGTTATTTGTTCTTTTGGTTATTTTCGCATGTTTAAGTTGCTTATATAAAGGTAATCATGTGTGCTCTTAATTCTGACAAGTTGTGTCAGAGCTTTGGGGAAATTAGGTCCTATCAGGAGTCACCAGCTAATTCTTCTTCTCCCTTTGTAAAGAGATTAGCGTCATTTTATGTGTTTAACTCAGGCTGAAAGGAGAAATTTGATTCTGCTTCAAGATATCTGACTACTGAATTGGTTAGAGGTGCTTCAATGGCCAATTTTCCCTGAGGGGAAGGAAGATGATTTGGCTGCCCTCAATTCTTGACAGCATGGCCTTAGTATGACTGATTAGAGAATGTCCTCCTTGGTATATCTCTGTATGAAGGAGTAGACAACATCCCTTGTGCCATTTGCTTTTTAAGAGCTAGCAACTCATTTGCCAACTTTTGCACCATTGGATCAATGGTGAATATAGGTGAGTATTCAGAAGATGAAGAGGTTTTACCTTTGTTAGGATATCTCCTTATCTTTTTTGCCAAGATAAGGTCATTTTCTACCTCAATAGCTAAATCTTGAGCAGTAACAGGATCTATCTGGCCAGCCCGTCTCAGTAGAAAACTCACTTTAGGTAGCTACGAGTTGATGAAGAAGCATTTAAGGTTCTCAGGTGTTGGGTGAGAAATTATAAGAATCTGGTTCCTCAACTTGTCAAACTTGGAAATGAAGTCCCTCATAGGTTCATGAGGTTCCTTCTTCATCTGTGTGAGTTGGGCTAGTAAGGCATGCACATCTTCTATAAGCTTGAACTTGGCTTCAAATTTAGCTTTAAGAGTGTTCCATTTTGTCACAGTCTGGGCCTGTAGATAGTAGAACCAGTCTGCAATAGCACCTTGCAATGTTTTCACAAATAGCCTGACTGCTACATCTTCATACTCCATGCCAATCACACCACAGGCTATGTTGAATGTAGAAATATGTTCATTAGGATGAACTCTTCTATCACCAAATAATTTGAGGAAATTCTTTTTTGAACTTCATGGTAGCTCATGTAGAGGTGGAGTTAAATTGAGCGGGCCAAAAGAGTTACCCCAGGGGCCTTGAACCATCATGATTTGATTATGGAAAAGGGGGATAACAAATATGGGTGGAGTATGTATAGGCAAAGCTCTACTAATATTAGAAAAAAAGGCTCTACCTTGTGTTGGTGACCTGGTATGGGTAAGAGGAACACTATTGAATCGTTGAACTTGAAGTTGGAGAGGGAAAAAATTAAAATTGCTCTACTGCACCAGCTCAAAAATAGGGTCAAAAAAACCTTGAGTTCTCTGGCTTCTAGTATATTATGGGGTTTCCAGATTATTGAATAAAAATGGGAAAGAATTGGCTCTACTTCAGCTTGAAGCTTAAGGCTTCAAACTACGTGCTCTTCCCCAGCAGAGTTGCCAAAAAATGATTGGTGTGGAGTTGGGGGAATGTGGTAAGGCTATAATGATAATGGGTAAGACACATACTAGAGTCACCAAAGTATATAATGGATAAGGGTAGGAACTGATCGTTCGATCCCCAGTGGAGTCATCAAAAAACTATTGGGTGAATATTTTTTCACCAGCGAACTGATGAGCAAAATAGGTCTCTTCAACCACAGTATAGGGAGATTGATCAACTAAATGTGCAGGTTTACCACATCAGAGGTGGACAAATCTCTCCTCTCATCAAGAGGAGGTTCCCTATTACATATGAGGAGCTATATACTATATATATAAGCAAAAAATAACACTCAGGGGTAGGACTACACCATCCATCTCTCTTTTTTTAGAGATGATGTTCACAAACAAAGGAGAAATCCTGGTGATAATAATGAAGGCACTTCTCTTCTTTCAGAAGTGGTCTTGTAGCAGGGTGCAGGAGTTCTTTCTGGTGGGTAACTAACAAGTAACTGGTAACAAAGGGTGCAGTAACTAGCAGAATGAGGTGCAACACAAAGTCTCCACCTTAGCTGCCCAAAGAGTGAAATATGAAGGATAATGGGGGCACAAAGTCATCCCAAGATATTTTACATAGAAAGAACCTAAAAACATATTGAAGACAAATGTGACAGCACAAAGTCTTTTCACAATTGACTTCAGAACACCTTCTTGATTACTTCCACTAGTTTTGCTTGTTAATTTAAATAAACAAGAAAACTCCTAGGAAACAGACATAAGAACAATTTCCTAGAATAACGCAAGCTATAATAACACAAAGTCTGAAAGTAACTTGCTTTCTCATTTAGATAAAGAAATATGATCAACAATCTGAGCTCAAAGTCTCAGTAATCACCTTTCAATTTGGGTAGAGTTTTGCTTCTATAATGGAAAAGATCTGCTTTGCATAAAACAAGAGTTTACAATATATAGTGCCCATAAAGGCTTGGCACTTTGTTCCATGAAACGACCCATGCTGCAGTCAATGCCTTGAATGCATTTTCAATTCTGTCAAGGGGCCATGCTTGAAACAGTGCATCGGCCTTAACTATGGCCTGCCAATTTATCTTATATGTCTCCTCCAAAGTATAGACCGCCTGGTCCTTTCCTTCTTATTTGTGCAACTATCCACTTTTGCCTTTACTTCATGGAGAAAAATAGGTTGCGTCCTTGAATTGGTGTGCTCAGAAGTCTACTCAGTGGACTATTTCACCTACTAGAAATAACTCCCTTGTAGATATTCTTGATCTTTTTGTATTGTTCTCTCTTCCCTATAGCAATTTGAGCTCTCGAGCTCTCTTTTCAGTTGGTCACTTGGTTCATCCTTCAAGTTTTACATTATATTTGAAAATTTAACGAATATTCCATTACCTAAAATTTGACATTCACGGGGATGTCAATGGTTGCTGGTTGTTTAAACCATATTGAACCATGAACCTTTGAACCTGTGGAAGTTCATTAGTTCAATGGTTCAACGGTCCAGGTGATCTTTTTCAGCTGGTCACTTTGTTCCATCGCTTCCTTTGTTCATTTGCTTCTTTGCTCTTTAGTTGAACCATCTTTTTGAACTGGTCTCTGGAATATTTTGCTTCTTTCCTTTATCTGGAGCTTCTTTTGAACCATTGAACCTGTGAACCATTGAACTTTGAACTCTTTTGGTTCAAGGTTCAATCAGTTCATTTTTTGTTCCATTATTTTTGGCTAAGTCCTTTGAAGCCTTGAAATTCCTTTAGCATTATGTCTTTAGAACACCCTGAAGGGAAGGTGTCCCTTCGGGTCTTTGAGAAAGGTCCATTTTCTTGGTGTCAAGAGCCCCCTGCAAGGGTACTTACCCTTCGAGGTCCTTCGGGCAGTCATCGGATTAATTCCTTCGAGTTAATTCCTTCAGACATTTTGTCCGAAGGACCTTTCCTTTGCCTTGTCCACTTTTCTTCGGGCTTTTCCTTTCGGGTGAATTCCTTTGGAAAAAAGTCTGAAGGAATTCCTTCAAACTTTTTGTTCGAAAGAATTCGCCTTGTCTTTGTGAAATTCTTTTGCAAAAAATCTTTCCGAATGAATTCTTTTGGTTCTTTTACTTGGTAATTTCTTTAGACAAAAATCCGAAGGAAACCTTACCCTTTCGGCCTTCTCTCTAATCTTTGAACCAATGTTACCTACCCTCCACAAGGGCACCTACCTTTAGTTCACTTCCCTCCACAAGGGCACTTGTTCTTTCGGCTTTGAAGCAGTCCTTTGAACCGATCGTTTGAACCGACTGATTGAACCAACTTTGGTTCAACGATTCAATGGTTCAATCTTGCATTTGAAGCCTTATTTTCTTCTAAGTCTTTTGATCTCTTCAAACCCATTGAACCCGTTGAACCCATTGAACCATTTTGGTTCAACGGTTCAACGATTCAATGGTTCAACGGTTCATTCCTTATCCTTCGAAGCCTTCTTTTCTTCTAAGTCTTTCGAAGCAGTCGAACTTGTTGGAGTGGTTGAAATTTGAACTTTTGCCAAAGCGCTTAACTTCTTTAAGCTTGCCGACTTTGTTGAACCTTTGAACCCGTTGAATCATTGAACCTTTTTGGAAGCGGGGTTCAATGGTTCAATCCTTCCTTTGAAGCTTGTCGATGAACATTTTTGGTTGAACCGAGGCGTTGAACCAATCTTGAAAATGCCTAAGTGTTGGGAACTTGTTCCTTTGTGAGAACTCGCTTATTGAAGCCATTGAACCTGTTGAACCTGCTAGTCTCTTATCTAAAAAAGCTTGAATAATGAAGAATTTGAATGCTCAAAACAATTTTTTGAGAAGGGAAGAGATAATTTTGGCCTGCAAGACCAAAATAGTTCATATATTGTCCCAAAAATGAGTGATAGATTTTGGGAACAACAAGTCATAGGGTCAACACATATATAGGTCTAAAGTACTGAAGGAGAATCTTATGAACCATATTTTCTAAGTTATAATCTAGGTCACTCTATGTACTTACTTATCACACATTACATCTTTATGCACACACAAGCCCACAAGTAAGGGAGAATTGCATCATCAGTCTGAATCCTTTTTCGAAGTAGTAGATATGTAGGTAGCACCCACTAATAAAGGGGTCTTTGGGGTTAGATCAACATCATGATCTCATTAATTCATTTTTCTCATAGCCACTATGAAGATGAAGAACTAGGGTTTTTTTCTATTTAATAAGGAGCATATCTAAGCACACCAAAGTGAAGGTGACATAGAATGTAAAATACCCCAAGTGGTCACATCCAGATCTAAAAACTATTTTTTAATATACACTTGCATATATGTTAGACAAAAATGTTGATGTAATAGTCTGAGGTCAACATAAGTGTCCAAGGCCACAAAGGTATAATTTCCAAAATTAAATGACTTTTTCAGAATCTAGATCTAGTTTATTTCCAGCATGTTCCATATCAGATTTGAATGCACATAGTATTCCAACTAAGTATCTTATTTTCATGATCATTGAAATATCTATAATAATTGTACTTTATATTTTTAGCATGTATGTATATAAATTCATAATATTGTTTATTTGAGTTTGTAAATTAATTAACCTGCTATAGAGATAGTTTATTACCCTTGTGCCCTAGGATATCTCTACCCCTTTAACCTTAAATTTCCTAATCTATATTTTAGGATTAAACATGCACACTCTTTATGTCTTTGTAAATCTCTCTATATTAATTGGGTTCTTGGTTATCTCTTACTACACCTTGAGCAAGCACTTAAGTCCTTGAGATAAGTGATAGGGTAGTGTGGTAAGCTTTGAGTGTCCTTCTATTTGTTACATACAACTTGTTTTATATATGGTCAAGAAAAGGTTACTAAAAAAATCATAAAGAGTTGTATTGTGTTTTTAATTATCATGACAAGGAGAATCTACATGAGGATAGGTTAGAGGTGTTGCCTTAATCTCTTAAGAAGAAACGCACATGTTAGTTTAAATGTTTCATTACATAGTCAAACTATTTAAAGGTGTTTTGGATTGAACATACACAAGAGATGGTAAGATAATGTGGTGATGTAGATGATTAGGTACTGTAAATTTAGGTGGTGTAAGTGTAGAAATTTTAATTCTAAGATTTGTAGATGTATAAATTATAAGTCTAGGAGTTGTAACTCAAGGAACCAAAATTGCAGATATGAAAATTATAGGGACAATAATTGTTGGAGATGGAAATCTATAAGATGTGACATGGGGGTGTATGCTTCATTATTTAGGAGTCAATTCAAGTAATATCTCATGTTGGTTTTGATGTTATATGGATAACTCATAAGGTGTGTTGTGAATGGCAAATATTTTTTTATCATGCACAAACTTAAGACAATGGTGTAATGTGGATGGTATATCTCTCATTTAATATAGCAATGGGCATCTAAGTAATAGATTGTATGTCATATTAATGGATAATACATAGAACCATACTAAAGTAATATTAGGACCCACGATGATAATTTCTATAATACCCCCATAAAAGCATCCATATGAGACTGCCATTACTCATAAGAACCTGTTGAGTTGTGGAGCTAAAAGCTTCACTAATGAGCTAATGTGGAGGTTATTAGGCCTACACAGTAACTGGCATCGATCAGAACCAATCGACATCAGTTAGGGGTCGACCGACATTGGTCAGAACCAATCAACATCGGTTATGCATTGGTCGGCATCGGTCATCTTCAGACCGACACCGACTTCTGTGCGTTTCCAAAATTACTATTTTTAGGAGAACAGTTAGTTTGCATGTAAAGACTAAAATTAGTCTTGAGTTTGTTTTTATAATTATTGTTTGCTTTCAATTCTATTTAAGAGACCCATGAGGTAGTATTGTAATTTGAGCAAGATAAGCAAGATCAAGAAGATCTGCAAGAATCAAGAAGATTATTAAAAAAAATTGTTCCATGATTGCTGTAGCAATCTGAGTGTGTTTTTTATATGTTTCTGATTTCTAGTTACTTATTACTTATGGTTTCAATTTCATGTTTAGTTGCTTATACAAAAGTAATCAATTGTAATCTAAGATCCTAACAACTGGTATCAGAGCGTGTTAGTGTTTGCTGATTATAGAATTCACTCACAGGGGTTTCTGATTGAGTGGGAGCAAAGCAATGGCAGAAGAAAGTAAACAAAAAATGGAGAAATTCAATGACAAGAATTATCAATTATGAAGGATGCAGATTGAAGATTATCTATATCAATCTGTATTTACCATTGGGTGGGGTTTCAAGGAAGCCCACAGATATGGAAGATGAAGAATGAAATGTTCTTGATAGAAAGGCTCTTGGATCTATAAGGTTGAGCCTGGCAGCTTCTATGTTTTCCAACTTATCACAGGCAAAGACAATGGTAGAGTTAATGGATACTTTGGAAAATTTATATGAAAAACCCTCAGCTTCGAATAAGGTATATCTTATGAAGTAATTATTTAATTTGCAAATGCAAGAAGGTGGATCTGTATCTAGTCATCTTAATGATTTCCATGCAATAGTAAATCAGTTAAATTCAGTCAAAATAGTTTTTGATGATGAAATTAAGGCTCTCTTAATCTTATGCGCTTTACTTGAAAGTTGGCATAGTTTGGTAATGGCAGTTAGTAATACTACATCTGCTTCAAATATCTTGAAAGTTGATGATGTTGTTAGTGTAATCTTGAATGAAAAAATTCACAGGAAACACACAGGGGAAACATCAGGTAATGCTTTAAGTGTTGAAATCAAGGGAAGGCAAAGAGAGAAGGGCAAGCAAGGGAAATCAAGGTCAAAGATGGGAAGTATATCCAAATCTAGAAATGGAAGAATAACCTACTGGAATTGTGGAAAGAAAAGGCATGCAAAGAAAGATTGTTGGTTGAAAGATAACAAAGAAAATCAACATGAAGGTAATAAAGAAGCAAAAGTTGTAGGTATTGTTACACAAGATGCTCTTATATTTTATTTGAATAATAAAGTAGAATCATGGGTTTTAGATTCTGGTGCCTCTTTCCATGCAACCCCAAATAGAGAATTTTTCAATGATTATGTCCATGGAGATTTTAGAAAAGTTTATTTAGGGGATGATGAGCCTTGTAAAATTATTAGCAAAGGAAAAGTGTAGCTGAAATTGCAAAATGACAACACATGGGTGTTGAAGGATGTCATGCATGTACCCATCTTGAAGAGGAATCTGATTTTTACAGAAAAGTTGGGTGATGATGAGGGTTGCACAGTAACTCTCACAGGTAAATCTTGGAAAGTTTATAAGAGTGCACTTGTATTAGCAAAAGGTAAGAGAGTAGATACACTTTATCTATCTACTTGTATTACTGATTATTCTCCTTCTATTTTATCTACTTCAGATGTAGATGCAAAGTTGTGGCACTGTAGGCTTGGTCACATGAGTGAGAAGGGAATGAATGTTCTTAAGTCAAAAGGTAAGCTTTCAGATTTGAAAAGCATAGATCTAGATTTCTGTGAGCATTGTATTTTTGGGAACAGAAAAAAGTGAGGTTTCTGAAAAGTGGGTCAACAAAGAAGAAGCACAAGTTGGAGCTTGTTCACACAGACGTGTGGGGACCAGTTCAGGTAGCTTCTATTGGAGGATAACAGTATTATGTTTCTTTCATTGATGATGCTACAAAAAAGGTATGGGTTTATTGCATAAAGAGGAAATCTGATGTTTTTGACACATTTAAGAAATGAAAATCTTTGGTTGAGAATGATATAGGTTTGAGATTGAAGTGCCTTAGATTTGACAATGGTGGTGAGTACTGCAGCAATAAATTCAATAGTTACTATTTTATGAGTGGAATACGCAGGGAAAAGATGGTTCCAAGGACACCTCAGCAAAATGGAGTTGCTGAAAGGATGAATAGAACATTAATAGAGCGTGCACGGAGTATGAGGTTGCATGCTAGGTTGCCCTTACAGTTTTGGGCAGAAGCTGTAGATATTGTGATTTACCTGATTAATAGAGGACCTTCTACTGCACTAGATGGTGGAATTCCATAAGAGGCTTGGACAGGTAAAAAGGTAAATCTTTCATTTCTCAGAGTTTTTGATTTTGAAGCTTTTGTGCACATTGATAAATAAAATAGAAAGAAGCTGGATGCTAAATCTATGCGGTGCACTTTCATTGGTTATGGTTTTGGAGATTTCAGATTCTAGTTGTGGAATTTAGAAACTAACAAAATTATTAGAAGCCGTGATGTAGTTTTCAATGAGAAGGTGATGTACAGTGATCAGCGCAAGAGGCTGAATAATTTTGAGCAGGGCAATCTTGATTTAGAAGAGGTTATGATCCAAAATGAGCTCGCGGGTAAAAATTATCACTCACAAAAAAACACAGAGACCGATGTCGATCAAGTGGAAACCAATGTCGATCAGGTGGAAATCGACATCGATTAGGAGGAACTGACATCGATCGAGTGCAGATCGACATTGATCAGAGATGACCGGGATCGGTCACTGTCAAAAAAAAATTTGGGCGGACAACAAGCTATAAATGAGTCTCAAATGCCCATAAGGAGGTCTGAAAGGGTAAGTAAACCTCCAATTCATTATTCCCCTTCTTTATACTACTTGTTGCTCACTGATGGTGGAGAACCAGAAAGTTTTGATGAGGCACTGCAGGTAGAATCCAAGAAATAGTGGGAGCATGGCATGAATGAAGAAATTGATTCCTTGGAAGAGAACCATACGTGGGATTTGGTTGAGTTGTCAGCTGGAAAGAAAGCACTGAAAAACAAATGGGTATATAGGTTAAAGGAAGGAGAGAATGGACAAATGAGACATAAGGCCAGGTTGGTAGTAAAGGGATTTGCACAGAAACCAGGTATTGATTTTAGTGAAATTTTTTCTCCTGTAGTAAAGATGACTTCTATTCAGACTGTATTATCTTTAGTTGTTATTGAGGATTTGCATCCTGAGCAGCTTGATGTTAAGACAGCATTTTCTCATGGAGATTTGGATGAAGAGATATATATTGATCAGTCGAAAGGTTTTGAGGTCAAAGGTAAGGAGAAACTTGTGTGCAGGTTGAAGAAAAGCTTATATGGTCTTAAGCAAGCTCCAAGACAATGGTATTTGAGGTTTGACAGGTTTATGACAGAGCATGGCTTTAGTAAATATCAATCTAACCATTGTGTTTATTTTAACAGATTAGATCATGGTAGTTATATTATCTTGTTACTGTATGTAGATGATATGCTTGTTGTAGGTTCACACATGCAAGAAATGCTGAGCTTAAGGTAAAATTAGCTCGCACATTTGCCATGAAGGATTTAGGAGTAGCAAAAAAAATCCTTGGCATGAGTATTAAGAGAGACAGAAAAAATCACAGTTTGATTTTGTCTCAAGAGGATTATGTGAATAAGGTGTTTGAGAGGTTCAATATGCAGGATGCAAAACTGGTAAGCACACCTATGGCTGGACACTTCAAGTTGAGCAAAGAATAGTGTCCTAAATCACATGATGAGGTTGAGTACATGAGTAGAGTTTCATATGCTTCAGCAATTGGGAGCTTGATGCATGCAATGGTATGTACTAGACCAGATATTGCCCAAGCAGTGGGAGTTGTCAGCAAGTTTATGGCCAATCCAAAAAAAGAACACTTGAAAGCAATTCAGTGGATTCTCAGATATTTGAGAGGGACCAGCAGTAGGCATTTATGTTATGGAGGGTCAAACACTTCTCTACATGGGTATGTAGATTTAGATATGGCAGGTGACTTGGATGGTAGGAGAAGCACCACAGGATATGTGTTCACTGTTGGTGGAACGGTGGTTAGCTGGATTTCAAAGTTGCAGAAGGTTGTTGCCTTGTCTACTACAGAGGCTAGCAAGAAAATGATTTGGATGACTCGGTTCATGGAAGAGTTGGGAAAGGAGCAAGAGAGTTGTAGATTGTAAAGTGATAGTCAAAGTGCAATTCATTTGGCAAAGAATTCAAACTTTCATTCAAGAACCAAACATATACAGCTTAGGTACCACTTCATTACACAGGTATTGGAGGATGGACAGTTGAAGCTGGAAAAGATCCATATGGATAAGAACCATACTGATATGTTAACAAAGCCGGTAACAAAGGAGAAGTTGAATTTTCATTCAACTTTTATTGGTCTTCAAGATTGAACTTGAAGAGGGAGAAACAAGCCAGAGATGTTTAGAAGACGTTACTATACAGGTATAGGTGCAACTATTTATCTCCAAGTGGGAGATTATTGAGTTATGGAGCTAAAAGCTTCACTAATGAGCTAATGTGGAGGTTACTGGGCTTACACAGTAATTGGCATCGGTCAGAACCAACTGACATCGGTTAGGGGTCGATCGGCATCGGTCAGAACCAACTGACATCGGTTATGCGTCGATCGGCATCGGTCATCTTCAAACTGACACTGACTTTTGTGCGTTTCCAAAATTGCTATTTTAAGGAGAACAGTTAGTTTGCATGTAAAGACTAAAATTAGTCTTGAGTTTGTTTTTCTAATTATTGTTTGCTTTCAATTTTATTTAAGAGACCCATGGGGCAGTATTGTAATTTGAGCAAGATAAGCAAGATCAAGAAGATCTGCAAGAATCAAGAAGATTATTAAAAAATCTTGTTCCATGATTGTTGTAGCAATTTGAGTGTGTTTTTTATATGTTTCTGATTTCTAGTTACTTATTACTTCTGGTTTCAATTCCGTGTTTAGTTGCTTATACAAAAGTAATCAATTGTACTCTAAGATCCTAACATAACCATGGTTGTATAAATTTTTTTGAGTGTAACTTATACTAACAAGGAATGACATTTTCCATGAGTTTTAACTTGAACCATTGCTAACCATAATGCCATGTGTAATCATAGGATGTAAATCAATAAAATCATGTGTGAATAGTGGACCATTGTTAGAATATTACATTGGAATATCAAGGTGGTATAATTTAATATCATACTTATAATAGTAAACCTATAAGCATACCTATAATACCATCTAAATGATGATCATTATAAATTAATGGTTGTTGAGTAGGTATAACAATACAAACATTTCCTTGCTTTGTATTATCACAATTTAGAAGTGAATTATTGAATATTTTTAGGTGTTGGTTTAGAGCAAAGAATTCATTCAATTTTCTTGAAGATCGATGGTACTCACAATAGGCATTCACATCGTAGCTTTTAGGTAAAATTCAAGATGTGTCCAACTCATGTTATGGAAGTAAATATATCATGTTTCACTCATTAAATTATTTAAGCACCTAGTTAAGAGGTTCATATAACCTTGTAAATCATCTATGCATTTTAGAAGGAAAGACAAGGATGTCAGGTGGTTGTGATACCGTGTTTACTACATTATTGGCCTCTTTCTTAGCCTAAAATGTAGGTGTGTCATTAACCTTATTTTTTAATGTTGATTTATATTCATATTTAGAGTTATTATAGGTGGGGGTATTGGACCCATGTTTAAACACATTTGGCCTCTAAAATTTTGATCTCATAATTGCAAACCATATGGAAAATCTCATCAAAATATTAAAATCTATTTAACATCAACTTTTCTTTTAGAGGTTATTAAAAGCTATCAAAGAAAATAATTTGTAACTTACTATCAAACATTTTTGGAGACATTTTCATAAGAATAATTTTGAATTTGAGAACATTCTCATTAGGTCCTTGTTTAAGTTGGGTAAGTTGTAAAAGTGTGACCTTTTGGCTAATATTGATAGAAAAGTGAGCTAAGAATATATTGAACAAACCATTGAAAGAATGTGCAAACCTTGATTGTAGGGCATAAAACCAATATAAGGCATGGTCTTTGAGATTTATAATAAATAACTTGGTCATTGATAAATCATTGTGTATAAAACTAAAACATAAAAAATAGAAGGATTGAATGCAATGTGAAGGATCATCCATGTTGTTTTATACTTAAAATTTAAGTATTGTAAAATTGGTTAGCAATGGTCGAATAAGACATCATGAGCCAATGGGTTATATAATATATTATGAAAATTGACCATGTGGTTAAGTATTTGAGATCCTTTGGAAAATTGTTTGATTTAAACTTTCATATCTTGGAGAGCTTGTTGGATCAATGCATCTTTAGATGTGGTAGTAGATGTATGAACCAAAGCACAAGTAGCATGAGTAGGGATGGATGCTCTAACATTTTGACAAAACCCAATACATAAAGCATTAAGAAGGGTCTAAGATGATCTAGTAAGAGTAGGAGGCATGAGAGAAATAATGGGCTTTGTAAGAATAGTTGGATTAACACAAGGAAAAGTGATGGATGGAGCCATACAAGTACTAGTAGGAGAACTAGCCTCACCACCTAGTGTATAATGAGAGCCTTTAATAGATGGATTAGAAACATTCAAAGGATCATTGGTAAGACCTTAATTCTTAGGTGTATATTCCTTAGCCAAATATTTATTTTAAGTTTATTTTAATGTAAGCAATAGTTATTCTCATTGATAAGGTTTGTCCTCAATCAATTATATAAAGTAAACAAGTATTTTAAATCTTAATTTATCTATATTAGATCAATATAATCATTTATATCATTGGCATACATGTCATTACCATCAAATTTAGCATTTTTCTCATAATCATGTTCATAATATTCATATTCACTAATAACATTTACATCATTTGTATTATCAAAAACCATTGAAGGAGCATAAGTATCACTAACCATTTCCATTTTCCTTTTCAAATAAGCATTAGTACAAAACAAAGGGAGCTCAATCAAATCACTAGTTTCACCAATCAAACTAGCACTTCATTTGGCAGGTATGATAGATATTAATTTCTTAATTAGTATAATATGTAAATATGGATATCATAGAAAACATATATAAAGTTAGTGTTAATGATAAAGCAGCAAGGAAAACACCAAAATATGAAATCATTTTAAGGGTGGAAAATTAGACACTAGGATTGTTGACAATTTTTTGTCCAACAGACCAAAAAGTTGGTCCCCCTTATTTTTTATGCTTTTCTGAGCCAGTACTTTTGATTTTGAATGAGTATTGCAATTTCTACGGACTCTGCAGGTCCAATTCTACTGACTCTGCAGGTTTTCTATGGACTTCACAAGAACTTCTACAAATTTTGTAGGTGTAGTCTTTCGATAGATGAAGAACCAGTCAAAGAGTTAATAGCTTTGAACCGTTGAACCATTGAGCAAGTTCACGCCTTGGTTCAGTTGGCATGGTTTAATGCCTTGGTTCAACGCAAAGTTCATCGACAAAGTTCATAGTTTTAGTTCAATCGACTGCTTCAACACTTCGATTCAAACTCTTTGGTTCAGTTTAAATAGTTCAACGGCTTTTAGTTCAATTGAAGGGTTCATCGCTTGGTTCAATGCTCAGTTCAACGCCTTGGTTCAACAACCGCTTCAACCATTGAACTGGTTAAATGGATTGGTTCAACGGTTGTTTCAAAGGAGCGGTTCAAACAAAAGTTCAAGCCTCCCGAAGGACAAGTGCCCTTGCAAAGGGTAGTTCTAGGTTCAAGAGCCCTTATGGAGGGCAGGGAGCACTTTAAAGAGGCCACAAAGAAAACCGAGAAGGTAAGATCTTTCAAATTTTTGTTAAGGCAAGGAAATGAATTCTCTCCGACTTTTTGTCCGAAGGAAATCCTTCGGACAAAAAGTCTAAAGAAATTCAGGGAAACTGCGAGCCAAAATCTCGAAAGAAATCAAAGCGAATAATTCTCACAGACTATTTGTCTATGCGAAAATTGTCTGGGGAAAAAACTGGTAGAAAAAAGCTGAAGAAGTCCAAGGGGTGACGGGCTCGCGAACATCAATTTGACACCAAAAAAAGCCAGAGCACAGAGGGCGCCAAGTGGAAATCACATAAGGCTTTGGCATGCTTTGTAAGGAGTAGCGGAATGTGCCATGTGTCCCCTGCAAGGCTCGATGGAAGCCGACAAGTGTTAACACTTGCGGTCTCTCTCTTTTGTCCTACGAGAACTGTGGTGGGCCCCAGACGAATTGATAAAGAGAGCGGAAGCTGACACATGTCCTCTTTTATAGGACCTTCAAGGGGTGCCTAAAGATTCTATGAGTTAAGTAGATGCTTCCATGTGGCCTGCCCGTTTCACAACAGAATGCCCCACGTGTCACTTATTTGAAAATCAGTGGAAAGTGGCAAAGGCAAGCAGAAAAGAGCCCAAGGAACGCAGCCCAAAGAATGTAGTGAACCTCCAAAAGATAGCCTTGAGGGCTGAAGGAGCCAAAAAGAGACAAGGCAAGGAAGAAGACAAACCAGGAAAAGACAAAGCAGTCCAAGTGGCGAGGAGATACGAGTTATTGCTAGATGGTCATCAAATGGTGCAAACAGTGAGCGGTGTGGCCTGCTTTCTCCATTTGGCATTTATGAGGGGACAAATCGCAGTCTATTTTTAGGAAAAGAGTAGTTTGTTTGTAGAAAAGAGGCACAGCCATGTTTTCTTATTAATGTTGGGGCACCAAAGTCAAAGCAAGAACTGACAATCAAACGGCTCCCTCTTCCCAAAACTCAAAGCGCACATGGACCAGCTTACAAAAAAAAGTGCCAAAGTCTTTCCCAGGAAGCACCAAGTTCCCTTCTTCTTTCTATATACTGTAAAAATTTTCATTTGAGAAGAATCCATTCTCTTAGCCTGAAGGCCAAACTCTGCCCAAAAATCTCTCAGGCTTGTAAGGCAGAGCTCTGCCAGATTTTACCTTGAATCAAGACTTAGCATTTTTACCTCTATCTGGACTTGAAATTTAAAGTATATGTTTGTGTTCTTTTATGTTAAGTCATTGTCTTTCATGCTTTTCACAGATCGATTACAGCATGTCTAGTGCATTATGAAGTCTCTTTTCTGCAAGTCTACCAGAAGTGTCTACAGCAGGAATATAAGCGCATGTGAATAGGTTGCCTAAGTGTGTCGTAGAGCACCTTTGCTAGTTCCTTCCTTTGTGTATCTCTACGGACCCATGACTCACTGAAATAGAAGAGTTTCCCATGTCAGATGAAGTGTATGGGCACTTCCTCTTGGTGAAAAGTGTATGTTCGGGCCTGAGTGGATCAAAATTTTCTAGTGTATCACCTTTTCATTTTTAGGCTTGGGTTCTATTTTCAGCATCTCTCTCTCCCTTTTCATCCCCCCACTTTTTCCATTTATTCGTCAGCAGTAGGAGAAACCAGGGCCTAAAAGATACATTAGAGGGAGCTAGCCCTTATCTAGAGACTCTCCCCTCCAACTTCACCGATCCCACAGGCGAGAGGGGATTTTCTATTATTGCGTGTGGAAGGCAGGAGCTCGGCCTCTTGCCTAGGGTGCAATCCACTGCGTCAATAGTTTTTGGTATGCCTGGTGGGACCAACTAGGACAAGTTGTGTCCAAAGAGTTAAAGATTTTTTGGTGTGTTCTTCAACCAACCAGCCTTTGGAGGCTTTTGCATCAACACCAATGGCGACTCCGAGTTGAATCAACTGGTTAAGCAGTCCAAGTGCCATTAAGAAAATCTTATTTTTTGTATGTATAATCCCTTCGCCCAACATCATGGGCCTTATATTCCTTCATATGACTTTGATCAAGCTCAAGATATTCAGGGAATCACCCCAAGCAACTCTCCTAGTTGCCCTTCAATGATAAGGGAGTTGGCACTGGAGTTTGAGAAGAAGGTAATGGAAATAGACAAATTAGATGAGCAGTACAGATATCATCAGGAGCTGATGTATAAAGAGGCGTGTTTGTTCAGGCAAGCTCAGGCCTTACAATCCATGGAGGAGGAGGTATCAAAATGGAGGAATCCATTCATGCAAGGTAGTCAGCCATGCGCTCCCCCTCCTATCATAAAGAAATCCCCCTCTTGTGCACCAAATCCTTTCTATCAGATAGCACTTGCTCATTCCAGCTCATCTAATGCATCAATCAGCCCTGATCTTGACCCTATGCGCCTAGCCTTCAAACATCAAAGGGAACTAGAACAACCTCCCATGGAGATGAACCTTCTAAATTCCTTAGATCGTGAATCTTCTTTTGGGGGGAACATTATGAACCAACACATCTCTCTCGAAACTACTCCTACTCAACATGATGATGCTGGTGACCTCCAAGAAAGACTCTGTCAGGATAATCTAGCCAAACAAATTGAGGATTTAGAGGCTAAGATGAGATTGCTTCACGAAAGAGAGATAGAACTTTCAGACCTTGTGGAGGAGCCCCAAGACCTTGGAGAAAACAAAGTTGCTGCCTGTTCACAGGGACAAAATTCCAATTCCAAGATCCTGAACTAGAATAAAATAGTAGAATCATGGGGTAGGAAGGAGGAGAAGAAAAGTTTTTCTCAAAACCTTGAAGAAGATGAGGTTGTTCATGCTCATGATGATGTTGGTGACCCCCAAGAGAGGCTTTTCCAAGAGGATATAGCCAAAAGAATTGTAGAGTTGGAATCCAGAGAGAGATTCCTCAACCAATGTGTGATGGACGGTTCAGACCCAACGACACATTCTATGTCTGAACACACCCCACCTACACACCTCCAAGAGAGCTATCAGGCCACACCCGATATTGATGAAGTATTGACCAAATGGAAGGAGGAGAATCATTCGATTCTAGCTCAAGGACTACCTCCTCTGCCACATGGTTTTTCCACTTCACCCATTCTCAAGGAGGAACCTATTTTGCAGGAGCCAAGTCAGGAAGAAAAGGTCCAATTTGCAGCTCTTTAGGAGGCTATCATGAGCAAAAACAAAGAAGAAATCATCATTGATGCTCCTTGTGAAGACATCATCAGCAATGGAGGAGACTCAGGGCATGCATACATGCATATGTTCTAGCAAGACGAGGAGAAACTTAAGCATGGTGAGCTCTCTTCCCCTTTGTTTGATGAACTTCCTAGTTGCTTCGATGAAGAGGATGACTACACCGAGGAGCTTGAGTTGAAGGAGGACTAGATGGATGCCTTTGAACATCTATAAACTCTGGTCTTTGAGGAGGAAAAGGAGAGGCTGGTCTCTCGTGAGGAAAGTCTTGAAGAAGAAAGCTTTGAACAAAGAGGTGATGTTCTGTGGGATGAGCAATCATTTTGTGATTCCATTTCAGACATCACCACAGTCACCCTTCTTCAAGAAGCCTAAGAGGAAGCAGAAGATGATTTTGACAAGGTTTTCAGCAAAGCAAAAGGAGACGAGTCAAACCATGATGCATTGCAGAGGGACTGTGCACAACAAAGGGCTTATGGTGATGACCCAACGGCCACAAATTTCTTGGTGATATGCACCAGCATGAAGGACCAACATTCAACAAGATTCCATGGACAAGAAGAATACATATATGTTGGAAGCATGTTTGAATTTGATCCACTCGGATGCATGCCAATCCAGGTGACAGGCAAGAGGAGCAGGTCACCAAATCTCCTTTTCATTCAGCCACTTGCCTAGCACCATAAGTCTTCTTGCTAAGAAGGGGACTTAAGAAGTTTTCCCTTTGATCCAGGAGGGAGGCAAATATTCCTGGTTAGCTGTATATAGTAGTTTGCTTTCAGTTTATTTTCCTGCTTTCCCTAAGTGCAGTTTGCACAAGTAGTGTTTTTAGCCTTGTGTGTGTTTTCCTTTGTGTCTGAGGTAAAAAGGTTCATTTTTGATTCTTGAATCTTTTGGGGCTATTGCTAACCTTTCTTCAAAGCTGCATACTGACTCCGTGCCCAATGGACTACAAGGCAACTGGTCTCTAAGCATAGCAGGCATGCTTCCCATGGGAGTCGCCAATTTGTTGACCATTTTTTGTCCAACAGGGCAAAAAATTAGCCCCCCTTCTTTTTTATGTTTTTCTGAGCCAGTACTTTTGATTTTGCATGAGTCTTGCAATTTCTACGAACTCTACAAAATTTCTATGGACTCTGCAGGTCCATTTCTATGGACCCTGCAGGTTTTCTATGGACTTCACAAGAACTTCTATGAACTCTGCAGGTGTAGTCTTTCGATAGATGAAGAACCAGTCAAAGAGTGCAAGGTTTTACAAAGCTTCTTCAAACTCTTGTCTGAAAAAATTCATAAGGAAAGTGAGCTAAAATGGTTCAATGACATGATCTTTCAAAAGACTTAGCAGCTTTGAACCGTAGAACCATTGAACAAGTTCAACGCCTTGGTTCAGTCGGCTTGGTTTAATGCCTTGGTTCAACGCAAAGTTCATCAACAAAGTTCATCATTTTAGTTCAATCGATTGGTTCAACACTTTGGTTCAAATGCTTTGGTTCAGTTCAAACGGTTCAACGGCTTTTGGTTCAATCAAAGGTTCATCGCTCGGTTCAACGCCTTGGTTCAACAACCGCTTGAACCATTGAATTGGTTCAAGGGATTGGTTCAATGGTTGGTTCAAAGGAGCGGTTCAAATGAAAGTTCAAGCCTCCTAAAGGACAAGTGCCCTTGCAGAGGGTATTTCTGGGTTCAAGAGCCCTTGCGAAGGGCAGGGAGCACTTCAAAGAGGCCACAAAGAAAACCACGAAGGTAAGATCTTTTGGATTTTTGTTAAGGCAAGGAAACAAATTCTCTTAGACATTTTGTCCGAAGGAATTCCTTCGAACAAAAATTCCAAAGAAATTTGGGGAAACCACGAGCCAAAATCTTGAAAGAAATCAAAGCAGACAATTCTCGCAAACTTTTTGTCTGCAAGAAAATTGTCCGGGGAAAAAACCCACAGAAAAAGCCGAAGAAGTCCAAGGGGTGATGGGCCCACGAATGTCAATTTCACACCAAAAAAAGCTAGAGCGCGGAGGGTGCCAAGTGGCAACCGTAGAAGGCTTTGACATGCTTTTTAGGAGCAGTAGAATGTGCCACGTGTCCCCCGCAAGGCTCCATGGAAGTCGACAAGTGTCAACACCTGTAATCTCTCTCTTTTGTCCTTCGAGAACTGTGGTGGGCCCTAGATGAATTGTTAAAGAGAGTGGAAGCTGACACATGTCCTCTTCTATAGGACCTTCAAGAGGTGCCTAAAGCTTCTATGAGTCAAGTAGATGTTGCCACGTGTCCTACTCGTTTCACAACGGAACATGCCACATGTCACTTATTTGAAAATCAGTGGAAAGTGGCCAAGGCAAGCAGAAAAGAGCCCAAGGAATGCAGTGACCCACCAGAAGATAGCCTCGAGGGATGAAGGAGCCAAAAAGATACAAGGCAAGGAAGAAGACAACCCAAGAAAAGACAAAGCAATCCAAGTGGTGAGGAGAGGTGAGTTATTGCTAGATGGTCATCAAACGGTGCAAACAGTGAGTGGCGCGGCCTACTTTCTCCATTTGGCATTTATGAGGGGAAAAACCGTAGTTTGTTTACAGGAAAAGAGCAATCTATTTATAGAAAAGAGGTGCGGCCATGTTTTCTTATTAATGTTGGGGCGCTAAAGTCAAAGCAGGAAATGACAATCAAACAGCTCCCTCTTCCCAAGGCTTAGAGCACACATGGACCAGCTTGCAAAAAAAAGTGCCAAAGTATTTCCCAGGAAGTTCCAAGTTCCCTTCCTCTTTCTATATATTGTAAAACTTCTCATTTGAGAAGAATCCATTCTCTTAGCCTTAAGGCAAAACTCTGCCCAAAAATCTCTCGAGCTTGTAAGGCAAAGCTCTGCTAGATTTTACCTTGAATCAGGACTTAGCATTTTTACCTCTATCTGGACTTGCACTTTAAAGTATATGTTTGTGTTCTTCTTTTGTGTTAAGTCATTGTCTTTCATGCTTTTCACAGATTGATTACAGCATGTCTAGTGCATTGTGAAGTCTCTTTTCTGTAGGTCTGTCAGAAGTGTCTACAGCAAGAATATAGGCGCATGTGAATAGGTTGCCTAAGTGTGTCATAGAGCACCTTTGGTAGTTCCTTCCTCCCTCTATCTCTATAGACCCCTGACTCACTTAAATAGAAGAGTTTCCCACGTCAGATGAAGTGTATGGGCGCTTCCTCTTGGTGAAAAGTGTATGTTCGGGCCTGAGTGGATCAAACTTTTCTGGTGCATCACCTTTTCATTTTTAGGCTTAGGTTCTATTTTCATCATCTCTCTGTCCCTTTTCATCCCCCCCTTTTTCCATTTATTTGTTAGTAGTAAGATAAATTAGGGCCTAAAAGATACATCTGAGGGAGCTAGCCCTTATCTTGAGACTCTCCCCTCCAACTTCCCCAGTCCCATAGGCAAGAGGGGAGTTTCCATTGTTGTGTGTGGAAGGCAGGAGCTTAGCCTCCTGCCCAGGGTGCAATCCACTGCGTTAACAAGAATGTGGAAGAATATTAAACCCTAAGACTAATAGATTAAAAAATATAGGGGTTTACTAAATTTTAAAACTTAAATTTGAAAGGTGATTGGGCATAAGAATATAATGTCAAAGATAAATCAATGAACATAACCAAGATCTGAAAGGTGAAATCAGACACTAGGATGTGTGGAAGTGACTTTCTAACCCTAATCTTATGTGAGAGTATCAAGTTCACCAATTTTTTTATATTTTAGTGACATTAAGGGTAAATTATATTATGAAATGGTAAAATGAGGTGCATAATGGAGATCTATAACAAATATAATAAAGTACAATAATCATAACTTCTTAATGCACTAAAAATGAGAATTGAAAGCTTAAATGATTGATAATTGAAAGATCAAATCAAAAAAATGGGTAGAGAGAGGTAAATGACTAAAACAAACACACCTAAGTTATGTATTTGACTTATGATGTTGAAAACAAGTTTTTGGGACTTATTGTATTAAAACCCTAGAATTTGATTGTAATCTAGAAGGTAACTAAAATCATGGAATCGTGATAAAAATTGGTGTAATAATCATGGGCTGATTAGATAAGTTTTTGGCGATTGTGGTTTTTTGATATAATAGTGATAATTTTACACTTATAGATTTGAAGCCTTTTGGGATGTTTTTGGCAAATTCAAATGACTAGGAATCTGACTTTGCTTCACATAATTATTGTGCACAATGTTCTAAAATAACTCTTCTTTAACTTAACCATAATTTTCAAAACCGTTTCAAGAATGATAGAGTAAGTGCAAGATTAATGCATTGGGTCCCCATCAAGGTTACAACTACATATACCACACATTCAAAATCATGGCTCAATATAATTTTAGTGCTTCATGAGTGATCCTAAACTAGATGATAGAAAAGACTTCACCTCCTCTCCCTAAATAATCAAATGTAATTATATGCTTCCATATGACCTCATTTTGGTATAAGTGCATTGATGCAAGACTTTAATTAATGATGCTGGTAGACTTCAATCAATGTACAAGATCCTTGTAAAATGTGCAGAGGATATACTCAATGTGAAACTCGATAAATGAATTCTCTGGTACAATTGATTGATAAGGAAATATGAAATGTATTAAGTTACATTTTATATATATGCTCTGTATATAAGCATTCACATATAGGTTAACCATGAAAAGTAGTGAGAATCAATAATGAATGCATGGGAAATCATCTCAAGGTGAAATGACTAAAAAAATTTAAGTACTCCAATTATGGACCCATGATTATGGTCACATTTAGAAAAGGGCTCAAAATAGAGATTAAGTTGGCTTGAGGATGACTAGATGGATCCTAATGTAGATTACCAAGGGATCTCAGGTGTTTATGAGGAAATATGGATGAAACAAGTCTATTAGGGGTCTACCATGGAAGGAAAGTGTTTGAAAAGATCCAATTGTACACAAATAGGGCAAGGGTGATAAAACATGACAAAGATACAATGAAAATGGTCTTGTGCTAAAATTAGGTCTTTGCACATAGAAAATGACTAGTCTTGTACACAAATTATGTCTACACCACTAACAACAAGATAAGGTAGTGTACAACCTAGAGGAAGTGGTGATGAATTACCCTTATGTTCCAATAAAAAACCTAATCTTGGTTTAAGCAAAATAAATTATTAAGAATATCCAAGGTGAAGTACATATTACATGGGAGAAAGAAACCAAGATAAATGAAAGTCAAAAAATGGGTCCCAATGTGAAGGAAGGGCAACAATTATTTGAGATCTTTTCATTGATAAAAAATGAAGGTGTGTTACCTTTGCTAAGACATATCTCAAGACAAGTATAGATGGGGTCCTTGTGAAAGTCAAGGAGTATACTAAGGAAATGAGAAGTGCAAAGAACATACGATATGATTGAGAATTGACCATTTATGTAAAAATCAATACGTAATCTTTAAGAAATATCTTGGTGGATACTATTGCAAAATTCAACATATTGATAATTGATGCATAGAGGAATATGGGAAGCTTAAGGTTTTATATTTCATTGCATATGTTATTTATGGCCAACAAGACTCATTCAAATCCACTTAGATTCATGAAGAGCAAACATATGGATGTCACGCGGATAAAGTTCGTAATGGATTTTGAAGTGATTAATATAGATGAACATGATAATTATACAAATTTTCCTATAAATCCATGGTGCTAAAAAAACCAAGAAAATGTGCACTTTAAACGACACCGCGTGAGTTTTAAGAATGGGGAACAAATATTTGTCAATCCCCTTGATGGTTAACAGGGTCATACGTATGTTGAAAGTCTAGATATAGTTGAATATTTAAACAACATCTATAATATCACTAAATATGGGAAATAATAATTGAATCCATAGGATGATGGTAGATTACACTGGGGGAGTGGAGTATCGGTGTTAAACACCATGAATGATGCTTTTGATAGATGGCTTCAAGAGGGATATGAGTTAACTAACATGAAGTTTGTAAGAGTGAGAAGGAATAAAACAAAGTCAGTTGAATTTGGACTTATTCAATGTAATTCATAAAGGTTTATCACTAATTTAGTACAAGGCACAACTATGAAGTGGATTTCATGCATATCACAAGTGTTAAAAAGAGTATTTTAGTTAAGTAGAGGGAGACTAGATAAGCTAGTGAAGTATGACAGATCCACATGCTTGAAAGTATATGTACACAACCTCTAAACATGTTTGCCAAAGTAGGTGGAGCATTTTCCATCCCTTATTCACACATTGTGTAGCACAACCTCACGATGGTGGGAAAATCATGGCCACATCTACTTGACTAGGAAAATGTGAAAAAAAAATCTTTGTACTAGGTTTGAAAGAAGCAATGTAAAGAAGGGATTTCCATTGTATATGCACTTTATGGTTCATGCACTTTATGGTACTTTGAAAACATGGGCACGTTCATGTTATATTCTTAGTGAAACCCATAGAGAAACATTAGATTGGGAAGCAATAAAATAATATTTCATACACACTTTCAAGTTCTACATAATTAAATTGTAATTGGAGGAGACTTTAAAACTAATGTAAGGGATTTTTTTCACAATGATGCATGAATGAAAGATAGATTTCAGGAAATGACTAGTCACGAGGGTTACACAATCCATTGGTTATTTAAGGAAGGATAGGGTTATCTCTAGGATTGAATGGAAGTTATGCGTAGGAGTTAAAATAGAAAAAAATTAATAAAAGAAAGAACATTTGTAGAGTTGAGGAAAATAAAGGGTCAGAAGAGGACGCATGCCATTTTAATGTTGAGACAACTACCAGGGAGAGGAAGGAATAAAATGCACATTATAGTCCAAAAAAGTATTACAACCAACCTTTGTACAAAGGAAACAAATATTGACATATGCAAAGCCACAAGTAGCAACCATTTGATATTATTGGTTGGATGTGGAGTTAGCATGCATTATGGAGTTGGCTGAGGAATTTAAAAACTTGTTCCCAATGAATTACATTAAATGAAGGGATTTCACAAGACTTTGGAAAAAATGCAAATTAAGTTGTACAAAGGCATAAAACTAGTATATAAAAATGTTACTGGATGAACCCCAATCTACATGCACAAGTTGAGGACATTAATAATGTGATGGAGGTAGGATTGATTTATTGAGTGGAAAAATAAGACAAGGACCAAAAAGAATTAGAGGATTAAAGTTTTCATAAATTACAGGGTGTTAAATGATGCTTGCATTCAAGAACCATTTATTACTTCTTTTAAAGAAGAAGTATTAGAAGGGTAGCAGGTCAACAAATTTAAGCATTCACTAGTAGGTTTTCACGCTACCGTCGAGTGTAAATTGTTAAAGAGGATAAAACAAAGACCACATTTTCTATTGAATGGGGGTCTTTTTGCATATATTGTAATTCCATTTGGACCAAAAATTAACGTAAAGTGTTCTCATGCATTAATGTGAAGGAATTAAAAGATTTCATTTAAGTGTTTATTCAAGTATACCTTGATGATTGGACTGTATATGGACTTTTGAAGGACCACTATGAAAACCTACACATATTTTCTAAGAGGTGTAGAAAACTTAAAATTTCCCAGAATGTGAATAAATGTATATTTATAGTTCCATTTGGAACATTTCTAGCACATGAAATTTGTAATAAAGGTATGTTGGTTTACCCAACTAATATAATCATGATTTTTCAAATGATAGCAATGTGCAACCAGAAATATGTACATACATATTTTGGTTACTCTAGATATTATTGTAAGTTAACTAAAAACTATGCACATATTGTTGTGCTTTTAGAATATTTTTTAAGAGAGGATGGTCCATTTGAGTTGAATAAAATACAATAAGAACAATTTGAGATATTTAAATATAAACTTTCAAGTTCACTAATCTTTCAATTTCTGGGTTCGAAGACTCAATTTCATGTCTATATCAATGCTTTCGTACAATTGTTGGAGCTCTACTTGTGTAATCAAGTGAATGAAAGATAGATCACCCTATCTATTTTTCAAGTAGGGAGTTATCAAAGGTTGAAAATAATTATATCACCACAAATATAAAAGCTTTATCAATGACGTATACATTATAAAAGTTTAAGAAATATATTTTTGTAAAACCATTTGTGTTTTTCACCGACTGCAAGGCATTGAAATACCTAGTCAATGAGCCTATTTTATATGGGCATATTTGTCGATGGATTGTGTTACTTCAAGAATCCTATTTTTTCATTGTGGTTAAACTAGGAGTATAAAATGTGTAACTTGACATTCATCACTGATTGAGACTAGTTAAGTTGCCATTCCACTAAAGATGAAATACTAGATGAACAATTTTTTATGTGTTCAATGTATTCTGATGGAAAAGGTAAGAAAAGAACATTTTTCACATCATGAGGGATTAGACTATTAATGAAAACTTTTATTAATAGTTGTGCCTTACTAGCTTATTGAAGGAGAGTTGTACAAATTGGGAAGTGATGAAGTTCCACATATGTATGTGTTATAACATGAACATATGGGAGTGGTTCATGAGTGCCATGAAGGAATTATGGGAGGGCATTACACATGAGAATCAATTATGTGTAAAATATTATTGTGAAGACTTTGGTGGCCAACATTTTATAGGGATACTAAGGAATAAGCACAAAAATGCAAAAATTGTTAGAGAGTGGGTAAACTAAATATAAGAGATGAGATGCTATCGATCCCTATTATTTCATAATAACCATTTGAGAATTGGATAATATATTTTTTCAGTTGTATTAATTTGGTTGTGCAAAATAATGGCATATGGTATATTATAATTGCCACATATTATCTCACACATTGGGTTGACATTGCACCAACAAAGAATTATACAACTAAAACAAGATTTTTATGGAAAAACTTTATCTCAAGGTATGGTTGTCCTCTAAGTTTAACAAGTGACAGTGGGAGCTAATTAATAGAGATGGTGTGCATATTATTGGAAAAAGTTATTATTGTGCATCACAAAATGACACCATACCACCCATTTAAAAATGGTATGGTGGAGGCTTTTAACAAAAAATTTGGCATTATACAAACTAATAAATTTGATGTAGGATGCCATAATTGGGATGATAGAGTGTTAGCTATTCTATGGGAATATAGATCAACATACAAACAATTGATAGGTACACTTTATTTCAGCTAGTGTTTTAGAAAGAGGTCATGTTACTAAAAGAGTTGTTATTTCCATCATTGGACATTGCATGCATAAGAAATATTGGTGACTGAGAGTCCAATTAGGAGAGGCTAGTGGACTTAATAAATTGGATGAGAAGAGGCTATTGGAAACATGGAGATAAGGGGTGAAAAAAATAGATAAAACATGTTGTATGATAAGGATATTAAGAACATGACTTTTTGCATAGATGAAATAGTAATTATGTATGATCCACACCATAAATGACATCCATGAGCCTTGAAAATCATATCAATGGGTCCATATATAATTCATAGCATCTTGGAGATTAACACATGTAAATTATGCAAGTTATATGGGGTGTTTATTCAAGGGAATGTCAATGGAAGTAGGTGTAAGCCTTACTTTGATTGATTGCACGTGAAACAATGTGCCATAAGGTCTTTGTCCAAGACAAAATTGTACCAAAAAATATTTCTTGCCTTGTGTGGCTTTTTTATTAACATGCACTTTTTTTTAATGTTAATAAACATAGACAATCCTGCAAGGCTAGTTAGATAAGTTGAATGGGGGTATTTTTGAAACCCATGCCAAAGGTCAAAGTGCTCTAGGGAGGATAGTTTTACATGGTTATTTTTTTAATAACAAAGTTTTTTTTCATTTTTAACAAATAAGGACCATTTTATTAAAAAAATTTAAGACAAGTAAAATAATGTAACCAAGACTTGCAATGTTCAAAGACAACTAACAAGGTGAATAAAAGTGCAAGAGGACATAATGCATGCTTACTATGGGAGAAGGTTTAAGCTGGGTTATTGAAATGGGTTAAAATTGAAAATATATGTGTAAAGGTCGAATTTATGAATACAAAGGTTCTACATAACGTTAAAATAAGGAAGTTTGCATGTAAGAGGGAAGTAGTTATGCATAAATAGAATTGGATGGTTCATGCAAGGATGGTACACATGAAACAAATAAACAAATTCAAAATTTAGATCAAGAACTAGCACGAAAGGATGATAAAATATTATACATGGATAACAAATAAGTAAATCATCATGGGTAAGTGAGATATTTAATGAACTAAGGCCTCTAAAAGTAAGTTCAGTGAAAGATAAAAAGTCATTTGAAAATTGTGATTTTGAGATTGAGGAATATTTATAAGTGAAAGAGAAGATTCAAGTGAAAGTAAATTATTTTTTATGATTCATATATATTTTTTATGGCTTTTATGAGGGTTTTGAAGTGGTTTGAGTTATATATCATGTTGGAAAGGATGTACGAGCCAAGGGAGAAGGGGTCGAGTCATCAAATTATAATTAGGGCCACATAGAAGGATGACAAGAGGTGAAAAAAAATATTTTTTCATGTGGTAAGGATTGATAGTCAGTATATTTAAAAATAAAATAGGTTTTTACAAGATGGTAAATATAATTCCATAGATGTGTAAAAGGAAGCTATAAGAGGTAGTGTTGGAGGAAGGTGAGACATATATCTTATAGGAGGAATATCCTCAAGTAATTGGAAGTGAGGAAGAAATATTAGGACAATAAGAAACCAAGGATGAAACACCTTCGGGAACATCATCAAAGAAACCAATCAAGAAAATATTTAACAAAGTATCATGTGAACGTAGATTTAACAAAGTATCCAGATTTAGTGAAGAAAAAACAACACCTTGTAACGAGTTAAGGAACATGCATGGTTAAATAGTTCAACCATAGAAATAAATAGTATGCATATGCTTTGAAGACTAATTTTAGAAATAAGCATGGAGTAACTGCCAATTAGTTCCTGGAGAATATGAGAGCACTGGGATTCAATGAGTGACCATTATTTAGGAATCATATGAGTTGGTTAAATGGATATTATTGCACAAACATGAGGGTATGATTCAGTTCATAACAAGAATAATAAAGATAATTATTACATAAATTAGCAAGGTAATAGGGCTCACCAACAGAGGATAAAATATGCACACGACCATGAATAATACTAAAGGTAATACTAAAGTTAAGAGGAAGTTGAATTTAGAGAGAGGAAGCTACATATTAATTTTGAATGGGATCTAAAACTCCATGGTAAGGGAAGCTTCAAATTTGATCAACACAAAGTTGACTCCTATAATGCATTGGGGCTACGTTTCAAAATATGTAGTTATGTAGCATATAAAGTAGGATTGAAGGTGGTAAAGTATAACCATATGTGGTCTATAGTACAGGGAGTTAATATTAATATAGAATAAGTGTATCTACATGGAGGGATATTTCGATGGGGTGTGATCCTTATCTTGCTTCTCATTGAGGAGTTTGGAGTGTGAGAGGGTCATTCAAGTTTGAATCTTGCCATCAAAAGTATAAGGGGTACATTTGGAGACCTAAATGACTTCTATGTTAAGAATAATTTGAAATAATGGTATAACATTTTCAAGCTTTTGTTTGCCATGGAATAAACGTTGACATGCACACTGATGAATATTTTGGATCAATTGGGAAGTGGACCGAGTCGATGAAGTTTCCATTAAGGGTAATGATACACTCTATAGAAAATGCAAAATATCGAATTAGGGACATACTATGGGTGAAGGTGGATGTTGATGTAGTTGACAATGACATCCATGTGTAATTATAAACTTATTATCTATCAGGAAGAAGTACCTTACCTAAAGATTAGGATTGAAAGGATGAGTCAACTAGATTGATCCAACAATGTTTGTGCTATAGTTGAATAAGATTATAACTATGATTAATAAGTTAAAACTAACTAAAGGGAAAATACAAATGCCTAACAAGATCCCAAGAATAAGGAAGAGTCTAAGGGCAAAAGAGAGAGTAGAAATAAGAATCAAAATTAATGAAGGTGCTACCCAAATAAAGGAATGGGAAAAGTGCAATAGAAAAAAGGAAGATGATAATTTCTTAAAAGGAAAAGAGAAAAAAAGGGGTTATGATGCCTAAAGGTTCAAAGTTATCATCATCAAATGACCCAAGGACTAAGAAGGGTTATAAGTCCCTAGTATAATATATGCAAAAAGGTAAGATTCCTAAGAAGAAAAATGAAGGATGAGGCAAAGGTAATCCTCACATAGAAGAAAGAGGAGACTTAAGCAACAAAGGGCAATGATGTTAAAATATTATTCCATTAATTGGTCAAGAAGGACCAACAATAGAAAAGGTACCACATTTTGCTTTAACAAATGATGAAATAGAAGCACTTGACAAAATAAATGGAAGCTAAAATACTTAGGATTGGGGGTTAATCAAATAACACATCTTATTCACCAAACCATTACACACACATACACACACACACATTGAGTCCTATATCTAAGGATTATGACTTATTAATAACCTCCTTGAATCTCTCCACAACCAAATTACTATCCCTAAACATAAGTGTAATTATAACACCTCTATTTACTTCTACTAACATATTCTACTCACACATATATGAAACTAAAATTTGATTACTAACAAAATATTTCTTAATATTCCCCCCTTAGTGCTCACATGGGGAAATACAAACCACACAAACACACATATATTTAGTATACATAATCTTCATCGCTTAGATGGAAAAATTCTTCATTATTAGAATAAGAAGTGAATTCTTCATAGTTGTTTTTTTCAGTTGCCATGGATTTATCCTACATTTTTCCATCGAGGAGGCCTTGTGCTCTTTGCTTGCAATTCGTAAGAATATGCCCTGGTTTTTTATAGTAAAAACATGTATATTTGATTTTTGCTTTTTTAGTTTTGGTCACATGTTTAGAATTCCTGTAAGAAGAGCTCAACTTATTTTGTGTGACTAACACTTCTTTAAAAACATAATTTTTATTTGTGTTTCCTTTGTCAAGTAATGTAGACATAATATTCTCTAAACTTAGGTTTAGTTTACTTAGAGTAAACACCATATTGGACATATTGATGGGCATGTTATTAAGTAGTGTGTCTTTGGTGTCATTTTATTTTATTTATTATTTTATGTTAGTTAATTGATTTATCAAAGAACAAAATTTATTGATGTAAAGAATTGCTCCATTGCCTTATTCCATTTTTAACCCATACAATTTTTGTTTCATAGTTATTTCAGTACTATCAGTTTGAGATTCGAATAGTGTGTTTAGTGATTCCCATATTTATTTGGAGGATTTTTTGAAATTTATATGATGCAAGTATGGTTTTCATAATCTGAGACAAATAATGGCCAAGGAAATCTTATTTTTCACCTTCTATTTTTGGAGCTCATCTATATTTGTTGGTTTTTCCATAGTGTCGTCAATAATATCCCAAAGATCTTTTTCAATCAACAACAATTGTACCAGGATTTTCCATGTATGGAAATTCTTTCCATCAAACTTATCAACTCTATTTATCCTCTCCATATTTTCTCTCACAAAATATACAAATTAGACATCAGCTTCAACTAAAAATGCATCCTTTACAATGATGTTAACTTGGTGTACTAAAATTGTCTAAAACATTAACTTGACCTGACTCATAAAGTTTATCCTAGACAACTAATTTACATGAATGCCATAATAGCTTATAAAATGAATATCAAAATACATTAAAGACAAATTTAAAAAACCTAAAATACATGCTACTAAAGTATAATGAAATAAAACTAAACCTATATATTAAGACATTAAAGCCAAAAGAATTACAACAAACTACATTCTAAATAATAAAACATAAAACACCTTTTATATGTTGAAATTGTGGGCTAGAGGGGTTTTGATGGCATGGGGGGGAGATCTCAATGTGAATTTGGATGGGTAGAGTTATGGGATAGCTTGTGTTGTGGTAATCTATCAATGTAATGGGAGTATGGTCTATAAAATACCTGGCTCAGTGCAGTTTTTTATGTCAAGTGATGAAAGCGAGTCCATTGCAAAACTAGGCTTGGATTGTGATATGAGGGAAACTGATTACATAGTCTAATTTCTATACAACTCTATAAACAAAGTGATTTTGCACATTGACTCGAGTGGGAGATGTAAGACTTGGGCTAACTAAGCAGCTACACGAAGTTTGATGGTGCACAACAAGTGGAAGGCAAAATCAATGCAATGTCTAGTAAATGGGATCAAAGCTTATGCAAATGAAAAGAAGCTAAATACCAATAAAATAAATTTTCATCCAATGTGGATGTCAAATTCTATGCATAAACAAATGTAATGAGATCCTGATACAAATAAATGTAAGAATGAAAATACAAGAGCCTTGATGTAAGTCATCCAAATGTTGAATGGAGCTTTTGAACAAATCATTAGAGAGACAACAAGAAGTTTTCCAAAGGCTGAGCTATGTGCAATATAGAGTAGTCATTGATGTGGGGGAGACAACGAGCCAAGTCAAGATATAAACTAAACTTCGAATGTGGTAGAGGAATTATATTTGAGGCTGAATCAAAACCTTCTTTATAGATGTTTGTGAACCAAATTTAATTCAAATTTATTATTATTATTATTATTATTATTATTTTAATTTATAATGCAAATAGTGGACAAGATGAAATGGCAGAATTGCCAAGAGAGTGAATAATATGAAAATGACAAAAATACGAATAGTGAATGTCAAGAACTTGCATGTGGTTTGCATTACAAGTGGTTGGTAGTATGCAAGTAATCAGGATAAACATAATAATAATGATTATGCATGGTCTTCACTACAACACTAATTTATATGATCCATTAGATGTAAGAATAATGGAGAATGAACAAAGCAGTTTAAAACCCTACTCTAGTACCAAACGACAAAATAAATAGAAGATCAAATACTTAGGATTAGGGGTCGATCAAATAACACATCTTATTCACTAAACCATTACAAACACACACACATGTACACACATACTCTCATATATCTAAAGAATATGGCTTATTAATAAACTCCCTTGATCTTTCCACAACCAAATAACTATCCCTAAACATAGCTATAATCACAACACCTTGATTTAATTCTAACAACATATTATACTCACACATATATGAAACTTAAATGTGAGTACTAACAAAACATTTCCTAAGAAGACCAAATACAAGTAAAAATTTGAAGGTTGTAGAAAAACTCTTCAAGGAAAAAATGTGCACAAGTTCTATAATGAAAACAAAAGTTCAATGCATAAAAGTTAATAAAGGGATGTGTGATGAAGAATAATAAGAAATACATGAATAAGAGAAAGAAGGATTGCATACAAAAGAATAAAATAGATCAAAAAAAAAAAAAGCTAAAAGGAAGTTCGAGCATAGTTCATGAGGTTCCATTAGAGAAGGCCAATGGTCTGAAGGATCGGGGCTAAGAGGAAGAAAAGAATAACAAGGAAGAAAACAAGATAGCATAAGAGGAAAATACAAGTGGTGGAAAAAACCTATAAAATTTTCACATTGTTTAGTAAAGTGGGTTATGTAAGATCCAATTTGATATTAGCTCATCATCAATTGAGACTCAAACTTCATGATAGATGAAGCATACATAATATATATCTAAAGTAAGGAGAAAATGACTATATACATTTTTTATTGATCACTACAAGTGTAGTGCATTCAAGACCTATTAGAAGCAATGAGGGATCTGATCAAGCACAAGGTAGATACTAACACAAATTCAATAGAAGGGATCCCAGTATGTAATTCACACATGTATAATATAGAATAAGAGGCCCTTGCCTTGTTGAGGATAGCCATATAAATTTTGATTTGAGCCATTCATGGAGAGGAAAAAGTTTGGGAAGAACAAAAAAAAGAGGCTACAAGAGGTACGAAACTAGTAAATACACTCAACCAAACATTGGAATTTGAGCCTTGCATGTTGAGCTATGTAGAGAATATTGAAAAAGGGATACTAAATATACGGGGATCCACAAATGTAAGTGAAATTGAACCCATGTATAAGCTAGGTATAGGAATAAGGAAGTTACTCAGCTTAGTAGCAAAAACCAAATGACCAAATGGGGCAAGGGAAGAGGGGCTCTATGTGAAGAAGTTAGTAAACACAAATACCACCTGGGAGGATAAGGCTAAGGAGTGCCTATATACAAGGGGATTAATTTGCACATAAGATTTCAACAGTTCACATATCATGAGATAAATATTAAATATGTGTCAATAGCATTTAAGTGAGGCCAAGAATTTTAAAGCAAGTTTGGACCAAAAGTGAGTGGTAATGTTAGCTTACACTCTAAATACTTTCTTGTACTGATTAAATAAACTTAAAGGGTGTTCAGGAGATGTACAATATGTTTAAAGACCTCCTTAACAACTATGATTTGGGTAAAGGAGTGACAAGCCCGAATCAAGTTTTAAAAATCCCTTATAAATCCTATTTCTAACTTTAAGCCAATATTTGCATGCTTGTAATTGAGCACCATAGCATTGGTAAACTTTCAGGAGCTTAACTTAGTGGTGAGGAGTAATAAATTCAATTTAAAGGGTCTAATTGAAATGGGAATGATCCAATTCCTGAGAAACCTTTTCAAACTCCCTAAGAGTGACCTCATATACACTAATTTTGTAAAGGGTTGTCTACTTACCAAAAAAACATAGGAATGTGCAAAAACTTACAACTTCTCACTATTTGATCCAACCCCTATCATAATAGGAACAAAGAACTAAATTCCAATCCCTATGGATGTGCACAAGAGTGTAGTCTTGCTAAAAATGAGCAATATTTAGACACAATTAATTTTTGAATACCTTAGCAGGAGGATCTAACCACTAAATGTGAAACTTGATGGGCAAGTGGTCTGAGAGGTTAATCTCAAAGATTGCACTAACTACCATGTCAAATAAATTAGCCAAGGAGAAAATAGTTTTCTTATGTAGCATGGCCCTGTCCAAGCAATTGAGAACCCATTCCATCTAGATTTGACTAGGTAAACTAAGGGGTGGGTAGAGAATTCCACTAGTAAAAATTAAGGTAAAAATTCCCTAACTTATTTCTCATGAAAATCTAAGCCTCCATTTTTTTGAAATATTAAGGCATGTGGAGGAGGCATTCTTTATATTCCATTAATTCAGCCATGTTAAAATCACCACAAAAACCCATGTTGGAAATGGGAAGCTATTTTTCTAACTAGTGTCAGAGTGTATCCCACTCCAAAATGTCATTGGAAGCATGGAGGTTGACAAGGCCAAGAGGCCAACCATCAAATTCAAAGACCATCTAAAATGATCAGTGAGTTGGGTCCAATCCCAAATCTATCACAAGCAAGGAATACAATGGATAGATCAAAGTCATGACACCACCAAAAATGGATTAGTCTTCATTACCATGTGTAAGGAAATGATGGTAATTTGAACTTCTTATAGACAATATACTTCTAAATCCCACAAACTACTCACAAGTGGCCCTAACCATGTTACAAGTTGGGTTAGTCAATCCTCAAACATTCCATGAAAAATATATTCATAAAATTTGATTGAGCTTTAAATCCTTGCCATCAAGGCCCTATAACACCTTATAGTTGTTGATTTTTACTTAGAAAAATCACCAAACTACATCAAATGTTGTTTTCCTTCACATATTCACTCTCCTCCCCTTCTAGGAAATGGTTTTGTGATCGATGGGTTGAATTTTGTAAAGGAGAGAGCATGGTATCTTGTGGCTTGGACTCCAACATGGAAGTCATCACCTCTATTGGGGGTTGTGATGTGAACATACTATATTTTGAGTTAATAATAACATTAACAACTTGTGGAGTCCTTTACACTAACAAATATGTGTGAAATTGGGACACAAAAGGGACATAAAGAGGTTTAGAGGCATCAATCACAACAAAAGGGTGAGGGTTTACGTTGGAAGTTTTGTTATTTAGATGGTATTATAAATATCATTTTTGTTGCCAATAACTTGCCAACTATCTTATGTCCCTCTAGGAGCTTTACCTTGCTTAGTTGAGGGTTTAAAAACAAGTTTTGAAGGGGCCATGAGCAGGGAATCCCTGTTCTTATGTTTCACCAACTAAGAATAAAAATAATTATTTGACATGTTGATATACTAACCCCAATGGGTAAACCGGTACCCACCAACTTGGATATTAATGGTCTCTTTTCTATCATGTGAAAGGTTCATTTCACTACATACCCCTTTTTAGGGCCAAGCAAAATAAAACTTATTTGACCCTTAACAAAAAAAACACCTAAAGGGTTTGACGAGTTTCTTAATAAAATCCTAAAGAAGGAATGACAAATTAGGGAATTCAATCCAAATGGGTATCTTAAATTCAGATGTGTTAGAAACCACAAAATCACTTAAAAAAGAAACAAACCTTAGTCATATTATTCACACCCTTGAGCTTAATGCCATGAGAATGCCATGCAAACTACACCTAACTCTTAAGCATAGACTTGGGATTATACCTACAAAGTAACCAATAAGGGAATAATTTTCAAACCATTTGCAAACATTATCGAACTTAGTAAGTTGTTGAATAATATTAGGATAATTAACCTGAAGAAATAAATTATTACTTTTTGAAAAACCTTTGGGACAAATATCTTGGATTTCCTTGGTGCCTGTCTCTTTCAACATATTAAGTTACATCCAAGGATGACAGTTCATTTAGAGAACTCAATAAAGAAGAAAAAATAACACAAAGGGTAGGAGATTATTTTGGAGACAATAAAAAGTTCAATAAAATCAAAAATGTCATTGGAGCCAAATATCGCCATAATATAATAGGGGAAAGGATGCCTTGGATTTAGCCATGACAAAAAACCCATTTGAAAATGGGAAGCTCTTTTACTAGCCAATGTTAGAGTGTTTCCCATTCCACAATGTCATTGTAAGCATAGAGGTTGACAAGGAAAAGAGGCCAACCATTAAAGTTAAAGATCATCTAAAAGGATCAGTGGGTTGGGTCCTATCCCAAATCTATCATTATCGAGGAATACAAGGTTGAGATAAAAGTCATGACACCACCATAACTAGATTCATAGCATAAAATATACTAGATAATGTCAAATCAAATAGTCATCACTACCATGTGTAAGGAATGATGGTAATTTGAAATTATTATAGAAAATATACTTCCAAATCTCATATACTTCTCACAAGTGGCCCTAACCATGTTATGAGTTGGGTTCGTCAATCCTCAAACATTCCATGAAAAATATATTCATGAAATTTGATTGAAGTTTATATCTTTACCATTAGGACCCTATAACACCCTATAGTTGTTGTTGATTTTTGCTTTGAAAATCACCAAATTTCATTGATTGTTATTTTCCTTCACATATTCATCCCCTCCCCTTTTGGGAAAGGTTGTGACCGATGGGCCGAATGTTGTAAAGGAGAGAGTAGGGTATCCTGTGGCTTGGACTCCTACATGGAAGTCATCACCTCTATTGGGGGTTATGGTGTGAACATAATATACTGAGATTTAATAATAACATTAACACTTGTGGAGTGATTGACACTAACAAATGTGTATGAAATTGAGACACAAAAGGGAAATAAGGAGGTTTGGAGGCATCACTCATAATAAAAAGGTGAGGGTTTACATTGGAAGTTTTGTTATTTATAATGTATTTTAAATGCTATTTTTATTTCCATAACTTACCAACTATCTTATGTCCGTTTAGGAGCTCTACCTTGCTTAGTCGAGGGTTTGAAAACAAGATGCAATGGGGCTATGAGTGGGTAATCCCTATTATGCTCTGCCAAATAGGAATAAAAATAGGTATTTGACATGTTGATATACCAATCCCAATGGGTAAACTAGTACCCACCAACTTAGATATTAATGATCTTTTTTCTATAACGTGAAAGGTTCATTCAACTCATACCCTTTTTTAGGGCCGAGAAAAATAAAAATTCTTTGACCCATAACAAACAAAACACCTCAAGGGTTTGATGAGTTTCTCGATAAAATCCTAAAGAAGGAATGACAAGTTAGGGAATTCAATCTAAATGGGTATCTTAAATTTGGATGTGTTAGAAACCATAAAATCCCTTAAAAAAATAACTCTTAGCCATGTTATGCACACCCTCAAGCTCAACACCATGAGAATGCCATGCAAACTACACCGAACTCTTGAGCATAGACTTGGGATCATGCCTATTAAAGTAACCAATAAGGGTATAATTTTTAAACCATTTGCATGCATTATCGACTTAGTAAGTTGTTGAATAATATTAGGAGAATTATTTCGAAGAAAAAAAGTATTACTTTATGAGAAACCTTTGGGACAAATATCTTAGCTTTCCTTGGTGCCATTGTCTCTTCCAACATATTAAGTTGCATTTATAGACACCAAATCCGAATTATATAGCACCTCAGTCTTATATACTTGGCAAATACTTGTAATGGATGTACACTTTAGTTCTAAGACCCTCTTGATTTTGAAAGGCTCGCATCTATTATCTCTTGTGCCTATTGCTTATCTCGTAGTCCAACCATGTGTTATTCTAATGATCTAGCCTTATGTATTACTTAAAATGCTATTAACCTGCTTATTATCATCCTCTACAAGTTTTGGACTTATACATGTTTTCCAGCTTCTTGAACACTTATGTCCCAGCTAGATGCCTACATTGATGTTAGTGTCTTGTGTTAAACCAAGTGTTTAGTGCCCTAAAGTCACTGAATTTGTAAATGAAACATGTCCTTATAGTCAACCTAAGTGTTTTTATGTGAGATATTTCTAAAATGGGTTGATATATATACAAGAACAACCCTAATTTATTACTCACCTATCATAGACCTAATAACTCACAAGGCAACTTACTAGAAGCACGCGATCAAACATTAGAGTGAGCAAAACTTCCATATTCTTTTCTATTTCAATATTAGTCATAAGGATAGTCTAAAGTACCTGAGGATCATTTTATGAGCCATATTTGTCAAGTTATAAGGTAGGTCACTCTATGTACTTGCTTATCACACGTTGTATCTCAATGCACACACAAGTCAACATGTAGGGGATAACTCCATAAGTTTGAGGCCCTCTTCAGAGTGTTAGTTATATAGGTAGTGCCCATTAATAGAGAGGTCTTTAGGGTAGCTCGACAATGTGTTCCCACTAGCTCATTTTTCCCATAATGACTCCAAGGGTGAAAAAACTAGGATTTGATCATTTGACAAAGAGTGATACTTTGTGTACAAGATCTGAACACACAAGAGTAAAGGTGATAGAAAACCCATACATTTTTATGTGGTTACACCTAAGTACAGTCAATATTCTACACTAGACACTTTCATCCAATTCAAACCATAATGTTGATGCAACTGTCTAGATCTAATGCAAGCATCCAAGGCCACATAATGATTTTTTTTAAAATCTAATGACTATTTCATGATCTTGATCTAGTCTACTTCTATATTTGTTCTATATCAGATTTATATGCACATAGTAAACCAACACAATACTCTTGTTTCTAATTTATTACAATATCAATCAATAGTTGTACTTTCTATTTTTAGCATATCTCAATATTATGAATTTAGAACATTATTTATCTAAATTTATAATTAATTGCCCCACTATAAATATGTTTATCACCCTCATGCTTATTCTTTTTTATATTCTTAACCCTATATTATATTGACCCATCTCAATTTCAGGTTAAACATTTTGTGAGCACAACCTCTGAGTCTTGTTTGAAAACCTAGCCTTATCTAGGGTTTCTAACCTCTTAGTGTTTCACCCTGTTGTGATGGATTTTTAGATCTAAAATGTCACCTTAAGGTTTTACACTCGTCTAGTTACAAGGGTTTCATGTGCATACACTTGCAATTTCATCATCCTTGATTGGTGCATTTTGGCCTCCAAAAATATCCATATTAAAATTAATCTGATGTATTTTCTACCCAGGTTGGTATACACAAAAAACCTCCTTTTGTTCACCCAAATTTGTTACACATTTTTCAAGTTTTACAATTTACTAGTTTTAGTAAATATTGACATACAAGGCCAATGGTGTACTTATTTTCTTATAAATTTATGGATTTTGTTAAAAATAATATTTTATTCAAAAACCTCTCTCAGATATCTAAAATGAATTCCTATTTTATCAAAAATTATTGATTCTTTTTAGGGAATATTCTAAGGTTTTGCTTATGAAGCATTCCATGTTGTTTGACCCATTTATGATTCATAATAGATCAAATTTCAAACTAATCAAAGGTTTTTCATAATTATTTTGATATAGACAAAAACCTCTTTTTGTTTGCCAAAATATTATATGTATTTTTGTGAATTTATCATTTTACTATATAAAAAAAAATTAGACATGCATGTCGTACACTATACTTTTGTTTTCCTATTTTTATGGGTTTGTCTCATTTCTTAATTTTCCTAAAAAAATTATTTTAGATTTTAAAATATCTCAACCAAACACTTTATATTTCTTTCTCTTCATTTGGCACATTGTGGTCAACCTCACCTTTGGTCTCAAAACCCTAATTGACCAGGATTTCCTGATTTCCTATTTTCCTGAATTCTAATTTTACAGTATTCAAACTTTAAAAATCATACATTATTTTTTTCCTAAAAATTGTGATAAATATGGATATGTATGTTGAGCACTTTATCTTCTAATGTCTCATTGTAGTCATTGTTTGTTGCCTTGTCTACATTGTTAGAAATATCGAAACCACAAAACAAGAGAATGATCCTAATAAAGATAAAAAACAAGTTTCTCTTTACCAATCTTATTGTAATAGTATTTAACCTCTTCCTCCTAACCCTAAGGAGTTTGATAGCTACCAACCCTATAATCAAGGTCATGCTATCACTCCTTCAAGGGATAAGATAGATGATATATGATGCATATTCAATCTAAGGTAACTAGGTTTTGTACTTATGAAGCCCTAAAAGATCATAACATCACTATGAGCAAGTTAATAGAAGCATTTTAAAATAAAAAATAGTTTTTCATTTCAAGACTCACATAATTGGAAAATCAGATTACATACATGCAAACTTTAAAACATGCTAGTGTTCATCATGTGTTTGCATCTTCATCTACCAATTTTGTGCCAAACAAGGTTTCTTATTCAAATGCAACGCTACAACATAACAAATATTAAATAACCAATTCAAGTATTATACCAAAGGTTACTAAGATACCAAGTAAAATCCTAAGAGAAATGATTCTAAACAAAGTGATCAAATTACCTCCTCCACATCCTATCAGAAGATATAAAGACTATTAGGCATATCATAGAATGCATGGACATCATATAGATTATTATTTTGATTTAACAACAAAATATAAAGTCACAAAGTTAGTGGTGATCATATCATTGATACATAAACCAATAAAACCCCTCACATTATGAGCATCTCTCATAAAATGCAAGTGCCAAACCAAAAGTATGAGTACTAAAGGATATTTTAGAACACAAGCAATTATAAATGCAAATATTAGAGAAAGAAAAAATGTAAAAGGCCAAGTTAGATCAATATATGTTACAAAAAGAGAAAGAACATAAGTTGTAAACTCAAACTCAAGATAAACAAACAAGCATTCTAAAAAGAGGGTTTCTAACAAAAGAATTTCCAAAGCAAGACATGTCTACAAAATCAAATGATACAAACATGGTTGCTAAGGATCCAAACACCATATATACTTCATGCATATAAGAATAAATAATTAAGTGCAATATTATAAATTCTATTCTTTCATCCTTGAATAAAGAACTCAAGGCACAAATTACATATTTTCCTAGTGTGCAAGCAAAGATACACAACTCTTCTCTATCCCTTAATAAGATGCAACATTTTGACAATGATGAACATACTCAAGGAAAACAAATTTCAAAAAGAAAAATTCCATCTATGGTGCAGTTGGTTTCTCATATATGAATGCTCGAAATGATATATCAGAAGTTCAAGAACAACCGAAGAAGTTACATATTTCCTATATTAACATCATAAAAGATTGGTACGATCTTAATGATACTGATTATGCAATGTATGAATACGAGACATATGATACAAAGCCTTCACATAAGCATCTCATTAATGAGTACATTGGCTCCTATTAACATTTTTCCTTGTACATATCTTACTTGCTTATCCTTCCAAATATTCCAATAATACAAAAAATAAAAATTAAAAATTAAAAAATATTTTCATCTTTTACATGTTGTATTAGATCCTTGGTATCTATGCCATTAGTTTAATGTTGGTGGATATTGTATCATATATTTTTATATACACGTGTTTCACATATCTTTTAAGTGTGATACATGCATATTCGAGCATATGATCTATGCACTTTCAGATGTTGGTCTTTCCCTTTACTCATGTCATTTGGACATTGGGGGCATCCACTTCTTTGATCATGATACATCCATGATATATCATTCTATGATCATTTTTTATTATCATATTTTAGCTTATATACTTACACATGCCTTTATCCATGCTTATATCTTTCACATTGTACTTGATATGCTATGTATTTAACACTTTTTGCTAATACATATATCCAAAAGCTAGTATAATATGTCTATGTTAGTTGTTTATGTTCCATGCTTTCCATTTATGCACCTCCTTGAGTGTCTTGTCTTGCATTGTATTGTTTGTTCAAACATTTGCATGTGCTCCATTGATTGTGGCCCCTGTGCCTATGTTTACCTATTGTGACATTTGTATATGTCATAGTTTGTTGTATGTTGACATTTAAATATGTCATTTCTTAATTTATGGACATTTGATTAAGTCATGTCCCTTTGATTGTGTGGCATTTGAACATGCCCCTTGTTTGAGGTCTCTTTAGGCCATTGTCTTTTAATTTACTTTTGAGTGCTATTGTGTGTGTGATTGATTGTTTGTTGAGCTTGTACTCTTACTATCTAGACGTTATCATGATCCCCATTATGCTTTTAGGACTTGATGTGATCACATACCATGTACCTCATTACTATATCTACCTAGACATGCTACTCATATATGCTACACGATCCTTACTCAAATTATACGGTTATCTTATTCTTTTGAGGTAACTACCAGTTTATACTTTCCCTCACCTCAAAAGTGGGGGTGGCATATCAATGGAGCATGTCATAGAGGCTTAGCTTTCACACTTTTAGAATTTTAAATTTCAGGGGGGCATGCAAAAAAGACATGGCTCCCACACTTATTCAATACTCGATATTTTCAGATTACAGTGGGGACATGTTATGAAAACATATTTTCCACACCTATGTCAGTTCTCAGTTTCAGATTTCAATGGAGGCATGTCATGGGAACATGTCTTCCACACCTACATAATTTACAAATGGACCAAAATTGAATAGTATATGATTCATACACACTCTTGTGGCTGGCAACATTCTATACATTGGTACCATTGTTATACCTAGGTTTCAGCTTGAAACATATATGAGGTGCATATACCATGAAAAAAGGCACCCTAAATTATAAAATCATATCAACTTTTAGATTTCAAATATTTTTATGAAATTTATCCTACATCATGATAGACTTTTATGAATTGTTATTAAGCCAATCTATTGCATTAATTGGTTCATTTTTGACATGGTTGAGGTAATTACATCACTCAATCTTACCAAGTTTATAAGATGGAGTGATCAAATCATCCACCTTCACTAGATTTATAGTGTGAGTTGACTTGGATCACTCACACTCACCAGGGTATAAGTATGATTGGGTTGCATGGTTAAACTAATCTCAACTGCCAAGTGACAACTCACATTTTTCTCCAAGGTTGGGGCAAATTGCCTTCCAATCTTTATATACATTTGCACTCACAGGGTTTACATTTGTCCTAATCTCAGCTCTAAAACTTCACAATAAAACATCTCTTCAAATCAAGTTGCCAAAAGGCATGATGGTTGCATCGATACACGGGTGTACTCCTAACCTTGCTCTCTTTACTTTCGAGCATTTCAAATTCTTTCAACTCCAAATTATATACGTTGATTATATACTGTAACATGCTCTTGGTTACAAATCAGTGACCAACATGTTAGTGTAAGATATTATTTTATGTTTATTTTTTTAATTCAAATTATTCCTACACATGTGATTTAGCTTGCTTAGATGTCATTTGTCTAGGGATTTACATATGATTGTCATTATTAGCTAGTTGGTAGGAGTTATATACCTATTACAGGTTCCTCTACCACTATTCTAGGGGTGATTACTTTTCATCTCTCATATTTGTACACCTACTACAAAGCTAAATAATATGGAGGAATTTACATTGTTTCACTCTTTACTTTTCTTTTACACTAGCTCATTCATTTACATTTATTACTTTATTCAAGCTTTAAAGCATTCGATATTTCAACTTTGATCTTGATGAAATCCCTGACATGGAATCAAAGCATTCGCTATTCCAACTTTGATCTTGATAAAATCTCTAACATGGTATTAGAGCACTCAAGTGGGACTCACACAAAGACAAGGTGTGTTATACACACCAAGGTACATATTCATTTTCTTTTAAACTAGCAATTTAATTACTAGATTAAAAGGGGGCAAATGTTGATACTAAATTTGAATTATATAGCACCTTAGTCTTGCATACTTGAAAAGTATTTTTCATGATTGTACCCTTCAATTCTAAGACCTTGCTGTCAAAAGGCTCACATCCACTATCTTTTATGTATATTACTTAGTTTTTTGTCCAACCATATGTTATTCTGATGACCAGGCCTTTTATACTACTCAAAAGACTATTAACTTGCTTATTATTATCCTTTGTAAGTTTTTGGACCTATACTTGTTTTCCAACTTCTTAGACACTTGTATCCTAGACGAACGTCTACGTCGACGCTAGTGTCATGTACCAAACTAAGTGTCCACTGCCACAAAGTCATCAAATTTGCAAATGAAACATATCCCTATAGTCGACCTAAGTGCTTTTACACGAGACATTTTCAAAAGGGATTAATATATACACAAGATCAACTCTCATTTATTTCCACGCTAACATAAACTTATCAACTCACAAGACAACTTACCAAAAACACTCAATCAAGTATTCAACTGAACGAATCTTCCTTATTCTTTCCTATTTCAATATTAGTCAAAGGGACAACCCATCTACAGGTTTGAAGTATTGAAAGAACATTCTATGAGTCATATTTGTCAAGTTACAAGTTAAGTCACTCTATATACTTGCTTATCATATGTTGCATCTTGATACACACACAAGCCAACATATAGGAGAGAACTACATAAGTGTACGACCTTCTTCATATTATTAGCTATGTAGGCAATGCCCATTGACATAGGGGTCCTTAGGGCAGCTCGACACTGTGTGCACACTAACCCATTTTCTCACAATCACTCCAAAGATAAAAAAATGTAGGGTTTGATCAATTGACAAAGAGTGATACTCTGTGCGCAAGATCTGAACATTCTAGAGTAAAAGCGACATAAAACCCAAAAGTTTTCAGGTGGTCATACCCATGTACAGTCGATATTTCATACTAGACATATGCATCTAAGTCAGATAATAACGTCAGTGCAACCATCCAAATCTGACTCAAGCATCCAAGACTACATAATGTAAATTTCTAAAATCTAACGACATTCTAGAATCCCAATTTAGTCTACTTATAGCTTGTTCTAATCAAATATGCATGTGCATAATAAACTAAGTACTCTTGTTTCTAATTTATTACATCAATTAATAGTTGTACTTTCTATTTTTAACATATATCAATATTTTAAGTTTATAATATTGTTTATATGATTTTACAATTAATTGGCTTACTATAGATCTGTTTAACACTCTTGTGCTTATTTATTTCTATATTATTAACCTTATACTATATTGACTCATCTTAATTCAAGTTTCAACAACATCAAAGGATGACAACCCATTTAGAGAGCTCAATAAAGAAGAAAAACTATTGCTCAAAAGGTGGGAGATTATTTTGCAAAAAATAACAGTTCAAGAAAAACAAAATGTCATATAAGCCAAATATGACCATAGTATAATAGAGGGAATGATACCTTGTTTATGGTCTACAAAGTAATTTACAATGCACAAAACCACTTTGCACATTCAATATATAACAGAGAACTAACTATACAAGATAACTTACAATATATGAGACCACTTTATACTCCCAATATATAAAGGTATCTAACCATACTTCAAATACGAGATATATAAATACTTTACTCCTTATAAAATTTAAACTTGTAACTTCCATTTCAAAAATACACATTCTCAACCATTAAACCAACTCAAAAATAATCAAAGAACCCTAAAATATAATAATAACAATGAAAACGACCCGAAACCCTAGAAACATGGTCAGATAAACTTTCAAGACAATCGAGAAGCTTTCCGTTGTATTTTCTTTCCATAGGTTAACTACGTGCAGAATTCTACGAAAAAGAATCAGAGGTTATTTTAAAAAAAATGGTTAAAATACACCAAACAAATTCGAACGGATAAGTCAGTATATATCATGCGGGCTTTATACATGCCAAAAACCTTATCTGATGATGTTCAGGGTTTAATTTGTTACCACAACCTACATTTTCACAATCCCTCTCGGTCAATCTTCTCACTTATTCAGCTGGAGAGAGACCGCGTTAGCTCAAAGCTTCTGGACACACGTCTGGTACGCAAATTTTCTCACCATCTTTTATGGCTTTGCAAAAGTAATGCAGTCAGTATATATCATGCGGGCTTTAATACATGCCAAAAACCTTATCTGCTGATGTTCAGGGTTCAATTTGTTACCACAACCTACATTTTCACTCTCCCTCTCGGTCAATCTTCTCACTTATTCAGCTGGAGAGAGACCGCGTTAGCTCAAAGCTTCTGGACACACGTCTGGTATGCAAATTTTCTCACCATCTTTTATGGCTTTGCAAAAGTAATGCATTACTCTACCTCATTTTTTATTCTTGGTATATTATTCCATGCATGAATGAACATAAAATTTGTTGGGTACCCATTTTCTGCAGTATAAGAAGAGTATTTGCTTCGCTTGTGTATCAAAATGTGTGTGGATTCATAAATGTGCTAATACTAAAATTTTACCATTAGTAAAATAGGGATAGGATGAGAATAAAAATGTTAAGAGCAGGAAATGGTCAGAGAACAGGGGAAAACAATCAGAGAAACTAAAAAGTATGTACAGTAAACTATGAGTACAAAGGGATGAAACTCTGTTTTCATTGTCAGACTTCATTTTGAAAATCTTAGGCATTACATACCGTTGCTTCTCTCGTGAATTTTAGAAGCCCAACCATTCCATTGGTTTCAACAAACCCAGAAGGACAGGACAGCCGTGTGCGATTAGAGGACTTGCTCCGTCATTTCTTCACAGACAAAAGTCCCATATTTCCTCTGACACATAACTTGTTCTTTAAGTGGGTTTGTCAAAATGTTAAGTTCCTGAGTCAGGGTATAATAGATTCAATTTCTCAATATCAAACTTTCTCACGAATGAAAAGATAGCATATTTCTGTCAAAATTGATTAAGGTAAGGGTACTTGATCCTTCTCTGTATCAGAGAGTGTAACGTGCCTTCTTTTTTACCACTAGTTCCCAATTTGAGAAAGCATAAGAACTGTATTTTTTGTTCTTCTAGGTTATGAGTCATTTGTTCCTGTACGTTGCTGAAGATTTCCTGATCTGATATTAATCTTATTATTGACAACAAATCAAACCAACCTTTGTAGAAAAAAGCGAATAAATTATATTGATGTCTATGACTGCCCAAAATGGGTCGTGTGTACTCAAAAAGTACAACTGACAGTGATGATTAAATAACTTTGTATCTCAAAAACACTTCCAACAGTTATTTAGTTTTCAAAACATTTCGCCATCCTGGAAAGTTCTAGAAACTATTAGGCAGGGGCCAGAAGCTGATATATACATTTCCATTAAATTTGGAAACACTTCCAACAGTTTCTAGCTACCATTTGGTAGTTTCCAAAACTTTCATGTCCTGGAATTCAGCTTTGCAGAAATTTCCTTAAATTCCCAGTACTGTTTCCAAATCCTTCTGATACCATTTGAAGAGTTTCTGAAAGTTTCCACTATTTCTAATACCATTACCTGGAAATTCTTCATTTCTTGTGGTTTCCTTAAGAAGTCTATACCAGAGTACCTGTTTTTTGCCTGACCTAGCCTTCCCCACTTCGGTACTTGCATTTCCAAAGTTTCCAACTACTTGTCTCCGATTCTTGGTGTGAACTAGGTATAGGAATGCCATTTATTAGCCTATATAAATTGGGTGCAATATATTTTAAAGTGCTAGAAAAAACTCAAATATTATTTGGAAAAACTTTTTTACACATGAAATGCTCATTTTATCATAATGCTTTTTTCCAATTATTCATGATTTTAGTAGCTTCTCATGTTTTTGTCAGTCACCACCCCCAATCAAGGGGATGTTAAGGATAAATGTAATCTTAAATGAATTCTCCGATCACTTCATCTATTGAAAGAAAGACTGATGGTGCTTTCAGGGAAAATCTGGGTCCGTCTAGTGCTGGGGGTATTTGTAGGACTGATCAAGGAGACCTTTTGTTTTGGTTTGCCGGAGTCTTGGGCATTCTTTCTAACATCCATCTGAAGCCTTCAGAATTTGACACGGTTTGGTTATGGATAAGACTCGTGTAATGTCCCTTTTAGGACATAATTAGAACAATTTGGGTTTTCCAACAAACCCTAACATAAACATATGCAATTTCTGATTTTATGATTCAAACCCTAAGCAAATAAAATTCAGAATTCTGAAAATTCAAATCTAGGGCAGAAATTCCATATTTTATTATTAAAAATACTTCCAAAATTCAGAAATATTATAGCCCAATAAATTATCTTCAAAACTGATTTTTTTGATCAAAAGAATGGCTGGAAAATTCAACAAAAATACCAGCTCAATGTTCATGCTCTTAAACAACAAATTTGGCATTGATTTGCCTTACAAATGGCACTTTCAAACCCCAATGGGGGTCGCTGTCCAAACAATTCAGATCGCTGCCCTTCTAGGGCTTTTAAACCCAGTTGCTGCCCTCTATACTGCTGCACCACTCTTCCTTGATGCCCTATACTGCTGTGCTGTACCTAACAATGGTGTTTAAACACCCCAAATTGATCAAATCTGTCCAATATGACCCTTGGAATGGAGCCACCCAGCCGAAGGTTGAAGGGTTTCGTCCTTAACTTCAGTTTTTCAAAGAAGCTTTTCGTCTCCTCTGGAAGCAAATCAAACAACTGCCCAAACTTATGATTTAATTTGATAAAAATGACATGCCTTTAATGAATCTCTTCTTTTTATATCCTTTCCCTCAAAAGACTTTTCAAAAAGGTGAGTGTTCCACTTGGAGGGAAAGCTATATTTTTAAAAAGCAACTTTCTTATAACTTACTTAAGGGTTAACTTGCCCATGACCAAAAAGGGCCCCCTCTTTAAGTCAAAACAAATTAGATTCAAGTTGCCGACATAAGTCACTGGTTTGGCAACTAAGACATATTATTATTTTACTTTAAGAATTTAAAAATACTTTTTATTGTAATATTATTACTATTATAATCTCGAAAAAGGGGACATCATTGTCCGCCCTTCCCAAATTTTCTTGCCCTCAAGCAAATGCAAGCTTCATTCTTCACTCCTTGTACCCTTCCGCAAATACCAAGATTCCAAATCAACCTCAAATATTCTTTAGAGTATGGACAAACTTCAACAACCTCTTCCACCTTTGCTGCAAGAACATACTCTTCATTCTTTGTTTGGGTTGAAAACAAATTTAGCTGCTCCCACTCATGCTTGTCATGTGCCATGATCGTTGTACTTTTCTTGGACATGTGCAAACTATGCACTTTTTGACTCATAAGAGTCTCTTTATCAACACTCATATGGCCTGTTCCTATTTTTAAACCTGCACATAGAACAAACATGTCAATGAAATCAAGAGCTCTCCATACCACTCCTTCAGCTGATTCATGATGCCTCATAGACATGTTGTTCAACTCTCTTCCAATGCTTTCATCTTCTTCATAGTTTCCATTCATGTGATGGACTTTCAAAGGTCCAACATTTATTAAGCTATAATGACAACCAAGTCCATCTAATTGCCTTTGAACTTTGTTCACCATTCTGAAAGACAATTTGTTCTCATATGGGCTGAAAGCAAAAAGATGTGTATATCTCACCATACCAGAAGTACAAGCTTCCCATCTTGGAACCGAAAATAAAAGCAAACATTTCAGATATTCCTTCTTGACTTGAAATCCAATGATGTCCTCTACCCAAGGTTTGAAAACTTCCATGCAACCATCAAGTTCAATTCTCTTACTTGACAGATGAAACCATTTGGACCAACAAGTGCAGCTCTTAGCCCCATTAACATTGATGTCTCTTGGCATCTCAAAAAATAATTCGATCATCAAGTGTGCATAATCCACAACACATGTCTTCTCAAGATGATCTTCATTAATGATAATTGTAAGTTCTTCCTTCCCAGGAAGGACATAAATTAGCTTGTATGCAAGTTGAAAACAAATTATGATAATCATGAATTATATGATTTTCCACTCAATTCGGAGCTGTGTTGGCTGAAGTATTCTTTCTTTTCAGCTAAACCCATTCACCAACATTTTCCAATGATTTAGCGGCCTCAAAAAGATCAACCTTGCAGCTGTTCAAGTCTCGAAATAACAACTTATAATCTCATTTTACCAAAGTTGACAACTTGAAAATGGAACAGCAGCTGCAAAATCGAAACCTCCTTGCTATAACAGGAAATGTGAGCATTATAATGACTGAAAACATTTCTGTAAAGGCTGAAAATTCTTTGCCAATAGTCACCAACTAGAAAATGCTCCATCCCATGACTGAAAATACTTGCCAACCCACGGATGCAAATGAAATCATGTGGTGGTTGATTTGTATGATGACAACAACACTAATGCCGAAATTTTCACTTGAATCTGACTCAGTTTTGGGAATTCACTTTTTCCAATCCTTGAGCTTTCTGGTGATATTGATGGCTTTTGCCACACCCCTTTATTATTATCACCAGCTATAAAATTTGAACCACAAAATATCTCGGCATCCATCTCAAAAAATGGATTATCAAAAGTTGATTTTGCACTGATTTCAAAAAGTGGATTATCAAAATATTGAAAGTGATTTCTATTATTTTGTTCAAACCAATTTTTTTGTTGATCCAACTTTGTTAGGACTTGCACTTCCTTCTTATTTGTCACCAACAATTGTTTCTTCCAATCTTCCTCATGAAATCTAGAGGCATGCAATGATAATGAACTATTGTTAGAATCAATGCAAAAATCAACATTCTCTTCTAAAATATACCTTTCCATAGAGTCATTTTGAAAGATTTATGCTTCGTAGGAATGTTCTGAGTGTTCTTCTTTCTCAATTTCAGGGCTTTAATAGCTTCAAATTGTTTTGATGTTGACATCTCTTCTTCTTCATGCTCACCATCAAACAAGGCCACAATTTTCCATGGATTTTGACTAGAGTGTAGTCATCTCCAATCATCAACACATAAGCAATCAAAGCTTGGATTTCAAATCTGAAATCATCAACATTATTTTGAATTTGTTGGCCCCAATTTTGAGTTGTCTCATTGCTGCTCGCTTTGAGAGAACCTTTGGATGTGAGGTGCCATGTATTTGGAACTTGAATTTGTCCCATGAGTTACGACCACCAAATTTTCTTGATGCGGCTAGTGTTCACATATTTCTTATGTTGCTCCAAGGTGAGGTGTCATCTTGGGCTGCCAACAAAAAACTCATCCTCCTTTGGTGAAGCGGGGTTTGTGGAGATACCTCCAACCCTTCTATCTTTGTGGTTCCCAATATTTTCTTCAAACACATCTCTCCACAATGTTGTTCTGAAAATCAGTCAATGACTCATCCTTAGGAAGTTTGAAGGATGGTGCATGTTCCTCCACTTTGAGGTCTTCGTATTCAACAAGTGAAGCCTTGTTTGCCTTGGTTTCATCCATATTTTGTTGACACATGCATGGAATATTTTCCTAGTTCTTGCTAAGGTCACGAACACCATCAACTAGCTTCTTATTGATTGTTGTTTTGGAAATTCCAGCAAGCTGAACATCAACATTATCATCTAGGAATTGGGCTTTAACCACAAAATTCTCTCCCCAATCTTGCAATTCTTAGTTTCCTTCTTCCTTGGGCTCGTATTTAGAATGCTCATCTCCTTTGGCTAAAGTAGGAGGCTTTGATAGATTTGCCTCCACACTATTAATCTTGTCAAGCACCTTCTCAAAGCTGTCTTGAATATCCATCTCATATGGCAATGACTCAATCATTGGAATGCTCAGAAAATGGATAGGGGCTTCTTGGAAAAGATCCTCTTTAAATTTGGTACCCTTCATCTTATCCTCACTGTTAGAATGATCTTCATGATGATCAAAATATTGTAAGGACAAAGTATGATGGTGATACAATAAATCCTTGCTATGTAGATAATCAAATTGTTTACCTTTCTCTTTAAATTCCTTTAGGTGTTGTTTTGCTTGAATGGCTATCAACTTTGCCTCTTTCGCTCTTCTTAGCCAATCATCACACCTCCTTTGGGTCCTTATCACATCTTCCGTGCTTGCTTGCAAGGTAGTTGGTTTCCTTTCAACCCTAGGATCCACTTTTGTTGTTGATGGTGGATCATTAAATTCTGCCACACATATGTAATTTATGCCCTTCTTTCCCGCTGAACGCTTAGGACCATCAAACAATGGCGTATACTTTTTCAGTATTTCTTCCTTGGCTTCCTCATTCCTTTGATCCTTTGTAGGGTTTTGGAATTCAGACCTTGACTTTTCCGTTTTCTTTTCTTCTAAGAGATACTCTTGAGGTCTAGGGCTTAACACTACAAACTTCATTCATGCTTTGGGACCCATTGCCCTTAGTTTGTTCTGAGATTCTTGCATAGCTTGCAATATCTCTTCCATGGCTTCCTGTGTTGACTTCATCTTTCTGTCATTGCTTTGCACGATGAAGAGTCTGCAAACAACTCGCTACCTACAATTGGTCAGAAAAAGGCTCTAATACCACTATAATGTCCCTTTTAGGACAAAATTAGAACAATTTGGGTTTTCCAACAAACCTTAACATAAACATATGCAATTTCTGATTTTATGATTCAAACCCTAAGCAAATAGAATTCCCAATTCTGAAAATTCAAATCTAGGGCACAAATTCCATATTTTATTATTAAAGATACTTGCCAAAATTCAGAAATATTATAGCTCAATAAAGTACCTTCAAAAGTGAATTTCTTGATCAAAAGAATGACTGGAAAATTTAATAAAAATACCAGCTCAATGTTCATGCCCTTAAACAACAAATTTGGCTTTGATTTGAATTACAAATGGCACTTTCAAACCCCAAGTTGGGTCGCTGCCCAAACAATTCAGATCGCTGCCCTTCTAGGGCTTTTAAACCCAGTCGTTGCCCTCTATACTGCTGCACCACTCTTCCTTGATACCCTATACTAGCTGTGCTGTACCTAACAATGGTGTTTAAACACTCCAAATTGATCAAATCTGCCCAATATGACCCCTGAAATGGAGCCACCTAACTGAAGGTTGAAGGGTTTCGTCCTCAACTTTAGTTTTTCAAAGAAGGTTTTCGTCTCCTATGGAAGCAAGTCAAGCAACTGCTCAAACTTATGATTTAATTTGATAAAAATGACATGCCCTTAATGAATCTCCTCCTCTTTTTATATCCTTTCCCTCAAAAGACTTTTCGAAAAGGCGAGCGTTCCACTTGGAGGGAAAGCTAAATTGTCAAAAAGCAACTATCTTATAACTTAATTAATGGTTAACTTGCCCATGACCAAAAAGGGTCACCTCTTTAAGTCAAAACAAATTAGAATCAAGTTGCCAACATAAGTCACTTTTTTGGCAACCAAGATATATTCTTATTTTACTTTAAACATTTAAAAATATTTTTTATTTTAATAATAATACTATTCTAATCTCGGAAAAGAGGACATTACAACTCAAAAGCTCAATAGGCTTATAATTGAAATTGATTCGCAAAGGATGGCCTCATTCATAAATGGGGAACCTTCTACTTCCCTTAATAGTCATTTTATCACTTAAGCTTATCACTAAGCCTATCACTAAGCCTATCATGACCATTATAACTTTGTGTTACAAACTCTAATACCTTCCCTTAATGGCCATTCTAGAAAATACACCAAGTTTATCTCTAATTTTTACAAATCTAACTGGGCCAAGTGGCTTGGTGAGAATGCTTGTTGTCTGGTCCTGGGTTGGACAATATTGCAGCTGAACTTGTCCATTTTCTACGCGCTGTCAAATGAAGTGAAAATGTACATTAAGATGTTTTGTTTACTCATGAAAGATGGGATTCTTTGTCAGCTTGAGAACTCTCTGGTTGTCACAAATTTGCACCATAGGTTCAGCCTGATCAACTTGCAAATTCGCAAACACTCTTCTAAACAAAACTGCTTCACATGCGCCTTCTACTGTTGCTCCATATTCTGCTTCTGTAGAGGAAAGTGAAATTGCATGTTGTTTCTTTTTGATCCAAGAAACTGCCCTTGGTCCTAGAGTTAACACATATCTTGTTGTAGACTTCCTGTCATCCATGAATCCTACCCAATCCAAGTCTGAATGACCTTGCAACTGAAGCTCCTTGCTCTTACCATATAGAATGCCAAAGTCTAATATTCCCTTCATATATAGTAGCACCCTCTTTGCTGCTATCCCGGGTTTTGTTATTGGAGCTGCCATAAATAGGGAGATATAGCTGAATGAATGGTAGAAGTCAGGTCTCATGGCTATAAGATAGATCAATCTTCCAACAAATTACTTGTAGATTAATTCATTTACTGCTTTTGAATCAGTCTTGGCTGAAAGTTTCAGCCCGTCTCCACAGGTGTAGACAAGATTTTACAATTAATCATCTTGAACTTGTCTAACAAACTTGTTGCATATTTTGTTTGAGAAGCAAAAATATGTTTATTAGTTAGCCAAATTTCTACACCTAATAAGTAATATAGGAGGCCTAAATTGTTATGTCAAAAGTGGAACTTAAATTTGATTTTACCTCTTCAATGGCTCCAACGTCACTACTTGTGATGACAATGTCATTAACATATACCATTAGAATCACCACATCAATATTCTCACTTTTGATGTAGAGATTGGGGTCAGAAGGACTTCTTCTAAATCCTTGTTCTCCCAAATACCTGTCAATTTTGATGTACCATGCTCTGGAACCCTACTTGAGCCTTAAAGTGTTTTCTTTAGTCTACACACCATATGTTTCTTCCTAGACCTTGAAATTCCTGCGGTTGGTACATGTATTCTTCTTTCTCTAAATCTCCATTGAGAAAGGCACTTGTCACATTCATCTATTGTACTTTCTAGCAAAATTGTGCTGCCATGGCTACAACCAATCGGGTTGTTTTCATTTTTGCAGTAGGTGCGAATATTTATTCATAATCAATTCCTTCCTTCTGTGTGAAGCCCTTTGTGACCAACCTTGCTTTATGTTTGTTGAGTGTGCCATCTTCTTTATACTTGACCTTATATACCCATTTGCAGCCAATGGGTTTCTTCCCAATAGGTAGCTCTTCTAGAACACATGTTTGGTTCTTCATCAAAGTTTCACGTTTGACTTGCATAGCCTTCTACCATTATGGTTTTCCTTTGCCCTCTTCATAGACTTCAGGTTCAAAAGAATGTTGGTTATCCATCAAAGCATAATTGACCATATTATATGACTTAACTCTTTTTGATCTTCCTTCCTCTCTCATATAAAGAAGTTCATCTTCGTGAACATCGCCATAGGTTTTGTACCACCATTTTGGTCTCTTCTTCTGTTTCTTCCCCTTCAAATCATTATTGGTATCTTGCTGATTTGATGAACTTGTAGCTACGTCTTGGCTGCAATTTTCTTGGGATTCATAGTTAGGGGCTTCCTTCCCCTCATGCTGACTATCCCCATCCATCCGACCTACAAACTCAGCCATATGACCTGTATTTGCTGCAACTTTCTGATCTGATTTTTGGTCAATCATTATTTGGAACGGCCCGGCATTCTCATTAATTACAACATCCCATCTAAACCATCCTTTGTTAGTTTCCAAGTCAACTAACCTATATGCTTTGTGGTGGTCATTGTACCCTGTGAACATCAACTTCTTGCATTTTCTATTTAGTTTGGTTTGTTTTTCATCAAGAACCCATGCATACACAACTGAACCAAAAACTTTGACATGACTTTGAGGTTTCATCCAAATTATGCATCTTCTATAGTTTTCTTTTGCACTGCTTTTGTTGGAGACCGATTGAGCAGATACACTAATGTGTGTACTGCTTCTGCCTGATATTTATTAGGACCATGCTTGTTCTCTAATATGCACTTTGCCATCCCCACAATGGTATGATTCTGTGGTTTTACCACTCCATTTTGCTGTGAAGTGTAGTGGGGTGTGATGCCCTCTTGAGTACACAAATCAAGGATTTTTCTAGAGAAAAATTCACCTCCGTTATCTCATTTAAGGTTGACACTCTTTTTTGATTGCTTATCTATTGCAACCTTGAAATTTTTGAATTCATCAAATTCATATGATGTTTTTTTTTAAATATACACCCACAATTTTCTTGAAAAGTCATCTACAAATAGCAAAACATACATAGAACCAGAGATTGATGTTGTTTTTTGATGCCCACAAATGTCAGTATGAATCAACTGAAGGGCCTCCTTAGCTCTTCAAGATTGTCCTTCATCAAATTGAACCTTGTGCTACTCTTTAGCCTAGTATGTGCCACAAACTCCTTGCTGATTTAGAATCTCCGAAAGGCCATATGCCAAACTTTCTATCGCCAAATAAGAAAGATATCTTAAATTTAAATGCCCACACCATTGATGCAAAAGTGTGTTATTGTCTTGACCACTCTTTGGCTATCAAAACACCCATGTTCTTGAATACCTAAACCATCTTCTTTTTAACCTTATCAACAATATAACATTTATTTTTGTTTAAAATCACATTCAAATTAGGATTATGTTTCATAATCTCACCGATTGAAAGTAGATTTTTTTACAAACTATTAACATGGAAGACATTCATAAAGAGCAACTTCTTTACCTTTTAGTGTTTCCTGTATCGTTTTGATTTTTGTTATTGGTCTTCATGGCTCCTTTGGATTGTTCGTACCCTTTCTCCTAGGGCTTTCTCGAACAACGTATTCCGTTTGTGCCCGACTAGGGCTTCCTCGAATGATTCGCTTTGATACCAATGTAAGCAAATATGATTGCTGAAAGAATGACGAGAAACTAGAATGCACACATTGAAGTGCATGTTCATCCTTCATTTATTTGCAAAATGAAGTTATATATAGTTGGGGAAGTTGGTAGTTACTATTAGTTAACAATAACTAATATAGTATTAGTGTAGTATAACTATTGATTTAAATATTTAATAGGATCAAGAATGACATGCCCCATTATGGCCAGGGTATAGTCAATGTGAGTGGTAGAGTATTATGCACCTTGGTGGGGAATTTATGATCAATCTAAGTGCAATAATGACATACCCTATTATGGCCAGGGCATAGTCAATGAGAGTGTCAGAATATTATACCCCTTGGCGGGCAATATATGATCAATTTAAGTGTGATAATGACATGCCTCAAAATGGCCAAGCATAGTCAGTTTATGAGGGAAACAAAAAGGTCCTTGCTCCCAAGTAAATGCCTAATATGTATCATGGCACTGTAAGCAAGGACATAAAACATCCAAATGATATGAATCATGGTGAATATAGGATCCAGGGACACGTTACGACCAAAAAAAAAGGGTAAAAAGCAAATAAGAAAATCAAGTGTATGTGCGCAAAGAAATGGATGTGAATGAAATGTTAAGAAATAAACTATTGGAAAAAAGAAAAGAACAATCCAAAGAGCAACAACCATAGCCAAGTGGCAAATGAAATTTGGGAAAACCATGCAAGAAAAGGAAAATGACTGGTCAATAAAAGAAAAATCAAAAGAAATGAAAGTCAAGGCAATGTAAGAAAATTGTAAGAAAATGCCCCTGCAATGCCCTCAGAGCCAATTGTGAATCCATGATTATATGACATAGTGTAGGTCCCACATCTAACTCAAGAATACTAGGTGAATAAATATATTGTGTGTAAATAGATGGCAAAGCGTTCAAGCACAAAATATGTCAGCTAGGTTAACCAGTGATATGATAAGGTCGTGAAGAATCATGGTAGGATGTGTCTTGGAGTGTTTGACCTTTTAGCATCATAAATAGGTGGTGAATCTAGTTAGTCATCCTTATCAAAATTGGTGTCTCCGGTGCACTGATATGTATTGTTGAGTTCAACTTCCCTTGGAGCCACACTATGTAATGATTGTTTTGTTACTTTAATTGGTGTTTGTATTTGTTCTTGATACACTTTTTTCTTAGGTACTCATTTGACTTTAGATTAAGGTTTATCTTTAGCCATCGTGTGGGTATTAATATATTGACACTTACGACCTAGCATTTTAATTGGTGTATATTCGCTTTCAATATCACCACAATTGATAATACGTTGAATTTTGTTCTTTAAAGCAAAACATCTATTTCTTGAATGGCCTTTAACTCTATGATAGTCACAATACAAATTTGCATCACATGCCTTGATGGGTGGCAAAGTAATCATGTTGGAGTTAAGTAGATTATTCAAAATTGTACATGGACCATCATCAAATTTAGTAATTTTTTGCATTCTTTGCAAGAAGGCACAAGGTTCTTTGTGTGTTTGCACTATACTATTGACCAATCTCTTAGTATCATTCACGTGTAGCATGTGGTCGTTGTTTGGAACTTTGAGACTTGAATTATTTTGGATGGCATAACATTGTAAAACACATGTCTCATATGTAAGCACATGGGTGCACAAGAGCTCAACCTTAAATGTCTTACCCTTAGGATAAAGGTCATTGAAAGATGAATATTTATTGAAAATCACTTTTTCTTTGAGAGGTGGTAGAAGAATTTTACTAAATATGTGTTGTTTTTCTATATCTGATGGTTGGTAAAGCCACCAATGCATCCTAGCTTTGAACCAAAGCACATAATCATGAATGTTCTTATGTGGATCTTGTTTGATAAATGGTATATACTCAAAAGTTGATCGTGGGCCCTTATTGGTAGTGGAATGTGCTAAGAAAGCCTCTTCTAACACAACAAAGGAATGCATGCATCCACTCGGTAAGGTATTAAACCAATCTGATGTAGGCTATCAAGCTTTTTTGAAAGATCTTAAGTAATTACTTATCTTTATGAGCATAATTGCCAAAGACACATACAAAGTCTTTAAGGTGGTTGATAGGGATCTCCATATCCATTGAATAGAGTAAACTCTTGCATGATAAAACCATGTGGAATTGGAGAGTGCACGACATTATGTACTAAGGGGTTTGACAATATAGCAAGGGAATTGGCCTTAGCATTAGGCTGCTGGGAGCTAAGAGACAAAAGTTGAACTTATTGTAATTCACCTATTGCATCCATCCTAGAGACTATGTAATGTCCCCTTTCCTAGACAGTGTTAGTCTATGCTTGGTTCCCGTAGACTAACCAGTATGGTTAGGGAACCCATTGGGGTGTAGCCTTGCTTGGTTATGTTAGTCATCGGTGGAGGGTGTTGGATTCTGTGAGGCCTTCGGTTTGGAACTTTCTGGAATGCTTTCGGTCACTTTGACCGGACTTGCTATTTTTAGCAAGTTAGGGTTTCTGTCCGTTTCGAGAATCTCAGAGTTGGTTGTGAAGTGTTTCGGCAAGACCTTTCCAAAGGACTGTAGATCTTGGGATTCCGATGTGTTTTGAGCCTCTATTTTAAAGTCCGTAAAATAATAATGTTTATTTTAAAAAGGGGCTTTAGAACATTTGTATTAAGTGACTTTATATTATATTGTACTTTATAATATATGTGGAGTTTATAAAGTCACATTTATATTGGGCGCCCAAGGAAAAAGGGAAAAATAAAAGATTTAAAATATTTGCATTTCCCAAAAAAAAGTGAACGTGAATGCAAAGGAACAAAAAGAAAAGAAACTAAGGCATTGGGGGATTCATTCATCTTTGGAGAAGTATTGGCTAAGTTTGAGCTTGCTCAGGCAAGGGTTTTAAACCAGCATCAATCAGAGATGAGAACCTCCATTGATAGGCACATCTTCAGAGTTTCAAGGCACTCGAAGGATGTTGTTTGGGTGTGGTTTCATCCAGAGGCCACAATAGAGCTTATTGGAACAAACCAACATTGTCACGAAAAGATTTTCTTGAAGATTTTCAAAGTTTCTTGTCACCATAATTGCCGGAGGATATAGAGGAACGCATTGCAAGTTATGGCAGTAATTTAGATGACATTTTGAGGCGTTTCATGTCCCAGATCAGGCTGTACCATACCCAGGGCCAGCCGTACAGGAGTGGGTATATTTTGGGTTTTTGTTAGTGTATTTGAAGTGTTTCTTCCATCCATTTAAAGAGTCTCAGGTCTGCAGAGATAGGCGACCCAGATTAAGGAAGTTTAGAGCAGGTTTTAAGGTGATATCACTGTGTTTCAGGTACAGCAGGGCCGTACCAGCACATATTGGGACGTGGGTACTGTGTGGCTTCAACAGTCACTTCATCTCTCGCCCTTAGGGCTGTTGTATAAGCACAATCCTCCTTATAAATCGTTCTCTATTTCTGAGCATGTATCAGCAGTATTTCATTCAATAAAAAGGGAGATTAGACTGACCCAGTTGCTGTTATGGCATTTCAGACTTGCATTTGTATGGACAGTGAAAATGGTTATGTAAGACCCTTCATGCTTTTGCCATTCTACCTTATGGGTATTGTTTAGAAATGCTTTGAAATGTATTTGCAGTAAAATAATGCATCTGGGTATCTTTACTTTATTGTGTTTGCAAAGAATATGTATATGCATGTGTTTCCCTATCAAAATGCAAAACACCAAAACGCAATAGGTATCAACTTAACCACAGAAAACAAAAAAAAAAAACTAGTCTCAGATTTGGGGTGGGTCATTACAGACTATTTTGGAAGTTGGAATCATAGTTCGCATACTCGCAGTTGGCGAGTACTTGCCCAGCCAAAAAAAAGTTTACTCGGCAAATACTCGCTAGTACTCGCCAAAAAAAAAATTTGAAAAAACATAATAATAATAGAAAAAATTGTCAAGTATTCATGAGTACTCGCCAAGAGCAAAAAAAAAGAGTATTCAGACGATTCGTGCGAGTTCGAGTAGCGGTTATTTGCTGCAAGTTTTTTCCGGCGAGTACTCGAATAACTGGCGATTACTCACCGTTTATGCAATCTATGGTTGGAATTGTCCTTGTACCGAGTGTATCACTCAAGGGAAGGGGCTCAGCATTAGTTGTAAACAATGGAACCGTAGTAGGCTTAGGAGGGGGAGGGGTGAATTCTTGTTCAATAGATGATATGTGTGAAGGCACACAATAATTAAGCACATTTGGAGAACCAGGAGGGCAATCACCAGGAACATTAGGAACATCATGTAAAACACAAGCAAGGTTTTTATGAATTACTTTATTTAATGTGTCCAATCTTAGCGATATGAGAAGGGTTTTCCATAACATATGTTCTAATAGTTCCAATAGATTCATCCCTATATTGTGCATCCATTTCAGCTTCAAAATCATAATCATCGTCATTTGGAGTCCAATAATCAGAGTTTTGAGAAACCATATCATTCACAATGTTAACATTCAAAGGAGTATGAAGACAATCTTTTTCATTCACATTATACCATGGAAGAATCAACATGTTGTTTCAGACATTGAGGTCTAAATTCATATTGCGCTAGGTTAGTTTGTTAAAGATTATCACCATTTTCCTTATGAATTGATTCTTGCATATCAACATTTAGCATTCCATAATCACAAAGGGGCTTGAAAAAGACATCCAACACCTAAGACATTCATATTATTTGCTTTTTCATTCAGTCCTACCTTGTTGAAAATTAGTTTCCGTAGTATTTCATCAATATTATCCTCACATTCATACACATTATTCATGGCCACATGAGTCTTTTTGTTGGAACAATGTTATTGGCATTATGATAAGCTTGGAGATCCCTTCTACTCTTCCCTGGAACGCTTCCAAAGCATCCCATGGGCATGTTGCTCCCCAAAATGGCACAAAATACTGTAGAGGTAAATGAAGTTCAAGCATCCTATTCTCCACATTGAACATAACTAAAATATTTTTTACTTAAGACTACTAATGTTTTTTGGTGATGCAAGATTGCCAACCTTACCTGGAAGGCTGGATGGTCCCGCATCATCATGGGAAGATGAGTTGCGTGCACTCTTATTTGTTCATTCATTTGTATATGGCTGAGGTCTGGTACATGCATTGCATGGCTTAAGTATAGGTATGGTAATGGGACTAATGAGTTCTAGTTGTTGATGAGGGATGAACTCTAATGCTCCAACACAAACCCTATTGTTATTTATGTTCTTGTGGTAAGCTGGGAGCTCAAAGGATCTAAGGATAACCATTTGTGGTTGCAAACTTATGACACTGCATGAAGCCACTAGTGAGCCATTCCTAGGACCGTAGGATAACGGTAATCATTGAGTGGCTCTTGCCGCTGATCATGGAGATGAGGTCTTCTAGGAGAGGGTTTTCATGTTCATACATCTTTCCTTGATGGTGTGTCTTTAGAGTCATAATGTAAAATTTGCTTGCCACATACCCCTAGTTTCTGAGTAGGTTTGCATTACAAATTGAACCTATTATGTCACCTATTGTCTTAATCTGTTTTATGTGCAGGAGAAGTAGTTGGTAACAAATATTAATATGCTATCACTTCTACTGGTTATACTCGAATGGGAAGAAATGATGATGGCTATTCTAGTCTAGAAAATGTGTTAATGAATATGCTGAGGATACTTTCAATAGAGAATGGGAATGCTTTTGAAAAATATTATAATACATATTTAAGACAATTTGAATCAGATTTGTTATTCATTATGCCATTTTTAATAAAGCAGGTAACAAAGGTCGATTTCATCACTAGTTTAATTTGCAACTGCATATACTGCATTTTAAGTCTATGGTGTCTTTCCTTTTTTTAATTGACTTTAAAAATAGTTCAAAGCAATTTACATAGAGTGGCAAAGTGATATTAATATCGGTAGTTTTTTATCTATTTTGTAATTCAAGGAATCACATTTCTTACAAGGGGTCTAAATGATAAGAGTTCATCTTGTATTTAAGGAGGGATATATGGAATTCATTCTTGTAACTGTAGAAGTTATGCGATCTTCGTTACTTGCTCCACTAGGAAGACTATAGTCACTAAATTTTGTAACAAGGGCCTTTAGTTGGAAGACCTGGCATGCTAGTTGCACCCCTTGCATCATTTTATAAGCCTAAGACAATAGTTGAAATGACTTGCATGCAACATTTCGGTCAATTTATTAATCTACTTGCATACGAACTCCAAGAACAGCACCAAAATGAATGGGAGACAATTAAATCTAATGTGTAATTGATTATCAGTAATTACGTTCCAACAGTCATTGGGACAATAAAAAGAGGTCTCTGCATTATTCCAATTCATCAGCTAACTTTCAATATGGATGCTATAGATAGTATTTGTCACCTCAATCTCACCCTAAATGTAGAAAAAGTAGATGCCTGGATCAGGAGTTTGGATGCCTGCTTTCAGAGAAAACTACTCATTGATTTGCAGAAGATTTTGTGTGCTTATGTACACATGGAGGAACACACCCTCCTTTGGTGGCAAGCTTTTGTATGCCTCAATTCCAACAACTGGCTACTTGTTTGGCTACCGTACCAACTCAAAACCTCTAGATGAAATCATTATGATCCTATTGGTCATAGAAAGGACCTCACTCCAAAGTTGCTGCATCTTTCTGAATCCTGCAGTAAGTCAGTCCAACTGTAAATTGATCATTTAGACAAAATATCTATTAAGCTTGATGAAATTCTGAAGAAAATCATAGGAAGTCTCTTCCTAGACATCCACGAGGAGATGTATCTACTCACCACTTCTTTGAAGCTGTTGTTTCAGTTAATTTTCAAGATAGAAGCCAACTTGCAAAAGGGTTGGCCTAAAACACATTAATGGGCAACTCCAACATTGTAGAACCACATGCTCACAATCATTTTATTTATGCTTCAAATCATCCTAAACCTTTCAATTTGGGGGGAAACCCAAGATGAAGGTTTTCACAGGAAAAGGGGCATCATATAACAGCAGGGCAAGTGATATATTGCTTTGGAATTGGTACAAAGATAGGGAATCAAGGGTAAGGGAAACATGCACAAACTGGGTGACAGGCTTAGTATTAATCAACACTAAGATGACATAGTGAGGAATTTACGAGGTAAAAAGTATCTAAAGTTCACAACAACGAGTAAGTTTCATGAGCTATTAAATTTTCAGGGATGCATAAGTCACAGACCTACAAGCAGGACACAATCTTGTAGAATTGCAACCTGCATAAGGCTACAAGGCAGAGGTGACTGGCGGAAGACCTTGTTGCAAGGAAGCAGATACCTGTTTGATGTAGTGCCACACAAGCGACAACAAAAGTCAGAGGTCATAAAATGATAGACACAGTTTGTCAAAACATAAAAAGAAAGTTAGAGATCATGGAACTGGAAATAGGACTTGTTAATGATTGTAAACAACCACAAGAATCCTCAAAGAAAAACTTCGATAGCTAATATTAAAATTGTGCCAGCAGGACTCTAAACTGGGAAACATATCAAGAAGAATTGACAGGTATTTGCAGATAATAATTCCATTAATGCAGGGAAAGCATAGCCAGGTGTAAGGACCACTAAGATGGGTTAAAATGCGGGTAAGCTACATAATGTAGCAGGAAACCATGTTGATGGCTCATCATTATTTCTTCTCTGTATTGGTTGGTGCAATCAGGCAATAGTAGAATCTATTAACATGTGCTTCCAGACCTGATTACTTCAGATCCTGTTTTGGTTGTCACAAAATCTAATTGGTTAAGCAAATTCTTAATTATGAGACTGATATCTATATTTTAATTTACAGTTGGCTGTCCTAAATGATGTCCATGAATGCTGGATAAAAAACGGAGTGTTCTTTGCAAGATCAATATTAAATTCATACCAGAACAATATAAAAACCTCCTAGTAGGCATATTCCACGGTATGTTGATAATGTATGATAGGTTCCAGCCTGATATCCAGCTCAAAAAACACCCTAATATGGCATGATTCCTGCTAATTTCCATTTGAAGCTAGATTTCCTGTTCTCAATTTGCCACTTGGAAATTTTATTTCTTGTTTATTCTAGTCAATATTTACATGTACGCTGAAAAAGGTTAAATAAAGGATTTTCAGTTCATAAGAAAATGGACATATAAATTTCAGAACTAACCATTATCTTCTAATGAATTTCACTTATTAAATTATTGACTTGTCTTTTTTTCTGCATTTAATAGGTTGTAGTTTGGCTGATTTCAGGTCTGCTACTCAACACAGATGTTGATTGCATGGGCTTTTTGAAGGCTTCATACTCATGCAAGGAGTTAAAATTAGCCGTGTTGGAAGAATTTTGGCGTTGGCTACTCCGTCATATTCACGTGGGCATCACAATGGTCGCATCAGAAAAACAAAGGAAGAGCGCCGCATCATGATTGAGTCATTTGTAGAAAAGTACTCTTCTTCCCAGCTTGTTTTGTTTTGAATTGAAGTCTTCATTTGAATGACATCTTGCATATTTAGATGCTCTATGTTTGCCTTTGTTCTCCTATGGTTTGATGGCATGGTTGTCTATTTTATAACACAAAAGTGAAGATTTGAAGCATTTGTCTGGGGAAGATTTTATTCGGATAGGACCAAACTTTGTAAGTGAATTTTGAATAAAAAGGCTTTACCATCTAGAAACATATAATAAGCGTCTAGATCTTTGTAGAAACGTGTTGGCCCGGGTAAATGGAGAAAATGTGAAGAAATTGCATTGCTAATAAATCATTTGACAAAATATTAAGTTGTATTGTTTTGGGATGATTTTTACAAAGAGAGGTGAAAGCGTAAAAAACTTCACGGGTGGTTATGGGGACAAACCAACTTTCCCGAGTAACCAACTTTTATTTACTAACAAAGCAAATTGACTCGAACATTAAAATAACTTTGGATCATTAAAATAATCCAACAAACTCCCCTTTGATCCAAACGGGTATGCAAGATGAAAGAACAAGAGCAATGACTCTAAAGTCATCAAAGAAACTCTAAAGCAACTGCAACTGGTGTACTGTACATCCTGGTACAGACCAAAACTGATGTCGTTCCATACTAAAACCTACCCTTGTGAGTTGTGGCATAAAAGATTGATGAACACGATCAAGGCATGCTCATCCCTTGTGATCATCGTACTGTATTATAGTAGAACACGATCAAGCCCTGTCAAACTATATCGACCCACATAAGGTCCCACACAGGAACCCATCCAAGTGACAACCTGTACTCTATATGGTACATCTTCATGTTGTCCAACAAACACTGATGACCTTTGCTCAACACTGCTGGTGCTAGCAACCCCTATCAACTCGTACTATCACTGATGATTGATCAAAGGCCAACCAATGCTAAATATTCTTCCCCTATTAGGCGAGAGGTGAGAAGCCGTGCATTGAGAGAAACAAAAACAACTTTGTCTGCTTCATGTCATAAATATCAGGTATGGAAAGCCAAAAACAGAACTGAAAGCAAGAACACAAGTCAAAATTTGTCATTCAAGCATTGAACCCAAACTCCGAACGAATAGCTAACTGGAGGAGGGTAATGGTCCTCTAGCGTCCAAGGGATCCTCCAACCTCCAGTGTGACACTTAAACTTTGTCAATGACAAGGATCTTGATGGACCTGTAAAGGATGGCGTGTTTGCCATCAACACAAGGAAGAGGTGGTATTGTGAAAATTTTCACGTCGAAGGTGTTGGTTTCCATTGAAAATGACATTTATACATAAATTTCATTACATATGTTGCGAAAATCATATACGAAAACTTCAAAACACAAAATAAATCATTCCATTGTGTCCAAAACGTCTGGAAACTTATATTTTGACTGGTCACACGACCACCTTTGCGTAAAAAACGATCAATAAAAAAATTGTCTCAAGAAGTTGTAACTACACCCTTATATCGCCGATTTGACCCCAAAAAAATAGTTAAGAGGGGATTTGAACTCTGTTCTTTTCTTGTATAAGTGACTACCAAAAATATATTTACCAATTCCTATGCATGCAAGTTTTAGAATATATAGAAAAATATTCTAAATAAACGCGAGTTTTCTAATTTTCACAATAAAAAATATTTGCATATAAAAATAAAAGTGAAATCAAGTCACCGTTTCTACTTACAGGAAAAAATCAACTGCGCGTTTCTTCAGCAAAGGTGGAGCCCACTCCAACTCCAACGTAGAAAAAGGGAAATATGAGGTTTTAAAAAAAACTTTTGCTGCACTTCATATTGCCATCGTCAAACGCTGTACAACTGCGCCATCTTTGGATTGCTATGCCCTATAACTGGTTTATGGTGCCATTTCTGTTTAGATTTCTGTGTATTAGGCCGTATCAATTAAAACACAGATCAGATTTTAAACAGTAGCAAGAGGCCATACAAATTCCCAAAATTAAAAAAAAAATAGATCAAATATTTAAATGAAACGCTGTTGCTGCTCAACACGGGATGCTGTACAGATTTGAATTATTGAATTGCAAAATATAAGCCATTGTACAGATTGGTCTACAGATTTGTGCAGTTAAAAAAAAAAAATTGCTTCTTTTCTTCCCTCAAGTCATTGCCATACAAAGTCGACATGTTACCAGAATAAACAACAAAAAAAGACTTTAGCCACCATTTTGCCTTACAGGAGTCGCTGTACAAGTGGAGCATATGTTTTTTTTTTTGGAATGCTGTACAGGTGTGATTGAATGAATTTGAATGGAAAAAAAAAAAACTTGGAAAATGGCCACACCGTGCCACTTGCTATGTTGAGCAAATCTCGAAATTTTAATATCCATATATACACAACCTTCTTTCCCAATATCCAGAGCCTTTAAATGATTTTACTTTTCTTCTTCAAATCACCAATCTTGAAAAAAAATTGCAGTTGGAATAAGCAAAAAAGGAATGGAAATAGGACGATAGATTTGAACTTACAAAAAAACCGTATAACCTTCTCTCCTCCAAATATTGATAAGAGTGGCTTCAATCCTCCGAATTTTTGCCGTGCCTCTGATACCATTGTTGGCTCGGGTAAATGGAGGAAATGTGAAGAAATTACATTGCTAATAAATAATTTGACAAAGTATTAAATTGTATTGTTTTAGGATGATTTTTACAAAGAGAGGTGAAAGCTTAAAAAGCTTTACAGGTGGTTATGGGGACAAACCGACTTTCTCGAGTAACCAAATTTTATTTACTAACAAAGCAAACTAACTCAAACATTAAAATAACGTTGGATCATTAAAATAATCCAACAAAATGGATAATTATAGGAGCTTAAACTTGCTAGTAGCGACTCAACAAAAATCCAATTTTTTGAGGAGCTCGAGGAAAAAATGAAAGCACATGGCATATCAAAGTTCATAAAATTATAAAAAGTCATCATCAAGTGGGAATTCAAGTAATGTGGGATTTTGATCTACTTAATATTTTTCTACCAAGATGTAAAGGCCAAAACCTAGACAAATGGGGCGAGGCTACGAAGGTGGGGTTTTATTAAGAAATAATTCAAACAAGGGTTTTCACTGGTGTGACTACAAAACACCCAGATGAGATAACACACAAAGAAGGAACATAAGGATAATGAAATTAACCTAGGTTTCGGCAGAAAATACATGAAATGGGTAGATCCAGGGTCTAGAAGGGTGTAGGTCCAACCAAGCACAATATGTACTAACAAAAGATAATTGTATCAATAGTTTAAAATAACATGCAATTTAACACAAATAACAATAGCCCTAATTTACCGCTTAACATATATTTAAGTTACTTCTAATTTTCTTGAAGTAAATGTATAGGGTTATAAAATATAATTTTGAATCCTTTCCGATTCCTAAATGAACATACAATACGAATGCAATACTGTTGGTACTAACAAATGATAATTGCATCAATAGTTTAAAATAACATGCAATTTAACACAAATAACAATCGCCCTAATCTACCGCTTAACATATATTTAAGTTACTTCTAATTTTCTTGAAGTAAATGAATAGGGTTATAGAATATAATTTTGAATCCTTTCCGATTCCTAGATGAACATACATTATGAATGCAATACTGTTGGTAGAATATTTTGTACAAGGTACAAAATGGAAGAATTTTGTCAACAGTGCTGTGGACAAAGTCCCTCTATTATTAGGGGAGGCTTCTATTTATTGAAATCAAGAAAATATGGAAGGGAAAATATCTACAATATCCACATGCAAAATTGTTCTTGGGGAAGGGTTTTAAGATAAGAAATTTTAGAGAAAGGAGAGAGAACGTGAGATAGAAAATAAAGAGAATGGGGAGGAAAGATATTTTTGTATACATGCAAGGACAAATAAATTCGGATTTTGTTTTGCATGTAAGGAAAGATCACATAAAGAAGTTGACAGTTCAGCATTATTCAATTAAATATTGATAAAGACAAGGATTAATATGTATTAAACAAGAGAAAAACACATGCAAGTACAAAAGATAGAACAAGACAAGGTTCCTGCAAGATCTCTTTGTATTACCTTGAAAGGAAAACATAAAATCTCTCCTTTCAAGCTCTCTCTTTACAAAACTTCATGCAATGTCAAAAAGTGTTACAATAGTTTACTTCACTTCAATTTATAGAAGAGGAAGAATAACCGCTCAATAACCAACCTTTCTTGTAGTTCTTCGATTTTACATTTTACTTTATCAACTTGTTCACATTAAAGGTGAAAACAATACACTTTTACGTTATAATTAGATTTCAAAAAGTGCAATGAGAAAATAGAAGGAAAAAAAAAGAGAGAGAGAGAGAAAAAAGAAGAGAGAGAGTAGAAAAAGTTTCTTGAAAGAGAAAGTTGGTTTGATTGATAACCCCCTTGGCCTACTATTGTGGATGCACTCTTATCTTCAGTCTGAGCTGACTTCACCCTGTACAATCAAAATTTCTACACTGCTGGAACAATACCTTTTTGTTTTGGAATGGTGGTGTGGGCTAATCTAACCAGCCAAGTGTTCATGGTATTTGTTTTTTCATCAATCCCTTTGAAGAAATTTGGAAGGCTTTTGTTGAATTCATTAAGAGCACAATGAATATTATTTAGCATGTTCATAGCCTTCATATTGAAGGTATTTGTTCCAAATAGTTCTTTCACCAACATTTGAAATTGTTCTTTCAACTCAGCTGCTGTGCATGGCTTTGATTCATCTTCTTTCAACAAGTCACAATGTACTGCCCAAATGTTTGCACGGATTTCTGACTTCATATCATCACAATTTTCATTTTGTATTTGCAAATTTTCCAATGCATCTCTAAGGCATGCATTTTTTATTCAACACAATGGGACTGCAAACAAAAATTGTTATCTTAAGACTTGCTGAAAATGCCTTAAGATATTAACACTTTCTCATTTGCATGAGCCATGTCTTGTAGGTCTCTAATTAGACCTTTCCAGATCCCAAGATCTATCTTCACTGTCTTGATTTCGGATGCTACCAGCTAATGCTCAATTGTCTAGGAATTTCAAGCCATCAATGAGCAGTTGCTTAACCCAAATCTCCACCACTTTGCCGCGACTGCTGCATTTGCAAATGTTTGCGATGGATTCTTTATCGATATCTTCAATTGGAGCTGATTCTCCACAAACAAGAATTGTTTTTTTCAGACTTGCCGAAATGGCTTTAGATATTAACACTTTCTTATCTGCACAAGCCATGTCTTTTAGGTCTCTAATTAGACTTTTCCAGATTCCAAGCTCTTTCTTCATTGTCTTGATTTCAGATGCTACCCTTCTCATGCTCAATTGTCAACAATTCATAAGCCTTCTTGCTTTCATCCAGGAATTACAAGCCATCAATGAGCAGTTGCTCAACCCAAATCTCCATCACTTTGCCATGACTGTTGTATTTGCAAATGTTTGCGATGGCTTCTTTATCGATATCTTCAACTGGAGCTGATTCTGGGATTGATGCCAAGGGAGTATCACTCAGACTTATAGATGTCTTAATGTACACAAAGCATATGTACTTGTTCTTGCAATTGCTCGTGTCTCTTTTCCAATTTCTGCCCTTTTGACCAACCTTACAGCAAATTCTTGGAAGTTGTGTATATCACCTTCATAAGTTGATTCCCCAATAGGTATTTTGCTTAGATTTTAATCAGCTAGGGTCATTTCCTCTTGATTTTTGTCAGATAAAGGCTGAGCAATTTTCACAAATTGTGCTCCTGAAGGGTCAGTTACCAGCCTTGAGGTGGTCTTAGCCTTTTTCTTTGGATGGCTTTATAGGAGATTAGCGACTGCTTTGAAATCAAGTGTTGTAGCTTTATGCACAATTTTCTTCTTATTCACTAGCTTTTGAGCCCATTATGAAGGGTGTACCACTTGAAGAAGTGGTCATTTGGGTGCTAGGAGCAGTAATAAACTCCAATGAAGCAATGGGTTACTTAGGGAGAGCAAGGGAATCTCTTGGGGTGGATGGTTGCAGAGGAAGTACAAGAGAATCCACCGAAGCAGTAGCTTATGAGAAGGTGGAGAGGTGGAACAGGGGGTGAGGATGGAACATGTGGTGATGATGAAATGAGAGGAGAAGATACAACTTGAGGAAGTGAATAATGCAGTTTCACATGAGAAGGAGAAGAGACAAGAGGAAAATGAGTGGAGCCCTGATCGGAAGCTAAAAATTACTTGGTTGTATTGTCAATTAGCACAGAAGGATCAATATCTTGCGAAGAATGTACTTCACTAGGTACAACAAAAGGGGTGGGAGCTCTTTTGATGGGCAACTTCGCTCTTGATGAAGATTCATCTCTGCAAGTCTGATCTGGGAATTTTTTCTTGTTTGGATCTTCTATGTCTCCTCCACTATCTACTGTTGTGTTGGCCCTTGGGATCTTCAAATGCACCTTAGTACCAAATGGCTGAGTTGTGGATGTTGAAGATTGTTGTTGACCCTTGGAAGTTCCTACACTAGTCGAGCCCTCGACAACAAGATATTCTACTAACTTCTCATCATATGATGTTTTTGATCTCATCAAACAAACTATGTGCGTTTGTTTAGGTTTGTTGATTCTTCTGTCAACCAATCAATCAGGGCAAAGGCACAAAATGCACTTTCTCAGTGAACAATGGGTCAATCATATTAGTTCCATCATCAATTATTCCTTTGGTGACCCATTCTAACTTGAAATCCATCATCTGATCAAGAGTCATTCTTGAATAGTCTCTTTTCCTCGCTTCAAATTCATCGTCATAATCTTCCCAGTAATCTTCAATTTTTGGCACATGCAAACAACCAAAACCAAGCTTGAGATTATCTCTTACAAATTTCTTGCTATCGGAAGCAAGCCTTCTGGTATGAGATTGCATTGGAAAATCAACCATTGATTTCTTAATGTTTGATGCATCACATATTGATTTGCAAATATATAGTGCAATTCGACAGGAAATGAAATTCCACTCGCATGTCTAAAAGTGCACTTTTTATATACTTCGCTCAATTGCCTACAAACTTTAATGAGCACCATCTTGTCACTTGCATATCATGGCAGTCTGTATGGAGTGCCTTCAAACCCTCTAACCCTGATATATGTGAACCTTGGAAATTGGATGAAGTAGCTTTTGTATTGCTTGATCAGGGTAGCAACTTCATTTGGTATCCGTGTTGCAATATTGCCTTCCAAAGTCCTTATTGCCACATAGTAAATGCATCATTTACTCACCTGAAGTGGTTCTTCCCTTTTGCATGAGTGAGCTGAGAGAGCTTATCATATATCAATCTTCTAGTGATGTTTTGTCCTTCCACATTCTCGCTCGATGATGGTCTAAAATCTGCAATGTAATAGACCAAGTATGATGTCATGTAGAATTTGTGTGGATTGCAGATTTGTTATCTACTCGTGGAGATTATCACTAATGATTTGTCCACAATCAATGAAATGTTTTCAAACACAAATGATGTTAATATATATGCACATCCACTCAGAGGATATTAGTGGCAAAGTGGTCCATGACCCTATTCAGTAGTGTTATTGCATTTGCTAGCTATTCTTGGTAATCTGATCTATATAGGGATTTAGGGAGCTTAGAAGGTCCCTTCCTCTTCTTCAACCATGATTGGTTCGCCATGCTTAAGCATCTGTCGCTATTTTGAATTTAAAATTATTGTACGCTAGCCTCGCTTATATTTTTGTGCAATGCACATACACTCATAGAATATATTAGTGGCAGGATGGCCCATGACCCTATTCTGTAATGTTATTAGTCCCGAAGGGGTATACTAAAGGAGTCAGTTTGCTTTAAACTCTGATTAAACTCTTCCTTCGCCACCAATCATAAATCATTATTTTTTGTGCATTGAAAAACTTGAAAGTTTTTAATAGTTAACTTGTACATTACTTAACAAAAAATGTAAGAAAAGGCATTTATCTATGTTTTAATTGGTTAAAATTGGGTGCATGTTATTAAAGGAGAGAATGCTGATGTCATGTCCACTACATTGAAATAAATGCAATCATATTATTAATATTTCACCACTTAACTTTGTCTCCTAAAATCATTAAAATACACATAATGGAGAAAGCTTTAACGTATTCCAAGACAAATACACAAGTTATCACATTGTATTAAATAAATAACATTGTAGGGTTGACAACTTTCTCTTGCTCCATTAATTTAGCCTTTAAATATGCCTCGACAGTCTCAAAATATGAGTTGACGTTTCGCTTTGAAAATAGGGGTAGAATATTAAAATTCGCATGGATAGTGTTGAGTGGACTGCCGGGGTGTCCTCTATCGGAGTTTTGAGCCTTCTTTGGCCATAGGATCCCACCGATTGACCGACAAACTCACAACAGTTTTGGCTGCCTCAGCTGTGGTAGCAACGAAATGACCAACAAAGCTTTGTTGGAAATGGTCAAAACTCTGCGTATCAACATTTAGGATCTAAGGTCTGCTGTGGTTGCAAAGAGGTTTTAATAAAAGTGCTTATGGGAATCATTTATTGAAAATTGTTTGTAGCTAAATTTCGTTCATTTTGAGCTAAATTTCATCCATTTTGAGTTATATTTTGCTTAATGGATGATTTCCTGCGAATTTTTATGTTCTCCATGTCTTTGAGTACATTGGGCTCTGCAAAATCGCTGTTTGGCCTGATAATTTTTAGCTTTTAAGCAGGATTAGGGTTTGATTTTCTTAACTGAGAAAATATATATTTATATATATATATATATATAATATAGGCTGGAGATTAGGGTTTGAAGATGGCTTCGAGAGATTTAATAGCGTGTTAATTCCTAGGTTTGTTTTGTTTCTCGAGCGTGTGTAGTGCTGATGAGGGTTTCATAAGGGTTGGGGTGAAGAAGCATTTATTTGAGGCATTCCATCAAACAATTCCACATAAATAGTGTATGCCTCTACATTTCTTTTGTTTGCACATCCATCAAGGCAGGCACTATCTCGCAACTGTCGCAGTTCAAGAAACCACAACTCTTTGTGGCATTTTGTCCAACGATTCGCTACATTGTTCACCAGGGCGTTTTACCACCACAACAGCTGACGAAAATCCGCTTTCATTGAGGACTTCTGGCATTCAGCCCATGCCCCCTGCCTACTTGAGACCTTTTTTTCAAGCCACTCACGACCTTGTGTGTGCTTCCACATTTGGCTAACAGGTCTTGCAGGATAATTGCAGCTACAGCTTTTGATAAAAGTCCATTCTCAATAGCGCTTTGATGAATGCTTCGTCTCTCTAATTTTTAATCCATTTCTAATTTACCTGGCTGAATTCCCAAAGTTGTTTGGATTTTAGTGTTGGATCTGTACAGGTTTAAAACCAAGGCGCAACCCTTGAGAAGAGACCATTACCCACTGTTTATTGCATGAGTGGTCACTGATTATTAACTAAGTCCTTTTTTTCCATGTTATGGCGCTGAAAACTGTTTGTTGTATTGTTTAATAATATGATTTAAGTATGATATCAGTGGGTGCAGATGTCTTTTAACAACATGAACAGAGACACGTTGGACTTTGAATTTCTGGGCAACAGAGGTGGAGAACCATATGCCCTGCAAACCAACATCTATGCCAAGGGCATTGGTGGAAGGGAGTCGAGGCGATTCTCTGGTTTGACCCCACTCATGAATTCCACACCTACTCCATCCACTAGAACTCTCATCAGATAGTGTATGTCTGATTCTGTTATAGTTACTTGTCATTTTTAATGTGCTTTCATGGTTTACGCTGATATTTTTTAGGTTTGCAAGTTTTTCACAAACCAAATTCTAGTGAAAGTGCACACACACCAAGGCTACTACCCATATGTTTCCAAGGGAGTAGGGAGCAGGGGATGTACATGTTTTCAAGCATTTGGAATGTAGATGGGTAGGCCACCAGAGGTGGGGTGGAGAAAACAAACAGGGCATCAGCTCCATTTGTTTCTTCTTACAAGATATTCCATGCTCTGGGCTACAAATGGGAGGATTCATACCTTGCCTGCAATTATACCACTAATGAAAAATGGTGGGACAAGCAAGTTGCATGGACTTTAAATAAGTAGAGTGGGACGAGCCAGTTGGAGAGAAAGAGATATGAAATGAATATGGGATCCAACTGCCTTCTGGGATTGAAATTTGGAGGCAGTCATTGGGGTGGTCATTAAAATAACGATGAGGCCTTTTACAAGAAGCAGCTTAGTGAGTGTAAGGAAGGGAATGAAATGGCCCTGTGTCATGAAAGGGACCATTACAATGTGATGACGTTGTGCCATTGAAATATTCCTACTCTACCTCTTCCTCGCCCTTTTAAGGCTTTAAGTAGCGGTATTTTCTTAATGTTCGCACTGATATCAATGTTTAAATAAACCTTTTTGCTTCCTAATATGACAAATTCACTGAGAGATGTCTACAAGAAACTAGCATTGATTGTTTTTTTAATTTCTAATATTTTTGAAGGAAATTCACAAACTAAGTTAATTTTTTAATACTTTAGTGCGTCTCAAAAATCATCATCTGAACTTGTTATTCCTACCTATATTTTGAATATAGAACTTGTTTTTTGATTTGATCAATGTTCTCAAAAATCATTTGAACTTGTTTTCTTTTTCCGTATCAGATTTTTGGCTGTCTTTTGGATGAATTATTGGTTTTCGAAAGAAATATTTATTTATGCAGACATATTACCGAGATGTGTTTACATTTTAAAATAAAATGTACATGTTAAAGACCTGGGGCTTTCAGAGTCCATCAGGGCATAAATGTGATTGCAGTATGGCCGTATTTATGTTTTTCCCTGTAAAATACAAATCAGGATAAAGATTTAATGAAAAGTTCAAAATTTAGAAATTTAATTCATAGATATGTATGTCAGGGTCTTTTAGCCATAATTGTTTCCCTTGTTTAAAGGATTGTGGTCTCTGGTGAAGAAATTAGCCCTGTGAAAATAGTGGGTCATGTGCTAATTCAGTCATATTTTGGTGGGGTGGAGAGGACCCCCTCTGAATTGAGGCTTGTGGGGGCACCGATTGTTTCCATGGACAATTCGGACTGGAATTGGAAGGCCTTCCTGCTAGAAGGTGGCAATAGGGATCACCCTGCAGCCAATGTGTTTGGGCCCAATGCCCCTGATATATTCGGCCTTCCTTTACCTTCCTCATTGGTGGTGGTAGGAGGCCATGACCCCCCCACAGGACTGGCAGCTTAGGTATGTGGACGATCTCAAGAAGACGAACAAGGACGTGGAGCTTCTTTTCTACAAACATGCAATCCATGTATTTCATAAGTTTTACCAGATTTCGAGGTCCTCAAAGTTCATTTATGATCTTGATGTCTTCTTCACAAAATGTGGAAAATAAATGTCTTTTTATTTAGCACAGTCTTAATATGTATGGGTGAGCTGGATTGATTTTATTAAGTGGTTAGTGAGAGTGGTTAGATCCCTTAAACTTGTTCAACTATACTAGTGATAGATTAAAATAGGTACTCTGTTCTTTCATGAGCCTAATAGACCGTATCAGTGTTAGGCTGCGGTTCTATGTAGGGGGTTTAGCATAACTTTTTCTTCATGTTTTTTTATAGAAAAATATAGGATTGTGAGACGGATTTATTGTGATAATCTGTGGTTGAGTTTGTTGCCTCATTTTAGGTTGTTGGTTAAATCCCTGAGTATTTATTCTGAGGTGAGACGTGAGCCTAAGCCTGGATGGTTGTCGACCATTGAAAGCATTATCTTTGCACTGAAGATACTTGAGCCTAGGACCGACGGGTTGGATTCTCTTTTGTAGGTTTTTTATTCCATGGTGAAGGATCATAGGCGTTGCAAGGACGAGAGGTTGCGAAAAGTGGTGGAAGAAGAAGAAGCTCGAGGTTGATTTATTCTTAAATGTATTTTGGAAGATTAAATATATGAAATAATTCCCTGCACTCTATGTACTAATCCAACCTCTTTATAACAATGCCACTGTGGGGTTTGAAATTTTAGGTTTTAACATTGCTAGCAAGGGGTTAAGGATTTATTACAATATTGAAATAATGTTTATTTGTTTCCCCATTGCTGACAAGGGCCTTTATCTTAAAAAATGGATTTTAAACTATTCTTACATTAATCTATGGATTGACTTGGTACTTTTAATGTTAATGTTCGCATACAAAATACTTGGATTTAATTTTAATGTTCGCATACAGAATACTTCTAAACCTTGAAGCTTTATGAAATCAGACAAAGGTTTTACACAAACATGAATTTGAGTGCTGGAAAAAACAAAAAATAACGCCCAGTTACTAATTCCATGGCTTTGCATTGTCTTTCCTCTATTGCCAATGTATATACAATATACAAATGTCAATCGCTTTTGGATAATTGGGCTATATTTAAATACATATCCCACATATACTTTGTTTTTGTTCTTCTTACAATGTATATACAAAAATCGGTGACTTGTATAAATAACTGTTTACACATGTATACCTTAAATTGCTTGCCCCTGTTTCATGCTAACAGTTCTTTTTCAACAACATAAATATCAACTACAATATGCTATCCAGGACAAAAGTAGGCACTTGTGCCTATGCTACCGTTGTTCAAAAAGCTACGACGTTGTAATGATTCTCTAACTGAACAACAAACAAAAGCAAAATCTACTAAATCCGGCAGGGACTTGGCGCATGGCGCCCTTTTTACATACGATAGCTTTTCTTGGAAATCTGATCTATATAGGGACTTAGGGAGCTTAGAAGGTCCTTTCCTATTCTTCTTCAACCATGATTGGTTCACCATCATGTTTAAGCATCCTTGCTTATATTCTTGTGCAATGCACATCCACTCATAGAATGTATTAGTGACTGAATGGCCCATGACCCTATTTAGTAATGTTATTACATCTGAGAGCTCTTCTTGGAAATCTGATCTATACAGGGACTTAGAGAGCTTAGAAGCTCCCTTCCTCTTCTTCTTCAACCACGATTGGTTCACCATGCTCAAGCATATGTCATTATTTTGAATCCAAAATTCTTGTGTGATATCCTTGCTCATATCAATTGTTTCTTCATGTGGTACAATGCTAAATGTCATACTAATTGAAGGACAATATAGTTTAGCAAGCAACCACATCATCTACATATTTGATTTCTTGCCTTTGGCTTGTATTACTTTGCACAAACAAGTACTACGTCTGCACCTTGAACGGATGTTGGGAATACAATGCCATGTGCAAGCCCGTTCTCTAGAATGCATTGTCCAATTTGTGCTCTCTTTCCATCTTCCATTCTTTCCCAAAATTCTTCAATATTCACATGACCAATTCTGCTATCAGTAATCTTTGAGATATTTGTCTCCAGAGTGTAAATGGGCTTGTAGCCCATGTACTTGAATTTTATCCTTGTAGGTGTGGTTAAACAAAATGCAGTTCAACAAGCAATCTCAAGTCTTTGAAGGCAAAATCAAGGGGCAAAAAATGCCTATGTGGGTGTAAAGTATGGACTACGGTGGTCATAAAAAATTCAAATATTCCTTTTGGAACTTCTTTTGATCTTTGTTTGGATGAATCAGAGGAAATGTTCTAAGGATGATGGTGTTCAAAATAACATGAACAAATGGAGGACACACAGGGGAAAAATAGAGAAAATAATGGACATGGTTGCTACAAACAGTGGGGAATTGATGGGATGCCACATAGTTTGGGGAAGACAACGAAAAGTGAGAGAAATGCAGGAAATGAAATGGAAAGTACAATAGCAGAGAAAACTAACCTTCCGAGGATCAAAAATGCACAAGTTTGAGCAATAGTGAGGAGGTAGGGGGGGAGCTTGGTGCCCGTCAATGCTACAACAAAACAATTCAGAGGTTTTGGTGAAAGTGAGAACCTAGTACTAGCTTTTATAGCATTCCAAAATTGTGTTTTAGACCAATAATAGCACCCCCAATGTTAATTGGGATTTTTCAGGGGTCGACGATTTTTTTAAAATGTTTTTTAATAACATCTGCTTTGCTAATCGGGCTTATCGGGCCTTTCGGGCACCGATGACACCAATGACACCTACCTTAAGTTATTTTTGGATGTGAAAGCTCCAATGAAATACATTTAATTTTTACTTTGAAACATCAACAAGACCTCGTCGAGACTTTCGGAGGTTTCAGAAACCTGTGACACCTTAAGAACTTTGACTCTAGACTTAATTGGGAAAATAGAAAGTTTTTGTTACCACAAGCACTTCTAGGCCTAATTGAGAGAATTGGGTTTGGAGGAACTTCAGTAACCTGTCATGTCCCCATTCTGGCTGACATCGTTTAGCTTGACTTTCTACGAGAATTTTGCCTATTCCTGACTCTCGTAGGCAAATAAAGGTGGTGAGAGGGTCTTGTTGGCAATTCGACGGCTCACGACGATCCGGGAGATAGTTTATTTTTATTTTGGAGGCCAAATAGTTATATTTTAATTTTAAAATGCACTTTTATTTTAAATTACTTTTATTTAAAAAGTATAACAAGTTTTGTGATGTATTACGGAAACTCTTGGAAGTTTCGAAAAAGTGCATAAATAGACCCTATGGGTTATGTAAATGGATATCCAGAGTTTATTTTTGATCATTGAATCTCCTTGAGTGTTTGTAAGACTGCAGAGTCTGCAAATTGTCAAATTAATCCTTGAGAACGATACCTCTCAAGCGATTTGCATAACTGAGGGTGTGAAAGATCATCCGAAGGGTTGCACTTAGAAGTGGTATTCAACTACTTCAAGTTGGGCTCAATTGGGTACTCAGACATTTGTCTGAGGGTTTGTGTTTTCAGTGGTTGCATTGATCCGTACAGGTACGGCTTGCACCTGCAGAACCGTACGGACGGCGTACGGACAGAAGTACAGACGGCGTCCAAACAGTCTCCTAGCCAGGGTTTGGATCTTCAACGATTCTTTCTATTATCCATTCAGATTGAAGGAAGACGCACAGGTGAAACCCTAGTCAATAGGGCATTCTGGTTCAGTACACGTTCACAGGAGAGCACCTGGTCGCACAAAAAAATAAAGAAAAACAAGCGAGCGGTCGACTGAAGGAAACCGCGGGTTGGGGACGCGTCCGCCAGGGGCATGTTTCGGGAAGAACAGAGCTTATAGTATTTGTGGCTGAGACATTGAAATCCGAAAAACACTGGCCTAGCACGTCGAAGGAAAAAGGAAAGAATACAGGGTCGCGACATAGGGCTTCGCGGAACCCGCGGACGCAGAGGTTACACGCGGGCGTCGACTGGCGGCCGGCATTCTGAGAGAAACGATGTGGAAGCGGCGATCTGGTATTTCAGTGAGTTTCAGCCTGCCCTAATCAGGAGCTCTTAGCCGACTCCTGCATTTTATGGAAAAGAAAGAATCGAGCTTCCACGTCCTTATCAGCCGCTTGACTCTTCGAATAGGTTCGGCCTTCCTGATCAGAAAACACGCAAAGAGATTGATATTCAGTTCTATAAAATAATTATTTTGTCTATGTTACTAAAATCTGAAAGTTAAAATTTGCCATCTATTGTAAAAAGGATCGATATTCTCTTGAATAAATAAATTCGCTGAGTGGATTAATTTCGTATGTTGATTTCCACTTACAACAGTATAACAGTTGTTTGACAACTGTTTGACGAAATTACAAAGATGTATTCACTGATAATTTTGACTAAATTCTCAATGCAATATAATTTCTGATATTTCGTAAAGTGTTTGTCAAAATTGCTTAGCATAAAACCAGTGTATTTAGTGTGCCCATTAGTAAGGGACATTAACCGTAGATCAAATTGGAGAAATTGGGGGTTTTAGGAACCCGAGGAACTCAAGGAAGTTCCAAAGGTGCCGGAAAGTTTTGATACCTCTGATTAGGTCTTGGGACTTGAAAATTTCATTAAGTGTTTATGATGAAATTTTATTTCTTGGACTTAGTCTACGCATTGGTGCAATAATTGGAAAGTTTTGGGAAGTTCAATTTTTGGTGACAACAAATGCATAAATAGAAAACATTATACAATTCCAACATTTGATGTCACAATCAATAATCTCAAACCTTTAGTGATTCAAAGATAGCAATAAAATAATGTATAAAGGAAATGTACCCTGCAAAGTAGTGCCCATCAAAAACAATCCTATGAGGATGTGCAATAACCACTAACCAATTTCCTAGAATGCTGAAGGCTATCTGAGATTATGAGGTTGGGAGGTGCAAGTGAGCTTATATGGATGATTAGGGGCTCCTCAACTGTAACTTAACTTGTGAGCTGAGTGTAATGTCTCTAGACAAGAGAAGTAGTAGTTGAGAGGTATGCAATAATAAGTTACAAATCCTAGATATGATCACTGTGAGTGATCGAAAAGCTCTGTTGGTTTAGTTGTTAGATAGTAAAAGGTAAACAATGGTAGCTAGTAGATTGTGCAATAATGAGAGTAGATAATCATGTAGCGAGAATGTCATAAGTCATTTCCATGATCTCAATCTTTATGACACTCCAATGTAGGGAGGGACGTGTCACCATGTCACAAAACCTTAAAAATATGTAGCACAAAGTGAAATTCAGGGAAACTAGTCGTTGGACTCACCATAGGACCAAAAAAGGAGAATGTGCAGTGGCATTGTGGGGTTCTTGGAATATTCATGTTGTGATAGTAAGCTACAACGCAAATTTCCTCAAAAATCATGGCGACATTCATGAATGTTCCTTTTTGGGACTTGTGATGAGTTAATGGGGGGAGGGGGAATGGGAAGGAGCACCAAACACACTGTAGACGAGAGGTTTCATTAGTGGGACACATGTAACTGGGATATAGACCCCGCATCCTCACTAAATACTAGTCCAACCTATAATGGTCCAATGTGGGAATGATGGAAAAAAAATCCCAAGAAGAATGGTACTACATGATACATGGATATCATCATAGGTGTCACACAAGTGACCTAGAAGCAATGAAGGAATTGATCAAAGAACTGAAAAGGTAGTCCTAACAGTTTAGCGAGATCAATTAAGATGGAGTATCGACAGTGGTGGGTAATGCTTTGCCCTAATACCATATTGGTCCTTACAAATCCATGAAGGCTTTATTTTCATTTGAGACACAACAAAAGCTATGGGACAATGAAGCTTAGCCAAAAACTACAACTTTCATGTGGTTAGCATTACGAAAAAACTAATAGCCGATGTTCTTTGGAGAAAAGGATGGGCGGGACCATCCTAATGTGTGTTATGCAGGTAGGAAGAAGAATCTATATCCCATTTGCTTCATGAATTTGCCTATTTTATCAAAATTTGGGAAGAATGCTATGATTAGTTTAACTGAAAATAAAATTCATCACCAATCCAAAACAATTTATAAAGTCATGCCCTAAATCCAAGCTTGAATCGCCTCATATTCAAGCAGTGCTTGCAATAATCCCACTTTCTACCTATTGGCACATTTGGCTTGAGTGGCATAGAATAATTTTTAAAAATGATTCAAATTCTCCTTCATAAAAGACTAAGTCAGAGATAAAAGATGCCCACTAGGTTTACCGACATGCTAAAATTAACCACTCATAGCAGACAATGCACAAATTGAAAATAAAGTGCTCTCTAGTCTCCACCTCCTAGAGGGAACAAGGAAGATAAATATTGTCAATATGCAGAATTTGGTGATCCATTTCAACTCGTTGTTTGTGGGAGAACACCCTCAATTGGGCACCATGAGACCAACGACATTGGAGATAGTCAGGACAAGAGATGTTTCTAATCATAATTTGTAAGAAATGCCTAGTTTACCACGGGGGTACTTCCCTCACAATCTTGGGATGCCCTATATGTGCGAAACACAACGATGGGGACACAACATTGCCCTCTTGTCCCTTTACATTTTAAGAAACAAATGCCCTTGAGGATTTTTCCTTATTTCCTAGGCAATTTGGGGGACATTTCCCCATTTTTTAGACAATGTGGGGACATCTAAATGAACATCTCCAATTTATGGAGACATTCCAAAATCTGAAATATTTTAAAAATTTACATAAATCTTTATAAATTAAAAATATATATATGGTTTTTTATATAGTTATATATATTTCTTGTAATTTTGAATTTGGTGTCTTGAAAACTTGGATAAACATTGGAAGCACTAGGTTTTACTGACCTAAATGTATTGTTGGTATATGTCATCTTTGACATCTCTATTAATCATTTCCTTTGAAAGAAGAATCCAAGGGGTGGCATCCAATGAATATTTAAATGGAGGGAGTCGATCGATTGAAGGAGAAAACTGGGCTTGGAAAACCAACAAATTCGACATCCATGAGACCCAAAGAAGTAATCCTATTTGAAGATAAAAGTACCAAATATGGGTCTCTCTCAAGTTTCAACACGAGGTTGAATCACCTAGGTATTGGAGTTTCTGAATAAATAAACCAACCTTTAATATATTCCGGACCCAAAGGGGTTGGGAAGAAAACCTAGCTTTGAGAGTGCACTACAAAGGATTGTACGCCTTCTCAATGTGAGCCCTATCAATAAAGCCCAAACTAGTGCTCCAAACCTTTGACCCATAAGGAATTAAGGGTTAAATGACTACATTATAGTGGCGTGTCTTTGAAGGGATAGATTCAAAATGTATCTTAAAGCTTTGGATATCAAGACAAAAAGTGAGGCATATCCCTTTCAAGTTGCAATAGAGGCAAGCCTCAAACCAAATGATGGACCAATAAATATGAGTCCCAAGTAACTACAAGTTTTGGTCTTCACAGGTTCTTCATCAGAGAAGAACTAAAACATGTAAAGAGCATCCAAGAAACATGATCTTAATTTTACTAAGGCTAACTGAAGGCTAGCAACACTTGCATGGTAAGCAAGAGCATCAATATTTCTTTAAATCAAGGAGTTCATATCCGCTAGATGTAAGAAATTCTTGCATCAAAAGAGACGACAGTCTTTGTGCATGGAGTGTATGGAAGGAGGGTCATGAGACAGAACAAAATAGAGCCTCTGATGCATCAATTTACATTCCTCATTGCACTAATGGTTCATAATACAATAACTATGACAACACGGTGATTAAGAATGGTGAACCAGGGAAAGGTGTCAAGGGCTGCCTACCAGAAGACATAAGATGAAAATTTTTGAGGACTTTCCAATCTCAAATAAATAATTGTAATTAATCATTTACCAAAATAAATATATGAGATTACCAATTCTTGCTCTTAGCACAGATGTTAGCTTTAAATGCGAGAAATAAAGTAAGCAATTTAAATGAAAGCACATATACCATTACAAGCCACACCCTAAAGATTGGCACAATTTGGCAAGAGGATAAAATGCTCATGGAATAGAACAACTAGTGTAGATAATGACAAGTTGTACAATGGTGTCCATCACAAAATAAGCCTTCAAGAATGCACAAATCCAAGAACGATTGATTTGGGAGGATCTAGGCCTTTGAGTGACTCATGGTATAACGACACTACTCTGCCCCATGTGTCATCTTCACCATCAAATTCAGGACCATCCCAAGCACACGTGGTCATACTTATACCACAAAGTTCTAACTCCTCTTTGTTGATGCCGCACAACGCTAACAATGTTAGTAGTGTTTTGCAAAGCTACACAACAACACTCACGAAAAATGAAAAATTAAAGGATAATCACGAAGTGGTTGATCATTGCTCTTGTAATGATTCAACTGATGCTATGTCCTTGACACTTGTATATTAGTGTATTCTTCCATTCTTTGTAAAAGCAGAGATAGAATAGGAGGTACAGTAGTGGTTAGACAACATATAACACATCCAACCTCTCAGATCATTATACAGAACTATTGCATGATATAACCTTGCAACTTACAATTTTAATAAGGTGTCTATTGTTCTCTATGTCTCTTCCTTTCTCTCATAGCACTCTCATATATCTTTCGGCCTTTATCATTTCATATATGCTTCCACAATGGTACATTTAATCCATTAAGTAGGGTTGTCCACCGGGTCTCTCCTAGGCCCTGGATGAGCGATTCAATGATGGAGTTGAAGTGCCATTGAAGCTTGCCAAAGAATCATCATGCTAAGAGCTTACAGGGTTATCAGCCTCATAGTATGGAAGAAGTAAAAATTACATAATAAATATAATAGAAGAGAAGAAAAAGGAAAAGAGTAAATGACAGCATGGGAAATGAAACATTCCCATGCTTTTCTCACTTTAAAGCTATTACTGTTAGTAATGTGTGCAAAAATCGGAGAACTAGGGTTAACTAAAAATCCATCCATATTTCTCATTTACATGTGAACATTTTTTTGATTCCACTTAACATTTTTTCAACCAGCTTCAAGTCAAATGGCTGTAACTAGCAAGTGCCTTTTGACATTTGAATTTGGGTGGGCTGGGGTACACTCAACTCCTTTTTACCAACTCACCCAGCTCTCGTCAGCTTAATTCCACTTACATTAGTAGGAAAAATATAATGTAATTTTAAGTATTAGGTTAAATAATCTAGGGCTAGGACCTAAGTGAAGATTACATTGTAACAGTCCCTCGTAATCCTTATTTGGGGACGAGAATGGTGGAGACCAACCTAAGACAACACATGGGGAAGGAAGTTATCGTTACCTAACACACTCCTTTAAGGGCATATACCTAAGACAACAGATGGGGAAGGAAGGTGCCATTACCAAATACTCTCCATTAAGGACATTTTCTTCATTCTCACCATATTATAAAACAATATATTTATCTTAAGCGAGAGAGAGAAATTTGGTTGCCTTCAATAAGCTCTCACTGGAAGCGATGTTGAATCCTAACAATTTTTTTCTTGAAACAAAACACAGGATTCTTTGCCAAGGCAATGGTACTCTTGTTGTCACACAATATTGGAGGTGGATTTGACTGTGGATGCCTCAGGTCTACAAGAAATTTTCTTAACAAAACAGCTTCTTTAGCATTGTGATTGCATTCTCTACATTTGCCTTAAGTAGGAGACAAAGGCCACTGTACGTTGCTTCTTATTGTTCCAAGACATGGTGTACAAGCCTAAATAAATCTATGCCTAAAGTAAAAGAGTAGCTGCATATGGATCTACAGTCATTTGGATAACCGACCTAATTGGAATCATAGGAACCTGTCAAATTCAAATTGCTATCAGCTGAACCAAAAACAGAGGAAGCTACAAGTTGAGAACGAGTCCAGTAATTCAAAATTCCAACTAATTGATGATAAAGAATAGGATCACCAAGTTCAATGGCCATGTTAGTAAGCAATTTCACACTGATCACAAGGATTAGCAATAGGTTCAAACATATTGAACTTAGCTAACAAATATAGAGCTTGCTTGATTATGAAATCAAAACCCTATCTAATTCTTACCCATTTTTATTTTGAAAAAGGTTAAAAGTTAGTACATTAATATTTTGGTAGTATTATAAAAACTGCCATAATAGTGAAGGAGATTTCATCCTTGCGCATGAAAAGCACTGTAGAAAGCGCATTACAGTCTTGCAAAGAACAAACTTCTCAAATATATGGGAAAAGAGACAATACATCCGAGACATTGCAGGATCTAGTGGAAATAAAATACAACCAATGAACATTACAAGGTAAAAATTTCCAGGAGCAGATAGAAGTCGACAGATTTTGCTTTGCTGATCCAACCATCAGTAGTAGGAAATAAAATGGAAATACAGAGAAAGACATTAACCAAAGATAAAAGCCGAAGAAAGATTAACAGAACCAGTGAGAGACAGAAACTGATCCGTGGACGGCGAAGATGCTCATTTTGAGACTTATATTCTTCTCACAGACTCAAATGCCTAAGAAGTGATGCACAAGTCCTAAATATGTCACTTCAAAAGTTTGCTTTCAAGACAAATTTTAAAGAAGAGAGCAAAACAAAATCACTACCAGTCATCAACATACATGACAACAATCCTTAAAGCAGCGACAGTTTTCTTGACATAAATATTAGGATCATTATTACATCTAACTAAATCTTGATTCAAGAAAAATCCTATCAATCTTAGAGTACAATTCTGTAGGTGATGGCTTTAAACCATAACTTGTAAACAAACTACGAGATAAAGACATGTAAATTTCTTCATGCAAGTCACCATTCAAGAATGCACATTTTAACATCAATTTGAAAAACATGCCAATGCACTTAAGTTGTAGGAGCTAAGACAAGTTTAACTGAGTTACCAAAGTCTTGGGGCCATGGGGACGGGTTTCAGGCATGGCAAAAAGATTGCAACATTTTGGGGACAGCGGGGGGATGCCTATTAAACTAATATCGAAAAGTTAATATTTAAATATTTTAACTTTATTCAATGAAATTTAGGTGTTTAAACTTCTATTTAATGTTTTTTTGGGGTACTTTTAGGATTAGGGTTCAATGTGTTTGTGAAAATAACAATTTTTTTGGGACGGGAGGTTCTGTTTTAAAGTAAATGCATCGGAAATTAAAAAAAATTAAAAAAAATTGGGGATGTCCCCTCCAAGTCACCAAGTCCCCAAAACATTCAGGACGTCCAGGACATCACCAAAATCTAGGGGATGTATCCCTGCATAATACTAAGTTTAACCCCCAAAACATTCAGGATGACCAGGACGTCACCAAAATCTAGGGGATGCATCCCCACATAAAACTGGGTTTAACACTTAACATCTTAGCTATATAAGCAAATGTTTTATTATAATCAGTGCCTTCAATTTGAGAAAAATGTTTAGCTACTAATTTAATTCATAGTTTTTGATTTGATCATCAGAATTAAATTTAGTTTTAAACAACCATTTGCAATTAAGTTTCTGTTTTTAGGAGGGAATCTAAGTCCCAAGTTTCAATTGACATTGGTGAATTGTATTCTTCAAACATAGTTTTTTCTCAATTAGGTTAATGTTTTGCTTGATGAAAAGTTTGAGGATCAGAAGTGTCATAATTTTAGAGATTAAAGCATAATTGCAATGTTGCCTTGTAGTTTTCCTAGAGAATCATTAATATCAATGGCAACATTAAAATCTTCCAAAGCAAATCTTGTCCACCACCTAGGCAAACGCTTAGGAGAGATGGTACTAGAATATTCCCTAAAAATCAACCTCATCAGTACACATGCTATTATCATCACTAGTATCAAAAGGTAAAGATGTAGAAACAATATCAATGGAATTAGAAGAACTGTCAATCACACCATGCTCAACAATGAAAACATTTTAACTTCAATCGTGTAAGTTGTAGAGTTGTAAACTCTATATAATTCTCACTATCACCAACAAAAATGTGCGTGATCGATTTAGAATCTAAGAACTTTTGTTTTTCCTTAAGAATTTGAACAAATGATATAGTATTCTTAGCAATCCCAAAATAAATTTGGATGGAGTTCATAAGATAAACAAAACAATTCATGGATCCAACTCAAAATTTCATAATCCAATTTCCGAGCATGCAACAAACATTTAGCCATTTCAAATGCTTGGGAGTACAGGATACATTGTTTTCATTTTTAATGTTATGTTGTCTATAATATGCGAGGAATGCTTTATTATCATATTCAATGCCATTGTCAGTGCACAAAATGTGTAAGGTGCAACTAGATTGATGGTTAGTGAATGCTTGAAGCCAATGAAAAAACTTTGAACTTGATCGTTAGTTTAAAGAAATATATCAAAACTTGCCTAGTACAATCATCTACATAAGTAAAATCATCTCTTTGCCACTTTAAGAAGAAATTCATGTTAAACCTCAAAAAATCACTATACACAAAAGATGCAAATATTTAGTTGCAAACCATGATTTACCTTTACAAAATGATTGTCTATGCAATTTTCTAGCTGTACAAATGGAACAAACAGAATTAGGTGTACAGATAATAGACAATCTTTGCAACATATTAAATCTATTCATGAGTGTAGTGATCTTTTAATTGATATTCCCTAATATTTCATGCCATACTGCGTTATCAGCTTCAACATTACAAGAAAATTCATTTTAAAATATGCAATTTGCTATATGTTGTTAGATTCTAATGAATCTAAATACATGCATCCGGAGTCATGTGTTGAGTTGCACTAGAACTGAGAATCTATTCTAATGAAACCAATCTAAATTTAGATACAGAAGGAAAAACATTTGAAACACATGTAAAATCACGTTTAGAATCAAATTTATTTAGAGAAACATTATTCTTAGAGCTATTACTCTTATGAGAAGTAGATTTCTTACCAATCTTAGTGTCAGTTCGCTTCTTAAAACACTTAGAAGTAATGAGGAATTCTTTCTTGCAATAAGAATAAACACCTTTTTTTTTGGAACTATGGTTAGAATGATTATGATTATTAAAAGCTTAGAAGGTTGTGGTTTTTATGTGTATGACCACTAAAATGCTATGATGTTTTTGAAATTTTTGATGTTTAGAAACAAGCATGTTAATTACTTCTGTGATGACCAAACTGTAGCAGTTTCTGTTTTTCCGGTTGTAACAGATTACAAAAAACAGACAAAGTCAACTATTTTTACGAAGAAAAAAAGCAGGTTGAGAGTGAATACTTATAATAATTGCTGAAACAGATTAGGCAAACTTTTTTTTTTGAAGTCATTGGAATTAAGTTTGCATCAATGAAGACCTAAATGATCAAGTTAAAATTTTGAAGAATGCAACACAAAACAAAACCCATCCAACAGTCAACTATTTTTATGCAGAAAAACAAGCAGGTTGAGAGTGAATACTTATAATAAATTGCTGAAACAGATTAGGCAAACTTTTTTTTCAAAGTCATTGGAATTAAGTTTGCATCACTGAACACCTAAATCATCAAGTTACAATTTTGAAGAATGCAACACAAAACAAAACCAATCCATATTCTTAAAATAACTATATTATAGATCATTGAATCCACACCTGAATTTTTCAGATTTATTAACGTAATCATAAATATTGGCTTAACTAGTCCAAGCCTCAAGAGCAGTGACAACATTGACAATATGAACATGCAATACAAGTACAAGGGCACACCAATCAAACCAAAGTTTCTTCATTTTTAATTACCCACTTTTCCTGGACATATATTGGATCAATGATAGTAGGGAGTGAAATTCTTGAGTGTTTTATTCTGAAGATGAATTGCATGTGAGATTTCCAAAGTTGATAGTTGGTAGAAGCGAGTGTTTTTTTTCCAAAAACATAATTTTCTAGTAAGCTAAAACTCCAGACAACCAACAAGGAAATTACATGCTAAAAGTCACATAATAAGAACAAGGATGTTATACACCAAAGGGATAACATGTGAAATCTATAAATATTTCACTATGGTATACAAAAGATTGAAGAATTCCAGTACACTAATGGTAAATGGATACTTATAATATCAAAGGGGTAATCCTAAGAGGCATGACCTTTCTATCCTAACCTAAGCTATAGGTATGGGTTCGGGTATTGGGGTTCACCCTTTTTTTATGGTATGGCTTGGAATTGGATACGTCCATACAAAAAATAATAGAAAATAAAAATTATAAAAATTAGACAAAATAAACAAAAATAACTATAATATCAATGCTATATGTTAAAATAAACAAAAAAATAACAAAACACTATCAATAATTGGTATTAACTGAGTCACGACAAATGATATATTGCATAGGTTTATATTATTTGTTCAAAATAGGAAAATAGTCAATGGTTATAGTCAAATTCAAGAACTACATGAACAAATCATCATACTACTCTTTCATTGAAAGAATCCAAATCAGAAAATGGTTCATTAGAACCAGATGCAGTCTGACTAGCAGTGGTTTTGTCTGTTGTGTTTTTTTAATGTTTTTTATTGTGTGTTTTAATTTTTAAAAATTTCTCTTTTTGTTTTTATTATGAATATTGTAACCTGACCGGCACTGTTTTTATATTATGTTTTTATTATGAGAATTGGGCATCCAAGATAATAGAACACCTAGGAAGGTACTTGGACAAGTGCTCGTACCAGTACGGGGCCGCTAGGGCAGTACTCAGTCATGTAGTTCCTTATTTCTAATATATAACTTATAATAAGCTATACATAAGCTAGACAATGCACATATTTTTGTAATATATAATTCATACCTAAGCTAAGATTATATTCTAAGGTAGGACCCTAGGTTCACTACAAATAGCTTAAAAAATAAAATAAAGCTATGCACGATAATTTTGCTAATAAATCAATAATGAAGTGTGTGGTTTCTTTTGAACAATACCATTTTTAAGCACACCCACAAAAAATAAATGTCATATTTGTTAATCGTCCATCGTGTCTGATTGGTTGCAGCCGCACGATAATCACAACATGGGAACTCTTGCTAGCGTGGCACTGATCTTGTAAGACAACCTTTAGAGTCAGCTGGATCTGGTTCCTATTCTAATGCTAATCTACTTAAAAACTAAATGCTAAAAGTGAAATTTGTGTAGGAAAATGGGTAAAGAGATACATAAAAACAAAGCGGTGATGCACCAAAATAAGAAGTGGGTCGATTATTTATCTTAAGAAACATAAAGCAATCACTTATGCAAGATGGGAAATCAACACAACTTGAAGAAAATGAATGCAAGGGGCAAGATACAACCTGAATGCAAGCATGAAATTGCAGTAGCAAGACAATAGCAAAGGGACAGACAAATAAGAGGCACAATAGCTTTCATCAACTGCAGAAAGTAAGAACAAATGTGTTATATTTCAATAAGAGGACTCGGAGTAATCTTATGCAGTAGATAACAGAGGCAAGATACTACACACAACATGGACTTGGACTTAAGTCCAAATAATCGATTCTCTTCTCATATGAGAGCTTTACAAATTTTAAGGAAGAAAAAAAAATTGAATGAATCACTCATTGTTGATGAGTACAAGAGTAAAAGAAAATATTTTCTCATTGTTGATGAGTATAAGAGTAAAAGAATATCTTTTCTTGCATGTCTCATTTTGTAGTTTTTTTGTTCAAGCAACTCAATTTAATATTCAATATCTCTTAGGTCCCAACTCTTCATACCAATCCTTCTACTAGCTTGGTATGGTCTTCGATTGTCTTGTGTTTTATAGCCTTTGTCACCTTTATGAACTTTGTTTCTGTATCTCAATCTCAGTTTTTTCTAAAAAGAGCAGCTCGAGTTGTGGAGCCCTCTGTTAAAGGTCTATCATTCCCAGATAAGTCTGAATTACTAGATGTTTTGTTTGTTGATGATACTACATTGTTTACCATGTTAGAAAAAGAAAACCTACAACGGGTGGCTTCTAGATTGGATAGTTATTGCTCTGCCTTAGGTTCAAAAGTTGCAATGCAAAAATCTTGTATGACTGGGTGGGAGGACAGACTTCTTGAATGGTTGGATGAATTTGGATGGATGTGGAAAGGTCCAAACCATATGGTTAGATATCTGGGTATTCCCTTTGCTCTTTATCCATCCTTTAAGAAAATGTTGTAGTGAATTTTTGTTAAAATCAATAAGAAAATTGTTAAGTGGCATGGACATCTTCTTTCCATCCCTGTTAGAATCCAAGTTTGTACAAAAAATTCTTACCTCTTATAGTATCTTCTATGCTTCGTGTTGGTTGTTCAATAAAACACAAATTAATTTCTTGCATAAGATCATCAGGGATTTTTTGTGGTCAGATGGTTAGGGTAATAGGAAAAGACATGCAATGGCTTGAGAAATCTGTTGCAAGTCGATAAATCTTAGGGGTCTTGGTTTGAAGGATTTGAGAATTCAGGGGATTACACTTGTTGTTAAATTGGTCATTAGATCTCTAAAAGGGGATGAACCATGGAAATTTATGATTAGACATAATATTTTGAGAGGCTTCCCTAAAGGGAAGTCTAAATGAAAAGGATTGCACATTGCTGATCTCTTGACGGGTTTTTCTTTGTTAAGATTTCGGGCTCTCCCATTTTTCAATCAATATGGAATGCATGAGAGCTGTTCAAATATTTTGTCATCGTGAAACCTATAATCAATGCATTGGGGTCAAGATGTCAAGGGTTGTAATGTCCCCTTATCAGGTTTAGTGTCGTTTGAGACACTTAGCCTATTCTTTGGTTTCCTATCGGCTAAGGGAAGGAGAGAAAAGGGGAACATGGTTCTTTTATTTAAGTTGCCAACAAGTGAACATTTTGGCAACTTATTTCTAATATTTTTGTAAGTCAACCGCAATTAGAAAAGTATAATGGATTTGCTTTTCGGATATTTGATTTTTCCTCCCTTTTGGAGCGCTCCACTTGGGATTTGGATTGGAGGGTATAAAGGAAGGTGGAGAGGTCCATTTCAGAGACGAATCATCTATCAACTAATTTATTTGATGTTAAGCACGTTTGCTTGCTCATTTAGCTCTTGAGGACGGAAACCCTCATTGGCTTTTAGTAATCGAGGACGAAAACCCTCAATAATTAGTTGGTGATCTTATTTAGAGATCATGATTGGGCGTAGAATCTTCTTTTCAGCCTTAAGGGTCACCTTGGAGGGTGGTGAATCAATTGGATAACCCTAGGAGGTGGGTGATTTAACTTGGACACCCCTTTGGAGGTTGGCGAATCAGTTAGAGGGCTTTGAAAGTGGACGGAACAGTTAGTCAAAGAGGTGAAGCGCAGCACTTGGGGGTCTTCTAGAGGGTAGTGACCTACCTAGTGAGGTCAAATCTTAGCTTTAGGATAGTTCGGTTGGTGGTTTTATGCGTTTTGTCATTCCTACACTCAGCAATGATTTATCATAATTTTCAAGCCTGCAATTTATTCTAAAAATTCAGATTTGATGTGTCAATTGGAATATTGAAGTTCCTTATTGTTTATGTGGGTTTCTAGGATGGTCGAAATTTATTTTTATGCATAAACAACTCTTTTCAAAATTTTGTAATTTTGGTTAGGGTTTTTGCAATTTCCAAATTTCTTTAATTTGAACCAAAAAAAGACATTTCAGTGGTATCAAAGTCAAGATTTTGGCATCCTATGAAGGGGATTCCAGATCTTGCCAGCTTGCAAGGGTAAGGGTCAGAGCATTTGTTCTTTCCAACTTGTGAATATGACAAAATATCATGGGGATCATAGAGGAAAAAAAATGGCAGCAACAAATCAGACTTGATTATGAGGCCTACTGTGAAGATTATTACAAGTTTCGTTTGAAAACTCAAGCTATGTTGACACTCCAAGAGTTCTGTAATTTAAGGAGATATGATCCAAGAAAAAAAGAAAGACATCATACAAAATCATGTGAGTGAGCTACCCACATATGTGGAAGAATATGACCTTACCTTGGAAGAGTTCTTAGAGATGTTCAACGAAGACAAAAGTAGGAAACTAAAAAATCAAGAAGATTCAGATTTGAAAGTGGTTAGTGAGCAACTCATAAAGGAATCCACCATGCAAGTGGAAGGAAAAGGTTCTATAATAAAGAAGGGTATGGCTCTTGATAAACAAAATGTTTGCACTAACAATGTAAAGGAAAAACATGCATTGCATATTGAATGCCAAGTGTCCATAATTAAGGTTGTTTCAACCCTAGAAGCACCTATCATTCTTCTAAGCATTGCAAAGTTTGAGTCATTACCATATGAGATTGATTTTCAGAAAAACCATAGTAATGAGCATGCAAGGAAGGAGAATGTGATTGAAAGAAAACTAACCACCTTGCAGACAAGCAAAGAGCATGTGATGAGGACCTAGGAAAGGTGTGATGAATGGTTAAGAAGAGCTAAAAAAGCTAAGTTGATAGCCACTCAAGCAAAACAACATCTTCATAAAATTAGGGGAAAGGATTCTCTAATTGTTAAGGTAGAACATGGAGAAATATTAGTTTTGTGAGGATTTGGAAATGAATTTTTGGTTAATGCCAATTTTTTCGAGTCTTCAATATAGTAGAGTTGATAAAAATCTCTCTTAAGGCATTAAAAAAAGAAAAGCTTTTGGATCAGCTCTATGACACCCCAAAATATGGAAGGAATCTTGCAAATCAAGAAGTTCATGAGGTGGAGTTCCCAGAAAACTTTGTTGGGAGGCATGCACACGAAATATGGGCTTCACGGGTCACTAATATTGGTTTCCAGCTTGCCAAAATTTTCAGATCAGGCCACCATCAGATCTTTGTTGTTAATGGAGGTGTTGAGGGTATCTCAACAAATTCTAATTCGGCAAAGGTGAACACTTTGGTGACAGCCTAAGGTATGACAAGGATGATCATATTTCAGATATATTTGCTTCCTACTATGTCATTGTGTAATGTCCCCAAATAGGACAATTTCCTTAATTCTAGAAACTTATTGTAAACCCAAACAAATGTGGAAATACTCACTAAAAACTAGCAAACCCTAGTGCTGATACAATCTGAAATATACTACTATCCAAAGCCCAAATCAAATACAAACCCTAGGTGCCAAGATGCCAAGGTTAAATGCTAACTTCCAGCTTTTATTCAAATTAGATTTTTCTCCAATAAGCATGCCAAATTAATATCAATTTTCTCCCAATGAAGCTGTAATAAGATACCTTTTTAGCTGCTACTTATAAGGTGTGATTCCCAACTATCTCTGCCCTTTCAAGTCTGGTTTTTATGAGAACTTACAGCCACCTATTTCCTGTCAGAAGATGTCTCCAAACCCTTGCAAAATCCCTCCAAAGATTAGAGAAAATTTAGAATAAAATAACCAGCAATATTCCACATCAAATTAGGGTATTATCATGACCAGACCTTAGCCAACTCAAATGCCACACTTAGAATAGTATTTCAGCATTTTATTACCCTATCAATGGTCAAACTTAACCAAAAAACCTTGTATAATATTCAGAAATAAAATAATAATAATTCAAAAATTATTATTATTTGTACTGTGCATATTGGGCCTCAAAACCCTCAAAATCTTTCCACAAAATCTAATGCAGCAGCACAGAAAATATTGCAAATAAAATTAGAAAATTATAATGATCAAAAGGGTCACCAATTGACCTCCCAAACACTCCCAGGGCAAGTCACCTAAGTTAGAAAGCTTTACAATTAAATCTTCAAACCCTCAAAGGGGTCTTAGTGTAGAGCAACCCTCCCAAGAGGGGTCTTCCTCTTGACCAAATTATTAATTACCTTATTTTTAACCCTCAATAATTTATTATTTGCCTCAAGCAGTTGGAATTTCAAAAATTTTCATCTTTCAGAATATTTGGAATTTCAATGCAAAAGCTCAAAATGATCACAAAAATAGTAGCTATCAAACAAAATTGAATCAGAATTTTTCTTCCAAGGAAAGTCCCCCAAAAGGTGTCCCAAAGTTCCAAAAACCCTAGTTACAACCCTAGGTTCCTTCAAACTTAAAAATTGAGTTCAATTGTGCAACCAAACAATGAGAAATCAATGCAAACAATTTTTCAAGGTATTCACTTTGCCTTTGAACAAGGTGGTGTTATAAAACATCTTTGTAGATTCAATTGCATGCAATCATGCAAATCTGAAGCGCAATTACAACTTTTGATTAGAGTTGCCCCATGTGGAAGAATGGAGGTTTTCGTTTCCAAACTTCTTTTTGCACTTGAAGGGTTTCATCTTCAAGTCACTTGTTCAAGCTTGACATACCTCAGCATAAGATTCAATATGCAAATAAACATGCTCTCAAATGAAATACAAATCCCCTTATATATCCACCTTTTAGTTATGAAGGGAGAGTTAGTAGATAATAAGGATAGTTTGCTTTTAAAATCACTTAATGACTAAATAAGCCCATGAGCCTCAGAAAAGTCCTAACTTAAGTGAAAAACAAATTAGACCATTATTACTTTATTTTAAGTATTTAAAAATATTTTTTATTTTAGTAATAATATTATTTAATTTCAAAATGGAGACATTACACATTGCATGAAGCTTGTCATCATGGGCAACATGTTAAAAATGGTGATAAGATGAAGAACTCGTTGTGTAGCAAGGGGCACATAAATCCTCTCATACAAGTTCCAAATGGTGTGTGCATAAAAGAGTGGGATCCGGGTGATCATTTGAGCTACAAGGATGATTACTCCTTGGAACCAAGTCCTACACATGAAGACCAGGCTATGGAGAAAGTCACCATTGCTAGGTTAGCAAGATACTGGATGTGGGAAGGTGGTAAGCACAATAGATGTTATTTTGTTGTTGTTCAAAGTCCTATGACTCAACATAACATGGTTTGCTGGAGTCAAGCTACATATAGATTTACAACCCTTGGATGTGTGAAGGAGAAGTTAAGGAGGATAAGAGTCTACTAAATGGCTTCACCATTCTAGATTGTAGACTTGCTATTATCCACATTTCCAGCTTGCACAACATTTTGTTGGCTGCCATACGGGTGGTTCCAAACATAAATTTGAGAGATTGTCAATTTGTCGTTGCTGTTGAAGTATTTTTAGTCAACTAGTAGAAGGATTTCCAGCCTACTGTCAATGTTGAGGCATGTACAGCTAGTGCAAATTGGTTTTCAGCCACTACAAGTCTGATTTTGAGAAAGGATATGCAATGCTACAGCCATGCTTCGGGCAACATGAATGAACCTTTGAAAGTCCACCATATGAATGGAAGATATGAGGAAAATGCAAGCAATGAAAGAAAGTTAGGCAACATGTCTGAGGCATGATGAAGCAGTTGGCGTGATGTTGAAAGCTCTTGATTTCTCTAATGTGTGTGTTCTATGTGCAGGTCCAGAAATGGAGAAGATAGAAAAGAAAAGGCACGAGTGTGGTTCAGTCCAGCATTCTCATAGGTATGAGAAGTGAAGTGAAGAATGATAGTATGGTAGTGGCAGTTGAAGAGATAGTTGATAAGGATATGACAGCAGTAGAGAATTGTCTTCAAGTCATATCATGAAGACAAGAGAGAGTGGAAAAGTGATTGTCCAAGGATGTTCTCGTAAGGACATTTAAGAGGAAGTCCAATTGCAGCAAATGGAGGCGGAAGAGAAGACTCTCACAAGAGCATTTGAAAAGTGCATACAAAGTGAAACAATAAAAGATAAAGTTCAGGAATTGTTTAGAAAGGGGGATCCAAGGAGCACTTGGACAAGTAGATATGAAGAATGCCACTCAAATAGCATATGATGAAGATGGTGGACATATTTCTACAAAGAAGATTGAAGGATGCGAGTTATGTTGCATATGTGGGACCAACCTATATAGGTATTGGTGAAGAGACTCTTATGAGTTAAGGCATGCATAGTTATCAGATGGACAAGGAAAGTGCAAGGTTCTCTGCACATGGCATGGGTGAGGGGAAAAAAGGAAAGTGTAATCAGCCTAGAAGGGAGGTAGAGAGTATGAAGGAGAAAGAAGACAAAGATGAGATAGAGCAACTGAGTTTGTTGTCAGCTCAATCTAATGATGAAAAGTATGGGGTTGTAATTGATGTCGATGGGATGTAGGAGATGCTTATCCAAGCATTAGAGGCACATGGTGATGAATATGAAAATGATGATGAGATGATTTCATTATATGATAGCGGAAGCATACCCAGGGCAGCTATGGATCTAATTTTCGGCACTAATGTGCTGTCATCAGTATCATCAGCCATCGCATAGGTTTCTAGTCAGGAGAAAGAGTATTTTCCAGTTGGTGACGACTAATGGAGAGCTTTCAGTCTTTGTATGGCTACCTACTGCTTCTACATCGATCACATTACTGAATTTTTCATAGGTTTGTCATATTTATAGATGTTAGATCATTTTTATATAGAGGGTCCTATTATGGAAGACAATCATCCCAGACATCCTAGTGCTGATTTGAATGGAATTCCAAGTGACTTGTGGCTGTTATGCCTGGTTTCCAGCTTACATGCAAGCTATGTTGTGCCATGCATTGGAGGGATCATCCCATAGTAACATTATGGGACCCACTGGAGCTCAAGGCTATAGTCATGAAGCAAGTGTTTGGGATCCTTCATCATATGGGAAGAGTATATAGGTACAACAGAAACACAGTGGTGAGTAGATGGGGCAGCCTTTGGCCTTAAAGAAGTGTATGGATACTGTGGATAAAAGACTTCATCGAGGGAGAGCATATAAATGTGAGTAATGGATGGAGTAGAGCCCATGATAATTGTTGGCAGAGGTTGTACCACTTGACAACTATGGGACTCAGATGTTATGGTTATTATAGTATGACTGCTTTAGTGCATTTGAGCATGTATGATGCTCTTGGGCAAAAGATTCAAGATGGTAGGTATTGGGGAGCTAATGAGCTCATCTCTCACATGGTTTGGGGAATATCTTTGATGAAAGATTTTGGCAATCACACCAATCTCAAGAGTGTTGTTTTACAGTTCAATTTCAGATTTTCTGAGGCAATAGTAAGGAAGATTTTTCTTTTAGAGTATGCGATTACAAATTCCAAAGATGGAATTGGGATCTGGGTATTTCAGAGATGATTATATTGGGTGAGTCGAAGCAGATAAGCTTGCAATTGCTTGAGGGCAAGCAATTTCGAGATGGGAGGACTGTAATGTCCCCTTCTCAGGGTTAGTGTCATTTGAGACTCTTAGCCTATTCTTTGGTTGCCTTTCGGCTAAGGGAAGGAGAGAAAAGGGGAACATGGTTCGTTTGTTCAAGTTGCCCACAAGCGAACATGTCAGCAACTTATTTCTAATTTGTAAGTCAACCTCAATTAGAAAAGTATAATGGATTTACTTTTTAAATATTTGATTTTCCCTCCTTTTTGGAGTGCTCCACTTGGGAGTTGGATTGGAGGGTATAAGGGAAGGTGGAGAGGTACATTTTCGGGGAAAAATCATCTATCAACTAGTTCATTTGATGTTAAGCAGGTTTGCTTGCTCATTCAACTCCGGAGGATGGAAACCCTCATTGGCTTTTAGTATTTGAGGGAGAAAACCCCCAATACTCAGCTGGTGATCTTATTCAGAGGTCATGATTGGTTGTAGAATCTTCTTTTCAGGCTTAAGGGTCGCCTTGGAGGGTGGGGAATTAGTTGGATAGCCTTAGGAGGTGGGTAAATCAGCTTGGACACCCCTTTGGAGGGTGGCGAATCAGTTTGAGGGATTTGAAAGTGGACACATTAGTTAAGGTTGTCAAAGAGGTGAAGCACAACACTTGGAGGTCTCCTAGAGGGCAACGATCTAGCTAGTGAGGTCAAAACTCAGCTTGAGGACAGTTCGGTTGGTGGATTTATGTGTTTTGTCATTTCTACACTCAGAGGTGATTTATCATAATTTTCAGGCCTGCAATTAATTCTAAAAAATCAGATTTGATGTGTCAATTAGAATATTGAAGTTCCTTACTTTTTATGTGGGTTTCTATGATGGTTGAAATTTATTTTTATGCATACAACTCTTTTCAAAATTCTGCAATTTTCGTTAGGGTTTTTGCAATTGCTAGATTTCTTTAATTTGACCAAAAAAGGATATTTCAGGGGTATAGATCCATTTGGTGGAGCCTCCTTGTTAATAGGTGTCCATTGGTTCTTATCAAGGGTTGTTCTGCTTTTGTATGGTTTTCGAAGGGCTTGGAAATTTATAGTGATCTCTTCTCACAGGATGGTTGGGTTTCTTGGACTGCTATTAAGAATAGATTTCAAAACCCGTCCTCACAACGTAGGACTTATACTTTTCTTGCAAAATCTTTTCATAATGCCAGATATGTAACTATTTTAGAGGATGATGATGAGTTTTGAGAAAAAATTAAATGGATTAATGGCCCTCCACTTAGTGAATTTATCCCAATAATATTATACAATAAACTCTCTTTTACCAAAAGTCTATACCACAACCTCAATCGTAAGTGGAATATCTGTGATCCTTTTTATAGTTGGAAGTTTACGTTTGATTTGATTTGGTCTTCCTGTCTTGAACCTAAAAAGTCATGTTTTAAATGGTTGCTTCTTCACAACAAGCTTGTTGTTGGTATTGTTCTCTCTAAGGTTGGTTTGAGTAAACCTTTTTGTTTATTATGTGGTGAGTTGGAAACTATTGAGCACCTTTTTTTAAAATGTCCTTATGCTGCCAAAGTTTGGAAGTATTGCTTAAGTAGCTGGTCTTGTTTGTTTGCCTATGATATATCTTAGTTTAATATTGCCTTCGATTATGTGTGCGCCAAAAAGAAAGTTCACGTTTTTTCCATAAACTTTGATTGGTCTTTTCCACTGAAAATTTGTGGTTTTTATGGAAACAAAGGAATATGAAGGTTTTTTCAATTCAAGGCTAGGTTGCTTACTAATTTATTAATAAAAGTTATCATTAGTATTATTTCTTTACAGATATACCTTCAATTGAAAGTATCACAAGCAGAAATGGAGGAGTTGCCATGAATCAACAACTGATGTTTGGATCACTGAGTACCACAAAGTATCGTTAGTATTGTTTCTAAGAACTGACATGATGAAGATAACCTCCAATTATTTGCTAGACATAGGCGGTTATTCAAGGCTGAGTGCCACCCCTGATTGGAGGAGTTGCCATGAATCAACAACTGATGTTCAGATCACTGAGTATGAGTGGGAAAGGATGAAGGATTCTTATTTTGAGCAGGTTGATGACCTTGACCCGGTATTGGTTGGGATTTCTGAATTAGAAAGGCAAATTTAAGAAGATTTAGCAGCAGACAATGAGGACATGCTCTCAGCTTTGCAGGACTCTTAAAAAGTTACAACAGGAGCAGAACAGTGAGACCCTGGCTGGAGGTGATAAGACGGGAAATGAACAAGACAACAGTGTTGGTGGTGGTATTGAGCCACCTCAATCCTTTGTTCCTGGGAGTGGAGGACATCTGGGTTTGTATGGGAATGTGATGTAGTCAAGCATGGGTAAGTTGATTGAGACTGATGTTAATGATTTGGTAAATTAGACTTCAAAAGTTCATTGAAATGGGTGGTAAAGTTGAAAGAGATGAGCTATTGGAGTTTGTTCAAAAATCCAATATGAGAAGGCTGCTTGCACATTCTAAATACTTCAGTCCCTCTCAGAGAAACATTGGAAATGCTAGTGGATAGTGGGACTTGAGTAGATCAAGAATGGACACTTGGGACCTGTTGATGAGGGTGGGAACTTGAATGATAAGCAGGGAGATGATGATACTAAGGCATTTGATAATATGTAGTTTTGCCCAGTTTTGGACTGTTTGATACCTATTCTTGGTTCTTTTCGCTATTGGTTTTTTCTTGCCATCATGGTGGCTGTTTTATATTGTAATAACGTTTCATACATACTACACTTGAACTTGATGTTTTGATATTTTGAGGCCTTTTGGCTGGTTCCATGGTCGTTTCGTTTGTGGATGTATAATCTTTTGTAAACGTTCTTGCAATATAAAAATAAATAAATAGAGCAACTTGATGGTCCTTTGTCCTTTTCTTGAAAACTAGTCAACCTTATAGAAGTACCTTAGCCTTTAAATGCTTTGATTAGAGTTGGTGGATCTTTTAATTGTCTACTAGAGGGGCGTATCTCCAAGCCACTTTATCAATTTTATAATAGGTAAAATACTGCTTTTGTCGGTCAACATCGACTTGAGTATGAAAGATCTTACCAAGAGCTTTGCATTGGGATGTATGTCGAAGAAGATTCCTAACTACAACAAGATATATAAATTTATGAACAACTTCCTGCATTTCCTCTGTATTTTATTCATGCTTGATCAAATAGTGTGAGATCAACGTTGGAAGCTTTGATTTGATAGAATAAGCTACTTTTGAGTGCTGACGTCATCACCTTCTTCAAAAATAGCTCACACCATCGGATCCTTGACGATTAGACGGTTGGAGATCCCTACTCAACTTATAAACAACGCATGCCATTGTTCTTCCCTGGATCGAACAGTTTGAGATCCTCGTTGGAAAGTTGCTTTTATAAATTATACAAGGTTTGAACCTCTTAATGAATCATAGATCGAACGGCCCGAGATTAGCGCCATAGAGATGGTTTAATGGCAGCATTGAAGATCTTGATTAGCTCACGTTTGCCTTGTGTCTCCTTTGAGTTTTCAAATCTCTGTGGATCCCCAACTTTTAAGGCTTAATTTCTTAGATCTAATGGCAAGAGATTAGCAGTGAAGATCCTTGATCAGATGACATGACGAGTTTTTGATCAATTGCGTCAGTTGCTTACTTCTTTTACCTCATGTTGCTAGATGAAAGAAGATCCAATGGTTTGAGATATTCATTGGTAACCTTTACTTTTAGCTAAGGCAAATAGCAGTGAACTTTGTAATTCATTTGTTTTGACTAATACGAGATAAATTTGAGTGCATGCTTAGCTTCTTTCGAATCATTCAAGGCTTGATTGAATTTGAACTGGAAATCATCTTAGCTCATCGGTCTTATGAAATTTCGTCAGCAACTTTGAGATCCATCACTCCTTGGAAAGTTTGCAACCTTTTTGGGAGTTGAGCTACTTGTTAAGAAAGCTTGAAACTTGTCATACCTAGGGGCAAAATTTATTCAACTTTTTGGTGACTCATAGGGGAAGCTTGCTTGCTAAGCATTGAATCCAGGGGCTATCCATTGTGCAAGGAGTTAGCATGATTTTTTCTAAAATCTTGAAAACACCTTAAAGTTTCATATTTCACATAGTCCACTTTAAGTTTCGTTTTTCAAATAGTCTTACTCCATAAAGATTTAGGGAACACACAAGCTTTCAAAGAATTTGTCATACGAAAATAAGTGCATCCCTTTTATCTGCACTCTGGTTGTCTACTTTTTCTTCACAATAAATTTGTTCTTGAGTTTAATAAAACTCTTATCTTCATAACTTCTTCGATTTATGTGCTTTTTGTTCCTTATTGTCACATCATTTTCTTTTTGTGTCATTTCAAAGTCTTCAAGACGAGCACATCAAAGATAATTGAGCATAAGTTTAAATTTATTTGTTACCGATGAGGCACTTAGCGTTTTTCTTCATTATGTAGCTCTTTTTTGATTTCATAGCTATCCTCTTCGATTTTGTGGTGACCTGAATTCTTTATAGTCCTCATTTGTCAATCTTTTTAGATTGGTGCACATGTGCCACTCATCCTTTAAAAGCTTAAGCCCATAACACTTCTTCTCATCCCAATTTCCCTTTCTATTGTCACTCATTCCAGCCTTTTGCCCTTTACATTCAAAATGGTTTCTGTTGGCCATTTTTTGGCCTACCTACCAAAATTTTGCTTAAGTGTGAGAGGGTGGGCATTCAAGCAAGACTTAGGGTTTTACACAACAGAAGACTTCGGGTTTTTTGGAAGGAGAAGTCTTCGGGTTTTACAAGAGACAACTTATTTTACTTTATGAGTAATCAACAGTTGAAACCCCTCAGCAGAAGTAATCTGGGTTGGAAAACCCGAATTATTCTTGACAGTGCAAATCGGGTTTTGAGAAGTGCTTTGCTTATGAAAGTTTTATCAGCAGAAGTAATCTGGGTTGGAAAACCCGAATTACTCTTGACAGTGCAAATCGGGTGAGAAGTGCTTTGCTTATGAAAGTTTTCTCAGTAGAAGTAATTCGGGTTTAGAAACCCGAATTACTCAGGATAGTGCATTTCGGGTTTCCCATGGTGAATGACTTATCTCTTTTTATAAGTAACAAGCAATGAAGAATCCGAAGTAGGTGCTAGTGAAGAGTTCGAAGGATTCCTTTCGAATAATTGTCAAACACAGAGGAGACTGACATTTTTCCCGCAAGATAAAAGTCCAAAGGAAAGAATAAACCAAGGGTTAACGGAATTCCAAAGGAAATGGACCAAACAAAGCCCGCAGGAAGTCAAAGCGAAAAAACTTGAGGGAATAAAGAAGGAAAAGAAAAATTTAGAAGCAAAGATATCCTTAGGGCTTTTTGTCCGAAGGATTCCTTTGGGAAAAATGCAAACAAATCAACGAAAAGGGGCAGAAAATAATAAAGCCAAGGAGATAATAAAAGACTGCAAGAAAACCAAAGGTAAATCTAGGGGGCAAGACATAAGAGCCAAAGAGAATAAAATTGGAAAAATTGGCAAGAAAGAAATCCGAAGGAATATAAGACCAACGAGATAGACAAAAAACCTGAAGATAATATATACAGGGAAAGTAGAATATTTGAAGAAAATCCGAGACCAAAGAAAATCCGAGGAAATATAGACCAAATATAGACAAAATAATCCAAGAATAGAATCCTGCAAAAAATAGACACGAATAGGCAGACTAAAATAAGAGAATACATGCGAACAAGGGTTATTTTTGGCAGATTTCTAAGTTTCAGTTGACCCACAATTTGACTAATCAAAGTCATGCTTCTCCAAACGTTCTAGCAGTCTGAGTCGAGCTCATCTATTGACTCTTAACGTGGATTTCCATGCAAAGAGAGGTGGACATTTTAACAAGCCCAACCATCCACTTTCAAATGCCAATTGTCTCTAATTTTAGACATGGCTCAGTCGATCATGCATAAGCAAAGTCAAACGTTTGAGCCCACCGTCCATTTTTCAACGCAAGGAATTTTCATGCAAGACAAAATAGACTTTTGTAAAGGCGGAGTTGGTTTGAGTTTACTCTCTCTCTATTTTCAAACGCCAATCTCTTGGCTTTTTGTAATTTTATATATTAATGGCTTTTCAGCATTGTAAAAATGATCCCTCTTTTGGCAAGAAAACTTCTGTCAAAGTTTGTGCTGTGACCTTTTTCAGAATCAATAAGAGCACTGTGTTTTTTCAATTTCCAACAACGGGTATAGTGTACTATTGTTATAGATTTGCCTAAGTGATAGATTTTCTTTTTTCCTTGTCAAATATGGATTTGTGCCTAGTTACTAGTTGGTCATTTATGTAGGTCACGTTCTGTGTTTGAATGTCTTCTGCTGAGTTTACAGTGGATATTAGTGGCTGTTTAGTGCCTTTCGTCAGGTCTATTTCTACTTTTCCTCAAGCTTAGATCATTAGACAGAACCTTTTTCGTGAAATATTTGTGTATTGATCAATTGGAGTTGAAGTTCTGTCTCTTCTTTGTTTGAATTAGTGTTCTCAGAAGCCCGATTTGAGTGGATCAAACAAATTAGGTGTATCACCGTTTTTAGCTAGGATTTTCTTTCAAGTTATTTCTCCCTTTTTTCCCAGGGAGTTTGTAGCGTAGAAGTTGAGATCCTCATTGATACATCTTACAAGAACTAGCCTTCTCTAGAGGTTCTTTTCACCATTGAGGCACCCACCTTCGTGAGAAGATCCTATTGTTTTAACTGGAGCGAGGATTAGCCATTTTAGCACGTCTTCGATTTAGGGTGCAACTCCAGGTTGACAACAATTTCCTCCAACTTGTCTTCAGGGGTATTGTGCTTTGTTTTCAGACTTGAAAGAGTAGATGAGTGCTTCATTCACCCCATCTTGTTGATTGTAGGCATGAACAACTTTAGATTCATTGGGTAGAGTCCCGTTGTTATTAGGGGCAAATTTCTTGCCCGATTTACCATGGTCAGCCCAGTTTTTTCCACATTTCAATCGATGGTGTATCATCTATTCCCTCTTCATGTCTTTCCTTTTGTTTTTGAACTCAAATGGCTCGGGTCCCTCCATAGGCCATATATTCTTCTCTTGGCTATCATTGAAGAAATTCCCTATATGCTTACTGCCGCTTTTGTAGCGACACTTCAAAAATTGAGACCTTCTCTACTGAATCGTGTTCTTGTGGCTCTTGCACCAGTGCCTCCAATACTTGCTGGTCCGGTCGTTTCCGTTGAGCTCCGCCTTCGCTGCTGCCTTAACCTTAGGCCTCGCAGTGGCTCTCGAAAGTGAAAGGAGAAAATTCAGTAGATTTAATAACTGTTTATGATAGAATTTTTGTAATCAGCTATATATATCTATTTTGAATGTATATTTGTGTATTTTTTTTAATATCAATATCCAAAGGGTGAATGTCCTATAATACCCTCTTATTTGACTTAAATTATGTGTTTGTGCCTCAATGATTAGATTATTGCATTGTGTAATTTTACTTTCTGCAATTGCTACAAAGCCAAAATGCTAAAAGAAAATTAATTACAAGATTCATAGTAAGTTCAAATAAATTTATTCAGAATGATGCTAAGCATCTTATTATGCTAAAAAAGGAAATCTTAATCTAACCAACACGAAGAGACATCTAAACAAAGCTATTGATTGGTTGGGCAAAGTAGCTATCTTTTTTAACTGTCTTGCCATTGCATCAACATTGAAGCAGCTATCATAAGCAACAAGCACTGCAAAATAAAAAACGCGAGGGATTTATGTCTTCCAGCCTCCCTCTTCTTTGCAAAGTCAACCTCCTCATGGGAATGAATTCATTCTTCATTATTATTTTTCTGATTTAATTTGAATGCAGGCTTGGGCTGACTGCTTATGGACTCTGGTTCATTGTCATGTCATTGAAATGAGCATGACAGATAGATTCTCCTTGCTAACCTCGTCTTCAAAGAAATGCTTGCACATTCCTCCCAAGCATTGGATTCTTTTATTTTATTGTTGTAGCTTGGTTCATTTTGGTGTACCTCCCTTGGAATGTAATTTGAAATAGAGACCTCCTTCAGAATTTGCTGCCAGTTGCCTTATTCAAGAGAGGACAATTCTTCTTCCTCGCAAGCACTTGTGATTGTAGTTAGAAGTCCATCTAGGTCCTTTGCTTCAATTAACTCCTTTATACGCAGTTCTCTTGACTTGGGAAATTGGTCAGTTTGCCTTGAAATACTCCCTTTATTGGAAGCCTTCTGATCCTCCTCTTCTTGTTACTCTTCTTGTTGTTGTTCATTATCACTGTGGTCTCCAAAGAGGAAACAATCATGGGCAAAAGCAAAAAGCAACTCTTCACTATTAGTGGAAGAAATAATCATTAAGAGGAGAAAAGACTCATGAATTGAGGGTGAATCTTCATCGAATCGGATTTTTGTTCATAAATCCTTTCTTTTATCATTCTTTTCTTTGGTTTCTAAAGCAACCAAGAACTCATGCATAATGTCCTCCTCTTCAAAGAATGTCTCCATACTTTTTGAATAGTCGGTTGCGGTTTTTTTTCAGCTGAAGCTTTCTTTTTTGGCTCAATCCCTTCACTAATATGCTCCTCTTCTTCCGAGTTGGTATATGCTGATATCTCTATAAAATCAATGATATCGGCTTCGTTTTGATTTTCTTCTCTTTGCTCATGTTGAAGGAAAACCTCATTATTCATCACTCTACTGCTTAGAAAATAAGTTGGGGTTTTTTAACTTTCTCCTCATTTTTTTTTTCAGTTTTGGGGTTGCCAAGGCCCGAGAAGAACATGAGATGGTATGGTACGAGGCTTTTTTATCTTGCAAAGGGTATGTGGGAACCCTCGGGACATCAAGATGAATTTTTATATGAGAGCTTGGGACAACAAGCTGATTTTAGGCATTTTGAATAAGAAGCTAACTTTTGAAAACCCTCAACTCATTAGAAAACTCACCTATAAGGCTTTTGACCTCAGCTACTGCATTAGGATCAAGGGATGCATGGGGTGTTATGTCAGGTGGGCTCATGATTTGCAGATTGCTTATTGGGAAGCTTGAGGGAACAAGAATATGGCAGGTAGAGGAGCTATTTTCCGAGCTTGTATGGGAGACTTTTCAGCCATCATAGCAAAATCAAGGCCTTTTGGAAGAGTTGTACCTCCTATTGCTTGTATCGCTATTGCTAAATCAGAATCAAAAGCCTATAAAAAGCACAAAAAAATCAAAATCTAATGATGGACAGACCTCTCCAGGTACCCTTTCCCATGTCCATTTGATTAGGAGGTTGAAATCAGCCATATGCATCAAGGCAGCCCTCTTGATTGTAGCTAAATTTTCAATTAGAGCCAAAACATCCACCCTTTCTTTGAATTTATTGCACAACTTTTCACCAAACTCATCCCATTTTGAAACTGAGTTTGCAGGCAAACATATGAACAAATCTTGAGCTTTTCCTTTTAGAGAGCAAGCAAGCAGCCTGAAGGCTAAATCAGGGTTTGTGACAATATGGATTATGCAAAGATTTGCTACATCTTTAATATGGTCTATTAGACTGATAGAGCTATCTTCGTAAAAAGACGGATGAGTTTTCAAGGTAGCTTTTGGAATATCATTCCGTTGATGTAGATTTAGAGAGCTAGAAGAGTTCCAAAAGACAAAAGGTAGATAAGATAAATATATTAATGTCCAACGAATGACCACAAAGGTAGGTCAAAGGGACTATAGATTATAAAAGTTTGTCATGAACAAGCGGGAAACCAAAAGGGTCTCCAAAAACGAGAACAACAATGCTGAAAGAAATAGTACAAAATAGGGAAAAAAGCAACAATGTTCAGGGCCAAAGAGAGAAGCAGAAGTGAGCAACCCACAAGAATCCCTAAACATTAGGAAAGCGGGAATGAACCCTTAGAAGGAAGAACTAGGAGGGGGTCCGTCAAGAGTTCGATCCAACTCTCTTAGCATCCAAGGCCGACGAGAAGAAGCTCCAGATAGAAATATGACCCAAAGAAGAGGAGGTAGGATGACTGGTCTGTCCTCCATTCCACTGCCTAGAGGGAATAGTCTTTTGCGAAGATCTGGTGGATCTAGTTTGTCACCTGATGTTAGGCTTGAAATGGATATGTTGGTGAAATCTCAGGGGACCGTGGATATTCTCTCTGGATCACACTGATTTGGAATGTGAGGCTGTGCTAATGTCAATCTGTCGTTTAGTGCCTCTCCCCGAAGGTAGCACCGTGAAGAAGGAAGTGATCCGTTGGGTGGAATTTGGTCTAGTGGGTCTCTAAATAGAATGATCACGAAGCTTAAGAGCTTCCTGTATATATAAAGCTAAACATCTTTGGTCCTCATATCTGAAAAAGTCAGAAAGAGTCCGTGTCCTCCTAAATAAGCAATGAAATCTCCCCCTAATGTCATAGTATATGGGACAACGAAATATGAAGTGTTCCTCGGATTCAATCTCCTGGATGCTGCATAACTGACAAAACCTGTCTGCCCGATCTATCTAGTGACTTGTCTTAATCATAAACATGTGAGAACCCACTCGCAACTGTCCTAATGGGATGTGAAGAGAGTGCATATAGTGGCAGAATGTATACTGTGGACGGATGAGAAGCTTGTCACTCAGCTCCAAAAAGTGTTTTGCATAAAATGCCATCTTTGGATGTAGCCCCCTAGGAGGGTTTACTTAAGTAGTCTGAATAAATTTCCTATAAATATCATCCCTAACAATCTGGTTCAACTCTTGTCTAGTGGGTAGAAGATGAGCTGGTGCATCTGAGGAGTACTTGAATGGAGGAAGGCGATCCATCCCAATTCCCACAAAGTCCAATAGATCAAAAACCCTTGTAAACCAACAACGGACATGGGTCGAGGGAGTCGAGAGGGCAAGAGTCTCTGAAGAATAGTTGGCCAAGTAGGGATATCTGTCATGCCCACTCGTTGAATCAACAAAGCGCTGAATGCGATGTAAGAAAGAAGTCAGATCAAATATAGTCTCCAATTGGAAGTCTCGGGCTCCAAACTCTGCAAGGATAATGTGTTGGGGAACTGTCTGCTTACATCTGATAATGCGGCAAAGGAGAAGTATCTGGACCCTCTCGACAGCAGCGCAATCACCCTCAAGCAAAGAAGGCCCCCAAACTACAGATCCATAAAGAACCGTGGGTTTGATAAGTGTATCCATGAGGGACATCTTGGATGAGATATCTTGAAAGTGATGTCGAAAACATTAACGTTCAAGAAGGGCTAAAGAACCATATCCTTTGTTTATCCTAGGCTAGAGGGCCTGCCTCAAGCTAAAACGTGGACCAGAAAATTGCACTCCCAAATAAGTATAGGATGTGTTGATCTCAACTTCCTTTTCTCTGAAGAAGAAATGGAGGTGGGAGGTCTTCAAACCATTAAACACCATGACTTTTGTTTATACTAGGCTGGATGAAGTAGAGTTCTTGGATTGGCTATAATATTCAAATTTCATTACAACAGAAAAGGAATTCTGAAATGGGCAAGGTTTGCTTACTTGAATATGGGTTCTTTGACCAGTGGAGTCGCTAAGTGATGAAAATTACTTCAAGAAGCAAATAAATCTGAGATCTTCATCAAAATCTCAGATTTTAACATAAGTCAGGAGGATATGCATAAAATTAAAAAATTTGAAATCAAATCCATGTTCCATTGGACGTGCAAAAAAGAGTCAATGGTTCATCGTGTCTGATTGGTTGCACTGACATAACAATTACAACATGGGATGTCAGTGTGGGACTGATCTTGCAAGAAAGCCTCTAAAGTCAGCTGGTTTTGTTCCCTATTCTAATGTTAATCTACCTAAAAACTAAATGCGTAAAGGGAAATTGGTGTAGGAAAAGGGGTAAAAAGGTGCATAAAAATATAGTGATGCACTAGAATAAAAAGTGGGTTTATTATTTGTCTTAATGAACATAGAGCAATTACTTATGCAAGAATGGAAATGAACACAACTTGAAGAAAATCAATGCAAGGCGCAAGATACACCTTGAATGTGAGCATGGTGTTGCAGTAGCAAGACAATAACTAAGGGACAGACAAATAAGAGTCGCAATAGATTTCATCGATTATAAAAAGTATGTACAAATGTGCTACATTTCAATAAGAGTTCTCAAAGTAATCTTACACAATAGATAGCAAAGCCCAGATACTACCCACAACAGGGATTTGGATTAAAGTCAAAAGAATCAATTCTTTTCTCATATGAGCACTTTACAACTTATAGGGAAGAAAAACAAAAAAATAATTAAACACTCACTGTTGATGAGTACAAGAATAGAAGAAATCCTTTCTTGTACATCTCCTTTTGTAGTTTTCTATTTAAGTAGCTCAGTCCAATATTCAATATCTCCTAGGTTGCAACACTTCGTACCAGTCCTACTACTAGCTCAGTGTGGTCTTCTTAGATCATCTTTCGTTTTATAGCCCATGCTGCCTATATGAACTTTGTTTCTCTGTTTCAGTCTCATCCTTTTTCTGAAAATAATAGCTTGATGGTCCTTTCTTGTTTTCTTGAACACTAGTCGGCCTTACAGAAGTACCCTAGCCTTTAAATGCTCTTATAAGAGTTGGTGGAGCTTTTAATTATCTACTATAGGGGCGCAGCTCCAAGCCACTTTATAAATTTTATTACGGGTAAAGTACTGCTTCTGTCGGTTAATGTCTACTTGAGTATTAAAGATCCTACCAAGAACTTTGCACTGGGCTTTATGTTGAAAAAGATTCCCAACTGCAGTGAGATATATAAATTTACAAAAAACTTTCACAGTTCTTCTGTATTTTCTTCATGTTCGATTGAATGGTGTGAGATCAATGCTAGGAGCTTCGATTTGACAGTTTGACCTGCTTTTGAATGTCGGCATTATCACCCTCTTTAAAAATAGCTCATGCCATCGGATCCTTGATGATTGGACAGTTGGAGATCCTTGCTCAACTTTTAAACAATTCATGTTGTTGATTGTACCTTGATCGAACGGCTTGAGATACCGGTTGGAAAGCTATTTTTGAAAAATTCACAAGGTTTGAACCTCTTAATGAATCATGGATCAAGCGAGTGGAGATTAGCACCATTGAGATGATCTTACGGCTTGAGATTAGTGCTGAATATTTCTATTAGCATGCGATGTGTCTCCTTCGAATTTCAATTCTTAGCGAGTCCCACTGTGCACAAATTTTAATCTTAACATTTAATCCTTAGATTTAATGGCTGGAGATTAGCGCTGAAGATCCTTGATTTGATGGTGGGTTTTAGATCAATGATGTCAGCTGATTTATTCCTTTTAGCTCAAGTCGTTGGATGAATGAAGATCCAACGGTGTGAGATCCTCATTGGAAACCTTTATTTTAGGTAAGGCAAATAGCCATGAGATTTGGAATTCAAGTGTATGCTTAGCTTCTTCCTGATCTTATAAGGCTTGATTGAATTTGAACTGGAAACCATTTGAGGTCGTCAGTCTTATAAACTTTCTTCAGCCACTTTTGAGATCTGTCACTCCTTGGAAGTCTTGCGACCTTTTTGGGAGTTGAGCTGCTTGTCGAGAAAGCTTGAAACTTGTCTTACCTAGGGGCAGAATTTATTCAACAATATCTAAATAAGTTTTTTTCTTGAAAGTATATTTAAAAAACATTTAACTATTACATTTGATTTACTTTGAAAAAAACCGAAGTAAATAGTTGGAAAAGCTTAAACAAAAAGCTAATACTTCATAACATCAATAAAGAAGGTAACCAAAGTTGTTTCTGTTGCTGACAACAATGGCGCATTGGGTGACCTGAGAAATTAATAAAAGTGAGGCATAAGGGACCAGGCTGAGGGCAAAGGCCAAGGTGACCCATGTAAGTCCTAACGTACACTCATATGTCCTAATGTACACTCATAGAGAGCAAGGGGAAGCCTCTACAAGTTGCCACAAAGTGGCAAGATGTTATGCACATGAGCACGATGGTGCAGGGGCATGACAGATGGGAAAAGGAAACACCCTTAGCAGGATTGTCTGCCCATAGAGGAGCCTATGCCTATGGTAGGGAGATTGCAGGCACACGGTGTACACCCAATATTGTCATTGGTGCGTTACCATCAGTGTGCCCTCATGGGTACATGCTTTTCATGCATGACCTGCACACAATTGCAAATACATGCAGGCCAGACACACAGGTAGAGAAAAGGGAGGGCCCATGTGGGCACGCACCTGCACACAATATAGATAATTTAGGGGGGTGCGGGAAGGCACACGAACACCACTGTACACAACATGAAATTAACGAGTGATACATGCAGCTCCTCACACTCAGAGGGCCAGAAAAAAACAGGAGCCCAAAAATCAAAACACACTAAAAGAAAGGTGCAAAGCAAAAGGTCAAAGAAAAAAAATCTGAACATTCAAAGACTCTACAGACTTACAAGTCAAAGCAAAACAAACCAGGCTTGGAATTTTTGGATTTAATAAACTTAAGGAAGAAAATAAAATAAGCTAAAAAAACAAAAGTCACTTATAAGGCAAAATAAAACAATTGAAGCTTGCAAGTAAAATTAAAGCAAATATTAAACGCACACCAAAAAGTAGGTGAATTTTAAAGCAATTAATTAAATTACATAGCTATATCTTTCCTTAATTAATTATACTGAGAAACGAAAAAAAAAAGAACAGATAAAGGTAGTTACCTCTCAAGGGAAACTTGGAGAGAAAACATCTCACAAACAGAGCCTTGCCAATCCATATAGAAAACAGAGCCTTGCTGATCCACATAGAAACATATTCAGGATCTTGTAAAGATAGACCATAACAAATGCCAAAAAAGTATATAGATGAACTCAAAATATTTAAAAAAGGGGGTCTAATAATGCAATGGTTCAAGATATCTGCAAGAAAGTCAGCAAAGATTGTAAGGATGCAAAATCTTGCAAAATTATATATTGAGGTAGGGGAAAGACTGTTGTAAAGGCAAGGTTTTGCGCTTGCACTCAGCATGCTAGAAGAACCTGCAAACACAAATCCTGAATGTGCACCAAAAGAGGATCATCTCTGATACCATGTGAGGATTTTCCTTTCTTAAACAGATAATTATAATTAATCGTTTTCGAAAAGAGTCTTGAGAAGATTGACTTTTCTTTCTCTAAGAATAGATATTTAATTTTAATAAATAAAATTAAAATAGATATTTAAATGAAAAGTACAGATACCTATATAAGCCACACCATAAAGATTGATACAATTTGACAAGAGGATAAAACCCTCACGTGGTAGCATAATTTCTTGTATATAGATAGTGGCAAGCTGTACAATGGTATCCACCACTAAAGAAGGCTCCAAGTATGTGCATATCTGGAAGAGATTCAATGATGAAGTTGAAGTGCTATTAAAGCCTATGGAAGAATAATCATGCTAAGAGCGTACACAGTGATCACTCTCATATTATCGAAGAAGTAAGAAGAAGCATTAGAAAAAGGTAGAATAAGAGAAGAAAAAGAAAAAGGCAAAAGGGGGACATGGGAAGAAGAATTAGAAAAAGGTAGAATAAGAGATGAAAAAGAAAAAGGCAAAAGGGGGACATGGGAAGAAGAATTAGAAAAAGGTAGAATAAGAGAAGAAAAAGAAAAAGGCAAAAGGAGGACATGGGAATGGAAGCATTCCCATGCTTTTTCAACTTTAGAGTCATTATCCTTAACGATGTGTGCAAAGACATGGAAACTGCGGATAACTAAAGACACGTATATTTTTTTATTTACATGTATATATTTATTAATTATACTTATATTGATAGGGAAAATAGGATTTAGTTCAAAAATTAGGATAAATAATAAAAGACCAGGACTCAAATGAAGGTTACATCCTAGTAGATAAAACACTGCCTATACAACATTTTCGGTACATTTGATGATTTCTTCTTTTTTTTAATATCAGTTGCATTTAACAAAGGCATCAGTGCCACAACATAGATCTCATATATGTTTAGTGAAACCATTTAAATCAAAATCATAACCACATTCAATTAATTAAAAAATCACAACCATATGGATGTGAGAAGGTAAACATGAATCGTTTCAGACTAAAGGAGATTGTTTGATTTGCTTTTAGAGCAATCTTTATCAGATTTGTTTGGAACTACACCTTTTTTATTCCAGGATAGATTTTCACAACATATTTTGGTAAATAAACTGCCTACTTCGACAAATAACATCATGATATGGAATTTTGGTTCAATTAAATAACATTGCAAACGAGAACAGAATAGAAACAACCACCTGCTGGCAGCTCTTTTTGGGGTAGTGCTAAATGAAATTTGTTTTGAAATTGTGTTTACTTCTTTTATTTTGCAGCCATGCAATCTATGTGTATTGATCTATATGTTTTAAGCTATGTTGCAGGAAATGCCTGGAACCCTCCCCGTTTCAGCATTGAGATTTTTCATGTTCTGGTCCTGGTTATAATTCTCAGGGGATCCATTTTGGAAACGGCTGAAACACTGGGTTGTTTCTGAAATGGCCCAGAAACTTTACATGCATTTCCAGGCTGTTTGCCAGACGGGTCAACAGACCCACATCACTCAAACATAAAAAATGGCACAAGATAAAAACAAAAATCCTAGCTAAACTGTAAACTGACCCGGTTGCTTGAGGTTTGCTACTTCTGCTACAACTATCTGAAGGCTCTCTATTGCTGCTGCAGCTAACTCGCAAGAGCCCACTCATTGCAATCTATCTTTCCAACAAGGAGTGCGTGCATATGTGTACAGGCACATGCATTTCTGTGTGTGCACATGCAGTGTACATTTCCATGCCGTTTCGTATTTATGGTTCTTAGAAAATCAGCATTCCTTGTACCGGTACCTGCACCCACACTCGCATTGGTACCCGTAATTGTATCTAGGTAACTCAGGTTTTAAAGATGTCAGTCAAGCATTGTTTTGTTATTCCTTGTCAACAAGACCATTGTTAAAGGTAGTTGTAATGCATAAGTAAAGGAAATTGCAGAAAAATAAGATGAAAATACACTGCAGTACATGACTGCTTCCAAAAGGATGGATTCAGGAATGACGAACCTTTTATCAACCTTTTAACTTCCTTGGACGCCTAATATGAGGGCAAATTGTCTGTTTGTATTCTTTTTTCGCCCAGAATCAGTCATTGGTTGTGGTATGCATATTCTGACTGTCATTGGTGTCAAATGATATCCAGCTACAACTTCTGTTGCTATAGTCAGTTATGTTTTTTGCATTTAGTAAATCCATATTTGAAATAATTTTCTATTGACTACGCAAGTCTCAATTTTCACAGAATAGGCATGCTTGCTTGCTGTACCTACTGCAACTTGTTACAAAACTATACATCTCATCAGTTTATAGTAATCCGAGTTATGATGAGGGTGCAACTCATGCCTTAAAACTTCTATACTTATTCCTGTCTCGACACGCCCACCAGTGTACACCCTCTCCTTCCCCCATCTTTCCTCGATCACATTCATACACCCAAAATTGCTCTTTCAATTATGATTCACAGGTTTGGGAAGAATACTAAGATTAATTTACTCACAATGCTTAGACGATCTTTTGGTGCATTGCACTATAACAAGCTTGGCAGGTTTAGCCACATATTATATTATTTTATTCTTTGGTACTTGTAAATACATTACTGCGGCAAAAAACATGTAGTTGTGCCATTGTGGATCTATTGATTTCTATTGAAGTGTTGTTCATGCTATTATTTGAAGCGTTTTCATTTCAATAATATTCTTCAAGATTTTGGTCCTTCCACCTTTATGATATTTAAATTTCTTTGTTGAACATTGGTTACAAAAAATAAAAATTTGTAGTTACCTGTATGTTGTTTATGTTGAAATGACATTCCTTTTCTTTAGGTACAAGGCTTCAAACAAGGGAGAATTTCCTTCTGTTACTTTCACACTTAAAGAGGTGGGTGGAACTTTTTATACCGTAAGAGAAATTTTGCAGGAACTTAAACAACAACATGTATCCTATGACAATCTGCGTACAGATTTGGAAGCCACAGAGACAAAGAATCAGACAACAAGACACACTGTACAACCCTTATCTCTTCCAGCAGAAACTGCAAACGAAGGAGTTATAGACAACCACCACAGCTTGGAACTTAAAGAGGCAAAATATCCGGAGACATTAACAGATACAAAAGAGAAGGAAAATGTCATCCATAATGATGTTATAGAAACCTGTGTTCTGAATGATCAGACTCGAGCAAACCAGGAGATCAATATTGTTGAAAGGCCCCAAGGAACAAGTGCTGCATCTTTTGTTGTGGACCTGCAGCCTCTGCAGGAGGTGACAAAGGGGCAGTCTATTTCTAGTGTAAGCAATGGAGTTATAGAGAGCAATCACAGCTTGGAACCAAGCGGAGCATTGTCAGATCCAGAAGAGCAGAAAAATATCATCCATAATGATTTTATGGAAATTTGTAGTGCAAATGATCAAACTCAAGCAAAGCAAAAGATTAAGATTGTTGAAAGGCCACTAGGAGCAACAGCTTCATCTGTTGTCATGGACCTGCAGGTGACGAACGGACAATCCATTTCTAGTGCAAGCATTGGAGTTAGAGACAACAATCACAAATTGGAACTGACGGAGGCAGAATATCTGGAGGCTTTGTCAGATACAGAAGAGCTGAAAAATATCATCCATAATGATGTTATGGGAACTTGTAGTCAGACTCGAGCAAAGCAAGGGATTAAAATTGTTGAAAGGCCACTAGGAACAAGTCCTGTTGCTGTTGTTGTGGGCATGCAGTCTCTGCAGGAGGCGGTGAAGGGACAACCCATTTCTAGTGTAAGCGGTGGAGTTATAAATAGCAATCACAACTTGGAGCTAAATGGGGCAAAATATCACGAGGCTTTATCAGATGCAGAAGAACAGGAAAATATTATCCATAATGACGTTATGGAAACTTGTGGTCCAAATGATCAGAGTCATCGGACCCAAGTAAAGCAAGAGATACAAATTATTGAAAGGCCACTAGTAACAAGTGCTGCATCTATTGTCGTGGGCTTGCAGCCTCTGCAGGAGGCGACAAAGGGACAATCCTTGGAGAAGGAAGTAAAGAACCAGCCAAGAAGCTTTATCTTGGATGAGAATCAAAAGAACAAAGACACTAATGAAATAAAATCTCTCTTTCAAATCTCAGAAAAAGAAAATGTCCGCAATAGAAATGTGATGGAATCCTATAGCTCTTCTGTGGAAGATTTCAAGTATGAATCCTCTGAAGCGGATGGGAAAGAGTGTAACCTGACTCACGACATTAACTCATCACCATCTATTTCTTTAGATGCATGCCTGCCAGAACTCCAATCTTCTGAGTTGGGTTCCAATTCTCTCGAGAATCAGAATTTATCAGGATCATTTGAAGAGTTGGAACATGCATTTCCTAAGCTTTCTGAGAATGGGTCAATGTTTGGCACCCAGAAAATAACATCTCCTTGTAGCCCTATGGAAAATAACTCAAGTTACATAGAAACCTCTGAAGGAGGTGAGGAGCATCTCCCTTTGAATGCTACTGAACCTCTATCTTTATCATCTGATTCTCATCCTACCACCTGCGTTACTGAATCACCCAAGGATCTGTCCTATTCTGCCGACCATGAGGAGGAAAATGCCCTAGTTCCAAATACAACAAAAAGAATGCCAGAGCAACCTGCAGGCCCTGCTGATAAAGTAATCTCATCAATGACAGATTTAATTACTGCTCCAGGACAGGCCACTGAAATCCCGGACAATAGCTTTGAGGACCAAAAATTAGCCAGTTCAAAAATTTCTCCAGATCAGGTGCTGACTGGAGTTAAGGTGAGCTGGTTTCAATTTTTGGGAATGTTTTTTTTTTTAATGTATATTTTGAGTAACATGCCTAAACTTTCTATCACCTATCCTTTTTTCTAATAACTTAAAACTGGAAATCGTGATATGCATTTGAACAAATCAATTATATGCAAATAGACAATAATATTAACTTGCTATGGACATGTATACATAGGGAGTAGTACATGAGCTTTTATAAGATACTTTTTTATTTTGAGCTGACAAGGCTCAGGGCTTAAACAACTTCATTCGTCCAGCTCACTACCCTGGCCATTAGAGATACTCACTGAGTTGCCACCAGGCCCACCACATTTCATGATCCCTAGTGGGTGGTTATGTGGTGGTCACTCGCAAGCGATCCCATTGACCTTGGGAACACTTCATATTGCAGGATGAATCACCCCTACTGTGCGAACCTGACAAAAGGGTCTTCTCTATTTGAATGGGTGTTGGCTTGAAGGAAAGGAAGGGGAAACTCTGAAATTTCGAATGGTCGACTCTGCTGTGAATGGAACCCAGAATCTCTGTACCTTATCCATTTGGCCACAAAGTCATACATCTTCATTAACCATTTCCTCTTCTAGATATTGCCCTTACGTCTTTATGAAATGTGTAGAAAAAACTGTTTCATTTTTCCCATTTTAATCTCTGTGAGCATGTACACTTCTAGTAATCACAATGCACATACATGATTTTGGGATTTACCATCTTCTGGGGAAAAAATTCATGTAAACTACTTAATATTATTTAGTTTGTGTCTATAATGTACATTTTACTAATTTAATTGATCTTTCATATCTTTGGTTTGGAGAGCTTTGCTCCTCCAGAAAGAGCTGATTCCAGGTAGACAATGAATACTCAAATATGGCCTGGACTGCTTAATCTGAAATTTGTAAAAGTAAAATGTAAAAGGAGATAAAATCATAAATAATGGATTTGATTGTTATGTTTGACATTCTATTATCATGGAATAGCCAATGGTTGTAGTAGTTTGTTCACATTTGTCTTGGTTAACAAAATAAAGAAAGATTATACTGCCAATTGAAGTAAGTATGAAATCGCATACATATAGTCTGCTAAAGATCCTTATGAGAAAACAAGCTGTCATATAAACACACATCATTAAAATAAACATTTTCCCATGCTATTTCACAATACCGTCTAGCTGAATATAAATTGAGTTAACTCGGGCACTTTCAAAGCAAAAGCATATCTTAGTTAAATTAGAAGACAATTATAGCTGTTTGTTGACATTGGAAACAAAATAAGTAAGATTAAACCTCTTTATGCAAGGGAATGCAAGGGCAGAGAGAAACAATATAAACAATGTTAATCTTCACAAATGGTCAAAGAGTTGTCATCACGATTGCTAAATACCTCATATACATAGGAACTGTTACTGCCTTGTACCTGCATACACATATGGAAGCTGGATACCTCTAAATATATGGCCAGCATGCTATCCAATCCTAATTAAACACTATAGTGGAAATTATGAATAAATAATATTAAATGTTTTAGGTTTCCCCAACATATATTATTTTCAATAAGAGCTCTTAGGTTTGTTGTATATAGTTTTTTTGTTTTTGATGTTTCTAGTCCAGCTTTGGGATCCATTTTGAGGAAGATTGTAGAATGCCGGACGAAGTGAAGAGCTCTAATATTCAATAAATACTGAACTTGAACAAAGAGGCTTTTGGGTTGGCTCCATATATAATATATATGATTTTCATTGGTTCTTAACACTTTGTTTTTTGTGACAAAAGGTATAATATATTAAGTAGGGAAAAGAGGTACAAAAACGATGCCTTAAAAGGAAAATTAGGGCCATCCAAGAGAGCAGGAGTGAGAAGATTACATCAGTTAGGCAGTGCTTTGAATAAAGAGGCATGCTTATCATACATTTGCATAACATTTGTGCTACAGATACTACTATGCTTAGCATGGATATATACATTGTGGTTCATACCATTTTTACAAGTCAGAATAGCATGAAAGGCAACAACTGTATTCATTGTCGTTATAATCCATATGCTGGCCATTATATAATATTTCTTTCTCCTATAGAGGCCAAGTACCATACAAAAAAGTGATTCGGGGTGTAGAAGGAGCCCTGGTGGACAACCTACTTAAATTGGCTTAAGAGGGTTATACGCGGAAACGAATAACTGAATGACAGAGAACATGAAAGTGCAAAGCGTTCAAAGAACAAAGGAAAGCAAGGAAAGATGACAACCAATATAGCACTGTAATAGCAAAGTTGTGTTGACGTTGTGGATTGCACCCTTGAAAGAAGGCTCGGCCTCTCTTCAATGCGACACAATGGAGACTTTTCTCTTACTGTGGGTATGGCAAAACTGAGGAAAGAATCTCTAGATAAGGGCTAGCTTCTTTTGATGCATATTTGAGGTTTTTGACTACTACTGCTAATAATGGGGGGGGTGAAAAGGGAGAAGGATACAACCAAAACAGAACCTATCTAAATGGTGATGCACCAAATGATTTTGATCTACTCAGCTATATCAACACTTCAGACCAAGAGGGCGAACAGACACTCCATCTGAACAAAAGACTAGACTGTAGGGTGCTTTAACAGGGGGTTTAATGAAGATACAAGGAAAAAGAACTTACCACAGACGCTGTAGGAACACACTGTCAGATAACTGCTCTTCTGTCTCTATGCTCCAACTTGGACTCTTCCTGTTAACCTGCAGAAACGGTCTTGGCTATACTAGATATGTTGGTGTCAACCTATGAAAGCATCAAGCTGAAATGACTGAACACAGAGTTGATACACAGACATATTCAAAAGTATAACCAGTCAGATAGGGGTAAAACGCATTGTTATTGATTCAAAGGTAAAATTTGGCAGGGCTTCGCCTTACACAAGTGAGAGATACATTTCTCAATTGAGATATATAGCATGAAGAGAAAGACTTTTGGCGCCTTCAAGAACAAGCGGCCCATGCTGCGTTGAACACCTAGGAAAGAGGAATTTGCTCATGTTGGTGTCATCTTTCTAGAAACGGCCTGAAAGAACCATGTTGTCGCTTGTCGCAGGTATTGACTTTGCAACTTAAACCGTCTTAAATGTTCTTGCAAAAGCATGGGTTGCTTTGTTGTTTGAATGACAAGGCCGTTTCTTAGTGAAGTTTACGCAATTGTCTAATCATTAATGTAAAATGAATAAAAACGGGCCACTCTATTGAATGCCCGCGCTCCCTTTGATGACCACTTGGTGGAGATTATTTCATCTGCTGCAATAACTCCTTGTGTCGACGGTTTCTGTGCCACTTGGACTGTTATATCTGCTCCTGCGCTTGGCTTTTGTCTTTTCCTAGCTCTTCGGCCCTCGGGGCTATCATTCCTAGCGGGTTGCTGAGTTTCCTTGTGGCCTTGTGCCTTTGAATTCCTTTGGGTCCGCGCTATTGAGTTCTTTCGGGCACTTGCTCGAAGAAATTGTCTCTTTGGCTTCTCTTCAACGGCCGATGCATCCCATCAAAATTGACGTCTGCAGGCCAGTCACTATTCAAAAACCAACGGCTATTTCATCACCGTAAAATCGATGTCCGCAAGCCTGTCATCATTTGAAAACCAACAACAATTTTTCTGCCTTGAATTTGACGTTCGCGCGCCCGTCACCGGATGTTTGAACCTCCAACGGCTAGTTCACCATGTTAAAGTTGACGTGCTCGGTGCCATCATCACTTTGGTAATTCCTTCGGCCTTGTGTGAAACAAACCCTCCCGAAGGGAATGTGATCTTTCGAAAAAGAGGAGAGGGTCCTTTTTCGGCAGCCGAGAGTCCCCCGCAAGGGCACTTGCCCTTCGGGCTCCTTTGTCTTCTCAATTCTTTCAGACAAAATGTCCGAAGGAATTCTTTCGGACATTTTGCCCGAAGGAAATCTTTCCTTCAAAGTCTCGGCCCTTTTGATAAATTCCTTTCGACAAAAGTCCGAAGGAATTCCTTTGGGCATTTTTTCGAAGGAATTCGCCTTTGGTTCTTCCTTGGATTTCCTTTGGACAAAAGTCCGAAGGAATCCCTTGTCTTTTTCTTTGGATTTCCTTCGGACAAAAAGTCCGAAGGAATCCTTGTGTTTTGCCTTTGGATTGCCTTCGGACAAAAAGTCCGAAGGAATCCTTTGTTTTTGGCCTTGTTCTCTTTTTCGAATGTGCTCTCTGCCCTCCGCAAGGGCACTTTGGGTCCAAAATTGCCCTTCGGAACCTGCTTGAATGGTCTTGTTTGTAACCTGCCTGTCCCCTGCAAGGGCACTTGTCCTTCGGAGCCTTGTTAAAGACTTGTATTCCTTTGAAATTGGCCCATTCCTTTGCCGAAAGGCTTGTGCAAACTAACTGCCCAAAGCGAAATAAGCCTCTGGATCAACCCGAAACATCAACAAGTCTCAAGTCACTTGGCTCTTTATAGAAACAAGTCTATTACAAAGGGGAAAAACACAATTGTAGTAAGGTGAATACATCAAAGATTGACTGCTCAGGACAACAGGGAAGGGAGATCGATTTTTGACCTGCAGGACCAAAAATGGTCAACAAGTTGTATTATGCTAAGTCCTGTACAATATTTGAGAGATCAGATGTTTGGTGTCAATGTACTTCCTAATTCTATTTTTCTATGGTGTTGCTCATAAAGATGCTAATCTACAAAGAATAGAAGTGTACATTATTAGACACTGAAGGAAGTGAAGCATTGGTTAAACCGTTACAAAAATTGGTAACAATTGCTTCATAATTGAAGAGTGTGGAGATGTCATTGATTGCCATTACTGATGAGCTGTTGGCTACAGTATTGACACTGTAGGGGCTTTGCTGTAACACAAGGGTGGAATTGCAAGGAACAAACTGACACGTAGATGTGGAACCTATTGATTGAGACATTGACGTTAGTGCGAGGTTGGACGTGCAACTGCGGTAATGTTCATTTTGATCTAGTGACCTTGATCCATCTAGATTAGTCGTCCCTCCTTGAAGAGCAATGGTGTCCATTGATGTAGTTGTGGAAGATGTGGAAGCAAATTGACAACCTACACTTTTGTAAATCATTTTACACGAGAAAGCACTTGACCTGCTTTAACGATCTGGTAGAGAGGAATCTCTTGTTGACGTGTTTGTTTGACCCGATATCAATGACTTGATTTGATTCTGTTGGAATACTGCAATTTGGATTGATCTCTGTTTGTTGAAGAGTCTTTGTAGTATTTGAAGTATCCAACAGGGATGGAAAGTAATGGCGTAAGAGATCTGCGTTAAAGACTGGGTGCAACACAAGATAAGTCGGAAGATTAAGCTCAAAAATGTTATCTCCTACTTGCTTGGTGATTGTGTAGGCTCGTACCGAAGTGGACGAAGCTTGCAGTAAGGCCCTGCCAATCTTTCCTTTTGCAGGTGTAGTCAAACTCGATCACCAACTTGGATGGTGTGTGGTGTCTGTTGTTTGTCATGGTGCTTGTATTTCACATTTGCATGTTGCAGAGTGGCTTACACTTGTTGCTGAATGTGCTCAATGAATTGAGCAACTTTGTCAACTTCCTTTTGAGCTGAAGGAGTTGCTATTGTTGATGGTAGAATAAGATAAGCTATGTCAATGGGTGCCAAATGTTGGAAACCCAAGCAAACTTGAAAAGTGCATAGCTCTATTGTAGTTGTGCTGAATGAAAGGAAGACTTTCATCTAAATTTTTGTTTTTTAGAATTGTACACTCTCAGAAGGTGCATTATCATCCTATTTACCACTTCCATTTGTTCATTAGTGTATACATGAAAGGCGATGGATTTGTTCAGCTTCGTGTCTAGCATAGACCAAAGTGCTTTCCAAAAATAGCTCAAAAATCTTGTATCCCGATCAGATAGGATAGTTTATGGGTTTTCAAAGTGGATCCAAACATGCAATTGAGTTGTTTTTAGAGCTAATATTGATTTTTACAAGGTATTAGAGTTGCCGTCTTTGAGAACCTATCAACTACTACATATACACAATCATTATCATGCTTGGTAGTAGGGTAGCCTGAGAGAGTTCATGGAAACGAATTCCCATGGTCTTGTTGAAACTGACATAGGTGTGAAAAGACCTTGCTTCTTGTTGACTGGCTTGGCACTTGCACATGCGGTACAAGACTTGATATATTTGGTTATATAAGACTTGAGATGTGGCCAGAAGTACTTCTATAACACCGCAAGAGTCTTGTCAACTCTAAAATGTCCTACAACCTTGTTGAAATGAGCCTCCCATATTAGTTTCTGCCTCTTTGCCTCATGCGGAACGTGTAACTGCCCTAGATGATAAATAAGTCCATCTTACAAGTAGAAATCTGGTATTGAATTACCGCTGACCAAATTTTGGTAGATATCTGCAAAATCCATGTTAGATGGATACAATTATGACCATGCATTGACTTCATATTCACATGCGTTAAGTACAAAAAGGAGAGCTTGAACTGAAAGACGACTTAGACAATCTACGGCTGGAATGGCACTTCCCTTCTTATGCTTGATGTTTATGTTCTGAGTTTGCAAGAACTGAAGTGGCTTGTGATATATGTGGATCGTAGTCTCCTTGCCCAAGATATAATGTTTTCAATGCTTACATGCCTGAACAATAACATAAAGCTTACGATCATATGTTAGATAGTTTCTTACCGGTGTGGTGACCATTTTGATATGGTAAGCAATCGGGTGACCATGTTGAGTGAGGATTGGTCCAAGTGCAAAGTCAGAGGCATTTGTTTCAAGCTCAAATGGTTGTTGAAAGTCTGGTAAAGCAAGTACTGATGCAAAACAAAGTTTGCGTTTCAAGTCTTCTAACACTTTCTGTTGTGTAGTGTTCTAGATGAACTTTACTTTAACGCCACCTGGGGTAACTTGGTTTAGAGGCCAAGTCACATGAGAGAAACCAAGTACAAATCTCCTGTAGAAATTTGCCAATCCCAAAAAGCTGCAAAGCTCTGTGAGATTCTTTGGTCGTGGCCACTCCTAGATGACTTGAATATTGGTCGAGTCCACATGCGCTCCTTGTGTGTCTACTATGTATCCCATATACTGTATCAGCGGCATGGAAAATGAACATTTCTCTATGTTTGCATATAGCTTGTGTATCCGCAAAGTGTCAAACACTTGCTCTATATGGTGCAAATGTTTATCCCATGTTTTGTTGAAGAGCAGGGTGTCATCAAGGAAGACTACAACAAATGAAGTAGTGAATGGCCCTAGAATATCATTCATCATCCGCATGAGTGTAGCTAGTGCATTAGTCAAATTGAAAGGCATGACTAACCATTCAAACAAGCCTTCTTTGGCCTTGAACGCTATATTCTATACGTCTATAGGATCAACAAGAATCTGATGATATTAGACTTAAGTGTAATGTCCCCAAATGGGACAATTAGGTCAAGATGAGGTTTCCCAACAAACCCTAAGATAAAGCTGAAATAGAATATGAATTCTGAAAATAAAACCAACAAACCCTAGTGCCAATCAAGATGCAATATATATCCTCAATGCTTAATTCAAACACAAACCCTAGGCGCCAAAGAGCTAAGGCTAAATACTAGATTCCAGCCACTAATCAATTCAGATTTCCTCTCATAAACATGCCAAATTAATGTCAATTTATTTCCAATAAATGCTGTAATAAAATACCTCTGATGCTGCTCCTTGTGAGATGAGTTTATCACCTATTTTAGTTCCCTTCAAGTCAGATTTTGTATAAACTCACAACCCCCTGATACCTGCTCTAAACACGTTGAAACCCTTGCAAAACACTTGAAGAAATACACTAAAAATACTATCAGAAGACTTGGCCTTGAATGCCCCTTGTTAGATGCTCACATCCACTTCCAAACCTCTCTAATCAAATCGTCACCCTCAGAATATTAGCAGCTGTAATTTCTAATGACTATGAAATTTCAAACCCTGATATAATTTGCCCAAACAAGCTGGAACTGATTATAAAACAAGGCAAAAATTATAGGGATCAATTTACCTTGTTTTAGGGTCAAATAGCACCTTACAATATCCACAAAATTCCCCAAGGAGGATCGCTCCACTTGGAAAATATTACAAATAATTCCCTGAATGTTTTAGGGCATTGAGTGGCCCTCACAACCCTGCAAAACTGCTCAACACAAATCGCCCCTGCTGTAATAAATTAATAAAAATACCACCAAACCCTAGAAGAGGGTTTCAATGTAGAACAACTCTTTAAGGAAGGGTCTTTAATCCACCAACAAGTTCACCACCCTAGGAATGGCTTCAAACCACACAAACAACCTCCAAAATCAAGTCACTTCACTAGGGAAAATTTCCCTTATTTCTAGCCTTCAATAATTTATTATTTGCCTCAATCAGTTGAAATTTCAAAAATTCGTATCTTCTAGAATATTGAGAATTGCAATGCAAAAATTAGCTCAAAATGATCACAAAAATAGTAGCTTTCAAATAAAATTAGAATTGAAATTTTATCTCCATGGGAAGTCCCTTAAAAGTAGTTCTGAAGTTACAAAAACCCTAGTTATAGTCCTAGATTCTTCCAAAATCAACAAAACTCTTCCAACCAAGTTCATCCACCTCTTTGACCTGCAAATCATGAATTTGCAGCTTTCCAAAGGATTTGCAATAATTTCTTGATGAAGGTGGTGTCCAAAGACACTTTTGTAGATCCTCTTGCATACAGTTATGCACAATTATGGTGCAATTACAACCCTTGAATAGAGCTGCCCTAGTAGAAGAATGGAGGTTTTCGTCCCCAAACTCCTTGGTGCATTTGAAGGTTTTTATCCTCAAGTCACTTGTTCAAGCTTGACATACTTGCACAAGAATTTCAATATCCGAAAATGCATAATCTTCGAATAAACAACTCACCTTCCTTTTATATCCATGCCTCAAGTGTGGCGCCCAAAATAGGAGGGAAACTCATTTTTAAAATATTAAAAGAATCTCATAATTTCTCTTTAGGCCTTAAGTGCCCATCACCCTTATAAAAGCCCCAACTTAAGTGGAAATTAGATTATTACTATTACTTTATTTTAGGTATTTAAAAGTACTTTTTATTTTAGTAATAATATTATTTAATTTCAAAATGGGGACATTACAATCCTCTCCGCCCAAATTTGCTTGTCCTCAAGCAATTGCAATATCCAAAGAGGTGTCCCAACACACTTTATAATGCAATATCCTCTTGTAATCCCTTCCCATGGAAGAGAAGCTCTGAACTGAAATCTGGACCTTTGTTTTGGGGGCTGTACCCCAAGTGTTCCAAGTGTCAAAAGAGTCATGCAATGACTTCCCATGTCCCCATGTCAACAACTCTTTCAATACTGAGTGGTGCATGATGGAGTCCATAGCCATACCAAATCAATTATTGCACCCGGAAAGTGTCTTCTTGCTGCCTTGTATGTAGCAATTTGCTTGTACTATCCTCAAGGCAAGTAAACAAGTAAGGTTAAGGCCACCGATTACCTTACTAGTTCTTTTAGGCCATGAGGGAGCCTTCCAATCTTACAAAAAATTAACCAAATGAATCACTCTAAGCAACATAGCTTGCAAATGTCTCACCTCCATATGTAACCCTTTGTGAAGAGTCCTCATCATGTGCAAAGTGAAGTCCACCCAAGGCTCTCTTTTCTCGTGGCTTACGTTCAAGTAAGTGATCAAGTGGTCGTCAAGGGAATGCTCAAGATGCAACCAAATACACTGTTGTTCCTTACATATTTTAACATTTTCTTGTGTAAATCATGATCTCAAAAGTTGTCACTCTCAAAACTTATGAGTAGTTGGAAATATGCAATGAAATCAGCCATATAACTCTCATAAGGGGGCTGTGGTAATGTCAAAAAAACTGAGTTTTTTAATTACAAAAAAACAGAATTAAATAGTACACTAATTCCTGTTGGTTTGAAGGGTACCAAGCTCCAAAAATCAAATTTTCTGAATGTGATAGGTGGCTGTAGTAAATGACACAACTCAGAAATTTTAGAAACAAAATTTTCATACCTTTCAACAACAATTTCAGGCCTCTTAGTTGGCTGCCATGTACAAACAATGTGCCCTTTTTTGGGGGTCAATGGCCAAGATTGTTGCCAATAATTTTTTTATTTTTTTGGAAAGGAAAAAGACAAAATTTTCCTCACCAATTTGCCTTGCCAATTGCTGCTCATGATTTGAGCCTTTGTCCAATCTATGATGGACCTTAAATCTTCTTCCATGTCCATATTCTTCAAGGATGCTAATATGAACTCCAACAACATGAAAAGACAGCTAGAGCTGCTAAAAGGAATTGTTTTGGAAAGTGATACCTTGGTGCTCCAAATGGAAAAATCCATTTGATCTTCGCCCCTTGTGTGCATACTCGGGTGGCCACCCTTCAATAACTCTTTGGTAGCCTTTACATGCCATGGCAAATCTTTCCCAACTTGCAAATAATTGATCAAATCAAATGCTTTGAACAACATACATTGGGAATATTTTTTTCCACTTTGCAATCCCCCTTGGATGTTACCTTTTGTCTCTCATGTGCTCAACCATTGGCTGCACTATGCCACAAAATCTGCCCTTTGTGTATGATGTTAGCTATAAATGTAGCAAGACATTTTGAGAACTTTCCGGAAGAAAAGAGGACCAAAATGCTTCCAAAATCATACCCTGTAACCAGTTGTTCACTACTTGGGCCTTTGCCCAATCTAAGAGGGGTTTCATGCCCTCCATGCACTCAAATTCATCCCTTGCATTGCTCTTGGTTATGGCAAGTGATGTGATTAATGAACCTTCATATGGAGCAAACATGTTAGAAAAAACATAAGTGTTTAGCAATGCTTTTATAATTATGTCACCATGCCTCATGAGCATGATATGGGCCTCCTTTTTATGTTTCAGCTTAATCTTTTCCTGGCTGTAGTATGCCTTTTTCTCCTTCCAATTTCTCCTTCTAGTGGTTGGAAATCCACCACTACAGACTTGAATCATTCCCATGGTGTTGGCATGTTAGGAGTACAATCTCCTAGGAACCATGCACACCATGTAAACAAAATTTCTCAATGGAAACGAAGTGAAAATGCAAAAGACAACAGTTACTATGATCCTGGGACCATGATAACCCTTGTCTATACCCTTCTTCATATTGGCCCAACATGACATAGTAGCAATGTTACTTTTGTAGCGCTCACCTAGATCCCATATCCATAATGGATACTTGTCATGTTCATTCACTTGGAAGGATTCTCATTCCCATTGAGTGCCCTTCACCTCAACCTTAGTGATAGCACAAAATTTGCAACCAAGATAATGAAGGAACCAAGCATGAGGAGAAATCAATGAGTACTTACCAAGATGACCATTCCATTACTTACCCAAACACAAATCTGATCTTCCTTCTTCCAAATGCAAAATGGAATCTTCTTCCATTCTATTTGGCATTACTCTATCAAAGGGTCCCTTTTCCTTGTCCAATCTTGTTAGGGCTTGTGCTTCCTTCCCAAATGTTAATTGTTTCTTCCATGCTTCCTCTTGAAATCTGAATTTATGCAAAGAAGGTGAATTGTGATTAGAAACAATGCAAAAACCTTCTTTTCTAACACACATTTCCTTATTACTTTCCAAGCATTCTTCATTATCCTTGGATTGCTCATAAAGTTGTTGAACAACTTTCTCTTGCTTAACCTTTGGAAATTCTGCTTTTTCTTCTGCTTGATGCAAGCATGCCAACTCCTCAAAGTAAAGTTTGAGATTACCTCAATCAAATCTCCCAATGAGCCACTTGCTGAATTCGTCATAGGTATCTATGAGATGGTGTTCTTGGGTTACTTACCTGTGGTGCCACCAATCATAGGCAACCCCCTCTAAGTGTGATATGGCAAATTTTATGGCCACACCTTACTCCATGGGACGTAGTGAGAGATATGTGTCTACCTTATCAACCCAGGTACTCGCTGAAATACTTGTACAACCGTCAAATATGGGAATAACAAATTCCCCAAAGGCATCTTGTACTCTCTTTTGTCTATGCTGGTCCATCCTATGACCGCCTCTTCCTCTCTTCCATAACACAAACTCAATGGGATTTGGGGCCTTTCAAATAGAGGGTGGAAAGGTCGTGTATTCTTCGTAGGTTTCCATGAGATCAATTTGAATAGAAGGCTGCCCCTTCATATCTTCCATGTTATGTAACCCTTCAATTCCCACAATTAGCTAAGGTATTGGCTCTGATACCATTGTAATATTCTCAAATGGGACAATTAGGCCAAGATGGGGTTTCCCAACCAACCTTAAGATAAATCTGAATTTTGGAAAGAAAACCAACAAACCTTAGTGCCAATCAAGATGCAATATATATCCTCTTCAATGCTTAATTCATACACAAACCCTAGGCGTCAAAGAGCCAAGGCTAAATACTAGATTCCAGCCACTCATCAATTCAGATTTCCTCTCATAAACATGCCAAATTAATATCAATTTATTCCCAATAAATGCTGTAATAAAATACCTCTTTCGCTGCTCCTTGTGAGATGAGTTTATCACCTATTTTTGTTCCCTTCAAGTCTGATTTTGTATGATCTCACAACCACCCGATACTTGCTCCAAACACGTTGAAACCCTTGCAAAACACTTGACGAAATACACTAAAAATATTATCAAAAGACATGGCCTTGAATGCCCCTTGTTAGATGCTCACATCCACTTCCAAACCTCTCTAATCAAATTGTTACCCTCAGAATATTAGCAGCTGTAATTACTGATGATTATGCAATTCCAAACTCTCATATAATTTGCCCAAATAAGCTGGAACTGATTATAAAAATAGGCAAAAAATATAGGGATCATTTTACTTTGTTTTAGGGTCAAATAACACCGTACAATATCCACAAAATTCCCCAAGGAGGATCGCTCCACTTGGAAAATATTACAAATAATTCCTTGAATGTTTTAGGGCATTGAGTGGCCCTCACAACCTTGCAAAACCGTTCAACACAAATTTCCCCTACTAGAATAAATTAATAAAAATCCCACCAAACCCTAGAAGAAGGTTTCAATGTAGAACAACTCTCTAAGGAAGGGTCTTGAATCCACCAACAAGTTTACCACCCTAGGAATGGCTCCAAACCATGCAAAAAACCTCCAAAAGCAAGTCGCTCCACGAGAGAAAATTATACAAATAATTTTCTGAATTAATTCCCTTATTTCTAGCCCTCAATAATTTATTATTTGCTTTCATTAGCTGAAACTTCAAAAATTCGTATCTTCTGAAATATTGAGAATTGCTGCAAATGTTAGCTCAAAATGATCCAAAAATAGTAGTTTTCAAATAAAATTAGAATCAAAATTTTTCCTCTATGGAAAGTCCCTCACGAAGTTACAAAAACCCTAGTTACATCCCTAGATTCTTTCAAAATCAACAAAACTCTTCCAACCAAGTTCAGCCACCTCTTTGACCAGCAAATCATGAATTTTCAGCTCCTCAAAGGGTTTATGATAATTCTTTGATGAAGGTGGTGTCCAAAAACACTTTTGTAGATCTTTTTGCATACAATTATGCACAATTATGATGCAATTATAGCCATTGAATAGAGCTGCCTTGGTAGAAGAATGAAGGTTTTCGTTCCCAAACTCCTTGGTGCATTTGAAGGTTCTCGTCCTCAAGTCACTTGTTCAAGCTTGAAATACTTGCACAAGAATTTCAATATCCGAAAATGCATAATCTTCGAACGAACAACTCATCTTCCTTTTATATCCATGACCCAAGTGTGGCATCCAAAATAGGAGGGAAATTCTCCTTTTTAAAATATTAAAAGAATCTCCTTATAATTTTTTTTAGGCCTTAAGTGCCCATGACTCTTAAAAAGACCTCAACTTAAGTGTAAATTAGATTATTATTATTATTATTATTTTATTTTAAGTATTTAAAAGTAATTTTTATTTTAGTAATAATATTATTTAATTTCAAAATGGGGACATTACATTAAGATCGATTTTAGTGAAGTATTTTGCATTACGGAGATGGTCTAGTAGGTCCTCAATCGAAGAGGATTGCGGTTCTTTAATTTGATCTTGTTGAGTGCTCGGTAGTCGATGCACAACCTCCATGTTTATCTTTCTTTGGCGCAAGCACAATTGGGTTACTGCAAGGTGATGAGCTGGACCTGATATGTCCTTTATCCACTAGTTCATGGATATCTTGCTTGATTTCTTTGTTCTCCAGAAAAGATCTACAATATAAATAAGCATCAGGTAGAGGTAGTCCCGTGATCAAATCAATAGTGTGCTTCACCGCATAGTGTGTAGGCACTTCTTTTGGTTGCTAGAATAGGTCCTTGTATTCTTCCAACTTGAGCTTCAATTTTGTTGCTTCTGCTGTGACTGCTGGAGTAATTGCGGTAGAAATTGGTGCCACAAGAACTTTCTTGCATTTAGATCTTACCATCAAAAGCACAAACATTTTATTAGATGTGACTAGCTTTTTGTATTGTTTGGCACTAATGAGTGATAGCTTTGGAACTACTTTCGGTATGTGATATTGCATATCACCAACATTTATGACAAAATTTCTAGGATTTGCCTCATAGACTGCATATTCATGGTAAATATATGGTTGCCTTAGTAAACATCGCATATCTCTAATGGAGCGACATCACGAAGCATTGTATCTTGAAAAGGCTCGATGTTGTACACCACTTGACACTGTTGAGTGATGCATTTCTTGGTTCCCACACTAAACCATCCAATGGAATATGGTTGTGGGTGAGGCGTCAGTGGCAAGACTATTTTAGGAGAAATTAGGTTCTAACTTCCGTTGTCAACAATGAAGTGTAGTGGATGAGCATTGATCCACATTTGAGAATGGAACAATCTTTTTTGCTTCCTCTATTTTGGTAGGGGCAGTGGAGATATTTGTGGTACCCACCATGGTGCTAGGTTCAATATCCATGATCTTCTTAACTTTTTCCAATGATGTGATGATTGTACCCTTTGCTTCAAGCTGTACAAGTAGGGTCTTCTTAGCGTGACATTCTTCTTTGGAATGATTGTTGAAATTTTGAACTGAACACCACTCACCAGTCTTGGACTACTTGGTCTGATCATTTGATGATTGTTGCTTCTTTTTTGGAGGGTGTTTGGAGTTATTCCCTGATTTGGAATTCTGCTTATTAGATTTAGATTGTTGCTTGGTCTAAGACTTTGAATCTTCTGTCTTAGTCTTGGCCTTGGCCTTTGCATCAAACTTGCAAGCAAAGTTGTAGGCTTCTCCAATTGAAGAGATTTGTAGAAAATCCAAATCTGATTGGAATGAGGTCTCAAACCTGACCTATACTTCAAAGAAAGATTTTGCCTCAAATTTTGAATCCCAAGTTTGAACACCAGAGCATGGAACTAATTTGTTTATTGTTGCACATATTGCTCTTTGCCTTGGTGCAACTTAGAGAACTTGATGTACTAGTTATCATAGTTACCAACAGGATAATAGGTTTCTTTGAGTTCTTTTACGAACCCATTCCATGTGTCTAAATTGACTTCATCTTCATGTATAGTTTAGTAGTTTTCCCACCATTTATTTACTGATAAAAAAACTTTCGAAAGGACGAATGTATGAACAAATGAGGTTAAACCAATTACTTAATGCATCTGCATCTATTTTGCCTTCAACCGTTGGGATGTCTAGATTTACTTGTACCTTGTTGACCATCAAATGGCTAATGAGAATGAGAGGTGTTTGGAGGAGTCTGCTACTTGAGAAGTGTCAAGAAGTGATCAACGATACTTGCTCGTTCATGTACATGGCTTTCTTCCAAATCCTTTGTCTTTGCAATGCATCCTCTATCATTTTCCGGAACATCTCTGAAGTTGGTGTTGTTGAAGATTTGTCTCCCATTTGAGAATGTGAAGGAAGGTATGATGAAGGGTCACGAGTTTTGAGCCCTAGCTTCCTGTAATCAAACTTCGTATGAGTGGGCATACAAACAATGACAAAGTTCAAAAACACCACAATATGAACTGTATAGTCTCTGATACCACCGATCTGGGACCCAGGAGGAGACCCAATGGATAACCTAATTAAACTAGTTTAAGAGGGTTATATGCGGAAGCAAATTACTAAATGATAGAGAACATGAAAGTGCAAAGTGTTCAAATAACAAAGGAAAGAAAGAAGAGATGAAAACCAATATAGAATTGTAATAACAAAGTTGTATTATGCTAAGTCCTTACAATATTTGAGAGATTAGATGTCTGGTGTCAATGAACTTCCTAACTCTATTCTTATATGGTGTTGCTCATTAAGATGCTTACCTACAAAGAATGGAAGTGTACATTATTACACAATGAAAGAAGGTGAAGTGTTGGTTGAATGGTTGCAATAACTGGTAACAACCACTTCATAACCGAAGAGTGCGTTGATGTCATTGATTGCCCTTATTGACGAGTTGTTGGCTACAATACTGACATTGCAGGCACTGTGTAGTAATCTAGGAGTGGAATCGCAAGGAACAAACTGACACATAGGCGCAAAACCTATTGACCAAGATGATGTTAGCACGAGGCTAGACGTGCAATTTTGGTAATGTTCAGTTTGATCTAGGGACCCAAATCATCCTAGATCAAAAAGATTATGTAGACTGATAGACATTAATTGATGCTTTTGTGAGGCACAAAATTAGGAGGGTTGGAGGAACTTTCCTTGTTGGGGGAGCAAGCATACCAAATTTGTTTGAGGTGGAATTGCAGTTTGAAGAGAGATATTTTCCACACCTTACGTATAGTTGTATCTTCTGTAGTTCTTTCAGACACTAGTTTGTTCTTTTTTAGGAGACATCTGTGATATCTACAATTTTGTCTTCTTGCATTTTCATAGAGCATGATGATGTTGATTGCTTCTAAAGTTCATGTTTTTCCACAATCGTAATAGTTGGCACTCCCCAGCGCTTATATAGATAGGGCAGTCTGGCTAAGAGTAGAGCGATCCCCTATACATTATATGGCGTGAGTCGTATGTATAACTGTTGGCACTCGATTGACTTCTACTTCTCCAACCCATCGACACAATTGTTCAAATAATCTATTCTCTTATTTTGCTTCAAGACTTTGTGGAGGAGCCTTGAGAGAACACTCTCCAAATTAGGGTTGTGGACCTCTTTTTCGTCTACGGTCTTGTCTATAGTTTTTTAGACAAGTAGATATTTCATGCATAACAACTAGGATGGCTAAGTCGTTACTTCTGGAGTTGAGGTTATTTCATTTACGAATCTCATGGGTATTGTGAGGATTCTTCTTCCTCGAGGGGATTGAATTCCATTGTAGTAGTTGAGGAGTCTGAAGAGGAGGGGATACTCCATGAGTGAGAGAGGAAAAAGATGTGCAAACAGTTCTTTGCAATTAAGAATTTAACATTCATGACCCAACACTTTGCAATTAAACATATTCCAAAAGTACAACAAAGGATGGCTACTCGATTCTAAATTTCATTGTTCATAACTACAATGTTTTGTAGCAATGCAACAGGTACATGGAAATACAATGCATATAGAATATTGCACAATTCTACAGTCCATCGCTGCCACTGAAGATAAGAAGAGAACCGTAGAGGGAGAACATCGTTGGAGGGTTTTTTCTCCAATCACAGAGCCTTTCAGATCCCCTACACTCTTCTCATCCACTGAGAGTGGCCCTTCCCTTCCACAAAGGTGCTAGAAACAAATAATCAACAAAGCAAAGAGAATCCCATAAGGTAGAAATGGTTCAGCATACCGCTCCACGTAGTAGAATAGTTTGGAATACCACTCCACATAGTAAAATAGGTTTGACATATTGCTCCACGCATTAAAATAGTTTGGCGTACTACACACAGTAGAATAGTCTCATAGGCTTTAAATCCCATTGATCCATTTTTACGTACATAGGGAAATATTTTTATTTTAGTAATTATGAGTCTAAACTAGGACTACCACTAATTTCAATAACAAGGTTTATGTAAGACAAACTTAACCGTATCGCCAATCCCAGGGCGTTCCCCAAGAACATGATCAAAACCATGTTTTATAAAAACTGATCATTCTTTTAAAGTGGTTTTATACCCCATATAAATGTTAATAAGGGGTTTTGCATCTATACTTAAAGTAGTTTCCTTCCAGGTGCACAACTATTTAATATAAGATAAGTTTCCATTGCCTTGATGAGTTTGTGATGTATTTCAATAGCCATGAAAAAATGAATTCCATCGTAGGTGATCTGGAGCTTCACAAGGGTGTTCTCATATGGTTCATGAAGTATAATAAACTAAAGAAAGAATCGCTTAACATTCTGAATGTGCATTGCAATGATAACAAAGAAGATTTGAAGGAAACAAAGATATAATTTAAGAGGTTGGAGAGGAAATACACTAATTTGGAAAAGGACAATGAGATGATAAAAAAGATCATAGGGATCCTGGTACAGTTCAGTAAGGTGGCAATCGACAATTGTTTTAATAGCTTGGTTAGTCTTAAACAGGTACTCAAGAGGAGACGAGGAATTTGGACCGAGCAAACCAAGAAAGAAAGCCAAAGTTGCTGCTAAAAACAAGGAAGAAGACCTGGAAACGAAAGGTATGGAACACATGGAAATAGTGCTGAAACGTGGTAGATACTTGGAATGATGCCCTTGTTGGCTTTCAAATTAGGTGGTTGGTTCTTGGCTGTTGATCTTTGTTTGTTTTGTGGTGGTTTAGTTTTCGTTGAGTAGCTGTTCTGTTGCTGTGGATTTGCTGTTGGTGTCCCTTGTTGGCAGACCACTGTGTTCTTACTTAGCTATAATGGCTGGTCTGCTTGTCCTTTGTATTAGGGTTGGGCCCTTGTAAAAAACCCCCTTTACCATTAATAAAAAATGTTCCCATTAACTAGGTTTTATCATCCCAAGTCGTATAAAGTGAGGCATAGGTTCTGAATCTCAAGGTTTTATCTTGCAATACACTTTGCAGTTATCTTATGAAGGATCATAAAGGTCCAAACACACAATTTACCAGGTGTCATACTATGGTTTTTCATTAAAGGCAAGGTATCATTTTATCAAAGATATAGTGCGTATAACTCAACCAACAACGGTTAATTTTGTCCAAATCCAAAACATAGATTAAATGTTCCAAAAACCAATATCGTTGTTGTCTTAATGAGTTTCTATATTTATTATAGGGTTCAACACCATGATTTGGTAGTTGATCAAAGTCTTGGCATCTCTTATGTGAGTTTACCATACAACCCTCCCTAGAAGAACATAAACTAGTTGGGTATTTGAATGAAACACAATCCACAATCTGATTAATATGTTTATTGTTGCAAGTTGACAATAATAGAAAATAGTAATGTTCTTTCGAACACCTGCGGACTCTTATTTGAACAATCAACCAAGCAAACACCAAGTATCAAGTTAGAGTCACGTTTATACAAGATAACTCAAGCTTTCCAGTTGGATTTTTATCTATTTTTTCTTACAGATTAACCAGTTTATAGGAGTACTGCATTAATGAGTAACTTCTTTAAACTATTCCCCAATAAGAACAAATTTATCACATTTTCTAAAACCCACTGTTCCTTTTCTCATTCTTACTGTGAGTTTTGTAGCAGGATCTAAGAATAGGTCCATTGTTATTTCATTTACTGTCTTATCAATCAAGGCTACGTAAATAGTGTGACTATTTACTCTCAGTTAGATTTTCACAACAGGTCTTAATATTTCTAATTGGATCATTAGGTATCTGTACTTGTATATGTATATCAATTTACACATACCTGGGATATGAACATTTAGTTACTAATACCTTATACATACCTATCCAGACCACAGCCTTAGATGGCCTTATTATTAGGTTCTAACCAACCTATACAAGTTCAGTAACTGAACTACCTAGGCATTCTTGGTTCATATGAAAACATTCAACAGATCAAAAAATAAACATCTTCCTTGCATTCTTTTTAAGCATAACAGTCAACATCAAATGACATTTAATTCATCAAATCTCTTGATTAGGAAACACATGGTAGCTTCCATCCGTAGATGCCTTTTGACAAAAGATAAAAGTTTTAGTCGACACTTACAATATCATTTCTTTGTATTGGCTTCTTATTCCGAACCCACTTCACGATTATAGTGGTGACTACTTCAACACTTCATCAAACCATACTAAAATTTCTAAGGAATTCGCTCTTTTATATAATATTTAATTCCTGAGTATGATATGAGGATTTAGAGTTATAGAAGCAATTTCAAGATGCACAGAATAGGTGTATTCGACTTGAGGTAGAAAGACAATTTTACAAGTTTGTTGTAAGGGAATCTTGAAGCCATATAACAAGAGAGAGGAGGTTGAGTAAGCAAAAATACTTAATGCAAAACCAATCAATCATTATGCTAGAAGGAGGCCTACTTCCATCGTGGCATCACCCTTGTTGGAACAAAGATTATGGTATTTTAGTTTTATATATTGTTGTGGACCGAGGCTTCCAAAAGACTTTTCTAAAAATTGTCATTTTATCAACATGGCATTCCTCCTTAAATAATCATGTCTAGTTTTCTCAAGTACTAATTCTTCATTTGTTTCAAGATGCGAAGAGGCATTTAGAATCTTCTTTGGAACAATGGCAAAGCCACAACTCTATTATCCATTTGGCTCATCCATTCAGAGCTAGATAGGGAGAGATTCTAATAACGTTCATGAGACGCAAGACAAATACAACAAGGATATAGAGATTAAACAAAGTCAATGTGACTAATTAAATCATAAAAAGCTATAAGTGTAGTACCCATGGAAATTAAAGTCTTCTTATGAGGTTGAAAGCTAGTTGCATGTAATGTGTATATGCTTTGTATTTTAATAATGGAAGAGAAAGTAGGTTTTCATTTTGTGAGCACTTGATTGTAATTAAGCATGAGTAAAATCTCACAAAAGTTAAATCCAGTTAAATTTCTCGAGGAAGCCTTCAACAAATACATTATACCATTATCTACGATGCCATATTAATTAATCGACTGCTCATAAAAGCTGCCCATAGTGTTTAAATCTTTGGAGGAAATTGAATATCACTGAGATTCAATGGCAGGGTAAAAGGAGGAAACTAAAAAAATGTGCCTCATCCATTATGCTCATTTTAGAAGCCCCATCGCTATAAGCATTTTCGCTAATCTTTAAAACAGAATCAGTCATGCTGTACAGACTAATGCAGGTACTCGAATTGTATGTTACCAAGGCATTTTATTTTAACTTACATCATAAGTCTGTTGGATTTCATTGTATGATCTGTATTAAAGGAACAAGCCAGTTATATATAAATAGAGAGATCACCTTTGATGAGCATGCCGTTGAGATGGAGAAGAAAGAAGTCAAGATTGGCATGCTAAATGTATGACCAGCTGCACTGGACTAAGACAGAGAAATTAGGATATTAAATTTTGTTCGTGCACTGCACCTCAAGAAACTAGAATACATATAATTTTTTGAAGGTTTGTATATATCCAAATTAATCAAGTTGATTACCAAAATGCCAATACATATGGCATACCCCTAAATTTAGAGACAGTGAAAAATTCATTAAATCGCAGTTAAAGAAAAGAAAACACAGTTTGCTCCAAGGCAATGGCACAGGTCAATATTAGACAATTTTAGTTCCTCAAGTTAAAATTTCACCATTCAGGTTGAGTGAAATTAAGAAACAGCAGTAAAAGAAAGTAGAATACAGTTTTTAAGAGTTAGATGCAGCCATACATGGCTGTGCACAGGTTAGGTGCAGTTTCGAAGGCTGAAACACAGCCCAAAAAGAAATGCGTGTTTAATAAAGACCAACTACAGCCCATTCAAGAGCAGAGCGCAGTTCCAGGAGTGGAGAGAACAGTTTGCCAACTACCACTGGCGGTTTAAGATAGTAAAACGTATTTTAAACAAACATATTTCAGTCTCAAAAGACCAGGCACAATTTTCTTAGATGAACTCAGATCAAATCATTAACACAGTTCACTAGGGAAATAGACCATAATATCGAAAGTATAACACAATCTATTCATCAAACAAAGTCCAATAAGGAATAGGATGAAGCTTTAAAAGGCAGAACACAGTTTAATACACTAAAGCGCAACTCTTAAAGAGTATGGCGCAATTTACAAATCCTACTGAAGTCAAATGCAGGTCTAATAAGCAGTTTATCCTATTGCAACATAGTTTTCAGGATTAATTCTGATCTAACTGAATGGGTTCTCCTGCAATGAGCTCTCTGGGAAAGGCGTTTTGATGTTGAATGACATCCTCTTACTTATTTCTTCCTCTGTTCTCAATGTCTTCTGATCAGGCCATCCCTCTACCACAGCATCCTCCAATTAGCCTTCTTCCTCTGCAGGCGTTCTGCTGTATTTGAAGTTGATCTATCCCTTCTCATTTTCCATATATGGTGCATCCTTTCTAAGGCAGAACACAGTTTAATACAGTAAAGCGCAGCTCTTAAAGAGTATGGCACAATATACAAATCCTACTAAAGTCAAGTGCAGTTCTAATAAGCAGTTTATCCTATTGCAACATAGTTTTCAGGATTAAATCTGACCTAACTGAGTGGATTCTCCTGCAGTGAGCACTCTAGGAAAGGCGTTTTGATGCTGAATGACATCCTCTTACTCATTTCTTCCTTTCTTCTCAATGTCTTCTGATCAGGCCATCCCTCTACCTCAGCATCCTCCAATCAGCCTTCTTCCTCTCAAGACGTTCTGCTGTCTTCGAAGGTGATCTATCCCTTCTCATGTTCCATATATGGCACATCCTTTCTAAAGGGGGCATTTTGATTATATAGAAAAATTACAGCTGCGAGCATTTATTGAATTTGGCTGGAGATATTTAAAGATGGCAGAGATTAAGTCAAATAAAAACTCCTTCCATGTGGCAAGACTAAGTGAAAGAGTCCTTTTTGAAAACAACTTCCTCCTAAGGCACAGCCCATGAGGCTATTAAAAGTTGTTTTGTCCAATCAACGTCACCTTTCACAAGCTAGGATAGTATATGGTCAAGGGGGGCAGAGGGGGCAGGGTTAAATGTTTAAATGTGGTAGAAGAGATTGAATAACAATTCTTTTTCCAATGCTTCAATTAAAATGCCAAATGCCATGCCATCCATGTAAAAACTCATCTTCACTCTCATTTAAGCTTTATTTTAGTCTTCATGTATTTTCAACTTATTTAATAGGTCATTCAAAACCACATAATGAGATATTCCATATTTTTACGATAGGGAAGTTATTTAGCCAAACATGCATAGAGCTTTTCAGTAATGAAGACCTCTAATTGGTCACAAGCAAACCTCAACAAATGGTCATGCACCGATTGTGCGTTGACATCAATGTGCCAAACTTCATGATAAAACTACAACCCTAAAACTTGACATTAATGGCTTTGATTTGCAACCATATTTTGCAATTGCTTAATGCGACGACACATGCCAACAAGGCTCATCGACCAAAAGTGGACACCTGAACATTCGTTAGATTGCAAACATGAACACAAAGCATTCTAAGCATATGTTTATTCATTTGCAATAATAGGAACACCCACTGCCCTATCCAAATGTTAGGACTGCTAGCAATCACTAGAGTCAACATATCCTATACAACTGTCTACTCATCAGGACGAATGCAAAAATAAGCATACAATGAATCACCCAAACCCAAATGGTTACTTCCCATGCCAACTAGGTGAAAGGAGATGTCTATGTCTAACATGTAGCTAGAACGATCACAAACCAGCCCAAGGAATTCTTTCTCTACTGCCTATAGTTCACATCTAGCTCCTCTCTGATGATGTTCTTCGCACTGAGGGCTAGATCTGCATCACGAACAAGTGAATAGACGATAGTTATTTAGGTCATGATATCAAAATCACATGATAGTAAAAACATGATACTAACTCTAAGACGAAAATTTTGAGCAATAAGATTTAGTATGCAAATTATACACTAAAATCTACTCAAAACACCAATCCTCAAAATTTGAAACAAGGAAGATCGCAATGCAAATAAAAATGAATTCAAAACAGAATTATACTAGCATCATGGCCTCTTAGACCCAATCTTGCTTCAAATTTGACTTATGCTTGAATGCTTGCTCTTGATTGAATGGATTTGCTTGAAAGACTCAGATTATTGGGAGAGCATGTGATTGGCTTGACAATGGACTAAGATGATAGTTTGTTAGATTTAGTTGATAGAAGATTTTAGCATGAAGGATCATGGATTTTCTAGTTCGATTCAATGGGAGGATGAGCTGGTTATTTATAGAGAGGGAGGAAGGAAGATCAATGGCCAAAATTCAAAGTTGGGTATAGGAAGATCAATAGTGGAGAATTATTCAAGGAATTAAAAATTCCTTGGATGATTCTAGAGGAGGGAATGTTTTATAGGTAGAAGCCTCTAGAGTCTTTGTGGATGTTTAATTATGATTAGTGGGTGATTGGTCATATGATTAAGGGGTTTGAGAGAGTCTAGGGGTGTAGGAGAGGCTACTCAGGCTAGGGTAGGTGGGAGGGAATTTTAAATTCCTAAATATTAGTTAAATAGGGTTAGTGGATAATGGGGAATTAGGTGAATTAATTAGGTTATAGGATGTTATAAGGTTATTATGTGACATGAAGAGTGAAGAGGGGGTATTAGACCAAATGGCTAGAAGGGATTAATAAGACGAATTAGACAAAATAAGGTACGATAGAAGATTATTGGACGAAATTAGCGACAGAGGAAAGCGAGCAAATTTAGATGCACACATATTGCCCCTCTTTGAAAGGGCATTGCGAGTGGACGAAGTGGAAGGAGTAAAGGTCTTTCAAAGAAGAAAGACATGAATGAATGTTAGTAAATGATGTTAATGGACACATGATCTTGATGCCCCCTCGAGGGGACATGCGGGGAGGAAGGAGGCAAATGGCCACTTGAAAAGAAGAAACGAGGGGTGGGATGGACAAATTGACAAGGGGATGGGATGATAGATGGGGGACCGATGATGAAGATGAAATCGACATGAACGGTGAGCTACAAATTGATGATGCTCCTGGCAAAGACATATTCACAAGGAGTGGAAACGACTGTGTCATGGTTGTCGACACATCCCAAGGGGGAATCAATCGTAACATGATGATGATAAGACAAACGACCGTAAGCTTTTGACGTATCCTAGTCAAGGACACATGCAGGGAGAGCTATGAACCAAGATGATTGATAGAAAAGGCCACGAGCTGTCGACATATCCCAAGCAAGGACACATGCAGGAGAGAACATCGAGCCAAAATAAGATTGATTTGATAAGATTAATGAGTGTAGCTCAAAGTTGAAGTCGAGCGATATGATGGAGATGATAGAGAAGAAACAATATGATCGAGTGACCAAAATACGAAGGGGAAAAATTGGATTACAATGCATCAAATCAATGAACCACAATGTGATTAATAGTGACGATGCCCCTAGCAAGGACACATGCAAGGGAGCAAGAGATAATAAAGTTATGGTCCTGGTCATGCCCCAATTGAAGGAGGAAACCGTAAACTTTAAATGATAAACTGATCAATCAATGATAATGGATGATTGAGGCAATTGAATGGGAAGATTGGGAAGATGGTTGCAGGGATGGTGATTAGTTAATAGATTGATTGATTAATGATTGATATTATAGCTCAAGTATTTGATTGATGCAAGACTTGAGGATGATGGACAAGATAGATGTGACGGCGAATGATGGGGAAAGAGGGGAGAGTGGCCGAGCTGACCTTAGACACATTATGTGACTAAGCGTTGGCTACATAGTCTGAAAAGACCTCAAACCAATGTAGTTCAAATATGAATGATTTGACTTAGATGGTAGACATGAAGATAGAAGACTAGGAGAAGTGATTGGATATGAGATGTTATGACATGTGGTTGGCTTAGATGATTGGACATGATTGATCAAATTGATGATGGAATGATTGATTAGACGATTAGGCAGGGGATAGAGGATAGGAGAAATGATGAGTGTTCCATTATCAAGCTATCATTGCTGTAATAAGGTTCATCATAGTCTAAGCAATCCAATGTAAATAGAGCACTAGGCAGTATGCCCAATGATTTAAGTATGACCAAGAGGACATTGTGCCGAAGCGCACGATTATCATAGTTCCACGGAGTTTCCTAATGGGGGGATGGGGGGACGTGGGGACAGGAGGCCTAAGTTTGGGGATGGCCGGGGAACGTGGGGACGGGGGGCCTAAGTTTGGGGATGGTGGGGGGCCTAAGTTTGGGGATGGCGTGGGGCGGGGTGCCTAAGTTTGGGGACGGCGGGGGGGCGTGCAAATACATATAGTACTTGAAAAATTAGTTATAAAAAGATGTATAAGGAATATGTATATTGCATTGAACATCAACAATTTAACATTTTGATTTAATCATTTAAGTTTTATCTTTTTAATTTTAACAATGAAATTTCAAGTTTGATCCATTGAACCTAAGTCGCCGATACGGATACGGGTACGAGAAACGGATACGTGGATAAGGGGATTTTTTTGTGGCCCTGGATACGTTTTTGGGTACGGCCATACAAAAATATATATAAAAAATAAAAAATATAGCCATATAAGCAAAATTAACCACATAATATGCATAGAGGAAACAAAATAACTTAAATAAGTTAAATAACCACAAAACATACTCATGATTCAATACCAAATATCATAATATTCAATGGTCGAACTTGATTAGTTTTATAATAGGTACATAGTGCAAATGTTACAATGTATGGACAAAAATAAAGACAAATCAGCATATTCATAATTCACTCTATTCATTTTCATCTTCGGCTGCAATGTTTCATCATCATGTGGTTCATTAGAACCACAAACAGAAGCGGTGCCACTCCCACTAGCTCCACTATGCAGGGCGTGTGAAGCACCGTCTAGCAATGAAAGGTAAGCAACAGAGGTATGTAAGTCAGTGGTCTCTGAGTCTACATCCCAACACTTTGTTGCCCCTTCCTTATAATCAGTTTGTTTGTGTGAGAGAAGACGCAAGTTGGAATGCACATAGACTAAATCCTCTTACCTTTTTTGCTACAAACTTGTTGCGCTTAACCGAGTGGATAAAGGTGTAGGTACCCCAGTTCCGCTCTGTTGAGGAAGAACTTGCAACCTATTGAGGCAAGCCAGAAAGTCAATTAAAATTTATAAAAGTAAAAATTTAAAACAAAACATCGAAAAAGGGTTAGATAATTAAAAAAAATAAAATCTTACTTGTGATAGAATTTTTATTGCAAGTGGCTGGAGGTGGATGGATGTTTGCCTATGGAGGTACCACCACATATGAGCATCCTTGTATTTGTCACGAAGAGCACCAAGGGAGTGATCCGTGGAGGTTATTAAATGTCCAAACTCCCTCGTAACTGTGTCTTCTATTTCTGGATTGGGGAAGAGTCTAAAGATTGCCGCCTTATATCCTTCACTAACTTCAACATCTCTATATGGTGCGACCCTCTTAGGCAAAGCAAGAATCTCTGCGCTGTAGTATTTGGGAGTCAAAGCAAAAGCAAGAAGATGCAATGAGGTGGTTATTTTGTTCCATCTTTCAGTGAGATGCGATTGCACTTCTTTGAAGAACCTCTTCGTAGAATCTTGCTCTTTGGCATTTATGATGGACTTGATCTTCTTTATCATTTAGTCGATTCCATCATAAATCTTACCCAAACATGGATGATCCATATCCACAAATTATAACATACTCACTATGGGCTCGGTAAAATTGAACAAATACTCCACACGTTCCCACCACACATCATCAGGAATCTACCCTTTCACCTTTGTGGCCCTCCCACTGTTTACTTGCTTCCATACACTCCAAAGGTGGTTGACAACCATGCTGCTCAATGCCTCACGCACCTTGAAAAGTCATCTCAAGACGAGTGTGTGTGAGGCAAACCGAGTCTCAACAGCCTAATATGAAATTAAAACAAATAAAATAAAAAAAAAAAGTTCAAAAATACAAATCTTACAAATTACAAACTTTCAAAATTACATTGAAAAAATACATGATTCATGAATGATTTAAAAAAAAAGGTACCTTCAACAACTACAATTTTGAGAAGGCTCTGAAGATGGCTTGGGACATGTGATGGTTGCGTATAAACATTTGGATCTCGCTCGCCTCCTCACAGACTTGTTTGATGCAGTCAATTTTGGTTTCCAATTTTTGCAACATAAGGTTGAGGGAATGAACGACACAAGGTGTCCAAAATATGTGCCCATACCTTGCCTCAACCAATATGCCCGCAACTTTGCAATTTTTTGCTTTGTCCGTTACAACTTGGACAATGTTTTGAGGCCCCACTGCCTCAATGGACTCTATCAGGATGTCGGCAATGAATCGCACATCCTTCCCTTGTCCCTCACAATCAACGGCCCTAAAAAACATTGCCCCTTTGGGGCACACTGCAATCACATTAATCAATGGCCTATTTTCTATCTTTCCATCCATCAGAAACATGGACATCTTTGTTTCGATTCATGAATCCCTGATGGGCTTCAGTGCATCTTCAACATGGTTTCTTTCTTTTGTCAACAAGGTGGTGTGCACCTTTTCATACTCTAGGCCAGTGAACCCTTTAGGGGCATCATTGATAGATCTCACCATATCTTGCCAGTATGGTGATCTAACAACATTAGATGGCAGCCCACATGCGTAAACACAACACGCAATGCTCTACTCCGTTGTCCCTGGATTGATTCTGGAATGCCCCTTCCAATGGGCCCGAATCTTTTGTTCTCTTGCGACTAAGAGGTGAATCCTCTTCCTCTGCGGCCACAACAGGGGTAGAAATAAATGGGTGTGACAGGTTCACGACGTTAGCATGAGTTGGATCAACATGGGACTCAGTAAATGTAGATCCTTTCTTTCTCAAATGATGTTTCGATCGTTGCCCAACAATGGCATCTGCTTCTTGCTCTTTGATGTATATGCAAGAATCTTTCCATGTGGCAAACCCTGAAATATCTCGAGCCAATTTTCTCGATTTTTACAAATTGCAAATTACAATCAATGCACCCGTTAATGTTAGAAGATAAACCCAAACGTACTGAAACAACTCTAAATGTTGGAAATAGAACTCGACGTCCAGTATGTGCTACCCAATCCAAAGCGGAGTAAGGGGTGACCATAAGACGGAGTGAATTACAAAACAAAGGAACTCAACGTCAATCATGTGCTACCCAATCCGAAGCGGAGTAAGGGGCGACCATAAGACGGAGTGAAATTACAAACAATGCTTTAATGAGAAATGCTGAAAGATAAACTACTCCACACCCAGCATGTGCTTGCTAACCCCAGAAGGGAAAGTAGCTACCATAGGGCGGAGCTCTACACCCAGAATGTGCTTGCTAACCCCAATAGGGAAAGTAGCTACCATAGGGCGGAGCTATAAACTAATACAATGTCTTAATTAGAAACTGAACATTTGCAATCAGATTTGAACAAGTAAAGAATGGCTGCCAGTACTACTGTCAGCTTACAAAATTAGAAGGATCTGTATGCCAGTGTCGTAAGAAGCAAAAAGATTAGCATTACATCATAGAATATTATCCATATCTTGGATAGTCATGCCCAACAATGAAAGATTCAAGAGCAATATAATAATTTCAGTTTCGAATACAATTCTGCTCTTAGAAAGAGGAAAAACCAGCAACCTATTAAATTATTCAGATGTTCATAACTCACAAAAAACTTGTTCAATCGTCCTGATTTCTATTGCAAAGTCCCTTCCTTATGATGGCGCCCAAGTTAGCATCCAAAATCAGACCCAATCTGCATTCAATAATTATTACACGGATTCCAATGCAGCCCAAAAGGGGCGTCCCAGCTGAATAGGGCGATTTCCTCTAGGAAATAAATGCAAGCTTTAAAAATTCTAAAAATTAGAGAATAGTGGCGCCTAAGCCTAGCCAAGATAATGAACTAATACCCAGAACTCTTTTTTTTGTATTTTCTGATTTATAAGGAAAAATATAGATCTGCCTTATACAGAATGCAATAACTGAAAACACTAATGTATCAAATGAAACTAACAATGAAATAACTAGGAACAATGCACAATTAAATACAAATCTCAAAGACTGAATCACCACTAGACGCTGTCTTGCAAGCATGAAGCGATGCCCTAGCTAGGAGGCCTTCATTTCCCGAAGCAATTCCAGAGCCAAAGCGGCAGCATAACAATGTAGTAGACCAAGATGATCAAATGAGAACCCAATGCTTTCTTTTATAGGCTTCAGTTGGCCTCCCTTGAAGCCTTATCTCCAAAAGTGGCGCCTTTTCCAAGCAATGATGGCGCCCCCCCTTCAAGTCCACCTTTTAAAATAACATTAAGTTATTTCGACTAGGCCAAGGTCATAACGTTAAAATATAATGTTATTTTTAAGTGAAATTAACTTATTTCTCCAAGACCGCATTCTGAAGCCCAAAACTGAACGAGTCAACTGAAAGGGAAAGTCAACTCCTTGAGACAAACCTGCTAGCTGCCAAAAATAGAATTTACTAAAAATAGTAAATTCCTGGAAATGCTCAGAAAGCCGAAACAAACATACCCCCGCGAAGCTCTCGGAAAACCCAGAAAGAATCCGCCATCAAAACTCCGAGCAAGGTCATCCTAAAAAATAGGAAACCCAAATTTGCACCTTTGGACTAGCCTTTGGGTTTCCAGAACTAGGCCAACGGTCACTGTGAGATCAGGTTTGAGAAGGGGACATTACAAACCCTTTCCTGAATTTTCATATATGCTTGGCCTAGCATAAGCTTTGATTCCAACGCCGAGAATCGCACACAAATGTGCTTTCACTTGACTATACGAGCTCTTGAATTTATACTGACCCTTAGAGCAACACCAAAGAAAACGCCCTCCACCTGACAGTTGTTCTAACATCGTCACATACTTCCAAAGGGGCGCTTGTGGATCGACTTTGAAGGCTATACCTTGGTCAACTAAACTAGCACTTGCAATGCGAGGCATTTGGCAAATCCTTATAACAACTGGTAAAAAATAATAATATTACTATTAAAACATTTATTGAAAAACGTTTAAAAAAATAACAAAAGAAAATGAAATTTAGATACAAATTGAAATAACAATTAATTTTTGCAAAAACTACGATTAAAATTTTAAAACCAAATTAAAAATAAAACAAAAAATATTATAAAAAAACCCATGTATTAAATTTTTAAAAATACACCTATGCTATTTAAGAAACTAAAAAAAAAAACCTCAATATTAATATAACTAGCAACTATTTAAATTTGTAAAACTTTAAAATTTAAATTTGTATATATAAATATTAAAAAATAAAAAATATAAATATTAACAAATTAAAAGATGTAAATACTAACAAACTAAAATACCATTTATCCTAATATAAATATAATCTAATTAATAATTTAAAATTGAATACTTTACATACTAACAAACAAAGATATAAATATAAAGTTAAACTATAGACTATAGTCTATTAGACTATTTATTAAAATTTAAAACAAGTTAAAGAAAAAAAAACCCACATACCTTGGCTTGTTGACGATTGATGGCGATGCAGAGCTCGGATGCAACCCAGACGCAGAGATGTGAGCTTAGACGCAGCGCAGAAGGCAGAGATTGAACGAAATGCGGTTTGCCAATGATCGCAGCTTCACCGTTCGTAGGCAAGGTTTGCAAAAACGTGGCTGGAAGGAGCAAATGAAACAAAATGTGATGGTAGGGGCGAATGAAACGCGACGACAGAAGGAAAATAAATGCATTTAGGGCAAATAATGCGTTTCTTATTACTTTTCGAAGGCCACATTTGACTTTCAATTTAATAAAAATGAAAAAAACATAAAAAATATGTTTTTTTCGGCGTATCCGTAGGGGATACGGGTAGGGCACATCTTGCCCCCTATGGATACAATCGGATACGTCCATGGATTTATCCGTTCATATCCGCAGGAGGCAGGACGTGTCCTGCCCGTATCCCCTATGAATCATACATGTTTTGTACCATATCCTCGTTTTGTACCGTATCCATGACCCTTACTGCAGTATCCGATAATGTAGCATTGAACCAATGAACATTGAAAATGAAAATCAAAATATCGAATTCACAAATTTCAAAATTTCATAATGACGATTCATTATTACAATCAAGATCAATAATGTTCAAAAACCAAATAGTGAAATACTAAATACTAAATACAAATGACTCAATGAGTCAATGGCTAATCATCCCCAAAGTTCTTGTTGAACTCCCGATCGCCTGGACTCCACACGCTTAAGCTCTTCCAAACCAATACCAACTAGCCCTGTCTGTGTAGCACCATCATCAATTTGTGCTGGCTCCTCTGGCTCTACACTACATCTGGCTGCTGGACTCTCCTTGTACACAAGTGTATTGCGGTCAATGAGACGCAAGGCACTATGTACAACCACAAACTTCTCTGCCCTCCTAGAGGTAACCTTGTTCCTCTTAGTGGAGTGGATGAAGCTATAAGTGGACCAATTCCTCTCAATAGTAGAACTAGAAACCTAGGACAACAAATGAATGGCTAAATCTGTAGTCAAAGAACTAGGCCCATGCAAAGTCCACCACAAAATTGGTTCCTCCTATGTAATTGTCTCCCTATCTATTTCGGCCTTTTCTGAATATCCCTTGAGTGGCAAATTTTGTCCACTCAGTACTAATGATGATGGCCTCTGTAGAATCATACATTTTTTGAATGGCCTTCATGAACCCTACCTTCACCTCAGCATCTTGTATAGGTGTAAGTCTACCAGGGCTTTGCACATACCACTTCGGGTTCAATGCATAGGCAACCATGTGCAAGGGGGTGTTGAGCTTCTCCCATCTGTGATGAATGATCAGCTGAATATGTTTTGTGTAGAATTGCAATGTGGGGTCCTTCTCTCGTACAACAACCTTCATTTGATCAAGCATAATATCAATGCACTCATACACCTCTCCAAGGGTAGGTGCATTAGCATCCCCATATCTAATCACTGTGAAGACGGGAGTAATGACGGAGACAATATGTTTGGCATCAGCCCAAAAAACATCACTCTTCACCACCTCCTTCACCCTCTGCCCCTGCTCTGTCTTTGACTTAGGGCACCAATTCCATTCTGCTGCCATAACCATTAGTTGCAATGCCTCTTGCAACTCAAGCATCCTCTCCAAGAGAATAAAGTATGATGCATACCTAGTCTCTATAGGTTTCAAGAATTCCTTGGAGAAGGACCTGAAGAGTGCATGTAAAGTGTGGTGGTTGCAGATAAACATCTGCACATCTCTAGCATCACTAATAACTGCTTTGATCCAACTGATTTTTCCCATGTCTTTTAGTGCATTATTCATGGCATGCCCACAACAAGGAGTCCACCGAATATGTCTATAGGCTGCCTCAATTAACTTCCCTGCTGCTTTGCACACATGGGCTGCATCTGTGACTACTTGTACCATATTCTGTGGCCCAACCCCCTCTATAGCATCTTTGAGGATCTGGAATTGAAAATTATCATTCTTGCGATGCCCTAAACAATCAATAGCCCCAAGGAAATAAGGGCCAACTGTACTTGTAACCACGATATTGATGAGTGGACGATGACTAATGTTTGCCGATGCTACATCCACTTGTGACCCAGGTATTCTTCATTTTTGCCATTAAAATATTAATCTTGGAATAGTTCTTATCCAAGATTGTTGTCCTCAATTTAGTCTCTTCAGGTGGCACATATGATGGTCTTGCTCTTATTATTTTTGCCACGGCCTCCTTATAACGAGAGCGAGCCACATGGAATGGAATGCCATTAGCAAAGAAGAATTTGCCAGTGGCATCATTTACCTCATCCTTTGCTTGCATGTTGAATAAATCTGCCAGTGGATTTGAAGCATCACTAGTCACCTTGTGTTCCCCTTAGGCCTTGCTGCCCTTGAACTAGATGGATTCATTTCCATTGGCCTCTCCAAAGTACTAGAAGAACTTTGTTTCCGATGACCCCTCCTCCTTGGTGGCAAAGTAACTGATGCAGGTGCATCTTCTTCATTGGCACCCCATAATTTACATATTTCGGCCCTAAATTTTAGGTTTTTTTGCCACCTTTTCACATACATCTACACCTTTGCCTCGAATAAGGAGGTGAGCATTTGTTCTAGTCATGCTGCCAAACCATTCAAGGTCACATATGTTGCACTTCCATTTCCTAGTGCGCCCAGATGTCCCAGGCTTTGATGGTACATTGTTTGCAAATTGTTGTAAAGGTTTTTTTGGATCAAAGGGACCCTTAGCATGTTGTTATAGGGCTTGTGAAGGGCAACTATAAGTGGGACTCTTAACAGAACTAATATGCTTTTCACGGTCAATCCTCCCTGCTTCTAAACTAGGATCATCATGTGCATAATCTGAATCATTTTCACTTTCAGTTTCAACCTCAACCCTTTGAGGTTGACCCTTATCCTCACTCATGCTATGAAAACTCATAATGACACTGCAAGAAATGATGATTTTTTTTCATTTTGTAAATTAATAATTTAAAAAATTAAAATTCAAACCATGCATAATGTAAGGGATTAAATTTAAAATTAAGAGACAAGGATTTTCTTTTTATTTTTCTTACTTTAGGTCGCACGAAGCGTAGAAGCAGAGAATACACAAATAGGAATCCTTGTTCTTAAGATTTAAAAATTAAAATTTAAGCATTTGATTTGAATGAAGATTTAAAAAAATTTAAATTTTAAATTAAGACAAGGATTTTCTTTTTGTTTTTCTTACTTCAGGGTGCACGAAGCGCGGAAGCAAATGATAGAAATTCTTGTTCTTAAGATTTAAAAACTAAAATTTAAGCATTTGATTTGAATGAAGATTTAAAAATTTAAAATTTAAGCATTTTAGTGAATCACAAATAAATATAATAATTTTCAATTTAGAAATTCAAATGATTCAATGACGTGAATCAAAGAACAAAACAATTTACAAATGATTCAATGAAACAAAAATTTAAAAATTAAAAATCAGAAATTGAAAGAATCAAATGCATAGTGATAAGGCCTACCTTGTGGCTGAAATGATGAACTTGAAGAGTCTTGAGTCTTCTTGGCTTCTCTATCCTCTTCTTGATCTCACTTTCCCTCTCCTAATGCTCTCTCACTCTTGCAAACGTCTCCATTTTAGCTTGCTGCCTCTACTTTCAGCTCTCTACTTCACTCAACGAAGTTTTTGTGTGATTTGGAATGAGAGGGAGAGGGCTTTTTATAGGCTTTTGGGAGGCCTTGGGGGGCGGGGTAAGGCCCATTAGCAATTAGGGCTAGGGTAGAGGGCTCAAAAACCCAATTTAAAAAAAAAAAAAAAAAAAAAAAAAAAAAACACTTATTGGCATCCACGTGCGCGGTGGATGCTTGGGTGTTTCCTAGGGGGTCGAGGGACGTCTAGACGTCCCTTGGACATTCCGGGGATGTCCCAGAGTCCCCAAGACGTCCCCCTTTTGAAGGGACGCCCCGAAGACATCCCCTCTTAGAGGGAAACGTCGCGGGGATGGCGACTGTTTGTGGCGGAGGTGGAGGGTCGGCTGGGGGACGTCCTTGTTCCGAAAACGTGGGGTTTTTTTGGGGGGACGCGTCCCCGTGGAACACTGATGATTATAAAAGGGGCAAATGATGAACTTTGCATAGGTCACCCAAAAACGTTATCATAGCTTTTTTTGCTCCATCATAGCATCCTCGTTCATTGCCCAACAGAAAAAAAAGACATGATGGAAGACTCATTAAAAGATTAATAAGAGAAGATAAACGAATCAAGCAAATAAACATATGCAGATATATACATGATAAGAGGCATGCAAACAAGTCAAATAACAAAGAGAAGACAAATAACACACACAAGTATCTACTGAAGTGTCATTGTGTCTTGTTTAATTGCCTTGATGAAAGTCGATGGGATGATTGATTAGGTGATGAGTTGGACCAAGTTCGTCATGATGATGTGAAGGTGGATCAAGGATATGAATTTGCACAGGGGTATAGATTTTGAGTAGACTAAAGACTTCGATTAGGATAAGGTCTTGGATAAGGATTTGGATGATAGCACCACTAGTAGACAAGGCAAGATGACAAGATGATAAGATGGCTAAGACATAGATAGGATGACTAGGATATTTAGGACATGACAAGATGACTGAAATGTTTTGGGGTTGTATGGATTTTATAATTATTAGTGTTTTTTTAGAATATTTCAGTTTTTAAGGCTTGTTGGAATACAAATATACACTATACAAAGGTGGTTACTAGCAAAGGGAATACCATGCCTAGCAACCAGGATGAGGATGGATGGAATAATGGATGGGACGACAAAAGGATGAGGTTGATACTGAAAAGGAGATGAGGATCAAGGAAGAATGGACTAGGGATTGCCAACGACCACATCATGAGGGAACCAAATATCTAGTTGCCCAAGTGTCCATTGGAGGATATGCCAAGATGATTCCAGAACATTTCCCAATACATCTTCCACTCCTTTGCAAAGGTCAAGATAGGAAGGAATGAGATACCAGATAGGGACAAGGGATGGATGGCCCTGATAAACAAAGATGTTTGGACTATGACATGGATAGGGTTGTCAAGGAACGTGGGATATGACTGTAGAGATGAAGTGGATTTTACCCCCAAGTGTTGGGGTACTTGAGGACAACAAATTATTTTACCATGATGCTAGAAACTAGTTCTCATCATGGTACTTGCCCAAGGCACCAGGAGACTAGGTTTCACCATTGAACGAATGATTTTTTTTTCTTTTTTTTTTTTGACATTTTTAACATCTCGATTTATTAGAGGCGGGCGAGATGCAAGATGCAAACTCTTTCTTGATATTTCAACCGACACCTGTTCTAAATATGTGTGATGCTAGGACCATATTGTTGATGCTAGATTCATTGATATACTTGTGACCATTGATTCTTGATATATTGTCCTCCAGACGTCTCAACCAGGTGTCTTTTTAACCCCTACGAGAGACGATGTTGCCCAAGAAAGTGATGTGTGGTAGGGATGGAATTGGATGGTTTTGATAGTGAGGTAGAGGATGTGGATGAGTGATATGATGATGAACTGTGTGACTGGGAGGAGATTGAAAATGGGGTTCAATAGTTGCATACACCATTTGATATGGTGGAGGGGACATTTTTGATTGGTGCCATATGCTAAGTGAGGTTAAGGGATCCAAGACCTTATGACTTTCTTGCTCTTTGAACCAAATATTAGGAGGATTGTCAACCATATTGCTATTATTTTTGACTTGTTTGACTTGTGTGGTAATTGGTGCAATGACGACTTCTTGGTTTGCTGATTTGATTGGATTTTTATTGCCCCCTATTGCTTGTAATTGGGCTTCACTAGGGCTATTTGAATTTAGCCTTGGAGGATGATTGTTTTGACTTGGATGATCCCCTGGCACCTCAAGTGTATTTTTACTAGGGGATGACACTTTTTGACTTGGCCAATTACAAAACTCTTCTTGACTTTGATTATGTTTGGATCATAGTTGACTTGATTATTTCTCTTGATTAATTGATTATTGGCTTGGATCCCTGTAGATTTGGGCACATGAGATTGCATGTTGAGGGGAATCCAACGATGTGTGTTCTTGTTTGTCCCATTCGGGGAGTGGGATGGAGGGATTGTTAACAGGAGGTGGATGATTAGGGATGTGTGGTGAAAGGGGTGGATTAAGGGGATGATGGGCAACATAGACCTCATAAAAGGTTATTAGGAGACCCAACCTCAATGTCGGAGAAAGTGTCCTCAAGAATCTCAAAAGGATCACTAAGACTCTTTGTAGAATTAGCATCTAAAGTTGAGTCATATCTCGTTTGATGATGCTCGACTGATAAAGCATCCAAGAATTGTGTTATGATTTCATCATCTTGAGACGGATCAAGAGTCATGTCTTTTGACTGGTCGACATTCGAATTAGAGACATCCTCAAAGTGATAGGTGTCGGCCTGACTTTCATTTTCTGTAAGGAATGATGATTCTGACTTGGATTCAGATTCTGATGTAGATGACCATTCTGATGTTGACTCTGACAAGGATGTTGATGTTTAATAGTAGCATGTTGGATAGCATCATTGTCCGCAAGTAACTTTCGCATTTTGGGTTTTAGAATGGATGCCTTAGGCTTATTAATTTGTGAAAATAGGGGATTTGATGTGGGTAGGATATAGGGATGGTTTGTTCAGGGATGGTTGTGGTATGGCGGGGATTGGGGTCATGACCTTCGTTGAGGAGGGAATAAGCTTGATCATACTTAGGAAGCAATTCTTGGCATACCCTTTTTTGCACAGTACTAGGTGTAGACACATTGGATTCAACCTCATTGTCAATGTCGCCATTATCAATTAAGTTTTGGACATAATCTCTAAAAGGACGACATCTATTAACAGAACGCCCGAGGACTTTATGGTATAGACAAAATTGTTTTGCTCGATACCATGAGGGCATATGTTTGGACAAGTCTAGAGGTCTTGTTTTTGTGTAGACAATCATGCCTATGGCCTCTAGTTTCTAAAATAGGGCTTTTGCAGATATTGGGAGAGGGGTATATTGCTTGTCTATAGTGTTGGATTTGGAAGTGTTGAATTTAGGAGTGGAAGAATTTGATGGTGATGTCATGATATTGCCGGATGGTGGTGTGTGAGATTGTTTAGGAGATGAACCAGAAGTAGATGAGGTTGACAAGCTAGGCTTCCCTTTGCTAGTAGGACGGGGGATTTGTGATGGACTATGATTGGTATATGGAGGATTCGATTATGGATGGGTGTGAATTGGAGGTAAGATTAGTTGAATGGGGTCTAAGCCTATGGGAAGTTGGCTACACATTTCTAAGAGCCGCAAGAGGACTGCATCCTTGTTGGTGACAATATATTTATTAAATAAGGCAATCTCTTTATGAGTATACTGACTAGGAAGGTCATGACCATGACTAGGACTAGTTGATGGGGGATCGGAATGGGATTGGTTGTCACAAGAATTGGATGTGGATAAGGGTTGATGAGGCACTTGTTTGGTAGGTGACCTTAGGTGTAGGGGTTCAAAATCATTGGGAAGGTGGGCACCCATCTCCAATAGTCGTAAAAGTCACTCGTCCCTATTGGCAAAGATATACTTGTGAAATAGGGCGACCTCATCACTTGTATATTGGGGGATGTTATGACTGTGGTTATGGTGAATGGACAATGGGGTTGACCATGGTGGGTTAGCATGTGGGCTAGGTGTAGATAGAGATTGCTGATGGGGAAGGACAGGGAACGTTATTTTAGGCTTGATGGGATTGAGGTCCGTAGGTAGGCGGGCACCCATTTCTAGGACCCGCAGAAGGATCTTGTCCTTGTTGGCAAATAGGTATTGTTCTACAAGAACTGGGTCCAAATCCATGTGGGTAGATGATAAATGGGTGATGGATGAAAGGTAGTCAGACGACACAAAGGAGCTGATGTGAAGGCAGATTAGGTCTTGGATAAAAATATGGTCCTTGGACAAAGTAAGTCTGAATGATTGAGCTAGTATGATAGGTGATGGTGAGGACAAGATAGACCAAATGGATTATGATATCAGACTAGGATCAGATTTCAAACTGATAGTATGATAGGTGCCAACAATCTATCAACAATGCCTAGTTTTCAAGCTAACAAAAGGATGGTGATTCGGCCAGTGCCTAGATTCAAACGAGCAAGACGATGATTAGATGGGTTCTAGTTATAAATAGGCAAGATGACTAGATTAGAGACGACTGGATGTTAGATTGAAATTGACAAAGTGATAGGTTTTTAATAGGGTATTGACTAAGTATGAAATCTGAAAAAGTGACGGGGATGGACTAAATTATGAATAGTGATAGGATGATATGGATGGACAACAAAAGGACTAGCTCAAGCCTTAAACCAATTTGATCAAGGTGGGATGGATATAAGATTATGGGAATAAATGGAGGGATCAAGGATGATGGGATTGAGATCAGGGCAAGTATATAAGGTTGGTGATGCAATGATGATTAGGGGTATGGTGAGTATGGTTTGGACAAGTGTGTGACTTGTAGAGCCAACTAGATGTGTTTTAGGATAAAAAGGCAATACAAAGTAAGATGGGATTTATTTAGACAAGGTAAAACTAGATAAGATGAAGGATAATGATAAGATAAGGATGTACTAGATAGAGTGATGAAGAAATAGGAGGATGTCAAGGTAAAACTAGATTAGGATATGTCTAAGATATGATGATAAGATGTACAAGATATACAAGATTATACAAGATTACAATGAAGGATAAAATAGATAAGGATATACAAGATATGATATGGGTAAAGTAGATAAGGATGTACAAGATGATTAAGAATGTACAAGATGGGATATACAAGATGCTTTTAGGTTATAAAAGATAAGAATGTATGAAGGAGATGAGAGGGTATGGCTAAAATATGGTGTAGCGTAAGAGTAAAGGATATGAAGGGGAGATGACTTGAGATGAGATAATGGTGAAAGAAGATGTGATGATGGACAAGGTAAGATTAGACTAGATGATAAGACTAAAGATGAGGTAATGAGGGTAGGACCAGGATGGGACAAGATACAAGATAAGGATGTGATCTAGGTAGACTAAAGGGTAAGATTAATGATGTGACAATAGTGGTATGACGAGGACTAGATGGACAAAGATGAGAGGGATGATGAGGTGAGGATGGGATGATAATAGTCAAGGCAAAAATATACAAGATGATAAGGATGTACAAGTTGCAAGGCAAGGATATACAAGATGATGATATAAGTCCCAGATAATCGTGTATAGGCTTGGGTGAAAGGTAAACTCAACTCACAAACAACACTGGTCTATCACAACCCACCGAATCAAGCAAATCACACACTTAAGATTAATAAATTGATTGGGTGTGTAACCTGATGACTACACCGTCTAACGACTTTACGGGTGAGGCTATAGACTGGCGACCCGTTACAAAATCTCCCAAACCTCTTGACCCCATTTGCACTTAACGGTCACTTGGGAGCTAATATTGACTTTGGTAGCAAGTTGCTTGTTACAGTTGATGGTCCTATTCTAGGTTTGATTGGCTTTCTAGGTGTGTCCTCGATATCCATGTAGGGTGTTGTCTAATGCTTGGGTTAAAGAATTAACTCTTTCCTTTCATGGAATACCTTTATGGGGTCAACCTCTTGGTTTAATGACAACTGTCCTTGATTTTTATACTTAGCAGGAACACGGAGTGTGGATTTGTGCTTGATGGTGAAATCCATGGTCACAATTCCCTTGGACTATGGCAAGTGCGTGGGTGTCACTTCCAGGTCATGTTGCCTCCTAAAAAATAAAAATGGGAGGGTTTGTTAGTGGTTTTTGATCCTCTGAGATTCGTTGCTAGGACACAGGGAGGAGAGTTTACACCACTATAGCCCTCGAGTACAGACAAGCAGATAAAAAGTTGATAAACTAATTAATTGTGATATATACAAGATGATTTTTAAAATGCCAAAAATCTTCGACAAGTGTCCTGCAAAGCCAGTGATTAGTAGGTTTAAATTTGGCAATCTCGAGGGGCAACTTGCAGGACAAGATGTTAGACAAAAATATGAATTGCAAGACAAGTGGTTAGGTAAAATCAAGCGAGACAAAATCGTCATTGAATTTGTCCCTATAAAAATGTTAGTCTAATAAGCGTTAATAAAAACTCTAAAAAAAATCATGGGTTTTACACCATAAATTTTTTGAATGAGGGGCCACAACGTGGAGGTCTGGGGGCAACATCCCCCAACAGGGTCAAGGGGTAGCACCCCTAGGGCTTAAGGGGCGGCGCCCCTTACGGGGTTTGGGGGAAGCACCCCAGGCACACTCCTTGATGCCAAAAGCAATTTGGGACTTGCGGGATACTCATAATGACTCAAAATTCCTCAAAAATGATCCTAAAAAATGCACTCAAGAAAGATAATTTTTGAACGAAAACAAAGAACAAAATCGTTACTGGCTTGATCAAACCGCAGATACGCAGTCAGTGTTAATTCAAAATCGCTTCTAGAGAGTGAAAATCGCAGATAGCATGTCAAAAATGTTAGGATTGTGGAGCTAAAAGCTTCACTGATGCAAACAGGAGAGGAGGTTGCTGAAGGTTGCTGAGTTGCAGAAGAAGTTGGGGTCGGTCTGATCAGCCGACGTCGGCGGAAGAGCATAGAGAAGCAACCGACGTCGGTCATATATCGGCCGACGTCGGTCACCTCCAGGCAGACAGGGACCGACGTCGGTCGCCTGTGTGGTTCGACTGCGAGCTAATTACGGGCAGTTAGCTAACGAACCAAGTGTTTGCATGATGAGCGCTAATTTTAGACTCATAGCTGCGGATCTAATTATTGTAATTAGATGTCTAATCATTGTTTGGATGAGATCTATATAATAGACTCATGGTTGTATTGGAAAAGTGTGCTAGGGAGTAAGAGAGCATAATTATAAGCTCCTTCTGTGTGTGAGGTAGAGCAATGGTGCGTTCCTCCTAGTGCCACAGTACCAGGTGTGTTGGTGCTGGATTGGAGAGCCAGCTGGGTTCTTCAAGAGTGTAGGATCTTGGTCACAGTTGCATGGCCTATATAGGAGATCTACATGGTAAGTAAGATCGTTGATCTGCAGGTGTATGTGTGTGCAAGGTCGAGGTTCACAGGTGAGCAGAACCATTGTTTGATTTGCAGGTGTGCAAGGTCATACAGACAGCAACACAACAGGGAGCAGTATCAGGCAGGATCTACTTGGAGTACAGGTGTGTACTCGGATAGAGCAAGAGGAAGGCAAGGGAGTTCCTTCCATAAGTACGGTCTGTTGAATTGCAGGTTGTTGCAGATTCATGGGAGATCTACTTGAAGTACCTTGAGTACTTGTGGAGCACGTGGAGTGCTTGTGGAGTGCGTGGAGCACTTGTGGTGTGCGTGGAGCCCGGGAGGTGAACACCAACTCTGTATTTGAGTTGGGTGTTGGGACTTGTGAGAGGGAGAGCTTTGGGGAGAAGAATTACTGTTCACTTGAGGTGTGGGAAACCTCTGTAAGGTGGTGGAGAAGAAGTGGCATCTTCTTTATTGTATTCTTTTCTGTATAAAGTGTTAATACAAGTTGTGTATTGTCTCTCATATCATGTGTTATTCTGAATTCTAGTTACTTGGTGAATCTGGTTAATTTTCGCATATTAAGTTGCTTGGTTTGGTAATCAAATTGTGTGCTTTCGGTTTATATATCTCCCAACAAGTGGTATCAGAGCTAAGGTTGGAGGAAGCAGGTTTTGTGTTTGGTTACAGGGCACTCTCAGGGGTTTCTGATCGAGTGGGAGTAGAGCAACAACAGATCAAAGTAAGCTAAGAATGGAGGAGTTGAAAAGCACAGATGGTCACTCACGGTCCTATGGAAAGAAAGAGCAGGTAAAAGATTATTGTTGGTTGGTAACAAATCAGCATGAAAAAACTGAAGAAACAGATGTTGCAGGTGTTATTGCACAGGATGTTCTTGGAGGTTTCTTGGATAAAGTTGAATCTTGGATAAAAGATTCGGTTGCCTCTTTCCATGCAGTTTCAAGTAGAGGAGCTGGTGAGCCTTGCCAAAGAATTGGCAAAGGGGAAGTGAAGCTGAAATTGCAGGCGGCCAACACATAGGTGTTGATGAAGGTCATGCAGGTCCCAGGTTTGGAGATATGGCTAATTTCTTCAGAAAGATTGGGTGATGAGAGATGCACAAGAACTCTCACAGCGGATGCACTTGAATTAGCTGGTGGTAAGAAAACAGGTATCCTTTATCTACTTGTTTATATTACTGATTCTTCTTTTGTTGCGGAGACGTGGCTTCGTAGGCTTGGTCACATGAGCAGGAAGGAGATGCATGTTCTTAAGCGGAAGACAGATATATTTGACAGGCTTAAGAACTGGAAAGCCTTGGTGTTTATGGAGGAGATGGCGGACAGAACCCAGTGGATGTGGCTGGATACTTCTGAGCAGGGCAGTTTGGACATGGGTTTTGATTCAAAGAAGCTCGCGGGTAAAAAGTCATCACTCACAGGCGAACACAGGTACCGATGTCGGTCAAGAGGAACCGGCGTCGAACAGACAGGTGCCGATGTCGGTCATGTGTAGACCGAAGCCGGCGATGTCGGGCAGGGTAAGACCGATGTCGGTCATGAGACCGACGTCGGCAGTATGTAAGACCGATGTCGGTTAGGAGAACCGACGTCGGCAGCAGAGACACCAGCGCTGGCAGGTTGGTAGTCAGGTACAGACGCATGGAACCAACGTCGGTCGGATGCAGACTGTGGAGTGACCGAGGTCGGTCACTGTAACGAATTTTGGGTGAACAGCAAGCTGTCAAGGAGTCTCAAAGACCCATACGAAGGACTGAAGGCGTAAGTAGGCCCTCAAATTCGTTGTTCCTCTTCTTTATACATGTTGCTGATTGTAGAGCAGGAAGGATCCAGGAAACAGGTGTGAGCTTGGCATGGATGAGGATGTGATTCCTTGGAGGAGAACCAAACAGGTGTGTTTTGGTAGGGTTGCCAGCAGGTATGAAAAGCACAGAGACGAATGGATACCTTAGTAGAAGAATGGAGAGAACGGATACGTGAGACGGAAGATCAGGTATATGGTCTTGTGGAGCTGCAGGACAGTGGTACAGGTTTTGACAGGTGGAGGACGAAGCATGGCTTCAGTCAATGTCAGGGTAACTACTGTGGTTTTGTCTTACCAGGGGGATGATGAGTCATGACATCATTCTGTTGCTGTATGTGGATAGTATGCTAGCTAGCAGGGGTGTACATACAGGGTTTTGCTGAGCTAAGGGTAAGATTAGTTCAGTGGCATGTCAGGAGGAGTTTGGAGCAGCGGAATTCTTTGACATGGGAGGCATGGAGATCACAGGTTGATTTTGTCTCGAGTGGGAGCTGATGTGAATCAGGTGTTGACGAGGTTCGGGATGCAGAGCCGGAGCACACTAAGGGCTGGACAGGTACAGTGTCCGAAATCACATGAGGTCTGGTATAGACCTGAGTATTCCCATGCAGTGGGAGCTGTCAGAGAGTTAGGAGCCAATTCGGGGAAGTGGGTTCTCAGGTTTTCTGAGAGGGACCGGCAGCAGGTGTTGCTATGCAGGGTCAGGACTTCACTACAGGTGTTGTAGGTTCGGATGTGGCAGGTTACTCGGATGACAGGTGGTACACCACGGGATGTGTGGTGGGTTGTCTTCAGGTGGGAGCTTGAAGAGGAATACAAACCAGGAAACAGATTAGACGGAGTACAGGTACAGGTACAGTGCAACTGTTTATCTCCAAGTGGGAGATTGTTAGGATTGTGGAGCTAAAAGCTTCACTGATGCAAACAGGAGAGGAGGTTGCTGAAGGTTGCTGAGTTGCAGAAGAAGTTGGGGTCGGTCTGATCAGCCGACGTCGGCGGAAGAGCATAGAGAAGCAACCGACGTCGGTCACCTCCAGGCAGACAGGGACCGACGTCGGTCGCCTGTGTGGTTCGACTGCGAGCTAATTACGGGCAGTTAGCTAACGAACCAAGTGTTTGCATGATGAGCGCTAATTTTAGACTCATAGCTGCGGATCTAATTATTGTAATTAGATGTCTAATCATTGTTTGGATGAGATCTATATAATAGACTCATGGTTGTATTGGAAAAGTGTGCTAGGGAGTAAGAGAGCATAATTATAAGCTCCTTCTGTGTGTGAGGTAGAGCAATGGTGCGTTCCTCCTAGTGCCACAGTACCAGGTGTGTTGGTGCTGGATTGGAGAGCCAGCTGGGTTCTTCAAGAGTGTAGGATCTTGGTCACAGTTGCATGGCCTATATAGGAAATCTACATGGTAAGTAAGATCGTTGATCTGCAGGTGTATGTGTGTGCAAGGTCGAGGTTCACAGGTGAGCAGAACCATTGTTTGATTTGCAGGTGTGCAAGGTCATACAGACAGCAACACAACAGGGAGCAGTATCAGGCAGGATCTACTTGGAGTACAGGTGTGTACTCGGATAGAGCAAGAGGAAGGCAAGTGAGTTCCTTCCATAAGTACGGTCTGTTGAATTGCAGGTTGTTGCAGATTCATGGGAGATCTACTTGAAGTACCTTGAGTACTTGTGGAGCACGTGGAGTGCTTGTGGAGTGCGTGGAGCACTTGTGGTGTGCGTGGAGCACGGGAGGTGAACACCAACTCTGTATTTGAGTTGGGTGTTGGGACCTGTGAGAGGGAGAGCTTTGGGGAGAAGAATTACTGTTCACTTGAGGTGTGGGAAACCTCTGTAAGGTGGTGGAGAAGAAGTGGCATCTTCTTTATTGTATTCTTTTCTGTATAAAGTGTTAATACAAGTTGTGTATTGTCTCTCATATCATGTGTTATTCTGAATTCTAGTTACTTGGTGAATCTGGTTAATTTCCGCATATTAAGTTGCTTGGTTTGGTAATCAAATTGTGTGCTTCCGGTTTATATATCTCCCAACAAAAAATGCAAATGCAGACAAGCGATTTTGCCAAAACAATTAGGCAAAATGCTAGCGGTTAGAGCTATACTGTGACTGTCAGAGGCAAAATCGTGACTTGAAATCAAAACCATGATTGCCTAGAAGTGATTTTGAAAACTATGCAAAAACCAAGATATTTACAAATTTTATAGAGACTAAATGGAATTTGTGAGATGTTAGGTTATGATTTTATCAGAATTTATAGGAGTTTATATTACTAAACAAGGATTAAATAAAGATTGTTTCAAAATTGCAATTGGCGAGTTGCGATTTTGCAAAACATCAAATTTCAATTGGATCTTGCAAAACACACATTAGATATAGAGACAACCATCTACAAAAACAGTAAGAGATATGTACAGAGAGAAGACAAAACAACTTATAGATTAGAAACTTTATAAATCTAGCGCTAGACAAAATCGCAATTAAGTATGTCAAAATCGCTACTATAAATCAAAATTGCAACTAGCTAAAAGCAATTTTGCTTGAAGGTTTGAGATATTATGATTTCAGTTTGACAAAATTATTGCTTGTTTTCGGCAACCAACCAGGGTAGCAGAGAGTAAAACATTATAGAAAAACCAGATTATAATGTCTAACAAACTAACTAGAGGCAGTTCTATTTTAAATGCAAAATCGCAACTACAATAATCAAAATCATAGATGTAATTCAAAATCGCAACTAGTAAAAGGTGATATTGCAATATTGCAACTAGCAATAAGCGATTTTGCAATATTGCAACTACTAAGAGGCAATTTTGCACTAATCAGACCACTGGTCAAACGACTAGCAGTTAATATGACAGTTAAAGGCAAAATCGCAACTGTCGAGTTCAAGCTTGCAACTGATAGTTTCATAATCGCCCTTTGTAGAGCATAGCCCCTTATAGCCTAGAAAATGAGATGTTTGAAATTTTGAGCCCAAATTTGCCTTCAATATGACCTACAAGCTGAATTCACACACTTTACAAACACAAGGTCATTGCAAAAGGAGGGCTCCCACTGTGGTTGCCAAATGTAAGATGAAAATTTTGAGCAATAAGATTTGGTATGCAAATTATACGCTAAAATCTACTCAAAACACTAATCCTCATTTTTGAAACAAAGAAGACCACAATGCAAATAAAAATGAATTCAAAATAGAATTATACCAACATCATGACCTCTTAGACCCAATCTTGCTCCAAATTTGACTTATGCTTGATTGCTCACTCTTGATTGAATGGATTTGCTTGAAAGACTCAGATTATTGGGAGAGCATGTGATTGGCTTGACAATGGACTAAGATGATAGTTTGATAGATTTAGTTGATAGAAGATTTTAGCATGAAGGATCATGGATTTTCTAGTTCGATTCAATGGAGGATGAGCTGGTTATTTATAGAGAGGGAGGAAGGAAGATCAATGGCCAGAATTCAAAGTTGAGTGTAGGAAGATCAATGGTGGAGAATTATTCAAGGAATTAACAATTCCGTGGATGATTATAGAGGAGGGAATGTTCCAGAGGTAGAAGCCTCTAGAGTCTTTGTGGATGTTTAATCATGATTAGTGGGTGATTGGTCATATGATTAAGGGGTTCTAGAGAGTCAAGGGGTGTAAGAGAGGCTACTCATAGGCTAGGGTAGGTGGGAGGGATTTTTAAATTCTCAAATATTGGATAAATAGGGTTAGTCGATAATGGGGAATTAGGTGAATTAATTAGGTTATAAGGTTATTATGTGACATGAAGAATGAAGAGGGGGTATTAGACCAAATGGCTAGAAGGGGATTAATAAGACGAATTAGACAAAATAAGGTGAGATAGAAGATTATTGGATGAAATTAGCGACAGAGGGAAGCGAGCAAATTTAGATGCATACATTAACAATTATTCTACATAATTGTATAACATCTATAGAAATATGATAACAACAATGAACCAAATCATATAAAACAAATTAAACCCTAATTGCACAAAAACCAAACATTATTAATTATGCGTTGCGACGTTAATCGCCAACATGAGCCTTCAATCTTGGCACGGGAAAAATGGGATTTTACAAGTGAGGAGTTTTTTCGTAAGAGTAGCCAAATGATCACTTCTATATTTTTCCATTACTTGAGATTCCAGATCTTCAGCCATATGACCGATTTGGTACCATATATCTCCAAAAGACTTTGATATGCTTGAGCATTGACCAAATGATTCTTTTCTTCAACAAAGAAGATCAAGTTTGTGATTTAACAACAAATGGCGAGCCCCTAACTCCCTTTGCAAAACAATCACCTCTATGGGGTACTCATCTATGTATTTGTGGAAAATCGTCAAATTCCACTTGAAGTGGCATAAAGTTGGATTATCATGATCAGCTTGTGTGGAGCTAATTCAGGAATAGAGGCACGACAGCTGTTTCCCTTCTACTTATCATCCTAGAAACTTGCAAAGTCCCCCTTATTTATTGGCCTTTCTAGTTTAGACGTGAACAGTTGAAGACCACTTGGATATGCTGCCATGCAACAAAGCCATGCCTAGCTTAGTTTTTGGAGGAAGATGATAAAATCCCAGACTCATAAAAATATTTTTACCTTATTATTGTGCAGCAGAGAAACTTGGCCCATCTTTAGAGTCCAAGCCAACTTCATTGCTAAAGCCTAATTGAAGAAACCTAAGTTTTTGAGATTTAGGCATCTGTTCGCATTGGGTTGTATTATTTGAGTTCATGACACAAGTTGATCCCCAATGTAACAGTTCAGTTATCTTCAGTTGAATTCAGTCATATTCCATTGCCATTCAAACAAAAAAATTCAAACCATTGATACACACCTTTGAAAGGTAAATACTAAGAAAACAAGAACCAACATGAAGAACAACACAACAGGGGAGTAGAGCTGGGGAATGACTCCATAGAGGCTGTGAGGATGGACTGAACCCTGATGGACCCCTGTGGCCTCCTCACTTGAAGAAACAATCATATGAGACAAATTTGGCACCTGCTGAATTCTCCTGATGAATTTAGACCCTCCTGATTTTGTCAAAATCAGCAGATTCCAAACAGCCGAATTCTGACCTTGCTGATTTCCCCAATAACGAAAAACCAGGAGAACAAACAGCTTAGAAAGGAATCACCATCGACCCACATTTCAACTATTTAGGTGGACTGGCATTTCAGGTCTTCTGCATCGGTTTAGTGATCTAATATGTATGCATTGTGTTTATGCAGTGACATCTACAGTTGTTGTAGCCACCGTGACTGAGTATAGAAAGTGTTGTGTTTGTTTGAGTGCATTGCAGATTAAAGCTTGCATACGAAACATCGTAGAGGTGCTGTATGATATCCCACAGTATTCGAGGTGGCTCCAAAGAAGAGCTTGGCTTGTAATCTTGCTAAATTCAGTTCACATAAGGAGCCACAGCCCCAATATGCTGGAGTTTTCACCCCTAGTGGGTTTCTTAGGTTATACCTTGTGTCTTTCATGTTGTGTGATGACATTTTTGTCCTTCCCTTGCTCAAGTGTTCATTTACCTTCTTGTGTCTTTATCCGAAGCACTTTGGCAATCACTTCAGTTCTATGTACAAGCTGGTGTTCGAGTATAGAACTTAATTACAGTAGTATATTAAAATAAAACCAATCATATACAAGTAAAGATCTGTGTTAATGATTTAAAGGTTGGTATAACCAACGTAATTACAGATCACTATATTTGAAATTGTGCCCATGTCCATGACAAATAAAGTTTACTAAATACAAGTAATGTCTTTCTCAACTCTTTTGGAGAGAGGCAGCATTGAGAGTAAGTATAGCACGATGTTCTGTGGTCATGAAGCAAGAAATGCAGCGTCAAGGGTTTGTTTCAGATTTTAATGGCACACAATGTGTTTCATATTGACGTCATTGGTTTGTCAGACCCCCATGGTGGTTTTTACTACCAGATTTGGATTTGCAACGACCTCTGCATCACGTTCATTTCAATGTCTTTTGTGGGTCATTTCGGGCCTATTTGCTGTTTTTGTCATTTTTTTTGTTTCTGAGCCATATTTGGTGGTTGTGGAGCATTTTTGGTTGTTACAATACTATTTCAGACTGTTGCAGTGATTTGAAATGGATCACCCTGTAATATGTAACCCTTCACTATTTGCGTTCTATGTTCATGTAATTGCATCAAATGGTTTGGACGATCCTTAAGTCATCTAAACTACATATATGCACTCAGTCCGAGACAATAAAATGACCAAGACATGTACATGCGATTGGATTGAGTAGAAGGATGAAAAAATTAAAAAACTAGGAGGTAAGTTTGAACCCCAAAAGAACCATTTAACCTTCTCTATTTTTTTCTAAAACAGATACAGTGATGGATTCGTGGTGGCACAACCTTTCACCCATGCATCCATGGAAGATTTGGTCATGATCGAACCTGGCCATGTAACAACAGAAAACAAAGATGGATTCGGTGTGATGCGAACCCACCACTATGACATCATGTGTTTATATTTGAACCCATCCCAATTAAGACAAAAGACATGCCAATTGCTCATAATGGAAGTTGAATCAATTGGAAACATTTTTGTTGAGGTGGTTCAGGTTTTGGAGTCTTCATCATCTGTTTACAACATGTTTTAGGTTAAGAAAATCTTGGAGGATGTTGAAACGTTGTCTAGATTTGAGCTATGAATTTGACAAAGGGTAGGAGGGTTTTTGCAGAGAAAGCATAGAGAATTGAATGTAGAGAAAGCATAGAATGATGGAGGCTAAATAAACAAGATGTGTTGTTGTAGGAGCCAATGGCCTTTTTAGATTGTAACCTTGCAAATTTGGTGATAGTGGAAGGAGGGACAACCCCACTTTCTGGAGTTTTTACCCACACTGTGTTTCTCTAGGTTGAATTCCTGTGTTGAACTGTGTATTTGTGGTTATGATCTTTGATGATTAACGTTCAATTCTTCATTTCCTCATTAAAAAATTGGAGTATGGACAACTCTATGAAAATTCACACATAATTAGTTGAAATGAGTCATGGACCAAGGTAGACTCCTTGTTCATGAGTTAGACACAGTTATAGCTAGGCTAATTATGGATCATGCAGAGTTGTTTTCTCTTAAAGATGTGCATCTTATATGTATGTTTGTATGAATGTACTTATGATGTATGCATGTATGCAAATATGAAAAGTTTGATGCAATGTCTGCGAATCTCGTCTCCCATTATGATTTTGTTGCCCTCATGTTTCCTGTTTTTGGAAACATAGGCCTGCAACATTGATTAGATCAATTGAATTCTCATTATCAGTGTTAACCATTTAGTTGTTTAAAGACCAGGTCTATTTTTGATATTCTAGATGTGCTTCCTTCAAAGGATGACAAAGAGAGATGAGGTGCAAAGAGAAGCCCAAATATTTTGCAAGTAGATGGGCCTCCTTGAAATTAATAATTCTTAGGACAGGATGCCTTGTTTGAATGATAGTGTGGAAAAAATATACTTGGGACTTATCAATATTTGTCTGCGGTCCAAAAGCAACTTGGTAGATGTTGAAAATTACCTTAGTTTCTTATCTTTTGAGTGATCAAAGTAGAGAAGTATTGGGCAACATGTGATTGCAACCTTTGCTCATGATGATAAACTTGGAATGTCAGAGGAGATCACCTTGTCTTAAGCATCTCGAAGACAGGAATGGTTAACCGGTTACCGCATTATTGGATTTTGAGAAGGTTAAAATAGCAATGTAAGTGGTTATGTAGTATATAAACTCAATGCTAAAAACGAAAAGTCCCAAGAATGAGAAGAATATAACCCCAATTATACCAATCAAAGGCCTTGGACATATCCAATTTTTAAATAACCCTGGCATTTTCTCTTTTTTAAAAGTGGATTATTTTCTCTACAACAATCATGTTTTTAGTGATTTGGTGACCCTTAATGAATGCAGATGGCATTGGAGAGACCACCTTATTCAATAGCATTTGGATCCTCCGAGCACTAATCTTGGAGATGACTTTATATGTTATGTTACTTAGAGATATGGGGTGGAAAGCATCTAAGGCGTTGGCATCAAGTTTCTTTGGAAGGTAATTGTATTGATGCATTTTTAACATTTAAAAAAAAGAGTTTCCTAGATTCTTCAACCATGTCCAATGAGTCCTTCATGAACACCTCCCAAAGTTCTTGGAAAATTTGGGAAGGAACCCATCTAGGCCTGAGGCCTTGTCTCGAGTAAATGAGAAACTGTATCTTTGAGATCTTCAGATACAGGTTCAGTGGGAATTTAGGCGAATTTTTAAGATTGAGCTAGAGTCCTATTAGCTTTCTCTTCACTTAATAAGAGTTGGAAGAAATCGGAGGCCACAAAGGGAATCTTTTCAGTGTTCTTGATGACCTTCCCACCTAGAAGTTGGATCTTTTGAACTACATTAAGAATTTGGTGTTTGCATCACCTTCTTTGATCTAGATAGCCTGGAATTCTAACACCAAAACACTTATTCCTTATTTTGCAGTCTGGAATAACTAGTGATCAGCTGCTGTTCTTGCTTTTCTATATCTTGATTGAATTTTTAATCCTGACTTGACCTTGAAGGTCAAGTTCACCTTTGATCTCTGTTGTTTGATGAAATATATATCTGAACACTCCTGTCCTGATCTTTGAGCATTTGTTTGACAAATCAAAGCTTCCCGAAAAGTTTGTACATAGCATGGCCCCAAATGAAGGAACCCTTCTCCCACTACTTTTGAGTTCTGACAACAATTTAAGGATGGGATAGTCACATATTTTCAACTTTATAAGGAGGGGTGTGTAATACAATGATTTGGCTGAATATAGAGTTGGATGGGCCAATGGTCTAAACGAGTAGTGTTATGGATATAAGCATAGATTTTTCACTAGTGTTTCACCTACAACTTTGCACCATATTTACTGGCTTTGTGAAAAGTCTATATGAATGAGTGAGGTTTTCAACGACATTGTGAAGATCAGCCACTCTGGGGTTGAATGGACAGCCCCCTTCTTTTCATCTTGCTGATTTGATGATAGTAATATGCCCACCCAACATGATCAAACTTTGGCTCATTGTTTCTAACCATGCTGAGATACACTGGATGGACGACTCTCTTAACTTGCCATAGAAGTGAATATATATTGAAGCTACAAAGAATTCCTATGAAATTCAAGGAGTTGAAAGAAGCGAACAATGTTAGAATGCAAACTACATGATTTTATTTATTTCAAGAAAGCTTACATCAAGCAAATGCTCTGTTACATTGTTCTTTTACACAACTTTAATAAGTTTTTCTAACATACCGAACTCAACCACTTACAGGCCCAACTACCTGAACCAACCTTATTTACTAATACAAACATTTAATTACTTTCTAATTCTAAAGTGAATCTACTAGCTCTAAAGGGGACGTCTTACACATGAGATGCATGCCTCAAACTAACAACACCTAACCACTAACAAAATAAGATTTGGATTAGAAGACCCAACAAACGCTCCTTGATACAAAGGGGACCAAAAGATGATCCAGAGCGAATGATTGTGAAGTTATCCAACACCTCCTATGCAACCTATCAATTGCCCCTCTGTACATCTATCATTGATCAACAAGTGTTGACACATCTATTGTAACCACATCTTGACCACCTGTGCCCTGTGCCCTATGTCAATACTTGATACACTGACATCATCATGAGAGTACCCATCCCCTTTGATCATCCATATCTTTATTGTAGTATGATCATCATCATGGGGATACTCAACCACATCGATCCTTTACTTGATGATAATTTCGTACCTCTGTATGGCACAACTTACTTGATGCCCAACAATTATGACCACAGTGCAAACACTAATGGTTCTTACAACCCTTATCAACATGTACAATGACCTGAAGACTAATAACAAACTAAAACAATTTTTTCTCCCATATTAGATGAGAGGTGAAAAGTCTATGCAACAAAAATGCTACCAAATAACAAGTATGCTTTTCATCAATAATATCAATCAAGAAAAACCAAAATTTGGATAGAAAAATATGAAACTCCTATCATTTATCAAAAAATGCTACTACAAGAACCCGATCTAAGAGCTAGTAGCGAATTCAAAATGAGTGTTTGCAAGGTTCTGTCTGCTAGAACGAACATGAGGGACCTGTAAACCCCAAAATGCAACTTGTTTGTCTTCGATAGTACCGGTAGTGGGAAAGCGTAGTGTTACATTCATGGTTTCCTCATAAACATTGCCCATTTTCAAACTTAGAATAATAATAGGATACTAGATGCAACCGAAAATGCACACTTTATACATTTTTAACTCCTTGTTTCTTCGTTTTTAATACATTTTCCTTCAAAAATAGGAGAGACTTCTAAATCACAACCTAACTCTTTTGATGTACTTAGAATGTTCAAAAACCTACAAAATGAGTAGTCATATGACTGCCTTCATGCAAAAACTCAAAATGACAAAAAATACATTCATAGGAAATATGCATAAAAAATGACATGATTTGACAATTCGGTTTTGCATTGGCTTTGCACTTTGCAAGTTTGGGCTTTTTGACCTCTAGGTGAGCATTAACTTATCATTTGACAACTACCACTTCTTCTATGCAAGCACTTGACATATAAAGGCTAAAACTAGTAGATAACTCAACTTTGAATGTTCATGTTGTTGAGAAATTCTGCAACAAGATTAATTATTTCTCAAGCTTTATTTTGCTTGGGAAAAATAGTCCTCTTAGCTAAAAGCATAATTCTCTAGGCTATAAGAACTTTTTAAATGTTTTAGAGCTAAATATTTATTTAATTAGCCACTCATTTAAATAAAAAGCTTATGTATTAAAATAAACCTAGCTAAAAGAGAAGAAACTACGGGTACATAAGTTAAAATCTTTTCTTTTGTTTAAAAAGAGAGCACATAAGCAAGCTAAGCTTTATATAAAAGCTTTGAAATTTAAAAAGAGCACCCATGGGTAGTTAAAAGGCTCGCCAGAAACCTTTTTTTTTAAATATTCAAAAGAAAACTTCCTTGTATTTAATATTCAGAAATGAGCTAAAAGTCAAAATGAAGCTTTTACGGCAAGGCAATGTGGACATGGAAAATTTGAAAAGAAGCTGCAACAAGCAAAATCAATAGGAGCTGGACAGAGTAAGGACAAATGAAAGATTTTTATTAAAATATCTTCTACTTTTAGTACTTGGCCGCAGGGAATTCAATTCCTCTTCTCCTCTTATTTTTCTTTCTCATTCTTTAATGTGCATAGCTCCCCCATTTAAATTTTTTTTGGGTTGTTGGCTCTTTCTTGGATCCACTGGGCCTCAATTTATTTCATGTATAGAAGAAAAACACTTGTATGGCATATTTGTAGTTGTGCATAATTTGAGTAAGATAAAAGCTTTTGTGGTTCTACCTTGTCTACCCTTTGTCATGTCCTCCTTTCTGGCATAAGCACAGACATGACCTTTGGCCTAGTTCTCTTGGTGATTTCCCTAGGCTAAGGGAATAAAGGGGGAAAAAGGGAAACATTGGTTATACTTTTAAGTTATAAAAGATACCTTTTTGATATATCTTTTTATTTTATAACTTAAAAAGGTAACTTGTAAGGGTTAGCTTAACCCTTAATGGAGAGAAGGGAAAAGATCTTTTAAGACCACCTTAACCCTCCCTCCAAGTGGAGCACCCCTTTTAGGGGAGAATTTGTGCAAAATATAGTATAAAAGGTATGATGATTAGTTGAAAGATTACCATAAATTTATGATAGTTGATTTTGAGGCTAACACACGAAACGTTTGGCTAAGAGACTTGAAAACGAAAACCTTCAAGGACACAAGGGTTTGGGGATGAAAATCTCCACTCCTATTGAGGGCAACACTACTTTCAGGGGCTGTAATTGCATTTCAGATTCAATAATTTAGTGATTTGACCCTCTTCTAGGGATGCGAATTGCATTGATGAGTGTGACTATTGGTTGTGGTGCTTTGGCTTGTTGTTGGGAGCCATTCACAAGGGTTTGAGTAGGGTACAAGGGCAGTGCTTGGTTGGGAAGTGTGGCGACTTCCATATGGATGGTAGCGACTAGGGTTGGAGGCAGAAAATTGGGCAGCGATTGGGGTGAAGGGCTGTGCTATTTTTTTAGTGGCAGCGTTCTGCTATTTAAAGTTGGGCGACCCACCTGTTGGGTCTAATTTTGCATTTGGGAGGGCTAATTCATGTCGAATTTGCTATATAAGGGTTTGAATAATAGTCTACTATTTTATTTGGAATTTTCCAACCTATATTTACATGTTAAAAATCATATTTGAAGAGGTTTTGGTGGCTGTAATTATTCAGGATTTTTGGGCAATTTTTAATGGTAAAAAATTGCAATTTGTGCCCGAGTTTCATATTTTCAGAATTCTGAAATTTCCTTAGAGTTTGATAAAAAATCAGAAATTTCTTTTTTTGTGTTAGGGTTTGTTCGAAAACCCAGCTTTTAGCCCTAAAAGGGATATTTCACCCTTTGGCTTTCTTCTTGCTGTGACAACTCCATTCTCACATTTGAGTTGCTTCTTACTTCCTACATTTGCTTATACATTGTGTTTCAATCTATCTAGCATGTTCATAAATTTTTTATGCCATACTCAGGTAGAGGAGGAGCTCAATGCCACCCATTTCCATCTTGGCACGTCATCACTCCTTTTATTTTCTTGTTTCTTTCTTCCCTTTTCCCTTGCAAGTGTTAAAGTAGAAGCTAGTCTAAGTAGATTAGCACTAGGATAGGAAACAAAGCCATTTGTCTTTGGAGGTTTTTCGACAAGGAGTAGTCCCACACCAAGTAGAACTTCCCATGATGTGACTGAAATGCGAGCTACATTCAATTGAACATTTCAGACCATTAAAACATGTTTCATTTCCAAATAAACTAACTGATAGTTAAGCCTAAGTTGAACCTTAGAATTTTAAGTTTTCAATGACTTCACATCAATATTTGACTACAGTTCTACTTGAGATGTCATTTGCAACAATATTTATTTAACCAAACATTGGTCTAGCCTGCAATACACAAATTTTTTTCCGCAGTCATTATACGGCAATGAAAAGATTAGGCAAGACTCAATTACCCGATAGCAATGGATTTCCAACAAATTTTACTCCTCTATGGGTGGGCTCCACAAAGCCAAAATTAACATTGATTTAAAAAATAAACATTGCAAACAAACCGAAAATATTAAATATGCAATGCTACAGCACCATACGACACATAGGCAGGGAAATATAGTGCCATTGTCAAATGATTATGTTTTATCTAAGCTTTGGCTGAAATTTGCAATCCCCACACAATATTCTTATGCCTTTTACACCCTTTCTTATGGAAAAATGCCTTTGTTGGTATTAATCATGCCACAACAAGGAATCTCATGCTTCAACAGTCCAAAACAACGCTCTAATGAAAAAAAAGAACTTCATCATACCAAAAACTCCCCAGGCAGCATAACAAACGGCTTCAATAGTCTTCCAGTGCTCTAGGAACAATCTAACACTCCTTTAACACTCTTTCAGAGATATTCATGATCAAACAAACTTTTTGTATGTATGTTTTTTTTCAAGCAATCATCGACTTCAATTAATTTTTCAGAGGCAAATATATTGAATTTTCTCTTAATTTTGTTCTCATCAATTTTTTTAATTCTAAATTTGTTCTTAATTTATCATTCAATGCCTTTCTAACAAAAACATATGTGCAAAGTAATTCTCCAACATCTTCCTTTCGGGGGGAAGGGGGGCTGGGCATGGGGAAAGGCAGGGAGGAACATTCAAAACTAAATAAGCAAAATGTACAACTTGCTTTTACCAGGCTCTCCATATGCTCCTTTTCATGTAAAAGCTTCTTCATTCTTCTCATGACCCATTCTAATTGCATCTCTGATACCAATGTTAAAATGCAAACTACACGATTTAATTTATTTCAAGAAAGCTTACACTATATCAAATATTCGGTTACATTGTTGTTTTACACAAGCTTTAATAAGATTTTTTAATATACCAAACTCAACTGCTTATGGACCCAACTACCCGAACAACCTAAGTTACTAATATTAACATTTAATTTCTTTCCAATTCTAAAGTGAATCTACTAACTCTAAAGGGGGTGTCTCACACATGAGATACATGCCCTGAACTAACAACACCTAACCACTAACAAAATAAGATTTGGATCACAAGACCCAATAGACAAATCCAAGGGATGAGATTGGAAAGATTGTAGTTGAGCGAAAACCTTTTGGGATCATAGAGGATGTTTGCTTTGCGCCCATGCCCTCCCCCCCCCCCACACACACAACATTGAATCCTATACACAGCTTTAATTTCTAGGAGGAAATGGCCATTTCAAAGAAATCAACATTGTTTATTCTGGTTTCTTGTAAAAGAAAAAGATCAGATCTGAAGGGTTTGAGATTATCCCTAAGAAACTTGTGTTTGACAGCCCTAGTGCCTCTAATATTCGAATATATTAGTTTCATACAGGGAGGGAGTGCTTTGTGTGGCCAAAGACCTGCTGCATGTTAGTTCTCCTCTCCTTCTAGACATTCTTGTTTTGCCAACAGAAAATTATCTAGTGTTCCACGTGGATGTTTCCCTCGTTCTCTAGGTTTGTTCCGGATGTTTTGGGGATGGAGGGACATAGAGGGTACGCCCCCCCTGTGTCCCCATTTTCTGACAATTTTTTTATGATGTACATGAGATGTTTTGGAATTGTTTTGGTGTCCAAGGGATGTTTCTTAGTTTGGGGGAAACTTGGGGATGTCTTGACATCCTTGGGATATCGCGGGACATCCCCAATTTGCTGAAAACGTTCTAGGGATGTCCTGGCATCCCCTACGTCAATAGTAGTTTAAGAAAAAAAACAAAAAACATATTCATAATTAATAAAAGAGAGGTTTGTGAGAAGTCAATATCAATGAGTGAGGTTTGTGAGAAGTCAATATTAATGAGTGAGGTTTTTAATGAAATTGTGAAGAAGATCAGCCATTCTAGGCTTGAATGGACACCTCCCTTCTTTTCATTTGCTTATTTGAAGTAATAAAGTCCCCACCCAACAGGATCGAACTTTGGCTCACTATTTCTAACCTTGCAGAGATACATTGGATGGTTGGTTCTCTTATTTTGCTATGCAAGTGAATATATCCTAAAACTATGAAGAAATTCTTATGAAACTCCAAGGAGTTGAAAGAAGCAGACAAATCATAGGGATGATATTGGTAAGAGTGGGGTGAAAACCTCTTGGGGTCCTAGAGTATGGTAGCCCTCCCCAGATTTTTATATATGGCATTGACTCCAATACAGAATCTGGATTCCCAAGACGGTATGGCCATTTTAGAAAAATCATCATCGTTTGTTCGGCTTTCTTACAAAAGAAAAAAAAACAGATCTAAGGATTTAATATTATCCCTAAGAAACTTGTGTTTTGACAGCTCTAGCACCTCTAATATTCCAATACATCGTAGAGAGAGGGAGTGTTTTGTGTGGCCAAGGCCCTGCTACATGTTAGTTCTCTCCTCTTTTGGACATTCTTCCTTTGCCAACTTAGAATCATCTCGTGTTCTACGGGGATGCATCCCCTATTCTTTGAGTCCATTTCGGACTTTTCAGGGATGGAGGGATGCAGAGGATATGTCCCCGTTTTTATGGCATTTTTTAATCACGTCCTTGAGATTTTTCCGATTTTTTTTGGTGTCCACTAGATGTTTCCTATTTGAGGGATGTCCCCGGGATATCAAAGGACATCCCCAATTTGCTGAAAACATTCGAGGGACGTTCTAACCTTCCCCACGTCAATATTTGTTTTAAAAAATAAAAAGCATATTCATAATAAAAAAAAGGAGTGAAGTTTGTGAGAAGTCTATATCAACGAGTGATGTTTTCAATGAAATTGTGAAGATGATCAACCATTTTGGGGTTGAATGGACATCTCCCTCCTTTTCATTTGCTGATTTGATGATAATAAAATCTCTGTCCAACATTATCAAACTTTGGCTCTCTGTTTCTAACCATGCTGAGATACATTGGATTGACGGTTCTCTTAACTTGCCATACAAGTGAGTATGTACTGAAGCTATGAAGAAATTCCTATGAAATTCAAAGGAGTCAAAAGAAGCAGACAAATCTCATGGACGAGATTGGGAAGAGTGGAGTGAAAACCTCTTGGGGTCCTAGAGTATGGCCGTGCCCCCAGACACACACACACACACACACCCATACAAGATCAGATATGAAGGATTTAAATAATCCCCACGAAACTTATGTTTTGACAGACCTAGTGCCTCTCTCTCTCTCTCTATATATATATATATACAAGATCAGATATGAAGGATTTAATAGTATTCCTAAGAAACTCGTGTTTTGACAGACCTAGTGCCTCTCTCTCTCTCTATATATATATACAAGATCAGATATGAAGGATTTGATATTATCCCTAAGAAACTTATGTTTTTACAGACCTGGTTGCTTTAATATTTCAATACATCAGTTTCATATAAAGAGAGTGTGTTTTGTGTGGCCAAGGGCCTAGTGCAGTGTTAGTACTCTCCCCGTCTGGACATTCTTACTTTGTCAACTGAGATTTTCTATTTTTTCTATTTTTTCTCAAATTTCGTTGCCATTGTAAGCAGCAGATCAGATTGGATGGAAACTTTGGACTCTCCTTTATGAATCCTAAAATGTGTTCTGGGATAAAGCAGAAAAGACATGCCCAAAAGTACAAGCTCCATATCTTGAGATTCCTTCTGTTTGGCTGGGACTGAAATCAGCCTCTGCTCATTCCTGGAGGCAGTACAGGGTTCTGAGTTATCTGAACATCATTCTGATTTCCAGAAATACTATCTTCTGGTGGAGATCCAATGAGACTTGCATGGGAATTGGTTTAGTATCCCGCTGTCAAATTCTCCATACATAGTTAAGCAACAATGAGGGACAAAGGAGACCCCACTGTGATGTTCCCTGTCTGTTCATATACTTCTCCCTTGAAGCTGAAAAATATGGATCTTAAGCACTTACCCACAAATTTGGTGATTTTTTTATCTGTAAAGTTATTGTCAACCTCAATGGCTTCATCAATTGTAATCTTTGTAAGTAACAACACCACATTAAACTCACAAATATGTCGTTATTGTCTATTTTGAGGTTCTCAATTATGCTAACAAAGAAAATTGAATGTTTTACTGTTAACCATCAAAGCTTTTAGCTTCTTGGCCAAATAACCAGCAAGGTTGTATGATGGTGATTCCCTGTGTTTACTATAGGTCTCAGAGGAACTCCCTTCTTGGTGAATTTTGGGTAAGCAACATATTCTTGAGATTACAGGCACAACTTCATAATGGATTTTGTTACTTCCCATACCACCTTGCTTATTGGGTTCCCGTTAAACTACTAGTGTGAGGACTGGCATATGACCATCATCAAACTTATTTTGGTATCCTCAATAAGTGTCATTTGATGTTTTAACTCATAGTAGCAGAATGTGCGATTTAAACGCGATTAATTGACAACCTCAATGGCTTCATCAACTGTAATCTTTGTAAGTAACAACACCACATTAAACTCACAAATATGTCATTGTCTATTTTGAGGTTCTCAATTATGCTAACAAAGAAAATTGAATGTTTTACTGTTAACCATCAAAGCTTTTAGCTTCTTGGCCAAATAACCAGCAAGGTTGTATGATGGTGATTCCCTGTGTTTACTATAGGTCTCAGAGGAACTCCCTTCTTGGTGAATTTTGGGTAAGCAACATATTCTTGAGATTACAGGCACAACTTCATAATGGATTTTGTTACTTCCCATACCACCTTGCTTATTGGGTTCCCGTTAAACTACTAGTGTGAGGACTGGCATATGACCATCATCAAACTTATTTTGGTATCCTCAATAAGTGTCATTTGATGTTTTAACTCATAGTAGCAGAATGTGCGATTTAAACGCGATTAATTGACAACCTCAATGGCTTCATCAACTGTAATCTTTGTAAGTAACAACACCACATTAAACTCACAAATATGTCATTGTCTATTTTGAGGTTCTCAATTATGCTAACAAAGAAAATTGAATGTTTTACCGTTAACCACCAAAGCTTTTAGCTTCTTGGCCAAATAACTAGCAAGGTTGTATGATGGTGATTTCCTGTGTTTACTACAGGTCTCAGAGGAACTCCCTTCTTGGTGGATTTTGGGTAAGCAACATATTCTCAAGATTACGGGCACAACTTCATAATGGATTTTGTTACTTCCCATACTACCTTGCTTATTGGGTTCCCATTAAACTACTAGTGCATCAAACTTATTATGATACGTCATTTGATGTTTAACTCATAGTAGTAGAACGTGCGATTTAAATGCGATTAATTCTTATACTTGGCCCAAAATGCTTTTTTCAGCTTGGTTTTTTGGCCTTTTTTTCAACAAATCATTTGCAAAGCCTCGCATGACGGGGCAATTTGAAATGTTGTGTATAGTTTAAAAAAATGCAAATACACCCAAAACTTAAAAAAAACTAAACGTAACCTGAACCAATAACCCTAACCCTTCTTAGTGGTAGATGTTATTTTTGACTTTCATTTGAACATATTTAATATTTTTAGTTGTGAAAAATGGTGGAAATATTTCTCATTATAACTCCCTGATAATCTACCTTTGGATTAGTATCTCATGGACCAAATACAAGCAAGGTAAACATTCATGCCTTCTTTAGGTCTTGCACTACACATGGTGTGCATACCACGTTAGAGAGTATAGGTTGGAAAAATATTGTTCTCAAGTAGGCAAAGAAGGCAATCTCCAAATTTTGTTACAATTCTAGCTTGTAATTTAATGTGCCAGATCTCCATACTGGGAAAGTATGGTGGATGCAATCACAGTTGTAGGTTTTGGGTTCACTACCCCATCATATGAGGCTTTGCACACTGATTAATTGAAGGGTGTTGTACAAGATATGAGCGATGTTTTTGCAAAACATCATAAGGAATGACAAAAATCAAGGTGCACTATAATGTTAGATGGATGGGCATATTAAGCCGCACACTCATCAACTTCTTTGTGTCATGTGACATTGGCACACTTTTTCTTAAGAGTGTCAATGAATATGAGATGATAAAATAGGGCAAGATACTCTTATCTATTTGATGAGGTTGTGATTGAGGTGGGGCCATAAAATGTGGTCCAATTTATTATAAATAATGTTATTTGTGTGGGTGTTAAGAAGCTTCTTATGGACAAATATGGAACTATGTTTTGGACTCCATATATGGCACATTGACTTGATTTGACCTTGAATGACATAAGCAAAATTTCATAAGTGAAAGAGATTTTGCAAAAATCCTACACAAGAGTGCTTAATATAATGCACACATTCGTAGATGGCAAAAAACTTCTTCAACAAAGGGTGACAATGTTTACAACCAACTTCCTTGTGTTGAAATTCTTTGCCAACGACAAATGAATTTAATACGAATGTTTATTTCAACTGAGTGGATGGAATCTTTCTTTGTGAAACATATGGAGAGCAAAATGGTGGCTGACTATGTTTTATCACTGTCTTTTTGGGAAGTGCACAAAATTATGTTATTCTCTAAGCCTCTAGTTCAAATTTTGAGACTCGTCAATGGGGTTAAACCCTCATGGGTTATCTATATGAGGCAATTGATAGGGTCAAAGACGTTAATGGCAAAAAACTTCTTCAACAAGGGGTGACAATGTTTACAACCAAATTCCTTGTGTTGAAACTCTTTGCCAACAACAAATGAATTTAATACGAATGTGCATTTCAACCGAGTGGATAGAATCTTCCTTTGTGAAACATATGGAGAGCAAAATGGTCGCTGACTATGTTTTATCACTGTCTTTTTAGGAAGAGGTACATAAAATTATGTTATTCTCTGAGCCCCTAGTTCAAATTTTGAGACTCATCGATGGGGTTAAACCCTCATGGGTTCTCTATATCAGACAATTGATAGGGCCAAAGACGCTATTTGGAGCAGAATGGAGAATAACAGGGCCAAGTACATGCCATTATAGGAGATAATTGATAAAATATGGGATTGATAGATGCCTTCTCCCCTCCATGCAGTTGGATATTTATTGAATCCAACTTTGTTCTTTAGTGGCTTATTTTGAGATGATGCGGAGGTCACAAAGGGCCTATTTAAGTGCATGAAGAGAACATTTCATAGGGATATTTTGAGGTAGCTATGGGAGAGTTTTCGATGTACAAGCAGGCAAAGAGTTTCTTCTCTAGTAAGACAACCATCACAAGGAGGAAGACCTTCAAACTAGGCAGACAATTTTTATACATATGTATGGTGAAAGCGTTAAATTTCGATAGAATTATGCATGTTACAATGTTAACAAAATTTGTCTTTGCAGCACCACGGTGAGATTTTTTTGGGAAAGAAACTGAACGCCTTTAATGGATGGCAATGCACATTTTCAACCAGGCATGCAGTTCATCTACTTGCAAATGTAGTTGGAATGTGTTTGAGCATATATATTCTAAAAAAATCAATCGACACACTCAAGAATGGATGAATGATTTGGTGTTTGTCCACCACAATATTTACCTGAAAATAAAAAATACTGGTTAAGAAATATTGCATTTTTAATTCTCAATTCATATGAAAAGTTGATTTATATTCTTTTCTAAAATATTATTCACAAAGTCACTTAACATATGCATTCTATTTGATAATGTTAGGTCTCGTTGAAGAAGATCAACCAATTGAACTTGACATGATCTATCCAAAATTCGAATGGCTTGAAAATAATGATGAGCCTATTTATGATGAAGCCGACTTTGACTTGTTGGAGAAGGTTGGATATGACACTAAAGTTGTCTCTCAAATTAGGAGAGGCTCTAACCCTAGAGTTTCAACATCTACACTTGTTGATCCCTAGTTTACTTTGTTGTTGTTGTCAATCTGGAGCTGTGCTCTGAATCGAAGACGTGCATGAAATGGCCAGTTCTCTATCCGGTTGAAACAATGGAATCTTTTCACGAGGGTGGGTGCCTCAATGGTGAGAACCTCCAGAGAAGGCTAGTTCCTGTAAGATGTATCAATGAGGATCTCTACTCTATGCTGTGGACTACCATGGAAAAGGGAGAAGGAAACTTTAAGGGGAAATCCTACCTAATAAAGGTGATACACCAAAAGATTGATCCACTCTACTTGGAACTTTGAACATTGAACAAAAGGGAAAAGAAAGACCTTCGATTTCAATCGACCACTATGCATAAATATTTCGTGAGAAGGTTCGATCCAATGACCAAAACATGAGTGAAAAAACGATGGAGAGAGGTCTGCTACAAGACACTTTGCAGCCACTTAACATCCACTTACAGCTTCAGCAAAAGACATAAAGAACACTTAACATGACCTGCATAATACGGTAAGCTAGCAACTAAGTACGAATCAGAATTTGGGAAAGAAGAGCAATGTACCACATATGCAAATTGCTGAATGCATATACACTATGTCAACACTTGAAATTTGAAAGTACAGTCCTTCTATTGATTGAAGAGGTTACACAACTCACCAATGGCAGAGTTTGGTCTTGCCAAGATTAAATTTAAGGCTGAAAAGCCATTTTATAGAGAATTACAAAAGCCAAAGATTGGCGTTGAAAAAAGAAGATGAGGATCAACTTAGATTAACTCAAGGCTGACTTTGTCTTTCAATAAAATATGTTTTCCCTTTGTCTTTGCATGAAGCTCCTTGCACTAGAGGAAGTGGACTTGTCTTTTGTTTATTGAAACGTCCACCTCTCTTTGCATGGAAATCCACGCCAATGTCAATTTTAGCTTCTTCGTGAACTGCTGGAATGTTTGAAAGCTTGAGATGATAATATCATGCATGAAATCCAACGCCAATGTCAATTTTAGAACTCTGACTTGATCCGTTGGAAGCCGAATTGGAACATTTGAAACACTGAGTTGATCGTTTGATAAGCTGAGTTGGACAAAGAGATCATTTTCCTTTGCATGGAAAACTCCTAGTAGATGTGGCGTTTAACAATTAGTCAACTCTAAATCTAGAACAGTAAACTCGACGTCCGAATTTGGAACTCCGATCGAGCTGTTGGAACGTTATGAGCTTGAGACGGACGAAAGTGCTTGCATGGAAAACTCCTTGCTGAGTGAGATAAATTCAGGTTGAATTTATTACCTGTCTATCTATTTTCTGTTTCTGTTTTTGTTTCTGTGCATGCATTGCTTTTGGGTTTATTCCCGTGGACTTATCTTTGGTCTCGCTACATTTGCCTCCAGTTTATTTCCTTGGGTCTGTCTTCGGACTTTCCTGTTATGCCTTTTCCGTGGATTTCCTTAAAGAAAATTGTCCAAAGGAATTGACCCTTGTTATTTCCCTTAGGTTTCTGTCCATGCGCTTTTTTGCGACAACTTTTTCGAAGCGATCCTTTGGACTTATGGCTCCTTACCTTTCCTTCGGCCTTTATTTCTTCTTTGCCTCGGGCTTATCTCCTTTAGATCTTTTGAAGGAATTCTTCGAACAAAATGTCCGCTTGAATTGTCCCTTATCTCTTTCCCGCGGGCTTTTGTCTTTGTTTATCCTCCGAAGTATTCCTTCGGACAAAAGTCCGAAGGAATTCCTTCAGACTTTTTCCCGAAGGATATATTCCTTTGTTATTTCCTTTGCTTTGTTGGTTTCGTACTTTTTTCTGTCGGGTTTTTTATCTTTTGGTGGACCTCTCCGAATTTCTTCAGGGTTTTTGTTTGAAGGAATTCCTTCGGACAAAAAGTCCAAAGGTATTTTCTTCTGTCTTTGCCTTTACCATCAGCTGAATGCCCTTCGGAAAATGTGCAAAGGCCCTGTCACCGACCAAGTGCCCTCCGCAAGGGCTTGTCTTTCCTCTGTGCCCTTCGGGAAAGTCGCAATGGCCCTGTCGCCGACCAAGTGTCCTCCGCAAGGGCTTGTGTCTCTCAGAAATGGCTTTTCGAAAAAATTGTAGGGCACCCGGGCTTTTTGTAGGATACCCAGGTTTTTTGCAGGGGTCCTTATTCCTTTGAATTTTCTTGTGGTTTTTTGACTTCTCTCTCGGATTTCTTCGGACAAAAAGTCCGAAGGAATTATTCCTTGGTCTTTTCTTGCTTTTGGCGGACCTTTTGGGAGGCTGCTGGTCTTTCCTTTGTAATCCTCCGAAGTATTCCTTCGGACAAAAAGTCCAAAGGATATCTTTGTTTTTTTTTCTTTACTCTTGGCTAATTTCCTGGACTTATTTCAAAGCTCATTCCTTTGGATTTCCTGCAGAGAACTTTTTCCGAAGGATAACATACCCTTCGGATTTCTTTAGTGTCCCTTCAAAATTTTGCAACGGTCCTTTGAACTTTTCCGAAGCTATGTAAAATCAAGCCTTCTTTCTTCTCGACTATATTCTTTCTTCCTTGGCTAGAGACGTGAACTTTCCGAATGGCAAGAGACAATCTGACCTGTGGAAGAATTGTCAACAACTGCCATTGGCTTCATTTTTTGTTCCTTTGTAAACTATTATAGTATGCATTTTGAAATGCAAATGTAATGCAAATTAAATAGTCTAGAAATTAATGAAAGAAAACAGTTAGCTGATTTTGATGGCGTACAATTTGATTTAACTCTCTCATAATCTGTATCTATTCTCTATGAAATTGAAATGCCTAATATGTATTTCTATGCAATGAAAATGCCTTTAAATTTAAAAAAAAAAACAATTTTTATTGACGGTTTTATGTTTTTCCGATTTTTTCCAGATTAATCACGATTTTTTGAAAAACACTTACACTTTTGAAAAAACAAATTTTTCCGCAAACATTTTTTGCTACTATGGTTTAACTAACCTTTGATTGAGATTCAAGTTCCCCAATATATGTCACCAACAAACTCCACCATATTTATCGAATGCAAAAATCAAGATCAGGTTAACTAACATTTCCTTTCGAAGATAGACTAAACATGCCCACAACCTTTATCTGGATAGATTAAGTTTTTTAATAGGTCTTAACTGCAGGTCGATCAATCAGTGTTTACATATTGGTCTTAAATGGGCCCATAATGGTTGAGCTCATATCAAGATTGGGTCAATCAGCCTTCTCTTTGGTTTCATCAAAAGAGTGTATTACCAGCAGAGAACTTATAGACGACCATAGGCCATGCATCTAGGCCTTATTTATGCATATGTTCATTATATAAGTCTCATGCATAATTAATATAGTGTAATCATTGCATAAAAATCAACAGGCATCTGTTAGAATAATGCTAGATAGTGACTTGGTCTTCATTAGCAATGCAGATATCTATCTCCACAGCATATCCTTCAATTTCACATTTGAAATGTAAACAATCCCCAAAATATGAAGAAATTTCACTTTACTATATTCTCCTTGTATTCCCACAAAATTGGTCTACTAGTATGGCCCAAAGATGCAAAATAAACTTAGAGAAAAACATACATTTCTGGATCAAGTAACTATAATTCGGTAGAATAAGGCACATTTTTTGCAGTCAGACAGCAATAAGCATGTGGAAAAATGCCAAGGTAGCAACTGCCTGAAGGATAGTTGGCCATGTCCATAGATATGTAAAATCATGATTGTGAAACTTATCATTCGTCTCTTCATAAAATGTTATATTCTAACTTCCTGTTTATTTGGTTATCTATTGGTCTTGCTAAATACAATGAAATAAATTTCCAATGCACCACGTCAGAACTTAACCTGAACATTTTCCTTCCACCAACATTTTCTCACATAAGACAATCTCTTCCTGCCTCCTTGATCCTTACACTATACCTGCTAAGGTAGAAAGTGAATGAATACTGTTTGGAGAAATTAGATGCTGAAGTGAACCAACATGGAATTTGTCATATTCCAAAGGTTGTCTTTGTTATCTAGAAAGTTTCAGACTATAAGTCAACAAAGCTATGTCTGCGTTCAGCTTAATAAGGATATGAAAGTTAGGGCTTTTAGTCATGAAGCTATGCTGGCTTTGGTAAGGTTGAAATACATGTCATGCAATTTTCATGCCTTGTTCCACAGAAGCTTTCCTCCAGTTATCGTTTGAGGTTTTGGAGTCAGATATAGATTAAGTTCAAGTCCATGCTTTTATCTGGATAATTATTGACCTATGTTTGCAAGCTTTACACAAGAAAGCTGATCTCTCTTCTGTATAAAATACAGTGTTTTGCCAACAGTGTGTGCACTATTATATTTCTTGATCTTAGCTCTCCATGACATGATGATTAATACACCAGGTAATTTAACTTTGAAAGTTGCTTTGCTGGCTATGTTATTATGGTTTAACATATAGTATACATTGTAGATCATGACGGTGAGCACGTGCCTCTATTTATATGGAAGCTCATTTTACCGTACTCTATTTTATGAAGTACCCTATGTCCTTGTTCTTTTTAAATAGAAAGCTCAATAAACTATTTGTTGTTTCACATACTGACCTGTAATTAGTGATTACCCATTGGAGATAGTCAGTAGACAAAACTTCGAGCATAGAAGACAGAGGCCTAAAGTTCGGAGAGAAACACCCAAAGAATTAGTGAGAAACATAAATTTTTGCAACGCAACAAATCTAAGAGCATATATAGGTTAGTGGTCATTTATTGTATTTGCATAAGCATTTCATTCTAGACTCTACCTTCAGCAATCTTATGTATCTTCAGTTAGACATGGAAACTTATTGGAACTCCATAGCATATCTAGAATAATGATAATTTCCTATGATCATATTTTTTTGTTGTTTTATTTTATGGTCACTCGCTGAAGTGGGTAGAAAACCTGGTCCAACATGTTTCTTATTTTTCCATTTCGGAGATTTTTTGTGCATTTTGATAAATACCATCCTTTAATTTGGCATGGAAGTGAGGATTTCTGTTTCATTCATAAATGAAGTTTTTGGTTCCAGGCATTTTATGGGGTCCTTTTGCATCGATTAGCTTTGTCAGCTCTAGTCATCCAAACCTTGGTGCGTAACTTTGTTTTTTATTCTCAACTATCAGTTGTTTTAAATATGGCTCATAATTATTATCAAAGTACTTGGAGCTGCAATAGGTAAAGGATGGAAGATTTTCTTGCCTCCATTTGATTCCTTTTCTCTTCATAATATGCTATGTTGGACAAGGTTCTTTATGTTTTTATGTACAGTATATTATGTTAAGCTGTTTAGTGGCTTTATTGATGAGACAGCTCATCAAACTTTACAAGTTTCACATATAAATAATTCCAATTTTTCTGCAGCTATTCAGCCAATGATACCTTGATAGTTGTGCAGGTAGATGCTGCAGATGCCTCTAAAAAGGGTTCCAGCGAGTTTGAGTCTGAAAACTTGGATGGGTATTCATTATCAAAATGTTGCAGAGATTTAACTGATAAGAAAGAGTTTGCTTCATTGGCAGCTAGTCTGCCCCTAGATCAATCTGGAAGCATCGGAGATATAATGCAAAGCACACAAAAGAACTCTGATGGAATTTGTACTGATAATTCAGAGAGTAAGATTGGGTAAGTACATGGGCCTAGTTCTTTGCTTCCATCAGCTTTGAAGTGATTGTTGGCTGAATTTCTGAATCTTGGGTTGTCTTCATTGGCTGCTAGTCCATTTCAAGATCAAGGTGAAAGCATTGGAGATATAACACAAAGCTCACTAAACAACTTCTCTGATGCAAGTTGTACTGATATTTTAGAGAACAAGAATGGGTAAGTATATGGACCTAGTTCTTTGCTTCTATCAACTTTGAAGTGATTGTCAGCTGAGTTTCTAAAGCTTGGGTCTTGCTCATAATCTATATCTGCAGGACATATACAAACACCGAGAGTTCTAGAGATCCAGAGAAGCTGGAAACTAACATAATCTTGGATATTTTCAATAATATAGGGAAAGGTATTTTCTATTTGTTGAAGAAGCAAGCAAAGAAAGCTCATGGAAAATAACTTATGTTCAGAGATCAACCACCCCTGTTTCATTTTTGGGAAACATAATTTGTTTGTCGCATGTCCCCTGTAAGCCATGTTTTAAGGTTAGAACACTGTAGTAGTTTTAATTACCCTTATGATGAGTTGCAAGCATGGAATGCCGTGTCATTGATTTCTAATGTATTCTACATGTCAATGCAAACTTCCATGCTGGTTAGAATCGGCATGTGTGTATGTGGCATTCATTGTATAATGATACTAAAAAGTGACCAGCAGTGAATTGCATAATATATCAATTTTTATCAAAAAATATGGTACTGCCTATGACGGGTCTTTGTCAAACAGTAGACATGTTTCTGTGGGAAACAAATTCTGGCCAAGAAAGACTTAACAATAAAGTTTTCTCCTGTAGCTTCATAATCCAGTATTTAGCCTGTTATATGCATTAATCATCAACCCCAAACTAGAACATCTCACCTACTGGCATAAGATAAACCAGTCTCAAAAAGAATTTTTGATTGCAAAACTAAGAACCAGCACATAATAATTGCATGGTAAAACTATCAGATGTACCCTCCTAAAGACACCTTGGGAACAAAGAATTCAGGTGCTCTGTAACATAAATAGAAAATGGAACACAGTTTCTTTCAACCTATACACTGTATGATGATATTGCCTACAACTATGCAGATAATATTAATTATAATTTATTACATGAAATCTTATATCAAGACAATCAAACAAAGTTGAGGGTTTTTTCTGAAACTAAACAATGATACAAACTATCTTCCAAACAAGTAAATCCTCCATGATAGGATATACAGGTCCCTTTTAAGTGTCATCTCGTCTTTTACATATATACAAAAAGACAAGTATTTGTGATCATATATTGTGTGTAAATATTATATAATATGACAATTTAGTTTGCAATGGTATATACAACTCAATGCATTGTTTGTATAATCGTAATAACTAGAGTGACCATGTTAGAGCTCTGGTTCCACGAGGACAAAAATTGTGGGAAATCTGCTGTGGTCAAAGATTTAAAAAAATAGCTATAAATTTCAACAAGTGCATTGTGTTTTATGGTTGAACATCTGTTCTTTCTTAAAAAATTGGAATATATACAGGACACACTTTGATATTACAGACCCAAGTCAACTCCCATGTACAGATTAAGCTTTGCCCCAAGATTTAACTAAAATTTAAAAAGTACTCGTGTAGGTGAATTGACAATGTGCGATTTATTCCTGTAGTCGTCGACATAGAATGGACTACTAAAAAGTAGAGTTTACAAAGCAAGGATGGCAAAGATTAGAAGGCTGTTTGTGCGACAAGGAGACAGTTCAATCAAGGCCCCATTGGTCTCTCTAGGAATCCTTTTGCCAACCTCCGAAATCCTTACCATTCAATTAGAGGACAAATACCTCAATCCAAAGGAAAAACAACTAATCAAAATAGGGCTGATGCAAATTCATGTGCGTTTAACTCCACATAAAATTTGGAGAAATGGCTGGGGCAAATTGGGGATTAGCTCTGATAATCATATAAGGCATCTTCCTAATGGCATTTTTTATTGTCATTTTCGATTCTGAACAAGAAAGAAAGCAAGTTTTTACAAGAGGTGCACGGTTTATGGGGAGAGCTTGACTGTACATGTGAATTTGGGACGAGGGGTTTTAACCCCAGGACAAAGTCTATATCCATAGTACCAATATGGATTAGATCACATGGCTTAGCCCAATAAGAAAAGCTTTGGGGGACATGTATATGAAGAAGAAAAAACTTTTCTATAAAATAAACAAAATTCAAGGAAAATTACAAACTCAAGGAATGAACTTTGAATTAAAACAACAATAGAATCCACCATGAAGGAACTCGATGAGTTACTCAGTAAACAAATGCTTTTTTAGAGAGAAAATTCCATGGCTATTTGGATCAAAGAAGGTGACCGGGACACGATTTTAAAAAAAAAAAAAAAAGGGTTGGGAGAAATTTTAATAATATTGAAAACGGAAACTATGAAAGATCCTATTGAAACCAAAGAAGAGGCAATTGATTACTTCACTAAAATCTTATTTGAAGATGACATTGGAAGGAACATGGCTCAAGATGAACTCCTAAACAATATTCCTTCAATTATCTTAGATGAAGATAATTCTTCTTTCTTAGCAGAGGTCATAGAGGAAGAGGTGAAAGAGGCTGTCTTTTTGTTATATGAAGACAAACCCCTCAGGGCTAGATAGTTTGTTTGCAAGATTCTTTTAGGAATGTTGGGATATTGTAGGAGAGGATGTGATCAGAGCTGTACATGTGTCAAGGGGTGTATGACAATACCAAAAGATCTATCCCCAAGAAAAATGATGCTTAATTATTTGACTCCTACAAGGTAATCTTCCTATGTAACATGAGCTTCAAAATAATTTCGAAGGTTTTGCAATAGGCTTAAAATAGTCTTGGTTTAAGTAATCTTGGATAATAATTGCTCATAAGACTGCACACACCCTTAAGAAAACATAGAAGTGGTGGAATGGTAATAAAACTAGACATGAACAAGTCATATGACAAAATAATTTGGAATTTTCTAGAACAAAGTTCTTTAAAGTTTAGATTTCATTAAGGATGGAGATTGGATACAAATTCGCTATTCGACCCCAAGCTATTCAATATTAGTCAATTTTGATCTCTAAGGTTCTTTTCAATTGAAAGAGGACTTAGGCAAGGGGACCCATTATGCCCATATTTGTTCATGATAATAGCTGAAGTGTTAGGCAAAATGAAATGGGAAGGATCAAAGGCATGGTTGTGAGACAAGGAGTAACTGTTGACAAATTTGCCCCCATAGGTCAAATTGTCACCAATACCATTCGAAACTTCGCTCACCATGACCATTTGCCTTGAAAACTAGGTCTTGACCCTTGAGAAATCGAGGATAAGTCACTTTTGTGCAGGTACAGGGGTTTTCTCATCAGGGAATGATCATTTCTAGCACTTACAGAGCAATTCGGGTTTGCAAGACAACATTACTTATAAGCTTTATAAGTAATACGCAGGGGCACCTAGAGAACCCGAAAGGGTCTATGGCAGTTTCAGTGTTAATCGGGTTTGTGATGTTGCATTACTTATTAGCTTTTATAAGTTGAAGAACTTGAATGGGTCTACAGTGCATATCGGGTTTATGGGGTTGTGTTACTTATTTACTTTTATAAGTAAAAGCAATCCAAGGGCCCGAGTTGGTCTACAGAGGGAAGCGGGTTTGTGCATCGACTTGTCTTATAAAGTTTTTATAAGTAATGGCATTTGTAAAACCCTGAAAAGGTCTTGGAATTGCGAAGGGCAAGGGATTTTTTTTGTAGGGCTTTTTCATCGGCGAGGTGGACTTTACAAAAGTTTAGAAGGGTTATTTACAAAAAGCCCGAAGGACAACTGCCCTTGCGAGGGGCACTTCAAAAACAAAGTAGACCTTTCATTTTTCCCAAAGGCTCATTTTCAGAAACCTCGAAGGGTATGTGCCCTTGCGGTGGACACTTCAAGCACGAAGAGAACCTTTTCCATTCTTTTGAAGGGCACTTTTGGAGGCAAACATACCCTTGTGGAGGGCACTCAGGTGACGAGAGCACATTTTCCATTCTTCCGAAGGGCACTTCTGGGAGAACCTTACCCTTGCAGAGGCACCCAGAGGACTAAAAGGACCAAATCAAGAAGCCTGAAGGGCATTTTTGGGAAGCAGAAGCCCTTGCGGAGGGCACCTTCATAAAGTGAAGGACAAAAACAAAGTTCCCGAAGGGCATTTGCCCTTCGAGGAAAGACAACCCAAAGATAGATTTCCTTTGGACTTTTTGTCCGAAGACAAAAAGTTTGAAGGAAATCGGGAGGGACAAAAACCTGATAGAAAAGACAAGGCCATGAGCAAGGAACAAAAGCCCGAAGGCTAAAGCATGAACAAAGCCAAGACAGAGAAGAGTCCATAAACAAAATATCCATCCAAAAGCAAAAGTCAAAGAACAGAATCCGTGGGAAAAGATGACCCGGAGAATCAAAACACAGATGTTAGATGCAGAAACCTGACGAAAATACAAGATGAACATGCACATGAACAATGACATAATGGAAGATTCGTGGAAAAGACAAATACAGACGGTGAACATCTCTAAATAGTCCCAGAATACAAGAGCATGCAACAACCATGAACAGAAATAGACATGTCCAGATTTGACCGTTCTAACACGTCACCTTCAGTACTTAAACAGTGCCTCGCTTTGCATGAGGACTTGAGTAGTGAAACAGTGGGAAGCTTAAACAAAAGAAATTCCATGCACGCACTCTCGTTTGTCTCAAAGCTTGAAATGTTCCGACGGTTCAAGCATAATTCTTAATTTGGCATTTGCATTGATTTCATAAAAAGCGGAGACTTTCAAACGTTCATGCAGTTCGAGTGGATTTAACTACTCTTGTTTTGGAGTTGACTAGTTTTCAAGTCAAGACATCATTCGTGTATTTCATGCATCCAAAGCTTGTCTTCTTTTTTTAACGCAAATAATTTTCATGCAAAATAAAATTGACTTTTGTAAACGTTGAGTTGATTTGAGTTTACTTTCTCTCTATTTTTCAACACCAATCTCTCGGCTTTCTGTAATTTTTTATATTAATGGTTTTTCAGAGTTGTAAAAATGATCCCTCTTTTTGACAAGCAATTTTTTGTCAAAGTTTGGGCTATAACTTTTTTATAGAATTAATAAGAAGAGAACTGTGTTTTTTTCAATTTCTAGCAACAGGAATAGTGTACTATTGTTATAGATTTGTCTAATTGATAGATTTTCTTTCTTCCTTGTCAAATCTGGATTCGTACCTCATTACTAGCTGGTCATTTATGTAGGGCACGTTTTGTGTTTGAATGTCTTTTACTGAGTTTACAATGGATATTAGTGGTTGTTTAGTGCTTTTTGTCAGGCCTATTTCTACTTTTCCCTCAAGCTTAGATCATTAGACATAATTTTTTCGTGAAATACTTGTGTATTGACCAATTGGAGTTGAAGTTATGCGTCTTCTTTATCGGAATCGGTGTTTTCAGAAACCTGATTTGAGTGGATCAAACAAATTAGGTGTATCACCATTTTTAGCTAATATTTTCTTACAAGTTCTTTCCCCCTTTTTCCCCACGCAGTTTGAAGCGTAGAAGTTGAGATCCTCATTGATACATCTTACAAGGACATGCCTTCTCTGGAGGTTCTTCTCACTATTGAGACACCCACCCTCGTGAGAAGATCCCATTGTTTCAACTAGAGTGAGGATTAACCATTTCAACTGTTTTCAATTCAAGGTGCAACTCCAGGTTGACAACAGTTTTTGACACGCCCGATGGGACCTATTAGAGCTGGTCTTGGTGAAATTACAGTTGCAATAGTGCTCATGAAATATTTGGTGTTTTCGAGCTCAAAGCAGTTACTTCTAGTAATCCGGGCACAGTTTCAAGTAAGTTGGTTTTATTTTTACTACAATGAATGAGTTTTGATGGCTGTGTATGAAGAGAATTCCCATGCTATGTTTCCTTATCAGCGCTATAATGAATCATACCAGCCTTGTCAACAGTTTTGTCAAAACTATAATGAATCTTATCAAGTTTCCCACGATCCATATTACCAAAAGCATGACCCTTACCATCCTTGGGAACCAATATCAGTCTAAGGACCAGATTCCACATTCCCCATATGGATATGATGTTGTATATGAGTAGCGTTGTCTCCAAAAGAGAATGAACGAGATCGAGCTAAACATTTTCGCATATGCAAGAAAAGTTTGTTCAAATTTTCGGTATGAAGAAGTGAATAGTCTTTTCCAAAATGTGCCTAATGATCCAGTGAAGATAAATGAGTTGTGCATCTTTGTATTAGAGAAGTTGGAGATTTGGGAAAGCCAAATAATTGAGTTAAGCCACTTGCCCATAGAAGGTTCTTATGTTCCTTATTCTTATGAAGTTATGCTCCATGTTTCGTCTTTACCAAGGGAGCTTCCTAGTTAGAGTCAAAAGCCTATTCAAGAGCCAACTGATATGCCTATTAAAGAGCCTATTATTGAGACTAAATCATCTTGTATTCCCTTTTCATCATCCATTATCCCTCAAGTTCAAGCTGCCCATGAGGACAAGGAAATTTCAGACTTTGATGAGGTGAAGGTGGTTCAAGAAGAGCAGCGTCATGAAGAAAATCAGGGATTTATGATAGCTTCTGTAGATCTTTCTTGCTATTTTGAATTTTTTCAGGGATCTACCATGCCACTTTTAGAGCAAGAACCTCTTATTTGTGAGCCAAGTGAAGAGGATGCAGCCAAAGAGAGAAAAGAAAGGTGATTTGAGTGATCAAGAGGAAGAAATCACAGTTGGGACACCACTTACTCATGACAAGAATGATTCAATGTTCCATATTGCCAAAGAAGAAGAGTTGCAAGAGGTTTCTCAAGAGATTGCAACAACTGATATAGATGAAGTAAAAACAAATGTTTCTTAACAAGGCAACCATAAGGACAATTCACATACAACCATTGGTGAGATGGAGCATACTCTTGAAGAAGCTAATCATTGGCAGCAACTGTATCATGATTTCATGAACAAAATTGAGGAGCTTAGGATGGAAGATGTTGGTGATGAGATAAAACAACAAGTTGATTCATTTAAGGATTTCACCAATAATTTGGAGCTTCAAGAAAGCAACACTATTATGGATTTTCCAAAACAAGATAAGCTGGAACTTGAGTGGATAGATGAGATGCCATTCTCTACAGAGGATGGAGACGGAGCAAGCGCAACAAATCAAGAGATTTCATATGACTCTATCCAAAAGGTAGAAATATGTAATCATATTTCAAATGGTAAGAATACTGATGTTTTTCATGTCCTTTCAGTTGATCATGATGAAGAAGCCTTTTGGGATGACTTAGAAAGTTTTTGTGCAAAAGTTGATAGTCCATCTCCACTCCAAATAGAGGTTATTAAATGTCTTGAAGAGAGTATTGTTGCAGTTGTTCATCAGGCATAATTTAAAGACATGTTACAGCTATGTTTGAATGCTTAGCAAAGATCTAAAGACTTTGACAAGGTGCCATCTCAAATGGATCATAAGATGCCAATCCGAGTGTACTCGCTGAATTGCCAATACAATCATTGAATGAGAATGCACCAACTTATGATCAACCGATGAATAAGGCAGCAATTGTAATCTTAATGAAACAAAGAAGAATATGGGAGGAAGATGATTGGATCCTAGATTCACATCTTCAATCCTTGCATATGAAAATGGAAGTTGGAGGCTTAACTGCATCATCCAAAGCACATGAACATATAGCTGCTCCTATCAATAAGAAGAGTGCTTCAGCAAAAGTTATGTTTGGTAAATATCATGCTTTGCAACTTGTGCCATCTCTTGAAAGGAGTGAACTCATGAATTTTCCTTTTGATCTGGGTGGATCATGTTGTGGATTGGTTTGTTGAGTTAGTCTAGAGTAGTTTTGCTTTCCTCCAAGTGTTGTTCCAGCACATTAGTTTAGCTTGTTTTCCAATAAAGTGCTTTTGCACGCTTATTTTGTTAGCTAGTTTCCCTTGCTTTTATGTGTTTCCCTTTTGTTCGTTTTGAATCTGAAAGTTGTGTCCTTTCAAAAGTATGGTTGTATGACTATTCATGTGTCAATTTTCATTCATTGTGTGACCCCAATAGTCATATCTATGATCTAAAACTTAAGCATAGCAGGTATGCTACCTAGCTAAGTCGCCAAGAATGTTGACAAATTTGCCCCCACAAGTCAAATTGTCACCATTACCATTCGAAACTTCGCTCACCATGACCATTTGCCTTGTAAACCAGGTCTTGACCCTTGAGAAATCGAGGATAAGTCACTTTTGTGCAGATACAAGGGTTTTCTCATCAAGAAATGATCATTTCTAGCACTTATAGAGCAATTCAAGTTTGCAAGACAGCATTACTTATAAGCTTTATAAGTAATACGCAGGAGTACCTAGAGAACCCAAAAGGGTCTATGGCAGTTTCAGTGTTAATTGGGTTTGTGATGTTGCATTACTTATTAGCTTTTATAAGTTGAAGCACTCGAAGAACCCGAATGGGTCTATAGTGCATATCGGGTTTACGGGGGTGTCTTGCTTATTTACTTTTATAAGTAAAAGCAATCCAAGGGCTCGAGTTGGTCTATAGAGGGAAGCAGGTTTGTGCATCGACTTGTCTTATAAAGTTTTTATAAGTAATGGCATTTGTAAAAGCTCGAAAAGGTCTTAGACATTACGAAGGGTAGGTGATTTCTTTCGGAGGACTTTGTCATCAGCGAGGTGGACTTTACAAAAGTTTCGAAGGGTTACTTACAAAAATCCCGAAGGGCAACTGCCCTTGTGGGGGGCACTTCAAGAGCAAAGTGGACCTTTCATTTTTCTCGAAGGGTCATTTTCAAAAACTCTAAAGAGTATGTGCCCTTGTGAGGGACGCTTCAAGCACGGAGAGGACCTTTTCCATTCTTTCGAAGGGCACTTTTGGAGGCAGACATACCCTTGCGGAGGGCACTCAGGGGGCGAGAGGACCTTTTCCATTCTTTCGAAGGGCACTTCTAGAAGAACCTTACCCTTGTGGAAGGCACCCAGGTGACTAAAAGGACCAAATCAAGAAACTCGAAGGGCATTTTTGGGAAGCAGAAGCCCTTGTGGAGGGCACCTTCATAAAGTGAAGGACAAAAACAAAGTTCGGGGAAAGACAACCCAAAGATGGATTTCCTTCGGACTTTTTGTTCGAAGACAAAAAGTTCGAAGGAATTCGGGAGGGACAAAAATCCCGATAGAAAAGACAAGGCCATGAGCAAGGAACAAAAGCTTGAAGGCTAAAGCGTGAAAAAATCCAAGACAGAGAAAAGTCCATGAACAAAAAAGCTGCTCAAAAGCAAAGACAAATGCAGAGAATAGAATTTGTGAGAAAAGATGACCTAGAGAATCAAAACACAGATGTTAGACGTAGAAACCCGATGGAAATACAAGGTGAACATGCGCATGAACAATGACATAAGGGAAGATTCGTGGAAAAGACAAATACAGACGGTGAACATGCCTAAATAGTCAGAATACAAGAGCATCCAACAACCATCAACAGGAATAGACACGTCCAGATTTGACCGTTCTAACATGTCACCTTCAGTTCTTAAACAGAGGCTCACTTTGCATGAGGACTCGAGTAGTGGAATAGTGGAAAGCTTAAACAAAAGAAATTCCATGCATGTACTTTCGTTTGTCTCAAATCTTGAAACTTTATGATGGTTCAAGCGTAATTTTTAATTTGACATTTGCATTGATTTGATGCAAAGGAGAGACTTTCAAACATTCCAACAGTTCGATTGGATTAGACTACTCTTTTTTGGGAATTGACTGGTTTTCAAGTCAAGACATCTATTCGTAGATTTCATGCATCCAAAGCTTGTCTTCTTTTTTCAACGTAAGGAATTTTTATGCAAAACAAAATAGACTTTTGTAAACGCTGAGTTGGTTTGAGTTTACTCTCTGTTTTTCAATGCCAATCTCTTGGCTTTTTGTAATTTTCTATATTAATGGTTTTTTAGTCTTGTAAAAATGATCCCTCTTTTGGCAAGCAATCTTCTATCAAAGTTCGGGCTATAAATTTTTTTCAGAATCAATAAGAAGAGAATTGTGTGTTTTTCAATTTCAACAACGGATATAGTGTACTATTATTATAGATTTGCCTAAGTGATAGATTTTCTTTCTTCCTTGTCAAATTTGGATTCGTACCTAGTTACTAGCTGATCGTTTATGCAAGTCACGTTCTATGTTTGAATGTCTTTTGTTGAGTTTACAGTGGATATTAGTGGCTGTTTAGTGCCTTTCGTTAGGCCTATTTATATTTTTCCCTCAAGCTTAGATCATTAGACAGAACCTTTTCGTGAAATACTTGTGTATTGACCAATTGGAGTTAAAATTCTGCCTCTTTCTTGTCTGAATCAGTGTTCTCAGAAGCCTGATTTGAGTGGATCAAACAAATTAAGTGTATCACCATTTTTAGCTAAGATTTTTTTCAAGTTCTTTCTCCCTTTTTCCCCAGGCAGTTTGTAGCGTAAAAGTTGAGATCCTCGTTGATACATCTTATAGGAACCAACGTTCTCTGGAGGTTATTTTCACCATTGAGACACCCACCCTCATGATAAGATCCCATTGTTTCAATTGGAGCGAGGATTAGCCATTTCAGCATGTCTTCGATTTAGGGTGCAAATCCAGGTTGACAACAGTTTTTGGCACGCCTAGTGGGACTTATTGGAGCTGGTCTTGGTAAAATCATAGTTGCAAAATTGTTCTTCATGAAATATTTGGTGTTTTCGAGCTCAAGGCAATTACTTCTAATAATCCAGGCACAGTTTCAAGTAAGTTAGTTTTATTTTTACTACAATGAATGAGTTTTGATCATTGTGTATGAAGAGAATTCCCATGCTATGTTTCCTTATCAACCCTATAATGAATCATCCCAACCTTGTCAGCAGTTTTGTCAAAACTATGTGAATCTTATCAAGTTTCTCATGATCCCTATTACCAAAAGCATGACTATTGCCATCCTTGGGAACCAATATCAGTCTAAGGACCAGATTCCACATTCCCCATATAGATATGATATTGTAATATGAGCAACGTTGTCTCCAAAGGAGAATGAACGAGATCGAGCTAAAAAATTTAGCATATGCAAGAAAAGTTTGTTCAAAATTTTAGTATGAAGAAGTGAATAGTCTTTTCCAAAATGTGTCTAATGATCCAGTGAAGATAAATGAGTTGTGCATCTTTGTATTAGAGAAGTTGGAGGTTTAAGAAATACAGAAAATTGAGTTAAGCCACTTGCCCACAGAAGGTTCTTATGTTCCTTATTCTTATGAAGTTCTTAACCATGTTTCGTCTTTACGAAGGGAGCTTCCTAGTTGGAGTCAAAAGCCTATTCAAGAGCCAACTCATATGCCTATTAAAGAGCCTATTTGTGAGACTAAATCATTTTGTATTCCCTTTTCATCATCCATCATCCCTCAAGTTCAAGTTGTCCATGAGGACAAGGAAATTTCAGACTTTGATGAGGTGAAGGTGGTTCAAGAAGAGCAGCTTCATGAAGAAAATCAGGTATCTATGATAGCTTCTGTAGATCTTTTTCACTATTTTGAATTTTAGGGATCTACCATGCCACTTTTAGAGGAAATCCAAGTGAAGAGGATGCAGCCAAAGAGATAGAAAAGAAAGGTGATTTGAGTGATCAAGAGGAAGAAATCATAGTTGGGACACCACTTGGTCATGACAAGAATGATTCAGCTTTCCATGTTGCCAAAGAAGAAGAGTTGTAAGTTGTTTCTCAAGAGATTGCAACTGCTGATATAGATGAAGTAAAATTAAATGTTTCTTCACAAGGCAACGATAAGGACAATTCACATACAACCATTGGTGAGATGGATCATACTCTTGAAGAAGTTGATCATTGACAGCAGTTGTACCATGATTTCATTAACGAAATTGAGGAGCTTAGGATGGAAGATGTTGGTGATGAGATAGAACAGTAGGTTGATGATTCATTTAAGGATTTCACCAATGTTTTGGAGCTTCAAGAAAACACCTCTATTATGGATTTTTCAAAACAAGATGAGCTGGAACTTGAGTGGATAGATGAGATGCCATTCTCTACAGAAGATGAAAATGGAGCATGCGCAACAAATTAAGAGATTCTATATGACTCTTTCCAAAAGGTAGAAATATGTAATCAACATATTTCAAATGGTAATAACACTGATGTTTTTCATGTCCTTTCAGTTGATCATGATGAATAAGCCTTTTGGAACGACTTAGAAAATTTTTGTGCAAAAGTTGATAGTCCATCTCCACCCCAAGTAGAGGTTATTAAATGTCTTGAAGAGAGTACTGTTGTAGTTGTTCATCAGAGATAATTTAAAGACATGTTACAACCATGTTTGGATGGTTATCAAAGATCTAAAGACTTTGACAAGGTGCCATCTCAAATGGATCATAAGGAAGATGCCAATTCGAGTGTACCACTGAATTGTCAATAAAATCATTGAATGAGAATGTATTAGATTATGATCAGCCGATGAATAAGGCATAAATTGTATTTTTAATGAAACAAAGAAGAATATGGGAGGAAGATGATTGTATCCTAGATTCATATCTGAATAATTATGTATATATTTATATAGTGAAATATAAAATAAGAATATATGTCTTGATAGGTGAATATTAACGACAGAGTGATAAGATGTATATACATATGAATTAAGGTATACAAAGTGATGGATTGCACTTGTTGATAGCTTAACCCTTTAATAACTAGTTACATAATTAATTAGGTTTATGATAAGTCATTCTATGTTGGAAAGGCTTCATTTTGTGTTATTATTACCTTGTAGAGCAGAAAAAAATAATATCCTTTTTCCACAGACAATGCATTTTGTAGGAATGCTCATAAATGTTGTTCAATGTTAATTATGCTGTAGAGCAGCCAAAATAATCTCGTTCCTTATTCCAAAGTCAATACATTCTATAAGGTTGTTGGTAAATGTTGTTATTAATCTACTATGTACACATAGTAATTATGCATATATTTATATATTGAAACATAAAATTAGAATATATAATTTGAGAGATGAATATGAATGATAGGGTGATTTTGTGTGTGTGTGAGAGAGAGATATGATATGTTATATCTTAACAAGGTGATGGGTTGAACTTGTTGGAAGCTCAACCCTTCAATAACTAATCAAAATTAATTAAGTTTATAACACATCGTTCTATGTTGGAAAGGATTCAATCTCAAAGCAATGTTAATCAATATGACTTAAATAAATATCTAAAGTAGCTTTGCATAAAATTAAAATTGATCCATCCGATGTTGAATATATTTATAACAATTGGGCTGAATTAAGTACCATTGGTATGAACTATTGGAGCTTTTCTTGTAATTTCAGTTATGATTTAATGTCATCATGACTATAATTCTTAGGGTTTTGGTATCAAAGTTAAATACTCTCTTGATAGTGACTCTATCAATACAGCTTAATCGTAGAGTTCTTTGAACCTTTCTGATCAATATCTTAAACTTTTGCAATAGATGTTGAATTTGTGCAAGAGGTTTGAACAGTATTTTGAACTACATCACTCACATTGTTTGTTTGATTTATTTATTAATACGGAAATCATTAGACTTAATTAAAGATTGTTCAAAAATTGATTTTCTTTTTGTTTTAATACCCTTATTTCTTTTTTTAAACTCTTAACTTTATTTAAAAGGGTTTGATCATATATCTATATATATTTTCAGATATGATCATATATCTATATATATTTTTAGATAAGATTTTAACCATTTTTTCAAGTGTAATAATAATCTGAGATTTTACTTTATTAGTTTCTAGATTTCAACTTTTTATTTTTTCAGTTCCATTTTTAATGATCATTTTCTACTTTTTTATTTTATATTTATAATAACCATCTACATAGAAAAATTCTCTCAATTTTTTTCATGATTGAATTTAATTTAATGCAATAATCAAGGCTTACTCCCATTTATTTGCATGTATAATCAATGATCAGATTCAACCAATATGAATCCTCTTTCTTTAAAATATTTTTAAAAACATAAATTTATTGAAAATGTTGATTAATATCCTTATTATTTTTTACTTTGTGATCTAAATATTCCAATCTTTAAACACATAAAATTTTCTCTTTTATATAATTTTTTCTATTTTATATTTTTATATATCCTTAAAAGAATCGCTTTCAAATATATTTTGATATGTTAATATGAATTTCCTTATTTTTAAATAATCATACTTAAAAACTTTTAAGTGAACCTTGGTGGCCTTTGAAAGAAATAATAAATAGAATTTTATAAAAATAAAAAATCTTATGATATAAAATAATATTTAAAATCAATTACATTCTGATGATAATACAAAATTGTAACTTTGGACTTAATAATATTTTTTATTAGATTTAATAATTTTATATTCAAATTAAATTCTAAACATTTAACTATTAATAAAATTTGAAAAAAAATAAAAGCACTTAAAACTTAATCAATCTTAAAGTAAAAGTAATTATTTTTTATTATAATTTGATTTTAGAAAGGAAAAATGAATTTTTGAGAAATGCAGTTTTTTATAGTATTATAGTTTGAGTTTTTAGAAAATAATAGAGATATTATTTTATATTTTACATTGCAACTCTTTATTCAAATAAAATTATAATATTTATTAAGTTGGAATTATAGTGTCTTTTGGATTACATGCTAGGATCAAGGGGCATCTCTTCTGTTATATTTATTAAAAACTTGCATATGGTTTGGCTTATTAGAATACACTACACCCAGAATTGGATGTGATAGTTTACATGATTTCAAACATCGGTACATTTTTAACATGTAACATGTTTCTTAAGAATTTGAACAAAGATTTCTACTATAAAAGACCTAATGATTTATATTTGAGTTTATTCTATTGGACAATATTATAAATAATAAAGCTCACATGGGTGGCGTTGTTGGTTAAGGGTTTTGGGTTCGTCCCATAAAAGTCCCGAGATCCAGTGTCGTTGTCCTAATTTTCAAGACTATTCGATGTGTGTGGGCCTCATGAACAACCCCTAAAGAATTAGTCTCGCCTCCGCTTGCCCCAATAAAAATCGCTAGATGGAATTGCAGTGTCCCAATTAAAATCAAAAATACCTTTAAATTATATATATATATATATATATATATATATATCTCTTAATAATAAAATTATTAATAATCAAAACAACTTAAAATAAAAATATCTAAAAGTAATTTTTTCATTGTAATTTTTTAATTTGTAAGCATGTTTTTAAGGATTAAATTTCTTAATGATAGGTGCTTTTTAGGAGGGAATTTGATCATAAATATAAGGGTAATTAGCCTTCCATTTTTAATTTTGATCATAAAATGAAGTTTTTTAATTTTCAGAGTTCCTGCAGTAAAAGACAACGTTAGTCATAAAAGGAAAGAAAGTAATTCTTGTTTTTAGAGCTCATGTAATACAATCAAACTTTGATCAAGAAAGAAGTTATTCTTGTTTTCAGAGCTCGTGCAACAGAATCAAACCATGATCAGAAAAGGAATTCATTCATGTTTTATAGCTCGTTCAATACAACAAACTAGAGTTAGCAGAATTGGTTCAGTTGAAAAAGTAGTCCAGTTGTTTTGCAGCATTAGTTCCAGGTCTTTTGTTTTATTTACCTTTTTAGAATCCTACCATTTATTTGAGTATTTGTTTTGATGTTTGAATAACAGACTTTTGATGTATAGGTTTTTGTCTAATCTTTTAAATATATCGAACGCTCTTGGCTCCTTGAATTGAATCTCACCAATGAGTTGGTTAGTTTTGGCCTACATCATGGTTGGACAAAAGTTGAATTAGAGATTATTTATGGCTATATATTTGAAAATAGTGGCAAATTTTGAAATAAAATATGAATTTGGGTAGGGTTTTAAGAGAGAACAAGGGATTGCCATTTTAATCTAAAAAATGTGCTAGAAATTTTTTTCCTGGTTGTAAAATGACTTCAAATCAGTTTCCTAGACTTGATGTTGTTCGTATTTATGCTTCAGTTATGAATAAGGCAGTGTGTTTCAAATTTGTATTGAGTGATGTTGAGCTGAATCATATGGTTGCATTTCTATATTCCCATTGGGCTTCTGCAAGCTGTTCCAGGCATCATATGCATGGCTAGGTTAAGCCCAGAATTGGTGGCCGGTGATTGGTAGTTGATGAATAGAAGATTCTTCTAACTCTGAATTCCATCTTTCTCATAATGTGTGCGTCCCAAGTCAAGTATAACATCTTACCCTAGTTATCTTTGCAAAAAAATAAAAATATGTTGATTGGGCTTAGAAGGATTATCGAGGCTTCATTTACTGCAATCTTGGTCAAAGGCTCCAAACCTAAAGAGCTGTAAATTTGAACAATAATAAGACAAATGAAAAAATAGTGTGTTTAAAATAAAGAGTAAAAGTATCACATGGCACATTGAATCCGTTACTGAGCTAATGGAAAAAGAAAAGGGGAAGAGTAAGTATAAATCATTTTTGCACTAGGTAGAAGAGAGAACCTTTTGCCTTAATGTAAGAAGATCCTCTTGAGGGATAGGTACAAGATTGCCCCTCTTGAATTGTTCAAGCTCCTGCTTCAAGCTAGCAATTTCCTTTTGGTACGCCTTGATCAGCGACTTCTCATCAATGATCTTAACAGAAAATAACATAGCTTTCAGTTTGGCTAATCATCCTTTTCATCAAACATAGCACAAAAATCTTATTTATGAAAAATTAAAACTAATCATTCTCAAACGTAAACTATTGGAAACCATTCTGGTTCCCTGCATGTGAACTACCCTTAAACAAATCATACCCTATTTGCAGTTGCATGAAGCTCAACTCGTTTGGCTCTCTGGGCAAATTTTAAGGTGGTATGTGTCTCCTCCATATTACTTGAAGCTGGTGTAATAGTACAGATAAGCTGTACATCATGACAGAAGCCATAGTTTAACTGTGTGTATGATTAAAACAATTTGACTTGGCAATAAGCCATATTTTCTATGTAATTAATCTGAAAAGTACATTTGCATAATTAGATACAATCCCTAGCCTGGTTAATGCCATTTAATACAAATTGTTAAGATACACTAGATTTGCTGCTCAATCAGAAGATCATAATATAAAGTCACTAGAGAAATTTTGTATCATTAAATGATTCGCACTCTAAACTGTAATTGTTTGTTTGTGAAGGTGCATCTTTAGATCCAAATTTGTAGCGTGAATAACTTTTTGAACAAACATGAAATTTAAATTGCTCTTCCGTGTCTATAAGCGATGAGTTATGGACCTAATCTTGCAGTGTGGCATGATCAAGTCGCTGTTAGAAGTAAATTATATGCATCTATTAACTGTTTCAAAGAATTCTTATGGAATAACTAAGATAATCTTACAAAAAGGGGAAATGATATTCAAGAAGGGGAGATAATATGAAAGTTAAGACCAAGGTCAAAAAATGGAAAAAAGAAGTCTCACCGATACACGACAATGCCCACTCAAAGAAGATTGCAACAAACGTGTGAGTTTGGAATCACGGTGAGGTATATATGAAGGCTTACGATCACTTAACTTCGATATCACCTGCACGGACAAATCAATCCTCCTCTAAAATTAGTTATTATTCATCACATTAATCTCATATGTAGCCTGTCTCCTATGCTATGTTAGGCTTCTAAGATTTGTGTGTCTTTATAATACTAGACATAACTGGAAATTTGAAAAAAAAACACTATCAACAAAAAGTTTCATGCCATTTACATTCAGAATTCACACCATTATTAGATGCAGATTTGTTAGTGAAAGCAGTGTTGAAGTCATCATGATTTTTTTTAAGGTAGAATATACCTCCTACTAGGAAACTAATCATGCCATGTCAAACATCAAAGAGATCTTGTGTTATATAAATAGAAAGACGTACACTGAAGGTCGTGGATAAATAAAATAGTAATCGCGGAGACTACTAAATACATCATTTAGTACCAATCCTATGCACAAGCTTTAGCCTTCAACACAACATACCAACAGTATAGTCAAGTGATAAACAGTAGTCTGTTTTATTTGACCTCATCCAGCACTACAACATCCTCAAGAATCTTTATGAAAAGAATATTTCGTAAAAAGACTACACCTACTAGAGTGTCCTATGTAAACCTTGGTGGGAATCAAGCGTGCCCTTGATATTGAAGATGAATCTCTCCTAACAATTTAGTTTTATTGCTTCTATTGTAATATATAAGGTCAAGGGATTGAAACTCAAAAAGGGAAAAATATGAAAAACGTACAAGGTAATGCAAAAACAATCCCCTTGTGGGCTTCTCCAAGGGAGATCTCATACACCAAATTGGTCTCTTATTTGGCGGTGACCTAAACTACTAGCTTGACCTTTAATGGAGTTAGTAAAGTAATCTTGAACTTAGGAGACACTCTAGTATGTATTAGTCTCATAGATGTTCCTAGGGATAATAATACTATGTTGATTCTAGTTCATAACTCTCTGATGCAGTTGCATCCATGTAGGAGTTCAAATATGTTTGTTTTAGGTCATTAGGAGGTCTAAGAGGTCATATCTCATCAATAAGAAGCCTTTCCAGGTCATTTAGATGTCTTTCTAGGTTTCCCAAAAAATTTAGGAATTCAAAATTTGAATTTGTTTTTAAGAGTTTAGAAAATCTTGGCATGTCGTAAGAGTTTTGATCCTTTTGTAAGGGGTCTTTAGGGTCTATTCATAGGTAGTTGTTGTCCTTCCACCTTCAACTCAGCTTAAACCTCACTTAAACCCAACTAAGTTACATCCAATGTAGGTTGATGGCTAGTTTGAGCATGTTTGGAAGAGTCAAAGTGGTTGAGAGATATTTGTTGCACGTAACTAGAAGGAACCAAGATTAGTCATTAAGAAACAAATTGATAGACTTTGAATCATGGAGCCCAAGAAAGTAAAGAGGACGAGGAGAAAAGCTAAAGTAGTAGGTTTTGAAGTGTGGTTGGAGGTTTGCTATATGGTATGATGATCTATGTAACAATTTTTGGAGACATATGAATAAAGAAAAAAATTATTATGATTTTGGAGACATTCTCAAACTTTTGAACATGTAAGTGAATTTATTTTGGCTTTGAAATTATCTTTTATTGTTTTGGAAAAGTATTGTTCATGTTGCAGGGTTGATAATATAGTACAAGTCTGTTATAGTCAAGATGAGTGTAGGTATAGTGAAAGAAACGTTTTATTCACTTTTTAGATTTTTTTCAAAGTCTCAAATTGTATGGAAAGGAAGATAATGGTGGGGTAGACCACCTCCAAGAGAAATATTTTAAAAATAGTTAATCAAACTCAAATTATCCATTTTTGTTAGCTCTCGACCTACACACAGAAAGTAGGGTTTTGAGAGCACTAAAACCTTCATAACTTGAAAATGAACCCTTCAAATCTTCTGAAATTTTGAGGATAGTTGCACAGATATGTTTATGAGAATTTAAAATTGGTTTCAAGTGTTTTGTAGACATATAGAGGAAGATATTTTCAAAATACAGTCAGCAGCCCTGTAGGTGAGGGTTTTAGAAGGATTTCAGAAGACTAAAAAGTGCATAACTTTGAAATGAATGATTTAAATGAGATAAACCTTTGTAGACATGTTGAATAGGATGCTTGTGACTATTAAAATTTGATTTCAAGGTTTGAAATCACCTAGTGAGAAATTTATTGGCAAAAATCAGACTTGCAGACCTGTTAAGAAAGTCAAAAACCTTACTTTAACAACACGAAAACTTCAATATCTCAAAATATAATAATGAAAATGACCTAAAAATTTGGAGAGATGTTGGTTAAAATATTTTTTAAGTATTCCAGGTGGTTTCAAAGTGTTTATAATTTTTGAAAGAAATTTATATCAATTTTATAGTTTGCAGGCCTAGTTTCTAGATATAGAAACCCTTGTTTTGCATATCTTATTTATATAAACTAGGATAAAAGTAAAAATGAATATGCAAATTTGGTATAACATATAAATGAATGTACGAATGCCTTTTCATGATTCCCAAAGTTTGATTGGTGAATTATAGTGCAAAAGGAACCAATAGACCTAGTAGAAAGGCTTCAACCTTGTAAATCAAGTCAGTCTATTGAAGGAGAAAAAGAACTTAAAGAACCCTTTACATAAAATGGTATCAAAGTTCAAAAGATACATAAGAAACAAAAAAGAGTGAAATATAAGAGAGGTTTTGGTTGTCAGAGAGTGACCTAAGTAGAAGCATGGGTTGTGAAATAAAAGCTTGTGGAAGAGAGTTGAAAAGAGAAGATAGCAAGTTGTGAAATATAATTTTGTAGAGTAAAATGCAAGGATGGCACTCAGAGAAAGAGGTGGTGAAGGTCAGAGAGAATAACCAACAATGGTAAAAATTCTGGAAGCAATTGAAATTGATCAAAGAAGAGGGGTTGCAATAAAGGATGTGAGAGATAATGAAGAAGTAGCAGAGAAACCTTTGTTCAACACCACTTATAAATGAAAAGGTAAGTGTTGTAAAGTTGTTATTGATAATATTAGCACTAATAATATAGTTTATTATTACATAGTTGAGAAGATAGAATTGAAAATATTGGTACATCCCATGCCAGACAAAGTGGTTTGGCTTCAGACAAGACATCAGGTATTGGTTAATAAACAATGCAAGGTTGAGTTCCAAATTGGTAGTTACAGAGATGAAGGCATTTGTGATATCATGTCTATAGATATTTGTCATGTTTTACTTCGTAGATCCCAACATTTTGATATAAAAACTATGCATAATGAAAAGAACAATACCTGTGCATTAGAAAAGAATGGCAAGAAGCACACCTTAATAACCTTAACGAATGATAGTGCAGAAGCTAAAAACAATATTAAGATGTTACTAATGAGTTAAAATAATTTCTTGCAATAGGACAAAGAAGAAAAGATAGGTAATATGTTGATTGTTAAGCCACAAGAGGAAAAGTTGCCATGTGCGCAACTCAAGTATGTAAATGAAGAACAAGTGAGTGAAGAAAAGAAAGTTGTCTTGGAGGACAAGACAATAAGGTTTTTATATAAAGAGCCTAAAACTGATTTTCAGAATAGCAAAGAGAAAAATGATAGTTGTAAGTAACATATGGAAAAATGAATCCTTATGAAAGAGGAGCTAGACATGAAAGAAAAGAACAAATTTGAAGAATTACAAGTGAAAGAAGAAAGCAATCAAGAGAGCAGCCAAGAAAAAGAGTTGCAGGGAAGTAAACAAAGCAGCAATGAAGAATCACAAGATGTATAAATGGTTGGTTCACACAAAGAAATGGTGATTAAGGATCAACTATGTAATAAAGCTAAAAATAGAGATATAGCTGAGATAGAGGCATCATGTCAAGAGAATGTTGAGTTTACAGTTGAATCATCTTTGACAAATGAAAGCAATGTACATATTTCCATGGAAGAACTAAAAAAAATGGTTGAGGTGCAAATTCATGCACATGAAGAGGAAAACAGGATCAAAGATCATCTATGTGGAAGCAAAAGAGCATAAGAAGAACAATGAAGAGAGGATCAACATGAAGGTGGTTGAGAGTGGACATTTTGGAGTCCATCATGTGAGTGGGAGCCATGAAAGAACAACAAGCAATGCAAGAGAGCTGAAAGACATATATGCGAAACATGATACAGTGAAAAAAGAATGTTTGAGATCTGTAAATCTCTTTTATGAATTTGTTTTATGTGTAGGTGCAGGAGTAGGGAAGACAATAAAGAAGAATTATAAATGTGGAATAGTTGAGCATGTATATGTATATGAGTAATAAGTTACAATAGAGCATTATGGTTGTAGCCCCTGAAAGTTAGTTGGTAAGGTTATGGAAGTAAACAAAGATCATTTTCAAGTTAACATGGAACCAAACAAGAACAAGAAGAAGTTAAATTGCATTGGCCATAACCATATAGAAGACTCATGAGCAAGAGCTCATGAAAAAATTTAAGTCTGGGAGTCTGATGTAGGTGCATCTATAATGGAATTCAAATATGTTTGTTTTATGTCATTAGGAGGTTTAAGAGATCATATCTCATCAATAAGAAGCCTTGTCTAGGCTTTACTTGTCCTAGGTCATTTAAAGGTCTTTTTAGGTTTCTTGTCAAATATATGAATTCAAAAATTTGAATTTGTTTTTAAGAGTTTGAAAAATCTTAGCATGTTGCAAGGGTTTTGATCATTTTTAAAGGGGTATTTAGGGTATATTCATAGGTATTAGTTGTCCTTCAGCCCTTAACTCAGCTTAAACATGACGTAAACCCAACTAAGATACATCCAACGTAAGTTGATGGCTAATTTGAGCATGTTTGGAAGAATCTCAAAGTGGTTGAGAGATATTTGTTGCATGTAACTAGAAGGAACCAACATTAATCATTAAGAAAAAATTTGATAAAATTTGAATCATGAATGAAGCAGCCCAATAAATCAAAGAGGACAAGGAGAAAATCTGAACTAGTAGGTTTTGAAGTGTTGTTGTAGTTTTGTTATATGGTTTGATGATCTATGTAACAGTTTTTGGAGATATATGAATAGAAAGATTTTTTTTTATGATTATGAATACATTCTCAAACTTTTGAACATGTAAATGAATGTATTTTATCTTTGCAATTATATTTAATTGCTTTGAAATAGCATTGTTCATGTTGTAGGCTTGATAAGATAGTACAGCGCTGTTATAAACAAGAAGAGTGCAAGTACAGTCAAGGAAACACAATTTTATTCACTTTTTAGATTTGTTTAAAGTCTCAAATTGTATGGAATTGTAGATAATGGTGGATAAAACCACCTCCAAGATAAATATTTAAAAAATATTTCATCAAACTCAAATTATCTATTTTTTTAGCTCTCGGCCTACACACAAAAACTAGAGTTTTTAGAGCACTAAAACCTTCATAAGTTGAAAACGAACTCTTAAAATCTTATGAAATTTTGAGGATAGATGCATGGATATATTTATGATATTTTTAAACTATTTTAAATTTTTTTGAAGGTATATAAATAAATATATTTCCAAAATACAGTCAGTAGGCCTGTAGGTGAGGGTTCTAGAAGGGTTTAGGAAGACTAAAAAGTGCATAACTTTGAAATGAATGATTAAAATAAGATGAAACTTTGTAGGCATGTTGAATAATATGTTTATGACTTGTAAAAACTATTTTTAATATTTTGAGGCACCTGGTGAAAATGTTATTGTCAAAACTCAGACTTGTAGTCCTGTTAAGAAAGTCAAAAATCCTATTTTATAGCACAAAAACCTCAATATCTCAAAATCTAATCATGAAAATGACCTAAAATTTTGTAGAGAGGTTGGTTAAAATGTTTTTGAAGTATTACAATTGGTTTTAGAGTATTTTGACTTTTTAAAAGAAAATTACATCAATTTTATAGTTTGTAAGCCTAGTTTCTAGATCTAGAAACCCTTATTTTGTATATCTTGCTTTTCTAAGCTAGAATAAAGGTACAAATGGATATGCCAAGTTGGTATAATGTATAAATGAATGTTTGAAGACCTTTTGATGATTACCAAAGTTTTATTGGTGAATTATAGTGCAAAATAAACAAACAAACCTAGTAGAAATGTTTCAAGCCTATAAATTAAGTCAATTTATTGAAGAAAAAGAGGATCTTAAAGAACCCCTTACATCACTCCCACTAAAGAAAAAAATTTAATGACCTAAAATTAATTAGATGATTCAAATCTCAATATAACCTAAGTTAAATTCATAAACAACTTAAATAAGGAAGATAAAACAATAGATTTAAAGATATGAAGTTTGAAGTCATCCCTTTACAAGGGCTTTGTTAAAATTCTTACTATGTCCAAAAATAAACACATCAAAAAATTGTTAGTTAGATTCCATTAAATAGTTTAAGCCTCTGCAGTCTATAAATTATTGCAAGAGGGTTTCTAGATGAAAGTGCATTAAAAACTCTTTCCACTTGACATTTTAAATCACACTCTGTAATCTATCATTGGAATGAGTGAAGTGGTCATCACTCAAAATTCTTCAGATGATGAAAAAGAAACACACAAAAGATAGTTGCAATGATTACTTATTGTTAGCTCTTGTGGTGAGGATGTGGTCAAAGTTTTGGTAGGATTGAAAAAAACATATATGCATTTTTTGGGTCTTAATATTGTCCATTTTGTCCCATACTAATATTAAATATCTAGATTTATCACACATATTTCAGTTAATACCTATACTCAGAAACTATTCTAGTAATCTGTCAACTACATGATACAAGTAGAATACATGAATAAAAATGGAAACTTGATATGAGATACCACCACGTTATTTGCTTTGAGGAACCAACACAATGGCTTCAACAATTGGCCAAATAGCAAACCTCTTATTGCACCTTTAATCCACCATCAACAATCAAATTAATTCTAAATCATTGGTAATACTAATTGCCAAATAACCTTTAGTTAGAATCCAAATCTCCAACAAAAAGTGTGCAAGGCAATTACAAATTTTCACCGCCCTTTAGCATCTAAGTTTTTGATTTGGTGTCCCCAGGATTTCACTCGAAAATCTTGGACTACCCCTTTTATAAAATTTTGAATCTTTTTTAAGCTAAGGGTCATGTTGTTGCTTTCATGTTTAGTTTTATTTTTTTAAGTTTTTCTTTCTGATTTCGATTGCACACGTTGCTCAAAATTGTCTCTAGGAATTCATAAAGCCACTCGCAAAATGCCCAAGTGCATAAAGTCACTCAATTTTTCATCCTAGACCCAATCGGGTTTTATAAAGCACTTTACTTGTTTTAAATGAGTAAAAAAAAGTTCATTTGATATAAATTGAGTTAATGAGTTAAAGTGGGAGATTAGACAATATATAAAGCACTTTTCCAAGTCATAGTTACCACATATTTTTTATCTTCACCTCACTTTGGACCATCCATCCATGAAAGATTTTTTCACAGATTGACTAATTGGAGATTTTTTTGAGCAATCTCTCACAATATTTTATTTGATTTCAGGTATGTGTTTTTCTTTATTTTAGCTTTGTTTTGTGTGTTTTTTTCCTAAATCCATTTTCCTGGAATTCATACATTCTTCCAGCTAAAAACCCTAATCAATTTCTTTTTGCCTTGGTATGCATTGACAATTATTTGAACTTTTCTCTGCATAGGGTTTGGAATGATCATTTCACCAAACTGTAGACCTAGTTTGTGGTTTTCAAAATCCATTTTATTTCCTCCAAGAAACCAGTCGATAATTTTCCCAATGCCATTCAAATGGATTGCAATATAAATTGGGTTTTTCCTAAAGCTCAACTCATTCTTTTCCAAAAGCAAGTCGATACATGTAAAAAGTCCACTTTTTGGGTATGAGTGGATCAGAACTTTTGTAACCATTTGATTCCTTCAAAATTAAGTAATGAAGCCCTCCAAAGCCACCCAAGATTGCAGCAACAAAACATAGTTTTAATAAGCAATTACTTATTTTATGTTATAAGTTGAGACCATTTGAAAATCTGTAGCCCACTCAAAAAGACCAAATCAAAATTTCTTAGCCTCATTACTAGCTTTATTGAAACAAGTCGATCCTACCCAAAACTCCACCATATAAAGGCTTAGTGTAAAGTGGAGTTCCTATGAATCATTACTCATTTTCATTAAGTGAGCTCAAAAAGTCCACCATACAAGGGAATAGTGTAATGTGGATTTTCTAGGAATCATTACTTGGTTTCACAAAGTAAGTTAGTTACCTACAAAAACCCACTATACATCTGAGAGACCAAATCAGGGTTTTTGTAAAGCTTTGATTAAATGGTTTAACTCACACTTCTAAGTTGTTCCCTCCTATAAATCCACATCGCTTGTATGAGATTTCTCTTAGTTATTTTTGAAGTAACTAAATGTTAACTAGAGAAAAGTTGTGAATAACTCATGTTCCTATCTCATGTGAAAATAGGAATTGGCATCTCAATTACTATAAGTACTCATATCTGTTAATAGTAAATGTCTGAGATAGGAAAAGGGCCAGCAACAACAGTAGTAGCATCAGAAAGAATATCTGGAGCAACCGTGATTCAAGAATACCTGAATGATGCAGTGGAAGAAATTCATGAAACAAAAAGAAAGGGAAAGTCTAAAGGCAAGCCAAAGGTTGAATCTCAGTCAAATAAAATGATATATGAATATAATGGGTATCTGATTGGGTTCTACATTGATCTAAGCTATCTAAAATTAATGATACTGACATGGGACATGTATCTGTGTCAGAATTGATTGAAAGATCCAAGGCAGTGATTAAGACACCACTAATGAAGGTTTTAACCAATAGTGGGATTATTCAAGTAGTAGCCTTTCCAAATACTATTCACTTGCCTGAGTTTATGTTGTAATGTGCCAAATTTTATGATTCTCTCACTAGAACAATAAAATATACATCAAAGAACGTGGTGGTGAGATTAGACACCCAATTTTTCAACTACTGTCTCAAGATTCAAAAAAGTACAAAAATATTAGATGTATTATTTTATCAGAATAATTAATGTTAATAAATCTAGTGCATTAATTAATTAGGCTGAAATGATAAGCAATAACATTGATCTCCATCTCAAAAAAGTGAGGCAAACCTTAGACTTTAAAATGACTTCATACCTAGTGTATGCTGCAGCTTCTCAGGGAATATTTAATAAATTGTACAGTAAAGGAGTTTTGGCAACTAATCCCATCTATGAATATTATCCACAACTGGTAATGTCTGAATATTTCAAAAAGTACATATGGGTAAATTATGCATTCTTCTATGAAGTTATTTATAGACTCAACCCTAATCTGAAAGTAAAATGAGTGACAAAAAACCCATAGGAAGAAGTCCACCAATATGGGTGCCTTTTTATTCAATTTATTGATTTCACATATCTAAGAGTTTGTAGTTTCATAGGAGCACCAATCCAACTTCTGAGATATCCAAGTGACAAATGTATATTGATGGATTTATGCAGGCAAATTGTAGAACTTCATGATTTACAGTCCCAGGCTCACTGAACAACCATCATTTTTATTATTACAATTGGTAACTATCACTGTGCTAGCATACATAAGGCCAATGATATCCAAATGGAAATGTTTCATCACTACAATCAAGAATTATTTGAAGCTAGAATCAATTTTGATTTTAGAAAACTGGCAAATTTTTTTTCTCTAGAACACATGCACTTACCAACACTTGAGGATTTCTAGATAGATTACACAGATGAGTTTGAAATAAGAAAAAGAGACTACCGTAGGCTGACAACGAGGCAAATCATAGAGTATGGATTGTCAAAGATCCCTGAGGATCTTCCTAATGATGAAGATGTTATACATGAAGCCTATAACCAAATGGGAGGTAATAAGGCTCCACTTCCTTCAGTTGATTTTAGAATAAACAATGTAAGAACAATTGAAGAAAAGAATTCAAGGGTTTTGGCATACACTTCAAATTGGCTTTTAAATAAAGGTTACTTCTTGGAGGAATCAATAATGGGAAGAATGATCCAAGATGGTCATAAAAGAAAGAAAGACCAAGGTGAAAGTAGCAAAAAACCAAGTAAGGGACCATTCTACAAGAAGTCCAAGACATTGAAAGATAAAAAATGATCATCAACTACATAGGAAGTTGCCCCTAAGGATACTACTGGTAATTTCTCTATTTTCTCAACTCAAGGTATTTCTTCATCCTCAAAGGCCACCACAACACAAGATACAACTGGTCCAATTCACATAGAAATACCACCTCTAAAACTTCCTTCCTTCACTCTTCCACCAACTAATAATCCACCACCACAAACTACTTCTTCCTCACTACCAAATAATGATCAACCTAACAATCATTAGGAGAAAGATCCCAAGGCTAAATCTTTATCTCATAAAGGGTTACAGGAGAAAGGAGAAACTAAAGTAAAAATTATGGAAGTTGATATAATAAAAGAACGAAAAATTAGAGATGAAATTGAACATGTTAACATAGAAGCCAATGAAGAGATTCAAGTGTGGAAAGGAGCAAAGATGGAGAAAATATTTGAAGGGAGAAAAGGTGATAAGAATATAGAGGGACTTGAAGTACAAAACCTGTTGATGAATCATAAAATGGAAGAACTTCAAGATTTCATGCTTCAAGATAATTCAGTAGAAAGAAGTCATGAGGCAACACTGCAAGTTGACACAGTAGTGAGAATTCAGGCAATGATGGTGCACATTGATGCTCCAAATCTTCCAGACCAATATTTCTCATCTTGGCTAGTAGCATAAACAATTCCGAGTGCCAAAGAAGTGATTAATCTATAAGACTTAGATCTACAACTACTTAAAATCTTAGATAAAAAAGGAAAGAGATCAAAAGTTACTAAAAAAACTTCAAATCTTGTGATTGAATCATCTGGGCAAAAGTTTGCCAAAGTATCTACCCCAACAATAGGTAAGCAGAAAGGATAATTAACGATGGAGGATATAACTTTGACAAGGGTTGCTCTGGGAGAAGTCACTGCTAAAGGATTGAAGATACTCAGACCCTAATGAATGCACTCTTCCAAAAATTGGATAAGGAAAAAGCATATAAAATAAGATTAAATGAACAAATCTCAAAATTGTGTGAAATCATTGAAAGGTTGCTAAACCTTCTACTTAGCCAGTCTTATTAGAAGAGCAAGTAAACCCACTAGTCATCACAGAGTTTGAAGAAGTGGGAGATAAAGCTAAAGTTGTGGATGAATGGGTAAATAAAATCATCAAGGAGGTTGTTAAAGGATATTCAGACATTCCTAATAGCCTGAAAGAGCTCCAAGGTAAAATAACTCAATTGAGAGATCTAATGTTGGAGATAGATAATGAATATGGAGTTGTTGAGCTACATATAAAAACACTCAAAGAAATTAATTTATTATTAGAAAAAGTGTTGATTAAGGAGCATCTTGTGCCAAAGAGCTCAACACGGAAAGGAAAACAGTAGGAGCTAATCATGTCTTTCCAATCAAAGCTTCTTAAAGAAATGATGGGAGAAATGAAGAAACTAGAAGAGGAAGCAGAGAAAGTTACTGATCACTTGGATGATTGTATTTACTATGTTACAAGCTATCCTATTGATAAATAATCATCTATCCCTCTAGAAGAGTATCCTTAGCTCCTTCATCAAAAAATTGATAAAGCTATTTCTCCTTTCATGTACAAATCACTAGAGAAGTTATCCAAACTTTATTTTGAAGTTAACAATCTTGAACCTAGTTGGATGAAAGTGAAAGAATTCAACAAACATCTAATGAAATAACTTCTCAAAATGAAAATGAATATGAAGGCTATTGGAAAAGCAGATGGAAAAGTAGTACAATACATGTTTAATAAGTACATCCAATACAAGAATAGGAACAAAACTGAGATTGAAGTCTTACAGCTGGATTAGCTTCTCCTTCTTTCTTCTTCCTATTTTCTATTTTATTTTTATTATTCTTACTTTCTCCGAGTAATCAATTTGAGTTTTAAAAACGTAGGTAATTGGGTTAAAAACCATTACTTCAAGTCGTTTGAAAAAGTCAATTACTTGAGGAAAAGTGGTAGACATGCAAAGCAGTTGATTTAGTCTTGAGTTAAAATCATGCATGCCATGCAATGAAGAAATTTAAGAAAGAGATTATCAACTGCTTTAAGTTTTGTAATTAATGTTTCCTATTTGTACTAGCTCTCTTGGTGCTATAAATAGAGGTAGAAGTCTATAGGTTAGGGATCGGAACATTTTGGCTAAGGCTTTTGTAACTTGAGCATTTTTAAGATTCAAACTTTGTGTTGAAACTCTTAATGCGGTTTTTGTGAAATAGCTTGGATTGAATAAAGGAAGGTGGATTTATGGTGAATTTTAGATCTACATAATTTTGTTGAGTATTTATATTTAAGATTATAGAATAAACTTTGTGTTATACTAGATCTGAGTTAGAATTCATTTCTTAATAAAGTTGTGATTATCTAGTTTGTTTATGTTGTGTGAATGCAGTAAACTCTGAGATCTATTTATTGTTAAGCACATTTTCCCCCTTTTGTCACGACTATATATTCCCCTCTTCTCCAATATTCAAAAAACACAGCTACTTAATTGCTACCAAATTACCTATTTGTGGTTCACGAGCTGAGGTAATTAAAGTAAAACCTTAGAAATTAGTTATTAGGATCCACAACCTCAATAGATAAACATCTTATACGAGAGGTTCACTATTAAATGAAGGAGATTTATCTCATGACTGCCTAGGTTTTAAGCTATGCATAAAATATAGCCAACAGTTTTTGGTGACTCCACTGGGGATAAACAAATTTTGTAGACCAGAACCTTTTTTGTGAGCATCTTTAATCCTCATATTTCATTAAATTATCAATCTAGTTGACCATCCATTCACCTGGTCAAGTAGATCCCAAGGACGAATTGGTGATTTCTTTAGATTGCAAGAGTAGTTCAATTTATGGCATCTACCTCAAACCAAGACATGTAGAGCAAGTCTCTCACTGAATAGAAGAGTGAAAATTCCTCCTAAAAATTAGCCATAGCATAGTCCAATGGTCAGGATTATTCACTCAATTTATTCTCAAAGACATTTTAGGATGTAGCAACAACAACAACAACTTCCTCCTACACTACTCGTTCTATGGGGTATGGCCTTTAGACCTCTGAATTTGACACCTCCTCTTCATGACTTGCTAAAGGGATCTAGGAAGAATTTTCCCAAGTTTTATGGAGACGAAAATCAAAATCCAAATGATCATTTGGTCAAATTCTTCATATCTTGTAGGGTACTTTCTATTGAATATTAAGATGTGTCTATCAAGCTCTTAATAGAGACCTTACATGACTTAGCAATTGAATGGTTTTACCCTCTGGCTCCTGGCACCATAACTAGTTGGGCCACCCTACAAGATGTGTCCCTGAAAAGATTCAAGCTAGTTGAAGATTCAATTACATTGATTACTCAGCTAACTATGCTAAAGAAGGAGCCACATGAGCACATGTGGTATTTCATTGCAAAAGTTCAAAGGATTCTTTATAAGATTCCTTCTACTACTCCCTTAAGTGATGAAAATCAGAAGGTATTTTTCATTAATGATTTATTACCTGAAGTTAGTTATCAGCGGTGAAAATCACATCTTGTTGACTTGCTTGTAGCTCAAATATCACTGTCAAAATAGAAGATGATCTCATATGGCATGAAAAATCAAAAACACAGCTTCTAAAGTTGAAGGTCCCTCTTCAACCAGTACCGTTGATTCGCTACTGCAAAGATTGGAAAATGATATATCATAGATGAAGAATCAAATGGCACAAAGTAACAACATTGCTCCTCCTTGTAACTTTAATAATAGAGGTTGCATCATGACTCCTCCTCAAAGACTGGAAATTGAAGCTGCCACAAAGAACAATGTTGAGATGAATGAAGAAGATCAAGAAGCCACTATTGATCAAACTGAGAATGATGATTTTGTAGACCCTAATGGTGAATCCAACATTGGTTACCTAGACTATGAATTAAAAAATGACTATGAGGAAGATTTTGAATAAGATCATAGTCATACTTTTGCAGTATTTACAAGATCACAAGCTTGGCAAAGTGGTGAAATGTTTGGTAACGAATAAAGAAGAGATAAGAATGATTCTAGATCAGACGCTATCATTGTCAAAAGAGGTAATCCTTTACCTTCTTCTCTAGCCTCAAATGATAAACAAGTAAGTTCCTCTTCATTTCAACCTCACAGACCTTCTACTCAAACATCTGAAAATGCATCTATTACTTCTTTTGACATTGTTGATCATATTAAGAAAACTAGAATCCAAATGTTAGAAGTTGAGTACTTAAGAGCCTTTCCTGATCAACTGAATAGGTTAGTTAGGTATGTGCAAAGTGATGGATCAAATTCTACACCCAAAAACTCAGTAAAAGGTATTTTGTCTAACCCCAAAGATGCTTCTTCTCAGAATAATGTTGTTGTCACTCCCAGATCTTCTGAAAGAGTTGAACCATTTTACGTTTCTCTGTTAATTAATGGTTTCAAACTAAGTAATTACATCTTAGATGTAGGAGCTTTTGATAATATCATGCCAACTAAAGTTATAGATGCTCTTGGGCTTACTTTGATGAAGAAAATAGGGAAATGTTATTTCATGGAGAGACAAGTCCCTTTAATCAGAAAAATTAAAGATGTATAAGCTATTTTGGCAGCTTTCCTGGACAAGAGATTAAATATGACAATCTTAGTTGCAGATATTCCTATCTCTTATGGGATGTTACTGAGTAGAAACTTCTGCAAAGAATTGGGAGAAGTAAAGATGGATTGGTCATGTGCTCACATTCCAATCAAAGGAGTTAACCAGAAGCTTGAACCTAAAAAGAAGTCAAAATACACTATCACAAAATCTAAAGATCCAAGGTCTCATATTATTTTCCAAGAGTCGGACCATGAGGTCTATTATTTGGAAATGAACAAAGAGGATCCAAAACCAGAAATTCAGCTAAAACCAATAATCGAAGAAGTTTGGACTCTTGAGTTTGATGGTAGTTGTTGCTCCTTTAGATCAGGATCATATGTTATTTTAATATCTCCAAAAGGGAAGGTATACCCATAATCTTACAAGTTGATGTTTGAAAATACTAATAATACAGTATAGTATGAAGTTTTACTGTTAGGAATAGAGAAAGCTAAAAAGAAAGGAGTGAAACTCTTTAAATCACAACAAAATGTTGAACTTATTATGAAGCAAGTTTGAGGACAGTACCAAGTAAAAAGAGATAAGCTTAGACACTACAGAGATAGAGTGTTGTCCACTACACTTGACTTTGCAGCCTTCTCCCTCAACTTCATTCCAAGAGATCAAAACTCTAGGGTTGATTCTTTGGCAATTACCACTGCACTATTAAATCCAAATCAGCTTGCTTCCATTTTCCAACAAGGTAATTATAAAGTAGAAATGGTCTATCACTCCAAAGTCCCTGACAATGCAGAACAATGGTATATTTTTAATGATGACAAGAAAATAGCTGCATTCCTAGAGCAACAAGACAACTTTGATGAGTTGTATTTTGAAGGAAGCAACTCACCTCCACGATAAACTACGATAGGTAAAACTGATCCTGAGCATGATGAGAACAAATGAATCATACAACTGAAGGGTAATAAAATTTCTAAAGGTTTAGTTTCTTTAGAAGAAATTTTTGACAAGCATGATTAGTTTCTGAAAATAAATAAAGAATATGGTGAGAGCTTTTCTTCAGAGGTGCAACCATAAATTTGGGTGTAGAAGATGAACCCAAGATTGTGAATATTAGGAAGTGTTGTTCTAAACAAGAACATGAAGCATTCATAGAGCTTCTTAAAAAATATATGGATGTCTTTGCATGGTCCTACAAAGACTTGAAGACATATCTACCAAAAGAGTTGCAACCATCTTGGGTATAATCTATGTTAAATTACAAAAGTTGCTAGATGTAGGAATTAATTACCCCATTCATCATTTATAATGGCTAGCCAATATTGTACATATGAGAAAGAATAACGAGGAGATATGCTTGTGCATTGACTTCCATAATATGAATCAAGCTTCTTTGAAGGATAACTACCCTCTTCCCATCATGGATCACACCTTATAGGTAGTTACTGGTTCAGAAATGCTATCCATGTTAGATGGTTTTTCAAGCGACAATCAGATACAAGTAGCAAGGGAAGATCAGTGCAAAATGGCATTCACCACACTATGGGAAATGTTTTCTTATCATAAAATGCCCTTTGGGTTGATCAATGTTGTGGCAACTTTCCAAAGGGAAATGGATCTATCATTTTCTCATCTGAAGGATAAGAGTATTGTGGTATACCTTGATGACTTAATAGTCTTTTCCAAGAAGAGGAGTAATCACATCATTGATTTGGAGGAAGTTCTCATTCAATGTAGAAATCATGGGATATCTCTCAATCCCAAAAAGTCCATTTTTATTGTTACTAAGGGAAAGCTCTTGGGACACATTGTCTCAAATGAAGGAACCAAGATAGACCCTAAAAGAGTTTATTCTATTCAAAGTTTGCCTCTACCAACTTCCAAAAAAGGAGTGCATTCATTCTTTGGTAAGGTAAACTTTCTTAGAAGATTTATTCCAGATATCGTTGAATTAACTCACCATATTTTAGACATGAAGAAGAAAAAGCAAGATTCCAAATGGAATTAAGAAGGAAAGAAGGCCTTTGAAAAAATCAAAGCAGCCTTAGCAAAAGCTCTAGTACTGGTATCACCAAATTTTAGTAAATAATTAATTATTTACTGCTACTCTTCTGAGTATATAATGTCAGCCATTCTAATGTAGAAGAATGAAGAAGATGTCAAAGCCCCTATAACATTCATGAGCATGCCTTTAAAGGCCTATGAGTTGAAATATACTCCCATAGAGAAACATGCCTATGTAGTTTTCAAGGCATGCAAAGCATTCAGGTACTGCATTCTATCCACACATACAACTATTTATGTACCTGATGTTACAGTCAAATCCATCTTGACATAGCAAGAATTGGGACTGCTACAAGGCACTTGGGTAACCAAAGTACAAGAGTATGAGTTGGACATAAAACCTACAAAGTTGGTGAGAGGAAGAGGTCTTTTCTAGTTGATGACAGAGAGAAGACAAGATGATACACCGCAAGAGGAAGTTGATGAAGACATGCCCACAGTTCTTTTTGTAAATTTGGTTGATGAATGGTACAATAAAATTGCCTACTTCATGACATATAGGGAATACCCAGATCATCTCACTCACAAGGAGAAGCGTACCATCAAATTGAAAGCAAAAGACTTTGTCCTTTGGGATAATGGCTTGTACAAGAAAGGAATTGATGGTGTATTTCTTTAGTGTATGGATAAAGCCTAGCAAGACCAATTGTTAGAACAATTTCATGACAAGGCATGTGGCAGTCACTTATTAGCAAGAGTTACTGCATAGAATATCCTTCAAGCTAGATATTACTAGCCTACTCTTTTTCAATACACTGCAAATTAGGTTTCTAAATGTTAAGTGTATCAACAATTTTTTGGATGTGTAAAACTACCAGCATTACCATTATATCCAAAAGTGATTAATGAACAATTTCAACAATGGGTCATTGATGTCATTGGTATGTTATATCCTCCTTCTAGTGCTGGCCATCATTACATTCTAATGGAAACTGACTATTTTTCCAAGTGGGTAGAAGCTATCCCTATTAAGCATGCTTTTTTTGAAGTAGTATGTAACTTTATCAAGGAAAATATAATTGTGAGATTTGATGTCCCATGCAAAATAATCATGGATAATGCTGCTAATCTATCTTCTGAAGAGCTACTTGACTTTTGCTACACATATGGTGTCTAGTTAGTACATTCCTCCAACTATTACCCTCAGGGCAATGGGCAAGCAAAATATAGCAACAAGAACCTGATAATAATCATCTGCAAGCTAGTGGAAGAAAATCAAAGAACATGGCACAAGAAAATTTATTATGCACTCTAAGCCCATAGGATTACACCCAAGAAGGCCATAGGTATGTCCCCTTTTCAACTATTGTATGGGATGGATGTTGAAATACATATTACTCTTGAATTTCATGCTTTGCGGTTATCTAAAGCTATTGAAGATGCTACCTACTAGGATGCACTTGATAAAAGGGTTATGTATTTGTCTGAGTTACAAGAGGTGTGTACTCAAGTAGCAGATAGGTTGGCCGAGCATCAAGCTAAGGTCAAGAATATGTTTGAAAAAAAGGCCAGAGACAAAAAAAATTAAGATTGAAGAATCGGTGTTCTTGTGGGACAAGAGAAATAAGCCAAATGGCATGCATGTAAAATTTGATTCACTATGGAAAGGGCCTTTCATGATCAAGAAGACTAATGGAATGGATAGTTTTATCTGTGCTTACCAAGATGGAATTGAGTTACCTTTGCCTTATTATTGTAGCTTAGAATTTCACCCTTGTGAGAAAGTTCTTCAAGCTCTCTCACTTCTAGCTACAAGCATGGGGACAACCTTAGGTTGTGGGTATCTTGTAGTGAGGTTGAACCTCTTGGATTTTTAATGAGGCTAGTTCCTCAGGTGCTTCACTTCAGCTCTTGATTCCCACACTAAAATCTATTGTTGGCTAAGGAAAAGGGATAGGAAGATAACATGAATGGAAATTTAAGCTAAGGGAGTCGATGCACCAAAATAAACGATCCACTTAGTCTAGGGAATGACACTCATTCAACATAAGATGAATTTTTCTTACACAACCTCACAACCAGTTAATTTGTATAAGTATTTTGTAAACTAGGCTCACTGCACCATACATGAAGCAAAGAGGGATTTAAAAATCCACACCAAGCGTCCGTTAATGGTAGAAAGAGCTCAAGTCTAGACCTACAACCAACTAAAAAACACCTAAAAATAGGCAAGAAAGGAAAATGAGCTTGGAAGGACACTTATTCAGAATGCCATTATGCACAAGCTTGCTTAACACAATTTTCAAATAAAGAGATAGTAAAAAATTAATCTTTATTGCTTCAAAAGGTCTATTACAAAGTGATTTTGGTAGAATAAATTGATCACCACTCTAGAGATAATTTATTAGCTCCAAGGCCTCTATTTATAACAAAAAAGGGGGAAGAGAAGATGGGAATGCATGAGAAACAAGGAATGAAAACCATAAATTCTTGCAACCACCACCATCGTCCTCCTTTGGTAGATTTTAAGAAGCCATGTCATGGGCTAGAACGTCACTTTTTGGCATGCATGCATTGAACTTTGTATTAAAGATGGCATGGTGACCTTCCCCTTTATGTGTCCTATTGAAAATGGATGCAGGTCTCCATGTATTGAAAAAAAGGGTTGAACCATGCCACTTTTACGTTGGACGGTCATTTATCGAGAGTGAGCCATATTGAAGGATGAGAACCTTTATAAATTCCTAGCTACCAGCAGCTTAGACTCCCCTTTGCACTGATTGGTCATTGGAAGCTGCCTTGGATCCTTGATCTACACCGTGGATGCCTTTGTGCCACTTGGTAGCCTTTTATTTATTCGATCATGACTCACGTGCATTATTGATCCTTAGAAAATGCCATTAGACCAAGCTTATTAAGTCAAACAACATTGAAAACTTGATCTACTCTTTGTTGTGTATTTTGGGTTTTCAAAGCTATTAGACTTATAAAGCTTTTCAAGCTAAGTCATTGAAGAATATTGATTTATTCTATGTATAATAACTCAAGCTTTCTGATCTCTCCAACTTCAGACTCTATCTACGGGATCCTTTAATCTTTGAGATCTATTTGTCCTAGGCAAATCTCCTAAGGGAATTCCTTGAGACAATTTCTCCAAAGTAATTCCTTCAGACTTTTCAAAATGGACTTTCTCAAAGGGTAAGAGACCATTTAGATTTCTTATATGTCCCTTCTAACTTCTGCAAATGATCCTCCCATCAAGAAAAGTGCCCTTCAGCGTTTGAAAATGATCCTCCCAAAGGGAAAGATACCCTTCAAGAATTTTGAAATGGTCCTTCTGAAGGGTAACATACCCTTTGAACTTTTGTTTTTTGTTCCTTTCCTTCGAAATTATTTTCCACAGGCTTTTTTAAGGGCTCTCCTGAAGGGTAAGGGACCCTGCAAGCTTCTACAAATGGTCTTTTTTGAAGGGAAATATACCCCTAAAAAATTTGAAATGGTCCTCTTGAAGCTCAAAAGAGCCTTCGACAAACTTGCAACTATCCACTTGGAGAAGGAAATCCCCTTTGAATTTGTCAATAACCCTTGGAGTATTCTTTGGAGAATACTTGTCCCTTGAAGAACTCAAGAAGCACTATTTTTCAAGACCAAATCGGGTTTGTCAAGCCCCTTTACTTATTTTGGGCTTCTAACTGCTCACAACTTATGAAGTAATTAAGTAGTGCTCCTTGGAGAACCCAAAATACACTGTCCATGAGTAATTCAGGTTCATAAACCCAAATTAATTCTACTTATAAAATATTTAGAAGTCAAGCACCACTGAAAACTTGATTTGCACTGTGTCCTTAGAAACCTAAAGTTGTGTGACTTCAAAATCTTGAAGACTTCTTCTTTGGAGAACCCGAGGTTGTTTGAACTTACCACTTTTGCTTGAATGTCCACCTTCTCACACTTGGGAAAATTTTTGGTATGTGGGCCAAAATTGGCCAACACCTACAATGGGAAGCATTTGAAGCTTTTCAAGAATTAAGATGTAGGGTAAAACCTATGTGTACATAAATAATACTCTCAATGGTTTCTTTTTGTTTCATTTTTTTTTTGGTATTTCCTTTTGCTTGACCCTGAACCCAATAGACAAGATACGAAACCAGAGATACTAGGATATCATCTTCACTTCTTTCATTTTGATAGAAATAAATATGTCCACAGATGGAGCCAACTGGTGTCCCCAAGATTTCACCCAAAAATCTTGGACTACCACTTTTATAAAAAATTTGATCTTTTTTAAGCTAAGGGTCATGTTGTCGCTTCAATGTTTAGTTTTAATTTTTTAAATTTTGCTTTCCACTTTTAATTGCACACATTGCTCATAATTGTCTCCATGAAGTCATAAAGCTACTCACAAAATGCCCACATGCTTAAAGTCACTCAATTTTTCATCCTAGACCCAATCAGGTTTTATAAAGCACTTTACTTGTTTTAAATGAGTAAAAAAAAAAGTTTATTTGATATAAATTGAGTTAATGATTTAAAGTGAGAGATTAGAAAATATATAAAGCACTTTTCCATGTCATAGTTACCACATCAGTTTTATCTTCACCTCACTTTAAAGCATCCATCCATGCAATAATTTTCCACAGATTGACTAATTGGAGAAATTATTGAGCAATCTCCCGCAATCTTTTCTTTGCTTTCAGATATGTGTTTTTCTTTATTTTAGATTTGTTTTGTGTGTTTTATCCTAAATCTATTTTCTTGAAATTCATACATTCTTCCAGCTAAAAACCCTAATCAATTTCTTTTTGCCTTGGTATGCATTGACAATTGTTTGAGCTTTTCTCTGCCTAGGATTTGGAATGATCATTTCACCAAACTACAGACCTAGTTTGTGGTTTTCAAAATCCATTTTATTTCCTCTAGGTAACCAGATGATCATTTTCCCAATGCCATTCAAAGGGACTGTAATATAAATTGGGTTTTTCCTGAAGCTCGACTCATTCTTTTCCAAAAGCAAGTCGATGCATTTAAAAAGTCCATGTTTTGGGTATGAGTGGATCAAAACTTTTGTAATTATTTGCTTCCTTCAAAAATAAGTAATGATTCCCTCCAAAGTCACCCAAGATTGCAACAACAAAATAAAGTTTTATTAATCCATTATTTGCTTTGTGTTATAAGTCGAGACCATTTAAAAATCCATATCCCACTCAAAAAGACCAAATCAGAATTTCTTAGCCTCATTACTTGCTTTATTGAAACAAGTCGAGCCTACCCAAAAATCCACCATATAAAGGCTTAGTGTAACGTGGATTTCCTAGGAGTCATTACTCATTTTCATTAAGTGAGCTCAAAAAGTCTACCATACAAGGGAATAGTGTAAATTGGATTTTCTAGGAATCATTACTTGGTTTCACGAAGTAAGTTACCTACAAAAACCTGCTATACATTTGAGAGACCAAATCAGGTTTTTTGTAAAGCTTTGCTTAAATGGTTTAAATCACACTTCTAGGTTGTTCCCTCCTATAAATATGCATCACTTGCATGAGATTTATCTTAGTTATTTTTTAAGTAATTGAATGTTAACTATGTGAATAACTCATGTTCCTATTATTGGGTGAATATTTTGTCGTCAACTAACTAATGACAAAATGGGTATATCAACCACAGCACAGGGAGATTTACACCACAAAAAGTGTGGGTTTACCAGATTTGGATGAGGTAAATCTCTCCTCTCATCAAGGGGAGGTTCCCTATGAATATTTATATGTTATATGTATATATAATTAAGCAAAAAATAATACTCAGGATGGTATAACAGCATCCACCTCTTTTTTTTCAGAGGTGATGTACAAGGAACAAAAGAGATAAATTATGGTCATTGGCCAACAACATTCATCTTCTTTCAAGAATGGTATCCAGCATAGAGCAGAAAATCACCTGAAATAACAAAGTTCACAAGGAAACTTGTGTAAGCACAAAGTCTTCCATAGCCTCCTTCACTGATTCGAAACAAGCGTAACCGTAGAGTGAAACGAAGCACAAAGTCTTCGCCTGAAATTACAAAAGATAAAAGGATCACAAAGATAAAAGTAGCTCAAAGTCTCTCTTCTATCTTTTAGAAATGCCCTCAGATAATATCAACACACCCACTTTGCTTATTAAATCAAACAAATAAGAGATTATCAGGAAAGAGGACATAAGAACTGTTTCCTAAATAACACAGATAACTTCAACACAAAGTCTGAAATAAACCTGCTTCTCATTCATTTAACAAAATATGATTTACAAATTGAGCACAAAGTCTCAAGAAGTGTCAATTTCAGCAGAGTTTTTGCTCTCAATTATCAGAGATGTATTTACAAAAGAGGTCTCCACTATATATAGGGAGAAACTTTCAAAATTAGAAAATATTATAATATAAAAATATCTTAGTCAAAGATGACTCATCTTTGACTTTGAGATATTTTGACAAATTTTTTACATGTAATTACACATTACAAAATTGCATGCAATTTTATATGATAAAAGTGCATGAGAAGAAGAAGAGAGAAGGAATGCATGGGCGACAAAAATTGCCGCCCTTACATATCGGAGAAGATCTCGTGCACGTCAAAGAGTAGGCAGACGTGTAAGGGCATAAAAAATTACCGTTCTTGCACCTGGAGGAGAGGAAACGGTGATGCAAGGGCGGCAATTTATGCCGCTCTTGCATAGAAGATGTAAACAGTTGTCACATTCTACCGAGTCGTGACGTATTCTGTTGCACTATGTCTTTTTCAATCAAACACTTTTTGCAAGATTTTCTCTTCAGTCAGGCTTGGTTCTTCCATTGACTGAGGCTGCCTTTTGTCCTTTCCATCTTTGTCTCTTCCTGCTGCGATTTGAGCTATCGGGTTGCGTTCCCAGCTCTACTTGCTCTTTACGTTCTTTCTCTCAGCGGTCCTTCCCTTTGGCATTTTGGCTTTCGAATGCATTTGGGTCTGCACTCAAGCCTTCAAAGAACAATCAGTTATTTCATTGCCGTGAATTTAACGTCTGCAGGCCCGTCACTTTCCTTGGCAATTCCTTCAGCTTTGCTGTTTGGTATTTTTCTAGATTGAACTTGTCCTTCTGGGCTTCTTTGGGTAACCCTTCGGATATTCCCCTGGGCTTTTCTTATGCTTCCTCCAGTGGAAATTTTTCTCAGGGAAAATTCTCGAGGATAAAAAGGCGTGCGTCAAGAATCCAAGGCGCCTGTCATAATGTCATCTGTGTAATAGGTGCAAAGGGACCGGGACGGCAAGGAAGAGAAGTGAGGACATCAACATCAGATCTGCCTTGCCCTGCGTGTACAAATTTTTTTATGATTATGGAACTTAGGAACGACAAAGCGCAGGAAACTTAGGAATGACGAAACACAGACAGAAGGTAGAGATCACGGAGAACGCAAGAAACTTAGGAACGGCAGAGCAAGCATAAATTCTGACAGTCAAGGTGCCCCAAAAAGCATGCAGTGGCAGCAGGAAGTATCACAGAGAAAAAACATGGAAACAAAGATACACTGAAACACCGACTCGGCAGGAAACCGATAGAGAAAAACCCTCCAACAAGTCATGGGCTCCATAGTGGATCATTTTGCCAACACCATTGGAGATATAGAACCATTCTTTAGGTACGTGGTCTGGCATGTAATGTCGGTAAAAATTACCGCTCAGACATTTCTTATTTGATGCAGTAGCAGTTAAAACTTTCGTTGGGACATCAAAAATGGGACTTGCATTGTAATCCCCCACTCCATGCTCTATCAGCACTTTCTGCCGCTCCTACACACTACAGATGCAAAGGCGGTGATTTCTACCGCTCTTACACACTTTCGGATTTCTTGAAAATGACCCTTCCGAAGGGTGCTTTGATTGATTAATTCGGGAAGCTTCCTTTTGCATTGAATTGAACATTTGAACTTGCCTTTGAACCATGTCTTTGAACCAAAACTTTGAACCTAAAGACGCTAAAACAAAGGGAATGAACCACTCGAGTGAAATAAAGCATTGAACCGCTTGGTTAAATCGAGCCATTGAACCGTGAACCCATTGAACTTGTTGATGGTGTTTGCCGATGGAGATTTTTGTTTGAACCAAGGCACTGAAACAGTCTCAAAAAATGACTAAGTGTTGAAAAACTGATTCTTTTGACTGAAACCATCTGTAGAAGCCTTTGACCTTGAATGCTCAGAATAATTTTTTGAAAGGGGAAGAGAGGATTTTGATCTGTAAGTTGTCCCAAAAATGAGTGGCATTTTTCGAGGACAATAGCTGGCTCCAGTTGGGAAACTTTCTTCTATTGCAAAAATTGATTGAAGGGAGTAGAATCCATAATCTCCAGTGCCTTGAAGTGTGCCATTGGGCCACAGAGTCATGCTACCCAAAAAGAAAGGCTCCAAAAATGAGAACGAAATGAACAAAATAAAGCTAAAGACTATACAAATATACATATGTACAGGGGGACTCATCCAATACTTCAAGAATTGAAGTACTTCAGACGCTGGTCTCTGAGAGGTAGTGACAATGGCGTTCTATCCTGATAAACCAACAAGAGGCCATTTTCTCCCCAAAATTTATGATGTGTGAATGGAACTCTCCACCAAGAAATCAATTTTTTGTGCCTTCCCTTTTGTTTTCTCCTCTTGCCCCATAGCAAGACTTGTCTTTTGATTCGAAAACCATGAATCTTTGTTTTTTTGGCGAAGAGTTATTTTCCCTGATCATGACGTGCAGCAACATGGTCAGCTACCATAATTGGTTTCTCTTCTGGTTCCATCCAACACCTGATTTGATTGTCCTCATTTGACACCCGCCACTGATTGGCACTATCAGGCCCATTTGTCATTTTTTTATCTGAACCAATTTTTGGGTTGGCATTCTCAAAAGCTTTAACAAGGTTTTCATGAACCTCTTCTGTGGTTAAAAAATAATTACCCCTGCTTGAGGACTCAAATAGAATTTGAGCTACAGGGGCTAACGTTTGGGTGACCACGTACTTTGCCTCTCCCTCAGGAAGCAACCTCTGCATCACGCATTTCACAGGGATTCTTGCCTGAGACAAGTCCATGCTCAATTTTCCTCCGACATCCTTACAAAAGTTCTGTCCAAGCAGAATGCCATATGAGGCTGGGACGTCAGCTACCAGAACTGTCATCTTGATCCTCTTTTTTGGAAAAGCTGCGAAAGTAAATTAGGCATCTTTTATCTGACCAAGGAGTGGAACTTGCTTGTTTTCCATAGAAAAACACCTCCCAAAAGTTTTAGTCAATGTGAGACCAAGAGATTCTGCCACTTTAGCAGGAATGATGTTGTCAAATGCACCAAAATTGATGATGCAATTGTTCAGCTTGCAACCGTTTATTAAAAAGGAAACATAGAAAGGATCTACTTTCTCAGGAGCAACTGGAGGAGAAAAGACAAGGTTATTCCGAGCAGATACATTATTTGAGGGATCATGAGTTACCCTCAAAATTTTTTGTCCTGCAGGGATGATTGTACCTTTCACACATTCCACCAACCTGTCCAACTATTCAGGATGGGCTTATAGAGATTCAAATTCAGACATTTGAATTTTAGTCTTTTTGACATGCTCAATTATGTCAAATGTCTGAATCAAACTAGGCACAGAGGATGGGAGTTCACTCTTTTGGTTTTTGGGATGGGGAGGGCTAGTTTGTGAAGTTGAAGTAGAAGGTGCAGAGATGCTTGGGGTACGTACCTTTTCAATAGTCATCGGGTCTTTTGGTTGGAAGGGAACAGTGGTTCCCTGCTTGGAAATTGAAACTACTGGCCGAGGTTGCTCCTCTGTCTTCTCTTTATCAGCTTGTCAAGCTAAATGATTTTGGGACTGGGTGAATACTTCATATGATCCCTCAACTGTAATCCCCTCGCTTATGGGTTCATCTTGATAATTCAGGTAACCAATGATGGAGTCGCCAGCTAATTCTTCTTCCTGCTCTTCAAAGAGATTAACATCATATTGTTGGTCCAACTCAGGTTGGAAAGAGGAAGCATGTTCCATTTCCAAATATCCAACTACTGAGTTGGTTGGAGGTGCTTCAAGGGCGAGGTTCCTCTATGGGGGAGGAAGATGATTTGGTTGCCCTTGATTCCTAGCAGCATTACTCTGGTACACCAGATTGGGGAATGTCCTCCTTGGGGCATCTTGGTATACAGGGGAGGATGACATTCTTTGTGCCATTTGTCTCTTCAAAGCTATTAGTTCATTTGTCAATTTTTACACCATAGGATCTGTAGTGCCTATAGAAGAGCTTTTAGCAGATGAAGAGAATCTATTTTTACTAGGGTCTTTTCTAATCTTACCTACCAGGATAAGATCATCTTCAATCTCAGTAGCCAAATTTTGATCCAATGCTAGATCCATAGGGCCAACTTGCCTCAACAGGAAACTCACTTCAGGAAGTTGCGAGTTGATAAAAAAAGCACTTAAGATTCTCTAGCGTGGGCTGAGCGACAGTTGGAATCTGGTTCCTTAACTTGTTGAATTTGGCTATGAAATCTCTCATGGGTTCTTGGGATTCTTTTTTCATCTGTGTTAGCTGAGCTAACAAGGCGTGTGCATCTTCAGCAAGTTTAAATTTGGCTTCAAATTTAGCTTTGAGCGTGTCCTAGTTAGTCACTGACCCGGCCTGCAGGTGGTAGAACTAGTCTGCAGCAGCACCTTGCAAAGTTTCTACAAATAGCCTGACTGCTATATCTTCAAATTCCACACTGATTAGGCTGCATGCTATAGAGAAGGCAACAATGTGTTCATTAGGGTGAAATTTTTCATCACCAAGGAATTTGGGGAAGTTTTTCCTTGAGCTGCGTGGAAGCTCATGTAGAGGTGGAGTAAGGATGAGTGGTCCAAATGAGTTACCCCAGGGGCCCCGAGCTGCCATGATTGGATTACAGAAAGTGGGGATAACAAATCTTGGTGGGGTGCTTATAGGTAGGGCACTATTAACAAAAGGAAAAGAAGCTCTACCTTGTGTTGGTGACCCGATCAGGTCAGGAAGAAGACTCCTAGATCGTTGGAGAAAAGGTGGTGGAGGAAACAGATTAAAATTGCTCTGTTGCACCAACTCAAACACAGGGTCAAAGACACCCTTAGATCTCTGGCTTCTTGTGTAGCGTGGAGTTGCCAGATTTCAAAATAAAAATGGAAAAGAGTAGAATCTGCTTCAGTTTAAAGTTTGAGACTTCAAGCTGCGCGCTCTTCCCCAGCGGCTCTGGTTTTGCAGACCAGATAATATAACAGAGATGGAGGAAGATGGTAAGGCTATAATGATAATGGGTAAGACATGGAATGGAGTCGCCAGACTATGTAATGGATAAGGGTTATAATGATTATGGGTAAGACACAAGTGATGTTTCAATCTAAAACTTGAGGTTCCAAATTGCATAAAATTACTGTGTCCTCAGCGGAGTCACCAAAAAACTATTGGGTGAATATTTTGTCGTCAACTAAATGATGACAAAATGGGTATATCAACCACAACACAGGGAGATTTACACCACAAAAAGTGTGGGTTTACCAGATCTGGATGAGGTAAATCTCTCCTCTCATCAAGGGGAGGTTCCCTATGAATATTTATACGCTATATGTATATATAATTAAGCAAAAAATAATACTCAGGATGGTATAACAACATCCACCTCTCTTTTTTCAGAGGTGATGTACAAGGAACAAGAGAGAAAAATTTTGGTCATTGGCCAACAACATTCCTCTTCTTTCAGGAATGGTATCCAGCATAGAGCAGAAAATCACCTGAAATAACAAAGTCCACAAGGAAACTTTCGTAAGCACAAAGTCTTCTGTAGCCTCCTTCACTGATTCAAAACAAGCGTAACCGTAGAGTGAAATGAAGCACAAAGTCTTCACCTAAAACTACAAAAGATAAAAGGATCACAAAGATAAAATTAGCTCAAAGTCTCTCTTCTATCTTTTAGAAACGCCCTCAGATAATATCAACACACCCACTTTTCTTATTAAATCAAACAAATAAGAGATTATCAAGAAAGAGGACACAAGAACTGTTTCTTAAATAACACAGATAACTTCAACACAAAGTCTGAAATAAACCTGCTTCTCATTCATTTAACAAAATATGATTTACAAATTGAGCACAAAGTCTCAAGAAGTGTCTCAATTTCAGCAGAGTTTTTGCTCTCAATTATCAGAGATGTATTTACAAAAGAGGTCTCCACTATATATAGGGAGAAACTTTCAAAATTAGAAAATATTATAATATAAAAATATCTTAGTCAAAGATGACTCATCTTTGACTTTGAGATATTTTTCTAGATTTTTTACATGTAATTACACATTACAAAATTGCATGCACTTTTACATGACAAAAGTGCATGAGAAGAAGAAGAGAGAAGGAATGCATGGGCGGCAAAAATTGCCGCCCTTGCATATCAGAGAAGATCTCGTGCATAGGCGGCAAAAATTGCCACATGTGCACGTCAAAGAGTAGGTGGACATGTAAGGGTGGCAAAAATTGCCACTCTTGCATCTGGAGGAGAGGAAACAGTGATGCAAGGGCGGTAAAAATTGCTGCTCTTACATGAAGGATGCAAGGGCAGCAATTTCTGCCGCTCTTGCATAAAAGATGTAAATTATTGTCATGTTCTGCCGAGTCGTGACGTATTCCACTGCACTGTCTTTTTCAATCAGGCACTTTTTGCAGGTTTTTCTCTTCAGTCGGGCTTGGTTCTTCCATTGATTGAGGCCGCCTTTTGTCCTTTCTAGCTTTATCTCTTCCTGCTATGATTTGAGCTATCGGGCTGCATTCTCAGCTCTACTTGCTCTTTACGTTCCTTCTCTCAGCTATCCTTCCCTTTGGCATTTTGGCTTTCAAATGCATTTGGGTCTGTGCTCAAGCCTTCAAAGAATAATCAGTTATTTCATTGCCGCGAATTTAACGTCTGCGGGCCCGTCACTTTCCTTGGCAATTCCTTCGGCTTTGATGTTTGGTATTTTTCCATATTGAACTTGTCCTTCCGAGCTTCTTTTGGTAACCCTTTAGATATTCCCTCAGGCTTTTATTACGCTTCCTCCAGTGGACATTTCCCCTGGGAAAAATTCCCAGGGACAAAAAGGCATGCGTCAAGAATCCAAGGCGCCTGTCATAACGTCATCCATGTAATAGGTGCAAAGGGACCGAGACGGCAAGGAAGAGAAGTGAAGACATCGACATCAGATCTGCCTTGCCCTACATGTACAAAATGTTTTATGATTATGGAACTTAGGAACAGCAAAGCGTAGGAAACTTAAGAACGGAAAAATGTAGACAGAAGGTAGAGATCACAGAGAACGTAGGAAACTTAGGAACGACAGAGCAGGCATAAATTTTGACAGTCAAGGCACCCCAGAAAGCATGCAATGGCAGTAGGAAGTATCACAGAGAAAAAACAAAGAAAAAAAGATACATTGAAACATTGACTCGGTAGGAAACCGATAGAGAAAAACCCCCCATCAAGTCGCGAGCTCCATAGTGGATCATTTTGCCAACACCATTGGAGATATAGAACCGTTCTTCAGGGACGTGGTTTGGCATGTAATGTCAGTGAAAATTACCACTCAGACATTTCTTATTTGATGCAGTAGCAGTTAAAACTTTTGTTGGGACATCAAAAATGGGACTTACATTGTAATCCCTCACTCCATGCTCTGTTGGCACTTTTTGCCACTCCTGCACACTACAGATGCAAAGGCAGTGATTTCTACCACTCTTACACACTTTCGCCTTTCTTGAAAATGACCCTTCTGAAGGGTTTTTTGATCGATTAAGTGCCCTTGACTTGTCCTTCGGGAAGCTTCCTTTTGCATTGAATCAAACATTTGAACTTGCCTTTGAACCATGTCTTTGAACCAAAACTTTGAACCTAAAGATGCTAAAACAAAGGGAATGAACCACCCGAGTGAAATAAAGCATTGAACCACTTGGTTGAATCGAGCCATTGAACTGTGAACCCGTTGAACCTGCTGCTGGTGTTTGCCAATGGAGATTTCTGTTTGAACCAAGGCATTGAAACAGTCCCAAAAAATGACTAAGTGTTGAAAAACTGATTCTTTTGACTGAAACCATCTGCAGAAGCCTTTGATCCTGAATGCTCAAAACAATTTTTTGAAAGGGGAAGAGAGGATTTTGATCTGTAGGTTGTCCCAAAAATGAGTGGCATTTTTTGGGGACAACACCTATCCCATGTGAAAACAGGAATTGGCATCTCAATTACTATATGTATTTAGATCTATTAATAGCAAATGTTCAAGATAGGAAAATGGGTAGTAGCAATAGTAGCAGCATCAAAAAGAATATCTAGAGCAACTGTGAATCAAGAAGACCCGAATGTTGCAGTGGAAGAAATTCATGAAACAAAAAGAAAGGGAAAGTCTAAAGACAAGCCAAGGTTTGAATCTCAGTCAAATAAAATGATAAATTAATATAAGGGGTATTTGATTGGGTCCTACATTGATCTAAGTTGTCTAAAATTAATGATACTAATATGGGACATGTATCCGTGTCAGAATTGATTGAAAGGTCCAAGGCAACGATTAAGATACCACTAATGAAAACTTTAACCAATAGTGGGATTATTCTTGCAGTAGCCTTTCCAAATACTACTCACTTGCCTGAGTTTGTGTTGGAATGTGCCAAATTTTATGATTCTCTCACTAGAACAATAAAAGATACATAAGGGAATGTGGTGCTGAGATTAGACACCCAATTTTTCAACTACTACCTCAAGATTCCAACAAGTACAAAGTATTGGATGTAAGCATGAAAAATGTAGTTGTTCAATGGGAAAAAAATACAACCAAATGTATCAGAATCATAAATTTGAGTTATTTGAAGAAACCAAGGTGTATATCTAGGTTTCCCAGGTCTATAGTAAGGTTATATTTGGTCAGAGAAGCTAATGACATAACACAGTTATTATGTAGGATTAATGGAGAAAAGAATGCCATATGTTTCCTTCATTGGATGTATTATTTTATCAGAATAATTGATGTTAATAAATCTAGTGCATTAATTAGTTGGGTTGAAATGATAAGCAATAACATTGATCTCTAGCTCAGAAAAGTGAGGAAAACCTTAGAGTTCAAAATGACTTCATACCTAGTATATGTTGCAGTTTCTCAGGGAATATTCAATAAATTATATAGTAAAGGATTTTTGGAAACTGATCCCATCTATGAATATTATCCACAACTAGTAATGTTTTAATATTTCAAAAAATATAGATGGGTAAATGATGGGTTCTTTTTTGAAGTTATTTGTAGACTCAACCCTGATCTAAAAGCAAAACAAGTGACAAATAACTCATGGGAAGCAGTCCACCAATATGGGTGCCTTTTTATTCAATTTATTGATTTCACATATCGAAGAGTTTATGGTTTCATAAGAGAACCAATAAAGCTTTCAAGATATCCAAGTGGTAAATGGATATTGATGGAATTATGCAAGCAAATTATAGAACTTCATGATTTATAGTCCTAGGCTCACAGAACAACCACTAGTTTTCCTATTACAATTGGTAACTATCATTGTGCTAGCATACGTAAGGCCAAAGATATCTAGATGGAAATATTTCATAACTACAATAAGTAATTATTTGAAGCCAGAATCAATTTTGATTTTAGAAAACTAGCATAAAAAATTTCTCTGGAACACATGCACTTACTAACACTTGAGGATTTTTGGATAGATTGCAGAGATGAGTTTGAAATAAGAAAAAGAGACTACAGTAGGTTGATATCGAGGCAAATCATAGAGTATGGATTGGCAAAGATCCATGAGGATCTTCTTAATGATGAATATGTTATACATGAAGCCTATAACCAAATGGGAGGTAATAAGGCTCCACTTCCTTCAGTTAATATTAGAATAAACAATGTAAGAATAATTAAAGAAAGGACTTCAAAGGTTTTGGCATACACTTCAAATTATATTATAAATAAAGGTTACTGTTAGCCAATTTATGCACCCTAAAAAATTAGCCAAGTATAATCTTTTTAGCCATATGTCCCCTTCCCAAGGGATTCTTCCTCAGAGTCTCTCTCATTTCATGTTTTTGTCTAGCCTTTGTAGAAGCCTTCCTTGTCTCTCCCCAGCCTTTGAATTCATTCAAATTTTTGTCTCAGATAAAAAGTCCAAAAGAATCATTCCTCAAGTCTTTCCTGAAGCAACTCTTTGAAGCTTTTCTTCCTCCTTCCTTTTTTCAAAGTGTCCTTCAAACAAGTTTTGAAGGGACACTTCTCTTCTTCCAAGTACCCTTCGGACTTATCTGAAGTGACACTTCATCTCCAAAGTGCCCTTCAAAAAAGTTCTGAAGGGTCACTTTCCTTCATTTTTGCCCTTCAAAATTATTTCGAAGGCTTCTTTCTCTTTCCAAAGTGCCCTTCCAAAAATTTTGAAGGGCCTTCTCTCTCCTCCAAGTGCCCTTCAAACTTTTTTGAAGGGACACTTTTCTTTAAAGTGCCCTTTTAAAAAGTTTTGAAGGGACACTTCGAGCCAAGTACCCTTCAAAAAATCTAAAGGGCCACTTTCTCTCTCCAAGTGCCCTTCAAAAAAATATGAAGGGTCACTTTCCAAAAGCCAAGACAAGAAAAAAGATCAAAGACTTGGAGCATGAAAAACCCAAAGTGAGGAGCCTCAGAAAGCCCAAAGACTTAAAGCAAAGATAAGTGCAAATCAGGTTTCCATCAGTGCTTATCTTCTAGGGTTTTTATGAGTAGAATTAATTCAAGTTTATGAACCCAAATTACTCATGGATAGTGCAAACTGGGTTCTCCAAAGGTGAAGACTCAAACTTTATAAGTCATGAGAAATGGCAACCCTAAAGCAAGTTGAAGAAATCAAAGAACCTAATTGGGTCTGCAAGTACAAATTGAGTATTTAGGGCTGCTTAGCTTAACACGCTTAGTTCAATGAGCTGGTACCATCATCATGTTCAGACAAATGAGAAGTTGCCACATGGCATAAGTTGGAGCAGAGTTGATGATTTAGAGATAGATGGAGGAAGATCCATAGGCATTCATGCCTAGCAGATTAATGACTCAAAATCACCAATCTGAGTCATTCCTTGAGGACCAATAAAAAAGGAAAGATAAAGCCAAATAGAATATAAACAACTTCTCTCCACACCATTGTGCATCAGGACAAGCCAAGAAGTAGTTGGGCACTAAAACAAATCTCCAACAGGTGGCTCCATTGGTAGCAACCATTTTGGTACCATCTCCACATATCTCTATTCTATTAAGTAGTCATTGAAAAGCATCTCCAAGAGGGCAAGCCAAGGGCATTTAGGAGGGTGACATGGATCAATCAAAATGCCCTAATGAGCATCATCAGTAAATTTAGTTACAATTAAAGATGGAGACTTTTAATAGAAATGATTCCTCTTGTTGGTGCCAAAGACGACCTCTTCTCTCTCTTCTCTTTGATATAAATAAAACCCTTGGGATAGTTTAAAAGCCATCCACAAAAGTATGGCAAAGCCCTAATAAATTATTTTATCATTTCCTACCTTTAAGCAATCAAGCATAGGTCTATTAATTTCAATTTCTAAATAATTGCCTGAGTGTGTAAGAGACACATAGTGACAAAAAGTGATGGTTTCATCCTTGTGTCCTTTGTCCTTCATGTTTTGAGTAGGATTTTTAGTCTAACAGGTCATGTAGAGTGTGTCCAAATGTATGAGATTTTGCATGTGTATAACCTTTTCTAAACTATACAGGTTGTCTTTCAGTCTCTTTACCTTGTGTGATTTCATATGTCTCACCTCTACATTGAAACATTTATGTTATAACTTTTCATATCTTAATAATAAGCTTGAATTCTACTGTATCATGCAATCGTGTATGACATTCACATGAAGGACAATTTTGGTACATCACCATTTTTAGATCAAATTTCCCTTATGCATTTCTAACCCTTTTCCCTTCATCAAGCTAGTTTAAATAGTGGTCATTTTGCAAACACACATACAAGGAGCTAGCCCTTCAAACCTAGAGGTTCATTTCCACCTATAGGCACACCCACATGCCTAGAAATGTCCCAACATTGCCTAAATATAGAGGATACCTGAACACCCTCTTCTAGGGTGCAAGATTTGAAGACAATAGTTACTGCTTGGAGGAATCAATAATGGGTAGAATGATCCAAGATGGTCATAAAAGAAATAAAGACCAAGGTGAAAGTAGAAAAAAACCAAGGGACCATTCTAAAATAAGTCCAAGACATTGAAAGATAAAAAATGATTATCGGCTATATAGGAATTTGCCCCTGAGGGTACTACTGATAATTTCTCTATTTTCTCAACTAAGGGTATTTTTTCATCCTCAGACACCACCACAACACATGTTGTAACTGGTCCAATTCACATAGAAATACCACCTCTAAAACTTCCTTCCTTCACTTTTCAACCAACTAATAATCCACCACCACAAACTCCTTCTTGCTCACCACCAAATAATGATCAACCTAGCAATCATCAAGAGAAAGATCCCAAGGCTAAATCTTTATCTCACAAAGGGTTATAGGAGAAAGGAGAAACTGATATAATAATTATAGAAGATGTTATAATAAAAGAAGGAAAAATTAGAGTTGAAATTGAATAGGTTCATAGAGAAGCCAATGAAAAGATTCAAGTGCAGAAAGGAGCAAATATGGAGAAAAGAGTTGAAGGGAGCAATGGTGATAAGACTATAGAGGGACTTGAAGTAAAAATCCTGTTGATGAATCAAAAAATGGAATAACTTCAAGAGTTCATGATTGAAGATAATTCAGTAGAAAGAATTCATGAGGCAGCACTGCAAGTTGACACTATAATGACAATTTAAGCAATGATGGTGCACATTGATGCTCCAAATATTTTAAACCAATATTTCTCATCTTGGCTAGCAGCACAAACAATTCTAAGTGCCAAAGAAGTGATTAATCTAGAAGATTTGGATCTATAGTTGCTTAAAAGCTTAGATAAAAATGGAAAGAGATCAAAAGATGCTAAAACAACTTCAAATTTTGTGATTGAATCATCTAGGTAGAAGATTGTCGAAGTATCTACCCCAGTAGTAGGTAAGTAGAAAGGAGAATTAATGGTGGAGGATATAACTTTGAAAAAGTTTGCTCTGGGAGAAGTCATAGCTAAAGTATTGAAGGAAGATTCTTAGACCCTAATGAATGCACTCTTCCAAAAATTAGAAAAGGAGAAAGCAGATAAAACAAGATTAAATGAACAAATCTCAAAATTGTGTGAAATAATTGCAAAGGTTGCCAAACCTTCTACTCAGCTAGTCTTATTAGAAGAGAAAGTAAACCCACTAGTCATCATCGAGTTCGAAGAAGTGGGAGATAAAGCTAAAGTTGTGGATGAATCGGTAAATCAAATCATCAAGGAGGCTACTGAAGGATATTTAGACATTCCTAATAGCCTGAAAGAGCTCCAAGGTAAAATAACTCAATTGAGAGATCTAATGTTGGAGATAGATAATGAATGTGGAGTTGTTGAGCTACATATAAAAAAACTCACAGACATCTATTCATTATCAGAAAAAGTGTTGATTAAAGAGAAACTTGTGCCAGAGAACTCAAGAAAGGAAAATAATAGGAGTTAATCATCTCTTTTCGATCAAATCTTCTCCAATAAATGATGGGAGAAATGAAGAAACTAGAAGAGGAAGCAGAGAAAGTTACTGATCACTTGGATGATTGTGTTTACTCTATTACAAGCTATCCTATTGATAAATTATCATCTAGCCCTCTAGAAGAGCATCCTCAGCTCCTTCATCAAAAATTTGATAAATCTATTTGTCCTTTCACGTACATATCACAAGAGAAGTTAGCCAAACTTCATTCTGAAGTTAACAATCTTGGACCTAGTTGGATGAAAGTGAAAGATTCAACAATCACCTAATGAAATAAATTCTCAAAATGAAAATAGAGATGAAGGCTATTATAAAATTAGATGTAAAATTATTACAATACACGTTTAATAAGTACATCCAATACAAGAATAGGAACAACACTGAGATTGAAGTCTTGCAGCTGGATTAGCTTCTCCTTCTTTCTTCTTCCTATTTTCTATTTTATTTTTATTATTCTTACTTTATTTGAGGAATCAATTTGAGTTGTAAAAACTTAGGTAATTGGGTTAAAAACCATTACTTCAGGTTGTTTAAAAAAATTAATTACTTGAGTAAAATTGGTGGACATGCAAAGCAGTTGATTTAGTCTTGAGTTAAAATCATGTGTGCTGTGCAATGAGGAAATTTAGGAAAGAGATTCTCAACTGCTTTTAGTTTTATAATTAATGTTTCCTATTTTTACTAGCTCTCTTGGTGCTATAAATAGAGGTAAAAGCCTACGGGCTAAGGATCAAAACATTTTGGCTAAGGATTTTCTAACTTGAGCATTTTTAAGATTCAAACTTTGTGTTGAAACTCTTGATGTGGTTTTTGTGAAATAGCTTGGATTGAATAAAGGAAGGTGGATTTATGGTGAATTTTACATCTACAAAATTTTGTTGAGTATTTATATTTAAGATTCTAGAATAAACTTTGTGTTATTCTAGATCTGAGTTAGAATTCATTTCTTTCCTTTCTTGCTAAAGTTGTGATTATTGTTGACCATTTTTTGCCCAACAGGCCAAAAAATTGGTCCCCTTCTTTCCCTGCTATTCTGAGCCAATTCATTTTGATTTTTCATGAGTCTTGAAAATTTCTATGGACTCTGCAAGTTTTTCTACGTACTCTGTAGGTCCATTTCTATGGACTCTGCAGGTCCATTTCTACGGACTCTGCAGATCGTTCCTTCGGCAGATGAAGAACCAGTTCAAAGAGTGCAAGGTTTTACAAAGCTTCTTCGGACTCTTGTCCAAAGAAATTTATAAGGAAAGAGAGCTAAAATTGTTCAAGACACTTTTCCTTAAGGTTGGGAAAGTGGTTCAATGACATGATCTTTCCATGAGTTAGCATCTTTGAACCATTGGACCCTTGAACCGGTTCAATGCTTCGGTTCAATGCCTTGCTTCAATGCTTTGGTTCATTACTTTGGTTCAATCAAAGGGTTCATCTACTTGGTTCAAAGGCTTGGTTCAATTCATTTGGTTCAATGCTTTGTTTCAATCAGATGGTTCAATCACTTGGTTCACTCAGTCCGTTCAACGACTTGGTTCAGTCGGCTTGGTTCAAAGCTTAGTTCAACGTTTGGTTCAATGGTTGGTTCAAGCAAAAAGTTCAAGAGAATCTCCTGAAGGACAAGTGCCCTTGCAGAGGGCAGTTCTGGACTAAAGAGCCCTTGTGGAGGGCAGAGAACACTTTCAAGGAGGCCACAGAGAAAGTCGCAAAGGTAAGTTCTTTCAAAATTTTATTTAAGGCATAAGGAGGTACCCTTCGGAAGTGTCATTTCCAATTTTTCCGAAGGGCACTTTTCAAAGGCAGTCAAAAGGCAAAGGCATAATTCCTTCAGACTTTTTGTCTGAAGGAATTTGGAAGGGTTGTGAGCAAGAAAGTCGAAGAAAAGACTAAGGCAAGAAATTATTTTTTTTGGACTTTTTGTCCGAAGGAATTCCTTCGGATAAAAAGTCTGAAGAAATTCAGGGAAGCTGCAAGAGAAAAGCCTGAAAGAATTTCCAAAGGAAAGCAAAGTGCCCAGGAAGAAAACTCGAAGGAATTTCAAACTGACAAGGCAATTCTTGCAGACTTTTTGTTCGCAGGAAAATTATCCTCGGGAAAAAAGTCCACGGGAAAAAGGTCTGCGGGAAAAAGCCCAAAGGAGAAACCCACTGAGGAGATAGAAGACCGCACGAAGGGTATGTGCCCTTGCGAGGGGCTCTTGACAAATGAAGGGGACTTCTCCATAAGTTGAAGGGTCACTTTCCCTTCGGAAGGATTCAAAATGAGAAGTCTAAAGTCACAGAAAAGGCCGAAGAAAGTCTAAGGGGTGACGGGCTCGAGGACATCAAAATCAAGCACGATGAACTAGCCATTGGAAATTCAAATGCATTGATGGGTGTGCAGACATCAATTTCAAGGCTCGTGAAATAGCTATTGATTTTGAAAAACATAAAGGAGAGCCCAAGGAACTCAGCGACCCGCCAAAAGATAGCCCCGAGGGCCGAAGGAGCCAGAAAGTGACAAAGATAGAAAGTGACAAAGCCAGAAAGAGACAAAACAAGGAAGAAACAAAGTGTAAAAGTGGACAAAGAGTCTAGGTCAAAAGGAGGAGGTGTCAACTCAGGGATTTATTCCTGCAGTTGGAATAGTGCTTGCCAAGTGGTCATCAAACAGTGTAAACAATAAGCGGCACAACCTATTTTATTCATTTTTCATTGATGAGTAGACAAGCCACGTAAATGCCTTGAAAGGAGCAGTCTATTTGTAAAAAAGAGGCATGGCCCATGTTTTCACATTTAATGTTGGAACGCCAAATTCAAAGCAGGAACCGACAATCAAATGACTTCCTCTTCCCAAGGCTCGAAACGCACATGGGCCAGCTTGTCAAGAGTGCCAAAGTCTTTTCAAAAGAAGTGCCAAGTTCTCTTCTCTTTTGATATATTGTAAAACTTCTCATTTCGAGAAGGATCCATTCTCTTAGCCCGTAAGGCAAAGATCTGCCCAAAAATCTCTCGAGCTTGTAAGGCAGAACTCTGCCAGATTTTTACCTTGAATCAAGACTTGGCATTTTTTACCTCCATCTGGACTTGCACTCACGCATATGTATATGTTTTATTTTTGTGTTAAGTCATTTCATTTTATGCTTCTCACAGATCGATTCCAGCATGTCTAGTGCATTATGAAGTTTCTTTTTTGCAGGTCTGCCAGAAGTGTCTACAATAGAAATATAGGCGCATGTGAACAGGCTGCCAAAGTGTGTCTCAGAACACCTTTGACAGTTCTTCCTCCCTGTATCTCTACGGACCCCTGACTCACTGATACAAGAGAGTTTCCCACATCAGATGAAGTGTATAGGTGCTTCTTGGTGAAAAGTGTATGATCGGGCTGAGTGGGTCAACTTTTTGGTGTATCACCTTTTTATTTTTAAGGCTTAGGTTTTGTTTTTAGCATCCTTCTCCCTTTTCATCCCACCCATTTTTTTCATTTATTTGTTAGTAGTAGGAATCCAGGGCCTAAAAGATACATCAGAGGGAGCTAGCCCTATCTAGAGACTCTCCCCTCTAGCTTCACTGGTCCCACAGGTGAGAGGGGAGTTTCCATTTTGATGTGTGGAAGGGCAGGAGCTAGGTATCCTGCCTGGGGTGCAATCCACTACGTCAACAATTATATAGTTTTTTTATGTTGTGTGGATGTAGTAAACTCTGAGATCTATTTATTGTTAAGCACATTTCCCCCCTTCTATCACTACTTCTATATATTCCCCTCTTCTCTAATATTCAACAAACATAGTTGCTTACTTTCTGCCAAATTACCCAGCTATGGTTCATGAGCTGAAGCATTTAAAGTAAAACCCTAGAAATTAGTTATTAGGATCCATAACCTCAATAGATAAACATCTTATACAGGAGCTTCATTGTTAAATGGAGGAGATTTATCTCATGACTACCTAGGTTTTAAGCTATGCATAAAATCTAGTCAACAATTTTTGGTGACTTCATTGAGGATAAGCAGATTTCAGTAACCAAAAACTTTTTTGTGAGCATTTTTAATCCCCATATTTCATTAAATTATCAATCTAGCTGATTATCCATTCACCCAGTCAAGTAGAGCCCAAGAAAGAACTGATGATTTATTTAGATTGCAAGAGAAATTCAATTTCTGGCATCCACCTCAAACCAAGACACGTAGGGCAAGTCTCTCACTGAATAGAAGAGTGTAAATTCCTCCTATAAATCAACTACAACATAGTCCAGTTGTCGAGATTATTCACTCAGTTTATTCTTGAAGATGTTTCAGGATGCAGCAACAACAACAACATCAACTTCCTCTTGTACTACCTATTCCATGGGGTGTGGCCTTTGGACCTCTGAATTTGACACCTCCTCTTCATGACTTATCAAAGGGATTGTTGGCCAATTTTTTGGCCCACATATAAAGCTTGATAAAATTCTTTAGGGGGCCATTAGAGATGTTTTAAATCAAGCCAAAGGACTAAGCCTTGTGCAAAGTTCTTTTATTCAGCTTCCCCTTTTTGGGAAAATTCATTGATCATATTTTAGGCCTTGTAGGAGCAAGTATTTCTTTCCCTCAGGTTCTTTTCTTTTGGCCAAGTCTTTTCCTTGTTCATTTTTTTGGCCAGGTCTTTCTCGGGTTTTTTATCTGAAAGAAAGGTTCTGACAAATTGTTCGAAAGAAAGGTTCTGAAGGGAACTTATAAAAATCTGAGAGGACCTTTTCAAGCTTCAAGAGGACCATTTAAAGTTTGCCAAAGGGTCTCTTGCCCATCAGGAAGGACCTTTTAAAAAATTCCAAAGGACCATTTTCAAAATGCCAAAGGACACTTTCTCGATGAAATGGGGCACTTACAATTCTCTGAAGGGTACTTTTGTCTCAAGTGAACCGTTACAAGTTAGCCAAAGTGTACTTTTCTTGATGGGAGGACCATTTAAAATTTCTTGAAGGGTCTCTTAACCTTCAGAAAATAACATTTACAAAAACCCGAAGGGTCTCTTGTCCTTCGGGAAAGTCCTTGCCAAAAGTGAAATTTTTCTGAAGGATTTCCTTCAGAAAAGAGTTAAGTAGATATCTTGAAGGATGGAAGCTTCAAAAAAATTGTCTGAAGGAATTCCTACCAAAATCAATTCTCGAAGGAGAAAAAGAGAATTCCCATGAATAATTTTCCCATGAGAAATAATCTTGAAAAGAAAGACCGAAGGAAAGAGGCAGCCTGAAAAAAGGAGTGCAAGAAAAGTCGAAGGAATTCTATCGAAGGAATTCCTTCGAGAAAGTGGTCCAAAATAAACCAAGCAGAAGGAAGCCTGAGAAAAAGTCCAAAGACTTCAGGGAGAATAAGTATGAAGAATTCAAGTTCAAAAGACCCAGAGATTTAGAGACAGAGAAGTTCAAAGACTTCAAGATGGACAAGTCCGAAGTTGAGGAGCTTAGAAAATCTGAATCACTCTGCATAGATTAAATCAAGTTTCTCTAGGTGATTTACTTAAAGGACTTCATAAGTAAGAGGACTTCAAAAGTCCAAAGTAAATAAACTTGGAAAACCAAAATTACTCTGCATAGAGTAAATCGGGTTTCTCCAAGTACTTAAAAAGCTGGATAAGTAAAAGATATGGGAAAATCTAAAGTTGGAGGGATCCAAGAACCTGAATTACTCTACATAGAGTAAATCAAGATTCTTTGAGTGCTTGAGTTAATCTTGGTCCAACAATATGAGAGTCATGATCAGGTGAATGAAAGGCTACCACGTGGCATAAGCTAGAGTAGAAAACACCAATCAACAAAAGACAAGTGGCACAAGGATGACCAATGAGCATAGGAGAATCCAAGTGGCTGGTAGCTAAAATTTTATGAAGGCTCTCATCCTTTAATATGGTTTGCTCCTAACAAACAGTTGTCTAAATGTAGGAACAACATGGGTCAGTTTGAACTTCCAAGCATGAAGACCTATATCCTTCAGATAGGACACACAAAAGTAAAAGATGACATGTTGTTTAAATGTAAATATAAATATAGTCATGCCAAGAAGAGATGTCTAGCTACCCATAACATGACTTCTCTCAGCTCCACCAAAAGAGACTTAAATATGGGAATGACTCAAGGAGGTTGTGCGGAGATCCTGGGTGATGCATTTCATGACAAAGGAGGATGATATCAACGATCATCAGTGACTTCTTCTCTCTTTCCATGAAAATCTCTCTTCCCACTCTCTATGTATATTATGTGACTTGACTTTATAATGGTTCCCAATTTTTTAGAGTTTTTGTCATCTTGCTAGGAGATGGATTCCAATTGAGATGTTTGTAAAAGCAGGCTCCTTCAACCAGGCTAAAGCCTGTCAAAAGTATTGTAAGAACTACCTCTTGAATGTAATGAGACTCGATTTCTTTGCCTATTTCCTATCTTTAATTAGTGATTTAGTATGTTTGTTGCTTGGTGTATCTGTGAATACACTTATTCTTAGTTCATTAGCCTATTGATTACCTCTTTAATGTTTTTTAAAGTTTTGTAGGTCTAGATTAGTGTTATGACTGAACCTTTTCTAGCGTGTGTTAGCTTGATCTTAAAATTGTACAAGCCCAAGTCACCTCATGACTGATCTAGTGTGGGTTCAAGCATAGATGAGTGTCCATTTAAATTTGGTGCATCACCTGGTTAGCCTTCTTAGGAGCTCTTTTCCCTCTTTCTAACCCTTTTCCCTATGAAGTTTTATTTCAACATTAGTTTTAAGTGATCCACTGAGAGGAACTAGCCTCTTTAAAAATCCTAGAGGCTCAACCTCACCATAGGAAGCCCACATCGTAAGTTTGTTCCGATGCTTATAGCTGAAAGTGGGAAAGCCTAAAAAAATCTCCCACAAGGGTAAAATTATGTGCTATAATAGGGATCTAAGAAGAATTTTTGCAAGTTTTATGGAGACGACAAGCAAAATATAGATGATCACTTGGCAACATTCTTCATATCTTTTGGGGTACTTGTTATTGAATATGAATATGTGTCTATCAGGGTCTTCATGGAGACCTTACATGATTTAGTAGTTGAATGGTTTTACCGTCTAGATCCTAGCACCATAACTGGTTAGGCCACCCTATGAGATGCGTTCTTGAAAAGATTGAGACTAGTTTAAAATTCAATTACATTGAGTACTCAACTAACTTAGTTAAATAAGGAGCCACATGAGCATATGTGGGATTTCATTACAAAATTTCAAAGGATTCTTTATAAGATTCCCAAAACTGCTTCCTTGAGTGATGAAAATTAGAAGGTATTTTTTATTAATGCTTTATTAGCTAAAGTTGGTTATCAACTGCACAAAACATGTCCTGCTGACTTAGTTATAGTTAAAAATATGGTTGTCTAAATAGAAGATGATCTCATTATGGCTGGAAAAATAAAAAACATAACTTTTAAGGTTGAAGGTTCCTCTTTAAATAGTACTATTGATTCACTACTAAAAAAATTAGTGAATAATATGTACTAGATGAAGAAGTAGATGGCACAAAGTAATAATGTTACTCCTCCTTAAAACTTCAAAAATAGAGGCCACATCACTGTTGCTCCTCAAAGACTGGCAATTGAAGTTTCCCCAAGGAACAATGTTGAGATGAATGAAGAAGATCAAGAAATTGGTATTGATCAAACTGAGAATGATGATTTTGTAGATCCTAATGGTGACTCTAACATTGGTTACCTAGACTATAAATCAAAAAATGAATATGAGGAAGCTTTCAAAGAATATCATAGTCATACTTTCGCAGTATTTACAAGTTCAAAAGCTTGGCAAAGTGGTGAAATGTCTAGAAACGAACAAAAAAGAGATAAGAATGATTCTAGACCATATGTTATCATTGTTAAAAGAGGTAGTCCTTTACCTTATTCTCTACCCTCAAAAGATAAACAAGTAAGTTCCTCTTCATTTCAACCTCACAGACCTACTCAAACATCTAAAAATGCATCTATTCCTTCTTTTGACATTGTTGGTCATATTAATAAAAATAGAATCCAAATGTTAGAAGATGAGTACTTAAGAGACTTTCTTGATCAATTGAATAGGTTAGTTAAGTATGTACAAAGTGATGGATCAAATTCTACACCCAAAAACTCAGTAAAAGGTATTCTACCTAATCCCAAAGATAATTATTCCCATAATAATGTTGTCATTGTCACTCCCACATATTCTAAAAGAATTGAACCATTTTACATTTCTCTGTTACTTAATGGTTTCAAACTAAGTAACTACATCTTAGATTTAGAAGCTTCTGATATTTTCATGCCAGCTAAAGTTGTAGACGCTCTTGGGATTACTTTGATGAAGACAATAGGGAGATGTTATTCCATGGAGAGACAAGTCCCTTTAATCAAAAAAATTAAGGATGCACAAGATGTTTTGGTAGCTTTCCCTAACAAGATATTAAATATGACAGTTTTATTTGTAGATATTCATGTCTCTTATGGGATGTTTCTAAGTAGAAACTTTTGCAAAGAATTGGGAGGAGAAGTAAAGATGGATTGGTCATGTGCTCACATTCCGATCAAAATATTTATCCAAAAGCTTGGACCTAAAAAGAAGTCAAAATACACTATCACAAAATCTAAAGATCCAAGGTCTCAGATTATTTTTCAAGAGTCAGACCACAGGGTCTATTATTTGGAAATGAATAAAGAGGATCTAGAACCAAAAATTTAGCTAGAATTAGTAAATGAAGAAGAAGTTTGGACTCTTGAGTTTGATGGTAGTTGTTGCTCCTTTGGATCAGGAGTAGTTGTTATTTTGATATCTCCAAAAAGGAAGGTATACCCATACTCTTACAATTTGATGTTTAAAACTACTAATAATATAGTAGAGTATGAGGCTTTAATATTAGGAATGGAGCAAGCTAAAAAGAAAGGAGTGAAACTCCTTAAAGCACAAGGAGATGTTGAACTTATTATGAAGTAAATTCGAGGATGATACCAAGTAAAAAGTTATAAGCTTAGACACTACAGAGATAGAGTGTTGTCCACTACACTTGAATTTACAGCATTCTCTATCAACTTCATTCCAAGAGATCAAAACTCCAAGGCTGATTCTTTGGCAATTACCACTGCAATATTAAATCTAAATCAGCCTGCTTCCATTTTACAATAAGGTAATTATAAAGTAGAAATGGTCTACCACTCCAAAGTTCCTGACAATACAGAACAATGGTAGATTTTCAATGATGACAAGCAAATATCTACATTCATAGACCATCAAGATAACTTTGATGAGTTGTATTTTGAAGGAAGCAACTCACCTCCATGACAAGCTATGATAGGTGAAACTGATCCTAAGCATGATGAGAATAAAGGAATCATATAGCTAAAGGGTAATAAAATTACTAAAGGTTTAGTTTCTTTAGAATAAATTTTTGACAAGCATGATTAGTTTCTAAAAAGAAATAAAGAATATGATGAGAGCTTTTCTTCGGAGGTGCAACCAATAAATTTGGGTGCAAAAGATGAACCCAAGATTGTGAATGTTGGGAAATGTTATTATAAAAAATAACATGAAGAATTCAAAGAGCTTCTTTAAAAATATATGGATGTCTTTGCATGGTCCTAAAAAGACTTGAAGACATATCTGCCAAAAGAGCTACAACACTAGATTCCATTACAACCAGGACTAAAGCCTTTCAAATAAAAGCTCTGATGTCACAATCCAACCATCTCAGGTACAATCTATGCTAAAGTAAAAAAGTTGCTAGATGTAAGAATTATTTACCCCATTCATCATTCATAATGGCTGGCCAATATTATACCTATGAGAAAGAAGAATGGGGAGATACGCTTGTGTGTTGACTTCTATAATCTGAATCAAGATTCTTTGAAGGATAACTACCCTCTTCCCATCATGGATCACACCTTACAAGTAGTTATTGGTTTAGAAATGTTATCTATGTTAGATTGGTTTTTAGGCTACAATCATATACGAGTAGCAAGTGAAGATCAATATAAAATGACATTCACCACACCATGGGGAACATTTGCTTATCATAAAATGCCCTTTGGGTTGATCAATGCTGGGGAAACTTTCCAAAGTGAAATGGATTTGGTGTTTGATCATCTGAAAGATAAGAGTATTATGGTATACCTTGATGACTTAATAGTATTTTCTAAGAAAAAGAGTAATCACATAGTTGATTTTTAGGAAGTTCTCATTTAATGCAAAAAGCATAGGATATCTCTCAATCCCAAAAAGTCCATTTTCATTGTTATTGAGGGAAAGATCTTGGGACTCATTGTATTAATGAAGGAACTAAAATAGACCCTGAAAGAGAGGTCACTTCAAAGTTTTCCTCTGCCAACTTCAAAAAAGGAGTGCATTCATTCTTTGGTAAGATAAAAAATTTCAAAAGATTTATTCCAAATTTTGTTAAACTAACTCACCATATTTCAGACATGATGAAGAAAAAGAAGGATTCAAAATGGAATTAAGAAGGAAAGAAGGCCTTTGAAAAGATCAAAGTATCCTGAGAAGAAGCTCCAGTATTGGTATCACCAAATTTTAGTAAAGAATTCATTCTTTACTGTTACTCTTTTGAGCATACAATGTCAGCCATTTTGATGTAGAATAATGAAGATGTCGAAGCCCCTATAACATTCATGAGCATGCCTTTAAAGGCCTATGAGTTGAAATATACTCCCATGGAGAAACATGCCTACACAATTATCAAGGCATGCAAAACATTTAGGTACTACATTATATCCATACATATAATTATTTATGTACCTGATACTGTAGTCAAGTCTATCCTAAGACAACAAGAATTGGGACTACTATCAGGTACTTGGGTAACCAAGGTACAAGAGTATGACCTAGATATAAAACCTACAAATTTGGTGAGAGGAAGAGGTCTTTTCTAGTTGATGATAGAGAGAATACAAGATGATACACCGCAAGAGGAAGTTGATGAAGACATGCCCATATTTATTTTTGTAAATATGGTTGATGAATGGTACAACAAAATTTCCTACTTCATGACATATGATGAATGCCCAGATCATCTCACTCTCAAGGAGAAGAATACCATCAAATTGAAATCAAAATACTTTATCCTTTGGGATAATGGATTGTACAAGAAAGTAATTGATAGTGTAATTCATTGGTGCATGGATAAATCCTAACAATACCAGTTGTTGGAACAATTTCATGACAAGGCATGTGGTGGTCACTTCTCAACAAGAGTTAATATTGGCCATTTCTTTTGGCCCACATACCAAAATTTTGACTGATTTGAAAGTCTATGGATTCCATTACAAGAACTACAAACTCCATCAAAAAATATATGGACTCCATCAGTACAGTTACAAACCTTAATAACGAACCATTGAACATGCATAAAAGGGATGCAGAAGCATTGGGTAAGTTATAAAAAAGATCTTAGGTTTTATCATGTAGAAGGCTTTAGGATTTACAAGGTAGAATTATTTTGTTTTTTGAAATTACTTTGCTTAATTTGGCAAGTAAGTTACAAGTAATCATAACTCTAAAGTAAAGTGACTCCCAACCCCAAGTTGCTCTATCTAGCATTATGTGGATTTTTGGAGCTACTTTACTTAAATTGCCTTATAAATTGAAAATAGTGGAAAGTGTGAAGTAGTAAGCAGTGAGGTCTGAGAAGTCCAAATAATGCAAGTGTGGAAAACCTGATCAAGCAAAATCCAAGTGCAAAATCTCATTTTTTAGCTAAGTCTTTACTTGCATTTTTTTTGACTTTTAGTGTCCGAATTCTTTTGGACTTAATCCAAAAGAAAAGTTTTGAAAGCTTATTTTCTTTGGAGAAGTGTCCAAGCAAGGTTTTCCAAAGGATCTTTTATTTAAGTAAAATACCCTATACAACTTTCCCAAAAGGTACATTTCTCAGGAAAGTGGTCCTTTTGATTTTTTTTCGAAGGGCCATTTTTCTCTTTTTCTAAAGTCACTTTCAAAAGAAATGGTCCTCTTCAAAATTTATGAAAGGTACCGTTTCAAATTTTCCAAAGGGTATGTTCCTTTTGGAAGGGCCATTTTCAAAATTTTTGAAGGACTTTCCCAAGAGGGCGAGGCATTTTTTTCAAAGAAATGACCATTACATTTTTTTTGAAGGGTTTGGTTTGTTTGGATCTTTGAGGGGCAATTTGCAAAGGAAAAAATTCTTTCAAACTTTTTGTCTGAAGGAAGTTTACTAAGGAAAAGGCCATTCAAATTATTTTGAAGGATAGAATCCCTTTGAAAAAGGATCAATTACAAAATCTTGAAGGGTATCTGCCTTTCAGGAAGGATCATTTCAATAAAGTTGAAGGTTCATTTCCTTTCAGGGAGTCCAATTCAAGAAGGTCGAGGGCACATTCAGAAAGGGAAAAAGGATCATTACAAAATTTTGAAGGGTAGTTATGCTTTATAAGTGGACACTTAGTATATTTTTGAAGGGTACTTTCCCTTTAGAAAAAAAACTTACACAAAGTTGAAAGACCAATTGTAAAGCAAAGGAATGGCCTGAGGGAAGTAGCTGTTAGATTCAAATAGCCTGAGAAAGTTGTAAAAGGCACTTAGGAAAAATTCCAAAGGATTTCCTTTAAAAGAATAATATTTGAGAAAGTAGTCTGAGACTTTGTTGTAGGAGAAAGTTCAAGGGAAAAGGTTCAACGACATGATCTTTCCATGAGTTAGCATCTTTGAACCGTTGGACCCTTGAACCGGTTCAATGCTTTGGTTCATCACTTTGGTTCAATCAAAGGGTTCATCGACTTGGTTCAATTTAGTTGGTTCAATGCTTTGTTTCAATTAGATGGTTCAATTACTTGGTTCACTCAGTCGGTTCAATGACTTGGTTTAGTCGGCTTGGTTCAAAGCTTGGTTCAACGTTCGGTTCAACGGTTGGTTTAAAGAAGCAGTTCAAGCAAAAATTTCAAGAGAATCTCCTGAAGGACAAGTGCCCTTGTGGAGGGAAGTTATGGACTAAAGATCCCTTGCAGAGGGTAGAGAACACTTTCAAGGAGGCCATAGAGAAAGTCGCAAAGGTAAGTTCTTTCAGAATTTTATTTAAGGCATAAGGAGGTACCCTTCGGAAGGGTGATTTCCAATTTTTCTGAAGGGCACTTTTCAAAGGCAGTCGAAAGGCAAAGGCATAATTCCTTCAGACTTTTTGTCTGAAGGAATTTGGAAGGGATGTGAGCAAGAAAGCTGAAGAAAAGACTAAGGCAAGAAATGATTTTTTTTGGACTTTTTGTCCGAAGGAATTCCTTCAGATAAAAAGTCTAAAGAAATTCAGGGAAGCTGCGGGAGAAAGGCCTGAAAGAATTTCCAAAGGAAAGCAAAATGGCCAGGAAGAAAACCCGAAGGAATTTCAAAGTGACAAGGCAATTCTTGCAGACTTTTTATTCGCAGGAAAATTGTCCTTGGGAAGAAAGTCCACGGGAAAAAGGTCTGCGGGAAAAAGCCCAAAGGAGAAACCCACCGAGGAGATAGAAGACCGCACGAAGGGTATGTGCCCTTGCGAGGGGATCTTTTCGAATGAAGGGGACTTCTCCATAAGCCGAAGGGTCACTTTCCCTTCGAAAGGATTCAAAACGAGAAGTCTAAAGTCACAGAAAAGGTCGAAGAAATAAAGCCGAAGAAAGTCCAAGGGGTGACAGGCTCGAGGACGTCAAAATCAAGCACGATGAACTAGCCATTGTAAATTCAAATGAAGTGATGGGTGCGAAAACATCAATTTCAAGGCTCGTGAAATAGCTATTGATTTTGAAAATCTTAAATGAGAGCCCAAGGAACTCAGCGACCCACCAAAAGATAGCCCCGAGGGCCGAAGGAGCCAGAAAGCGACAAGGATAGAAAGTGACAAAGCCAAAAAGAGACAAAACAAGGAAGAAACAAAGTGTAAAAGTGGACAAATAGTCTAGGTGGCAAGGAGGAGGTGTCAACTCAGGGATTTATTCCTGCAGTTGGAATAGTGCTTGCCAAGTGGTCATCAAACGGTGTAAACAATAAGTGGCACAACCTATTTTATTCATTTTGCATTGATGAGTAGACAAGACACGTAAATGCCATGAAGGGAGCAGTCTGTTTGTTAAAAAGAGGCACGGCCCATGTTTTCACATTTAACGTTGGAACGCCAAATTCAAAGCAGGAGCTGACAATCAAATGACTTCCTCTTCCCAAGGCTCAGAACGCACATGGGCCAGCTTGTCAAGAGTGCCAGAGTCTTTTCAAAAGAAGTGCCAAGTTCTCTTCTCTTTTGATATATTGTAAAAATTCTCATTTCGAGAAGGATCCATTCTCTTAGCCCGTAAGGCAAAGATCTGCCCAAAAATCTCTCGAGCTTGTAAGGCAGAACTCTGTCAGATTTTTACCTTGAATCAAGACCTGGCATTTTTTACCTTCATTTAGAATTGCACTCACGCATATGTATATGTTTTATTTTTGTGTTAAGTCATTTCCTTTTATGCTTCTCATAGATCGATTCCAGCATGTCTAGTGCATTATGCATTATGAAGTTTCTTTTCTACAGGTCTGCCAGAAGTGTCTATAGCAGAAATATAGGTGCATGTGAACAGGCTGCCAAAGTGTGTCTCAGAACACCTTTGATAGTTCTTCCTCCCTGTATCTCTATGGACCCCTGACTCACTGATACAGGAGAGTTTCCCACATCAGATAAAGTGTATAGGTGCTTCTTGGTGAAAAGTGTATGATCGGGCTGAGTGGGTCAACTTTTTGGTGTATCACCTTTTATTTTTAAGGCTTAGGTTTTGTTTTTAGCATCCTTCTCCCTTTTCATCCCCCCCATTTTTTTCATTTATTTGTTAGTAGTAGGAATCTAGGGCCTAAAAGATACATCAGAGGGAGCTAGCCCTATCTAGAGACTCTCCCCTCCAGCTTCACTGGTCCCACAGGTGAGAGGGGAGTTTCCATTTTGATGTGTGGAAGGGCAGGAGCTAGGCATCCTGCCTGGGGTGAAATCCACTAGGTCAACAATAATCTAGTTTGTTTATGTTGTGTGGATGTAGTAAACTCTGAGATCTATTTATTGTTAAGCACATTTCCCCCCTTCTATCACTACTTCTATATATTCCCCTCTTCTCTAATATTCAACAAACATAGTTGCTTACTCTCTGCCAAATTACCTAGCTATGGTTCATGAGCTGAGGCATTTAAAGTAAAACCCTAGAAATTAGTTATTAGGATCTATAACCTCAATAGATAAACTTCTTACACAGAAGCTTCATTGTTAAATGAAGGAGATTTATCTCATGACTACCTAGGTTTTAAGCTATGCATAAAATCTAGTCAACAATTTTTGGTGACTTCATTGAGGATAAGCAGATTTCAGTAACCAAAAACTTTTTTGTGAGCATTTTTAATCCCCATCTTTCATTAAATTATCAATCTAGCTGATTATCCATTCACCCAGTCAAGTAGAGCCCAAGAAAGAACTGATGATTTATTTAGATTGCAAGAGAAATTCAATTTCTGGCATCCACCTCAAACCAAGACACGTAGGGCAAGTCTCTCACTGAATAGAAGAGTGTAAATTCCTCCTATAAATCAACTACAACATAGTCCAGTGGCCGAGATTATTCACTCAGTTTATTCTTGAAGATGTTTTAGGATGCAGCAACAACAACAACATCAACTTCCTCTTGTACTACCTATTCCATGGGGTGTGGCCTTTGGACCTTTGAATTTGACACCTCCTCTGCATGACTTATCAAAGGGATTGTTGGCCAATTTTTTTGCCCACATATAAAGCTTGATAAAATTCTTTAGGGGGCCAGTAGAGATGTTTTAAATCAAGCCAAAGGACTAAGCCTTGTGCAAAGTTCTTTTATTCAGCTTCCCCTTTTTGGGAAAAGTCATTAATCATATTTTAGGCCTTGTAGGAGCAAGTATTTCTTTCCCTCAAGTTCTTTTCTTTTGGCCAAGTCTTTTCCTTGTTCATTTTTTTGGCTAGGTCTTTTTCAGGTTTTTTATCTGAAAGAAAGGTTCTGACAAATTGTTCGAAAGAAAGGTTCTGAAGGGCACTTATAAAAATCTGAGAGGACCTTTTCAAGCTTCAAGAGGACCATTTAAAGTTTGCCAAAGGGTCTCTTGCCCTTCGGGAAGGACCTTTTAAAAAATTCCAAAGGACCATTTTCAAAATGCCAAAGGACACTTTCTCGATGAAATGGGGCACTTACAATTCTCTGAAGGGTACTTTTGTCTCACGTGAACCATTACAAGTTAGCCAAATTGTACTTTTATTGATGGGAGGACCATTTAAAATTTATTGAAGGGTCTCTTAACCTTCAAAAAATATCATTTACAAAAACCTGAAGGGTCTCTTGTCCTTCGGGAAAGTCCTTGCCAAAAGTGAAATTTTTCTGAAGGATTTCCTTCAGAAAAGAGTTAAGTAGATTTCTTGAAGAATGGAAGCTTCAAACAAATTGTCTGAAGGAATTCCTAACAAAATCAATTCTCGAAGGAGAAAAAGAGAATTCCCATGAATAATTTTCCCATGAGAAATAATCCTGAAAAGAAAGACTGAAGGAAAGAGGGAGCCTGAAAAAAGGAGTGCAAGAAAAGTCGAAGGAATTCTATTGAAGGAATTCCTTCGAGAAAGTGGTCCAAAATAAACCAAGAAGGAGGCCTGAGAAAAAGTCCAAAGCCTTCAGGGAGAATAAGTTTGAAGAAATCAAGTTCAAAAGACCCAGAGATTTAGAGACAGAGAAGTTTAAAGACTTCAAGATGGACAAGTCTGAAGTTGAGGAGCTTAGAAAATCTGAATCACTCTGCATAGATTAAATCAAGTTTCTCTAGGTGCTTTACTTAAAGGACTTCATAAGTAAGAGGACTTCAAAATTCCAAAGTAAATAAACTTGGAAAACCAAAATTACTCTGCATAGAGTAAATCGGGTTTCTCCAAGTACTTAAAAAGCTTGATAAGTAAAAGATATGGGAAAATCGAAAGTTGGAGGGATCCAAGAACCTGAATTACTCTACATAGAGTAAATCAAGATTCTTTGAGTGCTTGACTTAATCTTGGTCCAGCAATATGAGAGTCATGATCAGGTGAATGAAAGGCAACCACGTGGCATAAGCTAGAGTAGAAAACACCAATCAACAAAAGACAAGTGGCACAAGGATGACCAATGAGCATAGGAGAGTCCAAGTGGCTGGTAGCTAAAATTTTATGAAGGCTCTCATCCTTTAATATGGTTTGCTCCTAAAAAATAGTTGTCTAAATGCAGGAACGACATGGGTCAGTTTGAACTCCCAAGCATGAAGACCTATATCCTTCAGATAGGACACACAAAATTAAAAGATGACATGTTGTTTAAATGTAAATATAAATATATTCATACCAAGAAGAGATGTCTATTTACCCATAACATGACTTCTCTCAACTCCACCAAAAGAGACTTAAATGTGGGAGTGACTCAAGGAGGTTGTGCGGTGATCCTGGGTGATGCATTTCATGACACAGGAGGATGATATCAACGATCATCAGTGACTTCTTCTCTCTTTCCATGCAACTCTCTCTCTTCCCACTCTCTATGTATATTATGTGACTTGCCTTTATAATGGTTCCCAATTTTTTAGAGTTTTTGTCATCTTGCTAGGAGATGGATTCCAATTGAGATGTTTGTAAAAGCAGGCTCCTTCGACCAGGCTAAATCCTGTCAAAAGTATTGTAAGAACTACCTCTTGAATGTAATGAGACTCGATTTCTTTGCCTATTTCCTATCTTTAATTAGTGATTTAGTATGTTTGTTTCTTGGTGGATCTGTGAATACACTTATTCTTAGTTCATTAGCCTATTGATTACCTCTTTAATGTTTTTTTAAGTTTTTTAGGTCTAGATTAGTGTTATGACTGAACCTTTTCCAGCGTGTGTTAGCTTGATCTTAAGATTGTGCAAGCCCAAGTCACCTCATGACTGATCTAGTGTGGGTTCAAGCATAGATGAGTGTCCATTTAAATTTGGTGCATCACCTGGTTAGCCTTCTTAGGAGCTCTTTTCCCTCTTTCTAACCCTTTTCCCTATGAAGTTTTATTTCAACATTAGTTTTAAGTGATCCACCGAGAGGAACTAACCTCTTTAAAAATCCTAGAGGCTCAACCTCACCATAGGAAGCCCACATCCTATGTTTTTTCCCATGCTTATAGTTGAAAGTGGGAAAGCCTAAAAAAATCTCCCACAAGGGTAAAATTATGTGCTATAATAGGGATCTAAGAAGAATTTTTGCAAGTTTTATGGAGACGACAAGCAAAATATAGATGATCACTTGGCAACATTCTTCATATCTTGTGGGGTACTTGTTATTGAATATGAATATGTGTCTATCAGGCTCTTCATGGAGACCTTACATGATTTAGTAGCTGAATGGTTTTACCGTCTAGATCCTATAACCATAATTGGTTAGGCCACCCTACGAGATGCGTTCTTGAAAAGATTGAAACTAGTTTAAAATTCAATTACATTGAGTACTCAACTAACTTAGTTAAATAAGGAGCCACATGAGCATATGTGGGATTTCATTACAAAATTTCAAAGGATTCTTTATAAGATTCCCACTACTGCTTCCTTGAGTGATGAAAATTAGAAGGTATTTTTTATTAATGCTTTATTAGCTAAAGTTGGTTATCAACTGCACAAAACATGTCCTGCTGACTTAGTTATAGTTAAAAATATGGTTGTCTAAATAGAAGATGATCTCATTATGGCTGGAAAAATCAAAAACATAACTTTTAAGGTTGAAGGTTCCTCTTTAACCAGTACTATTGATTCACTACTACAAAGATTAGTGAATAATATGTACTAGATGAAGAAGTAGATGGCACAAAGTAATAATGTTACTCCTCCTTAAAACTTCAAAAATAGAGGCCACATCACTGTTGCTCCTCAGAGACTGGAAATTGAAGTTGCCCCAAGGAACAATGTTGAGATGAATGAAGAAGATCAAGAAATCAGTATTGATCAAACTAAGAATGATGATTTTGTAGATCCTGATGGTGACTCTAACATTGGTTACCTAGACTATAAATCAAAAAATGAATATGAGGAAGCTTTCAAAGAATATGATAGTCATACTTTTGCAGTATTTAAAAGATCAAAAGCTTGGCAAAGTGGTGAAATGTCTAGCAACAAACAAAAAAGAGATAAGAATGATTCTAGACCATATGTTATCATTGTCAAAACAGGTAGTCCTTTACCTTCTTCTCTAGCCTCAAAAGATAAACAAGTAAGTTCCTCTTCATTTCAACCTCACAGACCTTCTACTCAAACATCTAAAAATGCATCTATTCCTTCTTTTGACATTGTTGGTCATATTAATAAAATAGAATCCAAATGTTAGAAGCTGAGTACTTAAGAGCCTTTCTTGATCAATTGAATAGGTTAGTTAAGTATGTACAAAGTGATGGATCAAATTCTACACCCAAAAACTCAGTAAAAGGTATTCTACCTAATCCCAAAGATAATTCTTCCCATAATAATGTTGTCATTGTCACTCCCACATATTCTAAAAGAATTGAACCATTTTACATTTCTCTGTTACTTAATGGTTTCAAACTAAGTAACTACATCTTAGATTTAGGAGCTTATGATATTTTCATGCCAGCTAAAGTTGTAGATGCTCTTGGGATTACTTTGATGAAGACAATAGGGAGATGTTAGTCCATGGAGAGACAAGTCCCTTTAATCAAAAAAATTAAGGATGCACAAGATGTTTTGGTAGCTTTCCCTGACAAGATATTAAATATGACAGTTTTATTTGTAGATATTCCTGTCTCTTATGGGATGTTCTAAGTAGAAACTTTTGCAAAGAATTGGGAGGAGAAGTAAAGATGGATTGGTCATGTGCTCACATTCCGATCAAAAGATTTATCCAAAAGCTTGAACCTGAAAAGAAGTCAAAATACACTATCACAAAATCTAAAGATCCAAGGTCTCAGATTATTTTTCAAGAGTCAAACCACAGGGTCTATTATTTGGAAATGAATAAAGAGGATCTAGAACCAAAAATTTAGCTAGAATTAGTAAATGAAGAAGAAGTTTGGACTCTTGAGTTTGATGGTAGTTGTTGCTCCTTTGGATCAGGAGTAGTTTTTATTTTGATATCTCCAAAAAGGAAGGTATACCCATACTCTTACAATTTGATGTTTAAAACTACTAATAATATAGTAGAGTATGAAGCTTTACTATTAGGAATGGAGCAAGCTAAAAATAAAGGAGTGAAACTCCTTAAAGCACAAGGAGATGTTGAACTTATTATGAATTAAATTTGAGGATGATACCAAGTAAAAAGATATAAGCTTAGACACTACAGAGATAGAGTGTTGTCCACTACACTTGACTTTACAGCATTCTCTATCAACTTCATTCCAAGAGATCAAAACTACAAGGCTGATTCTTTGGCAATTACCACTGCAATATTGAATCTAAATTAGCCTGCTTCCATTTTCCAATAAGGTAATTATAAAGTAGAAATGGTCTACCACTCCAAAGTTCCTGACAATACGGAACAATGGTAGATTTTCAATGATGACAAGCAAATATCTACATTCCTAGACCATCAAGATAACTTTGATGAGTTGTATTTTGAAGGAAGCAACTCACCTCCATGACAAACTATGCTAGGCAAAATTGATCCTGAGCATGACGAGAATAAAGGAATCATATAGCTAAAGGGTAATAAAATTCCTAAAGGTTTAGTTTCTTTAGAATAAATTTTTGACAAGCATGATTAGTTTCTAAAAAGAAATAAAGAATATGATGAGAGCTTTTCTTCGGAGGTGCAACTAATAAATTTGGGTGCAAAAGATGAACCCAAGATTGTGAATGTTGGGAAATGTTATTATAAACAAGAACATGAAGCATTCAAAGAGCTTATTTAAAAATATATGGATGTCTTTGCATGGTCCTACAAAGACTTGAAGACATATCTTCCAAAAGAGCTACAACACTAGATTCCATTACAACCAGGACTAAAGCCTTTCAAATAAAAGCTCTGATGTCACAATCCAACCATCTCAGGTACAATCTATGCTAAAGTAAAAAAGTTGCTAGATGTAAGAATTATTTACCCCATTCATCATTCATAATGGCTGGCCAATATTATACCTATGAGAAAGAAGAATGGGGAGATACGCTTGTGTGTTGACTTTTATAATCTGAATCAAGATTCTTTGAAGGATAACTACCCTCTTCCCATCATGGATCACACCTTACAAGTAGTTATTGGTTTAGAAATGTTATCTATGTTAGATTGGTTTTTAGGCTACAATCATATACGAGTAGCAGGGGAAGATCAATATAAAATGACATTCACCACACCATGGGGAACATTTGCTTATCATAAAATGCCCTTTGGGTTGATCAATGCTGGGGAAACTTTCCAAAGTGAAATGGATTTGGTGTTTGATCATCTAAAAGATAAGAGTATTATGGTATACCTTGATGACTTAATAGTATTTTCTAAGAAAAGGAGTAATCACATAGTTGATTTTTAGGAAGTTCTCATTCAATGCAAAAAGCATAGGATATCTCTCAATCCCAAAAAGTCCATTTTCATTGTTATTGAGGGAAAGCTCTTGGGACTCATTGTATCAATGAAGGAACTAAAATAGACCCTGAAAGAGACGTCACTTCAAAGTTTTCCTCTGCCAACTTCCAAAAAAGGAGTGCATTCATTCTTTGGTAAGATAAAAATTTTCAAAAGATTTATTCCAAATTTTGTTAAGCTAACTCACCATATTTCAGACATGATGAAGAAAAAGAAGGATTCAAAATGGAATTAAGAAGGAAAGAAGGCCTTTGAAAAGATCAAAGTATCCTGAGAAGAAGCTCCAGTATTGGTATCACCAAATTTTAGTAAAGAATTCATTCTTTACTGCTACTCTTTTGAGCATACAATGTCAACCATTTTGATACAGAATAATGAAGATGTCGAAGCCCCTATAACATTCATGAGCATGCCTTTAAAGGCCTATGAGTTGAAATATACTCCCATGGAGAAACGTGCCTACACAATTTTCAAGGCATGCAAAGCATTTAGGTACTACATTATATCCATACATATAATTATTTATGTACCTGATACTGTAGTCAAGTCTATCCTAACACAACAAGAATTGGGACTACTATCAGGCACTTGGGTAACCAATGTACAAGAGTATGACCTAGACATAAAACCTACAAATTTGGTGAGAGGAAGAGGTCTTTTCCAGTTGATGATAGAGAGAATACAAGATGATACACCGCAAGAGGAAGTTGATGAAGACATGCCCATATTTATTTTTGTAAATATGGTTGATGAATGGTACAACAAAATTGCCTACTTCATGACATATGATGAATGCCCAGATCATCTCACTCTCAAGGAGAAGCATACCATCAAATTGAAAGCAAAAGACTTTATCCTTTGGGATAATGGATTGTACAAGAAGTAATTAATAGTGTAATTCATCGGTGATGGATAAATCCGAACAATACCAGTTGTTAGAACAATTTCATGACAAGGCATGTGGTGGTCACTTCTCAGCAAGAGTTAATATTGGCCATTTATTTTGGTCCACATACCAAAATTTTGACTGATTTGAAAGTCTATGGATTCCATTACAAGAAATAAAAACTCCATCAAAGAATATATGGACTCCATCAGTACAATTACAGACCTTAATAACGAACCTTTGAACATGCATAAAAGGGATGCAGAAGCATTGGGTAAGTTATAAAAAAGATCTTAGGTTTTATCATGTAGAAGCCTTCAGGATTTACAAAGTAGAAATTTTTTGTTTTTTGAAAGTACTTTGCTTAATTTGGCAAGTAAGTTACAAGTAATCATAACTCTAAAGTAAAGTGACTCCCAACCCCAAGTTGCTCTATCTAGGATTATGTGGATTTTTGGAGCTACTTTACTTAAATTGCCTTATAAATTGAAAATAGTGGAAAGTCTGAAGTAGTAAGTAGTGAGGTCTGAGAAGTCCAAATAATGCAAGTGTGGAAAACCTGATCAAGCAAAATCCAAGTGCAAAATCTCATTTTTTAGCTAGGTCTTTACTTGCATTTTTTTGGACTTTTAGTGTCCGAATTCTTTTGGACTTAATCCAAAAGAAAAGTTTTGAAAGCTTATTTTCTTTGGAGAAGTGTCCAAGCAGGGTTTTCCAAAGGATCTTTTATTTAAGTAAAATACCCTATACAACTTTCCCAAAAGGTACATTTCTCAGGAAAGTGGTCCTTTTGATTTTTTTTCGAAGGGCCATTTTTCTCTTTTTCTAAAGTCACTTTCAAAAGAAATGGTCCTCTTCAAAATTTATGAAAGGTACCGTTTCAAATTTTCCAAAGGGTATGTTCCTTTTGGAAGGGCCATTTTAAAATTTTTTGAAGGACTTTCCCAAGAGGGCGAGGCATTTTTTCCAAAGAAATGACCATTACATTTTTTTTAAGGGTTTGGTTTGTTTGGATCTTCGAGGGGCAATATGCAAAGGAAAAAATTCATTCAAAATTTTTGTCTGAAGGAAGTTTACTAAGGAAAAGGCCATTCAAATTTTTTTGAAGGATAGAATCCCTTTGAAAAAGGATCAATTACAAAATCTTGAAGGGTATCTGCCTTTCAGGAAGGATCATTTCAATAAAGTTGAAGGTTCATTTCCTTTCAGGGAGTCTAATTCAAGAAGGTCGAGGGCACATTCAGAAAGGGAAAAAGAATCATTACAAAATTTTGAAGGGTAGTTATGCTTTATAAGTGGACACTTAGTAGATTTTTGAAGGGTACTTTCCCTTTAGAAAGGAAACTTGCACAAAGTTGAAAGACCAATTGTAAAGCAAAGGAATGGCCTGAGGGAAGTAGCTGTTAGATTCAAATAGCCTGAGAAAGTTGTAAAAGGCACTTAGGAAAAATTCCAAAGGAATTCGTTTAAAAGAATAAGATTTGAGAAAGTAGTCTGAGACTTTGTTGTAGGAGAAAGTTCAAGGGAAAAGGTTCTACGGCAAAAAGTTTCATAGAAGAGCAGTTTGAAAAGAAGAAAGTTGCAAGGAGTGATAAGTCCAAAGCAAGCAGTGAGTAATGAGAATCCCAAAGAAATAAGTAGGTAAGTAATAATTAGTAAAGATAATAACAAATAAATAGGTTACACTTGTCAAGATCATGTAGACCTAGATCGATGGAGCAAAATAAGTCAAATGGTCAGGGGATTCCAGGATTTGACATGTGGTAAGAAATAGAACGTGTCGTCAAGTCAGGAGAAGGATCTAAGGGCTCATGATTGATCATGAATTTAGATCCAATGGAGTGAATATAGAAGTGGGGTTGGTGAAACCAAGAAGATCAATGACATAAAGGACCAAACAACTAAGGCAAACGTAGTAGACGTAAAGATGACTCAAGTTGAATCAAGATGGAAACAAGAACTAGACCCCATCATTAAAGATCCTAAAGTAAACAAAAGAGTTATTTGTACCCACTTGTAAATAGTGGGTGAGTGACTTGAATGAAGATGTAGAACCATGCTTCCAATCATGCCTTCAACAAGCAACCACTCAAAATAGGTTTGATCATGATGCTGCCAAGTACATAAGTATGGGGGCCTTATCCTAGTGACAAAGGAAAGATGATGCATTTAGGCATTTGAGGAAGCTACAAAAAATATCTAAGTCATTTATGAACCCCCCTCTCCATTTCTCATGCAATCCCCTTCTTCTTTCATCATTGTTTGCTATATATAGAGGCCTTTGAGCTTTAAAACACATCCCTATACTGGTGATAGAGGCACTCTATCAAAATTTCCTTATAACACTCTCTTGAATCAATACAAGACAACTTTCTGATTTTTGTTGAAGGCAAGTGTGCATTATTAGAGTTTAACTTGTAGAATGTATGTTTTTCTCTCATCATATGTTATCTCTCTACAAACCTCAATTCAATTTTCTTGGTTTCTTGTAGGTTGTGTGATGTGTTAGCCTTTGGTGCCTTTATGAAGTTTTATGAGTCATAGTGTCTCTCCTACAGACCTATTTCTTCCTACCCTTCAAAGTGCATCTTCCCCTATAACCTCCACACAACTACTCTGCTTGCAGCTCTGAAATAGGATCATCTAGACTTGTCTTGTTTAAGTCTAGTAGTAGTCACTAAGGTTCCCAGTCTGAATGTGGATCACTCTTTTTTGGTACATCACCTCCCTTATCTTAGAGTTTCCTTTTTATTTTATCCTCCTATCCCGTTTCCTTAGTCAACAGTAGATTTTAGCATGGGAAATGAGAGTTGAAGTGAAGCATCTAAGGAACTAGCCTCTTTAAAAAGCCTAGAGGTTCAACCTCACAAGAGGATACCCATACCCTGAGGTTGTCCCAACACTTGTAACTAGGAGTGAGAGAGCCTAAGAAACTCTACCACAAAGGGTGCAATTCTAGCCTAAAACAATTTTTGCACATAATATCCTTCAAGCCAGGTATTATTGGCCTACTCTTTTTCAAGATACTATAGATTGGGTCAATAAATGTCAAGCATATCAATAGTTTGTTGGATGTGTAAATCTACCAGCATTACCACTAAATCCAATAGTGATTAGTGAACCATTTCAACAATGGGGCATTGATTTCATTGGTATGTTAAATCCTCCTTCTAGTGCTATCCATCATTACATTTTAATGGAAACTGACTATTTTTCCAAGTGGGTAAAATTAATCCCCATTATGCATGCTACTTCTGAAGTAGTATGTAACTTTATCAAGGAAAATATAATTTTGATATTTGGTGTCCCATGCAAAATAGTCATGGATAATGATACTAATCTATCTTCTGAAGAGTTGGCTAAATTTTGCTACACATATGGTGTCTAGTTAGTACATTCCTCCAACAATTACCCTCAGGGCAATGGGCAAGCAGAATCTAGCAACAAGAACTTGATAACAATCATCCACAAGATGGTGGAAGAAAATCAAAGAACATGGCACAAGAAAATTTTTGATGTACTCTGGGCCCATAAGATTACACCTAAGAAGGCCATAGGTATGCCCCCTTTTCAACTATTGTATGGGATGGATGTTGAAATACCTATTACTCTTGAATTGTCTGCTTTACAGTTATCCAAAGCTATTGAAGATGCTACCTACTAGGATGCATTTAATAAAAGGCTTATGTGTTTGTCTAAGTTACAAGAGGTGCATACTAAAGTACTAGATAGGTTATTCGAGCATCAACCCAAGGTCAATAATGTGTTTGAAAAAAAGGCTAGAGATAGAAAAATTGAGATTGGAGATTGGGTGTTCTTGTGGGACAAGAGAAATGAGTCGAAGGGCATGCATGGAAAATTTGAATCACTATGGAAAGGGCCTTTCATGATCAAGAAGACTACAGGAATGGATAATTTCACCCTTGCTTACTAGGATGGAATTGAGTTACTTTTTCCCTATAATGGGCAGCATTTGAAGCTTTTCAAGAATTAAGATGTAGGGTAAAACCTGTGTGTACATAAATAATACTCTTTGTGGTTTCTTTTTGTTTCATTTTTTTTAATTTTTTGTGTTTCCTTTTGCTTGACCCCAAACCCAATAAACAAGACACAAAACTAGAGAGGCTAGGATCTCATCTTCACTTATTTCATTTTGATAGAAATAAAGATGTCCATAGACAGAGCCAATTGGTGTCCCCAAGATTTCACCCAAAAATATTGGACTACCCCTTTTATAAAATTTTTGATCCTTTTAAAGCTAAGGGTCATGTTGTCACTTTCATGTTTAGTTTTAATTTTTTACGTTTTGCTTTCCAATTTTGATTACACACGTTACTCAAACTTATCTCCAAGAAGTTATAAAGCCACTCTCAAAATGTCCATGTGCTTAAAGTCACTCAATTTTTCATCTTAAACCCATTTGGGTTTTATAAATCACTTTACTTGTTTTAAATGAGTAAAAAACAAAGTTCATTTGATATAAATTGAGTTAATGAGTTAAAGTGGGAGATTAGAAAATATATAAATCACTTTTCCAGGTCATAATTACCACATATTTTTTAATCTTCACCTCACTTTGGACCATCCATCCATGCAAGAGATTTTCACAAATTGACTAATTGGAGAATTTTTTTAGAAATCTCCCACAATTTTTCTTTGCTTTCATGTATGTGTTTTTATTTATTTTATATTTTTATTGTGTGTTTTGTTCGAAATCCATTTTCCTATCATTCATACATTTTTCCATCTAAAAACCCTAATCAATTTCTTTTTGCCTTGGTATGCATTGACAATTATTTGAGCTTTTATCTGCTTAGAATTTGGAATGATCATTTCACCAAACTACAAGCTTGGTTTGTAGTTTTCAAATTCCATTTTATTTCCTCCAAGAAACCAGTCGATCAGTTTCTCAATGCCATTTAAAGGGACTGTAATATAAATAGAGTTTTTCCTAAAGCTCGACTCATTCTTTTCCAATTACAAGTTGATGCATTTAAAAAGTCCACGTTTTGGGTATGAGTGGATCGAAACTTTTGTAACTGTTTGCTTCCTTCAAAAATAAATAATGAAGCCCTCCAAAGTAGCCCAAGACTGCAGCAACAAAATGGAGTTTTATTAAGCAATTACTTGATTTGTGTTATAAGTCGAGACCATTTGAAAATTCAAAGCCCACTCAAAAAAACCAAATCCAAATTTCTTAGCCTCATTACTTTATTTATTGAAACAAGTCGAGCCTACCCATAAGTCCACCATATAAAGGCTTAGTGTAAAGTGGAGTTCCTAGGAGTGATTACTCATTTTCATTAAGTGAGCTCAAAAAGTCCACCATACAAGGGAATAGTGTAAAGTGGATTTTTAAGGAGTCATTACTTGGTTTCATGAAGTAAATTACCTACCAAAACCCATTATACATCCCAAAGACCAAATCAAGTTTTTTTTAAAGCTTTGCTTAATGGTTTAACTCACACTTCCTAGTTCTTCCCTCCTATAAATCTGCATCACTTGCATGAGAATTCTCTTAGTTATTTTTGAAGTAATTGAATGTTAACTAGAGAAAAGTTGTGAATAATTCATGTTCCTATCTCATATGAAAACAATAATTGGCATCTCAATTACTATAAGTATTCAGATATGTTAATATCAAATGTTTGAGATAAGAAAAGGGACAACAACAATAGTAGCAGCATCAGAAAGAACACCTAGAGCAACCATGATTCAAGAAGACCCAAATGTTGTAGTGGAAGAAATTCATGAAACAAAAATAAAGAGAAAGTCTAAAAGCAAGCCAAGGGTTGAATCTCAGTCAAAGAAAATGATATATGAATACAAGGGGTATCTAATTGGGTCCTGCATTGAATCTAAGCAATCTAAAATTAATGATACCGATATGGGACATGTATCCATGCCAAAATTGATTGAAATATCCAAGGCAATGATTAAGACACCACTAATGAAGGCTTTAACCAATAGTGGGATTATTCAAGCAGTTGCCTTTCCAAATACTGCTCACTAACCTAAGTTTGTGTTGGAATGTGCCAAATTTTATGATTCTCTCACTAGAACAATAAAAGATACATCAGGGAATGTGGTGGTGAGATTGGACACCCAATTTTTCAAATACTGCCTCAAAATTCTAACAAGTACAAAAGTATTGGATGTAAGCATGAAAAAGGTAGTTGTTCAATGGGAAAATAATACAACTGAATGTATCAGAATCATAAATTTGAGTTATTTGAAGAAACCAAGGTAGATACCCAGGTTTCCCAAGTCTATAGTGAGGTCATATTTGGTCAGAGAAGTTGGTGACATAACACAGTTGTTATGTAGGATTAAGAGAGAAAAGATTGTCAAATGCTTCCTTCATTAGATGTATTATTTTATCATAACAATTGATGTTAATAAATCTAGTGCATTAATTAACTGGGCTGAAATGATAAGCATTACCATTGATCTCCAGCTCAAAAAAGTGAGGCAAACCATAGACTTCAAAATGACTTAGTACCTAGTGTATGTTGTAGCTTCTCAAGGAATATTCAATAAATTGTACAGTAAAATAGTTTTGGCAACTGATCCCATCTATGAATATTATCCATAACTAGTAATGTCTGAATATTTCAAAAAGTATAGATGGGTAAATTATGGGATCTTTTATGAAGTTATTTGCAGACTTAACCCTGATCTGAAAGCAAAATGAGTGACAAAAAACTCATGGGAAGCAGCCCACCAATATGGGTGCCTTTTTATTCAATTTATTCATTTCCCATATCTAAGAGTTTATGGTTTCATAGGAGCACCAATCAAGCTTTCGAGATATCCAAGTGACAAATGGATATTGATGGATTTATGTAGGCAAATTGTAGAACTTCATGATTTACAGTCCTGGGCTCATAGAATAACCATCAGTTTTCCTATTACAATTGGTAACTATCATTGTGCTAGCATACACAAGGCCAAAGATATCTAGATTAAAATGTTTCATCACTATAATCATGAATTATTTGAAGCTAGAATCAATTTTGATTTTAGAAAACTGGCATAGAAAACTTATCTAAAACACATGCACTTACCAACACTTGAGGATTTCTGGATATATAGCAAAGATGAGTTTGAAATAAGAAAAAGAGACTACAACAAGTTGATAGCAAGGCAAATCATAGAGTATGGATTGGAAAAGATCCCTGAGGATCTTCCTAATGATGAGTATGTTATACATGAAGCCTATAACCAAATGGGAGGTAATAAGGCTCCACTTCCTTCAGTTGATTTTAGAATAAACAATGTAAGAACAATCAAAGAAAGGACTTTAAGGGTTTTGGCATACACTTCAAACTAGCTTTTAAATAAAGGTTACTACTTGGAGGAATCAATAATGGGTAGAATGATCCAAGATGGTCATAAAATAAAGAAATACTAAGGTGAAATTAGAAAAAAACCAAGGGACCATTCTATAATAAGTCCAAGACATTGAAAGATAAAAAATGATCATCAACTACATAGGAAGTTGCCCCTGAAGGTAATACTGGTAATTTCTCTATTTTCTAAACTCATGGTATTTCTTCATCCTTAGAGACCACCACAACACAAGTTGTAACTGGTCCAATTCACATATAAATACCACCTATGAAACTTCCTTCACTCTTCCACCAAAATTAACGGTGGAGGATATAACTTTGACAAGGGTTGCTCTGGGAGAAGTCACAGCTAAAGGATTGAAGGAAGATACTCAGACCCTAATGAATGCACTCTTCCATAAATTGGACAAGGAGAAAGCAAATAAAACAAGATTAAATGAATAAATCTCAAAATTGTGTGAAATCATTGCAAAGGTTGCCAAACCTTCTACTTAGCCAGTCTTATTAGAAGAGCAAGTAAACCCACTAGTCATCACAGAGTTTGAAGAAGTGGGAGATAAAGATAAAGTTGTGGATGAATGGGTAAAGCAAATCATCAATGAGGCTACTGAAGGATATTCAGACATTCCTAATAGCTTGAAAGAGCTCCAAGGTAAAATAACTCAATTGAGAGATCTAATGTTGGAGATAGATAATGAATATGGAGTTGCTGAGCTACATATAAAAACACTCGAAGAAATAAATTCATTATAAAAAAGTGTTGATTAAGGAGAAACTTGTGCCAGAACACTCAATACAAAAAGTAAAATAATAGGATCTCATCATGTCTTTTCGATCAAAGTTTCTCAAAGAAATGATGGGAGAAATGAAGAAACTAGAAGAGGAAGTAGAGAAAGTTACTGATCACTTGGATGATTGTGTTTACAATGTTACAAGCTATCCTATTGATAAATAATCATCTAGCCCTCTAGAAGAGTATCCTTAGCTCTTTCATCAAAGAATTGATAAAGTTATTTCTCCTTTCACATACAGATCACTAGAGAAGTTAGACAAACTTCATTCTGAAGTTAGATGAAAGTGAAAGAATTCAAAAATCACCTAATGATAGAAATTCTCAAAATAAAAATTGAGATGAAGGCTATTGGAAAATTAGATGGAAAGGTAGTACAATACATGTTTAATAAGTGCATCCAATACAAGAATAGGAACAAGATTGAGATTGAATTCTTGCAGCTGGCTTAACTTCTCCTTCTTTCTTCTTCCTATTTTTTGTTTTCTTTTTGTTATTCTTACTTTCTCTGAGTAATCAATTTGGGTTGTAAAAACTTATGTAATTAGGTTAAAAACCATTACTTCAAGTTGTTTGAAAATTTCAATTACTTGAGGAAAAGTGGTGGACATGCAAAGCAGTTGATTTAGTCTTGAGTTAAAATCATGCATGTCGTGCAATGAGGAAATTTAGGAAAGAGATTCTTAGCTGCTTTCAATTTTGTAATTAATGTTTCCTATTTGTACTAGATCTCTTGGTATTATAAATGGAGGTATAAGCTTACGGGCTAAGGATCAGAACATTTTGGCTAAGGCTTTTATAAATTGAGCATTTTTAATATTTCAAACTTTGTGTTGAAACTCTTGATGTGGTTTTTGTGAAATAGCTTGGATTGAATAAAGGAAGGTGGATTTATAGAAAATTTTGTGTCTACAAAATTTTGTTCAGTATTTATTTTTAAGATGCTAGAATAAACTTTGTGTTTTTCTAGATCTGAGTTAGAATTCATTTCTTTCCTTTCTTGCTAAAGTTATGATTATCTATGTTGTTTATGTTGTGTAGATGCAGTAAACTCTGAGATATATTTATTGTTAAGCACAATTTCCCCTTTCTATCACTACTTCTATAAATTGCCCTCTTCTCCAATATTCAACAAACATAGCTACTTACTTGCTGCCAAATTACCCAGCTATGGTTCACGAGATGAGGCAATTAAAGTAAAACCCCACAAATTAGTTATTAGGATCCACAACCTCAATAGATAAACATATTATACAAGATATTCACCATTAAATGAAGGATATTTATCTCATGACTACCTAGGTTTTAATCTATGCATAAAATATAGCTAATAGTTTTTGGCAACTTCATTGGGGATAAGTAGATTTTACAGACCAAAACCTATTCTATGAGAATTTTTTATCCCCATCTTTCATTAAATTATCAATCTAGTTGACCATCCATTCAATTGGTCAAGTAGAGCCCAAAGGAAGAACTGATGATTTCTTTAGATTGCAAGAGCATTTCATTTTTTGTCATCCACCTCAAATAAAGACACATAGAGCAAGTATCTCATCAAATAGAAGAGTGCAAATTCCTCCTACAAATCAGATACAACATAGTCTAGTGACAAGGATTATTCACTTAGTTTATTCTTGAAGATGTTTCAGGATGCAATAGCAACAACAACAACAATTCCTCTTACACTACCCATTCCATGGGGTGCGGCCTTTGGACCTCTAAATTTGACACCTCCTCTTCATGACTTGCTGAAGGGATCCAAGAAGAATTTTCCCAAGTTTTATGGAGATGGAAAGCAAAATACAGATGATCACTTAGTTGTTTTCTTCATATATTGCATACTTGCTATTGAATATGAAGATGTGTCTATTAGGCTCTTCATAGAGACCTTACATGACTTAGTAGTTAAATGGTGTTACTATTTGGCTCCTGGCACCATAACTAGTTGGGCCACCCTGTGAGATGCATTCCTAAAAATATTCAAGCTAACTCAAGATTTAATTACATTGATTACTCAACTAACTTAGTTGAAGAAGGAGCCACATGATCACATGTAGGATTTCATTTCAAAATTTCAAAGGATTCTTTATAAGATTCCCGCTACTGCTTCCTTAAGTGATGAAAATTAGAAGGTATTTTTTATTAATGTTGTTGACCATTTTGGTCCTATAGGATAAAATTGGTCCCCCTTCCTCTGCTGTCTTAAGCCAATTTAATTTTTGGGTTACACAAGTCCTTCGGTAGAAGATGAACTAGTTCAAAGAATGAAAGGGATTTTACAAAGCTTCTTCAGACTCTTGTCCAAAGAAATTCACAAGGAAAGAAGGCTAAAATGATTCAAGACACTTTTCCTTAAGGTTGGAAAAGTGGTTCAACGTCGAGGTTCAACGACATGATCTTTCCAAGAATTAAGAATTTTGAACTTTGAACCATTGAACCATTGAACCATTGAACTGGTTCAATCGAATGGTTCAATCAAAGGGTTCAAAGGCTTGGTTCAAGCAGCTGGTTCAATTGGTTGGTTCAATCAAATGGTTCAAAGGCTTGGTTCAATTGGTTTGGTTCAATGAGTTGGTTCAAGCAGTTAGCTCAATTGGTTGGTTCAATTGAATGGCTCAATTGGACAGTTCAATCAAAGGGTTCAATCAGTTGGTTCAAATTAGTTGATTCAAGCAGTCAAATGAATGAGCATAACACAATATTAAACCATTGAACCATTGAACCAATTGTCTGTTCAATCAGTCAATTCAATCAGAAGGTTCAAAGGAGCCTCCCAAGGCCTAAAGGACAAGTGCCCTTACGGAGGACAGTTAAGCGCAAAATGAACCATTCCAAGTGCCCTTGTGAAGGGCAGGGAACACTTGCAAAGGGATCAAAGAGAAGGCCGAAAGGGTAAATTTTTCTTCAGAAAAGTGAACAAGGCAGAAAAGTTGGAATTCCTTCAGATTTGTTCAAGGCAAGAGATGGAGAATTTCTTTAGACAAAATGTCTAATGGAATTCCTTTGGACATTTTGTCCGAAGAAATTTATAAGGCAAAAACAATGTCTTTTGGGAAGATTTTTCACGGCAAAAGATAGGATGAATTTTTTCAGAAAAAAAGTCTGAAGGAATTCCTTCAGACTTTTGTCTGAAGAAATTTGCTCGAAGGAAAAAGCCTGAGAAAATAAGTGAGAAAGAATAAGGGAAAGAATTCCTTCAAATAAAATGCCTGAAGGAATTCCTTCAGACTTTTTGTTTGAAGGATTTAAAGAGCAAGGCCGCCGAAGGACCCCGAAGGGTAGGTGCCCTTGTAGGGGACTCTCGGCTATCGAAAGAAAGACCTTTCTCAAGGCCTGAAGGGACACCTTCCCTTCGGGAGGTTCCAAAGACAAAAGCCCAAAGGAAAGGAAGAAAAAAGGCCAAAGCAAAGGAAAAAGCTAAAAGAATTGACCAAGGGGTGATGGGCCCATGGACATCAAAGTTGGTCACCATGAATTAGCCATTGGCTTTCAAGGGGTGACGGGCCCATGAATGTCAATTTTATGGCAATGAAATAGTCGTTGATCTTTAAATACTTGAGCGCTAACCAAAAGGGAGCCCAAAGGGATAAGAGAGGAAAATATGACATTGGGAAAAGACAAAATTTAAGAATGAACTCAGCGACCTATTGATGAGGGAGCCCAAAGAGCCATAGAAGTAGCAGAAGATAGCCCTCGAGGGCCGAAAGAGATAGAAAAGACAAAGCTAGGAAGAGACAAAAGAGCCAAGTGTAGAAATGGACAAAATAGTCCAAGTGGCAAAGGAAGGTGTCAACTCAAGGAGTTACTTTGGTGGTTGACATAGTGCCTGTCAAGTGGTCATCAAAGGGTGCAAACAGTGAACGACGTGACCCATTTTTCTCCACTTTGCATTGATGAGCAGATAAACTGTGTAAATGCCTTTAAGGAGTAGTCTTGTTTGTAGACAAATGGCACAAAATCAGAGATGAGACAACATTCTCTTTCAGCAGCTTCCTCTTCCCAATGCTCTCAGCACATGTGGACCACTTGTCAAAGGGTGCCAAAAGTCTTTTCCAAAAAGGGTGCTTTTTTTTTCCTCTTCTCTATATATATTGTAACTTCTTATTTGGAGAGGGATCTCTCATGTTGTAAGGCGAAGCCCTACCAATTTTCACCTGGAATCAATAGAATATGCATTTTTACCTCTATTCTAGTTGGGTATATCTCTGAGTGTGTTTGAGTTTCAAACTTGTGTTCAGTAATTTCTTTCTTAATGCTTTTATAGGCTTGATACCAACACACCTGGTATATACAAAGTGTCATTCCTGCAGGTGACAAAAAGAGCTGTATCTAGAGCGCAGAAGCAGAAGGAGGTTACTAGATAATGTGCTTTTCCTACAGTGCCTATGGTAAGTCTTTTTTTTGTGTGTTTCCATTAAAGCCTCCCTGTCAAGCTCCCTGCTTATGGTTCAGAGTGTGAGTATGAGTAGATCAAACTTGTTTGGTGCATCACCCTCTTAGGTTAGGTTCTATTTTTTTAGTAATCCTTCTCCCTATTCACCCCCATTATATATATATATATATATATATATATATATATATATATATATATTATCAACTTACTGGAATAACTCAGATGCATCAAAGGGAGCTATCCCTTATCTAAAGACTCTCCCCTCAGTTTTTCCAGACCCACAGGCAAGAGAGGAGTTTCCATTGTGATGCGTGGAAGACAGGAGATCATCCTCATGTCAAGGGTGTAATCCACTACATCAACAGTTTTTGGCACGCCCAATGGGATAAAGTTTTTACACTTAGCAAAGTTCCAGGATTGATGTTGGTCTTGTTACAACAAAATCAACCATTTATAGCATCTGGTGACTCCACTGGTAAGAAGCATCAGTTTCTGATCAAAGACCAGTCTGACCTCCTATGCCTAAAATCACCACATGATCTGCTACTAGGGGTATCCCTTTTGAATTCATTGAATTGCCTTTGAACTCAGCACAGTGACTGAGGTTCAAGAGGACTCATCCTTATTTAGTAAATCACCTTCCCAGACCTGCTATAAGATACACCTATGCAAGAAGGCCTCGATTGAATCCTATCATAGTTATGGCTTTAACTTTTGTGGCCTTTCATGGTCAGAGTCCTTTGAATCTCCAGCATTATGACCCAATTCTACGAGCAGTCCTTAAAAGTGTGCCTCCATTTAATAGAAAGGGGCCCATTACCACTATCGAACACATCAGAAATATTGCTAACCTCTGCAATATTCACAATGTCACTGAGGAAAACATTGTGATCAAATTGTTGGCATTGTCTTTCAAGGGCAAAGTTTTGGACTGGTATGGGACTTTGCCCATGAATTCAATCAATTCTTGGAATGAATTGGGCACCCTTTTAATGAACCAATTTGGGGAGAAGAGCGACCTCCTCTCACTTACCGAGTAGCTGACCACTATGAAAAGAGCTCCACATGAATTCATGCAAGATTTCAATACTCAGTTTCAGAAGACATGGGATAGAATCCCCATTTTGGTAATGATGACTCTAAGCTATGCTTTCCTCTATTATTTGAGAGCATTGAAAAATGGCATCATTGTTATGATACAGTCCATGGGAGAACATGTGTTTCCTGTCGCCTATGACATAGCTATAGCAACTAAGAATTGCCTGGTGCAAGCTGGAAAGATAGCCCCTAGCCTCATATGCCGCTCTTTCATGAATTGTTGCCTCCAATCCAGACTGTTGCTCCCACCTTAGCTCTTCTGCCTGGCATAGAAAATCCAGCTGCTACTTCATAAAATGACCTCCATAAAGTCAAAATTTTGTTACAAAGCGTAATGAATGAACTAGTGGCTCTTAAAAGGTAGAAATCTCAAGGCAATCGACCAAATCAAGGATATCATCAGTATGGTCAAGCAAATAGACCCCCTTTACAAAATTACAATCAAGGGAAAGGTCAGTTTGCATAGACCAGACCATTTCAAGGCTATAATCTAGGCACTCCTTCATCATCCAAGGCTCTAGCACTCGCTCAAAACAATCTGGTACAAGAATAGCCCAGTTGCTCAACCATGGGATATGGTCAAGATCAGGCTATTTATACAAATGAAATTCCAAGTCACTACACAAATGCACAAGACAATCAAGCAACCACCCAATTCCCAAGATTTAAAGCTTTAGTGCAACCCAACATGGGCAGCAGTCAGACTCAGCCCGATTCTACTCTCATGAATCACCTGGAAGGTGAGTTCTATGCAGTCAATTACGTGGGTAGTGCAGACAATCAGGGCAACTATGTTGCAACCAACACAAGGTCTAAAAGGAGAGCAATGGAAGAAGCTCAAGCATCTACTCAAACTTTAGCACCTCCTTCTTCATCACATGTAAACCAAAAGGTTCCAAACTTTAGACCTTCAGTTGCACCTTCAGCTCCTCAGCCTGCGCCTCAAGCTGTAAGTAATCCCAAAAAAAAATTGAAATAAGGAAACACTTGATTCAACGTGGTAGACCAAATGAATAGCTACACATGAACATCTCCTTGTGGGATTCATCATAAATACCAAGACAAAAAGACATGCTACAAAAATAATTGCATGAGCTGAATGAACAAGCTATCCCAACAAAAGCCGATAATGTTCTGATGATGAATGCGCAGCCTTCCACATCAAGCCAAGTTAAGAAATAGGAAAAGGTTCCCCATTTTTATTTATCCTTGGTCATAGGAGATCTCTTGCTACACAATTGCATCATTGACAGTGGATTAAACACCTCAGTAATGCCCAAATGCATAGCTGATAAGTTGGGGCTAAAATATGAAGAAATGACTAAGGGAGTCTTGTAGCTGGATGGAACACCAGCAAAGACGCTTGGGGTGGTGAAAGGTTTGAGTTTGATGCTACACACTTGCTCGACCTTCTTAGTTCCCCATGATGTGGTAATGGTGGATGTCCCTCCTTACTTTTCTATTTTCTTATCCAGAGATTTCACATCCAAGATAGACGGCCACCTAGCAACAAACTGGTCTTATTTGGTTTTTAGAACCAACTATGGGACTAAGGTTAAGATTGAATCAGAGCCACTCCATAGATATCATCTAGAACCATACGCGCTTAAGGCAACAAATGTCAGCTATGCCATTATTGACCAGGAAGAATTCCAAGTGGATCAATCTCCATCCTCTGCCCTTGAAGGAGTTGCTGACCTGCTCTTAGACGAATGGGGACGTGACAAATTTGAGCATGATCCTTACAAGTTCATAGAAGAGGTAGGCCTTGAGATTTATTGCATGCACAAAGAGGGTACTTTGGTACCAAATCTGATGAAAGCAAGCCAAGAAATTTTAGGTTTATGGCAACTATTCTTTGATGGCTCAAGAAGTAAGTTGGGAGCTGGTGGTGGAGTGGTGCTAGTTTCTCATTCAAAGGAGAAATACTTCTCAGCTTTCAAGTTTTAATTTTCTTTCACGAGTAATGTTGCAGAGTATGAATCCCTCATCCATAGTTTGGAGTGGGTGAGGAGAAGAGGAATCAAAGAGCTACAAGTTTTTGGTGAAAGTGAGTTGATTGTGAATCAGGTAAGGAGCCAAAATCTAACAAAGAATTCTTTTCTTAAGTCCTATAAATATAGGGTATGTGACTTAGTGGATAATTTCCTTGCTTTCAATGTTACCTCCATTCATAGAGAGCATAACAAGCAAGCAGATATGCTGGCAGCAATTGGTGCCCAGTTTGATATCCCTAGGGAAATAGGCTGAAACCATAATTCATGCCACTTGAAGGTAGTAATTTGGCCCTCTATTCCTGACAACATCACTAACTGGCAGGTGTTTGATAGCGACCAAAAAATAGCACTCTTATTGCAAGAAGAAGCTGAGTTTGATGCTAAAAACTAGGCTGAGTTACAGTAGCAATATGGCAGCCAAATTGTTCAGCTGAAGAACAATAAAATTCCCAAAGGCTTGGTCACTCTCGAGAGTATCTTCAATGAAGATGACCAATTGAAAAGTGATAAGGAAAGCATCACAACTAAGGAGAAAAACTATGAGAAGGTTGATATATTCAAAGATAAGCTGCTTGCACTTGGGAAAGTGTGCACAGACCATTAAAGGTAGGTCTTCACCTTGTTGTGCCAAGAGTTTGTTGATGTCTTCACTTGGGAGTATAGAGATTTGAAGGATTTCGACCCAAGTTTGGCCCAACATACCATTGATCTGGAAGAAGGTGCCAAGCCGATCAAGCAGAAGTAAAGGCTTGTCAACCCAAAGGTTGAGCCTCTCATGCGGAAGGAACTCACCAAGTTGATTGAGTCCAGGATAATATTTCTAATCAAACACTCTTCTTGGTTGGCCAATCTTGTTCCTGTTCAAAAAAAGAATGGGGAGATCATATTATGTGTAGATTTCAGAGACCTCAATAGAGTCTCTTTGAAAGACCATTATCCTCTCCCAAGCATGGAGTAGATCCTTTAAATGGTGACAGGCAGTGAGCATTTCTCCCTCCTGGATGGGTATTCAGGATATAATCAAATTTTGGTGCAAGACTATGACCAGTACAAGATAGCCTTCACTACCAAATGGGAGGCATTTGCTTATAAGAAAATGCCATTTGGACTGTCCAATGCTGATGCCACCTTCCAGCAAGCCATGTACATGGACTTTCGAGGCCTAATAAATAACACTATGCTGGTGTATCTTGATGATGTGATAGTATTCTCTAAGGAGGCGGGCCAACACATGAAACACCTCAGACAAATATTTAAGAGGTGTAGAGAGTTCGGTATCTCTCTCAACCTGAAGAAATGTGTGTTTGTTGTCCATGAGGGTAAAATAATTGGCCATGTTATTTCTAAGGAAGGCTTGACCATTGATCCAGAGAGAGTTCGCTCCATCCTGGAGCTATCCTTGCCTAAACACAAGAAGGGCCTGTAGAGCTTCTTGAGAAAAATAAATTTCATCCAGAGGTCTATTTCAAATTTTGTGGAGGTAGTCAAGCCATTGACCTCTATGCTGAAGAAAGATGAGAAGTTCGTGTAGACAGCGCAAAGGAGGGATAGCTTTGAATAGATCAAGCAGGCTATTGCCCAGGCTCCTACTTTGATCAGCCCTGACTTCACCAAAGATTTCAATCTCTACACCTTTGAAAATGAAAAGGTAATCTCTGCCATGCTTACCCAAGCAAATGGTGATAACCTTGAACAACCACTTGCATTTTTTAACTAAGGCCTAGAGGGTTTTGAGGTCAGGTATACATATGTAGAGAAGCAAGTCCTTGCATTAATACGAAGTTTGAAGAAATTTAGGCATATGTTGTCCAACAACAGAATTCACCTCATGGTCCCACATCCTAACATCAAGGATTTCTTGACCAACTGTGACCTGAATGAAAATAGAGCGGGGTGGATCACTAAGGTAATGGAATATGACATGGATATCAAGATCACCAAGTTGGTAAGAGGGAGAGGCTTGTGTGAACACCTTGTTGTAGACTTTAGACAGCAAAAAGAGGACAATTTGCTAATTCATGATGCAGCTACAGTAGAAGAACCAACTATTATGAAGGATTAGACATCAGACTTGAGGCATTTCCTTCTCACTGGTGAGTGCCTGCAGGGCCTTGATAGGACCAAGAGGAGATATTTTAGACTCCAATCTCTCCCTTATGTCTTGATTGATGGAGTTTTGTTCAGAAGGGATCTATCAGGAGTCTTTTTAAGGTGCATAGACCCAAGTCAGGCCAACAAGGTGCTGTTCGAGTTCCATGATGGGCCAGCTGGTGGTCACTTTGGTCCTAGGCCTATAGCTGCAAGAATAATGCGAGCTAGTTACTTTTAGCCTACTCTATTCAGAGACACCCATGCCTGGGTACGAAAGTGCCAAAAGTGTGTACTCTTTGATGGGAAGCAATAGCTGGCTGCCATGCCTCTATAACCTATTCAGGTGGAGCATCCATTCATGCAATGGGGCCTTAAATTTATAGGGATGATTAACCCTCCCTCCAGTGCTGGACACAAGTAGGTCCTAACCACCATAGATTACTTCACAAGATGGGTAGAGTCTATCGCTTTGAAGGAAGCCAATGAAAGTATAGTCTTGGATTTTTATGAAGACCTGGTGGCAAGGTTTGGGGTTCTAGCTACCATCATCTCAGATAATGCTTTAGCTTTTCTAGGAACTAAAACAAGTGAATGGGCATTGAGATGTTGTATCTATCTTAGCACTTTTTCCAACTACTACCCACAGGGGAATGGGCTGGCTAAGTCCACCAATAAGAATCTAATCAGGATTATCAAGAGGACAATGGAGGAGAATCAGAGAACTTGGCATGCCAAGATGAAAACAACCCTGTGGGCAGATAGGGTCACTCCAAATAGGTCAATTGATAACTCGCCATACATGCTTTTATATGGAAGGGAAGCTAGGTTTCCTATTTCACTTGAGTTTCTAGCCTTGGACCTTGCTCACCAGCTACAGTTAAAAGAAGGCAACAACATGGAGGTTAGGCTATGCGAGCTGATGGAGCTTCAAGAGACAAGGGACCAAGCTATGGCTTTTATGACCAACTGCCAACAACAGACGAAGAAACACTTCAACAAAAAATCTTCATCAAAAGGTTTCTCTAAAAGAGACATCATCTTGAAATGGGATGCGGACCGAGCTAAGCCTAGAAAGCATGCAAAGTTTGATGCCCTATGGAGTGGTCCATACATCATCACTCATTGCAAGCAGCACAATACATTCCAACTCTCCAGGTTGAATGGTGAAGAACTATATATCCTAGTAAATGGGATACATATTAAGCATTATCACTGAGCCCTTCTCCCATCATGTATAAATTTTCCTTATTTTTCCCTATTTTCCCTAAGTGCTTTTGCACATATTAGTAGTTTTCTTAGTCTTGTGTGTGATTTCATTTCCTTTTAAGGTAAAAGCTTCATGATTGATTCTTGGTTATCTCAAGGCTATTGCTAACTTTTCAAGCTACGTTCTGACTCCATGCCCAATGGAATTTGAGGCTACTATTTCTAAGCATAGCAGGCATGCTTCACTTGGGAATCGCCAATTTGTTGACCATTTTGGTCCTACAGGCCAAAATCAGTCCCCCTTCTTCCTCTGCTATCCTGAGCCAGTTCAAATTTTAGGTTACACAAGTCCTTCAGCAGAAGATGAACCAGTTCAAAGAATGAAAGGGCTTTTACAAAGTTTCTTCAGACTCTTGTCTGAAGAAATTCACAAGGAAAGAAGGCTAAAATGATTCAAGACACTTTTCCTTAAGGTTGGAAAAGTGGTTCAACATCGGGGTTCAATGACATGATCTTTCCAAGAATTAAGAATTTTTAAATTTAAACCATTAAACCGATTCAATCGGTTGGTTCAATCAAAGGGTTCAAAGGCTTGGTTTATTAGCTTGGTTCAAAGGCTTGGTTCAAGCAGTCGATTCAATTGATTGGTTCAATCAAATGGTTCAAAGGCTTGGTTCAATTGGTTCAGTTCAACGAGTTAGTTTAAGTAGTCAACTCAATTGGTTGGTTCAATTGGATGGTTCAATCAAAGGGTTCAATCAGTTGATTCAAATCGGTTGATTTAAGCGGTCAAATAAATGAGTAGAACATAGTATTGAACCATTGAACTATTGAACCAATTGTTGGTTCAATCAGTCGATTCAATCAGAAGGTTTAAAGGAGCCTCCCAAGGCCCGAAGGACAACTGCCCTTGTAGAGGGTAGTCAAACACAAAATGAACCATTCCAAGTGCCCTTGTGGAGGGAAGGGAACACTTGCAAAGGGATCAAAGAGAAGGTCGGAAGGGTAAGTTTTTCTTTGGAAAAGTGAACAAGGAAGAAAAGTTGGAATTCCTTCGGATTTGTTCAAGGCAAGAGACGGAGAATTTCTTTGGACAAAATGTCTGAAGGAATTCCTTCAGACCTTTTGTCTGAAGAAATTCATAAGGCAAAAACAATGTCTTTCGAGAAGATTTTTTGTGGCAAAAGATAGGATGAATTCTTTCGGACAAAAAGTCCGAAGGAATTCCTTCGTACTTTTGTCTGAAGAAATTTAACCGAAGGAAAAAGACCAAGGAAATAAGTGAGAAATAATAAAGGAAAGAATTCCTTCAAACAAAATGCCTGAAGGAATTCCTTCAAACATTTTGTCTAAAGGATTTAAAGAGCAAGGCTGCCGAAGGACCCCAGAGGGAAGGTGCCCTTGCAGAGGACTCTCAGCTACCGAAAGAAAGACCTTTCTCAAGGCCCGAAGGGACACCTTCCCTTCGGGAGGTTCCAAAGACAAAATCACAAAGGAAAGGAAGCAAAAAGGACGAAGCAAAGGAAAAATCCAAAGGAATTGACCAAGGGGTGACGGGCCCATGGACATCAAAGTTGGGCACCATGAATTAGTTGTTGGCTTTCAAGTGGTGATGGGCTCGTGAACATCAATTTTACGACAATGAAATAGCCATTGATCTTTAAACACATGAGCGCCAACTAGGAGGGAGCCCAAAGGGCTAAGAGAGGAAAATATGATGCTAGGAAAAGACAAAAGTTAAGAATGAACTCAGCGACCTACTGATGAGGGAGCCCAAAGAGCCAAAGAAGTAGCAAAAGATAGCCCTCAAGGGTTGAAGGAGATAGAAAAGACAAAGCTAGGAAGAGACAAAAGAGCCAAGTGTAGAAACAAACAAAATATTCCAAGTGGCAAAGGAAGGTGTCAACTCAAGGAGTTACTCCAACGGTTGACACAGTGCCTACCAAGTGGTCATCAAGGGGCGTGAATAGTGAACAACATGACCCATTTTTCTCCACTTTGCATTGATGAGCAGGCAAACTGTGTAAATGCCTTTAAGGAGTAGTCTTGTTTGTAGACAAATGGCACAACCTATGTTTTTTAAACACTTGAAGTCAAAATCAAAGCTGAGACAACATTCTCTTTCAATGACTTCCTCTTCCTAATGCTCTCAACACACGTGGGCCACTTGTCAAAGGGCACCAAAAGTCTTTTCCAAAAAGGGCACTTTTGTTTTCCTCTTCTCTATATATATTGTAACTTCTCATTTGGAGAGGGATCTCTCATGTTGTAAGGCAAAGCCATGCAAATTTTCACCTGAAATCAATAGAATACACATTTTTACCTCTATTCTAGTTGGATATATCTCTGAGTGTCAAACTTGTGTTCAGTCATTTCTTTCTTAATGCTTTTACAGGCTTGATACCAACACACCTGGTATATACAAAGTACCATTCTTGTAGGTGACAAGAAGAGCTGTATTTGGAGCGCAGAGGTAGAAGGAGGTTACTAGACAATGTGTTTTTCCTACAATGCCTATGGTAAGTCCTTTTTCTGTGTGTTTCCATTAAAGCCTCCCTGTCAAGCTCCCTGCAGTTTGATCCTTTTACCAGTTAAAGTGTATGTATGTGTTCTTATGGTTTAGAGTGTGAGTATGAGTAGATCAAACTTGTTTGGTGTATCACCCTCTTAGGTTAGATTCTATTTTTTCTGTAATCCTTCTCCATTTTCACCCCCCTCCATTATATATATATATGTATGTATGTATATGTATATGTATATGTATATATGTATTAGCAACTTACCGGAACTCAGATGCATCAAAGGGAGCTATCCCTTTTCTAGAGACTCTCCCCTCAATTTTGCTAGACCCACATGCAAGAGAGGAGTTTCCATTGTGATGCGTGGAAGACAGGAGATCATCCTCTTATCAAGGGTGCAATCCACTATGTCAACAAATGCTTTATTACCTAAACTTGATTATCAGTTGTGTAAAGCACATCTTGCTGACTTGGTTGAAGCTCAAAATATGGCTATTGAAATAGAAGATGATCTCATCATGACAGGGAAAATAAAAAACACAAATTCTAAGGTTGAAGGTTCTTCTTCAACCAGTATTGTTGATTCATTGCTGCAAAGATTGGTGAATGATATGTTGTAGATGAAGAACTGGATGGCACAAAGTAACAACATTGATCCTCCTTAGAAATTCAACAATAGAGGCCATGTCATTGCTGATCCTCAAAGATTGGTGATTTAAGTTGCCCCAAGGAACAACATTGAGATGAATGAAGAAGATCAAGAAGTCTCTATTGATCAAACTAAGAATGATGATTTTTTAGATCATGATGGCGACGCCAACATTGGTTACCTAGACTATGAATTAGAAAATGACTATGAGGAAGCTTTTGAAGAAGACCATAGTCATACTTTTGTAGTATTTACAATATCACAAGCTTGGCAAAGTGTTGAAATGTCTAGCGATGAACAAAGAAGAGATAAGAATGATTTTAGACCAGACGTTATCATTGTCAAAAGAGGTAGTATTTTACCTTCTTCTCTAGCCCCAAAAGATAAACAAGTAAGTTCCATTCATTTTAACCTCACAGACCTTTTGCTCAAACATTTGAAAATGCATTTATTCCTTCTTTTGACATTATTGATCATATTAAGAATACTAGAATCCAAATCTCAGACGCTGAGTACTTAAGAGCATTTTTTGATCAATTGAATAGGTTAGTTAAGTATGTGCAAAGTGATGGATCAAATTATACACCCAAAAACTTAGCAAAAGGTGTTCTACCTAACCCTAAAGATACTTCTTGCTAGAACAATGCTATCATTATCACTCCCAAATCTTTTGAAAGAGTTGAACAATTTTATATTTCTCTATTACTTAATGGTTTCAAACTAAGTAATTGCATCTTAGATTGAGGAGCTTCTGATAATGTCATGCCATCTAAAGTTTTATATACTATTGGGATTATTTTGATGAAGAAAATAGGGAGATGGTATTCCATCGAGAGACAAGTCCCTTTAATCAGACAAATTAAGGATGCGTAAGTTGTTTTGGCAGGTTTCCCTAACAAGAGATTAAAGATGACAATCTTAGTTGCAGATATTCCTATCTCTTATGGGATGTTACTAAGTAGAAAATTCTACAAAGAATTAGGAGGAGAAGTAAATATGGATTGGTCATGTGCTCACATTCTAATCAAAGGAGTTAAATAGAATCTTGAACCTGAAAAAGTCAAAATACATTGTCATAAAATCTAAAGATCCAAGGTCTCAGATTATTTTCCAAAAGTCAAACAACAGGGTCTATTATTTGGAAATGAACAAAGAGGATCTAGAACTATAAATTCAACTAGAACATATAAAATAAGAAGTCTAGACTCTTGAGTTTGATGGCAGTTGTTGCTCCTTTGGATCAGGAGCAGGTGCTATTTTGATATCTCTAGAAGGGAAGGTATACCCATACTCTTACAAGTTGATGCTTGAAAATACTAATAATATAATAGAGTATGAAGTTTTACTATTAGGAATGGAGCAAGCTAAAAAGAAAGGAGTGAAACTCCTTAAAACACAAGGATATGTTGAACTTATTATGAAGCAAGTTAGAGGACAGTACCAAGTAAAAAGGGATAAGCTTAGATACTATAGAGATAGAGTGTTTTCCACTACACTTGACTTTGCAACCTTCCCCATCAACTTCATTCTAAGAGATCAAAACTCCAGGGCTAATTTTTTGGCAATTACCATTGCACTTTTAAATCTAGATCAACCTAATTCCATTTTCCAACAAGGTAATTATAAATTAGAAATGGTCTACCACTCTAAGGTCCCTAACAATGTGGAACAATGGTATATTTTCAATGATGACAAGTAAATAGCTACATTCCTAGAGCAACAAGATAAATTTGATGAGTTTTATTTTGAAGGAAGCAACTCACCTCCAGGATAAACTACGATAGGTGAAACTGATCTTGAGCATGATGAGAACAAAGGAATCATATAGTTGAAGGGTAAGAAAATTCCTAAAGGTTTAGTTTCTTTAGAAGAAATTTTTGACAAGCATGATCAGTTTTTGAAAAGAAATAAAGAATATGGTGAGAGCTTTTCTTCAGAGGTGCAACCAATAAATTTGGGTGTAGAAGATGAACCCAAGATTGTGAATCTTAGGAAGTGCTATTCTAAACAAGAACATGAAGCATTCATAGAGCTTATTCAAAAATATATGGATGTCTTTGCATGGTCCTACAAAGACTTGAAGACATATCTGCCAAAAGAGCTACAACACTAGATTCCATTACAACCAGGACCAAAGCCTTTCAAATAAAATCTCTAACGTCACAATCCAACCATCTCAGGTACAATCTATGCTGAAGTAAAGAAGTTGCTAGATGTAAGAATTATTTACCCCATTCATCATTCATAATGGTTGGCCAATATTATACCTATGAGAAAGAAGAATGGGGAGATACATTTGTGTGTTGACTTCTATAATCTGAATCAAGATTCTTTGAAGGATAACTACCCTCTTCCCATCATGGATCACACCTTACAAGTAGTTATTGGTTTAGAAATGTTATCTATGTTAGATTGGTTTTTATGCTACAATCATATACGAGTAGCAAGTGAAGATCAATATAAAATGACATTCACCACACCATGGGGAACATTTTCTTATCATAAAATGCCCTTTGGGTTGATCAATGCTGGGGAAACTTTCCAAAGTGAAATGGATTTGGTGTTTGATCATCTGAAAGATAAGAGTATTGTGGTATACCTTGATGACTTAATAATATTTTCTAAGAAAAGGAGTAATCACATAGTTGATTTTTAGGAAGTTCTCATTCAATTACAACTAAGACTACCAAAAGAGCTACAACCTACATTCTATTACAGCCAAGACTGAAGCCATTCAAATAAAAGCTCTGACATCACAATCCAACAATCTCAGGTACAATCTATGTTGAAGTACAGAAGTTGCTAGATGTAATAATTATTTAACCCATTCATCATTTAGAATGGTTGGCCAATATTGTACCTATGAGAAAGAAGAATGGGGAGATACGCTTGTCCATTAACTTTCATAATCTGAATCAAGCTTCTTTGAAGGATAACTACCCTCTTCCCATCATGGATCACACCTTACAGGTAGTTACTGGTTCAAAAATGCTATCCATGTTAGATGGTTTTTTAGGCTATAATTAGATATGAGCATCAAGGGAAGATCAGTATAAAATGGCATTCACCACACTATGGGAAACATTTACTTATCATAAAATGCCCTTTGGGTTGATCAAAGTTGGGGTAAACTTCCAAAGGGCAATGGATCTAGCATTTACTCATCTGAAATATAATATTATTGTGGTATACCTTGATGACATAATAGTCTTTTCCAATAAAAGGAGTTATCACATCACTAATTTGGAGGAAGTTCTCATTTAATGAAAAAAGCATGGGATATCTCTCAATCCCAAAAAGTCCATTTTCATTTTTAGTGAGGGAAAGCTCTTGGAACACATTGTCTCAAATGAAAGAACCAAGATAGACCCTGAAAGAGTTAAGTCTATTCAAAGTTTGCCTTTACCAACTTCCAAAAAAGGAGTGCATTCATTCTTTGGTAAGTAAACTTTCTCAAAATATTTATTCCAAATTTTGCTAAACTAACTCACCATATTTCAGACATGATGAAGAAAAAGTAGGATTCCAAATGGAATTAAGAAGGAAAGAAGGCCATTGAAAAGATCAAAGCAACCTTAGCAAAAGCTCTAGTACAGGTATCACAAAATTTTAGTAAATAATTCGTTATTTACTGCTACTCTTATGAGCATACAATTTCAACCATTTTGATGCAGAAGAATGAAGATGTCAAAGCCCCTATAGCATTCATGAGCATGCCTTTAAAGGCCTATGAATTGAAATATACTCCCATGGAGAAACATGCGTACATAGTTGTCAAGGCATGCAAAGTATTTAGGTACTACATTCTATCCACACATATAATTGTTTTTGTACCTGATACTGCAGTCAAGTCCATCCTGACACTGGAAGAATTGGGATTGTTGTGAGGCACTTAGGTAACCAAGGTGCAAGAGTATGACTTGGCCATAAAACCTACAAATTTGGTGAGAGGAAGAGGTCTTTTCCAATTGATGATAGAGATAAGATAGGATGATACACTGTAAGAGGAAGTTGATGAAGACCTACCCACAATTCTTGTTGTAAATCTGGTTGATGAACGGTACAACAAAATTGCCTACTTCATGACATATGGGGAATGCCCAGATCATCTCACTCACAAGGAGAAGTGTACCATAAAATTTAAATCAAGGAATTGATTGTAAAATAAAGGAATTGATGGTGTATTTCTTTGGTGCATGGATAAAGCCCAGCAAGACCAGTTATTAGAATAGTTTCATGACAAGGCATGTGGCAATCACTTCTTAGCAAGAGTTACTGTTGACCAAAATTTTGACTGATTTGAAAATATATGGACTCCATTAGAAGAATTATGGAATCCATAAGAAAATCTGTGAACTTCATCAAAAAATCTATGAACTCCATCAGTACAACTATGGATTTCAGTAACGAACCTCCAAACATGCATAAAAGGGATGCAAAAGCATTTGGTAAGTTAAAGAGAAGTTATAAAGAATATTTGGGGTTTTGTCATGTAGAAGGCTTCAAGCTTTACAAGGTGGGGTAGAATCCCTTTGAAAAAGGATCAATTACAAAATCCTAAAGGGTATCTACCTTTTGGGAAGGATCATTTCAATAAAGTTGAAGGTCCATTTCCTTTTGGGGAGTCCAATTCAAGAAGGGCGAGGGCACATTCAGAAAGGGTGAAAGGATCATTGTAAAAATTTGAAGGGTAGTTACCCTTCGAAAGAGGACACTTAGAATATTTTTGAAGGGTACTTTCCCTTAAGAAAGCACACTTGCACAAAGCCAAAAGACCAATTATAAAGTAAAGGAATGGCCTGAGGGAAGTAGTCATTAGATTCAAATGGCTCGAGAAAGTTGTAAAAGGCACTTAGGAAAAATGTCAAAGGAATTACTTTAGAAGAATAAGCTTCAGGAAATTAGTCCAAGACTTTGTTGTGGGATAAAGTCTGAGGGAAAAGGTTCTAAGGCAAAAAAATTCATAGAAAAGTGGTTCAAAAAGAATAAAGTTTCAAGGAAAGATAAGTCCAAAGTAAGTAGTGAGTAATGAGAATCTTGAAGAAATAAGCAGGTAAGTAGTAAAGAGAATAAAAAATAAAGAGGTGACACTTGTCAGGATTGTACGGATCCATATTGATAGATCAAACTAAGTCAAATGGTCAAGGGATTCTAAGATTTGACATGTGGTAAGAAATGGAATGTGTCGACAAGTCAAGAGAAAGATCCAAGGGCTCACGATTGATCATGCATTCAGATCCAATGGAGTGAATACACAAGTGGGGTCAGTGAAACCAAAAAGATAAACAACATAAAGGACCAAATGACTAAGGCAAATACAATAAAAGTAAAGATGACTCTAGTTGAACCAAGATGGCAATAAGAACCAGACCCCATCATTAAAGCTCCTAAAGGAAATAAAAGATTTTTTCACACCCACTTGTACAAAGTGGGTGAGCGACTTGAATGAAGAGGTAGAGCCATGCTTCCAATCATGCCCTTGACAATCTACCACTTAAAATAGGTTTGATTATGACATTGTTGAGTACACAAGTATAGAGGCCTTATCCTAGTGACAAAGGAGATTTGATGCATTTAGGGATTAAAGTAAGCCCCTTCTTCTCTCATCCTTTTCTACTATATATAGAGGCCTTTAATCTTTAAAACACATCCCTTGATTGGTGATAGAGGTATTCTGTCAAAATTTCCTTGTAACACTCTCTTGAAACAATACTAGATAGCTTTTTGATTTTCACTAAAGTCAAGTCTGCATTATTGGAGTTTAACTTGTAGAATGTATGTTTTTATCTCATCATTTTTGATCTCTTTATGCACCTCACTTTAGTTTTCTTGGTTTCTTGCAGGTTGTGTGATGTGTTAGACTTTGGTGCCTTTATAAAGTGTTATGAGTCATAGTGTCTCTCTTGTAGACCAATTTCTTCCTACCTTTCAAAGTGCATCTTCCCCTTTGACCTCCACACAACTACTCTCCTTGTAGCTCTGAAATAGGATCAGCTAGACTTATCTTGTTTAAGTCTAGTAGTAGTCACTAAGGTTCCCAATCTGAATGTGGTCACTCTCTTTTGTTACATCACCTCCCTTAGCTTAGATTTTCATTTTTATGTTATCCTCCTAACCCTTTTCCGTAGTCAGTAGTAGATTTTAGCATGGGAAATGAGAGCTGAAGTGAAGCATCTGAAGAACTAGCCTCATTAAAAATCCCAGAGGTTCAACCTCATGACAGTATACCCATAGCCTAAGGTTGTCCCAATGCTTGTATCTAGGAGTGAGAGATCTTGAGAAACTCTTCCATAAGGGGTGTAATTATCCTACAATAATTTTTGGCACGTTTGAAGGGACTACGTTGTTCACTGAGTGAAGATTTTTGGTGTTCTCTTCATCTAATCAGCCTTTAAAAGCATGTGTAAAAACACCAATGGTGACTCTAAGTATTCATTAGCTGGTATAAGTATCCCAAGTGCCTAATCATTGTTATTTGGTATGTATAATCAACCATCTTTTGATTAACATGCTTATTCTCTACCTCAACATCACACTTATCAAGCTAATAATGTTTATGTGTTCCCCTCAAGTGGCCATCAAACAACCTATCAACCCTATTACAACCTTTCCTCCCATCCCACTCTTGTGTATGACCAAGATCAATATCCTTTGCATTCAAATCAGTCCTCAAATTCCCTTTGCCAAGACTATGTTTACCCTGTTACATCTTTGTTAGGATTCAAGAAAACATTATCAAGTTATATTGAGTTTATAAGGGAGATTGGTAGGGGCTTATAACTTTGTTCAGTAATCTCTATGCATGTTATATGAGAGGCAAGGATATCTTTTTAGTTAGTCAAGAATAGGTGGTCAGTTTATGAGGATGAACGATGGGCAGTTTGTGAGAGTAAGAACAAGGTGTGGTTGAGAAGAATGGTCCAAGATTTAGAAAGTGTGTTGATATTTTATGAAGATTAGCAGACTCAGTGTAATCAATATTACGTGTCCTCTCTCCTCCAAGAGCCTCAACCCTAACCTCCAAGGGTTTCAAATCAGCCCCCTAGTCAACTTTATCAAGGTCCATCCTTGTCAAGAATCAGAGAATCAATACTGGACCAAGAGAGAACAATCATGAAAATTAATAAGGAGGTTAGACTTGGACAATAATTCCCCATTCAAGCCATGGAAGGGATAAGGAGATTTTTGCATAAGTTTTGGAGTGTGTGGGCATCCATTAAAGAAGGTGACTATCCACACATTGAGAAGCAAGAGATGAAGGAATGGGTACTCTCAATAGAGGATATGTTGACTCATTGGGAGGATGAGTATGTCAAACCCAAACTAATCAGTTTGTCCTCTCCTACCCCTAAGCCCTTTCCCACTCAAGATTGTGAAACCATCCCACCATGGATCTTCTCCTACACCTTTGACCCTGATTATTTCATGCCCTCTCTTGTGAAACCACCCTCTCCTATACCCATACAAAAAAAGAAAATATGGTTGTTCCCTACACATTTCCATCATGGAAATCGATTTAGAAAGGCATAGATAAGGAGGAAGAGGTGTCAGTTGTGGTGGTCCAAGAACCAATTCAAGATAAAGAGGGGTTAGTGGTTGAAGAAAATAAAAAAGAGGTGTTAGATCATCTCAATGAGCTTTCCCTACAATATTTACAAGACTCTTTCTCCCTCCCTCAAGAGCCACCAAAGAGACCACTCAAAGTACCTAGTTGGAAAGACACTCTCTCAATTTGCAAGCAAGGTGAGCTTTTTCACCCTCCCACCATCTCCCTCTTGGAGAAAAAACCCATTTTACAAAGGATAGAGGAAGAGTTTATAGTCTCAAGAAGATGAGGTAGGTGTGTATGAGGAATAAATATTGATAGACAACCCACTTCATTTAGAGGAGGAAAAATCAGGTTTGGACCAGCTTTCTTGGCATGGCTTTGACACTAATGAACCAGATGCTGAAGGGGAAAATCCTCAAGATAAATATAGGGAAGACCTTGAATGGACTATTGATTTTCTATTCTACATAGATGAAAAGAGGATTGGAACCAAGTACCATAGGTTAGTTCACTTCAAAATGAGGTGTCAATTGAAGATAGCCCTGTAAGTTGGAACTAGAGGAAGACAAGTGTGATGTTTTGGAACTTGGTTGTTCAAATCAACCCTCATTTGTAGTTTAAAAACAAGATGAAATCTTGAGTGAGGTTGATGAAGGATAAATATCAAGTCCTCGATTGATATAATTTGAGAAACGTACCAATGAAGAGCTTGAAGAGTTGTGGTAGTAGTTGCCATAACCAAAGAGTTTGAGGAGGCTAAGAGACATGTCCTTCTTTTATAAAACTATGAGAATGCTTCTCTAAGCATGATCAGTCCTAATTTGCACAATAAAAAGGTGGAAGAATATGGTCTTTTTGAGCCACCAAGTGAATAAAATATAGTTACTCCCAAGAACCTGGATGAAGTCTTCGTACGAGGCTTTCTCAAGAGTGATGACTAACATCGATCAAGTCTTGAGCCAATAAGGGATTTTATCTACATTGGAAACAATGTTTGTCTTGCTTCATATTTTAGGGAGAAAGCTAAACGAGTCAGCAATCAGGCATCTTAGTCCACCTAGCACAAGCTCACAAAAGTAAGTTTCCTCTCATCCTTGTCTATTACACATCAATGATGCTAAAAGTTTCCCATTTGACCCAAGAATAAGGTAATTATAAGTTGTAGCCTTGTATATATTAGAGTAGATTTTATGTTTTTCCCTTCCCTAAGTGCCTTCAACATAGTGTTGTTGTTGGCCATTTTTTGGCCCACATATCAAAATTTGCCTAAGTATGAAAAAGGGAGCTTTCAGGCAAGAAAATGTCAAGTCTTTGGGAGGACTTCAGGTTTTCCAATAGTGACAACTTCAGGTTTTTGAGGGCATAGTGCAAATTGGGTTTCTAGTAGTGCTTAACTTTTGAATGTTTTATAAGTATAAGTAATTCAAGTTTATGAACCCAAATTACTCATGGGCAGTGTATTTTGGGTTCTCCAAGGAGCACTACTTAATTACTTTATAAGTTGTGAGCAGTTAGAAGCCTGAAATAAGTAAAGAGGCTTAACAAACTCGATTTGGTCTTGAAAAATAGTGCTTCTCAGGTTCTTCAAGGAACAAGACACTTCAAAAAATTTGAAGGTCATTTTCAAAATGTTGAAGGGCCTTTTTAGGGCAAAAGGTCCTCTTCAACTTTTTCGAAGGGCTTTTTCTTCTCCAAGTGGATAGTTTCAATTTTCTTGAAGGGTATGTTACCCTTCGGAAGAACCATTTCAAAATTCCTGAAGGGTATCTTTTCCTTCAAAAGGATCATTCATAGAAGTCTGAAGGGACACATAAAAATCTTGAAGGGTCTCTCACCTTTCGAGAAAGTCCGTTGCAAAAATCTTGAAGGGTAGTTTCTAAAGATAGACATGGACAAAAAGTTTGAAGGAATTCTTTCAGACGAATTGTCTGAAGAAATTCCTTTGGGAAATTTTCCCAAAAAAATAAGCTGAGAAAGAAGCCTATGACCAAGTGTCCACAAAAAATGATGGGCCAATGGATGTCAAAATCAAGATAAGTGACTAGCTGTTGGAAGTAATTGGGTTTGAAAAGCTTGAAGTCTTAAGGCTTGGGAGATAGCAAAGTGAGAAGACTTTAAGATGGACAAGCCTAAAGTAAGTAGGTTTAGAGAACCTAAATTACTATGCATAGAGTAAATCAGGTTTCTCCAAGTACTCTACTTAAAAGGATTTATAAGTGAAAGATCTGGGAAAGTCCAAAGATGGAGAGGCCAAAGAACTTGAATTACTCTACATAAAGTAAATCAAGATTCTCTAATTGTTCAACTTAAGCTGGGTCCAACAATGTGGGAATCATGATGCAATAAATGAAAGGCTACCATATGGCATAACTGGAGCAGAAAAGTCTAATCAATAAAGGACAAGTGACACAAGGATAATCAATAAACACAAGAGAGTTTGAGTGGTTGGGAGCTGGAAGTTATGAAGGCTCTCATCTACCATGGTTCACTACCCATAATCATCGTTCGATGCTTAAATACATCATGCCAAGAAGAAACATTTTAGCTACTCACAACATGACTTTTTAGATGCACCAAAGAAAGTCTTAAAGATGGGAGGGGCTCAAGAGGATTGTTGAGTGATCCTGAGTGGTGCATTTAGGGAGAACAAGAAAGTGCAATGTCAGAGTTCCCACCATCAGGGACTTCTCTCTTCCCCCTTTTCTATATATATAGAGGCCTTGGAGCCAAGCAAATCATCCCCAGACTAGTGATAGAATCACTTTGAAAAAATCATTATGTAACATATCTTTGAATTAATATAGATTATTTTACCTATCTCTTTGTCTAAAAATTATGTTGAGTTAGCTTGTGCATAATAGCATTGTGAAGAAGCATCATTCCAACCTTATTGTCCTTCTTTCTTGCTTATTTTAAAGTGTTTTCCAGTTAGTTGTAGGTCTGAACTTGAGATTTTCTGCCATTAATGGATACTTAATATGGATTTAGAAATCCCTCTTTACTTCATGTATGGTTTATTAAGCCTAATTTATGAAATATTTATGCAAGTTATCTGGTCTGAAGGTTGTATAAGCAAACTTATCTTATGCTAAATTAGTGTCATTCCTAAGACCAAGTGGATCATTTACTTTTGGTGCATCATCTCCCTTAGCTTAGATTTATTTTCAAGTAATCCTCCTACCCATTTTCCTTATACTAATAGTAGATTTTAGTGTGAGATCAAGAGCTAAAGTGAAGTACCTAAGGAACTAGCCTCATAAAAAATCCTAGAGGTTCAACATCACTATAGGATAACCACATCCTAACGTTGCTCTCATGCTTATAACTAAAAGTGAGGGAACCTGAAGAACTCTCTCACAAGGGTGTAATTCCAAGATATAATAGTTTTAGCATGCCTAGTGGGACAACTACCATTTCATTTTCATTTTTTATAAAATATTGGTCAAATTTGATGTTATTTTGATCATTTCGTAGTAGTGGTAGTATTCATCCTTCAACATCTGGTGACTCCAAAGAACACCCAACTATCTGGTGGTAAAGCAGTAATTGTCTTTCATGCCAAAGGTGACTACAAGATCAACTTATGTAGGTATTATTTTTGAGTTTGTTGAATTACCTTTAAACTCAGTAAGAAGGTTAAGGTTCAACCATACTCACCCTTATGTAAGAAGTTATCCTCTTAACCAATCAAAAAGTAGACCTATGCAAGAAGATCTTTATCACCCCCTCTTTCTGTTATGATTCCCCAAAGAGATTTTGTGGGCTTCAATGGCCAAAGCCCTTTGAACTTACCACAGTATGATCCTATGCTAGTAGAAACCCTCAAAAGTTTTCCTTATTAAATAGAATACCAAGCTATAACTCCTACTAAGCACATAATAAACATAGCCAACTTCTACAATATTCATAATATCACAGTGGAGAATGTGCCTGTTAGGATATTGGTTGTATCTTTCAAAGGAAATGCATTGGATTGGTATCAAGGCCTAGATCCTAATTTTATCCACCTATGGGATAAGCTAGGAACAACCTTGTGTAAAAGGTTTGCATATAAGAGTGATCATTTGTCACTTACAAAGCAGCTGACCACAATCAAGAGAGTTCCTCATGAAGCCATGCAAGACTTCAATATAAGATTTCGTAAGGCATGGGATAGAATTATAATAGATATTAAACCATCTCCAAACTTTGTTTTTTTATATTACTTGAAGGCTCTCAATAGTGACATAGTTGTAATGATTCAATCTATGGGAGGAGACATACTTCCAAATGCATACGAGGTGGAAATCAAGGTAGAAAATTGCCTACTTCAGGATGGCAAGCTTACTTCCAGACCTCCAATGCCTCTTTTTCCCAAGATAAAACCTCCTCTTACAATCATTTATCCACTTGATGTTATACTTCTAAAGCCAAAAATTGTTGTTGTGCCTTCACCTAAGCAAGAAAAGGCCTCTAATATTGGATCCAATGACTTCCAAGAGCAAAAGAATTACTTGGAATTGAAAAGCATGCTCCAATCCTTAGGAAATGATATGACCAATGTCAATAGGTAGTAGGCTTACAACAAGCTTTATCAAGCTCAGTATCAGCCTCAATAGTAGCCTTATCAAGGTAATAGGCCACCCTAAAAAAGAGTTTTCCAAGGATAGGGGCAACCTAACTATGCTAGGCAATATAATTATAATCTAAATGTTGTAGGCCCTTCCAACTCCTTGGTCCAAGTTCGAAACAATGTGGCTCAGGAGGCTAAAGGGACAATGCCTTGGACTCATTCTTTTGGATAATCCATTATCCCAACTAATGGCTCCAACCAAGCATTCAATGATTAATGGCAGTAAGCTATATATTATGGATATAACCAGGTTCTTATGGCCTAAAGCACAGAGGTGCCCATGCTAATAAAACAAGAGCAACCTCCACAAGAACAAGGCTTACATCAGGGATCAAACCAAATGAAAGCCTCCATGGTCATCATTGAGCAAGAGGAGTGATATGCATCCAATCCACAAGCTACTCCCATTTTTTCCCACATCGTAGTCTCAACGAACACAAGGTTTAAGAGAAGGAATATAGGTGACAATCAGGAAGCTTTCAAAGAACCTCTTGTCATTGCTCCTTCACTGACAAAGCCAACAATAGTTTCTCTCAAAACCTAGGTAAAGGTTAGCACTATGCCAATCAACATTATGGAGCAAATGAAGAAATCTAGAATGAGCGTACCAATGTGACACATTCTTTCCTTGTCTATCCAAATACGCATTCTTCAAGAAGGTTTGTCTAAGATGAGTGTTTCTATAGCTGCAAGTAAGCAACCAAGCAAGGAAGATGAAGTATTCACCAATGTATCCAAGATTAATTTGGGAGAAAATTCAAGTGTTGTGACCAAACCCCCCCCCATTCTACATCTCATTAATCATCAGCAACTCCTTGGTGCACAACTACTTGGTGGATAGCAGGGCCAACACCTCAGTCATGCGAAAGTCTATTGCTGACCAGCTAAACCTCAAGTATGAGATGTATACAAGGGAGTCATGCAACTTGATAATTCTTCAACAAAGCCATTAGGTATCATCAATAATTTGAGCCTAATGTTTTATGCTTATCTTATTATGTTCATGGTGCAAGATGGCTGATCCTAGATGTCACTCCTCACTTTACATTATGTCTTTCCATAGAGTTTACAATGAAGATTGGGGGTTACCTTGCAAAAAATTGGTATTACATGGAATTTATAACAAGGTATGGGACTAAAGTCTTGATCAAGGTTTAACCCATGGCACAATTCCACATCTAACTCCATCAACTAGATAATGTAAACCTCAATTATACTATCCTTGATGAGGATGAGTTTACAATTGGCCAGGAGCTGAACACTCATCCTGAAGAGGTTCCAAACTTGTTCTTGGATGAGTTATGGGGAGATAACCAATTTTTCAACCCTTTTGAATGTGTTGAGGAAAGAGACATGGGTGTCTATCTACTACATGAAGAGAATCAACCCATGCCTTCCCTCATTGGACCTAAAGAAGACCCTAATGGTTTATGAAAATTGTTCTTTGATGGCTCAAGGAGCAAAAATGGTGTAGATATTGGGGCAATGTTGGTCTCCCCTTCAGCTTATAAAATTTTCTCTTCTTACAGGTTCCATTTTAGTTGTTCTTAAAATGTAGCAGAATATAAAGGCTTGATCTATAGCCTTCAATGGGTCAATAAAAGAGGAATCAAATTGCTGCAAGTTTATGGGGACAATGAACTCATAGTAAACCAAGTCAAAGGCCTGAACGTTATAAATAATACCTTGATGAGGTCCTAAAAAAATTGAGTGTGGGACCTAATTGAATATTTTGAGGCCTTTGACATTCAAGCTGTCCCAGGAAATTAAAACCAACATACTGATAGGCTAGCAGCTGTGGGAGCTCAATTTTACATTCCAAGTGAGCTAAAAGAAGCTAAGGTTTAGCCAAATGTCAAGGTGGTGGTGAAGTCATAAGTGCTAGATAATGAAGCTCACTGGTAGGTTTTTGAAAGTGACAAGAAAATTACTTGCTTCTTAGAGCAAGAAGCTGAGTTATCCTCCTTTAACCAAGCTAAATTGCAACATCAATAGGAGGATTAAATTTGTTCAGTTGAAGTCAAACAAACTTTCTAAGGGTTTGGTTACACTTGAAGACATTCTTATGAAGGAGACCATGTGAGGAAAGACAATGTAGTAATATCAATTGAAAAAATAAAACTATGATAGAGTCCTCATATTCAAGGACAAGCTTCTCAAGCTTGAGAAGGTAAGAAACAAGGTTGAGAGGCATGCTTTCATAACACTTTGCCAAGAGTATGCAAACATTTTTGCTTAGGAGTAAAACAACCTAAAGGGTTTTGATCTTGAGTTAGCTCAGCGTACCATAGATTTGGAGGCAATGCCAAGCATGTGAGGCAAAAACAAAGGCCCATTAACCCCAAGATTTAAGAGCTGATGAGGAAGGAGCTAACCAAATTGATCAAGTCCAAGATCATCTTTCCCATCAAGTATTCATCATAGGTAGCCATCTTGGTGCCTATAATAAAAAAGAGTGGATAGATTAGGCTTTGAGTTGACTTCAAAGATTTGAACAAAGTCTCCTTAAAGGATCACTACCCTCTGTCATCCATGGAGTAACTTCTCCAAGTAGTTGCAGGATCAAAATGCTTCTCTCTATTGGATGGATTTTCTGGCTACAACCAAGTTTGGGTGAAAGATGAAGATTAGTACAATAATACCTTCACCACAAAATGGGGCATGTATGCATACTAAAAGATGACCTTTGGTCTATCAAATGCTATCACAACTTTATAAAGAGCCACAGACATGGTTTTTTAGGGGCTGCTAAACCAAATGGTGCTAGTTTACTTGGATGATATCATGGTTTTCTCCAAGAATGCCAATGAGTATATGGACCACCTAAGGATAATTTTTGAAAGGTACAAAGAGTATGGGATTTCTTTGAATCCCAAGAAGTGTGTGTTTACCATGCATGAAGGCAAGCTACTTGGCCACATCATCTCAAAGAAGGGGTTGTCTATTGATCTTGAGAGATTAAGTTCCATCTTGGCCTTATCCCTACCCAAGCATAAGAAGGGACTCCAAAGTTTCCTTGGAAAGATAAACTTTGTGAGAAGATTTATCTTTGGTTTTGCAAGTTTGGTCAAACCCATCACTGCTATGTTAAAAAAGAACCAAGTGTTCACCTGGTTAAATGAAGGCAAGTCAACATTTGAGGCTATCAAGCAAGCCATCACTCAAGAATCCACACTTATGAATCTTGATTTCTCAAGGGATTTCATATTTTATGATTTTGCCAGCATTGATAATATATGAACTATGCTAATGCAAAGAAATGGTGAAGGACTTGAGCATCCATTAGCATTTTTCAATCAAGGGCTTGAAGAGTATGAGGTGAGGTATACCTTTGTAGAAAATCAAGTCCTTGAAGTAGTAAGGATCCTCACTAAGTTTAGGCTAATGCTATCCAACAATAAAATCCACCTTATGGTGTCTCATCTTAGGGTAAGAGACTTCCATCTTAATAAGGATTTGAGAAAAAAAAGAGTTGATTGGATTATTAAAGTCATGAGTATGATGTGGAGATCAAGGTCACTAAGCTAGTAAGAGGTAAAGGCATATGTGAGAATATGTTTGATAACCTTCATGAAGACAAAGAGGTCATCTTGGTAACACAAGATAACCTACAAGCAGATGTACCTCCACTTCACACTAGTTCAATCCATGATATGATGCACTTTTTACTAATAGGTGAGTGCCCTCAAAGTATGGACAAAGCTAAAAGAAGGTATTTCAGACTTTAGTACATACCTTATGATTTAGTTGATGGGGTTTTGTTCAGAAGAGACCTTAATGGAGTGCTCCTGAGGTGCATAGATGATGATCAAGTAGCCAAGATTTTGGAGCATTTGTATGATGGTCCTGTAGGAGGTCATTTTGCTCCAAGGACTACTACAACAAAAATCATGAGGGTCAGTTACTATTGGCACATCCTCTTCAGGGATGCTTATGCATGGGTGAGGAGGTGTCAAGAATGTGCTCTTTTCATAGGTAAGAAAAGGTTAGCAACTTTCCCTCTCAACTCGATTCAAGTGGAACAACCATTCATGAAGTGGGGTTTGGATTACATTGGTATGATCAACCTCCCATCAAGTGCAGGGCATAAGTGGGTGCTTAGTGCAACTGATTACTTCTCCAAGTGGGTGGAAGCCATTGCATTGAAAGAAGCCAATGAAAGTGTAGTCTTAGATTTCTATGATAACATTGTGACCAGGTTTGGTGTTCCATCCACTATCATATCTGATAATGCTTTGGCATTCTTTGGTTTGAAAATAAGTGAATGGGATCTCAAGATGGGCATCTACCTCAACACTTCATCAAATTATTATCCTCAAGGAAATATGATGATTGAGTCCACAAATAAAATTTAATGAGGATTATCAAGAGAACCATGGAAGAGAATTAGAGGACATGGCACACCAAGTTGAAGACAGCCTTGTGGGTTGACCAGTTAACTCCTAAAGCTGCTATTGGAAATTCTCCATATGTTCTAGTATATGGAAGGGAGTCCAAGTTACCCATTTCCCTTGAGTTGCCTACATTAGAGCTAGCCCATCAGCTGGCACTACTAGAAGATGAACCCATGAATGTGAGATTTGCAAAACTCATAAAGCTCAAGGAGATAAGGGACCTTGTAATGAAAATGTTGTAGCTACATCAAGATTAGGTCCAAAAGGCTTTTGATAAGAGAGCCATAGCAAGGAATTTTAAGGAAGGAGACCTAGTTCTCTAATGGGACTAAAAAAAGACTAAACCAAGCAACCATACCAAGTTTGGCAGCTTGTGGAGTGGCCCTTATTTGATCCACGGATATAAAAAACATAATTATTTTTAGCTTGCCTAACTAGATGGGGAGGTATTACCCATCCCAGTCAATGGGATTCATCTAAAGCCATGTTATTATAAGATGTTACAACCATTGTATATTATTGTATATTTTTTATATATTTTCATGTTTTTCTCTAAGTGCCTTATGCACATCCATTTTAGCTATGTTTTCTCTTCCCTAAGTGCCTTGGGCACAATTTGTTTTATTTAAATTGTTCTTATTTCTTCAATGGAGATTTCTAGATAAATCTAGCTTTGTACAAAAGTAGTGACTCCACACCTAATGGATCGAATGAAAAAAATGAGTTGGGTTCTCAATCGTAGCAAGATGTTTCCCTACGAACCACCAAAAATGTTGGCCATTTTTGGGTCCACATATCAAAATTTACCTAATTATGAAAAAGGGAGATTTCAGGCAAGAAAATAGAAAGTCTTTGGGAAGACTTCAGGTTTTCTAGCAGTGACAACTTCAAGTTTCTAAGGGCACAGTGTAAATTGGGTTTCTAAAAGTGTTTAACTTCTAAATGTTTTATCAGTAGAAGTAATTTGGGTCTATGAACCCGAATTACTCATGGGTAGTATATTTTAGGTTCTCCAAGGAACACTACTTAATTACTTTATAAGTTGTGAGCAGTCAAAAGCCCAAAATAAGTAAAGGAGCTTAACAAAATCGATTTGGTCTTGAAAAATAGTGCTTATCGAGTTATTCAAGGAATGAATCAGTTCAAAAAATTTAAAGGGAATTTTCAAAATGTCAAAGGGCCTTTTTAGGGAAAAAGGTCCTCTTCAACTTTTTCGAAGGGCTCTTTCTTCTCCAAGTGGATAGTTGCAATTTTCTTGAAGGGTATGTTACCCTTCAGAAGGACCATTTCAAAATTCCTGAAGGGTATATTTACCTTCAAGATGATCATTCATGGAAGTCCAAAGGGACACATAGAAAGCCTGAAGGGTCTCTTACTCTTTAGAAAAGTCCATTGTGAAAATCTCAAAGGGTAGTTTCCAAATATAGATGCAGACAAAAAGTCTGAAGGAATTCCTTCGAATGAATTATCCAAAGAAATTCCTTTGGGAGATTTGCTTGAAATAAATAAGCCAAGAAGGAAGCTCGAGACCAAGTGTCCAAAGAAAATGACAAACCAATGGATGTTAAAATTAGGATAAGTGACTAGCCATTAGAATTAATCATGTTTGAAAACCCTGAAGTCTTAAGTCTTGGGAAATAGCAAAGTGAGAAGACATTAAGATGGACAAGCCCAAAGTAAGTAGGATTAGAGAACATGCATTACTCTTCATAGAGTAAATTGGGTTCTCCAAGTACTCTACTTAAAATAACTTATAAGTGAAGGATCTAGGAAAGTCAAAAGTTAGAGAGGCCAAAGAACTTGAATTACTCTACATAGAGTAAATCAAGATTCTCCAAGTGCTTGACTTAAGCTAGATCCAACAATGTGAGAATCATGATGCAATGAATGGAAGGCTACCACATGGCATAACTAGAGAAAAAAGGGCCAATCAGTAAATGACAAGTGGCACAAGGATGATCAATAAACATGGGAGAGTTTGATCGACTAGTAGTTAGAAGTTATGAAGGCTATCATCTATCATGGTTCACTACCTGCAATCACCGTTTGACAATTAAATGTGTCATGCCAAGAAGAAACATTTTAGTTGCTCATAACATGAATTTTTAGACATTCTAAATAAAGTCTTAAATATGAGAGGGGCTCGAGAGGATTGTCAAGTGATCCTGAGTGGTGCATTTAAGGAGAACAAGAAAGTGCAATGTTAGAGTTCCCACCATCGATGAATTCTTCTCTCTTCCCCTTATCTCTTCCCCATTTTATATATATAGAGGCCTTGGATCCAAGAAAATCATCCCCAGACTGGTGATAAAATCACTCTAAAAAATATCTCTTTGTCTAAAAATTGTGTTGAGTTAGCTTGTGCACAATAGCGTTGTGAAGAAGCATCCTTCCAACCTTATTATATTTCTTTCTTGCTTATTTTTATGTGTTTTCTAGTTAGTTGCAAGTCTAAACTTAATCTTTTTTTCCATTAATGGATGCTTAATGTGGATTTATAAATCCCTCTTTACTTCACATATGGTTCAATAAGCCTAGTTTATGAAATATTTATGCAAGTTAGCTGGTTAGGAGGTTGTGTAAGAAAACTTATCTTATGTTGAATTAGTGTCATTTCCTTGAGCAAGTGGATCACTTACTTTTGGTGCATCACCTCCCTTATCTTAGATTTATTTTCAAGTAATCCTCCCAACCCTTTTCCTTATGCTGACAGTAGATTTTAGTGTGAGATCAAGAGCTGAAGTGAAGCACCTAAGGAACTAGCCTCATAAAAAAACCTATAGGTTTAACCTCACTATAGGATACCCACATCCTGAGATTGCTCCCATGCTTATAGTTGGAAGTGAGGTAACCTAAGGAACTCTCTCACAAGGGTGAAATTCCAAGCTATAATAGTTCTGGCATGCCTGGTGGGATAACTACCATTTTATTTTCATTTTTTATGAAATATTGATCAAATTTGATATTGTTTTTATCATTTTTAAGTAGTAGTAACATTCATCCTTCAGTGTCTAGCAACTCCAAAGAACACCCAACTATCTAGTGGTAGAGTAGTAGCTGTCTTTCATGACAAAGGTGAATACAAGATCAACTTCTATAGGTACTTCTTTTGAGTTTGTTGAATTACTTTTAAACTCAACAAGAAGGTTAAGGTTCACCTATACTCACCCTTACGTAAGAAGCTACCCTCCTAAACCAGTCATAAAGTATACCTATGTAAGAAGATTTTTATCAACCTCTCTTGCTACTATGATTCTCCAAAGAGATTTTATGGGCTTCAATAGGAAAATCCCTTTGAACTTACCATAGTATGATCCCATGCCATTAAAATCCCTCAAAAGTGTTCCTTATTACATAGGAAACCAAGCTATAACTCCTGAGCACATAACATACAACTAACTTCTACAACATTCACAATATCATAGTGGAGAATGTGGATATGAGGATATTGGCTATATATTTCAAATGAAATGCATTAGACTGGTATTGGGGCCTAGCTCTTAATTCTATCCACTCATGGGATGAGCTGGTAATAGCCTTATGTAAAAGGTTTGAAGATAAGTGTGATCATTTATCACTTGTAGAGCAACTGACCATAATCAAGAGAGCTCCTCATAAAGCCATGCAAGACTTCAATATAATATTTTAGAAAGCATGGGATATAATTCCAGTAACTGTTAGACCATCTCCAAACTTTTCTTTCTTGTATTACTTGAAGGTTCTCAATAGTGACATAGCTATAATGATTCAATCTATGGGAAGAGACATACTACCAGATGCATACGAGGTGGTAATCAAGGCAAAAAATTGCCTAGTTCAAGTTGGAAAGCTTACTCCCAAACCCCTAATGCCTCTTTTTATTGAGATCAGACCACCTCATGTAGTCATTCCTTCACTTGATATTATACTTTCAACTCCAATAATTGTTGTTGTGCCTTCACCTAAGCAAGAGAAGGCCTCTACTAGTGGATCCAATGGCTCCCAAAAGTAGAAGAATTACTTGGAATTTAAAATTATGATCTAATCCTTGGGAAATGATGTGGTCAATGTCAAAAGACATCAGGCTTACAACAAGCCTTATCAAGCTCAGTATCAGCCTCATTAGCAACCTTATCAAGCTAATAGGCCACCCTAAAAAGGATGTTTCTAAGATAGGGGTAGCCTAACTATGCTAGGTAGCATAATTATAATCCAAACATTGAAAGCCCATCCAACTCCTTTGTCTTGGTTCAAAATAGTGTGGCTTAGGAGGCATAAGGGATAATGCATTGGAATCATTCTTTTGGACAATCCATTATCCCAGCAAATGTCTCCAACCAAGAATTCAATGATCAATAGAAGTAGGCTGTTGCTTATGGATATAACCAAGCTCTTATCACCTAAAGCATAGAGGTTCCCATGCTAACAAAGTAAGAGTAACCTCCACAAGAACAAGGCTCAAATCAAGGGTCAAACCAACCAAAAGCCTTCATGGTCATCAGTGAGCAAGAGGAGTGTTATGCATCCAATCCATAGGCTACTCCCAGTTTGGCCCACATCACAGTCTTAGCGAACACAAGGTTTGAGAGAAAGTATATGGGTGATAATCAAGAAGCTTTCAAATAAAATCTTGTCACCACTCCTTCACTGACAAAGCCAACAATAGTTACTCCCAAAACCTAGGTAAAGGCTGGGTGTATGCCAATTGACATTGTGGAGCTAATGAATAAATACAGTGTGAGCGTACCAATATGGGACATGCTTTCCATGCCTGACCAAGTAGACATTCTTCAAGAAGGTTTGTCCAAGATGAGTGTTTCTATAGTTGCAAGTAAGCAACCAAGCAAGGAAGCTAAAGTCTTCACCAATGCAGCAAAGAGTCCTTTGGGAGAAAATTCTAGTGGTGTGACTAAACCCCCCCATTCTACATCTCATTAATCATTAGTGACTCCTTGGGGTACAACTACTTGGTGGATAGTGGAGCGAGCACCTCAATCATGCCAAAGTCTATTGCCGACTAGCTGAACCTCAAGTATGAGCCACACACCAAGGGAGTCCTATAGCTTGATAGTTATTCCACAAAGCCATCAGGTATCATCAATAATTGTAGCCTAACCTTGCATGCTTGTCATAGTGTGTCTATGCTGCAAGATGTGTTGATCTTGGATGTCACTTCTCGCTTTGCATTATGTCTTTCTAGAGAGTTTACAGCCAAGATTGGGGGTTACCTTGTAGAAGATTGGTCTTACATAGCATTCAGAATAAGGTATGGGACTAAGGTCTTGATCAAGGCTGAACCCATGGCACAATTCCACATCAAACCCCATCAGATAGATAACATAAACCTTAATTATACTATCTGTGATGAGGATGAGTTTAAAATTGGCCAAGAGATGAACACTCATCTTGAAGAGGTTCCAAACTTGTTCTTGGAGGAGCTATGGGGAGATAACCAATTTTTCAACCTTTTGGAAGGTGTTGAGGAAAGAGACATGGGTGTCTATCTACTACATGAAGAGAATCAGCCCATGCCTTCCCTCATTGGACCTAAAGAAGACCCCAATGGTTTATGGAAGTTGTTCTTTGATGGATCAAGAAGCAAAAATGGTGTAGGTGTTGGATCAATGTTGGTTTCCCCTTTAGGTAATAAGATTTTCTATTCCTACAGGTTCTATTTTAGTTGCCCTTCAAATGCAATAAAATATGAAGGCTTGATTTATGGCCTTCAATGGGCCAATAAAAGAGGAATCAAACTATTGCAAGTTTATGAGGATAATGAACTCATAGTAAACTAAGTTAGAGGTCTAAACATTACAAAGAATTATGTAATGAGGTCCTACAAAAATCAAGTGTGGGACCTAATTGAAGATTTTGAGGCCTTTGACATTCAAGTTGTCCCAAGAAATCAAAACCAACATGCTAACAGGCTGGCAATCATGGGAGCTCAGTTTGACATTCCAAGTGAGCTAAAAGAAGCTAAGGTTTAACTACATGTCAAGGTGGTGGTGAGTCCATCAGTGTGAGATAATGAAGCTCACTAGTAGGTTTTTGAAAGTGACAATCAAATTACTTACTTATTACAATAGGAAGTTGAGTTCTCCTCCTCCAACCAAGCTAAATTACAACATCAATATGAGGATCAAATTATTTAGCTGAAGTCGACCAAAATTCCTAAGGGGTTTGTTACACTTGAGGGAATTTTTCATGAAGGAGACTATATGAGGAAAGACACGACAGTAATATCAACTGATGAAGAAAACTATGAGAGAGTCCTCATCTTCAAGGACAAGCTTCTCAAGCTTGGGAAGCTAAGCAACAAGGTTGAGAGGCATGCTTTTATATCACTTTGCCAAGAGTATGTAGATATTTTTGCTTGGGAGTAAAACGATGTCAATGGTTTTGATTCTAAGTTAACTCAACATACCATATAGTTGGAGGCCAATACCAAGCATATGAGGAGAAAGCAAAGGCCCATTAACCCCAAGATTGAAGAGCTGATGAGAAAGGAGCTAACCAAGTTGATGAAGTCCAGGATCATCTTTCCCATCAAGCATTCATCATAGGTAGCCAACTTGGTGCCTATAATAAAAAAGAGTGGGGAGATTAGGCTTTGTGTTGACTTCAGAGATTTGAACAAAGTCTCCTTGAAGGATCACTACCCTCTATCGTCCATGGAGAAACTTCTCCAAGTAGTTGCAAGATCAGAATGCTTCTTTTTGTTGGATGGATTTTTTGGCTACAACCAAGTTTGGGTGAAAGATGAAGATCGGTACAAGAATAAATTCACCATCAAATGGGGCATGCATGTGTACCAAAAGATGCCCTTTAGTCTATCAAATACTGGCACAAATTTTCAAAGAGCCATGAACATGGCTTTCTAGGGGCTATTAAACCAAATGATGTTGGTTTAATTGGATAACATCATAGTTTTCTCTAAGAATGCTAATGAGCATATGGACCACCTGAGGTTTATTTTTGAAAGGTGTAGAGTATAGGATTTTTTTGAATCCTAAGAAGTATGTGTTTGTCATGCATAAAGGCAATTTTATTGGCCACATAATCTCTAATGAGGGGTTATCCATTGATCCTAAGAGAATAAGTGCCATCTTGGCCTTATCCCTACCCAAGCATAATAAGGGACTCCAAATTTTCCTTAGAAAGATAAGCTTTGTGAGAAGATTTATCCCCAGTTTTACAAGTTTGGTCAAACCCATCACTGTTATACTAAAAAAGAATGAAGTATTCACCTGGTCAAATGAAAGCAAGTCAACATTTAAGGCTATCAAGCAAGCCATCGCTCAAGAACCACGCTTATGAATCTTGATTTCTCAAGGGATTTCATATTATATGATTTTTCTAGCATTGATAATATATTAGCTATGTTTATGCAAAGAAATGGTGAAGGACTTGAGTAGCCATTAGCATTTTTCAATCAGAGGCTTGAAGAGTATGAGGTGAGGTATACCTTTATGGAAAAACAAGTCCTTACAGCAGTAAGGAGCCTTAATAAGTTCAAGCTAATGATATCCAATATCAAAATCCACCTTATGGTGTCTCATCCTAGGGTAAGAGACTTCCTTCTTAACAAGGATTTGAGTGAAAAAAGTGTTGGTTGCATTATTAAAGTCATGGAGTATGATGTGGAGATTAAGGTCACTAAGCTAGTAAGAGGTAAAGGCTTATATGAGCATATGGTTGATAACATTTATGAAGATAAATAGGTCATCTTGATAACACAAGATAACCTACAAGCAAATGCACCTCCACCTCACACTAGTTGGCTCCATGATATGATACACTTTCTGCTAATAGGTGAGTGCCCTCAAGGTATGGACAAAGATAAAAGAAGGTATTTCAGACTTCAGTCCATACCTTATGATTTAATTGATGGGGTTTTTTTTAGAAGAGACCTCAATGGAGTGCTCCTGAGGTGTGTAGATGATGATCAAGTAGCCAAGCTTTTGGAGCATTTCCATGATGGGATTGTAGGAGGTCATTTTGCTCCAAGGAATATTGCAACAAAGATCATGAGGGCTGGTTATTACTAGCCCAACCTCTTCAAGGATGCTTATGCATGGGTGAGGAGGTGTCAGGGATGTGCTCTTTTCGTAGCTAAGAAAAGGTTAGCAACTTTCCCTCTCAACCCAATTCAAGTGGAGCAACAATTCATGTAGTGGGATTTGGATTTCATTGGTATGATCAACCCCCCATCAAGTGTAGGGCATAAGTGGGTACCTACTAAAACTAATTACTTCACTAGGTGGGTGGAAGTCATTAAATTGAAGGAAGCCAATGAAAGTGTAGTCTTAGATTTCTATGATAGCATTGTGACCAGGTTTGGTGTTCCATCCACTATCATATTTGATAATTCTTTGGTTTTCCTTGGTTTAAAAAAAAGAGAATGGGCTCTCAAGATGGGCATCTACCTCAGCACTTCCTCAAATTATTATCCTTAAGGAAATGGGTTGGTTGAGTTCATAATTTTTTTTTTTGAGGATTATCAAGAGGACCATGAAGGAGAATCAGAGGACATGGCACATCAAGTTGAAGAAAACCTTATGGGTTGATAGGGTAACTCCTAAAGATATTGTTGGAAATTCTCCATATGTTCTATTATATGGAAGGGAGTCCAAGTTACCCATTTCCCTTGACCTACCTGCATTATAGCTAGCCAATCTATTGGAGTTGCTGGACGATGAACCCATGAATGTGAGATTGGTAGAACTCATAGAGCTCAAGGAGATAAGGGACCTTATAATGAAAATGCTAGAGGCACATCAAGCTCAAGTTATTGTACATTTTGTATAGATTTTTATATTTTTCTCTAAGTGCCTTGTGCACATCCATTTCAGTTGTGTGTTTTCCCTTCCCTAAGTACCTTGGGCAAAATTTGTTTCATTTCAATTGTTCTTATTGTTTCAAGGGATATTTCCAGATAAAGCTATCTTTGTATAAAAGTAGTGTCTCTATGCCCAATGGATCGAATGAAGCAAATGAGCTAGGTTCTAAAGCATATCAGGCATCCTTCCCTATAAATCACCAAAAATGTTGGCCATTTTTTAGACCACATATCAAACTTTGCCTAAGTATGAAAAAGGGAGCTTTCAAGAAAGAAAATGGAAAGTCTTTGGGAGGACTTCGTGTTTTCTAGCAGTGACAACTTTGGGTTTCTGAGGGCATAGTGGAAATCATGTTTCCAACAGTGCTTAACTTCTGAATGTTTTATAAGTAGAAGTAATTTGGGTTTACAAACTTGAATTAATCATGGGCAGTGTATTTTGGGTTCTCCAATGAACACTACTTGATTACTTTATAAGTTGTGAGTAGTCAGAAGCTTGAAATAAGTAAAGGGGCTTAACAAACCTGATTTGGTCTTGAAAAATAGTGCTTCTCAGGTTCTTCGAGGAACAAGTCACATCAAAAAATATGAAGGGCATTTTCAAAATGCTGAAGGGCCTTTTTAAGGCAAAAGGTCCTCTTTAACTTTTTTGAAGGGCTTTTTCTTCTCCAAGTGGATAGTTACAATTTTTTTGAAGGGTATGTTACCCTTCGGAAGGACCATTTCAAAATTCTTAAAGGGTATCTTCCCCTTCAGGAGGATAATTCATGGAAGTTCAAAGGGACACACAAAAAGCTTGAAGGGTCTCTTACCCTTCAATAAAGTCCATTGTGAAAAGCTTGAAGGGTAGTTTTCAAAGATAGACATAGACAAAAAGTCTGAATGAATTCCTTCAAATTAACTATTTGAAGAAATTCCTTCAGGAGATTTTATTGAAATAAATAAGCCAAAAAGGAATCCCGAGACCAAGTGTCCAAAGTAAATGATGGGCCAATGGATGTTAAAATCAGGATAAGTGACTAGCCATTGAAATTAATCGAGTTTGAAAAGCTCAAAGTCTTAACGCTTGGGAAATAACAAAGTGAGAAGACTTCAAGATGGACAAGCCCAAAGTAAGTAGGCTTAGAGAACCTGAATTACTCTGCATAGAGTAAATTGGGTTTCTCCAAGTACTTTATTTAAAAGGCTTTATAAGTGAAGGATCTGGGAAAGTCCAAAATTAGAGAGGCCAAAGAACCCAAATTAATCTGCACAGAGTAAATCAGGATTCTTCAAGTGTTTGACTTAATTTGGGTCTAGCAATGTGAGAATCATGATGCAACAAATGGAAGGCTACCACATGGCATAACTGGGGAAAAAAGGGCCAATGAGTAAAGGACAAGTGGCACAAGGATGATCAATAAAATGGGAGAGTTTGAGCAGTTAGTAGTTGGAAGTTATGAAGCCTCTCATCTACCATGGTTTATTGCCCACAATCGTCGTTTGATGCTTAAATGTGTCATTCCAAGAAGAAACATTTTAGTTGCTCATAACATGATTATTCAGACGTGCCAAAGAAAATATTAAAGATAGGAGGGGTTCGAGAGGATTTTTAGTGATCCTGAGTGATGCATTTAGGGAAAACAATAAAATATAACATAAAAGTTCCCACTATTGATGACTTCTTCTCTCTTCCCATTCTATCTTCCCCCTTATCTATATATAGAGGCCTTGGAGCCAAGTAAATCATCCCCAGACTGGTGATTAAATCACTCTACAAAAATCACTATGTAACAGACCTTTGAAGCAATAAGTATTATTTTACCTATCTCTTTATCTAAAAATTGTATTGAGTTAGCTTGTGCACAATAGCATTGTGAAGAAGCATCCTTCCAACCTTATTGTCCTTCTTTCATGCTTATTTTTAGGTGTTTTATAATTAGTTACAGGTCTGAACTTGAGATTTTTTTCCATTAATAGATGCTTAATGTGGATTTAGAAATCCCTCTTTGCTTCATGTATGGTTCAGTAAGCCTAGTTTATGAAATATTTATTCAAGTTAGTTGGTTAGGAGGTTATGTAAACAAACTTATCTTATGCTAAACTAGTGTCATTCCTGAGACCAAGTGGATCACTTACTTTTAGTGCATTACCTCCCTTAGCTTAGATTTATCTTCAAGTAATCCTCCTACCCCTTTTACTTGTGTTGACAGTAGATTTTAGTGTGAGATCAAGAGCTAAAGTGAAACACCTAAGGAACTAGCCTCATAAAAAAGCCTAGAGGTTCAACCTCACTATAGGATACCCACATCCTGAGGTTGTTCCCATGTTTAGAGTTGGAAGTGAGGGAACCTAAATAACTCTCTCACAAGGGTGTAATTTCAAGCTATAATAATTTTTTTGTTCTGGTTGTTCTTGTTGCTTCAAGGGGTGTTTTTAGATAGAGCCATCCCTATCAAAGAAAGAAGTGACTCTGTGTCCAATGGATTGGATGAAGCAAATGAGTTGGGTTCTCAAGCATAGAAAGCATGCTTCCCTATGAGTCATTATAAATATTGGTCATTTCTTTTGGCACAAAACAAAATTTTGACTGATTTGAAAATCTATGGACTCCATTAGAAGAACTACAGACTCCATCAAAAAATATATGGACTCCATCAAAATAATTATGGACTCCATCAGAAAATATATGGACTCCATCAGTATAGCTATGGACTTCAGTAATGAACCTCCAGACATGCATAAAAGGGATGTAGAAGCATTTGGTAAGTTAAAGACAAGTTATAAAGAAGATTTTGGGATTTATCATCCAGAAGGTTTGAGGATTTACAAGGTGGAAGATTTTAGGTTTTTGAAAGTACTTTGCTTAATTTGGAAATTAAGTTATAAGTAATCATAACTCTAAAGTAAAGTGACTCCACAACCCCAAGTTACTCTATCTAGCGTTTCACGGGTTTGTGGAGTTGTTTTACTTAAATTGCCTTATAAGTTGAAAATAGTGGAAAGTCTGAAGTAGTAAGCAGTGAGGTTTGAGAAGTCCAAAGTAGGCAAGTGTGTAAAACATGATCAAATAGAAGCCAAGTGCAAAATCTCATTTTTTAGCTAAGTCTTTACTTGCATTTTTTTGGACTTTTAGTGTCAGAATTCTTTCAGACTTTGTTTAAAAGAAAAGTTCTAAAATCTTGTTTTCTTTGGAGAAGTGTCCAAGCAAGGTTTTTCGAAGGATCTTTTATTTAATAAAAATGCCCTTTATAACTTTCCCAAAAGGTGCATTTCTCAGGAAAGTGGTCCTTTTCATTCTTTTTTGAAGTGACATTTTTCACTTTTTTGAAAGGCACTTTCAAAAGAAATGGTCCTCTTCAAAATTTCCAAAAGGTACCTTTTCAACTTTTTTGAAGGGTATGTTCCTTTCGAAAGGGACATTTTCAAAAGTTTCAAAGGATTTTTCCAAAATGGCGAGGCATTTTTTCTGAAGAAAGGACCGTTACATTTTTTTTGAAGGGTTTTTTTGGATCTCTGAGGGGCAATTTGCAAAGGAAAGAATTCATTCGGACTTTTTGTTCAAAGGAAGTTTATTAAGGAAAATGCCATTCAAAAATTTATGAAGGGTAGTATCCCTTCAGAAAAGGATCAATTACAAAATCTTGAAGGGTATCTGCCTTTTAGGAAGGATCATTTCAATAAATTCAAAGGCCCATTTCCTTTCGGGGAGTCCAATTCAAGAAGGCTGAGGACACATTCAAAAAGGGCAAAATGATCATTTCAAAAGTTTGAAGGGTAGTTTATCTTCAGAAGAAGACACTTAGCATATTTATGAAGGCTACTTTCCCTTCGAAAAAGACACTTGCACAAAGCTGAAAGACCAATTGTAAAGCAAAAGAATGGCCCAAGGGAAGTAGCTATTAGATTCAAATGGCCTGAGAAATTTGTAAAAGGCACTTAGGAAAAATTTCAAAGGAATTCCTCTGGAAGAATAAGATTTGGTAAAGTGTTCGAGACTTTATTGTAGGAGAAAGTCTAAGGGAAAAGGTTTTAAGGCAAAAAGTTTCATAGAAAAGTGATCTGAAAAGAAGAAAGTTGCAAGGAATGATAAGTCTAAATCAAGCAGTGAGTAATGAGAAGCCTGAAGAAATAAGCATGTAAGTAGTAAGCAGTAAAGAGAACAAAAAATAAAGAGGTGACACTTGTCAATATCATGTGGACCCAGATTGACAGAGTGAAATAAGTCAAATGGTCAGGGGATTCCAAACTTTGACATGTGGCAAGAAATGGAACATGTCAACAAGTCAGGAGAAGGATCTAAGGGCTCACAATTGATCATGAATTTAGATCCAATAAGATGAATACACAAGTGGGGTTAGTGAAACCAAGTAGATCAATGACATAAAGGACCAAATGACTAAGGTAAATGCAGCAGAAGTAAAGATAACTCAATTTGAACCAAGATGACAACAAGAACCAGACCCCATCATTAAAGCTCCTAAAAGAATCAAAAGAGTTATTCACACCCAATTGTACAAAATGGGTGAGCAACTTGAATGAATAGGTAGAGCTATGCTTTTGGTCATGCCCTTGATAAGCTACCACTCAAAATAGGTTTGATCATGCCATTGCCAAGTACACAAGTATGGGAGCCTTATCCTGGTGACAAAGGAGATTTGATGCATTTAGGGATTCAAAGAAGCTCCAAAAAATATCTCAATCATTTATGACCCCCCTCTCCATTTATCACATAAGCCCCTTCTTCTCTCATCCTTTTTTGCTATATATAGAGACCTTTGAGCTTTAAAACACATCCCTCAACTAGTGATAGAGGAAATGTATCAAAATTTCCTTGTAACACTCTCTTGAATCAATACAAGATAACTTTATGATTTCCACTAAAGTCAAGCATGCATTATTGGAGTTTAGATTGTAGAATGTATGTTTTTATCTCATCATATGTGATCTTTCTACACACCTTGCTTTTGTTTTATTGGTTTTTTGTACGTCATGTGACGTGTTAGACTTTGGTGCCTTTCTGAAGAGTTATGAGTCATAGTGTCTCTCCTGCAGACCTATTTCTTCTTGCCCTTCAAAGTGTATCTTCCCCTTTGACCTCCACATAGCTACTCTACTTACAACTCTGAAATAAGATCAGCTAGACTTGTCTTGTTTAAGTCCAATAGTAGTCACTAAGGTTCCTAGTCTGAATGTGGATCACTCTATTTTGGTACATCACCTCCATTATCTTATATTTTACTTTTTATTTTATCCTCCTATCCCTTTTCCTTAGTCAACAGTAGTTTTTAGCATGGAAAAAGAGAGCTAAAGTGAAGCATCTGAGGAACTAGCCTCGTTAAAAAGCCTAGAGGTTCAACCTCATGATAGGATACCCATAGCCTGTCATTGTCCTAAAACTTGTAGCTAGGAGTGAGAGAGCCTGAGAAACTCTCCTACAAAGGGTGCAATTCTAGCCTATAACAGTGGTAGACATGCAAAGCAGTTGATTTAGTCTTGAGTTAAAATCATTCATGTCATGCAATGAGGAAATTTAGGTAAGAGATTCTCAACTACGTTCAATTTTATAATTAATGTTTCTTGTTTGAACTATTTCTCTTGGTGCTATAAATAGAGGTAGAAGCCTACATGCTAAGGATCATAACATTTTGGTTGAAACTTTTAAGATTTCAAACTTTGTGTTGAAACTCTTGATGTGGTTTTTATGAAATAGCTTGGAATGAATAAAGGAAGGTGACTTTATAGAAAATTTTGCATCTACAAAATTTTGCTAAGTATTTCTATTTAAGATTCTAGAATAATAAACTTTGTGTTATTCTAGATCTGAGTTAGAATTCATTTCTTTCCTTTCTTACTAAATTTGTGATTATCTAGTTTATTTATGTTGTGTGGATGCAGTAAACTCTGAGATCTATTTATTGTTAAACACATTTTCCCCCTTCTATCACTACTTCTATATATTCCCCTCTTCTCCAATATTCAACAAACACATCTATTTACTTGTTGCCAAATTACCTAGTTATGGTTCACGAGCTGAGGATATTAAATTAAAACCCCAAATTTTTTTTATCAGGATCCACAACCTCAATAGATAAACATCTTATACTGGAGCTTCACCATTAAATGAAGGATATTTATCTCATAACTACCTAGGTTTTAAGGTGTGCATAAAATCTAGCCAATAGTTTTTGGTGACTCCACTAGGGATAAACAAATTTCATAGACTAGAACCTTTTTTGTGAGCATTTTTAATCTACATCTTTCATTAAAATATCAATCTATTTGACCTCCCATTCACTTGGTCAAGTAGATCCCAAGGAAGATTCAATGATCTATTTAAATTGCAAGATCAGTTCAATTTCTGGCATCCACCTCAAACCAAGACACATAGAGCAAGTCTCTCACCGAATAAAAGAGTGAAAATTATTCCTACAAACTAGCTAAAACATAGTCTAGTGGCTGGGATTATTCACACAGTTTATTCTCAAAGACATTTCAGGATGCATCAATATTAACAATAACAACTTCCTCTTACACTACCCGTTCCATGGGGTGCAACCTTTAGACCTCTGAATTTGACACCTCCTCTTCATGACTCGTCGAAGGGATCCAAGAAGAATTTTCCCAAGTTTTATGGAGACAACTAGAAAAATTTGGAAGATAATTTGGTTGCATTATTCATATCATATAGGGTAATTATTGTTGAATATAAAGATGTGTCTATCATGCTCTTCATAGAGACCCTACATGACTTAGCAGTTGAATGGTTTTACTATCTAGCTCCTGGCACCCTAAATGGTTGGGCCACCCTACAAGATGCTTTCTTGAAAAGATTCAATTACATTGATTACTTAGCTAACTCAGCTGAAGAAGGAACCACATGAGCACATGTGGGGTTTCATTGCAAAATTTCAAAGGATTCTTTATAAGATTCCTGCTATTGCTTCCTTAAGTGATGAAAATCACAAGGTATTTTTCATTAATGATTTATTACCTAAAGTTGGTTATCAAAATCATAAAGCAAATCTTATTGACTTGGTTGTAGCTCAAAATATGGCTGTCAAAATAGAAGATGATCTCATTATGGTAGGAAAAATCAAAAACACAACATCTAAGGTTGAAGGTTCCTCTTCAACTAGTATTTTTTATCACTACTAAAAATATTGGTGAATGATATGTCACAGATGAAGAAGCAAATGGCACAAAGTAACAATGCAACTCCTCCTCAAAACTTCAATAATAGAGGCCTCATCATTGTTGTTCCTCAAATACTAGAAATTGAAGCTACCCCAAGGAAAAACGTTGAGATGAATGAAAATATCAAGAAGCCATTATTGATCAAACTAAGAATGATGATTTTGTAGATCCTAATGGCAACTCTAACATTGGTTACCTATACTATGAATCAAAAAATGACTATGAGGAGGATTTCAAAGAAGATCATAGTCATACTTTTGTAGTATTTACAAGATCAGAAGCTTGGCAAAGTTGTGAAATGTCTGATAATGAATAAAGAAGAGAGAAGAATGATTCTAGATCAGATGTTATCATTGTCAAAAGAGGTAGTTCTTTACCTTCTTCTCTAGCCCCAAAAGATAAACAAGTAAGTTCCTCTTCATTTCAACCTCACAGACCTTCTGCTCAAACATTTGAAAATGCATCTATTCCTTCTTTTGACACTGTTGATCATATTAAGAAAACTAGAATCCAAATGTCAGAAGCTAAGTACTTAAGAGCCTTTCCTGATCAACTGAATAGGTTAGTTATGTATGTGCAAAGTGTTGGATCAAATTCTAAACACAAAAACTCAGTAAAAGGTATTCTTCCTAACCCCAAAGATACTTCTTTCTAGAATGATGTTGTTGTTATCACTCCCACATCTTCTAAAAGAGTTAAACCATTTTATGTTTCTCTATTATTTAATGGTTTCAAACTAAGTAACTCCATCTTAGATTTAGTAGCTTTTGATAATGTCATGATAGATAAAGTTGTAGATTCTCTTGAGCTTACTTTAATGAAGACAATAGGGAGATGTTAGTCCATGGAGAGATAAATACCTTTAATTAGACAAATTAAGGATGCACAAGCTATTTTGGTAGCTTTCCCTAACAAGAGATTAAAGATGACAATCTTAGTTGTAGATATTCTTTTCTCTTATGGGATGTTATCGAGTAGAAACTTCTACAAAGAATTGAGAGGAAAAGTAAAGATGGATTGGTCATGTGCTCACATTCCAATAAAAGTAGTTAAATAAAAGCTTGAACCTAAAAATAAGTCAAAATACACTGTCACAAAATCTGAAGATCCAAGGTCTCAGATTATTTTCTAAGAGTCAAACCACGAGGTCTATTATTTGGAAATGAACAAAGAGGATCTATAACCAAAAATTCAAATAGAACCAGTAAAAGAAGAAGAAGTTTGGACTCTTGAGTTTGATGGTAGTTATTTTTCCTTTGGATCAGGATTAGGGGTTATTTTGATATCTACATAAGGGAAGGTATACCCATACTCTTACAAGTTGATGTTTGAAAATACTAATAATATAGTAGAGTATAAAACTTTACTATTAGGAATGGATCAAGCTAAAAATAAAGGAGTGAAACTCCTTTAATCACAAGGAGATGCTAAACTTATTGTGAAGCAAGTTTGAGGATAGTACCGAGTAAAAAGGGATAAGCTTAGACAATATAGAGATAGAGTGTTGTCTTCTACACTTGACTTTGTAGCCTTCTCCATCAACTTCATTCCAAGAGATCAAAACTCTAGGGTTGATTCTTTGGAAATTACCACTGCACTATTAAATCCAAATCAGCTTGCTTTAAATTTTCCAACAAGGTAATTATAAATTAAAAATGGTCTACTACTCCAAAGTCCCTAACAATGTGGAACAATGGTAGATTTAAATTATGACAAGCAAATAGCTTCATTCTTAGAGCAGCAAGATAACTTTGATGAGTTGTATTTTGAAGGAAACAACTCACCTCCATGGCAAACTATGATAGGAGAAATTGATCCTGAGCATGATGAGAAAAAAGGAATCATACAGCTGAAGGGTAATGAAATTACTAAAGGTTTAGTTTCTTTAGAAGAAATTTTTGACAAGCATGATTAGTTTCTAAAAAAAATAAAGAATATGATGAGAGCTTTTCTTCGGAGGTGTAACCAATAAATTTGGGTGTAAAAGATGAACCCAAGATTGTGAATCTTGGGAAGTGTTGTTCTAAATAAGAACATGAAGCATTCATAGAGATTCTTAAAAAATATATGGATGTCTTTACATGGTCCTACAAAGACTTGAAGACATATCTACCAAAAGAGCTACAACACTACATTCCATTGCAACTAGGACTAAAGCCTTTCAAATAAAAGCTTCGACATCACAATCCAACCATCTTAGGTATAACATATGCTGAAGTATAGAAGTTACTAGATGCAGGAATTATTTACCCCATTCATCATTCAAAATGGCTAGCCAATATTGTACCTATGAGAAAGAAGAACAGGGAGATACACTTGTGTGTTGACTTTCGTAATCTCAATCAAGCTTCTTTGAAGGATAACTACCCTCTTCCCATCATGGATCATACTTTACAGGTAGTTATTGGTTCAAAAATATTATCCATGTTAGATGGTTTTTTAGGATACAATCAAATATGAATAGCAAGGGAAGATCAGTAAAAAATGACATTCACCACACCATGGGGAATGTTTGCTTATCATAAAATGCCCTTTAGGTTGATCAATGTTGGGGAAACTTTCCAAAGGGAAATGGATCTAGTGTTTGCTCATCTAAAAGATAAGAGTGTTTTGGTATACCTTGATGATGTAATAGTCTTTTCCAAGAAAAAGAGTAATCACATGTCTGATTTGGAGGAAGTTTTCATTCAATGCAGAAAGCATAGGATATCTCTCAATCTTAAAAATTCCATTTTCATTTTTACTAAGGGAAAGATCCTGGGACACATTATCTTAAATGAAGGAACCAAGATAGAGCCTAAAAGAGTTTAGTCTATTCAAAGTTTGCCTTTGCCAACTTCCAAAAAATGAGTTCATTCTTTGGTAAGGTAAACTTTCTCAAAAGATTTATTCTAGATTTTGCTGAACTAACTCACCATATTTCAGACATGATGAAGAAAAAGTAGTATTTAAAATGGAATGAAGAAGGAAATAAGGCCTTTGAAAAGATCAAATTAGCCTTAGCAGAAGATCCAATACTGGTATCACCAAATTTTAGTAAAGAATTCAATTTTTACTGCTACTCTTATGAGCACACAGTGTTAGCCATTCTGATGCAGAAGAATGAAGAAGATGTTGAAACCCCTATAACATTAATGAGCATACCTTTAAATGCCTACGATTTGAAATATACTCCCATGGAGAAACATGCCTATGCAATTATTGAGGCATGCAAAGCATTTAGGTACTACATTCTATCCACACATGCAACTATTTATGTACCTTATACTGCAGTCAAGTCCATCCTAACACAACAAGAATTGGGACTATTGTGAGACACTTGGGTAACCAAGGTACAAGAGTATGACCTGGAAATAAAACCTAAAAACTTGGTGAGTGGAAGAGGTCTTTGTCATTCAATGATAGAGAGAAGATAGGATGATACACTGCAAGAGGAAGTTGATGAAGACCTATCCACAGTTATTTTTTTTAATTTGGTTGATGAATGGTACAAAAAAATTGCCTACTTCATGACATATGGGAAATGATTAGATCATCTCACTTGCAAGGAGAAGAATACAATCAAATTGAAATCAAAATACTTTATCCTTTGGGATAATGGATTGTACAAGAAAGGAATTGATGGTGTATTTCTTTGATGCATGGATACAGCCTAGCATGACTAGTTGTTAAAATAGTTTCATGACAAGGCATGTGGTGGTCACTTCTTAGCAAGAGTTAGTACACATAAGATCCTTCAGGCCAAGTATTACTGGCCTACTCTTTTTCAAGATACTATAGATTGGGTTTCAACATGTCAAGCGTGTCAGCAGTTTGTTGGATGTGTAAAGCTACCATCATTACCATTAAAGCCAATAGTGATTAATGAACCATTTCAAAAATGGGGCATTGATTTAATTGGTATATTAAATCCTCCTTCTAGTGTTGGCCATCATTACATTTTAACAACAACTGACTATTTTTCCAAGTGGGTATAAGCTATCCTTGTTAAGCATGCTACTTCTGAAGTAGTGTGTAACTTTATCAAGGAAAATATAATTGTGAGATTTGGTGTTCCACACAAAATAGTCATGGATAATGCTAATAATCTATCCTCTGAAGAGTTGGTTGACTTTTTCTACACATATGGTGTCTAGTTAGCACATTCCTCCAACTATTACCCTTAGGGCAATGGGCAAGTGAAATCCAAAAAAAAGAACTTGATAAAAATCATCTGCAAGCTAGTGGAATATAATCAAATAACATGGCACAAGAAACTTTTTAATGCACTCTGGGCCCACATGATTATTGTTGTAGCGTATAATTGCACCCTTTGTGAGAGAGTTTCTTAGGTTCTCTCACTCCTATCCACAAGCGTTGGGACAACCTTAGGCTGTGGGTATCTCATAGTGAGGGTTGAACCTCTTGGCTTTCTTAATGAGGTTAGTTCCTTAGATGCTTCACTTTAGCTCTTATTTCTCATGATAAAAATCTATTGCTGACTAAGGAAAAGGGATAGGAGGATAACATAAAAAAGGAATCTAAGATAAGGGAGGTGATGCACCAAAATAAAATGGGAAACTCTTATAAGTTTGAACCCACACTAATTCTACATAGGATAGTACTGACTTACACAACCTCAAGATCAAGCTAGTTACATTAATGTTTCATGGAAGAGGTTCAGGATGCAATGAATGCAAATAAAGAGGAGTTCTAATACTTACTAAAATCTCACATCAATGGCATAAAAATCACTTATCTAGACCTATAGAAAGGATGACCATGAACGAGGAGGATTCTCCTTCACACAATGACATAGTGCACAACTCAATAGACACAAATCCAAGGCAAGAGATAGGCAAAGAAAATCTTTTATTGAATCAAGAGGTAGTTCTTACAAATTCTTGACAAGGTTGAACCTAATCAAGTTGAGCATATTTTGAAATATCTCAAAGAGTGTCCCATTTCCCAAAGAGATGAAAAATTCTAAAACTGGGAACCCCTCCAAAATGGAAAGCATTTGATATATATAGAAAAGGAAGAGAGAAAAAAAGGGCTTGCATGGGAGAATGAAGAACTAAGAGAAGAAGTCATCAATGATTGGGACCATTATTGTCAGACTCGAGCTATTTTGCATTGAAAACATGCAACTACCTTGATCATGAGATGAACTACCTATGATCACCGTAAATCTCCTCGAGCCCTTCATGCATTCAAGTATTCCCTTTTTGGAGCTAAGAGAGCCATGTCATGGGTAGCTGCATGTCCCCACTAAGTGTACATGATTTGATCTCTTGTATTTAAAAATTGACATGATCCTCACTACTATTTTGGACTTATATGATCCTCTTATAGATTAAAATTGACACCGTCCTTGATTTTTTGCATGTCCATTGATCTGTTTGTGCATGGATGCCCATGAATCATCTATCTCCTACTAGTTGAATGCATCCTTGACACTTTTCATGCACACTTTCACCCTGGAGATTCACTAACCCCTTTGGCCTCCACCCGCCATTGATCTTTAATGTAAGATTGATTATGCATCATTGGATCTAGCTCTCAAAATACTACCACACATCATCTCTACATTTGGCTAGAGACCCCTTTAACAACTTTTAAATGCCAATAACTATTTGTAGGGTTCATATTTTGATGTTTGCAGGCCTGTCATGGGATATTTGAATCCCAAAAACTATTTTATGAGCTCAAATTTGACACTAGCGTAAATGTCATCAATTCCTTTTAAATAATTCATTTGGACTTCTTGCTCAAAATAATTTATTTGAATTTTATTAATTTTTAACAATTCCTTTGGACAAAAAGTTTGAAGGAAACTATGTCTTCAGGCTTTTCGAGAAAGACCCTTTCCAATTTTTTGATTTGGCTATCTCCTAAAAGAAAAAGTCTTCAAGACTTTTGCAAAAGTCCACTTCCTCAAAAGATACCCTTCAGATTTGTTGCATAAGACACTTTGGCATGGAAATGACTCTTCGAAAAAAGTGTTTTGGCCATTTAGAAATTGAAATAGTCCCTTTGGTTGAGAAAAAACCTTCAACACGGAAAGGAAAACAATAGGAGCTAATCATATCTTTCCAATCAAAGCTTCTTAAAGAAATGATGGGAGAAATGAAGAAACTAGAAGAGGAAGCAGAGAAAGTTACTGATCACTTGGATGATTGTATTTACCATGTTACAAGCCATCCTATTGATAAATCATCATCTATCCCTCTAGAAGAGTATCCTTAGCTCCTTCATCAAAAAATTGATAAAGCTATTTCTCCTTTCATGTACAGATCACTAGAGAAGTTATCCAAACTTTATTTTGAAGTTAACAATCTTGAACCTAGTTGGATGAAAGTGAAAGAATTCAACAAACACCTAATGAAATAACTTCTCAGAATGAAAATGAATATGAAGGCTATTGGAAAAGCAGATGGAAAATTAGTACAATACATGTTTAATAAGTACATCCAATACAAGAATAGGAACAAAACTGAGATTGAAGTCTTACAGCTGGATTAGCTTCTCCTTCTTTCTTCTTCCCATTTTCTATTTTATTTTTATTATTCTTACTTTATCTGAGTAATCAATTTGAGTTTTAAAAACTTAGGTAATTGGGTTAAAAACCATTACTTCAAGTCATTTTAAAAAGTCAATTACTTGAGGAAAAGTGGCAGACATGCAAAGCAGTTGATTTAGTCTTGAGTTAAAATCATGCATGCCATGTAATGAAGAAATTTAAGAAAGAGATTATCAACTGCTTTAAGTTTTGTAATTAATGTTTCCTATTTGTACTAGCTCTCTTGGTGCTATAAATAGAGGTAGAAGTCTATAGGTTAAGGATCAGAACATTTTGGCTAAGGCTTTTGTAACTTGAGCATTTTTAAGATTCAAACTTTGTGTTGAAACTCTTGATGCGGTTTTTGTGAAATAGCTTGGATTGAATAAAGGAAGGTGGATTTATGGTGAATTTTAGATCTACATAATTTTGTTGAGTATTTCTATTTAAGATTCTAGAATAAACTTTGTGTTATTCTAGATCTGAGTTAGAATTCATTTATTAATAAAGTTGTGATTATCTATTTTGTTTATGTTGTGTGGATGTAGTAAACTCTGAGATCTATTTATTGTTAAGCACATTTTCCCCCTTTTGTCACTACTATATATTCCCCTCTTCTCCAATATTCAAAAAACACAGCTACTTAATTGCTACCAAATTACCTATTTGTGGTTCACGAGCTGAGGTAATTAAAGTAAAACCTTAGAAATTAGTTATTAGGATCCACAACCTCAATAGATAAACATCTTATACGAGAGATTCACTATTAAATGAAGGAGATTTATCTCATGACTGCCTAAGTTTTAAGCTATGCATAAAATATAGCCAACAGTTTTTGGTGACTCCACTGGGGATTAAAAATTTTGTAGACCAGAACCTTTTTTGTGAGCATCTTTAATCCTCATCTTTCATTAAATTATCAATCTAGTTGACCATCCATTCACCTGGTCAAGTAGATCCCAAGGACGAATTGGTGATTTCTTTAGATTTCAAGAGTAGTTCAATTTATGGCATCTACCTCAAACCAAGACATGTAGAGCAAGTCTCTCACTGAATAGAAGAGTGAAAATTCCTCCTAAAAATTAGCCATAACATAGTCCAATGGTCAGGATTATTCACTCAATTTATTCTCAAAGACATTTCAGGATGTAGCAACAACAACAACTTCCTCCTACACTACCCGTTCCATGGGGTATGGCCTTTAGACCTCTGAATTTGACACCTCCTCTTCATGACTTGCTAAAGGGATCTAGGAAGAATTTTCCCAAGTTTTATGGAGACGACAATCAAAATCCAAATGATCACTTGGTCAAATTCTTCATATCTTGTAGGGTAATTTCTATTGAATATTAAGATGTGTCTATCAAGCTCTTAATAGAGACCTTACATGACTTAGCAATTGAATGGTTTTACCCTCTGGCTCCTGGCACCATAACTAGTTGGGCCACCCTACAAGATGTGTCCCAAAAAAGATTCAAGCTAGTTGAAGATTCAATTACATTGATTACTCAGCTAACTATGCTAAAGAAGGAGCCACATGAGCACATGTGGTATTTCATTGCAAAAGTTCAAAGGATTCTTTATAAGATTCCTGCTACTACTCCCTTAAGTGATGAAAATCAGAAGGTATTTTTCATTAATGCTTTATTACCTGAAGTTAGTTATCAGTGGTCAAAATCACATCTTGTTGACTTGATTGTAGCTCAAATATCACTGTCAAAATAGAAGATGATCGCATATGGCATGAAAAATCAAAAACACAACTTCTAAGGTTGAAGGTTCCTCTTCAACCAGTACCATTGATTTGCTACTGCAAAGATTGGAAAATGATATATCATAGATGAAGAATCAAATGGCACAAAGTAACAACATTTCTCCTCCTTGTAACTTTAATAATAGAGGTTTCATCATGACTCCTCCTCAAAGACTGGAAATTGAAGCTGCCACAAAGAACAATGTTGAGATGAATGAAGAAGATCAAGAAGCCACTATTGATCAAACTAAGAATGATGATTTTGTAGACCCTAATGGTGAATCCAACATTGGTTACCTAGACTATGAATCAAAAAATGACTATGAGGAAGCTTTTGAATAAGATCATAGTCATACTTTTGCAATATTTACAAGATCACAAGCTTGGCAAAGTGGTGAAATGTTTGGTAATGAATAAAGAAGAGATAAGAATGATTCTAGATCAGACGCTATCATTGTCAAAAGAGGTAATCCTTTACCTTCTTCTCTAGCCTCAAATGATAAACAAGTAAGTTCCTCTTCATTTCAACCTCACAGACCTTCTACTCAAACATCTGAAAATGCATCTATTACTTCTTTTGACATTGTTGATCATATTAAGAAAACTAGAATCCAAATGTTAGACACTGAGTACTTAAGAGCCTTTCCTGATTAATTGAATAGGTTAGTTAGGTATGTGCAAAGTGATGGATCAAATTCTACACCCAAAAACTCAGTAAAAGGTATTTTGCCTAACCCCAAAGATGCTTCTTATCAGAATAATGTTGTTGTTGTCACTCCCAGATCTTCTGAAAGAGTTGAACCATTTTACGTTTCTCTGTTAATTAATGGTTTCAAACTAAGTAATTACATCTTAGATGTAGGATATTTTGATAATGTCATGCCAACTAAAGTTATAGATGCTCTTGGGCTTACTTTGATGAAGAAAATAGGGAAATGTTATTCCATGGAGAGACAAGTCCCTTTAATCAGAAAAATTAAAGATGTATAAGCTATTTTGGTAGCTTTCCTTGACAAGAGATTAAATATGACAATCTTAGTTGCAGATATTCCTATCTCTTATGGGATGTTACTGAGTAGAAACTTCTGCAAAGAATTGGGAGAAGTAAAGATGGATTGGTCATGTGCTCACATTCCAATCAAAGGAGTTAATCAGAAGCTTGAACCTAAAAAGAAGCAAAATACACTATCACAAAATCTAAAGATCCAAGGTCTCATATTATTTTTCAAGAGTCGGACCACGAGGTCTATTATTTGGAAATGAACAAAGAGGATCCAAAACCAGAAATTCAGCTAAAACCAATAATCGAAGAAGATTGGACTCTTGAGTTTGATGGTAGTTGTTGCTCCTTTAGATCAGGATCATATGTTATTTTAATATCTCCAAAAGGGAAGGTATACCCATAATCTTACAAGTTGATGTTTGAAAATACTAATAATACAGTATAGTATGAAGTTTTACTGTTAGGAATAGAGAAAGCTAAAAAGAAAGGAGTGAAACTCTTTAAATCACAACAAAACGTTGAACTTATTATGAAGCAAGTTTGAGGACAGTACCAAGTAAAAAGAGATAAGCTTAGACACTACAGAGATAGAGTATTGTCCACTACACTTGACTTTGCAGCCTTCTCCATCAACTTCATTCCAAGAGATCAAAACTCTAGGGTTGATTCTTTGGCAATTACCACTGCACTATTAAATCCAAATCAGCTTGCTTCCATTTTCCAACAAGGTAATTATAAAGTAGAAATGGTCTATCACTCCAAAGTCCCTGAAAATGCTGAACAATGGTAGATTTTTAATGATGACAAGAAAATAGCTGCATTCCTAGAGCAACAAGACAACTTTGATGAGTTGTATTTTGAAGGAAGCAACTCACCTCCATGATAAAATACGATAGGTAAAACTGATCCTGAGCATGATGAGAACAAATGAATCATACAACTGAAGGGTAATAAAATTCCTAAAGGTTTAGTTTCTTTAAAATAAATTTTTGACAAGCATGATTAGTTTCTGAAAATAAATAAAGAATATGGTGAGAGCTTTTCTTCAGAGGTGCAACCATAAATTTGGGTGCAGAAGATGAACCCAAGATTGTGAATATTAGGAAGTGTTGTTCTAAACAAGAACATGAAGCATTCACAGAGCTTCTTAAAAAATATATGGATGTCTTTGCATGGTCCTACAAAGACTTGAAGACATATCTACCAAAAGAGATGCAACCATCTTGGGTATAATCTATGTTAAATTACAGAAGTTTCTAGATGTAGGAATTAATTACCCCATTCATCATTTATAATGGCTAGCCAATATTGTACATATGAAAAAGAATAACGAGGAGATACGCTTGTGCATTGACTTCCATAATATGAATCAAGCTTCTTTGAAGGATAACTACCCTCTTCCCATCATGGATCACACCTTATAGGTAGTTATTGGTTCAGAAATGCTATCCATATTAGATGGTTTTTCAAGCGACAATCAGATACAAGTAGCAAGGGAAGATTAGTGCAAAATGGCATTCACCACACTGTGGGAAATGTTTTCTTATCATAAAATGCCCTTTGGGTTGATCAATGTTGTGGCAACTTTCCAAAGGGAAATGGATCTATCATTTTCTCATCTAAAGGATAAGAGTATTGTGGTATACCTTGATGACTTAGATGACTTAATAGTCTTTTCCAAGAAAAGGAGTAATCACATCATTGATTTGGAGGAAGTTCTCATTCAATGTAGAAATCATGGGATATCTCTCAATCCCAAAAAGTCCATTTTCATTGTTACTAAGGGAAAGCTCTTGGGACACATTGTCTCAAATGAAGGAACCAAGATAGACCCTAAAAGAGTTTATTCTATTCAAAGTTTGCCTCTACCAACTTCCAAAAAAGGAGTGCATTCATTCTTTGGTAAGGTAAACTTTCTTAGAAGATTTATTTCAGATTTTACTGAATTAACTCACCATATTCTAGACATGAAGAAGAAAAAACAAGATTCCAAATGGAATTAAGAAGAAAAGAAGGCCTTTGAAAAAATCAAAGCAGCCTTAGCAAAAGCTCTAGTGCTGGTATCACCAAATTTTAGTAAATAATTCATTATTTACTGTTACTCTTCTGAGTATATAATGTTAGCCATTCTGATGTAGAAGAATGAAGAAGATGTCGAAGCCCCTATAACATTCATGAGCATGCCTTTAAAGGCCTATGAGTTGAAATATACTCCCATAGAGAAACATTCCTATGTAGTTTTCAAGGCATGCAAAGCATTCATGTACTGCATTCTATCCACACATACAACTATTTATGTACCTGATGTTACAGTCAAATCCATCTTGACATAGAAAGAATTGGGACTGTTACGAGGCACTTGGGTAACCAAAGTAAAAGAGTATGAGTTGGACATAAAACCTACAAAGTTGGTGAGAGGAAGAGGTCTTTTCTAGTTGATGACAGAGAGAAGACAGGATGATACACCGCAAGAGGAAGTTGATGAAGACATGCCCACAGTTCTTTTTGTAAATCTAGTTGATGAATAGTACAATAAAATTGCCTAATTCATGACATATAGGGAATACCCAGATCATCTCACTCACAAGGAGAAGTGTACCATCAAATTGAAAGCAAAAGACTTTGTCATAATGGCTTGTACAAGAAAGGAATTGATGGTGTATTTATTTAGTGTATGGATAAAGCCTAGCAAGACCAATTGTTAGAACAATTTCATGACAAGGCATGTGGCAGTCACTTATTATCAAGAGTTACTGCATAGAATATCCTTCGAGCTAGATATTACTAGCCTACTCTTTTTCAATACACTGCAAATTGGGTTTCTAAATGTTAAGTGTATCAACAATTTTTTGGATGTGTAAAACTACCAGCATTACCATTATATCCAAAAGTGATTAATGAACCATTTCAACAATGAGGCATTGATGTCATTGGTATGTTATATCCTCCTTCTAGTGATGGCCATCATTACATTCTAATGGAAACTGACTATTTTTCCAAGTGGGTAGAAGCTATCCCTATTAAGCATGCTACTTTTGAAGTAGTATGTAACTTTATCAAGGAAAATATAATTGTGAGATTTGATGTCCCATGCAAAATAATCATGGATAATGCTGCTAATCTATTTTTTGAAGAGATAGTTGACTTTTGCTACACATATGGTGTCTAGTTAGTACATTCCTCCAACTATTACCCTCAGGGCAATGGGCAAGCAAAATCTAGCAACAAGAACCTGATAATAATCATCTGCAAGCTAGTGGAAGAAAATCAAAGAACATGGCACAAGAAAATTTATTATGCACTCTAAGCCCATAGGATTACACCCAAGAAGGCCATAGGTATGTTCCCTTTTCAACTATTGTATGGGATGGATGTTGAAATACCTATTACTCTTGAATTTCATGCTTTGCGGTTATCTAAAGTTATTGAAGATGCTACCTACTAGGATGCACTTGATAAAAGGGTTATGTATTTGTCTGAGTTACAAGAGGTGTGTACTCAAGTAGCAGATAGGTTGGTCGAGCATCAAGCTAAGGTCAAGAATATGTTTGAAAAAAAGGCCAGAGACAAAAAAAATTAAGATTGGAGAATCGGTGTTCTTGTGGGACAAGAGAAATGAGCCAAATGACATGCATGTAAAATTTGATTCACTATGGAAAGGGCCTTTCATGATCAAGAAGACTAATGGAATGGATAGTTTTATCTGTGCTTACCAAGATGGAATTGAGTTACCTTTGCCTTATTGTTGTAGCTTATAATTTCACCCTTGTGAGAAAGTTCTTCAAGCTCTCTCACTTCTAGCTACAAGCATGGGGACAACCTTAGGTTGTGGGTATCCTGTAGTGAGGTTGAACCTCTTGGATTTTTAATGAGGCTAGTTCCTCAGGTGCTTCACTTCAGCTCTTGATTCCCACACTAAAATCTATTGTTGGCTAAGGAAAAGGGATAGGAAGATAACATGAATGGAAATTTAAGCTAAGGGAGTGGATGCACCAAAATAAATGATCCACTTAGTCTAGGGAATGACACTCATTCAACATAAGATGAATTTTTCTTACACAACCTCACAACCAGTTAATTTGTATAAGTATTTTGTAAACTAGGCTCACTGCACCATACATGAAGCAAAGAGGGATTTCAAAATCCACACCAAGCATCCATTAATATTAGAAAAAGCTCAAGTCTAGACCTACAACCAACTAAAAAACACCTAAAAATAGGCAAGAAAGGAAAATGAGCTTGGAAGGACACTTATTCAGAATGCCATTATGCACAAGCTTGCTTAACACAATTTTCAAATAAAGAGATAGTAAAAAATTAATCTTTATTGCTTCAAAAGGTCTATTACAAAGTGATTTTGGTAGAATAAATTGATCACCACTCTAGAGATAATTTATTAGCTCCAAGGCCTCTATTTATAACAAAAAAGGGGGAAGAGAAGATGGGAATGCATGAGAAACTAGGAATGAAAACCATAAATTCTTGCAACCACCACCATCGTCCTCCTTTAGTAGATTTTAAGAAGCCATGTCACAGGCTAGAACGTCACTTTTTGGCATGCATGCATTGACCTTTGTATTAAAGATGGCATGGTGACCTTCCCCTTTATGTGTCCTATTGAAAATGGATGCAGGTCTCCATGTATTGAAAAAAAGGGCTGAACCATGCCACTTTTACGATGGATGATCATTTATCAAGAGTGAGCCATATTGAAGGATGAGAACCTTTATAAATTCCTAGCTACCAGCGGCTTAGACTCCCCTTTGCACTGATTGGTCATTGGAAGTTGCCTTGGATCCTTGACCTACACCATGGATGCCTTTGTGCCACTTGGTAGCCTTTTATTTATTCGATCATGACTCATGTGCATTATTGATCCTTAGAAAATGCCATTAGACCAAGCTTATTAAGTCAAACAACATTGAAAACTTGATCTACTCTTTGTTGTGTATTTTGGGTTTTCAAAGCTATTAGACTTATAAAGCTTTTCAAGCTAAGTCATTGAAGAATCTTGATTTATTCTATGTATAGTAACTCAAGCTTTCTGATCTCTCCAACTTCAGACTCTGTCTGCGGGATCCTTTACTCTTTGAGATCTATTTGTCCCAGGCAAATCTCCCAAGGGAATTCCTTGAGACAATTTGTCCAAAGTAATTCCTTCAGACTTTTCAAAATGGACTTTCTCAAAGGGTAAGAGACCATTTAGGTTTCTTATATTTCCCTTCTAACTTTTGAAAATGATCCTCCCATCAAGAAAAGTGCCCTTCAGCCTTTGAAAATGATCCTCCCGAAGGGAAAGATACCCTTCAAGAATTTTGAAATGGTCCTTCTGAAGGGTAACATACCCTTTGAACTTTTGTTTTTTGTTCCTTTCCTTCGAAATTATTTTCCACAGGATTTTTTAAGGGCTCTCCTGAAGGGTAAGGGACCCTTCAAGCTTCTACAAATGGTCTTTTTTAAAGGGAAATATACCCCTAAAAAAATTTGAAATGGTCCTCTTGAAGCTCAAAAGAGCCTTCGACAAACTTGCAACTATCCACTTGGAGAAGGAAATGCCCTTTGAATTTGTCAATAACCCTTGGAGTATTCTTTAGAGAATACTTGTCCCTTGAAGAACTCAAGAAGCACTATTTTTCAAGACCAAATCGGGTTTGCCAAGCCCCTTTACTTATTTTGGGCTTCTAACTGCTCACAACTTATGAAGTAATTAAGTAGTGCTCCTTGGAGAACCCAAAATACACTGTCCATGAGTAATTCATAAACCCAAATTAATTCTACTTATAAAATATTTAGAAGTCAAGCACCACTGAAAACTTGATTTGCACTATGTCCTTAGAAACCTAAAGTTGTGTGACTTCAAAAGCTTGAAGAGTTCTTCTTTGGAGAACCCAAGGTTGTTTGAACTTACCACTTTTGCTTGAATGTCCACCTTCTCACACTTGGGAAAATTTTTGGTATGTGGGCCAAAATTGGCCAACACCTACAATGGGAAGCATTTGAAGCTTTTCAAGAATTAAGATGTAGGGTAAAACCTATGTGTACATAAATAATACTCTCAATGGTTTCTTTTTGTTTCATTTTTTTGTTTTGTATTTCCTTTTGCTTGACCCTGAACCCAATAGACAAGATACGAAACCAGAGATACTAGGATCTCATCTTCACTTCTTTCATTTTGATAGAAATAAATATGTCCACAGATGGAGCCAACTGGTTTCCCCAAGATTTCACCCAAAAATCTTGGACTACCACTTTTATAAAAATTTTGGTCTTTTTTAAGCTAAGGGTCATGTTGTCACTTCAATGTTTAGTTTTAGTTTTTTAAATTTTGCTTTCCACTTTTAATTGCACACATTGCTCAAAATTGTCTCCATGAAGTCATAAAGCTACTCAAAAAATGCCCACATGCTTAAAGTCACTCAATTTTTCATCTTAGACCCAATTAGGTTTTATAAAGCACTTTACTTGTTTTAAATGAGTAAAAAAAAAGTTTATTTGATATAAATTGAGTTAATGATTTAAAGTGAGAGATTAGAAAATATATAAAGCACTTTTCCATGTCATAGTTACCACATCAGTTTTATCTTCACCTCACTTTAAAGCATACATCCATGCAATAATTTTTCACAGATTGACTTATTGGAGAAATTATTGAGCAATCTCCCGCAATCTTTTCTTTGCTTTCAGATATGTGTTTTTCTTTATTTTAGATTTGTTTTGTGTGTTTTATCCTAAATCCATTTTCTTGAAATTCATACATTCTTCCAGCTAAAAACCCTAATCAATTTCTTTTTGCCTTGGTATGCATTGACAATTGTTTGAGCTTTTCTCTGCCTAGGATTTGGAATGATCATTTCACCAAACTACAGACCTAGTTTGTGGTTTTCAAAATCCATTTTATTTCCTCTAGGTAACCAGACAATCATTTTCCCAATGCCATTCAAAGGGACTGTAATATAAATAGGGTTTTTCCTAAAGCTCGACTCATTCTTTTCCAAAAGCAAGTCGATGCATTTAAAAAGTCCATGTTTTGGGTATGAGTGGATCAAAACTTTTGTAATTATTTGCTTCCTTCAAAAATAAGTAATGATTCCCTCCAAAGTCACCCAAGATTGCAACAACAAAATAAAGTTTTATTAATCCATTACTTGCTTTGTGTTATAAGTCGAGACCATTTGAAAATCCATATCCCACTCAAAAAAGACCAAATCAAAATTTCTTAGCCTCATTACTTGCTTTATTGAAACAAGTCGAGCCTACCCAAAAATCCACCATATAAAGGCTTAGTGTAATGTGGATTTCTTAGGAGTCATTACTCATTTTCATTAAGTAAGTAAGTGAGCTCAAAAATGTTAAGGTGTGGAGCCTAAAAGCTTCACCAAAGGAGCGTTTTGCAGCAGTTACAGGTTTACACAGTCACTGGCGTCGGTCAGGGCCAGTTCAGGAGACGTCGGTGTCGGCAGGGATTGGCCAATGTTGGTCACAGGCAAGCAGGCAGGAACCGGCATCGGTTACTTGTGCGTCCAGAGAGCTATTTTTGAGGACAGAACCGAGTGTTTGCATGATGAGATTAAGTCATAGTCTTAAGTTCGCGTCTCTATTATTAGTAAGACTATTTTTAGAGCCCTTATTTAAGAGGCATAACTGTTGGTTGTAAATGCATGCTCAAGTTTCCTAATTCTATATGTAGGATTAGATCTTCTTAGCTTATGGTAATGAATGTTGAAGAACAGTACAGAATTGTATATGTGAATCATTCCAGGTTGTTGGAGTTGATTGTACTTGAGAGAGAGAGAGAGCTCTTGAGGGAAAGAGATCTATAGAGAGATCTGTACATCTGAGAGAGGTGTGGAAGAAAGAAGTTTCTTCAATTGTATTCCTTCTGTAAAGAGTTTAATACAAATTTTCAGGGTGGTTTCTTGTATCTCTTGTTCTTTACTATTTATCATTCTAGTTACTTATCATTCTGATTTAATTCCACGTTTATTACTTTCATAAGTGTAATCAAATTGTTGGTTGATCCCCAACAAGTGGTATTAGAGCTTAGGTTCACTAACAGGTGGTTTAGATCTGTGTAGTGTGTATTGATTACAGGGTACTCATAAGGGTTTCTGCAGGGATTTCTGTTTGAGTGGGAGAAGCAATGGCAGAAGAAAGTAAACTGAGAATGGAGAAGTTTAATGGCAAAAATTATCAACATTAGAGAATGCAGATAGAGGATTATCTGTATCAGAAAGATCTATACTTACCGTTAGGTGGGATTACAAAAAAGCCCACAGACATGGATGATGAAGAATGGGAAGTTCTTGATAGAAAGGCTCTGGGGTCTATAAGACTGAGTCTGGCATGTACTGTGATATCTAATTTATCACAGGCAAAGACAACGGTAGAGTTGATGACTACTTTAGCAAATTTGTATGAAAAACCCTCATCTTCTAATAAGGTATATCTTATGAAGCAGTTATTTAATTTGCATATGCAGGAAGGTGGATCTATATCTAATCATCTGAATGATTTTCATGGAATTGTAAATCAATTAAGTTCAGTCAAAATAGTGTTTGATGATGAAATTAAAGCTCTTTTAATATTATGTTCTTTGCCTGAAAGCTGGCATAGCTTAGTAATGGCAGTTAGTAATACTACATCTGCTTCAAATATTTTAAAAGTAGAAGATGTTGTTAGTGTTATCTTGAATGAGAAAATTTGCAAGAAAAACACAGAGAAAACATCAGGAAATGCTTTAAGTTTTGAGAGCAGGGGAAGGCAAAAAGAGAAGAGCAAGAAAGGGAGATCAAGATCTAAGTCTAAGGTGAAAGGTAGATCCAAATCCAGAAATGGCAGGAAGCCACAATGCTGGAATTGTGGAAAGATGGGGCACATAAGCAGAGATTGTTGGTCAAAGTCTAAGGAGGACAATCAACACGAAGGAAAAGAAGAAGCAAATTACACAAGATGCTTTAATATTCTCTTTGCATAATAATATAGAATCTTGGGTGTTAGATTCTGGTGCATCTTCTCATGCTACCCCTAATAGAGAATATTTTAGTGACTATGTCCATGGAGATTTTGGAATAGTGTATTTAGGGGATGATGAGCCTTGTAAAATTATTGGCAAAGGTAAAGTGCAGCTAAAAATGCAGAATGGAAACACATAGGTGTTGAGAGATGTTATGCATGTTCCTAGCTTGAAGAGGAATTTGATTTTTGCAAGAAAGTTAGGGGATGAGGGTTGTACAGTAACTCTCACAGCTGAATCTTGGAAGGTGACCAAGGGTGCACTTGTAATGGCCAGAGATAAGAGAGTAGGTACTCTCTATTTATGTAATTGTGTTACTAACAATTCTCTTTCTGTATTATCTACTTCAGATGTGGATGCAAAATTGTGGCACTCAAGGCTTGGCCACATGAGTGAGAAGGAAATGTCAATTCTTAAGTTTAAAGGTAAGCTTTTAGATTTGAAAAGCATAGATCTGGATTTTTGTGAGCACTGTGTTTTTGGGAAACAGAAGAGAGTGAGTTTTTTCAAGACTGGGTCAACAAAAAAGAAGCATAAGTTGCAGCTTATTCACACAGACGTGTGGGGACCGACTCAGGTTGCTTCTATTGGAGGATCATAGTACTATGTTACGTTCATAGATGATGCTACAAGAAAGGTATGGGTCTATTGTATTAAAAAGAAATCTGATGTATCTGACACTTTTAAGATTTGGAAAGCTATGGTTGAGAATGAAATAGATAGAAGATTGAAGTGCCTGAGATCTGACAATGGTGGTGAGTTTTGTAGCTATAAGGTTAACTGGTATTGTTATATGCATGGAATCCATAGGCAAAGGATGATTCCAAAGACACCTCAGCAAAATGGTGTTGCTGAAAAGATGAACATAACAATTATGGAGCGTGCAAGGTGTATAAGATTGCATGTTGGTTTGCCCTTAGAGTTTTGGGCAGAAGTTATTGATATTGCAGTGTACTTGATTAACAGAGGACCCTCTACAGCTCTGGATGGTGGAATTCCAGAAGAGGCATGGACAGGTAAAAAGGTAGATCTCTCTTTTCTCAAAGTTTTTAGTTGTGAAGCTTTTATGCACGTTGATAAGGAAAATAGAAAGAAGTTGGATGTTAAGTCTATGAGGTGCACATTTATTGGCTATGGCTCTAATGATTTCGGATTCAGGTTTTAGAATCTAGGAACTAAAAAGATAATTAGGAGCCGTGATGTTGTTTTCAATGAAAAAGTGATGTATAGTGATCAGCTGAAGAAGCTAAATTAATCTAAGCAGAGCAATGGAGAATTGGACGAGGGGATGGTCCAAAATGAGCTCGCGAGAAAAATTAATCACAGAAAGGAAAACACAGAGACCGACATCGGCCAAGTAGAAATCGACGTTGGCAGAATAGAAATCGATGTCGGTCATACAGAGACTGACATCGGTAGGACAGGAATCGACGTCGGTCAGATAGAACTGACGTCGGCCAGTTACAGGTCTAAAAGTGACTGAGGTCGGTCACTGTCAGAGAATTTGGGTGGACAGTGTGTTGTGGATGAGTCTCAGATGCCCATCAGGAGGTCAGAAAGGGTAAGTAAACCTCCAATTTGATATTCTCCTTCATTATTCTATTTATTGCTAACTGATGGTGGAGAACCAGAGAGTTATAAAGAAGCAATACAGGTGGAGTCCAGGAATTAGTGGGAGCGTGGCATGGTTGAGGAGATGGAGTCCTTGAAAGAGAACCAAACATGAGATTTGGTTGAGTTGCCAGTAGGTAAGAGGACACTGAAGAACAGATGGACCTATAGGTTGAAAGAAGGTGAGAATAGACAGATGAGATATAAGGCCAGGTTGGTAGTGAAAGGATTTGCACAAAAGCCAGGTATTGATTTTGGTGAGATTTTTTCTCCTGTTGTTAAAATGACTTCTATACAGACTGTACTGTCTTTAGTTGCTATTGAGGATTTGCATCTTGAGCAGCTTGATGTTAAGACAACATTTCTTCATGGAGATTTGGATGAAAAAATATATATGGAACAGCCGGAAGGATTTGAGGTCAAAGGTAAGGAGAAGTTAGTGTGCAAATTGAAAAAAAGCTTGTATGGCCTCAAGCAAGCTCCTAGACAGTGGTATTTGAGATTTGACAGGTTTATGACTGAGCATGGCTACAATAGGTGTCAATCTGACCATTGTGTATATTTTAAGAGATTGGATAATGGTAGATATATTATTCTTTTGTTGTATGTAGATGATACGCTGGTTGCAGGATCACACATGCAGGATATCTCTGAGCTTAAGGTGAAATTAGCTCAAACATTTGCCATGAAGGATTTGGGAGAAGCAAAGAAAATCCTTGGCATGAGCATTAAGAGAGATAGAAAAAATCACAGGTTGATTTTGTCTCAAGAGGATTATGTGAACAAGGTGTTGAAACGATTCAACATGCAGGATGCAAAATCGGTAAGCACACCTTTGGCTGGACATTTTAAGTTGAGTAAAGAACAATGTCTTAATTCACATGATGAGGTAGATTACATGAGTAGAGTTCCATATTCTTCCACAGTAGGGAGTTTAATGTATGCAATGGTTTGTACTAGACCAGATATTGCCCAAGCAGTGGGAGTTGTAAGTAAGTATATGTCCAATCCAGGAAAGGAACATTGAAAAGCAGTTCAGTGGATCTTTAGATATCTGAAAGAAACTAGCAGTAGGTATTTGTGCTATGGAGGTTCAGATACTTCTTTACATGGTTATGTAGATTCAGATATGGTAGGTGATTTAGATGGCAGAAGGAGCACCACAAGATATGTTTTCATTGTTGGTGGAACGGTGGTTAGCTGGATATCAAAGTTGCAGAAGGTTGTTGCCTTGTCAACTACAAAATCAGAGTATATTGCAGTCACAGAGGCTAGAAAAGAGATGATATGGATGACACAGTTCATGGAAGAGCTTGGAAAGGAGCAAGAGAGTTGCAAATTATACAGTGATAGTCAGAGTGCAATTCATTTGGCTAAGAATTCAGCCTTTCATTCAAGAACAAAGCACATAAAGCTTAGGTACCACTTCATAAGACAGGTATTAGAGGATGGTGAGTTGAAACTGGAGAAGATCCATATAGATAAGAATCCTACTGATATGTTAACCAAGCCAGTTATAAAGGAGAAGTTGAATCTTCATTCAACTTCTGTTGGTCTTCATGATTGAGTTAAAGATGGAGGAGCTAGAAGATGTTGCTGCACAGGTACTGGTGCAGCTGTTTATCTCCAAGTGGAAGATTGTTAAGGTGTGGAGCCTAAAAGCTTCACCAAATGAGCATTTTGTAGTAGTTACAGGTTTACACATTCACCGACGTCGGTCAGGAGCGATCGACGTCGGTTAGGAGTAGTTCAGGAGACGTCGACGTCGATAGGGATCGACCGATGTCAGTCACATGCAAGCAGGTAGGAACCGGCATCGGTTACCTGTGCATCTAGAGAGCTATTTTGAGGACAAAACCGAGTGTTTACATGATGAGATTAAGTCATAGTCTTAAGTCTGCATCTCTATTATTAGTAAGACTGTTTTTAGAGCCCTTGTTTAAGAGGCATAACTATTGGTTGTAAATGCATGCTCAAGTTTCCTAATTCTATATGTAAGATTAGATCTTCTTAGCTTATGGTAATAAATGTTGAAGAACAGTACAGAATTGTATATGTGAATCATTTCAAGTTGTTGGAGTTGATTGTACTTGAGAGAGATAGCTCTTGAAGGAAAGAGATCTAGAGAGAGATTTGTACATCTGAGAGAGGTGTGGAAGAAAGAAGTTTCTTCAATTGTATTCCTTTTGTAAAGAGTTTAATATAAGTTTTTAGGGTGGTTTCTTGTATCTCTTGTTCTTTGCTATTTATCATTCTAGTTACTTATCATTTTGATTTAATTTCGCATTTATTGCTTTCATAAGTGTAATCAAATTGTTGGTTGATCCCCAACAAAAAAGTCTACCATACAAGGGAATAGTGTAAATTGGATTTTCTAGGAATCATTACTTGGTTTCACAAAGTAAGTTACCTACAAAAACCTGCTATATATTTGAGAGACCAAATCAGGTTTTTTGTAAAGCTTTGCTTAAATGGTTTAAATCACACTTCTAGGTTGTTCCCTCCTATAAATATGCATCACTTGCATGAGATTTCTCTTACTTATTTTTTAAGTAATTGAATGTTAAATATGTGAATAACTCATGTTCCTATTGTTGGGTGAATATTTTGTCATCAACTAACTGATGACAAAATGGGTATATCAACCACAGCACAGGGAGATTTACACCACAAAAAGTGTGGGTTTACCAGATCTGGATGAGGTAAATCTCTCCTCTCATCAAGGGGAGGTTCTCTATGAATATTTATACATATGTATATATAATTAAGCAAAAAATAATACTCATGATGGTATAACAGCATCCACCTCTCTTTTTTCAGAGGTGATGTACAAGGAATAAAAGAGAGAAATTATGGTCGTTAGCCAACAACATTCATCTTCTTTCAAGAATGGTATCCAGTGTAGAGCAGAAAATCACCTGAAATAACAAAGTTCACAAGGAAACTTGCATAAGCACAAAGTCTTCTGTAGCCTCCTTCACTGATTCAAAACAAGCGTAACCGTAGAGTGAAACGAAGCACAAAGTCTTCGACTGAAACTACAAAAGATAAAAGGATCACAAAGATAAAAGTAGCTCAAAGTCTCTCTTTTATCTTTTAGAAACACCCTCAGATAATATCAACACACCCACTTTTATTATTAAATCAAACAAATAAGAGATTATCAGGAAAGAGGACATAAGAATTGTTTCCTAAATAACACAGATAACTTCAACACAAAGTCTGAAATAAACCTGCTTCTCATTCATTTAAGAAAATATGATTTACAAATTGAGCACAAAGTCTCAAGAAGTGTCTCAATTTCAGCAGAGTTTTTGCTCTCAATTATCAGAGATGTATTTACAAAAGAGGTCTCCACTATATATAGGGAGAAACTTTCAAAATTATAAAATATTATAATATAAAAATATCTTAGTCAAAGATGACTCATCTTTGACTTTGAGATATTTTGCCAAAATTTTTACATGTAATTACACATTACAAAATTGCATGCACTTTTACATGAAAAAAGTGCATGAGAAGAAGAAGAGAGAAGGAATGCATGGGCAACAAAAATTTCCACACTTGCATATCGGAGAAGATCTCATGCATAGGCAGCAAAAATTGCCGCATGTGCACGTCAAAGAGTAGGCGAACGTGTAAGGGCAGCAAAAATTGCCACTCTTACACCTAGAGGAGAGGAAACGATGATGCAAGGGTGGCAAAAATTTCCTCTCTTGCATGAAGGATGCAAGGGCGGCAATTTATGCCGCTCTTGCATAGAAGATGTAAATAATTGTCACGTTCTGCCGAGTCGTGACGTATTCTGTTGCACTTTGTCTTTTTCAATCAAACACTTTTTTCAAGATTTTCTCTTCAGTTTGGCTTGGTTCTTCCATTGACTGAGGCTGCCTTTTGTCCCTTCTAGCTTTGTCTCTTCCTACTGCGATTTGAGCTATCAGGCTGCGTTCCCAGCTCTACTTGCTCTTTACGTTCTTTCTCTCAGTGGTCCTTCCCTTTGGCATTTTGGCTTCTGAATGCATTTGGGTCTGCGCTCAAGCCTTCAAAGAACAATCAATTATTTCATTGTCATAAATTTAATGTCTGTGGGCCCGTCACTTTCCTTGGCAATTTCTTTGGCTTTGTTGTTTGGTATTTTTCCAAATTGAACTTGTCCTTCCAGGCTTCTTTGGGTAACCCTTCGGATAATCCCTTAGGCTTTTCTTACGCTTCCTCTAGTGGAAATTTTGCTCGAGGAAAATTATTGGGGACAAAAAGGCGCGCGTCAAGAATCCAGGGCGCCTGTCATAACGTCATCCATGTAATAGGTGCAAAGGGATCGGGACGGCAAGGAAGAGAAGTGAGGACATCGACATCAGATCTGCCTTGCCCTGCGTGTACAAAATGTTTTATGATTCTGGAACTTAGGAACGACAAAGCATAGGAAACTTAGGAATGATGAAATGCAGACAAAAGGTAGAGATCACGAAAAATGCAGGAAACTTAGGAACAGTAGAGCAGGCATAAATTTTGACAGTCAAGCTGCCCCAAAAAGCACACAGTGGCAGCAGGAAGTATCACAGAGAAAAAACACTGAAACAAAGATACACTGAAACACTGACTTGGTAGGAAACCGATAGAGAAAAACCCTCCAACAAGTCACAGGCTCCACAGCGGATCATTTTTCCAACACCATTGGAGATATAGAACCATTCTTCAGGTACGTGGTCTGGCATGTAATGTCGACAAAAATTACCGCTCAAACATTTCCTATTTGATGTAGTAGCAGTTAAAACTTTTGTTGGGACATCAAAAATGGGACTTGCATTGTAATCCCCCGCTCCATGCTCTGTCGGCACTTTTTGCCACTCCTGCACACTACAGATGCAAAGGTGGTGATTTCTACTGCTCTTACACACTTTCGGCTTTCTTGAAAACGACCCTTTCGAAGGGTGCTTTGTCGATTAAGTGCCCTTGACTTATCCTTTGGGAAGCTTCCTTTTGCATTGAACTGAACATTTGAACTTGCCTTTGAACCATGTCTTTGAACCAAAAATTTGAACCTAAAGATGCTAAAACAAAGGGAATGAACCACCCGAGTGAAATAAAGTGTTGAATCGCTTGGTTAAATCGAGCCATTGAACCGTGAACCCGTTGAACCTTCTGCTGGTGTTTGCCGATGGAGATTTCTATTTGAACCAAGGCACTGAAATAGTCCCAAAAAATGACTAAGTGTTGAAAAATTGATTCTTTTGACTAAAACCATCTGCAGAAGCCTTTGACCCTGAATGCTCAGAATAATTTTTTGAAAGGGGAAGAGAGGATTTTGATCTGTAATTTGTCCCAAAAATGAGTGGCATTTTTTGGGGACAATAGCTGGCTCCAATTGGGGAACTTCCTTCTATTGAAAAAATTGATTGAAGGGAGTAGAATCCATAATCTCCAGTGCCTTAAAGTGTGCCATTGGGCCACAGAGTCATGCTACCCAAAAAGAAAGGCTCCAAAAATGAAAACGAAACGAACAAAACAAAGCTAAAGACTATACAAATATACATATGTACAGGGGGACTCATCCGATACTTCAAGAATTGAAGTACTTCAGACGCTGCTCTCTAAGAGGTAGTGACAATGGCTTTCTATCCTGATAAACTAACAAGAGGCCATTTTCTCCCTTGAATTTATGATGTGTGAATGGAACTCTCCACCAGGAAACCAATTTTTTGTACCTTCCCTTTTGTTTTCTCCTCTTGCCCCATAGCAAGACTTGTATTTTGATTCGAAAACCATTAATCTTTATTTTCTTGGCGAAGAGTTATTTTCCCTGATCATGATGCACAGTAGCATGGTCAGCTACCATAATTGGTTGCTCTTCTGGTTCCATCCAACACCTGATTTGATTGTCCTCATTTGACACCCACCACTGATTGGCACTATCAAGCCCACTTGTCGTTGTTTCATCTGAACCAATTTTTGGGTTGGCATTCTCAAGGGCTTTAACAGGGTTTTTATGAACCTATTCTGTGGTTAAAAAATAATTACCCCTGCCTGAGGACTCAAACAAAATTTGAGCTACAGGGGCTAACATTTGGGTGACCACGTACTTTGCCTCTCCCTCAGGAAGCAACCTCTACATCACACCTTTCACAGGGATTCTTGCCTAGGACAAGTCCATGCTCAATTCTCCTCCAACATCCTTGCAAAAGTTCCATCCAAACAGAATGCCATATGAGGCTGGGACGTCAGCTACCAGAACTGTCATCTTGATCCTCTTTTTTGGAAAAGTTGCGAAAGTAAATTGGGCATCTTTTATCTGACCAAGGAGTGGAACTTGCTTGTTTTCCATAGAAAAACACCTCCCAAAAGTTTTAGTCAATGTGAGACCAAGAGATTCTGCCACTTTAGCAGGCATGATGTTGTCAGATGCACTAGAATCGATGATGCAATTGCTCAGCTTGCAACCATTTATTAAAAAGGAAACATAGAAAGGATCTACTTTCCCAGGAGCAACTGGAGGAGAAAAGACAAGGTTATTTCGAGTGGATACATTCTTTGGGGGATCATGAGTTACCCTCAAAATTTCTTGTCTTGTAGGGACGATTGTACCTTTCACACATTCCACCAACCTGTCCAACTGTTCAGGATGGGCTTATAGAAATTTAAATTCAAACGTTTGAATTTTAGTCTTTTTGACATGCTCAATTATGTCAAATGTCTGAATCAAACTAGGCACAGAAGATGGGAGTTCACTCTTTTGGTTTTTGGGATGGGGAGGGCTAGTTTGTGAAATTGAAGTAGAGGGTGCAGAGATGCTTGGGGTACGTACCTTTTCAATAGTCATTGGGTCTTTTGGTTGGAAGGGCACAGTGGGTCCCTGCTTGGCAATTGAAACTATTGGTTGAGGTTGCTCCTCTATCTTCTCTTTATCAGCTTGTCAAGCTGAATGATTCTGAGACCGAGTGAATACGGCATATGATCCCTCAGCTGTATTCCCCTCACTTATGGGTTCATCTTGATAATTTAGGTAACCAATGATGGAGTCGCCAACTAATTCTTCTTCCTACTCTTCAAAGGGATTAGCATCATATTGTTAGTCCAACTCAAGTTGGAAAGGGGAAGCATGTTTCATTTCCAAATATCCAACTACTGAGTTGGTTGGAGGTGCTTCAAGGGTGAGGTTCCTCTATGGGGGAGGAAGACGATTTGGCTACCCTTGATTCCTAGTAGCATTACTCTGGTACACCAGATTGGGGAATGTCCTCCTTGGGGCATCTTGGTATACAGGAGAGGATGACATTTTTTGTGCCATTTGTCTCTTCAAAACTATCAGTTCATTTGTCAATTTTTACACCATAGGATCTGTAGTGCCTGTAGAAGAGCTTTCAGCAGATGAAGAGAATCTATTTTTACTAGGGTCTTTTCTAATCTTACCTACCAGAATAAGATCATCTTCAATCTCAGTACCCAAATTTTGAGCCAATGCTAGATCTATAGGGCCATCTTGCCTCAACAAGAAACTCACTTTAGGAGTTGCAAGTTGATAAAAAAAGCACTTAAGATTCTCTAGCGTGGGCTGAGTGACAGTTGGAATCCGGTTCCTTAATTTGTTGAATTTGGCTATGAAATCCCTCATGGGTTCTTGGGATTATTTTTTCATCTGTGTTAGCTAAGCTAACAAGGTGTGTGCATCTTCAGCAGGTTTAAATTTGGCTTCAAATTTAGCTTTGAGCGTGTCCCAGTCAGTCACTGACCTGACCTGCAGGTTGTAGAACTAGTCTGTAGCAGCACCTTACAAAGTTTCTTCAAATAGCTTGACTATTATATCTTCAAATTTCACACCGATTACGCTGCATGCTATAGAGAAGGCAATAATGTGTTCATTAGGGTGAACTTTTCCATCACCAAAGAATTTGGGGAAGTTTTTCCTTGAGCTGCGTGGAAGCTCATGTAGAGGTGGGTAAGGTTGAGTAGTCCAAATGAGTTACCCCAGGGGCCCCGAGCTGCCATGATTGGATTATGGAAAGTGGGGATAACAAATCTTGGTGGGGTGCTTATAGGTAGGGCACTATTAACAAAAGGAAAAGAAGCTCTACCTTGTGTTGGTGACCCGATCAGGTTAGGAGGAAGACTCCTAGATCGTTGGAGGAAAGGCGGTGGAGGAAACAGATCAAAATTGCTCTGTTGCGCCAACTCAAACATAGGGTCAAAGACACCCTTAGATCTCTGGGTTTTTGTGTAGCATGGAGTTTCCAGATTTCAAAATAAAAATGAAAAAAAGTAGAATCTAATTCAATTTAAAGTTTGGGACTTCAAGCTGCGCGCTCTTCCCCAACGGCTCTGGTTTTGTAGACCAGATAATATAACAGAGATGGAGGAAGATGGTAAGGCTATAATGATAATGAGTAAGACATGGAATGGAGTTTCTAGAATATGTAATGGATAAGGGTTATAATGATTACAGGTAAAACACAGGTGATGTTTCAATCTAAAACTTGAGGTTCCAAATTGCATAAAATTATTGTGTCCTCAGCGGAGTCGCCAAAAAACTGTTGTGTGAATATTTTGTCGTCAACTAACTGATGACAAAATAGGTATATCAACCACAACACAGGGAGATTTACACCATGAAAAGTGTGGGTTTATCAGATCTAGATAAGGTGAATCTCTCCTCTCATCAAGGGGAGGTTCCCTATGAATATTTATACGCTATATGTATATATAATTTAGCAGAAAATAATACTCGAGATGGTATAACAGCATCCACCTCTCTTTTTTTAGAGGTGATGTACAAGGAACAAGAGAGATAAATTTTGGTCATTGGTCAACAACATTCTTCTTCTTTCAGGAATGGTATCCAGCGTAGAGCAGAAAATCACCTGAAGTAACAAAGTCCACAAGGAAACTTGCGTAAGCACAAAGTCTTCTGTATCCTCCTTCACTGATTCAAAATAAGTGTAACCGTAGAGTGAAATGTAGCACAAAGTCTTCGCCTGAAACTAAAAAAGATAAAAAGATCACAAAGATAAAAGTAGCTCAAAGTCTCTCTTCTATCTTTTAGAAATGCCCTCAGATAATATCAACACACCCACTTTGCTTATTAAATCAAACAAATAAGAGATTATCAAGAAAGATGACATAAGAACTATTTCCTAAATAACACATATAACTTCAACACAAAGTCTGAAATAAACTTGCTTCTCATTCATTTAACAAAATATGATTTACAAATTGAGCACAAAGTCTCAAGAAGTGTCTCAATTTCAGCAGAGTTTTTGCTCTCAATTATCAGAGATGTATTTACAAAAGAGGTCTCCATTATATATAGGGAGAAACTTTCAAAATTATAAAATATTATAATATAAAAATATCTTAGTCAAAGATGACTCATCTTTGACTTTGAGATATTTTGCCAGATTTTTTACATGTAATTACACATTACAAAATTGCATGCACTTTTACATGACAAAAGTGCATGAGAAGAAGAAGAGAGAAGGAATGCATGGGTGGCAAAAATTGCCGCCCTTGCATATCAGAGAAGATCTCGTGCATAGGCAGCAAAAATTGCCGCTTGTGCACGTCAAAGAGTAGGTGGACGTGTAAGGGCGGAAAAAATTGCCACTCTTGCACTTGGAGGAGAGGAAACGGTGATGCAAGGGCAGTAAAAATTGTCGCTCTTGCATGAAGGATGCAAGGGCGACAATTTCTGCCGCTCTTGCATAAAAGATGTAAACAATTGTCACGTTCTACCGAGTCATGTCGTATTCCACTACACTATCTTTTTCAATCAGGCACTTTTTGCAGGTTTTTCTCTTCAGTCAGGCTTGGTTCTTCCATTGACTGAGGCCACCTTTTGTCCTTTCCAGCTTTGTCTCTTCCTGCTACGATTTGAGCTATCGGGCTGCATTCCCAACTCTACTTGCTCTTTACGTTCCTTCTCTCAGCTATCCTTCCCTTTGGTGTTTTGGATTTTGAATGCATTTGGGTCTGTGCTCAAGCCTTCAAAGAACAATCAGCTATTTCATTGCCGTGAATTTAACGTCTGCGGCCCTGTCACTTTCCTTGGCAATTCCTTCGGCTTTGCTGTTTGGTATTTTTCCAAATTGAACTTGTCCTTCTGAGCTTCTTTTGGTAACCCTTCGGATATTCCCTCAGGCTTTTATTATGCTTCCTCCAGTGGACATTTTCCCTAGGGAAAGTTCCCAAGGACAAAAAGGCACGCATCAAGAATCCAGGCGCCTGTCATAACGTCATCCATGTAATAGGTGCAAAGGGACCGAGACGGCAAGGAAGAGAAGTGAGGACATCGACATTAGATCTGCCTTGCCCTATGTGTACAAAATGTTTTATGATTTTAGAACTTAGGAATGACAAAGCACAGGAAACTTAGGAATGGAAAAATGCAGACAGAAGGCAGAGATCACGGAGAACGTAGGAAACTTAGGAACGACAGAGCAGGAATAAATTTTGACAGTCAAGGCACCCCAAAAAGCACGTAGTGGCAGTAGGAAGTATCACAGAGAAAAAACATGAAAACAAAGATACATTGAAACATCAACTTGGTATGAAACCGATAGAGAAAAACCCCCTAGCAAGTCACGGGCTCCACAGCGGATCATTTTTCCAACACCATTGGAGATATAGAACCGTTCTTCAGGTACGTGGTCTGGCATGTAATGTCTATGAAAGTTACCACTCAGACATTTCCTATTTGATGCAGTAGCAGTTAAAACTTTTGTTGGGACATCAAAAATGGGACTTGCATTGTAATCCCTCACTCCATGCTCTGTCGGCACTTTCTGCCGCTCCTGCACACTATAGATGCAAAGGCGGTGATTTCTGCCACTCTTACACACTTTCGGCTTTCTTGAAAATGACCCTTCCGAAGGGTGCTTTGATCAATTAAGTGCCCTTGACTTGCCCTTCGGGAAGCTTCCTTTTGCATTGAATGGAACATTTGAACTTGCCTTTGAACCATGTCTTTGAACCTAAAGACGCTAAAACAAAGGGAATGAACCACCCGAGTGAAATAAAGCATTGAACCACTTGGTTGAATCGAGCCATTGAACTGTGAACCCATTGAACCTGCTGCTGGTGTTTGCCGATGGAGATTTCTGTTTGAACCAAGGCATTGAAATAGTCCCAAAAAATGACTAAGTGTTGAAAAACTGATTCTTTTGACTGAAACCATCTACAAAAGCCTTTGATCCTAAATGCTCAGAACGATTTTTTGAAAGGGGAAGAGAGGATTTTGATATGTAGGTTGTACCAAAAATGAGTGGCATTTTTTGGGGACAACACCTATCCCATGTGAAAATAGGAATTGGCATCTCAATTACTATAAGTATTCAGATCTATTAATAGCAAATGTTCAAGATAGGAAAAGGGGTAGTAGCAATAGTAGCAGCATCAAAAAGAATATCTGGAGCAACTGTGAATCAAGAAGACCTGAATGTTGCAGTGGAAGAAATTAATGAAACAAAAAGAAAGGGAAAGTCTAAAGACAAGCCAAGATTTGAATCTCAGTCAAATAAAATGATAAATTAATATAAGGGGTATCTGATTGGGTCCTACATTGATCTAAGTTGTCTAAAATTAATGATACTAATATGGGACATGTATCTGTGTCAGAATTGATTGAAAGATCTAAGGCAATGATTAAGATACCACTAATGAAAACTTTAACCTATAGTGGGATTATTCTTACAGTAGCCTTTCCAAATACTACTCACTTGCCTGAGTTTGTGTTGGAATGTGCCAAATTTTATGATTCTCTCACTAGAACAATAAAAGATACATAAGGGAATGTGGTGCTGAGATTAGACACCCAATTTTTCAACTACTACCTCAAGATTCCAACAAGTACAAAAGTATTAGATGTAAGCATGAAAAATGCAGTTGTTCAATGGGAAAAAAATACAGCGAAATGTATCAGAATCATAGATTTGAGTTATTTGAAGAAACCAAGGTGTACATCTAGGTTTCCCAAGTTTATAGTAAGGTTAGATTTGGTCAGAGAAGCTAATGACATAACACAATTATTATGTAAGATTAATGGAGAAAAGAATGCCATATGTTTCCTTCATTGGATGTATTATTTTATCAAAATAATTGATGTTAATAAATCTAGTGCATTAATTAATTGGGTTGAAATGATAAGAAATAACATTGATCTCCAGCTCAGAAAAGTGAGGCAAACCTTAGAGTTCAAAATGACTTCATACCTAGTGTATGTTGCAGTTTCTCAGGGAATATTCAATAAATTGTATAGTAAAGGATTTTTGGAAACTGATCCCATCTATGAATATTATCCACAACTAGTAATGTTTTAATATTTCAAAAAATATAGATGGGTAAATGATGGGTTCTTTTTTGAAGTTATTTGTAGACTCAACCCTGATCTAAAAGCAAAACAAGTGACAAATAACTCATGGGAAGCAGTCCACCAATATGGGTGCCTTTTTATTCAATTTATTGATTTCACATATCAAAGAGTTTATGGTTTCATAAGAGAACCAATAAAGCTTTCAAGATATCCAAGTGATAAATGGATATTGATGGAATTATGCAAGCAAATTATATAACTTCATGATTTATAGTCCTAGGCTCACATAACAACCACTAGTTTTCCTATTACAATTGGTAACTATAATTGTGCTAGCATACATAAGGCCAAAGATATCTAGATGGAAATATTTCATAACTACAATCAGGAATTAATTGAAGCCATAATCAATTTTGATTTTAGAAAACTAGCTTAAAAAATTTCTCTGGAACACATGCACTTACTAACACGTGAGGATTTTTGGATAGATTGCAGAGATGAGTTTGAAATAAGAAAAAGAGACTACAGTAGGTTGATATCGAGGCAAATCATAGAGTATGGATTGGCAAAGATCCATGAGGATCTTCTTAATGATGAATATGTTATACATGAATCCTATAACCAAATGGGAGGTAATAAGGCTCCACTTCCTTCAGTTAATATTAGAATAAACAATGTAAGAACAATTAAAGAAAGGACTTCAAAGGTTTTGGCATACACTTCAAATTAGATTATAAATAAAGGTTACTGTTAGCCAATTTATGCACCCTCAAAAATTAGCCAAGTATAATCTTTTTAGCCATATGTCCCCTTCCCAAGGGATTCTTCCTCAAAGTCTCTCTCATTTCAAGTTTTTGTCTAGCCTTTGTAGAAGCCTTCCTTGTCTCTCCCCAGCCTTTGAATTCATTCAAATTTTTGTCTCAGATAAAAAGTCTAAAAGAATCATTCCTCGAGTCTTTCCTGAAGCAACTCTTTGAAGCTTTTCTTCCTCCTTCCTTTTTTCAAAGTGTCCTTCAAACAAGTTTTGAAGGGACACTTCTCTTCTTCCAAGTACCCTTCAGACTTATCTGAAGTGACACTTCATCTCCAAAGTGCCCTTTAAAAAAGTTTTGAAGGGTCACTTTCCTTCATTTTTGCCCTTCAAAATTATTTTGAAGGCTTCTTTCTCTTTCCAAAGTGCCCTTCCAAAATTTTTGAAGGGCCTTCTCTCTCCTCCAAGTTCCCTTCAAACTTTTTTGAAGGGACACTTTTCTTTAAAGTGCCCTTTTAAAAAGTTTTGAAGGGACACTTCGAGCCAAGTACCCTTCAAAAAATCTAAAGGGCCACTTTCTCTCTCCAAGTGCCCTTCAAAAAAAATTTGAAGGTCACTTTCTTTAGCCAAGTGCCCTTCAAAAAAATATGAAGGGTCACTTTCTAAAAGCCAAGACAAGCAAAAAGATCGAAGACTTGGATTATGAAAAACCCAAAGTGAGGAGCCTCAGAAAGCCCAAAGACTTAAAGCAAAGATAAGTGCAAATCAGGTTTCCATCAGTGCTTATCTTCTAGGGTTTTTATGAGTAGAATTAATTCAAGTTTATGAACCCAAATTACTCATGGATAGTGCAAAATGGGTTCTCCAAAGGTGAAGACTCAAACTTTATAAGTCATGAGAAATGGAAACCCTAAATCAAGTTGAAGCAATCAAAGAACCTAAATGGGTCTATAAGTACAAATCGAGTATTTAGGGTTGCTTAGCTTAACACACTTAGTTCAATGAGTTGGTACCATCATCATGTTCAGACAAATGAGAAGTTGCCACATGGCATAAGTTGGAGCAGAGTCGATGATTTAGAGATAGATGGAGGAAGATCCATAGGCATTCATGCCCAGCAGATTAATGACTCAAAATCACCAATCTGAGTCATTCCTTGAGGACCAATAAAAAAGGAAAGATAAATCCAAATAGAATATAAACAACTTCTCTCCACACCATTGTGCATCATGACAAGCCAAGAAGAAGTAGTTGGGCACTAAAACAAATCTCCAACAGGTGGCTCCATTGGTAGCAACCATTTTGGCACCATCTCCACATATCTCTATTCTATTAAGTAGTCATTGAAAAGCATCTCCAAGAGGGCAAGCCAAGGGCATTTAGAAGGGTGACATGGATCAATTAGAATGCCCTAATGAGCATCATCAATAAATTTAGTTACAATTAAAGATGGAGACTTTTAATAGAAATGATTCCTCTTGTTGGTGCCAAAGACCTCTTCTCTCTCTTCTCTTTGATATAAATAAAACCCTTGGGATAGTGTAAAAGCCATCCACAAAAGTATGGCAAAGCCATAATAAATTATTTTATCATTTCCTACCTTTAAGCAATCAAGCATAGGTCTATTAATTTCAATTTCTAAATAATTGCCTGAGTGTGTAAGAGACACAGAGTGACAAAAAGTGATGGTTTCATCCTTGTGTCCTTTGTCCTTCATGTTTTGAGTAGGATTTTTAGTCTAACAGGTCATGTAGAGTGTGTCCAAATGTATGAGATTTTGCATGTGTATAACCTTTTCTAAACTATAAAGGTTGTCTTTCAGTCTCTTTACCTTGTGTGATTTCATATGTCTCACCTCCACATTGAAACATTTATGTTATAACTTTTCATATCTTAATAATAAGCTTGAATTTTACTATATCTTGCAATCGTGTATGACATTCACATGAAGGACAATTTTGGTACGTCACCATTTTTAGATCAAATTTCCCTTATGCATTTCTAACCCTTTTCCCTTCATCAAGCTAGTTTAAATAGTGGTCATTTTGCAAACACACATACAAGGAGCCCTTCAAACCTAGAGGTTCATTTCCACCTATAGGCACACCCACATGCCTAGAAATGTCCCAACGTTGCCCAAATATAGAGGATACCTAAACACCCTCTTCTAGGGTGCAAGATTTGAAGACAATAGTTACTGCTTGGAGGAATCAATAATGGGTAGAATGATCCAAGATGGTCATAAAAGAAATAAAGACCAAGGTGAAAGTATAAAAAAACCAAGGGACCATTCTAAAATAAGTCCAAGACATTGAAAGATAAAAAATGATCATCGGCTACACAGGAATTTGCCCCTAAGGGTACTACTGATAATTTCTCTATTTTCTCAACTAAGGGTATTTTTTCATCCTCAGACACCACCACAACACATGTTGTAACTGGTCCAATTCACATAGAAATACCACCTCTAAAACTTCCTTCCTTCACTTTTCCACCAACTAATAATCCACCATCACAAACTCCTTCTTGCTCACCACCAAATAATGATCAACCTAGCAATCATCAAGATAAAGATCCTAAGGCTAAATCTTTATCTAACAAAGGGTTATAGGAGAAAGGAGAAACTGATATAATAATTATAGAAGATGCTATAATAAAAGAAGGAAAAATTAGAGTTGAAATTGAATAAGTTCATAGAGAAGCCAATGAAGAGATTCAAGTGCAGAAAGGAGCAAATATGGAGAAAAGAGTTGAAGGGAGCAATGGTGATAAGACTATAGAGAGACTTGAAGTAAAAATCCTGTTGATGAATCAAAAAATGGAACAACTTCAAGAGTTCATGCTTAAAGATAATTCAGTAGAAAGAATTCATGAGGCAGCACTGCAAGTTGACACTATAATGACAATTTAAGCAATGATGGTGCACATTGATGCTCCAAATATTTTAAACCAATATTTCTCATCTTGGCTAGCAGCACAAACAATTCTAAGTTCCAAAGAAGTGATTAATCTAGAAGATTTGGATCTATAGTTGCTTAAAATCTTAGATAAAAAAGGAAAGAGATCAAAAGATGCTAAAACAACTTCAAATTTTGTGATTGAATCATCTAGGTAGAAGTTTGTCGAAGTATCTACCCCAGTAGTAGGTAAGTAGAAAGGAGAATTAACGGTGGAGGATATAACTTTGAAAAAGTTTGCTCTGGGAGAAGTCACAGCTAAAGTATTGAAGGAAGATTCTTAGACCCTAATGAATGCACTCTTCCAAAAATTAGAAAAGGGGAAAGCAGATAAAACAAGATTAAATGAACAAATCTCAAAATTGTGTGAAATAATTGCAAAGGTTGCCAAACCTTCTACTCAACTAGTCTTATTAGAAGAGAAAGTAAACCCACTAGTCATCATAGAGTTTGAAGAAGTGGGAGATAAAGCTAAAGTTGTGGATGAATCGATAAATCAAATCATCAAGGAGGCTAATGAAGGATATTTAGACATTCCTAATAGCCTGAAAGAGCTCCAAGGTAAAATAACTCAATTGAGAGATCTAATGTTGGAGATAGATAATGAATGTGGAGTTGTTGAGCTACATATAAAAACACTCAAAGAAATATATTCATTATCAGAAAAAGTGCTGATTAAAGAGCAACTTGTGTCAGAGAACTCAAGAAAGGAAAATAATAGGAGTTAATCATCTCTTTTCAATCAAATCTTCTCCAATAAATGATGAGAGAAATGAAGAAACTAGAAGAGGAAGCAGAGAAAGTTATTGATCACTTGGATGATTGTGTTTACTCTATTACAAGCTATCCTATTGATCAATTATCATCTAGCCCTCTAGAATAGCATCCTCAGCTCCTTCATCAAAAATTTGATAAATCTATTTATCCTTTCATGTACATATCACTAGAGAAGTTAGCCAAACTTCATTCTGAAGTTAACAATCTTGGACCTAGTTGGATGAAAGTGAAAGATTCAACAATCACCTAATGAAATAACTTCTCAGCATAAAAATAGAGATGAAGGCTATTATAAAATTAGATGTAAAATTAGTACAATACACGTTTAATAAGTACATCCAATACAAGAATAGGAACAACACTGAGATTGAAGTCTTGCAGCTGGATTAGCTTCTCCTTCTTTCTTCTTCCTATTTTCTATTTTCTTTTTATTATTCTCACTTTATTTGAGGAATCAATTTGAGTTGTAAAAACTTAGGTAATTGGGTTAAAAACCATTACTTCAAGTTGTTTAAAAAAATTAATTACTTGAGTAAAAGTGGTGGACATGCAAAGTAGTTGATTTAGTCTTGAGTTAAAATCATGTGTGTTGTGCAATGAGAAAATTTAGGAAAGAGATTCTCAACTGCTTTTAGTTTTATAATTAATTTTTCCTATTTTTACTAGCTCTCTTGGTGCTATAAATAGAGGTAAAAGCCTACGGGCTAAGGATCAAAACATTTTGACTAAGGATTTTCTTACTTGAGCATTTTTAAGATTCAAACTTTGTGTTGAAACTCTTGATGTGGTTTTTGTGAAATAGCTTGGATTGAATAAAGGAAGGTGGATTTATGGTGAATTTTACATCTACAAAATTTTGTTGAGTATTTCTATTTAAGATTCTAGATAAACTTTGTGTTATTCTAGATCTGAGTTAGAATTCATTTCTTTCCTTTCTTGCTAAAGTTGTGATTATTGTTGACCATTTTTTGCTCAACAGGCCAAAAAATCGGTCCCCTTCTTTCCCTGCTATTCTGAGCCAATTCATTTTGATTTTTCATGAGTCTTTAAAATTTCTATGGACTCTGCAAGTTTTTCTACGTACTCTATAGGTCCATTTCTACGGACTCTGCAGGTCCATTTCTATGGACTCTGCATGTCATTCCTTCGGCAGATGAAGAACCAGTTCAAAGAGTGCAAGGTTTTACAAAGCTTCTTCAGACTCTTGTCCGAAGAAATTTATAAGGAAAGAGAGCTAAAATGGTTCAAGACACTTTTCCTTAAGGTTGGAAAAGTGGTTCAACGACATGATCTTTCCATGAGTTAGCATCTTTGAACCGTTGGACCCTTGAACCGGTTCAATGCTTCGGTTCAATGCTTTGGTTCATCACTTTGGTTCAATCAAAGGGTTCATCGACTTGGTTCAATTTAGTTGGTTCAATGCTTTGTTTCAATTAGATGGTTCAATTACTTGGTTCACTCAGTCGGTTCAACGACTTGGTTTAGTCGGCTTGGTTCAAAGCTTGGTTCAACGTTCGGTTCAACGGTTGGTTTAAAGAAGCAGTTCAAGCAAAAATTTCAAGAGAATCTCCTGAAGGACAAGTGCCCTTGTGGAGGGAAGTTATGGACTAAAGATCCCTTGCAGAGGGTAGAGAACACTTTCAAGGAGGCCATAGAGAAAGTCGCAAAGGTAAGTTCTTTCAGAATTTTATTTAAGGCATAAGGAGGTACCCTTCGGAAGGGTGATTTCCAATTTTTCTGAAGGGCACTTTTCAAAGGCAGTCGAAAGGCAAAGGCATAATTCCTTCAGACTTTTTTTCTGAAGGAATTTGGAAGGGATGTGAGCAAGAAAGCTGAAGAAAAGACTAAGGCAAGAAATGATTTTTTTTGGACTTTTTGTCCGAAGGAATTCCTTCAGATAAAAAGTCTAAAGAAATTCAGGGAAGCTGTGGGAGAAAAGCCTAAAAGAATTTCCAAAGGAAAGCAAAGTGGCCAGGAAGAAAACCCGAAGGAATTTCAAAGTGACAAGGCAATTCTTGCAGACTTTTTGTTCGCAGGAAAATTGTCCTCGGGAAGAAAGTCCAAGGGAAAAAGGTCTGCGGGAAAAAGCCCAAAGGAGAAACCCACCGAGGAGATAGAAGACCGCACGAAGGGTATGTGCCCTTGCGAGGGGCTCTTTTCGAATGAAGGGGACTTCTCCATAAGCCGAAGGGTCACTTTCCCTTTGAAAGGATTCAAAACGAGAAGTCTAATGTCACAAAAAAGGTCGAAGAAAGAAAGCCGAAGAAAGTCCAAGGGGTGACAGGCTCGAAGACGTCAAAATCAAGCACGATGAACTAGCCATTGGAAATTCAAATTAAGTGATGGGTGCGCAAACATCAATTTCAAGGCTCGTGAAATAGCTATTGATTTTGAAAATCTTAAATGAGAGCCCAAGGAACTCAGCGACCCACCAAAAGATAGCCCCGAGGGCCGAAGGAGCCAGAAAGCGACAAGGATAGAAAGTGACAAAGCCAAAAAGAGACAAAACAAGGAAGAAACAAAGTGTAAAAGTGGACAAATAGTCTAGGTGGCAAGGAGGAGGTGTCAACTCAGGGATTTATTCTTGCAGTTGGAATAGTGCTTGCCAAGTGGTCATCAAACGGTGTAAACAATAAGTGGCACAACCTATTTTATTCATTTTGCATTGATGAGTAGACAAGACACGTAAATGCCTTGAAGGGAGAAGTCTGTTTGCAAAAAAGAGGCACGGCCCATGTTTTCACATTTAACGTTGGAACGCCAAATTCAAAGCAGGAGCTGACAATCAAATGACTTCCTCTTCCTAAGGCTCAGAATGCACATGGGTCAGCTTGTCAAGAGTGCCAGAGTCTTTTCAAAAGAAGTGCCAAGTTCTCTTCTCTTTTAATATATTGTAAAAATTCTCATTTTGAGAAGGATCCATTCTCTTAGCCCGTAAGGCAAAGATCTGCCCAAAAATCTCTCGAGCTTGTAAGGCAGAACTCTGCCAGATTTTTACCTTGAATCAAGACCTGGCATTTTTTACCTTCATTTAGAATTGCACTCACGCATATGTATATGTTTTATTTTTGTGTTAAGTCATTTCCTTTTATGCTTCTCATAGATCGATTCCAGCATGTCTAGTGCATTATGCATTATGAAGTTTCTTTTCTACAGGTCTGCCAGAAGTGTCTATAGCAGAAATATATGCGCATGTGAACAGGCTGCCAAAGTGTGTCTCAGAACACCTTTGATAGTTCTTCCTCCCTATATCTCTATGGACCCCTGACTCACTGATACAGGAGAGTTTCCCACATCAGATGAAGTGTATAGGTGCTTCTTGGTGAAAAGTGTATGATCAGGCTGAGTGGGTCAACTTTTTGGTGTATCACCTTTTATTTTTAAGGCTTAGGTTTTGTTTTTAGCATCCTTCTCCCTTTTCATCCCCCCCATTTTTTTCATTTATTTGTTAGTAGTAGGAATCTAGGGCCTAAAAGATACATCAGAGGGAGCTAGTCCTATCTAGAGACTCTCCCCTCCAGCTTCACTGGTCCCACAGGTGAGAGGGGAGTTTCCATTTTGATGTGTGGAAGGGCAGGAGCTAGGCGTCCTGCCTGGGGTGAAATCCACTGCGTCAACAATTATCTAGTTTGTTTATGTTGTGTGGATGTAGTAAACTCTGAGATCTATTTATTGTTAAGCACATTTCCCCCCTTCTATCACTACTTCTATATATTCCCCTCTTCTCTAATATTCAACAAACATAGTTGCTTACTTTCTGCCAAATTACCTAGCTATGGTTCATGAGCTGAGGCATTTAAAGTAAAACCCTAGAAATTAGTTATTAGGATCCATAACCTCAATAGATAAAATTCTTACACAGAAGCTTCATTGTCAAATGAAGGAGATTTATCTCATGACTACCTAGGTTTTAAGCTATGCATAAAATCTAGTCAACAATTTTTGGTGACTTCATTGAGGATAAGCAAATTTCAGTAACCAAAAAATTTTTTGTGAGCATTTTTAATCCCCATCTTTCATTAAATTATCAATCTAGCTGATTATCCATTCACCCAGTCAAGTAGAGCCCAAGAAAGAACTGATGATTTATTTAGATTGCAAGAGAAATTCAATTTCTGGCATCCACCTCAAACCAAGACACATAGGGCAAGTCTCTCACTGAATAGAAGAGTGTAAATTCCTCCTATAAATCAACTACAACATAGTCCAGTGGCCGAGATTATTCACTCAGTTTATTCTTGAAGATGTTTTAGGATGCAGCAACAACAACAACATCAACTTCCTCTTGTACTACCTATTCCATGGGGTGTGGCCTTTGGACCTTTGAATTTGACACCTCCTCTTCATGACTTATCAAAGGGATTGTTGGCCAATTTTTTGGCCCACATATAAAGCTTGATAAAATTCTTTAGGGGGCCAGTAGAGATGTTTTAAATCAAGCCAAAGGACTAAGCCTTGTGCAAAGTTCTTTTATTCAGCTTCCCCTTTTTGGGAAAAGTCATTAATCATATTTTAGGCCTTGTAGGAGCAAGTATTTCTTTCCCTCAAGTTCTTTTCTTTTGGCCAAGTCTTTTCCTTGTTCATTTTTTTGGCTAGGTCTTTTTCAGGTTTTTTATCTGAAAGAAAGGTTCTGACAAATTGTTCGAAAGAAAGGTTCTGAAGGGCACTTATAAAAATCTGAGAGGACCTTTTCAAGCTTCAAGAGGACCATTTCAAGTTTGCCAAAGGGTCTCTTGCCCTTCGGGAAGGACCTTTTAAAAAATTCCAAAGGACCATTTTCAAAATGCCAAAGGACACTTTCTCGATGAAATGGGGCACTTACAATTCTCTGAAGGGTACTTTTGTCTCACGTGAACCATTACAAGTTAGCCAAAGTGTACTTTTCTTGATGGGAGGACCATTTAAAATTTATTGAAGGGTCTCTTAACCTTCAAAAAATATCATTTACAAAAACCTGAAGGGTCTCTTGTCCTTCGAGAAAGTCCTTGCCAAAAGTGAAATTTTTCTGAAGGATTTCCTTCAGAAAAGAGTTAAGTAGAATTCTTGAAGAATGGAAGCTTCAAACAAATTGTCTGAAGGAATTCCTAACAAAATCAATTCTCGAAGGAGAAAAAGAGAATTCCCATGAATAATTTTCCCATGAGAAATAATCCTGAAAAGAAAGACTGAAGGAAAGAGGGAGCCTGAAAAAAGGAGTGCAAGAAAAGTCGAAGGAATTCTATCGAAGGAATTCCTTCGAGAAAGTGGTCCAAAATAAACCAAGCAGGAGGCCTGAGAAAAAGTCCAAAGCCTTCAGGGAGAATAAGTTTGAATAAATCAAGTTCAAAAGACCCAGAGATTTAGAGACAGAGAAGTTTAAAGACTTCAAGATGGACAAGTCTGAAGTTGAGGAGCTTAGAAAATCTGAATCACTCTGCATAGATTAAATCAAGTTTCTCTAGGTGCTTTACTTAAAGGACTTCATAAGTAAGAGGACTTCAAAATTCCAAAGTAAATAAACTTGGAAAACCAAAATTACTCTGCATAGAGTAAATCGGGTTTCTCCAAGTACTTAAAAAGCTTGATAAGTAAAAGATATGGGAAAATCCAAAGTTGGAGGGATCCAAGAACCTGAATTACTCTACATAGAGTAAATCAGGATTCTTTGAGTGCTTGACTTAATCTTGGTCCAGCAATATGAGAGTCATGATTAGGTGAATGAAAGGCAACCACGTGGCATAAGCTAGAGTAGAAAACACCAATCAACAAAAGACAAGTGGCACAAGGATGACCAATGAGCATAGGAGAGTCCAAGTGGCTGGTAGCTAAAATTTTATGAAGGCTCTCATCCTTTAATATGGTTTGCTCCTAAAAAATAGTTGTCTAAATGCAGGAACGACATGGGTCAGTTTGAACTCCCAAGCATGAAGACCTATATCCTTCAGATAGGACACACAAAAGTAAAAGATGACATGTTGTTTAAATGTAAATATAAATATAGTCATACCAAGAAGAGATGTCTATTTACCCATAACATGACTTCTCTCAACTCCACCAAAAGAGACTTAAATGTGGGAGTGACTCAAGGAGGTTGTGCGGTGATCCTGGGTGATGCATTTCATGACACAGGAGGATGATATCAACGATCATCAGTGACTTCTTCTCTCTTTCCATGCAACTCTCTCTCTTCCCACTCTCTATGTATATTATGTGACTTGCCTTTATAATGGTTCCCAATTTTTTAGAGTTTTTGTCATCTTACTAGGAGATGGATTCCAATTGAGATGTTTGTAAAAGTGGGCTCCTTCGACCAGGCTAAATCCTGTCAAAAGTATTGTAAGAACTACCTCTTGAATGTAATGAGACTCGATTTCTTTGCCTATTTCCTATCTTTAATTAGTGATTTAGTATGTTTGTTGCTTGGTGGATCTGTGAATACACTTATTCTTAGTTCATTAGCCTATTGATTACCTCTTTAATGTTTTTTTAAGTTTTTTAGGTCTAGATTAGTGTTATGACTGAACCTTTTCCAGCGTGTGTTAGCTTGATCTTAAGATTGTGCAAGCCCAAGTCACCTCATGACTGATCTAGTGTGGGTTCAAGCATAGATGAGTGTCCATTTAAATTTGGTGCATCACCTGGTTAGCCTTCTTAGGAGCTCTTTTCCCTCTTTCTAACCCTTTTCCCTATGAATTTTTATTTCAATATTAGTTTTAAGTGATCCACCGAGAGGAACTAGCCTCTTTAAAAATCCTAGAGGCTCAACCTCACCATAGGAAGCCCACATCCTAAGTTTTTTCCCATGCTTATAGTTGAAAGTGGGAAAGCCTAAAAAAATCTCCCACAAGGGTAAAATTATGTGCTATAATAGGGATCTAAGAAGAATTTTCGCAAGTTTTATGGAGACGACAAGCAAAATATAGATGATCACTTGGCAACATTCTTCATATCTTGTGGGGTACTTGTTATTGAATATGAATATGTGTCTATCAGGCTCTTCATGGAGACCTTACATGATTTAGTAGCTGAATGGTTTTACCGTCTAGATCCTATAACCATAATTAATTAGGCCACCCTACGAGATGCGTTCTTGAAAAGATTGAAACTAGTTTAAAATTTAATTACATTGAGTACTCAACTAACTTAGTTAAATAAGGAGCCACATGAGCATATGTGGGATTTCATTACAAAATTTCAAAGGATTCTTTATAAGATTCCCACTACTACTTCCTTGAGTGATGAAAATTAGGTATTTTTTATTAATGCTTTATTAGCTAAAGTTGGTTATCAACTGCACAAAACATGTCCTGCTGACTTAGGTATAGCTAAAAATATGGTTGTCTAAATAGAAGATGATCTCATTATGGCTGGAAAAATAAAAAAACATAACTTTTAAGGTTGAAGGTTCCTCTTTAACCAGTACTATTGATTCACTACTACAAAGATTAGTGAATAATATGTACTAGATGAAGAAGTAGATGGCACAAAGTAATAATGTTACTCCTCCTTAAAACTTCAAAAATAGAGGCCACATCACTGTTGCTCCTCAGAGACTGGCAATTGAAGTTGCCCCAAGGAACAATGTTGAGATGAATGAAGAAGATCAAGAAATCAGTATTGATCAAACTGAGAATGATGATTTTGTAGATCCTGATGGTGACTCTAACATTGGTTACCTAGACTATAAATCAAAAAATTAATATGAGGAAGCTTTCAAAGAATATGATAGTCATCCTTTTGCAGTATTTAAAAGATCAAAAGCTTGGCAAAGTGGTGAAATGTCTAGCAACAAACAAAAAAGAGATAAGAATGATTCTAGACCATATGTTATCATTGTCAAAAGAGGTAGTCCTTTACCTTCTTCTCTAGCCTCAAAAGATAAACAAGTAAGTTCCTCTTCATTTCAACCTCACAGACCTTCTACTCAAACATCTAAAAATGCATCTATTCCTTCTTTTGACATTGTTGGTCATATTAATAAAAATAGAATCCAAATGTTAGAAGCTGAGTACTTAAGAGCCTTTCTTGATCAATTGAATAGGTTAGTTAAGTATGTACAAAGTGATGGATCAAATTCTACACCCAAAAACTCAGTAAAAGGTATTCTACCTAATCCCAAAGATAATTCTTCCCATAATAATGTTGTCATTGTCACTCCCACATATTCTAAAAGAATTGAACCATTTTACATTTCTCTGTTACTTAATGGTTTCAAACTAAGTAACTACATCTTAGATTTAGGAGCTTCTGATATTTTCATGCCAGCTAAAGTTGTAGATGCTCTTGGGATTACTTTGATGAAGACAATAGGGAGATGTTAGTACATGGAGAGACAAGTCCCTTTAATCAAAAAAATTAAGGATGCACAAGATGTTTTGGTAGCTTTCCCTGACAAGATATTAAATATGACAGTTTTATTTGTAGATATTCTTGTCTCTTATGGGATGTTTCTAAGTAGAAACTTTTGCAAAGAATTGGGAGGAGAAGTAAAGATGGATTGGTCATGTGCTCACATTCCGATCAAAAGATTTATCCAAAAGCTTGAACCTGAAAAGAAGTCAAAATACACTATCACAAAATCTAAAGATCCAAGGTCTCAGATTATTTTTCAAGAGTCAAACCACAGGGTCTATTATTTGGAAATGAATAAAGAGGATCTAGAACCAAAAATTTAGCTAGAATTAGTAAATGAAGAAGAAGTTTGGACTCTTGAGTTTGATGGTAGTTGTTGCTCCTTTGGATCAGGAGTAGTTGTTATTTTGATATCTCCAAAAAGGAAGGTATACCCATACTCTTACAATTTGATGTTTAAAACTACTAATAATATAGTAGAGTATGAAGCTTTACTATTAGGAATGGAGCAAGCTAAAAATAAAGGAGTGAAACTCCTTAAAGCACAAGGAGATGTTGAACTTATTATGAATTAAATTCGAGGATGATACCAAGTAAAAAGATATAAGCTTAGACACTACAGAGATAGAGTGTTGTCCACTACACTTGACTTTACAACATTCTCTATCAACTTCATTCCAAGAGATCAAAACTCCAAGGCTGATTCTTTGGCAATTACCACTGCAATATTGAATCTAAATCAGCCTGCTTCCATTTTCCAATAAGGTAATTATAAAGTAGAAATGGTCTACCACTCCAAAGTTCCTGACAATACGGAACAATGGTAGATTTTCAATGATGACAAGCAAATATCTACATTCCTAGACCATCAAGATAACTTTGATGAGTTGTATTTTGAAGGAAGCAACTCACCTCCATGACAAACTATGCTAGGCAAAATTGATCCTGAGCATGATGAGAATAAAGGAATCATATAGCTAAAGGGTAATAAAATTCCTAAAGGTTTAGTTTCTTTAGAATAAGTTTTTGACAAGCATGATTAGTTTCTAAAAAGAAATAAAGAATATGATGAGAGCTTTTCTTCGGAGGTGCAACCAATAAATTTGGGTGCAAAAGATGAACCCAAGATTGTGAATGTTGGGAAATGTTATTATAAGCAATAACATGAAGCATTCAAAGATCTTATTTAAAAATATATGGATGTCTTTGCATGGTCCTACAAAGACTTGAAGACATATCTTCCAAAAGAGCTACAACACTAGATTCCATTACAACCAGGACTAAAGCCTTTCAAATAAAAGCTCTGAGGTCACAATCCAACCATCTCAGGTACAATCTATGCTAAAGTAAAAAAGTTGCTAGATGTAAGAATTATTTACCCCATTCATCATTCATAATGGCTGGCCAATATTATACCTATGAGAAAGAAGAATGGGGAGATACGCTTGTGTGTTGACTTCTATAATCTGAATCAAGATTCTTTGAAGGATAACTACCCTCTTCCCATCATGGATCACACCTTACAAGTAGTTATTGGTTTAGAAATGTTATCTATGTTAGATTGGTTTTTAGGCTACAATCATATACGAGTAGTAGGGGAAGATCAATATAAAATGACATTCACCACACCATGGGGAACATTTGCTTATCATAAAATGCCCTTTGGGTTGATCAATGCTGGGGAAACTTTCCAAAGTGAAATGGATTTGGTGTTTGATCATCTAAAAGATAAGAGTATTATGGTATACCTTGATGACTTAATAGTATTTTCTAAGAAAAGGAGTAATCACATAGTTGATTTTTAGGAAGTTCTCATTCAATGCAAAAAGCATAGGATATCTCTCAATCCCAAAAAGTCCATTTTCATTGTTATTGAGGGAAAGCTCTTGGGACTCATTGTATCAATGAAGGAACTAAAATAGACCCTGAAAGAGACGTCACTTCAAAGTTTTCCTCTGCCAACTTCCAAAAAAGGAGTGCATTCATTCTTTGGTAAGATAAAAATTTTCAAAAGATTTATTCCAAATTTTGTTAAGCTAACTCACCATATTTCAGACATGATGAATAAAAAGAAGGATTCAAAATGGAATTAAGAAGGAAAGAAGGCCTTTGAAAAGATCAAAGTATCCTGAGAAGAAGCTCCAGTATTGGTATCACCAAATTTTAGTAAAGAATTCATTCTTTACTGCTACTCTTTTGAGCATACAATGTCAACCATTTTGATGCAAAATAATGAAGATGTCGAAGCCCCTATAACATTCATGAGCATGCCTTTAAAGGCCTATGAGTTGAAATATACTCCCATGGAGAAACGTGCCTACACAATTTTCAAGGCATGCAAAGCATTTAGGTACTACATTATATCCATACATATAATTATTTATGTACCTGATACTGTAGTCAAGTCTATCCTAACACAACAAGAATTGGGACTACTATCAGGCACTTGGGTAACCAAGGTACAAGAGTATGACCTAGACATAAAACCTACAAATTTGGTGAGAGGAAGAGGTCTTTTCCAGTTGATGATAGAGAGAATACAAGATGATACACCGCAAGAGGAAGTTGATGAAGACATGCCCATATTTATTTTTGTAAATATGGTTGATGAATGGTAAAACAAAATTGCCTACTTCATGACATATGATGAATGCCCAGATCATCTCACTCTCAAGGAGAAGCATACCATCAAATTGAAAGCAAAAGACTTTATCCTTTGGGATAATGGATTGTACAAGAAGTAATTAATAGTGTAATTCATCGGTGATGGATAAATCCGAACAATACCAGTTGTTAAAACAATTTCATGACAAGGCATGTGGTGGTCACTTCTCAGCAAGAGTTAATATTGGCCATTTATTTTGGTCCACATACCAAAATTTTGACTGATTTGAAAGTCTATGGATTCCATTACAAGAACTACAAACTCCATCAAAAAATATATGGACTCCATCAGTACAGTTACAGACCTTAATAACGAACCTTTGAACATGCATAAAAGGGATGCAGAAGCATTGGGTAAGTTATAAAAAAGATCTTAGGTTTTATCATGTAGAAGCCTTCAGGATTTACAAAGTAGAAATTTTTTGTTTTTTGAAAGTACTTTGCTTAATTTGGCAAGTAAGTTACAAGTAATCATAACTCTAAAGTAAAGTGACTCCCAACCCCAAGTTGCTCTATCTAGCATTATGTGGATTTTTGGAGCTACTTTACTTAAATTGCCTTATAAATTGAAAATAGTGGAAAGTCTGAAGTAGTAAGTAGTGAGGTCTGAGAAGTCCAAATAATGCAAGTGTGGAAAACCTGATCAAGCAAAATCCAAGTGAAAAATCTCATTTTTTAGCTAGGTCTTTACTTGCATTTTTTTGGACTTTTAGTGTCCGAATTCTTTTGGACTTTATCCAAAAGAAAAGTTTTGAAAGCTTATTTTCTTTGGAGAAGTGCCCAAGCAGGGTTTTCCAAAGGATCTTTTATTTAAGTAAAATACCCTATACAACTTTCCCAAAAGGTACATTTCTCAGGAAAGTGGTCCTTTTGATTTTTTTTCGAAGGGCCATTTTTCTCTTTTTCTAAAGTCACTTTCAAAAGAAATGGTCCTCTTCAAAATTTATGAAAGGTACCGTTTAAAATTTTCCAAAGGGTATGTTCTTTTTGGAAGGGCCATTTTAAAATTTTTTGAAGGACTTTCCCAAGAGGGCGAGACATTTTTTCCAAAGAAATGACCATTACATTTTTTTTTAAGGGTTTGGTTTGTTTGGATCTTCGAGGGGCAATATGCAAAGGAAAAAATTCTTTCAAAATTTTTGTCTGAAGGAAGTTTACTAAGGAAAAGGCCATTCAAATTTTTTTGAAGGATAGAATCCCTTTGAAAAAGGATCAATTACAAAATCTTGAAGGGTATCTGCCTTTCAGGAAGGATCATTTCAATAAAGTTGAAGGTTCATTTCCTTTCAGGGAGTCCAATTCAAGAAGGTCGAGGGCACATTCAGAAAGGGAAAAAGAATCATTACAAAATTTTGAAGGGTAGTTATGCTTTATAAGTGGACACTTAGTAGATTTTTGAAGGGTACTTTCCCTTTAGAAAGGAAACTTGCACAAAGTTGAAAGACCAATTGTAAAGCAAAGGAATGGCCTGAAGGAAGTAGCTGTTAGATTCAAATAGCCTGAGAAAGTTGTAAAAGGCACTTAGGAAAAATTCCAAAGGAATTCCTTTAAAAGAATAAGATTTGAGAAAGTAGTCTAAGACTTTGTTGTAGGAGAAAGTTCAAGGGAAAAGGTTCTACGGCAAAAAGTTTCATAGAAGAGCAGTTTGAAAAGAAGAAAGTTGCAAGGAGTGATAAGTCCAAAGCAAGCAGTGAGTAATGAGAATCCTAAAGAAATAAGTCGGTAAGTAATAATTAGTAAAGATAATAACAAATAAATAGGTGACACTTGTCAGGATCATGTAGACCTAGATCGATGGAGAAAAATAAGTCAAATGGTCAGGGGATTCCAGGATTTGACATCTGGTAAGAAATAGAACGTGTCGTCAAGTCAGGTGTTGTCACTTTCATGTTTAGTTTTAATTTTTTACGTTTTGCTTTCCAATTTTGATTACACACGTTACTCAAACTTATCTCCAAGAAGTTATAAAGCCACTCACAAAATGCCCATGTGCTTAAAGTCACTCAATTTTTCATCTTAAACCCATCTGGGTTTTATAAATCACTTTACTTGTTTTAAATGAGTAAAAAACAAAGTTCATTTGATATAAATTGAGTTAATGAGTTAAATTGGGAGATTATAAAATATATAAATCACTTTTCTAGGTCATCATTACCACATATTTTTTTATCTTCACCTCACTTTGGACCATCCATCCATGCAAGAGTTTTTCACAAATTGACTAATTGGAGAATTTTTTTAGAAATCTCCCACAATCTTTTCTTTGCTTTCATGTATGTGTTTTTATTTATTTTATATTTTTATTGTGTGTTTTGTTTGAAATCCATTTTCCTATCATTCATACATTTTTCCATCTAAAAACCCAAATCAATTTCTTTTTGCCTTGGTATGCATTGACAATTATTTGAGCTTTTCTCTGCTTAGAATTTGGAATGATCATTTCACCAAACTACAAGCTTGGTTTGTAGTTTTCAAATTCCATTTTATTTCCTCCAAGAAACCAGTCGATCAATTTCTCAATGCCATTTAAAGGGACTGTAATATAAATAGAGTTTTTCCTAAAGCTCGACTCATTCTTTTCCAATTACAAGTTGATGCATTTAAAAAGTCCACGTTTTGGGTATGAGTGGATCAAAACTTTTGTAACTGTTTGCTTCCTTTAAAAATAAATAATGAAGCCCTCCAAAGTAGCCCAAGACTACAGCAACAAAATGGAGTTTTATTAAGCCATTACTTGATTTGTGTTATAAGTCGAGACCATTTGAAAATTCAAAGCCCGCTTAAAAAAACCAAATCCAAATTTCTTAGCCTCATTACTTTATTTATTGAAACAAGTCGAGCCTACCCATAAGTCCACCATATAAAGGCTTAGTGTAAAGTGGAGTTCCTAGGAGTCATTACTCATTTTCATTAAGTGAGCTCAAAAAGTCCACCATACAAGGGAATAGTGTAAAGTGGATTTTTAAGGAGTCATTACTTGGTTTCATGAAGTAAATTACCTACCAAAACCCATTATACATCCCAGAGACCAAATCAAGTTTTTTTTAAAGCTTTGCTTAATGGTTTAACTCACACTTCCTAGTTCTTCCCTCCTATAAATCTGCATCACTTGCATGAGAATTCTCTTAGTTATTTTTGAAGTAATTGAATGTTAACTAGAGAAAAGTTGTGAATAATTCATGTTCCTATCTCATATGAAAACAAGAATTGGCATCTCAATTACTATAAGTATTCAGATATGTTAATATCAAATGTTTGAGATAAGAAAAGGGACAACAACAATAGTAGAAGCATCAGAAAGAACATCTAGAGTAACCATGATTCAAGAAGACCCAAATGTTGTAGTGGAAGAAATTCATGAAACAAAAAGAAAGAGAAAGTCTAAAGGCAAACCAAGGGTTGAATCTCAGTCAAAGAAAATGATATATGAATACAAGGGGTATCTAATTGGGTTCTGCATTGAATCTAAGCTATCTAAAATTAATGATACTGATATGGGACATGTATCCATGTCAGAATTTATTGAAATATCCAAGGCAACGATTAAGACACCACTAATGAAGGCTTTAACCAATAGTGGGATTATTCAAGCAGTTGCCTTTCCAAATACTGCTCACTAACCTAAGTTTGTGTTGGAATGTGCCAAATTTTATGATTCTCTCACTAGAACAATAAAAGATACATCAGGGAATATGGTGGTGAGATTGGACACCCAATTTTTCAAATACTGCCTCAAAATTCTAACAAGTAAAAAAGTATTGGATGTAAGCATGAAAAAGGTAGTTGTTCAATGGGAAAATAATACAACTAAACGTATCATAATCATAAATTTGAGTTATTTGAAGAAACCAAGGTAGATATCTAGGTTTCCCAAGTCTATAGTGAGGTCATATTTGGTCAGAGAAGTTGGTGACATAACACAGTTGTTATGTAGGATTAACAGAGAAAAGATTGTCAAATGCTTCCTTCATTAGATGTATTATTTTATCATAACAATTGATGTTAATAAATCTAGTGCATTAATTAATTGGGCTGAAATGATAAGCATTAACATTGATCTCCAGCTCAAAAAGGTGAGGCAAACCTTAGACTTCAAAATGACTTAATACCTAGTGTATGTTGCAGCTTCTCAAGGAATATTCAATAAATTATACAGTAAAATAGTTTTGGCAACTGATCCCATCTATGAATATTATCCATAACTAGTAATGTCTGAATATTTCAAAAAGTATAGATGGGTAAATTATGGGATCTTTTATGAAGTTATTTGCAGACTTAACCCTGATCTGAAAGCAAAATGAGTGACAAAAAACTCATGGGAAGCAGTCCACCAATATGGGTGCCTTTTTATTCAATTTATTCATTTCCCATATCTAAGAGTTTATGGTTTCATAGGAGCACCAATCAAGCTTTCGAGATATCCAAGTGACAAATGGATATTGATGGATTTATGTAGGCAAATTGTAGAACTTCATGATTTACAGTCCTAGGCTCATAGAACAACCATCAGTTTTCCTATTACAATTGGTAAATATCATTGTGCTAGCATACACAAGGCCAAAGATATCTAGATGAAAATGTTTCATCACTATAATCGTGAATTCTTTGAAGCTAGAATCAATTTTGATTTTAGAAAACTGGCATAGAAAATTTATCTAGAACACATGCACTTACCAACACTTGAGGATTTCTGGGTAGATAGCAAAGATGAGTTTGAAATAAGAAAAAGAGACTACAACAAGTTGATAGCAAGGCAAATCATAGAGTATGGATTGGAAAAGATCCCTGAGGATCTTCCTAATGATGAGCATGTTATACATGAAGCCTATAACCAAATGGGAGGTAATAAGGCTCCATTTCCTTCAGTTGATTTTAGAATAAACAATGTAAGAACAATCAAAGAAAGGACTTTAAGGGTTTTGGCATACACTTCAAACTAGCTTTTAAATAAAGGTTACTACTTGGAGGAATCAATAATGGGTAGAATGATCCAAGATGGTCATAAAATAAAGAAATACTAAGGTGAAATTAGAAAAAAACCAAGGGACCATTCTATAATAAGTCCAAGACATTGAAAGATAAAAAATGATCATCAACTACATAGGAAGTTGCCCCTGAAGGTAATACTGGTAATTTCTCTATTTTCTCAACTCATGGTATTTCTTCATCCTTAGAGACCACCACAACACAAGTTGTAACTGGTCCATTTCACATATAAATACCACCTGTGAAACTTCCTTCACTCTTCTACCAAAATTAACGGTGGAGGATATAACTTTGACAAGGGTTGCTCTGGGAGAAGTCACAGCTAAAGGATTGAAGGAAGATACTCAGACCCTAATGAATGCACTCTTCCATAAATTGGACAAGGAAAAAGCAAATAAAACAAGATTAAATGGAAAAATCTCAAAATTGTGTGAAATCATTGCAAAGGTTGCCAAACCTTCTACTTAGCCAGTCTTATTAGAAGAGCAAGTAAACCCACTAGTCATCACAGAGTTTGAAGAAGTGGGAGATAAAGATAAAGTTGTGGATGAATGGGTAAAGCAAATCATCAATGAGGCTACTGAAGGATATTCAGACATTCCTAATAGCGTGAAAGAGCTCCAAGTTAAAATAACTCAATTGAGAGATCTAATGTTGGAGATAGATAATGAATATGGAGTTGCTGAGCTACATATAAAAACACTCGAAGAAATAAATTCATTATAAAAAGTGTTGATTAAGGATCAACTTGTGCCAGAACACTCAATACAAAAAGTAAAATAATAGGATCTCATCATGTCTTTTCAATCAAAGTTTCTCAAAGAAATGATGGGAAAAATGAAGAAACTAGAAGAGGAAGTAGAGAAAGTTATTGATCACTTGGATGATTGTGTTTACAATGTTACAAGCTATCCTATTGATAAATCATCATCTAGCCCTCTAGAAGAGTATCCTTAGCTCTTTCATCAAAGAATTAATAAAGCTATTTCTCCTTTCACATACAAATCACTAGAGAAGTTAGCCAAACTTCATTCTGAAGTTAGATGAAAGTGAAAGAATTCAATAATCACCTAATGATAGAAATTCTCAAAATAAAAATTGAGATGAAGGCTATTGGAAAATCAGATGGAAAGGTAGTACAATACATGTTTAATAAGTGCATCCAATACAAGAATAGGAACAAGATTGAGATTGAATTCTTGCAGCTAGCTTAACTTCTCCTTCTTTCTTCTTCATATTTTTTGTTTTCTTTTTATTATTCTTACTTTCTCTAAGTAATCAATTTGGGTTGTAAAAACTTATGTAATTAGGTTAAAAACCATTACTTCAAGTTGTTTGAAAATTTCAATTACTTGAGGAAAAGTGGTGGACATGCAAAGCAGTTGATTTAGTCTTGAGTTAAAATCATGCATGTCGTGCAATGAGGAAATTTAGGAAAGAGATTCTTAGCTGCTTTCAATTTTGTAGTTAATGTTTCCTATTTGTACTAGATCTCTTGGTATTATAAATGGAGGTATAAGCTTACGGGCTAAGGATCAGAACATTTTGGCTAAGGCTTTTATAAATTGAGCATTTTTAATATTTCAAACTTTGTGTTGAAACTCTTGATGTGGTTTTTGTGAAATAGCTTGGATTGAATAAAGGAAGGTGGATTTCTAGAAAATTTTGTGTCTACAAAATTTTATTCTGTATTTATTTTTAAGATGATAGAATAAACTTTGTGTTTTTCTAGATCTGAGTTAGAATTCATTTCTTTCCTTTCTTTCTAAAGTTATGATTATCTATGTTGTTTATGTTGTGTAGATGCAGTAAACTCTGAGATATATTTATTGTTAAGCACAATTTCCCCTTTCTATCACTACTTCTATATATTGTCCTCTTCTCCAATATTCAACAAACATAGCTACTTACTTGCTGCCAAATTACCCCGCTATGGTTCATGAGATGAGGCAATTAAAATAAAACCCCACAAATTAGTTATTAGGATCCACAACCTCAATAGATAAACATATTATACGAGATATTCACCATTAAATGAAGGAGATTTATCTCATGACTACCTAGGTTTTAATCTATGCATAAACTATAGCTAATAGTTTTTGGGAACTTCATTGGGGATAAGTAGATTTTACAGACCAAAACCTATTCTATGAGCATTTTTTATCCCCATCTTTCATTAAATTATCAATCTAGCTGACCATCCATTCAACTGGTCAAGTAGAGCCCAAAGGAAGAACTGATGATTTCTTTAGATTGCAAGAGCATTTCATTTTTTGGCATCCACCTCAAACAAAGACACATAGAGCAAGTCTCTCATCAAATAGAAGAGTGAAAATTCCTCCTACAAATCAGCTACAACATAGTCCAGTGACAAGGATTATTCACTTAGTTTATTCTTGAAGATGTTTCAGGATGCAATAGCAACAACAACAATTCCTCTTACACTACCCATTCCATGGGGTGCGGCCTTTGGACCTCTAAATTTGACACCTCCTCTTCATGACTTGTTGAAGGGATCCGAGAAGAATTTTCCCAAGTTTTATGGAGATGGAAAGCAAAATCTAGATAATCACTTGGTTGTTTTCTTCATATATTGTGGTGTACTTGCTATTGAATATGAAGATGTGTCTATTAGGCTATTCATAGAGACCTTACATGACTTAGTAGTTAAATGGTGTTACTATCTGGCTCCTGGCACCATAACTAGTTGGGCCACCCTGCGAGATGCATTCCTAAAAATATTCAAGCTAACTCAAGATTTAATTACATTGATTACTCAACTAACTTAGTTGAAGAAGGAGCCACATGATCACATGTAGGATTTCATTTCAAAATTTCAAAGGATTCTTTATAAGATTCCCGCTACTGCTTCCTTAAGTGATGAAAATTAGAAGGTATTTTTTATTAATATTGTTGACCATTTTGGTCTTACAGGCTAAAATCAGTCCCCCTTCCTCTGTTGTCCTAAGCCAGTTCAATTTTTGGGTTACACAAGTCCTTCGGTAGAAGATGAATTAGTTCAAAGAATGAAATGGATTTTACAAAGCTTCTTCGGACTCTTGTCCGAAGAAATTCACAAGGAAAGAAGGCTAAAATGATTCAAGACACTTTTCCTTAAGGTTGGAAAAGTGGTTCAACGTTGAGGTTCAACGACATGATCTTTCCAAAAATTAAGAATTTTGAACTTTGAACCATTAAACCGTTGAACCATTGAACTGGTTCAATCGAATGGTTCAATCAAAGGGTTCAAAGGCTTGGTTCATCAGCTTGGTTCAAGCAGCTGGTTCAATCGGTTGGTTCAATCAAATGGTTCAAAGGCTTGGTTCAATTGGTTTGGTTCAATGAGTTGGTTCAAGCAGTTAATTCAATTGGTTGGTTCAATTGAATGGCTCAATTGGATAGTTCAATCAAAGGGTTCAATCAGTTGGTTCAAATTAGTTGATTCAAGCGGTCAAATGAATGAGCATAACACAATATTAAAACATTGAACCAATTGTCTGTTCAATCAGTCAATTCAATCAGAAGGTTCAAAGGAGCCTCCCAAGGCCCGAAGGATAAGTGCCCTTGCGGAGGGCAGTTAAGCACAAAATGAACCATTCCAAGTGCCCTTGTGAAGGGTAGGGAACACTTGCAAAGGGATCAAAGAGAAGGCCAGAAGGGTAAATTTTTCTTCAGAAAAGTGAACAAGGCAGAAAAGTTGGAATTCCTTCATATTTGTTCAAGGCAAGAGATGGAGAATTTCTTTAGACAAAATGTCTGAAGGAATTCCTTTGGATCTTTTGTTCAAATAAATTTATAAGGAAAAAACAATGTCTTTTGGGAAGGTGAGTTCTATACAGTCAATTACGTGGGTAGTGCAGACAATCAGGGCGACTATGTTGCAACCAACACAAGGTCTAAAAGGAGAGCAATGGAAGAAGCTCAAGTAGCTACTCAAACTTTAGCACCACCTTCTTCATCACATGTAAACCAAAAGGTTCTAAACTTCAGACCTTCAGTTGCACCTTCAACGCCTCAGCCTGTGCCTCAAGCTGTAAGTAATCCCAAAAAAAATTGAAATAAGGAAACCCTCGATTCAACGTGGTAGACCAAATGAATAAGCTACACATGAACATCTCCTTGTGGGATTCATTATCAATACCAAGACAAAAGGACATGCTACAAAAATAATTGCATGAGCTGAATGAACAAGCTATCCCAACAAAAGTCGATAATGTTCTGATGATGAATGGGCAGCCTTCCAGATCAAGCCAAGTTAAGAAATAGGAAAAGGTTCCCCCTTTTTATTTATCCTTGGTCATAGGATATCTCTTGCTACACAATTGCATCATTGACAGTGGATTAAACACCTCAGTAATGCCCAAATGCATAGCTGATAAGCTAGGGCTAAAATATGAAGAAATGACTAAGGGAGTCTTGTAGCTGGATGGAACACCAGCAAAGACGCTTGGGGTGGTGAAAGGTTTGAGTTTGATGCTACACACCTACCCGACCTTCTTAGTTCCCCATGATGTGGTAGTGGTAGATGTCCCTCCTTACTTTTCTATTTGCTTATCTAGAGATTTCACATCTAAGATAGGCGGCCACCTAGTAGCAAACTGGTCTTATCTGGTTTTTATAACCAAGTATGGGACTAAGGTTAAGATTGAATTAGAGACACTCCATAGATATCATCTAGAACCATACTCACTCAAGGCAGCAAATGTCAGCTATGCCATTATTGACCAAGAAGAATTCCAAGTGGATCAATCTCCATCCTCTGCCCTTGAAGGAGTTGCTGACCTGCTCTTAGATGAATGGGGAAGTTACAACTTTGAGCATGATCCTTACAAGTTCATAGAAGAGGCAGGCCTTGGGATTTATTCCATGCATGAAGAGGGTACTTTGGTACCAAATCTGATGAAATCAAGCCAAGAAAGCTTAGGTTTATGGCAACTATTCTTTGATGGCTCAAGAAGTAAGTTGGGAGCTGGTGGTGGAGTGGTGTTAGTTTCTCCTTCAAAGGAGAAATACTTCTCAGCTTTCAAGTTTCAGTTTTATTTCACGAGCAATGTTGTAGAGTATGAATTCCTCATCAATAGTTTGGAGTGGGTGAGGAGAAGAGGAATCAAAGAGCTACAAGTTTTTGGTGACAGTGAGTTGATTGTGAATCAGGTAAGGAGCCAAAATCTAAGAATTCTTTTCTTAAGTCCTATAAATATAGGGTATGTGACTTAGTGGATAATTTCCTTGCTTTCAATGTTACCTCTATTCTTAGAGAGCATAACAAGCAAGCAGATAGGCTGGTAGCAGTTGGTGCCCAGTTTGATATCCCTAGGGAAATAGGCTGAAACCATAATTCACGCCACTTGGTGGTGGAGTGGTGCTAGTTTCTCCTTCAAAGGAGAAATACTTCTCAGCTTTCAAGTTTTAGTTTTATTTCATGAGAAATGTTTTAGAGTATGAATCCCTCATCCATAGTTTGGAGTGGGTGAGGAGAAGAGGAATCAAAGAGCTACAAGTTTTTGGTGATAGTGAGTTGATTGTGAATCAGGTAAGGAGCCAAAATCTAACAAAGAATTCTTTTCTTAAGTCCTATAAATATATGGTATGTGACTTAGTGGATAATTTCCTTGCTTTCAATGTTACCTCCATTCCTAGAGAGCATAACAAGCAAGCAGATAGGCTGGTAGCAGTTGGTGCCCAGTTTGATATCCCTAGGGAAATAGGCTGAAACCATAATTCATGCCACTTGAAGGTAGTAATCTGGCCCTCTGTTCTTGACAACATCACTAACTGGCAGGTGTTTGATAGCGAGCAAAAAATAGCACTCTTCTTGTAAGAAGAAGCTGAGTTTGATGTTAAAAACTAGGCTAAGTTACAGTAGCAATATGGCAACCAAATTGTTCAGTTGAAGAAAAATAAACTTCCCAAAGGCTTGGTCACTCTCGAGAGTATCTTCAATGAAGATGACCAGTTGAAAAGTGATAAGGAAAGCATCACAACTAAGGAGAAAAAATATGAGAAGGTTGAGATATTCAAAGATAAGCTGCTTGCACTTGGGAAAGTGTGCACAGACCATGAAAGGTAGGTCTTCACCTTGTTGTGCCAAGAGTTTGTTGATGTCTTCACTTGGGAGTATAGAGATTTGAAGGGTTTCGACCCAAGTTTGGCCCAACATACCATTGATCTGGAAGGAGGTGCCAAGCTGATCAAGCAGAAGTAAAGGCTTGTCAACCCAAAGGTTGAGCCTCTCATGTGGAAGGAACTCACCAAGTTGATTGAGTCCAAGATAATATTTCTAATCAAACACTCTTCTTGGTTGGCCAATCTTGTTCCTGTTCAAAAAAAGAATGGGGAGATCATATTATGTGTAGATTTCAGAGACCTCAGTAGAGTCTCTTTGAAAGACCATTATCCTCTCCCAAGCATGGAGTAGATCCTTCAAATGGTGACAGGCAGTGAGCATTTCTCCCTCCTGGATGGGTATTCAGGATATAATCAAATTTTGGTGCTAGACTGTGACCAGTACAAGATAGCCTTCACTACCAAATGGGAGGTGTTTGCTTATAAGAAAATGCCATTTGGACTGTCCAATGATGGTGCCACCTTCCAGCAAGCCATGTACATGGACTTTCGAGGCCTAATAAATAACACTATGCTGGTGTATCTTGATGACATGACAGTATTCTCTAAGGAGGCGGGCCAACACATGAAACACCTCAGACAAATATTTAATAGGTGTAGAGAGTTCGGTATCTCTCTCAACCTGAAGAAATGTGTGTTTGTTGTCCATGAGGGTAAAATCATTGGCCATGTTATTTCCAAGGAAGGCTTGACCATTGATCCAGAGAGAGTTCACTCCATCCTGGAGCTATCCTTGCCTAAACACAAGAAGGGCCTGTAGAGCTTCTTGAGCAAAATAAATTTCATCCAGAGGTCTATTCCAAATTTTGTGGAGGTAGTCAAGCCATTGACCTCTATGCTGAAGAAAGATGAGAAGTTCGTGTGGACAGCGCAAAGGAGGGATAGCTTTGAATAGATCAAGTAGGCTATTGCCCAGGCTCCTACTTTGATCAGCCCTAACTTCACCAAATATTTCAATCTCTACACTTTTTAAAATGAAGAGGTAATCTCCGCCATGCTTACCCAAGAAAATGGTGATAACCTTGAACAACCACTTGCATTTTTTAACTAAGGCCTAGAGGGTTTTGAGGTCAGGTATACATATGTAGAGAAGCAAGTCCTTGCAGTAATACAGAGTCTGAAGAAATTTAGGCATATGCTGTCCAACAACATAATTCACCTCATGCTCCCACATCCTAACATCAAGGATTTCTTGACCAACTATGACCTGAATGAAAATAGAGCGGGGTGGATCACTAAGGTAATGGAATATGACATGGATATCAAGATCACCAAGTTGGTAAGAGGGAGAGGCTTGTGTGAACACCTTGCTACAAACTTTAGATAGCAAAAAGAGGACAATTTGCTAATTCATGATGCAGCTACAGTAGAAGAACCAACTATTATGAAGGATTAGACATCAGACTTGAGGCATTTCCTTCTCACTGGTGAGTGCCTGTAGGGCCTTGATAGGACCAAGAGGAGATATTTTAGACTCCAATCTCTCCCTTATGTCCTGATTGATGGAGTGTTGTTCAGAAGGGATCTATCAGGAGTCTTTTTAAGGTGCATAGACCCAAGTCAGGCCAACAAGGTGCTATTCAAGTTCCATGATGGGCCAGCTGGTGGTCACTTTGGTCCTAGGCCTATAGCTGCAAGGATAATGAGAGCTAGTTAGTTTTGGCCTACTCTATTCAGAGACACCCATGCCTGGGTATGAAAGTGCCAAAAGTGTGTACTCTTTGATGGGAAGCAATAGCTGGCTGTCATGCCTCTACAGCCTATTCAGGTGGAGCAGCCATTCATGCAATGGGGCCTTGAATTTATAGGGATGATTAACCCTCCCTCTAGTGTTGGACACAAGTAGGTCCTGACCACCACAGATTACTTCACAAGATGGGTAGAGTTTTTCGCTTTGAAGGAAGCCAATGAAAGTATAGTCTTGGATTTTTATGAAGACCTAGTGGCAAGGTTTAGGGTTCTAGCTACCATCATCTCAGATAATGCTTTAGCTTTTCTAGGAACTAAAACAAGTGAATGGGCATTGAGATCTTGTATCTATCTTAGCACTTTGTCCAACTACTACCCACAGGGGAATGGGCTGGCTAAGTCCACCAATAAGAATCTAATCAGGATTATCAAGAGGAGAATGGAGGAAAATCAGAGAACTTGGCATGCCAAGTTGAAAACAGCCCTGTGGGCAGATAGGGTCACTCCAAATAGGGCAATTGATAACTCGCCATACATGCTTATATATGGAAGGGAAGCTAGGCTTCCTATTTCACTTGAGTTTCCAGCCTTGGACCTTGCTCACCAGCTATAGTTAAAATAATGCAACAACATGGAGGTTAGGCTATGCGAGCTGATGGAGCTTCAAGAGACAAGGGACCAAGCTATGGCTTCTATGACCAACTGCCAACAACAGACGAAGAAACACTTCAACAAGAAATCTTCATCAAAAGGTTTCTCTGAAGGAGACATCATCTTGAAATGGGATGTGGACCGAGCTAAGCCTATAAAGCATGCAAAGTTCAATGCCCTATGGAGTGGTCCATACGTCATCACTCATTGCAAGCAACACAATACATTTCAACTCTATAGGTTGAATGGTGAAGAACTATATATCCCAGTAAATGGGATACATATTAAGCATTATCACTGAGCCCTTCTCCCATCATGTATAAATTTTCCTTATTTTTCCCTATTTTCCCTAAGTTCTTTTGCACATATTAGTAGTTTTCTTAGTCTTGTGTGTGCTTTCATTTCCTTTTGGGGTAAAAGCTTCATGATTGATTCTTGGTTATCTCAAGGCTATTGCTAACTTTTCAAGCTGCATTCTGTCTCCATGCCCAATGGACTTTGAGGCTACTGGTTTCTAAGCATAACAGGCATGCTTCCCTTAGGAATCACCAATTTGTTGACCATTTTGGTCCTATAGGCCAAAATCAGTCCCCCTTCTTCCTCTGCTATCCTGAGCCAGTTCAAATTTTAGGTTACACAAGTCCTTCAGCAGAAGATGAACCAGTTCAAAGAATGAAAGGGCTTTTACAAAGTTTCTTCAGACTCTTGTCTGAAGAAATTCACTAGGAAAGAAGGCTAAAATGATTCAAGACACTTTTCCTTAAGGTTGGAAAAGTGGTTCAACATCGGGGTTCAATGACATGATCTTTCCAAGAATTAAGAATTTTTAAATTTAAACCATTGAACCATTGAACCGATTCAATCAGTTGGTTCAATCAAAGGTTTCAAAGGCTTGGTTTATTATCTTGGTTCAAAGGCTTGGTTCATCGGCTTGGTTCAAGTAGTCGATTCAATTGATTGGTTCAATCAAATGGTTCAAAGGCTTGGTTCAATTGGTTCAGTTCAATGAGTTAGTTTAAGCAGTCAGTTCAATTGGTTGGTTCAATTGAATGGTTCAATTGTATGGTTCAATCAAAGGGTTCAATCAGTTGGTTCAAAGCGGTTGATTTAAGCGGTCAAATGAATGAGTAGAACACAGTATTGAACCATTGAACTATTGAACCAATTGTTGGTTCAATCGATCAATTCAATCAGAAGGTTTAAAGGAGCCTCCCAAGGCCCAAAGGACAACTGCCCTTGCAGAGGGTAGTCAAGCGCAAAATGAACCATTCCAAGTGCCCTTGTGGAGGGCAGGGAACACTTGCAAAGGGATCAAAGAGAAGGTTGGAAGGGTAAGTTTTTCTTTGGAAAAGTGAACAAGGAAGAAAAGTTGGAATTCCTTCGGATTTGTTCAAGGCAAGAGACGAAGAATTTCTTCGAACAAAATGTCCAAAGGAATTCCTTCAGACCTTTTGTCTGAATAAATTCATAAGGTAAAAACAATGTCTTTCGAGAAGATTTTTTGTGGCAAAAGACATGATGAATTCTTTCGGACAAAAAGTTCGAAGGAATTCCTTCGGACTTTTGTCTGAAGAAATTTAACCAAAGGAAAAAGACCAATGAAATAAGTGAGAAATAATAAAGGAAAGAATTCCTTCAAACAAAATGCCTGAAGGAATTCCTTCAAACATTTTGTTTGAAGGATTTAAAGAGCAAGGCTGCCGAAGGACCCCAGAGGGCAGGTGCCCTTGCAAAGGACTCTCAACTGCCGAAAGAAAGACCTTTCTCAAGGCCTGAAGGGACACCTTCCCTTTGGGAGGTTCCAAAGACAAAATCACAAAGGAAAGGAAGCAAAAAGGCTGAAGCAAAGGAAAAAGCCAAAGGAATTGACCAAGGGGTGACGCGCCCATGGACATCAAAGTTGGGCACCATGAATTAGTTGTTGGCTTTCAAGGGGTGATGGGCTCATGAACATCAATTTTACGACAATGAAATAGCCGTTGATCTTTAAATACATGAGTGCTAACAAGGAGGGAGCCCAAAGGGCTAAGAGAGGAAAATATGATGCTAAGAAAAGACAAAAGTTAAGAATGAACTCAGTGACCTACTGATGAGGGAGCCTAAAGAGCCAAAGAAGTAGCAAAAGATAGCCCTCAAGGGCTGAAGGAGATAGAAAAGACAAAGCTAGGAAGAGACAAAAGAGCCAAGTGTAGAAACAAACAAAATAGTCCAAGTGGCAAAGGAAGGTGTCAACTCAAGGAGTTACTCCAACGGTTGACACAGTGCCTGTCAAGTGGTCATCAAGGGGCACGAATAGTGAACGGCATGACCCATTTTTCTCCACTTTGCATTGATGAGCAGACAAACTATGTAAATGCCTTTAAGGAGCAGTCTTGTTTGTAGACAAATGGTGCAGCCTATGTTTTTTAAACACTTGAAGTCAAAATCAGAGCCGAGACAACATTCTCTTTCAGTGACTTCCTCTTCCCAATGCTCTCAACACACGTGGGCCACTTGTCAAAGGGCACCAAAAGTCTTTTCCAAAAAGGGCACTTTTGTTTTCCTCTTCTCTATATATATTGTAACTTCTCATTTGGAGAGGGATCTCTCATGTTGTAAGGCAAAACCATGCAAATTTTCACCTGGAATCAATAGAATACACATTTTTACCTCTATTCTAGTTGGATATATCTCTGAGTGTGTCTGAGTGTCAAACTTGTGTTCAGTCATTTCTTTCTTAATGCTTTTACAGGCTTGATACCAACACACCTGGTTTATACAAAGTACCATTCTTGTAGGTGACAAGAAGAGCTGTATTTAGAGTGCAGAGGCAGAAGGAGGTTATTATACAATGTGCTTTTTATACAACGCCTATGGTAAGTCCTTTTTCTGTGTGTTTCCATTAAAGCCTCCCTGTCAAGCTCCCTGCAGTTTGGTCCTTTTACCAGTTAAAGTGTATGTATGTGTTCTTATGGTTCAGAGTGTGAGTATGAGTAGATCAAACTTGTTTGGTGTATCACCCTCTTAGGTTAGGTTCTATTTTTTCTGTAATCCTTCTCCATTTTCACCCCCCTCCATTATATATATATATGTATGTATGTATGTATGTATGTATGTATATGTATATATGTATTAGCAACTTACCGGAATAACTCAGATGCATCAAAGGGAGCTAGCCCTTATCTAGAGACTCTCCCCTCAATTTTTCCAGACCCACATGCAAGAGAGGAGTTTCCATTGTGATGCGTGGAAGACAGAAGATCATCCTCTTGTCAAGGGTGCAATCCACTATGTCAACAAATGATTTATTACCTAAACTTGATTATCAGTTGTGTAAAGCACATCTTGCTGACTTGGTTGAAGCTCAAAATATGGCTATTGAAATAGAAGATGATCTCATCATGACAGGGAAAATAAAAAACACAAATTCTAAAGTTGAAGGTTCTTCTTCAACCAGTATTGTTGATTCATTGCTGCAAAGATTGGTGAATGATATGTTGTAGATGAAGAACTAGATGGCATAAAGTAACAACATTGCTCCTCCTTAGAACTTCAACAATAGAGGCCACATCATTGCTGATCCTCAAAGATTGGTGATTTAAGTTGCCCCAAGGAACAACATTGAGATGAATGAAGAAGATCAAGAAGTCTCTATTGATCAAACTAAGAATGATGATTTTGTAGATCATGATGGCGATACCAACATTGGTTACCTAGACTATGAATCATAAAATGACTATGAGGAAGCTTTTGAAGAAGACCATAGTCATACTTTTGTAGTATTTACAATATCACAAGCTTGGCAAAGTGTTGAAATGTCTGGCGATGAACAAAGAAGAGATAAGAATGATTTTAGACCAGACGTTATCATTGTCAAAAGAGGTAGTCTTTTACCTTCTTCTCTAGCCCCAAAAGATAAACAAGTAAGTTCCATTCATTTTAACCTCATAGACCTTCTGCTCAAACATTTGAAAATGCATTTATTCCTTCTTTTGACATTATTGATCATATTAAGAATACTAGAATCCAAATCTCAGAAGTTGAGTACTTAAGAGCATTTTTTGATCAATTGAATAGGTTAGTTAAGTATGTGTAAAGTGATGGATCAAATTATACACCCAAAAACTTAGCAAAAGGTATTCTACCTAACCCTAAAGATACTTCTTCCTAGAACAATGTTATCATTATCACTCCCAAATCTTCTGAAAGAGTTGAACAATTTTACATTTCTCTATTACTTAATGGTTTCAAACTAAGTAATTGCATCTTAGATTGAGGAGCTTCTGATAATGTCATGCCATCTAAAGTTTTATATGCTCTTGGGATTATTTTGATGAAGAAAATAGGGAGATGGTATTCCATCGAGAGACAAGTCCCTTTAATCAGACAAATTAAGGATGCGTAAGTTGTTTTGGTAGGTTTCCTTAACAAGAGATTAAAGATGACAATCTTAGTTGCAGATATTCCTATCTCTTATGGGATGTTACTAAGTAGAAACTTCTACAAAGAATTAGGAGGAGAAGTAAATATGGATTGGTCATGTGCTCACATTCTAATCAAAGGAGTTAAATAGAAGCTTGAACCTAAAAAATTCAAAATACATTGTCATAAAATCTAAAGATCCAAGGTCTCAGATTATTTTCCAAAAGTCAAACAACAAGGTCTATTATTTGGAAATGAACAAAGAGGATCTAGAACTATAAATTCAACTAGAACATATAAAATAAGAAGTCTAGACTCTTGAGTTTGATGGCAGTTGTTGCTCCTTTGGATCAGGAGCAGGTGCTATTTTGATATCTCTAGAAGGGAAGGTATACCCATACTCTTACAAGTTGATGCTTGAAAATACTAATAATATAGTAGAGTATGAAGTTTTACTATTAGGAATGGAGCAAGCTAAAAAGAAAGGAGTGAAACTCCTTAAAACACAAGGATATGTTGAACTTATTATGAAGCTAGTTAGAGGACAGTACCAAGTAAAAAGGGATAAGCTTAGATACTATAGAGATAGAGTGTTTTCCACTACACTTGACTTTGCAGCCTTCCCCATCAACTTCATTCTAAGAGATCAAAACTCTAGGGCTAATTTTTTGGCAATTACCATTGCACTTTTAAATCTAGATCAACCTAATTCCATTTTCCAACAAGGTAATTATAAAGTAGAAATGGTCTACCACTCTAAGGTCCCTAACAATGTGGAACAATGGTATATTTTCAATGATGACAAGTAAATAGCTACATTCCTAGAGCAACAAGATAACTTTGATGAGTTGTATTTTGAAGGAAGCAACTCACCTCCAGGATAAACTACGATAGGTGAAACTGATCTTGAGCATGATGAGAACAAAGGAATCATATAGTTGAAGGGTAAGAAAATTCCTAAAGGTTTAGTTTCTTTAGAAGAAATTTTTGACAAGCATGATCAGTTTTTGAAAATAAATAAAGAATATGGTGAGAGCTTTTCTTCAGAGGTGCAACCAATAAATTTGGGTGTAGAAGATGAACCCAAGATTGTGAATCTTAGGAAGTGCTATTCTAAACAAGAACATGAAGCATTCATAGAGCTTCTTCAAAAATATATGGATGTCTTTGCATGGTCCTACAAAGACTTGAAGACATATCTACCAAAAGAGCTACAACACTAGATTCCATTACAACCAGGACCAAAGCCTTTCCAATAAAATCTCTGACGTCACAATCCAACCATCTCAGGTACAATCTATGCTGAAGTAAAGAAGTTGCTAGATGTAAGAATTATTTACCCCATTCATCATTCATAATGGTTGGCCAATATTATACCTATGAGAAAGAAGAATGGGGAGATACATTTGTGTGTTGACTTCTATAATCTGAATCAAGATTCTTTGAAGGATAACTACCCTCTTCCCATCATGGATCACACCTTACAAGTAGTTATTGGTTTAGAAATGTTATCTATGTTAGATTGGTTTTTATGCTACAATCATATACGAGTAGCAAGGGAAGATCAATATAAAATGACATTCACCACACCATGGGGAACATTTTCTTATCATAAAATGCCCTTTGGGTTGATCAATGCTGGGGAAACTTTCCAAAGTGAAATGGATTTGGTGTTTGATCATCTGAAAGATAAGAGTATTGTGGTATACCTTGATGACTTAATAGTATTTTCTAAGAAAAGGAGTAATCACATAGTTGATTTTTAGGAAGTTATCATTCAATTACAACTAAGACTACCAAAAGAGCTACAACCTACATTCTATTACAGCCGAGACTGAAGCCATTCAAATAAAAGCTCTGACATCACAATCCAACAATCTCAGGTACAATCTATTTTGAAGTATAGAAGTTGCTAGATGTAATAATTATTTAACCCATTCATCATTTAGAATGGTTGGCCAATATTGTACCTATGAGAAAGAAGAATGGGGAGATACACTTGTCCATTAACTTTCATAATCTGAATCAAGCTTCTTTGAAGGATAACTACCCTCTTCCCATCATGGATCACACCTTACAGGTAGTTACTGGTTCAAAAATGCTATCCATGTTAGATGGTTTTTTAGGCTACAATTCGATATGAGCATCAAGGGAAGATCAGTATAAAATGGCATTCACCACACTATGGGAAACATTTACTTATCATAAAATGCCCTTTGGGTTGATCAAAGCTGGGGTAACTTTCCAAAGGGCAAAGGATCTAGCATTTACTCATCTGAAATATAATAGTATTGTGGTATACCTTGATGACATAATAGTCTTTTCCAATAAAAGGAGTTATCACATCACTAATTTGGAGGAAGTTCTCATTTAATGAAAAAAGCATGGGATATCTCTCAATCCCAAAAAGTCAATTTTCATTTTTAGTGAGGGAAAGATCTTGGAACACATTGTCTCAAATGAAAGAACCAAGATAGACCCTGAAAGAGTTAAGTCTATTCAAAGTTTGCCTTTACCAACTTCCAAAAAAGGAGTGCATTCATTCTTTGGTGAGTAAACTTTCTCAAAATATTTATTCCAAATTTTGCTAAACTAACTCACCATATTTCAGACATGATGAAGAAAAATTAGGATTCCAAATGGAATTAAGAAGGAAAGAAGGCCATTGAAAATATCAAAGCAACCTTAGCAGAAGCTCTAGTACTGGTATCACAAAATTTTAGTAAATAATTCATTATTTACTGCTACTCTTATGAGCATACAATTTCAACCATTCTGATGGAGAAGAATGAAGAAGATGTCAAAGCCCCTATAGCATTCATGAGCATGCCTTTAAAGGCCTATCAATTGAAATATACTCCCATGGAGAAACATGCGTATGTAGTTGTCAAGGCATGCAAATTATTTAGGTACTACATTCTATCCACACATATAATTGTTTTTGTACATGATACTGCAGTCAAGTCCATCCTGACACTGGAAGAATTGGGACTATTGTGAGGCACTTAGGTAACCAAGGTACAAGAGTATGACTTGGCCATAAAACCTACAAATTTGGTGAGAGGAAGAGGTCTTTTCCAATTGATGATAGAGATAAGATAGGATGATACACTGTAAGAGGAAGTTGATGAAGACCTACCCACAATTCTTTTTGTAAATCTGGTTGATGAATGGTACAACAAAATTGCCTACTTCATGACATATGGGGAATGCCCAGATCATCTCACTCACAAGGAGAAGTGTACCATAAAATTTAAATTAAGGAATTGCTTGTAAAAGAAAGGAATTGATGGTGTATTTCTTTGGTTCATGGATAAATCCCAGCAAGACCAGTTATTAGAATAGTTTCATGACAAGGCATGTGGCAATCACTTCTTAGCAAGAGTTACTGTTGACCAAAATTTTGACTTATTTGAAAATATATGGAATCCATTAGAAAAACTATGGATTCCATAAGAAAATCTATGAACTCCATCAAAAAATCTAAGAACTCCATCAGTACAGCTATGGACTTCAGTAACGAACCTCTAAACATGCATAAAAGGGATGCAAAAGCATTTGGTAAGTTAAAGAGAAGTTATAAAGAATATTTGGGGTTTTGTCATGTAGAAGGCTTCAAGCTTTACAAGGTGGGGTAGAATCCCTTTGAAAAAGGATCAATTACAAAATCCTAAAGGGTATCTACCTTTTGGGAAGGATCATTTCAATAAAGTCGAAGGTCCATTTCCTTTTGGGGAGTCCAATTCAAGAAGGCCGAGGGCACATTCACAAAGGGTGAAAAGATAATTGTAAAAATTTGAAGGGTAGTTACCCTTCGAAAGAGGACACTTAGAATATTTTTGAAGGGTACTTTCCCTTAAGAAAGGATACTTGCACAAAGCCAAAAGACCAATTATAAAGTAAAGGAATGGCCTGAGGGAAGTAGTCATTGGATTCAAATGGCTCGAGAAAGTTGTAAAAGACACTTAGGAAAAATGTCAAAGGAATTCCTTTAGAAGAATAAGCTTGAGGAAATCAGTCCAAGACTTTGTTGTGGGATAAAGTCTGAGGGAAAAGGTTCTAAGGCAAAAAAATTCATAGAAAAGCGGTTCAAAAAGAATAAAGTTGCAAGGAAAGATAAGTCCAAAGTAAGCAGTGAGTAATGAGAATCTTGAAGAAATAAGCAGGTAAGTAGTAAAGAGAATAAAAAATAAAGAGGTGACACTTGTCAAGATTGTATGGATCCATATTGATAGATCAAAATAATTCAAATGCTCAAGGGATTATAAGATTTGACATGTGGTAAGAAATGGAATGTGTCGACAAGTCAAGAGAAAGATCCAAGGGCTCACGATTGATCATGCATTCAGATCCAATGGAGTGAATACACAAGTGGGGTCAGTGAAACCAAAAAGATAAACAACATAAAGGACCAAATGACTAAGGCAAATACAATAGAAGTAAAGATGACTCTAGTTGAACCAAGATGGCAACAAGAACTAGATCCCATCATTAAAGCTCCTAAAGGAAATAAAAGATTTGTTCACACCCACTTGTGCAAAGTGGGTGAGTGACTTGAATGAAGAGGTAGAGCCATGCTTCCAGTCATGCCCTTGACAATCTACCACTTAAAATAGGTTTGATTATGACATTGTTGAGTACACAAGTATAGAGGCCTTATCCTAGTGACAAAGGAGATTTGATGCATTTAGGGATTAAAGTAAGCTACACAAAATATCTCAATCATTTATGACCCCCCTCTCTATTTCTCATGCAAGCCCCTTCTTCTCTCATCCTTTTCTACTATATATAGAGGCCTTTAATCTTTAAAACACATCCCTTGATTGGTGATAGAGGCACTCTGTCAAAATTTCCTTGTAACACTCTCTTGAATCAATACTAGATAGATTTTTGATTTTCACTGAAGTCAAGTCTGCATTATTGGAGTTTAACTTGTATAATGTATGTTTTTATCTCATCATTTTTGATCTCTCTATGCACCTCACTTTAGTTTTCTTGGTTTCTTGCAGGTTGTGTGATGTGTTAGACTTTGGTGCCTTTATAAAGTGTTATGAGTCATAGTGTCTCTCTTGTAGACCAATTTCTTCCTACCCTTCAAAGTGCATCTTCCCCTTTGACCTCCACACAACTACTCTCCTTGTAGCTCTGAAATAGGATCAGCTAGACTTATCTTGTTTAAGTCTAGTAGTAGTCACTAAGGTTCCCAATCTGAATGTGGTCACTCTCTTTTGTTTCATCACCTCCCTTATCTTAGATTTTCATTTTTATGTTATCCTCCTAACCCTTTTCCGTAGTCAGTAGTAGATTTTAGCATGGGAAATGAGAGCTGAAGTGAAGCATCTGAAGAACTAGCCTCATTAAAAATCCTAGAGGTTCAACCTCATGACAGTATACCCATAGCCTAAGGTTGTCCCAATGCTTGTAGTTAGGAGTGAGAGATCCTAAGAAACTCTTCCATAAGGGGTGTAATTATCCTACAACAATTTTTGGCACGTCTGAAGGGACTATGTTGTTCACTGAGTTAAGATTTTTGGTGTTCTCTTCATCTAATCAGCCTTTCAAAGCATGTGTAAAAATACCAATGGTGAATCTAAGTATTCATCAGCTGGTATAAGTATCCCAAGTGCCTAATCATTGTTATTTGGTATGTATAATCAACCATCTTTTGATCAACATGCTTATTCTCTACCTCAACATCACACTTATCAAGCTAATAATGTTTATGTGTTCCCCTCAAGTGGCCATCAAACAACCTATCAACCCTATTACAACCTTTCCTCCCCTCCCACTCTTGCGTATGACCAAGATCAATATCCTTTGCATTCAAATCAGTCCTCAAATTCCCTTTGCCAAGACTATGTTTACCCTGTTACATCCTTGTCAGGATTCAAGAAAACATTATCAAGTTATATTGAGTTTATAAGGGAGATTGGTAGGGGTTTATAACTTTGTTCAGTAATCTCTATGCATGTTCTATGAGAGGCAAGGATATATTTTTAGTTAGTCAAGAATAGGTGGTCAGTTTATGAGGATGAACGATGGGCAATTTGTGAGAGTAAGAACAAGGTGTGGTTGAGAAGCATGGTCCAAGATTTAGAAAGTGTGTTGATATTTTATGAAGATCAGCAGACTCAGTGTAATCAATATTATGTGTCCTCTCTCCTCCAAGAGCCTCAACCCTAACCTCCAAGGGTTTCAAATCAGCCCCCTAGTCAACTTTATCAAGGTCCATCCTTGTCAAGAATCAGAGAATCAATACTGGACCGAGAGAGAATAATCATGAAAATCAATAAGGAGGTTAGACTTGGACAACAATTCCCCATTCATGCCATGGAAGGAATAATGAGATTTTTGCATAAGTTTTGGAGTGTGTGGGCATCCATTAAAGAAGGTGACTATCCACACATTGAGAAGCAAGAGATGAAGGAATGGATACTCTCAATAGAGGATATGTTGACTCATTGGGAGGATGAGTATGTCAAACCCAAACTAATCAGTTTGTCCTCTCCTACCCCTAAGCCCTTTCCCACTCAAGATTGTGAAACCATCCCACTATGGATCTTCTCCTACACCTTTGACCCTGATTATTTCATGCCCTCTCTTGTGAAACCACCCTCTCCTATACCCATCCAAAAAGAAGAAAATATGGTTGTTCCCTACACATTTCCATCATGGAAATCGATTTAGAAAGGCATAGATAAGAAGGAAGAGGTGTCAGTTGTGGTGGTCCAAGAACCAATTCAAGATAAAGAGGGGTTAGTGGTTGAAGAAAATAAAAAAGAGGTGTTAGATCATCTCAATGAGATTTTTCTACAATATTTACAAGACTCTTTCTCCCTCCCTCAAGAGCCACCAAAGAGACCACTCAAAGTACCTAGTTGGAAAGACACTCTCTCAATCTGCAAGCAAGGTGAGCTTTTTCACCCTCCCACCATCTCCCTCTTGGAGAAAAAACCTATGTTACAAAGGATAGAGGAAGAGTTTATAGTCTCAAGTGAGTCTCAAGAAGATGAGGTAGGTGTGTATAAGGAATAAATCTTGATAGACAACCCACTTCATTCAGAGGAGGAAAAATCAGGTTTGGACCAGATTTCTTGGCATGGCTTTGACACTAATGAACCAGATGCTGAAGGGGAAAATCCTCAAGCTAAATATAGGGAAGACCTTGAATGGACTACTGATTATCTATTCTACATAGATGAAAAGAGGATTGGAACCAAGTACCATAGGTTAGTTCACTTCAAAATGAGGTGTCAATTGAAGATAGCCCTGATAAGTTGGAACTAGAGGAAGACAAGTGTGATGTTTTGGAACTTGGTTGTTCAAATCAACCCTCATTTGTAGTTGAAAAACAAGATGAAATCTTGAGTGAGGTTGTTGAAGGATAAATATCAAGTGCTCAATTGATATAATTTGAGAAACGTACCAATGAAGAGCTTGAAGAGTTGTGGTAGTAGTTCAATGCAATAACCAAAGAGTTTGAGGAGGCTAAGAGACGTGTCCTTCTTTTATAAAACTATGAGAATGCTTCTCTAAGCATGATCAGTCCTAATTTGCACAATAAAAAGGTGGAATAATATGGTATTTTTGAGCCACCAAGTGAATAAAATATAGTTACTCCCAAGAACCTGGATGAAGTCTTCGTACGAGGCTTTCTCAAGAGTGATGACTTACATCGATCAAGTCTTGAGCCAATAAGGGATTTTATCTACATTGGAAACAATGTTTGTCTTGCTTCATATTTTAGGGAGAAAGCTAAAAGAGTCAGCAATCAGGCATCTTAGTCCACCTAGCACGAGCTCACAAAAGTAAGTTTCCTCTCATCCTTGTCTATTACACATCAATGATGCTAAAAGTTTCCCATTTGACCCAAGAATAAGGTAATTATAAGTTGTAGCCTTGTATATATTAGAGTAGATTTTATGTGTTTCCCTTCCCTAAGTGCCTTCAACATAGTGTTGTTGTTGGCCATTTTTTGGCCCACATATCAAAATTTGCCTAAGTATGAAAAAGGGAGCTTTCAGGCAAGAAAATGTCAAGTCTTTGGGAGGACTTCAGGTTTTCCAATAGTGACAACTTCAGGTTTTTGAGGGCACAGTGCAAATTGGGTTTCCAGTAGTGCTTAACTTTTAAATGTTTTATAAGTATAAGTAATTCAAGTTTATGAACCCAAATTACTCATGGGCAGTGTATTTTGGGTTCTCCAAGGAGCACTACTTGATTACTTTATAAGTTGTGAGCAGTTAGAAGCCTAAAATAAGTAAAGAGGCTTAACAAACCCGATTTGATCTTGAAAAATAGTGCTTCTCAGGTTCTTCAAGGAACAAGACACTTCAAAAAATTTGAAGGTCATTTTCAAAATGTTGAAGGGCCTTATTAGGGCAAAAGGTCCTCTTCAACTTTTTCGAAGGGCTTTTTCTTCTCTAAGTGGATAGTTTCAATTTTCTTGAAGGGTATGTTACCCTTCGAAAGGACCATTTCAAAATTCCTGAAGGGTATCTTTCCCTTCAGAAGGATCATTCATAGAAGTTTGAAGGGACACGTAAAAATCTTGAAGGGTCTCTCACCTTTCGAGAAAGTCCATTGCAAAAATCTTGAAGGGTAGTTTCTAAAGATAGACATGGACAAAAAGTTTGAAGGAATTCCTTCAGACGAATTGTCTGAAGAAATTCCTTTGGGAAATTTTCCCAAAAAAATAAGCCGAGAAAGAAGCCTATGACCAAGTGTCCACAAAAAATGATGGGCCAATGGATGTCAAAATCAAGATAAGTGACTAGCTGTTGGAAGTAATTGGGTTTGAAAAGCTTGAAGTCTTAAGGCTTGGGAAATAGCAAAGTGAGAAGACTTTAATATGGACAAGCCTAAAGTAAGTAGGCTTAGAGAACCTAAATTACTCTGCATAGAGTAAATCAGGTTTCTCCTAGTACTCTACTTAAAAGGATTTATAAGTGAAAGATCTGGGAAAGTCCAAAGATGGAGAGGCCAAAGAACTTGAATTACTCTACATAGAGTAAATCAAGATTCTCTAAGTGTTCAACTTAAGCTGGGTCCAGCAATGTGATAATCATGATGCAATAAATGAAATGCTACCATATGGCATAATTGGAGCAGAAAAGTCTAATCAATAAAGGACAAGTGACACAAGGATAATCAATAAACACAAGAGAGTTTGAGTGGTTGGGAGCTGGAAGTTATGAAGGCTCTCATCTACCATGGTTCACTACCCATAATCATCGTTCGATGCTTAAATACATCATGCCAAGAAGAAACATTTTAGCTACTTACAACATGACTTTTTAGATACACCAAAGAAAGTCTTAAAGATGGGAGGGGCTCAAGAGGATTGTTGAGTGATCCTGAGTGGTGCATTTAGGGAGAACAAGAAAGTGCAATGTCAGAGTTCCCACCATCGGTGACTTCTTCTCTCTTCGCCCTTTTCTATATATATAGAGGCCTTGGAGCCAAGCAAATCATCCCCAGACTAGTGATAGAATCACTTTGAAAAAATCATTATGTAACAGATCTTTGAATTAATATAGATTATTTTACCTATCTCTTTGTCTAAAAATTATGTTGAGTTAGCTTGTGCATAATAGCATTGTGAAGAAGCATCATTCCAACCTTATTGTCCTTCTTTCTTGCTTATTTTCAAGTGTTTTCCAGTTCGTTGTAGGTCTGAACTTGAGCTTTTCTGCCATTAATGGATACTTAATATGGATTTAGAAATCCCTCTTTACTTCATGTATGGTTTATTAAGCCTAGTTTATGAAATATTTATGCAAGTTATCTAGTTCGAATGTTGTATAAGCAAACTTATCTTATGCTAAATTAGTGTCATTCCTAAGACCAAGTGGATCACTTACTTTTGGTGCATCATCTCCCTTAGCTTAGATTTATTTTCAAGTAATCCTCCTACCCATTTTCCTTATACTAATAGTAGATTTTAGTGTGAGATCAAGAGCTAAAGTGAAGTACCTAAGGAACTAGCCTCATAAAAAATCCTAGAGGTTCAACATCACTATAGGATAACCACATCCTAAGGTTGCTCTCATGCTTATAACTAAAAGTGAGGGAACCTGAAGAACTCTCTCACAAGGGTGTAATTCCAAGATATAATAGTTTTAGCATGCCTAGTGGGACAACTACCATTTCATTTTCATTTTTTATAGAATATTGGTCAAATTTGATGTTATTTTGATCATTTTGTAGTAGTGGTAGCATTCATCCTTCAACATCTAGTGACTCCAAAGAACACCCAACTATCTGATGGTAAAGCAGTAGCTGTCTTTCATGCCAAAGGTGACTACAAGATCAACTTATGTAGGTATTATTTTTGAGTTTGTTGAATTACCTTTAAACTCAGTAAGAAGGTTAAGGTTCAACCATACTCACCCTTATGTAAGAAGTTATCCTCTTAACCAATCATAAAGTAGACCTACGCAAGAAGATCTTTATCATCCCCTCTTTCTGTTATGATTCCCCAAAGAGATTTTGTGGGCTTCAATGGCCAAAGCCCTTTGAACTTACCACAGTATGATCCTATGCCAGTAGAAACCCTCAAAAGTGTTCCTTATTAAATAGAATACCAAGTTATAACTCCTACTAAGCACATAATAAACATAGCCAACTTCTACAATATTCATAATATCACAGTGGAGAATGTGCATGTTAGGATATTGGTTGTATCTTTCAAAGGAAAGGCATTAGATTGGTATCAAGGCCTAGATCCTAATTTTATCCACTTATGGGATAAGCTAGGAACAACCTTGTGTAAAAGGTTTGCATATAAGAGTGATCATTTGTCACTTACAAAGCATCTGACCACAATCAAGAGAGTTCCTCATGAAGCCATGCAAGACTTCAATATAAGATTTCGTAAGGCATGGGATAGAATTATAATAGATATTAAACCATCTCCAAACTTTGCTTTCTTATATTACTTGAAGGCTCTCAACAGTGACATAGCTGTAATGATTTAATCTATGGGAGGAGACATACTTCCAAATGCATACGAGGTGGAAATCAAGGCAAAAAATTGCCTACTTCAGGATGGCAAGCTTACTTCCAAACCTCCAATGCCTCTTTTTCCCAAGATCAAACCTCCTCTTACAATCATTTATCCACTTGATGTTATACTTCTAAAGCCAAAAATTGTTGTTGTGCCTTCACCTAAGCAAGAAAAGGCCTCTAATATTGAATCCAATGACTTCCAAGAGCAAAAGAATTACATGGAATTGAAAAGCATGCTCCAATCCTTAGGAAATGATATGACCAATGTCAATAGGTAGTAGGCTTACAACAAGCCTTATCAAGCTCAGTATCAGCCTCAACAGTAGCCTTATCAAGGTAATAGGCCACCCTACAAAAGAGGTTTCCAAGGATAGGGGAAACCTAACTATGCTAGGCAATATAATTATAATCTAAATGTTGTAGGCCCTTCCAACTCCTTGGTCCCAGTTCAAAACAATGTGGCTTAGGAGGCTAAAGGGACAATGCCTTGGACTCATTCTTTTGGATAATCCATTATCCCAACTAATGGCTCCAACCAAGCATTCAATGATTAATGGTAGTAAGCTATATATTATGGATATAACCAGGCTCTTATGGCCTAAAGCACAGAGGTGCCCATGCTAACAAAACAAGAGGAACCTCCACAAGAACAAGGCTTAGTTCAGGGATCAAACCAGATGAAAGCCTCCATGGTCATCATTGAGCAAGAGGAGTGATATGCATCCAATCCACAAGCTACTCCAATTTTTTCCCACATCTTAGTCTCAACGAACACAAGGTTTAAGAGAAGGAATATAGGTGACAATTAGGAAGCTTTCAAAGAACCTCTTGTCATTGCTCCTTCACTAACAAAGCCAACAATAGTTTCTCTCAAAACCTAGGTAAAGGTTAGCACTATGCCAATCAACATTATGGAGCAAATGAAGAAATATAGAATGAGTGTACCAATGTGACACATTCTTTCCTTGTCTATCCAAATACGCATTCTTCAAGAAGGTTTGTCTAAGATGAGTGTTTCTATAGCTACAAGTAAGAAACCAAGCAAGGAAGATGAAGTATTCACCAATGTATCCAAGATTAATTTGGGAGAAAATTCAAGTGTTGTGACCAAACCCCCCCCCCCCCCCATTCTACATCTCATTAATCATCAGCAACTCCTTGGTGCACAACTACTTGGTGGATAGCAGAGCCAGCACCTCAGTCATGCCAAAGTCTATTGCTGACTAACTAAACCTCAAGTATGAGATGTATACAAGGGAGTCATGCAACTTGATAATTATTCAACAAAGCCATTAGGTATCATCAATAATTTGAGCCTAACCTTTTATGATTATCTTATTATGTTCATGGTGCAAGATGGCTGATCCTAGATGTCACTCCTCACTTTACATTATGTCTTTCCATAGATTTTACAATGAAGATTGGGGGTTACCTTGCAACAAATTGGTATTACATGGAATTTATAACAAGGTATGGGACTAAAGTCTCGATCAAGGCTTAACCATGGCACAATTCCACATCAAACTCCATCAGCTAGATAATGTAAACCTCAATTATACTATCCTTGATGAGGATGAGTTTACAATTGGCCAGGAGCTGAACACTCATCCTGAAGAGGTTCCAGACTTGTTCTTGGATGAGTTATGGGGAGATAACCAATTTTTCAACCCTTTTGAAGGTGTTGAGGAAAGAGACATGGGTGTCTATCTACTACATGAAGAGAATCAACCCATGCCTTCCCTCATTGGACCTAAAGAAGACCCTAATGGTTTATGAAATTTTTTCTTTGATGGCTCAAGGAGCAAAAATGGTGTAGATATTGGGGCAATGTTGGTTTCCCCTTCAGGTAATAAAATTTTCTCTTCCTACAGGTTCCATTTTAATTGTTCTTAAAATGTAGCAGAATATAAAGGCTTGATCTATAGCCTTCAATGGGCCAATAAAAGAGGAATCAAATTGCTACAAGTTTATGGGGACAATGAACTCATAGTAAACCAAGTCAAAGGCCTGAACATTACAAATAATACCTTGATGAGGTCCTAAAAAAATTGAGTGTGGGACCTAATTGAATATTTTGAGGCCTCTGACATTCAAGCTGTCCCAAGAAATTAAAACCAACATACTGATAGGCTGGCAGCTGTGGGAGCTCAATTTTACATTCCAAGTGAGCTAAAAGAAGCTAAGGTTCAGCCACATGTCAAGGTGGTGGTGAGGCCATCAGTGTTAGATAATGAAGCTCACTGGTAGGTTTTTGAAAGTGACAAGAAAATTACTTGCTTCTTAGAGCAAGAAGCTGAGTTATCCTCCTTTAACCAAGCTAAATTGCAACATCAATAGGAGGATTAAATTGTTCAGCTGAAAGTCAAACAAAATTTCTAAGGGGTTGGTTACACTTGAAGACCTTCTTATGAAGGAGACCATGTGAGGAAAGACAATGTAGTAATATCAATTGATAAAGAAAACTATGATAGAGTCCTCATATTAAAGGACAAGCTTATCAAGCTTGGGAAGGTAAGCAACAAGGTTGAGAGGCATGCTTTCATAACACTTTGCCAAGAGTATGCAAACATTTTTGCTTAGGAGTAAAACAACCTAAAGGGTTTTGATCTTGAGTTAGCTCAGCATACCATAGATTTGGAGGCAATGCCAAGCATGTGAGGCAAAAACAAAGGCCCATTAACCCCAAGATTTAAGAGCTGATGAGGAAGGAGCTAACCAAATTGATCAAGTCCAAGATCATCTTTCCCATCAAGTATTCATCATAGGTAGCCATCTTGGTGCCTATAAGAAAAAAGAGTGGATAGACTAGGCTTTGAGTTGACTTCAAAGATTTGAACAAAGTCTCCTTAAAGGATCACTACCCTCTGTCATCCATGGAGTAACTTCTCCAAGTAGTTGCAGGATCAAAATGCTTCTCTCTATTGGATGGATTTTCTGGCTACAACCAAGTTTGGGTGAAAGATGAAGATTAGTACAAGAATACCTTCACCAAAAAATGGGGCATGTATGCATACTAAAAGATGACCTTTGGTCTATCAAATGCTAGCACAACTTTATAAAGAGCCACAGACATGGTTTTTTAGGGGCTGCTAAACCAAACGGTGGTAGTTTACTTGGATGATATCACGGTTTTCTCCAAGAATGCCAATGAGTATATGGACCACCTAAGGATAATTTTTGAAAGGTGCAAAGAGTATGGGATTTCTTTGAATCCCAAGAAGTATGTGTTTACCATACATGAAGGCAAGCTACTTGGCCACATCATCTCAAACGAGGGGTTGTCTATTGATCTTGAGAGATTAAGTTCCATCTTGGCCTTATCCCTACCCAAGCATAAGAAGGGACTCCAAAGTTTCCTTGGAAAGATAAACTTTGTGAGAAGATTTATCTTTGGTTTTGCAAGTTTGGTCAAACCCATCACTGCTATGCTAAAAAAGAACCAAGTGTTCACCTGGTTAAATGAAGGCAAGTCATCATTTGAGGCTATCAAGCAAGCCATCACTCAAGAACCCACACTTATGAATCTTGATTTCTCAAGGGATTTCATATTGTATGATTTTGCCAACATTGATAATATATGAACTATGCTAATGCAAAGAAATGGTGAAGGGCTTGAGCATCCATTAGCATTATTCAATCAAGGGCTTGAAGAGTATGAGGTGAGGTATACCTTTGTAGAAAATCAAGTCCTTGAAGTAGTAAGGATCCTCACTAAGTTTAGGCTAATGCTATCCAACAATAAAATCCACCTTATGGTGTCTCATCTTAGGGTAAGAGACTTCCATCTTAATAAGGATTTGAGAAAAAAAAGAGTTGGTTGGATTATTAAAGTCATGAGTATGATGTGGAGATCAAGGTCACTAAGCTAGTAAGAGGTAAAGGCATATGTGAGAATATGTTTGATAACCTTCATGAAGACAAAGAGGTCATCTTGGTAACACAAGATAACCTACAAGTAGATGTACCTCCACTTCACACTAGTTCGATCCATGATATGATGCACTTTTTACTAATAGGTGAGTGCCCTCAAAGTATGGACAAAGATAAAAGAAGGTATTTCATACTTTAGTACATACCTTATGATTTAGTTGATGGGGTTTTGTTCAGAAGAGACCTTAATGGAGTGCTCCTGAGGTGCATAGATGATGATCAAGTAGCAAAAATTTTGGAGCATTTCTATGATGGGCCTATAGGAGGTCATTTTGGTCCAAAGACTACTATAGCAAAGATCATGAGGGTCAGTTACTATTGGCACATCCTCTTCAAGGATGCTTATGCATGGGTGAGGAGGTGTCAATAATGTGCTCTTTTCATAGGTAAGAAAAGGTTAGCAACTTTCCCTCTCAACTCGATTCAAGTGGAACAACCATTCATGAAGTGGGGTTTGGATTACATTGGTATGATCAACCCCCCATCAAGTTCAGGGCATAAGTGGGTGTTTAGTGTAACTGATTACTTATCCAGGTGGGTGGAAGCCATTGCATTGAAAGAAGCCAATGAAATTGTAGTCTTAGATTTCTATGATAGCATTGTGACCAGGTTTGGTGTTCCATCCACTATCATATCTGATAATGCTTTGGCATTCTTTGGTTTGAAAATAAGTGAATGGGATCTCAAGATAGGCATCTACCTCAACACTTCATCAAATTATTATCCTCAAGGCAATGGGATGGTTGAGTCCACAAATAAAATTTAATGAGGATTATCAAGAGGACCATGGCAGAGAATTAGAGGACATGGCACACCAAGTTGAAGACAGCCTTGTGGGTTGACCAGTTAACTCCTAAAGCTGCTATTGGAAATTCTCCATATGTTCTAGTATATGGAAGGGAATCCAAGTTACCCATTTCCCTTGAGTTGCCTATATTAGAGCTAGCCCATCAGCTGGAGCTACTAGAAGATGAACCCATGAATGTGAGATTTGTAGAACTCATAAAGCTTAAGGAGATAAGGGACCTTGTAATGAAAATGTTGTAGGTACATCAAGCTCAGGTCCCAAAGGCTTTTGATAAGAGAGCCATAGCAAGGAATTTTAAGGAAGGAGACCTAGTTCTCTAATGGGACTCAAAAAAGACTAAACCAAGCAACCATACCAAGTTTGGCAGCTTGTGGAGTGGCCCTTATTTGATCCATGGATATAAAAAACATAATTATTTTTAGCTTGCCTAACTAGATGGGGAGGTATTACCCATCCCAGTCAATGGGATTCATCTAAAGCCATGTTATTAGAAGAGGTTACAACCATTGTATGTTATTGTATATTTTGTATATATTTTCATGTTTTTCTCTAAGTGCCTTATGCACATCCATTTTAATTGTGTTTTCTCTTCCCTAAGTGCCTTGGGCACAATTTGTTTTATTTAAATTGTTCTTATTTCTTCAATGGAGATTTCTAGATAAATCTAGCTTTGTACAAAAGTAGTGACTCCACGCCTAATGGATTGAATGAAAAAAATGAGTTGGGTTCTCAATCATAGCAAGATGTTTCCCTACGAACCACCAAAAATGTTGGCCATTTTTGGGTCCACATATCAAAATTTACCTAATTATGAAAAAGGGAGATTTCAAGCAAGAAAATAGAAAGTCTTTGGGAAGACTTCAGGTTTTCTAGCAGTGACAACTTCAAGTTTCTAAGGGCACAGTGTAAATTGGGTTTCTAAAAGTGTTTAACTTCTAAATGTTTTATCAGTAGAAGTAATTTGGGTCTATGAACCCGAATTGCTCATGGGTAGTATATTTTTGGTTCTCCAAGGAGCACTACTTAATTACTTTATAAGTTGTGAGCAGTCAAAAGCCCAAAATAAGTAAAGGAGCTTAAAAAAATCGATTTGGTCTTGAAAAATAGTGCTTCCGAGTTATTCAAGGAATGAATCAGTTCAAAAAATTTAAAGGGAATTTTCAAAATGTCGAAGGGCCTTTTTAGGGAAAAAGGTCCTCTTCAACTTTTTCGAAGGGATCTTTCTTCTCCAAGTGGATAGTTGCAATTTTCTTGAAGGGTATGTTACCCTTCAGAAGGACCATTTCAAAATTCTTGAAGGGTATATTTACCTTCAAGATGATCATTCATGGAAGTCCAAAGGGACACATAGAAAGCCTGAAGGGTCTCTTACTCTTTAGAAAAATCCATTGTGAAAACTCAAAGGGTAGTTTCCAAATATAGATGCAGACAAAAAGTCTGAAGGAATTCCTTCGAATGAATTATCCAAAGAAATTCCTTTGGGAGATTTGCTTGAAAGAAATAAGCCAAGAAGGAAGCTCAAGACCAAGTGTCCAAATAAAATGATATACCAATGGACGTTAAAATTAGGATTAGTGACTAGCCATTAGAATTAATCATGTTTGAAAAGCCTGAAGTCTTAAGTCTTGGGAAATAGCAAAGTGAGAAGACTTTAAGATGGACAAGCCCAAAGTAAGTAGGATTAGAGAACCTGCAGTACTCTTCATAGAGTAAATTGGGTTCTCCAATTACTCTACTTAAAATAATTTATAAGTGAAGGATCTAGGAAAGTCAAAAGTTAGAGAGGCCAAAGAACTTGAATTACTCTACATAGAGTAAATCAAGATTCTCCAAGTGCTTGACTTAAGCTGGGTCCAACAATGTGAGAATCATGATGCAATGAATGGAAGGCTACCACATGGCATAACTAGAGAAAAAAGGGCCAGTCAGTAAATGACAAGTGGCACAAGGATGATCAATAAACATGGGAGAGTTTGATCGGCTAGTAGTTAGAAGTTATGAAGGCTATCATCTATCATGGTTCACTACCCGCAATCACCGTTTTGACAATTAAATGTGTCATGCCAAGAAGAAACATTTTAGTTTCTCATAACATGAATTTTTAGACATTCTAAAGAAAGTCTTAAATATGAGAGGGGATTGAGAGGATTGTCAAGTGATCCTAAGTGGTGCATTTAAGGAGAACAAGAAAGTGCAATGTCAGAGTTCCCACCATCGATGAATTCTTCTCTCTTCCCCTTCTCTCTTCCCCATTTTATATATATATAGAGGCCTTGGATCTAAGCAAATCATCCCCAGACTGATGATAAAATCACTCTAAAAAATATCTCTTTGTCTAAAAATTGTGTTGAGTTAGCTTGTGCACAATAGCGTTGTGAAGAAGCATCTTTCCAACCTTATTATATTTATTTCTTGCTTATTTTTAGGTGTTTTCTAGTTAGTTGCAAATCTAAACTTAATCTTTTTTTCCATTAATGGATGCTTAATGTGGATTTATAAATCCCTCTTTACTTCACATATGGTTCAATAAGCCTAGTTTATGAAATATTTATGCAAGTTAGCTGGTTAGGAGGTTGTGTAAGAAAACTTATCTTATGTTGAATTAGTGTCATTTCCTTGAGCAAGTGGATCACTTACTTTTGGTGAATCACCTCCCTTATCTTAGATTTATTTTCAAGTAATCCTACCAACCCTTTTCCTTATGCTGACAGTAGATTTTAGTGTGAGATCAAGAGCTGAAGTGAATCACCTAAGGAACTAGCCTCATAAAAAAACCTATAGGTTTAACCTCACTATAGGATACCCACATCCTGAGATTTCTGCCATGCTTATAGTTGGAAGTGAGGTAACCTAAAGAACTCTCTCACAAGGGTGCAATTCCAAGCTATAATAGTTCTGGCATGCCTGGTGGGATAACTACCATTTTATTTTCATTTTTTATGAAATATTGATCAAATTTGATATTGTTTTTATCATTTTGAAGTAGTAGTAGCATTCATCCTTCAGTGTCTAGCAACTCCAAAGAACACCCAACTATCTAGTGGTAGAGTAGTAGTTGTCTTTCATGAGAAAAGTGAATACAAGATCAACTTCTATAGGTACTTCTTTTGAGTTTGTTGAATTACTTTTAAACTCAACAAGAAGGTTAAGGTTCACCTATACTCACCCTTACGTAAGAAGCTACCCTCCTAAACCAGTCATAAATTATACTTATGTAAGAAGATCTTTATCAACCTCTCTTGCTACTATGATTCTCCAAAGAGATTTTATGGGCTTCAATAGCCAAAGCCCTTTGAACTTACCATAGTATGATCCCATGCCAGTAAAAGCCCTCAAAAGTGTTCCTTATTACATAGGAAACCAAGCTGTAACTCCTACTGAGCACATAACATACAACCAACTTCTACAACATTCACAATATCATAGTGGAGAATGTGGATATGAGGATATTGGCTATATATTTCAAAGGAAATGCATTAGACTGGTATTGGGGCCTAGTTCTTAGTTCTATCCACTCATGGGATGAGCTGGTAACAACCTTATGTAAAAGGTTTGAAGATAAGAGTGATCATCTGTCACTTGTAGAGCAACTGACCACAATCAAGAGAGCTCCTCATAAAGCCATGCAAGACTTCAATATAATATTTTAGAAAGCATGGGATATAATTCCAGTAGCTATTAGACCATCTCCAAACTTTTCTTTCTTATATTACTTGAAGGTTCTCAATAGTGACATAGCTATAATGATTCAATCTATGGGAAGAGACATACTGCCAAATGCATACGAGGTGGTAATCAAGGCAAAAAATTGCCTAGTTCAAGTTGGAAAGCTTACTCCCAAACCCCTAATGCCTCTTTTTATTGAGATCAGACCACCGCATGTAGTCATTCCTTCACTTGATATTATACTTCCAACTCCAATAATTGTTGTTGTGCCTTCACCTAAGCAAGATAAGGCCTCTACTAGTGGATCCAATGGCTCCCAAAAGTAGAAGAATTACTTGGAATTGAAAATGATGATCTAATCCTTGGGAAATGATGTGGTCAATGTCAAGAGACATCAAGCTTACAACAAGTCTTATCAAGCTCAGTATCAACCTCATTAGCAACCTTATCAAGCTAATAGGCCACCCTAAAAATGATGTTTCTAAAGATAGGGGTAGCCTAACTATGCTAGGTAGCATAATTATAATCCAAACATTGAAAGCCCATCCAACTCCTTTGTCTTGGTTTAAAATAGTGTGGCTTAGGAGGCTGAAGGGATAATGCATTGGAATCATTCTTTTCGACAATCCATTATCCCAGCTAATGTCTCCAACCAAGAATTCAATGATCAATAGAAGTAGGTTGTTGCTTATGGATATAACTAGGCTCTTATCACCTAAAGCATAGAGGTTCCCATGCTAACAAAGTAAGAGTAACCTCCACAAGAACAAGGCTCAAATCAAGGGTCAAACCAATCAGAAGCCTCCATGGTCATTAGTGAGCAAGAGGAGTGTTATGCATCCAATCCATAGGCTACTCCTAGTTTGCCCCACATCACAGTCTCAACGAACACAAGGTTTAAGAGAAAGTATATGGGTGATAATCAAGAAGCTTTCAAATAAAATCTTGTCACCACTCCTTCACTGACAAAGCCAACAATAGTTACTCCCAAAACCTAGGCAAAGGCTGGGGGTATGCCAATTGACATTGTGGATCAAATGAATAAATACAGTGTGAGCATACCAATATGGGACATGCTTTCCATGCTTGACCAAGTATACATTCTTCAAGAAGGTTTGTCCAAGATGAGTGTTTCTATAGCTGCAAGTAAGCAACCAAGCAAGGAAGCTAAAGTCTTCACCAATGCAGCCAAGAGTCCTTTGGGAGAAAATTATAGTGGTGTGACCAAACCCCCCCCCCCATTCTACATCTCATTAATCATTAGTGACTCCTTGGGGTACAACTACTTGGTGGATAGTGGAGCCAACACCTCAATCATGCCAAAGTCTATTGCTGACTAGCTGAACCTCAAGTATGAGCCACACACCAAGGGAGTCCTATAGCTTGATAGTTCTTCCACAAAGCCATCAAGTATCATCAATAATTTGAGCCTAACCTTGCATGCTTGTCCTAGTGTGTCTATGCTGCAAGATGTGTTGATCTTAGATGTCACTTCTCGCTTTGCATTATGTCTTTCTAGAGAGTTTACAGCCAAGATTGGGGGTTACCTTGTAGAAGATTGGTCTTACATAGCATTCAAAATAAGGTATGGGACTAAGGTCTTGATCAAGTCTGAACCCATGGCATAATTCCACATCAAACCCCATCAGATAGATAACATAAACCTTAATTATACTATCTGTGATGAGGATGAGTTTACAATTGGCCAAGAGATGAACACTCATCTTGAAGAGGTTCCAAACTTGTTCTTGGATGAGCTATGGGGAGATAACCAATTTTTCAACCTTTTGGAAGGTGTTGAGGAAAGAGACATGGGTGTCTATCTACTACATGAAGATAATCACCCCATGCCTTCCCTCATTGGACCTAAAGAAGACCCCAATGGTTTATGGAAGTTGTTCTTTGATGGATCAAGAAGCAAAAATCGTGTAGGTGTTGGGTCAATGTTGGTTTCCCCTTTAGGTAATAAGCTTTTCTATTCCTACAAGTTCTATTTTAGTTGCCCTTCAAATGCAATAAAATATGAAGGCTTGATTCATGGCCTTCAATGGGCCAATAAAAGAGGAATCAAACTATTGCAAGTTTATGAGGATAATGAACTCATAGTAAACCAAGTCAGAGGTCTAAACATTACAAAGAATTATGTAATGAGGTCCTACAAAAATCAAGTGTGGGACCTAATTGAGTATTTTGAGGTATTTGACATTCAAGTTGTCCCAAGAAATCAAAACCAACATGCTAACAGGCTGGCAATCATGGGAGCTTAGTTTGACATTCCAAGTGAGCTAAAAGAAGCTAAGGTTTAACCACATGTCAAGGTGGTGGTGAGTCCATCAGTGTGAGATAATGAAGCTCACTGGTAGGTTTTTGAAAGTGAAAATCAAATTACTTACTTATTACAATTGGAAGTTGAGTTCTCCTCCTCCAACCAAGCTAAATTACAACATCAATATGAGGATCAAATTATTTAGCTGAAGTCAAACAAAATTCCTAAGGGGTTGGTTACACTTGAGGGAATTTTTTATGAAGGAGACTATATGAGGAAAGACAAGGTAGTAATATCAACTGATGAAGAAAACTATGAGAGAGTCCTCATCTTCAAGGACAAGCTTCTCAATCTTGGGAAGCTAAGCAACAAGGTTGAGAGGCATGCTTTTATATCACTTTGCCAAGAGTATGCAGATATTTTTGCTTGGGAGTAAAATGATGTCAATGGTTTTGATTCTAAGTTAACTCAACATACCATATAATTGGAGGCCAATACCAAGCATATGAGGAGAAAGCAAAGGCCCATTAACCCCAAGATTGAAGAGTTGATGAGAAAGGAGCTAACCAAGTTGATGAAGTCCAGGATCATCTTTCCCATCAAGCATTCATCATAGGTAGCCAACTTGGTGCCTATAATAAAAAAGAGTGGGGAGATTAGGCTTTGTGTTGACTTCAGAGATTTGAACAAAGTCTCCTTGAAGGATCACTACCCTCTATCATCCATGGAGCAACTTCTCCAAGTAGTTGCAAGATCAGAATGCTTCTTTTTGTTGGATGGATTTTTTGGCTACAACCAAGTTTGGGTGAAAGATGAAGATCGGTACAAGAATAAATTCACCATCAAATGTGGCATGCATGTGTACCAAAAGATGCCCTTTAGTCTATCAAATACTGGCACAACTTTTCAAAGAGCCATGAACATGGCTTTCTAGGGGCTATTAAACCAAATGGTGTTGGTTTAATTGGATAACATCATAGTTTTCTCCAAGAATGCTAATGAGCATATGGACCACCTAAGGTTGATTTTTGAAAGGTGTAGAGTATAGGATTTTTTTGAATCCTAAGAAGTATGTGTTTGTCATGCATAAAGGCAATTTTATTGGCCACATAATCTCAAATGAGGGGTTATCCATTGATCCTAAGAGAATAAGTGACATCTTGGCCTTATCCCTGCCCAAGCATAATAAGGGACTCCAAAGTTTCCTTAGAAAGATAAGCTTTGTGAGAAGATTTATCCCCAGTTTTACAAGTTTGGTCAAACCCATCACTGCTATACTAAAAAAGAATGAAGTATTCACCTGGTCAAATGAAGGCAAGTCAACATTTAAGGCTATCAAGCAAGCCATCGCTCAAGCACCCACACTTATGAATCTTGATTTCTCAAGGGATTTCTTATTATATGATTTTTACAGCATTGATAATATATTAGCTATGTTGATGCAAAGAAATGGTGAAGGACTTGAGTAGCCATTAGCATTTTTCAATCAGAGGCTTGAAGAGTATGAGGAGAGGTATACCTTTATGGAAAAACAAGTCCTTACAGCAGTAAGGAGCCTTAATAAGTTCAAGCTAATGATATCCAATATCAAAATCCACCTTATGGTGTCTCATCCTAGGGTAAGAGACTTCCTTCTTAACAAGGATTTGAGTGAAAAAAGCATTGGTTGCATTATTAAAGTCATGGAGTATGATGTGGAGATTAAGGTCACTAAGCTAGTAAGAGGTAAAGGCTTATATGAGCATATGGTTGATAACATTTATGAAGACAAATAGGTCATCTTGATAACACAAGATAACCTACAAGCAGATGCACCTCCACCTCACACTAGTTGGCTCCATGATATGATACACTTTCTGCTAATAGGTGAGTGCCCTCAAGGTATGGACAAAGATAAAAGAAGGTATTTTAGGCTTCAGTCCATACCTTATGCTTTAATTGATGGGGTTTTGTTTAGAAGAGACCTCAATGGAGTGCTCCTGAGGTGTGTAGATGATGATCAAGTAGCCAAGCTTTTGGAGCATTTCCATGATGGGATTGTAGGAGGTCATTTTGCTCCAAGGAATATTTCAACAAAGATCATGAGGGCTAGTTATTACTAGCCCAGCCTCTTCAAGGATGCTTATGCATGGGTGAGGAGGTGTCAGGAATGTGCTCTTTTCATAGCTAAGAAAAGGTTAGCAACTTTACCTCTCAACCCAATTCAAGTGGAGCAACAATTCATGCAGTGGGATTTGGATTTCATTGGTATGATCAACCCCCCATCAAGTGTAGGGAATAAGTGGGTACCTACTAAAACTAATTACTTCACTAGGTGGGTGGAAGTCATTAAATTGAAGGAAGCCAATGAAAGTGTAGTCTTAGATTTCTATGATAGCATTGTGACCAGGTTTGGTGTTCCATCCACTATCATATTTGATAATGCTTTGGTTTTCCTTGGTTTAAAATAAAAGAGAATGGGCTCTCAAGATGGGCATCTACCTCAGCACTTCCTCAAATTATTATCCTCAAGGAAATGGGTTGGTTGAGTCCATAAATTAATTTTTTTTTAGGATTATCAAGAGGACCATGAAGGAGAATCAGAGGACATGGCACATTAAGTTGAAGACAACCTTATGGGTTGATCAGGTAACTCCTAAATCTATTGTTGGAAATTCTCCATATGTTCTATTATATGGAAGGGAGTCCAAGTTACCCATTTCCCTTGACCTGCCTGCATTATAGCTAGCCAATCTACTGGAGTTGCTGGAAGATGAACCCATGAATGTGAGATTGGTAGAACTCATAGAGCTCAAGGAGATAAGGGGTCTTATAATGAAAATGCTAGAGGCACATCAAGCTCAAGTCAAAAAGGCTTTTGACAAGAGAGATACAATAAGGAATTTTAAGTAAGGATACCTAGTTATCAAATGGGACTCAAAAAAGGCCAAACCAAACAACCATACCAAGTTTGTCAGCTTGAGGAGTGGCCCTTATTTGATCAAAGGATGTAAACAACATAATGATTTTCAACTCACCCAACTAAATGGGGAGGTATTACCCTTACCAGTCAAAGGGATTCATTTAAAGCCATGCCATTAGAAGAGTTTGAAGCCATTGTATGTTATTGTACATTTTGTATAGATTTTCATATTTTTCTCTGAGTGCCTTGTGCACATCCATTTTAGTTGTGTGTTTTCCATTCCCTAAGTACCTTGGGCACAATTTGTTTCATTTCAATTATTCTTATTGCTTCAAGGGATATTTCCAGATAAAGCTATCTTTGTATAAAAGTAATGCCCAATGGATCGAATGAAGCAAATGAGCTGGGTTCTAAAGCATATCAGGCATCCTTCCCTATAAATCACCAAAAATGTTGGCCATTTTTTAGACCACATATTAAACTTTGCCTAAGTATGAAAAAGGGAGCTTTCAAGAAAGAAAATGGAAAGTCTTTGGGAGGACTTCGTGTTTTCTAGCAGTGACAACTTTGGGTTTTTGAGGGCATAGTGGAAATCATGTTTCCAACAGTGCTTAACTTTTGAATGTTTTATAAGTAGAAGTAATTTGGGTTTAAAAACTTGAATTAATCATGGGCAGTGTATTTTGGGTTCTCCAATGAACACTACTTGATTACTTTATAAGTTGTGAGTAGTCAGAAGCTTGAAATAAGTAAATGGGCTTAACAAACCCGATTTGGTCTTGAAAAATAGTGCTTCTCAAGTTCTTCAAGGAACAAGTCACGTCAAAAAATATGAAGGGCATTTTCAAAATGTTGAAGGGCCTTTTTAAGGCAAAAGGTCCTCTTTAAATTTTTTGAAGGGCTTTTTCTTCTCCAAGTGGATAGTTACAATTTTTTTGAAGGGTATGTTACCCTTCGAAAGGACCATTTCAAAATTCTCAAAGGGTATCTTCCCCTTCAGGAGGATAATTCATGGAAGTTCAAAGGGACACACAAAAAGCTTGAAGGGTCTCTTACCCTTCAATAAAGTCCATTGTGAAAAGCTTGAAGGGTAGTTTTCAAAGATAGACATAGACAAAAAGTTTGAATGAATTCCTTCAGATTAACTATTTGAAGAAATTCCTTCAGGAGATTTTATTGAAATAAATAAGCCAAAAAGGAATCCCAAGACCAAGTGTTCAAAGTAAATGATGGGCCAATGGATGTTAAAATCAGGATAAGTGACTAGCCATTGAAATTAATCGAGTTTGAAAATCTCAAAGTCTTAACGCTTGGGAAATAACAAAGTGAGAAGACTTCAAGATGGACAAGCCCAAAGTAAGTAGGCTTAGAAAACCTGAATTACTCTGCATAGAGTAAATTGGGTTTCTCCAAGAACTTTATTTAAAAGGCTTTATAAGTGAAGGATCTGGGAAAGTCCAAAGTTAGAGAGGCTAAAGAACCCAAATTAATCTGCATAGAGTAAATCAGGATTCTTCAAGTGTTTGACTTAATTTGGGTCTAGCAATGTGAGAATCATGATGCAACAAATGGAAGGCTACCACATGGCATAACTGGGGAAAAAAGGGCCAATGAGTAAAGGACAAGTGGCACAAGGATGATCAATAAAATGGGAGAGTTTGAGCGGCTAGTAGTTGGAAGTTATGAAGGCTCTCATCTACCATGGTTTATTGCCCGCAATCGTCGTTTGATGCTTAAATGTGTCATTACAAGAAGAAACATTTTAGTTGCTCATAACATGATTATTCAGATGTGCCAAAGAAAATATTAAAGATAGGAGGGGCTCGAGAGGATTTTTGAGTGATCCTGAGTGATGCATTTAGGGAGAACAATAAAATATAACATAAAAGTTCCCATTATTGATGACTTCTTCTCTCTTCCCATTCTCTCTTCCCCCTTATCTATATATAGAGGCATTGGAACCAAGTAAATCATCCCCAGACTGGTGATTAAATCACTCTACAAAAGTCACTATGTAACAGACCTTTGAAGCAATAAATATTATTTTACCTATCTCTTTATCTAAAAATTGTTTTGAGTTAGCTTGTGCACAATAGCATTGTGAAGAAGCATCCTTCCAACCTTATTGTCCTTCTTTCATGCTTATTTTTAGGTGTTTTATAGTTAGTTACAGGTCTGAACTTGAGATTTTTTTCCATTAATAGATGCTTAATGTGGATTTAGAAATCCCTCTTTGCTTCATGTATGGTTCAGTAAGCCTAGTTTATGAAATATTTATTCAAGTTAGCTGGTTAGGAGGTTATGTAAACAAACTTATCTTATGCTAAACTAGTGTCATTCCTGAGACCAAGTGGATCACTTAATTTTAGTGCATTACCTCCCTTAGCTTAGATTTATCTTCAAGTAATCCTCCTACCCCTTTTACTTGTGTTGACAGTAGATTTTAGTGTGAGATCAAGAGCTAAAGTGAAGCACCTAAGGAACTAGCCTCATAAAAAAGCCTAGAGGTTCAACCTCACTATAGGATACCCACATCCTGAGGTTGTTCCCATGTTTATAGTTGGAAGTGAGGGAACCTAAAGAACTCTCTCACAAGGGTGTAATTTCAAGCTATAATAATTGTTTTGTTCTGGTTGTTCTTGTTGCTTCAAGGGGTGTTTTTAGATAGAGCCAGCCCTATCAAAGAAAGCAGTGACTCTGTGTCCAATGGATTGGATGAAGCAAATGAGTTGGGTTCTCAAGCATAGAAAGCATGCTTCCCTATGAGTCATTATAAATATTGGTCATTTTTTTTGGCACACAACAAAATTTTGACTGATTTGAAAATCTATGGACTCCATTAGAAGAACTACAGACTCCATCAAAAAATCTATGGAATCCATCAAAAGAATTATGGACTCCATCAGTACAACTATGGACTTCAGTAATGAACCTCCAGACATGCATAAAAGGGATGTAGAAGCATTTGGTAAGTTAAAGACAAGTTATAAAGAAGATTTTGGGATTTATCATCCAGAAGGTTTGAGGATTTACAAGGTGGAAGATTTCAGGTTTTTGAAAGTACTTTGCTTAATTTGGCAATTAAGTTATAAGTAATCATAACTCTAAAGTAAAGTGACTCCACAACCCCAAGTTACTCTATCTAGCGTTTCACGGGTTTCTAGAGTTGCTTTACTTAAATTGCCTTATAAGTTGAAAATAGTGGAAAGTCTGAAGTAGTAAGCAGTGAGGTCTGAGAAGTCCAAAGTAGGCAAGTGTGTAAAACCTGATCAAACAGAAGCCAAGTGCAAAATCTCATTTTTTAGCTAAGTCTTTACTTGCATTTTTTTGGACTTTTAGTGTCAGAATTCTTTCGAACTTTGTTTAAAAGAAAAGTTCTAAAAGCTTGTTTTCTTTGGAGAAGTGTCCAAGCAAGGTTTTTCGAAGGATCTTTTCTTTAATAAAAATGCCCTTTATAACTTTCCCAAAAGGTGCATTTCTCAGGAAAGTGGTCCTTTTCATTTTTTTTCAAAGGGGCATTTTTCACTTTTTTGAAAGGCACTTTCAAAAGAAATGGTCCTCTTCAAAATTTCCAAAAGGTACCTTTTCAACTTTTTTGAAGGGTATGTTCCTTTCGAAAGGGACATTTTCAAAAGTTTCAAAGGATTTTTCCAAAATGGTGAGGCATTTTTTCTGAAGAAAGGACCGTTACATTTTTTTTGAAGGGTTTTTTTGGATCTCTGAGGGGCAATTTCCAAAGGAAAGAATTCATTCAGACTTTTTGTTCAAAGGAAGTTTATTAAGGAAAATGCCATTCAAAAATTTATGAAGGGTAGAATCCCTTCAGAAAAGGATCAATTACAAAATCTTGAAGGGTATCTACCTTTTAGGAAGGATCATTTCAATAAAGTCAAAGGTCCATTTCCTTTCGGGGAGTCCAATTCAAGAAGGCTGAGGACACATTTGGAAAGGGCAAAAGGATCATTTCAAAAGTTTGAAGGGTAGTTACCCTTCAGAAGAGGACACTTAGCATATTTATGAAGGCTACTTTCCCTTCGAAAAAGACACTTGCACAAAGCTGAAAGACCAATTGTAAAGCAAAAGAATGTCCCAAGGGAAGTAGCTATTAGATTCAAATGGCCTGAGAAATTTGTAAAAGGCACTTAGAAAAAATTTCAAAGGAATTCCTCTGGAAGAATAAGATTTGGGAAAGTGTTCGAGACTTTATTGCAGGAGAAAGTCTGAGGGAAAAGGTTTTAAGGCAAAAAGTTTCATAGAAAAGCGATCTGAAAAGAAGAAAGTTGCAAGGAATGATAAGTCTAAATCAAGCAGTGAGTAATGAGAAGCCTGAAGAAATAAGCATGTAAGTAGTAAGTAGTAAAGAGAACAAAAAATAAAGAGGTGACACTTTTCAATATCATGTGGACCCAGATTGATAGAGTGAAATAAGTCAAATGGTCAGGGGATTCCAAAATTTGACATGTGGCAAGAAATGGAACATGTCAACAAGTCAGGAGAAAGATCTAAGGGCTCCCGATTGATCATACATTTAGATCCAATAAGATGAATACACAAGTGGGGTTAGTGAAACCAAGTAGATCAATGACATAAAGGGACAAATGACTAAGGTAAATACAGCAGAAGTAAAGATAACTCAAGTTGAACCAAGATGACAACAAGAACCAGACCCCATCATTAAAGCTCCTAAAAGAATCAAAAGAGTTATTCACACCCAATTGTACAAAATGGGTGAGCAACTTGAATGAATAGGTAGAGCTATGCTTTTGGTCATGCCTTTGATAAGCTACCACTCAAAATAGGTTTGATCATGACGTTGCCAAGTACACAAGTATGGGAGCCTTATCATGGTGACAAAGGAGATTTGATGCACTTAGGGATTCAAAGAAGCTCCAAAAAATATCTCAATAATTTATGACCCCCCTCTCCATTTATCACATAAGCCCCTTCTTCTCTCATCCTTTTTTCTATATATAGAGACCTTTGAGCTTTAAAACACATCCCTCAACTAGTGATAGAGGAACTCTATCAAAATTTCCTTGTAACACTCTCTTGAATCAATACAAGATAACTTTATGATTTCCACTAAAGTCAAGCATGCATTATTGGAGTTTAAATTGTAGAATGTATGTTTTTATCTCATCATATGTGATATTTCTACGCACCTTGCTTTAGTTTTATTGGTTTCTTGTAAGTCATGTGACGTGTTAGCCTTTGGTGCCTTTCTGAAGAGTTATGAGTCATAGTGTCTCTCTTGCAGACCTATTTCTTCTTGCCCTTCAAAGTGTATCTTCCCCTTTGACCTCCACATAGTTACTCTACTTACAGCTCTGAAATAAGATCAGCTAGACTTGTCTTGTTTAAGTCCAATAGTAGTCACTAAGGTTCCTAGTCTGAATGTGGATCACTCTATTTTGGTACATCACCTCCATTATCTTATATTTTCCTTTTTATTTTATCCTCCTATCCCTTTTCCTTAGTCAACAGTAGTTTTTAGCATGGAAAAAGAGAGCTAAAGTGAAGCATTTGAGGAACTAGCCTCATTAAAAAGCCTAGAGGTTCAACCTCATGATAGGATACCCATAGCCTGTCATTATCCTAAAACTTGTAGCTAGGAGTGAGAGAGCCTGAGAAACTCTCCTACAAAGAGTGCAATTCTAGCCTATAACAGTGGTAGACATGCAAAACAGTTGATTTAGTCTTGAGTTAAAATCATGCATGTCGTGCAATGAGGAAATTTAGGTAAGAGATTCTCAACTACATTCAATTTTATAATTAATGTTTCTTGTTTGAACTATTTCTCTTGGTGCTATAAATAGAGGTAGAAGCCTACATGCTAAGGATCATAGCATTTTGGTTGAAACTTTTAATATTTCAAACTTTGTGTTGAAACTCTTGATGTGGTTTTTATGAAATAGCTTGGAATGAATAAAGGAAGGTGACTTTATAGAAAATTTTGCATCTACAAAATTTTGCTAAGTATTTTTATTTAAGATTCTAGAATAATAAACTTTGTGTTATTCTAGATCTGAGTTAGAATTCATTTCTTTCCTTTCTTACTAAAGTTGTGATTATCTAGTTTATTTATGTTGTGTGGATGCAGTAAACTCTGAGATCTATTTATTGTTAAACACATTTTCCCCCTTCTATCACTACTTCTATATATTCCCCTCTTCTCCAATATTCAACAAACACATCTATTTACTTGCTGCCAAATTACCCAGTTATGGTTCACGAGCTGAGGAAATTAAATTAAAACCCCAAAAAAAATTTATTAGGATCCACAACCTCAATAGATAAACATCTTATACTGGAGCTTCACCATTAAATGAAGGATATTTATCTCATAACTACCTAGGTTTTAAGCTGTGCATAAAATCTAGCCAATAGTTTTTGGTGACTTCACTAGGGATAAACAAATTTCATAGACCAGAACCTTTTTTCTGAGCATTTTTAATCTACATCTTTCATTAAAATATCAATCTATTTGACCTCCCATTCACTTGGTCAAGTAGATCCCAAGGAAGAATCAATGATTTATTTAAATTGCAAGATCAGTTCAATTTCTGGCATCCACCTCAAACCAGGACACATAGAGCAAGTCTCTCACCGAATAAAAGAGTGCAAATTCTTCCTACAAACTAGCTAAAACATAGTCCAGTGGCTGGGATTATTCACTCAGTTTATTCTCAAAGACATTTCAGGATGCATCAATAATAACAATAACAACTTCCTCTTACACTACCCGTTCCATGGGGTGCAACCTTTAGACCTCTGAATTTGACACCTCCTCTTCATGACTCATCGAAGGGATCCAAGAAGAATTTTCCCAAGTTTTATGGAGACAACTAGAAAAATTTGGATGATAATTTGGTTGCATTATTCATATCGTATAGGGTACTTATTGTTGAATATAAAGATGTGTCTATCATGCTCTTCATAGAGACCCTACATGACTTAGCAGTTGAATGGTTTTACTATCTTGCTCTTGGCACCGTAAATGGTTGGGCCACCCTACAAGATGCTTTCTTGAAAAGATTCAATTGCATTGATTACTTAGCTAACTCAGCTGAAGAAGGAACCACATGAGCACATGTGGGGTTTCATTGCAAAATTTCAAAGGATTCTTTATAAAATTCCTACTATTGCTTCCTTAAGTGATGAAAATCATAAGGTATTTTTCATTAATGCTTTATTACCTAAAGTTGGTTATCAAAAGCATAAAGCACATCTTATTGACTTGGTTTTAGCTCAAAATATGGCTGTCAAAATAGAAGATGATCTCATTATGGTAGGAAAAATCAAAAACACAACATCTAAGGTTGAAGGTTCCTCTTCAACTAGTATTTTTTATCACTACTAAAAATATTGGTGAATGATATGTCACAGATGAAGAAGCAGATGGCACAAAGTAACAATGCAACTCCTCCTCAGAACTTCAACAATAGAGGCCTCATCATTGTTGTTCCTCAAATACTAGAAATTGAAGCTACCCCAAGGAACAACGTTGAGATGAATGAGATGATCAAACTAAGAATGATGATTTTGTAGATCCTAATGGCAACTCTAACATTGGTTACCTATACTATGAATCAGAAAATGACTATGAGGAGGATTTCAAAGAAGATCATAGTCATACTTTTGTAGTATTTACAAGATCAGAAGCTTGGCAAAGTTGTGAAATGTCTGATAAAGAATAAAGAAGAGAGAAGAATGATTCTAGATCAGATGTTATCATTGTCAAAAGAGGTAGTTCTTTACCTTCTTCTCTAGCCCCAAAAGATAAACAAGTAAGTTCCTCTTCATTTCAACCTCACAAACCTTCTGCTCAAACATTTGAAAATGCATCTATTCCTTCTTTTGACATTATTGATCATATTAAGAAAACTAGAATCCAAATGTCAGAAGATAAGTACTTAAGAGCCTTTCCTGATCAACTGAATATGTTAGTTATGTATGTGCAAAGTGTTGGATCAAATTCTAAACCCAAAAACTCAGTAAAAGGTATTCTCCCTAACCCCAAAGATACTTCTTTCCAGAATGATGTTGTTGTCACTCCCACATCTTCTAAAAGAGTTAAACCATTTTATGTTTCTCTATTACTTAATGGTTTCAAACTAAGTAACTCCATCTTAGATTCAACAGCTTTTGATAATGTCATGATAGATAAAGTTGTAGATGCTCTTGAGCTTACTTTAATGAAGACAATAGGGAGATGTTAGTCCATGGAGAGATAAATACCTTTAATTAGACAAATTAAGGATGCACAAGCTATTTTGGTAGCTTTCCCTAACAAGAGATTAAAGATGACAATCTTAGCTGTAGATATTCTTTTCTCTTATGGGATGTTATCGAGTAGAAACTTCTACAAAGAATTGAGAGGAAAAGTAAAGATGGATTGGTCATGTGCTCACATTCCAATCAAAGGAGTTAAATAGAAGCTTGAACCTAAAAATAAGTCAAAATACACTGTCAAAAAATCTGAAGATCCAAGGTCTCAGATTATTTTCTAAGAGTCAAACCACGGGGTCTATTATTTGGAAATGAACAAAGAGGATCTATAACCAAAAATTCAGATAGAACCAGTAAAAGAAGAAGAAGTTTGGACTCTTGAGTTTGATGGTAGTTATTTTTCCTTTGGATCAGGATTAGGGATTATTTTGATATCTACATAAGGGAAGGTATACCCATACTCTTACAATTTGATGTTTGAAAATACTAATAATACAGTAGAGTATAAAACTTTACTATTAGGAATGGATCAAGCTAAAAATAAAGGAGTGAAAATCCTTAAATCACAAGGAGATGCTAAAATTATTGTGAAGCAAGTTTGAGGATAGAACCGAGTAAAAAGGGATAATATTAGACAATATAGAGATAGAGTGTTGTCTTCTACACTTGACTTTGCAGCCTTCTCCATCAACTTCATTCCAAGAGATCAAAACTCTAGGGTTGATTCTTTGGAAATTACCACTGCACTATTAAATCCAAATCAGCCTGCTTTAAATTTTCCAACAAGGTAATTATAAATTAAAAATGGTCTACTACTCCAAAGTCCCTAACAATGTGGAAAAATGGTAGATTTCAATTATGACAAGCAAATAGCTTCATTCTTAGAGCAGCAAAATAACTTTGATGAGTTGTATTTTGAAGGAAGCAACTCACCTCCATGACAAACTATGATAGGAGAAATTGATCCTGAGCATGATGAGAACAAAGGAATCATACAGATGAAGGGTAATAAAATTCCTAAAGGTTTAGTTTCTTTAGAATAAATTTTTGACAAGCATGATTAGTTTCTAAAAAAAATAAAGAATATGATGAGAGCTTTTCTTCGGAGGTGTAACCAATAAATTTGGGTGTAGAAGATGAACCCAAGATTGTGAATCTTGGGAAGTGTTGTTCTAAACAAGAACATGAAGCATTCATAGAGCTTCTTAAAAAATATATGGATGTCTTTACATGGTCCTACAAAGATTTGAAGACATATCTACCAAAAGAGCTACAACACTACATTCCATTGCAGCTAGGACTAAAGCCTTTCAAATTAAAGCTTTGACATCACAATCCAACCATCTTAGGTATAATATATGCTGAAGTATAGAAGTTACTAGATGCAGGAATTATTTACCCCATTCATCATTCAAAATGGCTAGCCAATATTGTACCTATGAGAAAGAAGAATAGGGAGATACACTTGTGTGTTGACTTTCGTAATCTAAATCAAGCTTCTTTGAAGGATAACTACCCTCTTCCCATCATGGATCATACTTTACAGGTAGTTATTGGTTAAAAAATATTATCCATGTTTGATGGTTTTTTAGGATACAATCAAATATGAGTAGCAAGGGAAGATCAGTAAAAAATGACATTCACCACACCATGGGGAATGTTTGTTTATCATAAAATGCCCTTTAGGTTGATCAATGCTGGGGAAACTTTCCAAAGGGAAATGGATCTAGTGTTTGATCATCTAAAAGATAAGAGTGTTTTGGTATATCTTGATGATGTAATAGTCTTTTCCAAGAAAAAGAGTAATCACATGTCTGATTTGGAGGAATTTTTCATTCAATGCAGAAAGCATAGGATATCTCTCAATCTTAAAAATTCCATTTTCATTTTTACTAAGGGAAAGATCCTGGGACACATTATCTTAAATGAAGGAACCAAGATAGAGCCTAAAAGAGTTTAGTCTATTCAAAGTTTGCCTCTGCCAACTTCCAAAAAATGAGTTCATTCTTTGGTAAGGTAAACTTTCTCAGAAGATTTAGTCTAGATTTTGCTGAACTAACTCACCATATTTCAGACATGATGAAGAAAAAGTAGTATTTAAAATGGAATGAAGAAGGAAATAAGGCCTTTGAAAAGATAAAATTAGCCTTAGCAGAAGCTCCAATACTGGTATCACCAAATTTTAGTAAAGAATTCAATTTTACTGCTACTCTTATGAGCACACAGTGTTAGCCATTCTGATGCAGAAGAATGAAGAAGATGTTGAAACCCCTATAACATAGATAGCATACCTTTAAATGCCTACGATTTGAAATATACTCCCATGGAGAAAGATGCCTATGCAATTGTTGAGGCATGCAAAGCATTTAGGTAATACATTCTATCCACACATACAACTATCTATGTACCTTATATTGCAGTCAAGTCCATCCTAACACAACAAGAATTGGGACTATTGTGAGACACTTGGGTAACCAAGGTACAAGAGTATGACCTGGAAATAAAACCTAAAAAATTGGTGAGTGGAAGAGGTCTTTGCCATTCAATGATAGAGAGAAGATAGGATGATACACTGCAAGAGGAAGTTGATGAAGACCTATCCACAATTATTTTTTTTAATTTGGTTGATGAATGGTACAAAAAAATTGCCTACTTCATGACATATGGGAAATGATTAGATCATCTCACTTGCAAGGAGAAGCATACAATCAAATTGAAATCAAAATACTTTATCCTTTGGGATAATGGATGTACAAGAAAGGAATTGATGGTGTATTTCTTTGATGCATGGATAAAGCCCAGCATGACTAGTTGTTAAAATAGTTTCATGACAAGGCATGTGGTGGTCACTTCTTAGCAAGAGTTAGTACACATAAGATCCTTCGGGCCAAGTATTACTGGCCTACTCTTTTTCAAGATACTATAGATTGGGTTTCAACATGTCAATCATGTCAGCAGTTTGTTGGATGTGTAAAGCTATCATCATTACCATTAAAGCCAATAGTGATTAGAACCATTTCAAAAATGGGGCATTGATTTAATTGGTATATTAAATCCTCCTTCTAGTGTTGGCCATCATTACATTTTAACAACAACTGACTATTTTTCCAAGTGGGTATAAGCTATCCTTGTTAAGCATGCTACTTCTGAAGTAGTGTGTAACTTTATCAATGAAAATATAATTGTGAGATTTGGTGTTCCACACAAAATAGTCATGGATAATGCTACTAATCTATCCTCTAAAGAGTTGGTTGACTTTTTCTACACATATGGTGTCTAGTTAGCACATTCCTCCAACTATTTCCCTTAGGGCAATGGGAAAGTGAAATCCAAAAACAAGAACTTGATAAAAATCATCTGTAAGCCGGTGGAATATAATCAAATAACATGGCACAAGAAACTTTTTAATGCACTCTGGGCCCACATGATTATTGTTGTATCGTATAATTTCACCCTTTGTGAGAGAGTTTATTAGGTTCTCTCCCTCCCATCCACAAACGTTGGGACAACCTTACGTTGTGGGTATCCCATAGTGAGGGTTGAACCTCTTGGCTTTCTTAATGAGGTTAGTTCCTCAGATGCTTCACTTTGGCTCTTATTTCTCATGATAAAAATCTATTGCTGACTAAGGAAAAGGGATAGGAGGATAACATAAAAAAGGAATCTAAGATAAGGGAGGTGATGCACCAAAATAAAATGGGAAACTCTTATAAGTTTGAACCCACGCTAATTCTACATAGGATAGTACTGACTTACACAACCTCAAGATCAAGCTAGTTACATTAATGTTTCATGGAAGAGGTTCAGGACGCAATGAATGCAAATAAAGAGGAGTTCTAATACTCACTAAAAGCTCACATCAATGGCATAAAAATCACTTATCTAGACCTATAGAAAGGATGACCATGGACGAGGAAGATTCTCCTTCACACAATGCCATAGTGCACAACTCAATAGACACAAATCCAAGGCAAGAGATAGGCAAAGAAAATCCTTTATTGAATCAAGAGGTAGTTCTTACAAATTCTTGACAAGGTTGAACCTAATCAAGTTGAGCATATTTTGAAATATCTCAAAGAGTGTCCCATCTCCCAGAGAGATGAAAAATTCTAAAACTGGGAACCCCTCCAAAATGGAAAACATTTGATATATATAGAAAAGGAATAGAGAAAAAAAGGGCTTGCATGGGAGAATGAAGAACTAAGAGAAGAAGTCATCAATGATTGGGACCATTGTTGTCAGACTCGAGCTCTTTTGCATTGAAAACATGCAACTACCTTGATCATGAGATGAACCACCTATGATCACCGTAAATCTCCTCGAGCCCTTCATGCATTCAAGTATTCCGTTTTTGGATCTAAGAGAGCGATGTCGTGGGTAGCTGCATGTCCCCACCAAGTGTACATGATTTGATCTCTTGTATTTAAAAATTGGCATGATCCTTACTACTATTTTGGACTTATATGGTCCTCTTATAGATTAAAATTGACACCATCCTTGATTTTTTGCATGTCCATTGATCTGTTTGTGCATGGATGCCCATGAATCATCGATCTCCTACTAGTTGAATGCATCCTTGACACTTTTCATGCACATTTTCACCCTTGAGATTCACTAACCCCTTTGGCCTCCACTCGCCATTGATCTTTAATGTAAGATTGATTATGCACCATTGGATCTAGATCTCAAAATACTACCACGCATCATCTCTACATTTGGCTAGAGACCCCTTTAACAACTTTTAAATGCCAACAACTATTTTTAGGGTTCATATTTTGATGTTTGCAGGCCTGTCATGGGATATTTGAATCCCAAAAACTATTTTATGAGCTCAAATTTGACACTAGCGTAAATGTCATCAATTCCTTCGAAATAATTCATTTGGACTTCTTGCTCAAAATAATTTCTTTGAATTTTATTAATTTTTAACAATTCCTTTGGACAAAAAGTTTGAAGGAAACTATGTCTTCAGGCTTTTCGAGAAAGACCCTTTCAATTTTTTTGATTTAGCTATCTCCTAAAAGAAAAAGTCTTCAAGACTTTTGCAAAGGTCCACTTCCTCAAAAGATACCCTTCAGATTTGTTGCATAAGACACTTTGGCATGGAAATGACTCTTTGAAAAAAGTGTTTTGGCCATTTAGAAATTGAAATAGTCCCTTTGGTTGAGAAAAACCCTTCAATTTTTTTTAAAATAACCTCTTTGCCTTTGGAAACGGCCTTTGACAAATGCAAGTGGACTTCGGCCTTGAAAAAGAACCGTCCCGAAAGGAACATACCCTTCATAAAACATTAAAAAGTCCCTTTTAAAGTTTGAAATGGATCATTTGCTCTTTGAAAATGGTCTTTCAAAAACTTTTGAAAAGTGCCTTATCTGAAAGAAAAGTAACCTTCAAAAACCTTAAATTGGATCATTTCCCTAAGAAAAATACCCTTCGGGAAAAGTGTATAGGACACTTTGTTGTAAAAGAATCCCTTCGAGAATTATAAAAAGGATCATTTTATTAAAGAGTTACCCTTCGGGAAAATTGTCTCAAACAATTTTCTCGAAAGAAAAAAGGTCTTTGTCTTTTGATTCAGACATTTTATTTGAAAGAAATATCCCTTTAGAAACTTTGTCTTAGACAACTTGTCTAAAAGAATTAAACACTTAGCCAAAAAGGTCTTTAAAGAAAGAAAAGAAACACTTGGCCCAAAAAAAAGAGGCCTGAAAGAATGAACAAGTAAAGACTTAGCTGAAAATGAGATTTTACACTTAGCTCTTTTAGTCTGCAGGATCTTCTACATTTGGGCTTGAACTGTTGCTTGATCCTGTGAAGGCTAGAAACCATGAAGACTTACTCGGATCCTTCATCTTTACCACATTGAGCCTGATTAAAAGCTTTAATATGTGGGTAAACAATGGCCAATAATTACACCCAAGAAGGCCATAGGTATGTCCCCTTTTCAACTACTATATGGGATGGATGCTAAAATACCTATTACTCTTGAATTGCCTACTTTATGGTTATCCAAATCTATTGAAGATGCTACCTACCAAGATGCACTTGATAAATGGGTTATGTATTTGTCTGAGTTGCAAGAGGTGCATATTCAAGTAGCAGATAGGTGGCCAAGCATCAAGCTAAGGTCAATAATGTGTTTGAAAAAAAGGACAGAGGTAAAAAATTTGAGATTAGAGACTAAGTGCTCTTGTAGGACAAGAGAAATAAGCTGAAGGGCATGCATGGAAAATTTGATTCACTATGGAAAGTGCCTTTCATGATCAATAAGATTGCTGGAATAGATAGTTTCATCCTTACTTACCAGGATGGAATTGAGTTACATCTACCATACAATGGTTAAAATTTGAAGTTTTTCAAGAATTAAGATGCAGGGTGAAACTTGTGTGTACATACATAATACTCTCAGTGGTTTCTTTTTGTTTCGTTTCATTTTGTTTTTTGTGTTTCCTTTTGCTTGACCCTGAACCCAAGAGACAAGAAATGAAGCCAGAGATGCTGGGATCTCATCTTTACTTCTTTCATTTTGATAGAAATAAATATGTCCATAGATGGAGCCAACTGGTGTCCCCAAGATTTCACCCATAAATCTTGGACTACTCCTTTTATAAAATTTTTGATCTTTTTTAAGCTAAGGGTCATGTTGTCACTTTCAAGTTTAGTTTTAATTTTTTAAGTTTTGATTTCCACTTTTGATTGCACACATTTCTCAAAATTATTTCTAGGAAGTCATAAAGCCACTTGCAAAATGCCCATGTGCTTAAATTCGCTCAATTTTTCATCTTAGACCCAATCAGGTTTTATAAAGCACTTTACTTGTTTTAAATGAGAAAAAAAATTCATTTGATATAAATTGATTTCATGAGTTAAAGTGGGAGATTAGAAAATATATAAAACACTTTTCTAGGTCATAGTTACCACATCATTTTTATCTTCACCTCACTTTGGAGCATCCATCCATGCAAGAGTTTTTCACAGATTGACTAATTGGAGAAATTCTTGAGCAATCTCCCACAATCTTTTCTTTGCTTTCATGTATGTGTTTTTCTTTATTTTATCTTTATTTTATGTGTTTTGTCCTAAATCCATTTTCCCAAAATTCATACATTCTTCCAGCTAAAAACCCGAATCGATTTCTTTTTGCCTCGGTATGCATTGATAATTGTTTGAGATTTTCTCTACGTAGGGTTTGGAATGATCATTTCACCAAACTACAGACCTATTTTTTGGCTTTAAAAATCCATTTTATTTCCTCCAAGAAACTAGTCAATCATCACCATTCAAAGGGACTATAATATAAATCAGGTTTTTCCTAAATCTCAACTCATTCTTCTCTAAAAATAAGTCGATGTATTTAAAAATTCCACATTTTGGGTATGAGTCGATCAAAACTTTTGTAACTATTTGCTTCCTTCAAAAATAAGTAATGAAGTCCTCCAAAGCCACCCAAGATTGCAACAACAAAATGGAGTTTTATTAAGCCATTACTTTATTTGTGTTATAAGTCAAGACCATTTGAAAATCCTCAGCCCACTCAAAAAGACCAAATCAAAATTTCTTAGCCTCATTACTTGCTCTATTATAACAAGTTACTGAGCCTATCCAAAAGTCCAACATATAAAGGCTTAGTGTAAAGTGGAGTTCCTAGGAGTCATTACTCATTTTCATTAAGTAAGTGAGCTCAAAAAGTCCACCATACAAGGGAATAGTGTAAAGTGGATTTTTTAGGAGTCATTACTTGGTTTCACGAAATAAGTAAATTACCTATAAAAACCCACTATACATCCGAGAGACCAAATAAAGTTTTTTTTAAAGCTTTGCTTAAATGGTTTAACTCACACTTCCAAACTGTTCCCTCCTATAAATCCACATCACTTGCATGAGATTTCTCTTAGTTATTTTTGAAGTAACTGAATGTTAACTAGAGAAAAGTTGTGAATAACTCATGTTCCTATCTCATGTGAAAATAGGAACTGGCATCTCAATTACTATAAGTATTTAGATATGTTAATAGCAAATGTCTAAGACAGGAAAAGGTGTAGCAATAACAACAACAACAAAAAGAATATCTAGAGCAAACATGATTCAAGAAGACCTGAATGTTGCAGTGGAAGAAATTCATGAAACAAAAAGAAAGGGAAAGTCTAAAGGCAAGCCAAGGGTTGAATCTTAGTCAAAGAAAATGATATATGAATACAAGAGGCATCCGATTGGGTCCTACATTGAATCTAAGTTGTCTAAAATTTATGATGCTGATATGGGACATGTATCCGTGTCAGAATTGATTGAAAGATCCAACGTAGCAATTAAGACACCACTAATGAAGGCATTAACCAATAATTGGATTATTCAAGCAGCTACCTTTCCAAATAATACGCACTTGCCTGAGTTTGTGTTGAAATGTGCCAAATTTTATGATTTCTCACTAGAACAATAAAAGATACATTAGGGAACATGGTGGTGAGATTATACACCCAATTTTTCAACTACTACCTCAAGATTCCAACAAGTACAAAAGTATTGGATGTAAGCATAAAAAAGGTAGTTGTTCAATGGGAAAAAAATACACCCAAATGTATCAGAATCATAAATTTGAGTTATTTGAGTAAACCAAGGTAGATATCTAGGTTTCCTAGATCTATAGTATGGTCAGATTTGGTTAGAGAAGTTGATGACATAACATAGTTGTTATGTAGGATTAATGAAGAAAAGAATGCCAGATGCTTCCTTCATTGGATGTATTATTTTATCAGAATAATTTATGTTAATAAATCTAGTGCATTAATTAATTGGGATGAAATGATAAGCAATAACATTGATTTCCAACTCAAAAAAATGAGGCAAACTTTAGACTTCAAAATGACTTCATACCTAGTGTATGTTATAGCTTCTCAGGGAATATTCAATAAATTGTATAGTAAAGGAGTTTTGGAAACTAATCCCATTTATGAATATTATCCACAACTGGTAATGTCTGAATATTTTTAAAAATATAGATGGGTAAATGATGGGTTCTTCTATGAAGTTATGTGTAGACTCAACCCTGATCTGAAATAAAAATGAGTGACAAAAAACTCATGGGAAGCAGTTTGCCAATATGGGTGCCTTTTTTTTCAATTTATTGATTTCACATATCTAAGAGTTTGTGGTTTCATAGGAGCACCAATCAAGATTTCAAGATATCCAAGTGACAAATGGATATTGATGGAGTTATGCAAGCAAATTGTATAACTTCATGATTTACAGTCTCGATCTCATAAAACAGCCATTAGTTTTCCTATTACAATTGGTAACTATCACTATACCAACATACACAAGGCCAAAGATATCTAGATGGAAATGTTTCATCACTAAAATCAGGTATTCTTTAAAGCTAAAATCAATTTTGATTTTAGAAAACTAGCACAAAAATTTTCTCTGGAACACATGCACTTACCAGCACTTGAAGATTTATGGATAGATTGTAGAGATGAGTTTGAAATAATAAAAAGAGACTACAGTAGGCTGACAATGAAGAAAATCATAGAGTATGGATTGGAAAATATCCCTGAGGATCTTCCTAATGATGAAGTTGTTATACATGAAGCCTATAATCAAATGGGAGGTAATAAGGCTGCACTTCCTTTAGTTGATTTTAGAATATACAATGTAAGAACAATAGAAGAAAGTACTTCAAGGGTTTTGGATACACTTCAAATTGGATTTTAAATAAAGGTTACTGCTTGGAAGAATCAATAATGGGCATAATGATCTAAGATGGTCATAAAAGAAAGAAAGACCAAGGTGAAAGTAGCAAAAAACCAAGTAAAGGACCATTCTACAAGAAGTCCAAGACATTGAAAGATAAAAAATGATCATCAGATACACATGAAGTTTCCCTTGAGGGTACTACTGATAATTTCTCTATTTTCTCAACTCAAGGTATTTATTAATCCTCAGAGGCCACCAAAACACAAGCTACAACTAGTCTAATTCTCATAGAAATACCACCTCTGAAACTTCCTTCCTTCACTCTTCCACCAGCTAATAATCCACCACCATAAACTCCTTCTTCCTCACCAACAAATATTGATCAACCTAGAAATCATCAAGAGGAAGATCCCAAGGCTAAATCTTTGTCTCACAAAGGGTTACGGGAGAAAGGAGAAATTGAGGTAAAAATTATGATAGTTGATATAATAAAAGAAGGAATTAGAGCTGAAATTGAACATGTTCACAGAGAATCCAATGAAGATATTCAAGTGTGGAAAGGAGCAAAGATGGAGAAAATATTTGAAGGGAGAAATGGTGATAAGACTATAGAGGGACTTGAAGCAAAAAACCTGTTGATGAATCAAAAAATGGAAGAACTTCCTTAGTTCATGCTTCAAGATAATTTGGTAGAAAGAAGTCATGAGGCAACAATGAAAGTTGACACAGTGGTGAAAATTCAAGCAATGATGATGCACTCTGATGCTCCAAATCTTCCAGACCAAGGTTTCTCATCTTGGCTAGCAGCACAAACAATTCCAAGTGCCAAAGAAGTGATTAATCTGGAAGAATTGGATCTCTAACTGGTTAGAAGCTTAGATGAAAAAGGAAGGAGATCAAAAGCTGCTAAAACAACTTCAAAGCTTGTGAATGAATCATTTGGGCAGAATTTTTCTGAAGTATCTACCCGAGCAACAGGTAAGAAGAAAAGAGAATTAATGATGAAGGATATAACTTTTACAAGGGTTGCTCTAGGAGAAGTCACAGCTGAAGGATTGAAGGAAGATACTCAGACCCTAATGAATGCACTCTTCCAAAAATTGGACAAGGAGAAAGTAGATAAAACAAGATTAAATGAACAAATCTCAAAATTGTGTGAAATCATTGCAAAGGTTGCCAAACCTTCTACTCAACCAGTCTTATTAGAAGAGCAAGTAAACCCACTAGTCATCACAAAGTTTGAAGAAGTGGGAGATAAATCTAAAGTTATGGATGAATAGGTAAAAAAAATCATCAAGGAGGAACTGAAGGATATTCAAACATTCTTAATACCTAAGAGAGCTCCAAGGTAAAATAACTCAATTGAGAGATCTAATGTCGGAGATAGATAATGAATATGGTGTCGTTGAGCTACATATAAAAACACTCAAAGAAATAAATTCATTATCAAAAAAAGTGTTGATTAAGGAGTAGCTTGTGCCAGAGAACTCAATATAGAAAGGAAAACATTAGGAGCTAATCATGTCTTTTCGATCAAAGCTTTTCAAATAAATGATGGGAGAAATGAATAAACTAGAAGAGGAAGCAGAGAAAGTTATTGATCACTTGGATAATTATGTTTACTCTGTTACAAGATATCCTATTGATAAATCATCATCTATACCTCTATAATAGTATCCTCAACTCCATCAAAAAATTTATAAAGCTATTTATCCTTTCACATACAGATCACTATAGAAGTTAGCCAAACTTCATTCTAAAGTTAACAATCTTGGACCTAGTTGGATGAAAGTAAAAGAATTCAACAGTCACCTAATGAAATAACTTCTCAGAATGAAAATGGAGATGAAGGTTATTATAAAATTATATGGAAAATCATTACGATGCATGTTTAATAAGTACATCCAATACAAGAATAGGAACAAGACTGAGATTGAAGTCTTGCAGCTGGATTAAATTCTCCTTCTTTCTTCTTCCTATTTTTTGTTTTCTTTTTCTTATTCTTACTTTCTCTGAGTAATCAATTTGAATTGTAAAAAATTATGTAATTGGGTTAAAAACCATTACTTCAATTTTTTTGAATAAGTTAATTACTTGAGGAAAAGTGGTGGACATGCAAATCAGTTGATTTAGTTTTGAGTTAAAATCATGCATGCCATGTAATGAGGAAATTTAGGAAAGAGATTCTCAACTACTTTCAGTTTTGTAATTAATGTTTCTTATTTTTATTAGCTCTCTTGGTGCTATAGATAGAGGTAGAATCCTATAGGCTAAGGATCAAAACATTTTGGCTAAGGCTTTTGTAACTTGAGCATTTTTAAGATTTCAAACTTTGTGTTGAAACTCTTGATGTGGTTTTTGTGAAATATCTTGGATTGAATAAAGGAAGGTGGATTTTTGGTGAACTTTGCATCTACAAAATTTTGTTGAGTATTTCTATTTAACATTATAGAATAAACTTTGTGTTATTCTAGATTTGAGTTAGAATTCATTTCTTTCCTTTCTTGCTAAAGTTGTGATTATTTAGTTTGTTTATGTTGTGTGGATGCAGTAAAATCTAAGATCTATTTATTGCTAAGTATTTTTTCCCCCTTCTGTCACTACTTCTATATATTCCCCTCTTCTCCAATATTCAACAAACACAGCTGCTTACTTGCTGCCAAATTACCAAGTTATGGTTCATGATCTAAGGCAATTAAAGTAAAACCCCAAAAATTAGTTATTAGGATCCACAACATCAATAGATAAACATCTTATATGGGAGATTCACCTTTAAATGAAGGAGATTATCTCATGATTGCCTATGTTTTAAGTTGTGCATAAAATCTAGCCAACACGATTTATCCCCCACCTCCCCAAACCCTACAAGATATTACTCTAATTTTTCCCCCATTGAGGTATAGGTCCGATACCTTTGCAAATTTAGTCTAGGTTTGTCCTTGACATTCTGGGTTCTTATAAAAAAGTACCTGGTTGAGTTTTTAGTAACTTTTAGGGTTTAAAAGTGTTCTATTTTCATTACTTTAAGTGTAATTATGGGGGAAAAAAAGGAAAAAACTTGTGGGTTTGTTTGGGTTCTTCTATAGAAGAACCCAAGCCAACCCCAATGAACCCACAAAAAATTTTCCTTTTTTTCCATATTTAAAGCAATGAAAAAAGCACACTTTCAAACCCTAAAAGTTTCTAAAAACTCAAAAGACAACACTAGTATAAAATATTAGGATATATATATATATATATATATATATATATATATATATATATATATATATATATATATATGGCCATACCCAAGCCATATCCAAGGCAAAAAAGTTAATTTCTATAATGGAGAACCCAATTCTTCAAACCTAAACCTGAACTAGCAACTTAGTTTAACATTGAAAATCATGGCTAGTAATTTGAAATGTGGAGCAATAAATGGAAACATGGTTATTGAAAAATCTGTAATATTGATTTGTGTGGTTGTGAAAGCATAAAATCTTTAATTGAAAATGTTCCTTGCCATGGAGGACAAGAGATCCCTTCTCTCTATCACTTCAAGTATCATAATTGTGTATCAACATGTCACCTTGTATTGTCCAAATGGCCTTAAAATGGTTTATAACAACACATTTGAAGGAAAAAATGAACCATGTGATTAGGAATGAGCTACATAAATGGAATGGAGAATATCATATTCCTTCCTTCTATCACAATTTCAAGTATGACAATTATCAACTTGGCACCTTGTCTTTTCTAAATGGGCTTAAAATGGTTCATAACAATACACTTAAAGGCAAGACAAACCATGCAATTAGGATTGACCCACATGAATGGGCCAAGAAGCCACTTCTAGAACTATATAAGTAATTGAATATGAAATCATGGCCTAAGTGGATCTTTTGATTGAAACTGATTCAATGCTTTCTAATTGTTGGTGAGAATTTATTGGTTAATGTCATAAAGTTCAGATGCACAATACAAATTCTGAATTGAATGAAACCAGAACATTCAAACATAGACAAACTAGTCTACAAATTATAACCATCATACATACTATAATGTATGAGAAACGAAACTGCAATAGAATCATGAAATTAAATTTTTAGATGCCAAATTACAAAACGTCATTTAATCCAATTGAAGAATGCGTACACTCTTGATGTATAACTCTTTTATTTGCAATGGGACAAGAAAATGAATAACAAAATAGTGCACAATATACATGGAATACCTTACCAAATGGGTAGAAAGAAATAAATTCTATTAATGTCCACAGATGATGAGAAGCAGTTTAAAGAGACTCAATGATATGTAGTTAACAATAGAAATTTCTAGATAGAGAGAATCTTAGAAGCCAAATAAATGAATAAAAGTACATAAGACAAATTAACACAATGAGCCACTAAGAAAGGTGGTAATGAAACTCATAAAAAATACTAATGAAGGGAAAACAAGATCACCTAAAATTATGTGTCGATGAAGAATGGAAGACCTCACCAATTATCTTTGTCTATACCTAAAGTGGAGGATCCATTTGAGCCATCATCAATCATTGTGAAAAGATTTGATAATGCTGATTGGGAGTACCCAATGTTAGAGGGGCTAGGTTGGTACATCCTAAGAGGAAGCAAATCACTTCCTCTAGAATCTCCCCTAACATCTAAGGCTACTGTACCTATTTTAATAGAAAAGAAACTCATAATATGAGTCTACCCCTATGGTCTAGGGGTGGTCAGTAAGTAGTAAATCCATGTCACCAAAAATGGGAATAGCCACAATGATAGGAAGGAACAAAGCCATGATGTCGAGGGAGAACGATGTCAAGGGAGAGAAAGATGGGGGATCTAAGTAATCTAAGTAGCAATGGTGTGCTAAGAGAAGTGCCACCTAACTGATCTATCAACTCTGATATGTGATGTACCAATGTCCAAAGGGCACTTAGTGTTGTCAATCATCTCAATGGGATGGAATAAAGAGGTGATCAACATGGGAGTTCTAGATCCTCTAGACTCCTCTTGTAGGGATCCACACTAGAGGGTGATGGCCTCATGAAAATAAAGAGTCAGACATCGTTGATCTAGATATATGAAGAAAGTAGATAGAGTGTTTCCTGAGTCCTTGTAGATTCAATGATATCTTCCTTGGATCTCATAGTAAATGGGGCATCTCAAAATGAAGTGTTGCTCAGTATTCACCTCTTAGAGGGAGCAAAAACAATAAATCTGGTCCTGATGGAGAATGTGGTGATTTGTTTCAACCTGTAACTAGTGAGAACACTCTCTCAATTCACCAAGGGGAAACCTCAAGCCATGGGATCAATGGTGCTAAACATAGTGATGGGGATGAATAATACCATCCAATACTTGTAAGAAATGCTTGGCATACAAAGCAATCTTGGGGCTAAGTGGCTCAAGGGGGAGATCCAGATGGCATAGATATACTTTTTGTAGATGTTCTCTCTGGAAGCTCTAGTGATGGCATCCTTTGTGGGAAGGAGCCAAGTGTTTTCCAAGGAATGCACAAAGCGGGTAGCTTATCAATAAAGATGCCAATGGAAAGAAGGAACAACCTAGTCTCAAAGTACCAATAATGCTAGCATTTGGTGGGGACCAGTGAAGCAATCCTCTCTTAAGAGCAAAGTGATAAGTATGGATATATCTCATGACTAGAAGTTGAGTCCCCCAAGGATCTAATTTTGTGGATGTAGAAGGGATATAACATGAGAGTATGGTCCCTCTCAATATGTTCCCAAATAATGGCCCTTAAGCTAGGTCCCCAAACCTATAAACAATATAAAACTGCAGGTTTGATGATTGTATCAAAAAGGCGTAACTTGGAAGGGATGTCCTAGAAGTGGATCTAGATACACTAAAATTATAACACAAAAATAAAGGCATACCCATTGTAAAGGCATAAATGAGAGGTAAACTTCATGCTAAAGCATGAACCAAAAAATTTGACCCCAAATATGTGTAGGCCAATGTGATCTCTAGAAGTTCCCCTTTGTAGAAAAAATGGAAAGTGGATAGAAAGCACTTGGAGATAATGAAGATCATGACCTTAGTTTTAATTAGGTTGAACACAAGCTATCAGAGTCTACAGAAATGAGCAAGGACATCAAGTTGTCATTGTAATCCCTCAGTAGAGTGTGAGAAGAGGAAAACATCATCGACAAAAAGAAGGATAGCTATAAGCACTTCATGCAAAATACAACAATCACCATATGGGTATGTTTCCATATAAAATCCTCCAACTCATTAATGTAGATGTTAGATAGGGTCAGATCAAATTTTTATATCTCTCGACTTATGTAAAATCAGGTGCCTCAGAACCAAGTCAAAGGCTTTCTTAAAGTCAATAAAATAGTAAAAGATTTTGGAAGACCTATGACGATCTTCTTCAATAATAACTCAGAGTAGAAAGATGTGTTCAATAGTCTGGTAGTCCCTTATGAAGCCAGCCTACCCCCTAAATCTGATATTACTCCTTTCCAAGTACTCTGAAAACTACGTGTCTATCACTATGGCATAAGGTTTAGAAAATGTATGCCCAATTATAATGGTCATGTAGTTTCTAGAGATAGAGAGATCCCCAGACTTATGAATAGGGTGAATGATGTGTTGGTACCATAACTAAGGGAAACCTAAATATACCACCTTATTAAAGAGCGTGGCAAGGGGAAAGGCAAGGGGATCCATGACATATTTGATGAACTCAGCTTTTAGACCTTCATAATCAGCTACGTTGCTAGTGTACAATTTAAAAATCTCTCTTGATAAAAGAAGTGGAGAAAACAAAGGAGGATGGTGGAGGAATGGGGGAAGTGGAAATAAGATGAAATGGAACATCATAGAGGGAGCTATCATAGGACACCCATGCTTTGGGGGTGATGTTTGAATTGTGTTTTTTCTTGGAAGAAGAGTAAGCCAAAAAGTCTTTGGTGAGTGGTGGAGATCAACAAGGAATTTAAGCCATTTAGACTCAATAAAATCTCATTTATTACATTAGATAAGATAGCGTTACTCCCTATGGAGGGTGGGTATGGAGGAAGAGTCATGAATTAGGGAAAACCAAAGTCTCTGATGAAGGGATTTGCACTTATCATCATACAATGGGTTGATGGGGAAGGTTCCATGGTGGGTAGGGGACCTGGAGTAATGTATATTGTGGGGACAAGAGTCAAGGGAAGCATCCCATAGGGTTTGAAGTAATAACTCATACATGGAACAATGGTGGGAAGAGGGAGGCAGTAAAATCTAGGCATAAGAAGGGAGAGACAGTTAACATAGTCAATGGTGTAGTCTTCATCAAAGTGAATTATGGTATGTCTAGTGTTGGGGGTGTGGTGGAAGGTGAAAGCAGGGGGAGGTGGGGGAAAGGGGTGAAAAATAGCATGGCAGAGGGGAGGAAGAGTATTTCAATAAACATACACAACTACAAAAAATAAGAAAAATAAGTAAAAATATTTGAATTATTTTTAGGTCACAACTGAGTCGGCACATCTCATGGGCATATGAGACCCCACTATAAAGGTGGGTCCCACCATAAAAAAATTAATCATATTAAGAGTAGGGTCAATTACATAATAAAACATCAAGGTAGAATGAGATATAATATATTATGGGTTTGTAGTATTGGGAAAAACCCTATATTGCACATAATATGTATTTGTGCATTTAGAAATACTTTTGTTAGCACTAAAAATATAGAATAAAATGGAGGGCATGTTATTCTCTTTAAAAAGTAATACGTAGGGCCTCCATATTCACATATGACTAGTAAAGGCAGCACCTATTATAGATCCTTCCAATTAAAAAACTAGGAAAGCAAAATGACAAAGTGAATTCTTTAGAGTTGGTAGAGGAACAAGGCATTTTTCTTCAGGAACATGTAATGTGGAAAACTTATGCTCAAGCCTGTCAAAAAAAATAAATGTAAGGAAACCCTACAGTTACTTTATTATTCAAAGGAATAGATAAAGAATGGTTGAAAATATTACAATCTAGTTTGCATGTTCGTACATGTACTTCTATTACTTGTGCAGAATTGAGAATAAATTTGTTTTAGAGATTTGGTCATGATGATGATGACCTAGAATATTTTTCTCAATGGATAAGTATAAAAAAAGTAGCGACGCTTAAGGCCCTACAAATAGAATATAATAACAAAATCAAAATGGAAATAGAGAATAGTAGCATCAGAATGGAAAGAAAACTATTGTGTGTAAAAGTATGACTATGAAGAAGTGATCCCACAGAACATGAGCCTAACCATATTTGATGAATTCTTTACCATAGATTTGATTTTTAATACACAAAAGACCAATGGCATAAGGGCCTATATCTTTATTGATCCTAGTCTTACACATAAATTTTTATTAGATAAAATTATGGAATTAAAATTCTATACAGATCCTTATTCATGTAACTATAATTGGGAGATGGTTAAGATTCAAAGTTTTGTGATATATTTTCACCAAACACATCAATCTATATAAAGGCACATAGTGACAAAGAAGATTGATATTTTGCATTGTTTTCAAACTCACATGGGCATCCTATAATATTAGCAATATACACTAAGATACTATCAAAGAAATAGAATGTGTGTTATGGGATCTTGATCAAACAAACTGTATTTGATTATTTATTTCCTACAAATTTGATTTTTATCACACGAAAGAACAATTCCCAGTCATACACATGATTTTCTCTTACTCAAAAAAGACTCAGCAAGACTTAGTAAATTTTTTAAAAATAATTAAAATTAGGGGAAAAAACTATTAAAGTGTATGATAAGTAAGAGGTAGCAAGCTAAGGGGGCTTAAATTTAGAGGAAACTCCATAGTTAAGCATGTTTGAGTTGGAGTAATACTAGGATGGGTGACCTCCTGGAAAGGCCTAATGCTTCACCCCTATGAGCATCACCTAGATACAATGAGTGCTAAGTGGACCATTCATTCTCATGAGAGATGGGTTCGTGTGAACCACTACTCATGAAACATGGATCGATGAGTTTGAATTTAAAACTACATAGTTGAACCCTGATAGCAATATCATAATATTAAACTATATTCCATATTACCCTGTTGACCAATTTTTGGTCCTATAAGCCAAAATTGTGCACCCCCTCCTTTTTCTTTATAAAAGTCATCTAATCCATGTTTTGGCTAGATCATCCCTCTACTGCCTTATGTAAAAATGTTCTCTGCCAGACCTTTCCCATGAAAAAGTTAGGTGTTTCCCTCATTTTGCTTTTCCAAGTGCAAATTAAGTTTGTGAAGGTGAATTACTTGTCTACTTTTAAAAGTAGAAGCGATTCAAGAACTTGAAATGGTCTAAAGCAGTTTGCAAAAGGTAACAGATTTCCTTTAGAGGGCATTTTGACAACTTGAAGGACATTTTCAAAAAGTTCAAAAAGTAAATGTCTTTCTAGAGGGCACTTGGGAAAAGAAAGAGGACTTCTTCACTTTTCTGAAGGACGTTTGAAAAAGGTTCGAAGGGTATGTGCCCTTGCGGAGGGCACCTTGGTCGATGGCAGGACCAAATCAAAAGTTTTGAAGGGGAATTTTGAGGCATAAAGTGCCCTTGTGGAGGGCACCTTGAGAAAGTGAAGAACAAAGACAAAAGGCCCGAGGGGCACATGCCCTTTGGGAAAAGAAGCAATCAAAAGAAAGAATTCCTTTGGACAAAATGTTCGAAGGAATTCCTTCGAACAATTTGTCTGAAATAAAGCACGGTAAAATCTCGAGATAAAGAAGGCCTGATACGTCAAAGATCAAGCAAAGCAAAGGCCAAGGCAAAGGAGAATTCAAAGGAAGGAGACAAAACATGGACAAAGACAAAGTGAAAAATACAAAATAAGGAATAGTTCCAGCTGATGACAAAGATAAAGGACAAAATCAATGACCACTCAGACTGAGATAGGTGACATGAACAACTCAGTAAAGGAGAATTCATACATTTGGTGAAATATATCTACCGAAAACTAATAAAATAGATTGGTTTTTAAACTATAAAGGAGAGCAGCCCATGTTTTCATGCTTCACCATTAATGCACAACCAGTTATGCCCAACATTAAAGAGAGCATGGTCTAGCCACAACAACTTGGAGATGGATTTGTCAATTGTTAGGAGTATCCCATGCTTTTGTAGGCCCAAGACAACAAGGGCGGTGACTTGGACATCTTAAACATGGCTCTCCTATACCCAGTTGGAAGAATACGATAGTAACATGGTCTTTTGGTCTTTGTAAAAGTGTTTAACTCAACATGGGTTTCCATTCCTTGATTTGTCAGCTATCTTGTTTCCAGTTCTCTATATATTTATAACTTCTCATTTGAGAAGGGATATCTCACAACTTTTATGGTGAAGCCCTATAAGAATTTACCTTGAATTAGAAAGAGCATTTTACCTCCATTTGAGCTTGCACTTTTGTATATGTCTATGGTTTTATCTTGTGTTAAGTCATTTTCTTGTCATGATTTCATAAGTTTATTCCAGCATATCTAGTGCATAGAAATTTTCTTCTCTTGTAGGTCACAGGAAGTGTTTGAAGAAGTATAGGCAAGTGAATAGGCTACGTAGTAGTGTGTCTTAGAACACCTCTTGTGCTAGTTTATTCCTCCCAGTATCTTCATAGGACCCCCTACTCGAATACTGATGCAAGGAAGTTTTTCTCACCTGAATGAAGTGTATGCTTGTTGTCCATGGTTCAAAGTGCATGCCAAAGTTGAGTAGACCAATTGTTTTGGTGCATCACCTCTTAACTTAGGTCCTATTTTTAGTATTTTCTCTCTTTTTTCATCCCCCCCATTGTTAGCAATAGGAAACCTGGGGCCTCAAGGTGCATCAAGGGGAGCTAGCCCCCCTAATCTAGAGATTCATACCTCACATTTTCCATCCACAACAAGAGGGATGTCTTCATTGTGTCACGCGAATGAAGAGAGCTGAGCCTCCCTTCACAGGGTGCAATCCATCATATCAACAATATTTGGCACGCTCGGTGGGACTATTTCTGTGTTTTGCAAGTTTTAGGATTGGTGTTGGTCTTGATATTGTTAAAACATCTAAAAGGAGCTATATTCAGCACTTGGTGACTCCATTAAAGAACCAAGTCTCTGGTTATTGACCAACCTAGCATCCCATCCCAATGGTCACTACAAGATTTTATTCTAGGGGTGTCCCTTTTGAATTTGTTGAGTTACCTTAGAACTCAAAAAAAATGATGAGGTTTTAAAATACCCACCCTTATGTAGCAAACCATTTTCTTAAACTAACCATAAAATATACCTACTCAAGGAGACCCCTATTGAATCCTTTCACAGCCATGGCATCCCTTAGGGCTTTCCCTTTTGTGTCTCTTAATGGTCAAAGTCCTTTGAACCTTCAACATATGACCCAATTCTAGGGATAGCCTCAAAAGTGGTCCTCCCTTTAGTGGAGAGGGCCCAATCACTATTGTCAAGCATATTAGAAACATAGCAAACATCAACAACATCCATAATATCACTGAAGAAAATGTAGCCATTAGATTGCTAGCCTTGTCTTTCAAAGAGAAAGTTTTGGACTAGTATGGGACCTTGCCTATGAACTCAGTTGGCTCATGGAATGAGTTAGGGACCCTCTTGACCAATATGTTTGGGGAAAAAAGTGACCATTTGTCTTTAGCTAAGCAGTTAACCACCATGAAGAAATCCCCACATGAGTTTATGCAAGATTTTAACACAAGGTTCCAAAAGATTTGGGATAGAATCCCAATTTTTGTGAGGCCAACCCCAAGCTATGCTTTTCTTTACTACTTGAAGGCCCTAAATAGTGGCATTGCTATCATGATATATTCCATGGGTGGAAACACTCTACCCACTACTTATGAGATAGCCATAGCTGCTAAAAATTGCCTTGTTCAAGCAAGAAAGATAGCTCCTAGACCTCCTATGCCACTCTTTCCTGATTTACAGCCCTCAGTCCAGCCTACTTTGCCCACTCTATCTCCTCTACCTAATCAAGAGAAGCTGGTTGCTACACTTTTAAATGACATCCATGAAGTTAAGATCCTACTATAGAGTGTTACCAATGAGTTAGTTTCCCTCAAGAGAAAACAAGCTCAGAGTTCTAGGCCAAATCAAGGCTACCAACAGTTTGGGCAAGCAATTAGGCCTCCCTTCCAAAATTATAATCAAGGTCAAGGTCAAATTACACATGTCAAGCCTTATCAAAGGTATAATCAAAATTCCCCTCTATATTTTAAGGCTCTTATCCCTACTCAAAATAATTTGGTACAGGAGCAACCCAACTATCCACCCTTTGCTCATGGCCAAGAATAGGATGATTATGCCAGTGAGATACCAAATCAAAGCATGACTGCAAAAGGTGATTAGGTATCCCAATTCTAAAATTTTAATATGTCAACACAACTTAGGATAGACAGTAGGCATGCTCAATATGATTCCACTCTTATGAATCACTTGGAAGAAGAGTTCTACGTAGTCAACTATGTGGGGAGCATAAGTAATCAGAATGTTGGTGTTGCATCCAACACCAAGTCTAAAAGGAGAGCCATTGATGAAGTTCAAGTAGACACTCAAGCACCTATAGCATCTCCTTCACCCAATCAGTTAGGAAGTGTACCTGAGGTATCTCCAAGACCATAAACAAATCAAAAGTTTTCCAATTATAGGCCAATGGTTGCAGCTTTAGCTCCTTAGGTTACACCACATGTTACAAATGTTCCCAAGGAGAAATATAAAGGGGGTAATCCTTCAATCAATATAGTGGACCAAATGAAGAAGCTGCACATGAACATCTCATTATGGGATTCTTTAGCACTACCAGGATAAAAAGATATACTCCAAAAGGAATTGTATAGGCTGGGTGAGTAAGCTATCCCAACAAGAAATGATAATGTGTTGGTAGTAAATGGGGCTCCTCCCAAGGCTGGTCAAGCAAAGAAAGATGAGAAGGTCCCTCCCTTCTATTTAGACCTGATTATTGGTGATTTCTTGGTCCATAATTGCATCATTGATAGTGGAGAAAACACCTTAGTTATGCCTAAATGCATAGCTGATAAGGTAGGCCTCAAGTATGAGAAAATGACCAAAGGAGTTCTATAGTTGGATGGATCACTAGCTAATACCTTGGGAGTGGCAAGAGGCTTGAATATGACTCTCCATGCCTGTCTAACCTTCTCAATTCACCATGATGTGGTAGTGGTAGATGTTCCTCCTTACTTTGCTCTTTGCTTGTCAAGGGATTTCACATCCAATATAGGTGGATACTTGGCAGCCAACTGGTCTTACATGGTTTTTAGGACAAAGTATGAAACTAAAGTGAAGATTGAGTCAGAGCCCATCCACAAGGATCACCTAGAGTCATACTCACCAAAGTGGTGAATGTGAACTATGAAATCATTGATGAAGAAGAGTTCTAGGTGGATCAATCTCCATCATCTTCCCTTGTAGGAGTTGCTAACCTGCTCCTAGATGAATGGGTAAATGACAAATTTGAGCATGATCCTTACAAGTTCATTGAAAAAGCTAGTCTTGGAGTCTATTGCATGCATGAGAAAGATTCTTTCATATCAAAATTGATGAAGATAAACCAAGAGGAATGTGGTTTGTGGTAGCTATTCTTTGATGGATCTAGAAGCAAGTTGGGAGTTGGTGGTAGGGAAATGTTGGTTTCACCTTTAAATGATAAATACTTCTCAACTTTCAGGTTTCAGTTCTCTTACACTTGCAATGTAGTAGAGTATGAGGCCCTTGTTCATGGCCTAGAATGGGCAAGGAAGAGAGGAATCAAAGAATTGCAGGTGTTTGGAAATAATGAGTTGATTATGAACCAAGTGAAAGGTCAAAGCTTGACCAAGAACTCCTTACTCAAGTCTTACAAGCACAGAGTGTGGGACCTTGTAGAGAACTTCATTGCTTTCAACATGACTTCCATTCCAAGAGAGGAGAACAAGCATGCAGATAGACTAGCGACAGTTGATGCTCAGTTTGACATCCCAAAGGGGATGAGACAAAGCAAGAATCAACATCATTTAAACATGATTATGAGGCCTTCCATACCAGAAAATGTCACCAATTGGTAGGGGTTTAAAAGTGACTAGCAAATAACACTTTTCTTGTAAGAAGAAGCTGAGTTTGCTTCCAAAAATTATTCTAAGATATAGTAGTAGTATGATGGGTAGATTGTTCAACTAAAGACCAACAGGGTTCCCAAAGGTTTGGTAACTCTTGAGATCATTTTCAATGAAGATGACAAAATCAAGAGAGAGAAAGTAAGCATGTCAACCGAGAAATAAAATTATGAAAGGGTAGAGATCTACAAGGATAAGTTGATTGCACTTGGGAAGGTGTGTGCTAATGAGGAAAACATGCTTTCATTATGTTATGTCAAGAGTTTGTTGATGTCTTCACTTGGGAGTATGGTGATTTGAAGGGATTTGATCCAATCTTGGCCGAACACACCATTGAGCTGGAGGAAGGTGCCAAACCCATCAAGCAAAAACAAAGGTCAATCAATCCAAAGATCGAGCCTTTCATGAGGAAGGAACTCACCAAACTGATTGAGTCGAAGATCATTTTCCCTATCAAACACTCTTCTTAGCTAGCCAATTTGCTCCCCATTAGGAAGAAGAATGGAGAAGTCAAATTATGTGTGGATTTTAGAGACCTAAATAGAGTCTCACTAAGAGATCACTATCCCCTTTCAAGTATGGATCAAATTCTTCAGATGGTGATAGGCAGTGAAATATTCTCTCTCTTAGATGGCTACTCCAAGTACAATCAAATCTTGGTACAATAATGTGACCAATACAAGACAACCTTCACCACTAAGTGGGGAACATACGCCTATATGAAGATGCCATTCAGATTGTCAAATGCTAGAGCTACCTTCTAACCTGCTATGGATATGGCTTTCCAAAGTTTGATCAATGACATTATGTTGGTTTATCTTAATGATGTGACAGTCTTCTCCAAGGAAGCAAGTGAACACTTGAAGCACCTAAGGCAAATATTTGAAAAGTGTAGAGAGCTTTGCACCTCTCTCAACCCAAAGAAATGTGTGTTTTCCATCCATGAAGGCAAGCTCTTGGGCCATGTCATTTTGAAGGAAGGTCTATCCATTAATCCAAAGAGGGTGCATGCTATCTTAGCATTGTCCTTGCCTAAGCACAAGAAGGGCCTACAAATTTTCTTTGGTAAGATAAATTTCATTAGGAGATTCATTCCTAACTTTGCTAAGCTTGTCAAGCCACTAACTTCTATGTTAAGGATGAGACGTTCATGTGGATAGTAAGAAGAGAAAGCTTTGAAGGCATCAAGCAAGTTATTGCCCAAGCTCCTACCCTGGCTAGTCCAAACTTCTCCAAGGACTTCAATATATACACCTTTGGGAATGAAGAGGTAATCTCTGCTATGCTCACTCAAGCAAATGGTGAGAATTTAGAATAGCCTCTCACTTTTTTTCAGCCAAGGTTTAGAAGGCTATGAGGTTAGATACACGTATGTTGAGAAGCAGGTGCTTGCAGTCATATGAAGTTTGAATAAGTTTAGACATATGTTGTCTAGAAAACAAATTCACATCATGGTGCCACATCCTAGTGTAAAAGACTTCTTGCTAAACCGAGACTTGAATGAGAAAAGGGTAGGCTAGATCACTGAAATAATGGAGTATGACGTAGAGATCAAGACCACCAAGCTGGTGAGAGGAAGAAGGCTATGTGAACACCTCACTACAAATTGGAAAGAAACAAAGGAGGATGTTTTGGTACTCCATGATGAACCTACAATAGTTATACCTATAGTCATGAAGAGTTGGGCACAAGACATGGTTCATTTCCTTCAAACTGGTGAGTGTCCATAAGGTCTTGATAGGACAAAGAGGAGGTATTTTAGATTCCAGTCTCTTATTTATGTCCTAGTTGATGGAGTGATGTTTAGAAAAGACTTTTTAGGTATGCTCTTGAGATGCATTGATTCAGACCAAGTCGATAAGGTACTATCCGAGTTTCATGATGGACCAACTAGTGGCCACTTTGCTCCCAAGGCCACAGCTGCAAGGATTATGAGGGCTGGTTACTTTTGGCCTAGTTTGTTTAAAGACACTCATGCTTTGGTGAGGAAATGTCAAAAATGTGCTTTCTTTGATGGGAAGCAATGGCTAACTGTCATGCCTCTTCATCTTATTCAGGTGGGACAACGATTCATGCAATGGGGATTGGACTTCATAGGGTTGATCAATCCTCTTTCTAGTGCTGACCACAAGTGGGTTTCGACTACCACGAATTATTTCACAAGGTGGGTAGAGGCTGTAGCTTTGAAAGAGGCCAATGAGAGTGTAGTCTTAGACTTCTATGAAGGCATAGTGACAAGATTTAGGGTCCTAGCCACAATCATTTCAAATAATGCATTGGCTTTCTTGGGAATAAAGACAAGTGAGTGAGCATTGAAGTATGGCATCTATCTCAGCACTTATTCCAACTACTATCCACAAGTAAATGGGTTAGCTGAGTCCACAAACAAGAATTTGATTAGGATCATAAAGAGGACAATGGAGGAAAATCAAAGGACTTGGCATGCTAAGTTGAAGACAACTCTTTGGGCATATATGATCACTCCAAAGAGGGAAATCAGGAATTCACCATACACACATATGCATGGAAGGGAAGCTAGAATTCTTATTGTTGATGCAGTGGATTGCACCCTGGATAGAAGGCCGAGCTCCTACCTTCCACATGCAACAATGGAAACTCCCCTCTCACCTGTGGGACCGGTGAAGCTGGGGGGAGAGTCTCTAGATAAGGGCTAGCTCCCTTTGATGTATCTTTTAGGTCCTAGATTCCCTACTGCTAACAAATAAATGGAAAGGTGGGGATGAAAAGGGAGAAGGATGATAAAAATAGAACCTAAACCTAAACTAAAAAGGTGATACACCAAAAAAGTTGATCCACTCAGCTCGAACACACACTTTTCACCAAGAAGAAGCTCCCATACACTTCATCTGATGTGGAAAACTCTTCTGTATTAGTGAGTCAGGGGTCCGTAGAGATACAGGGAGGAAGAACTATCAAAGGTGTTTTGAGACACACTTTGGCAGCCTATTCACATGTGCCTATATTCTTGTTGTAGACACTTCTGGCAGACCTGCAGAAGAAGAACTTCACAATGCACTAGACATGCTAGAATCGATCTGTGAAAAGCATAAAAGAAAATGACTTAACACAAAAAGAAAACATAGAAATATGCATGAGTGCAAGTCCAGAGGGAGGTAAAAATTGCTTAGTCTTGATTCAAGGTAAAATCCGACAGAGTTCTGCCTTACAAGCTCAAGAGATTTTTGGGCAGAGCTTTGCCTTACAAGCTAAGAGAAAATGGATCCCTCTCTAAATGAGAAGTTTTGCAATATATAGAAAGAGGAGAAGTAAAGGTGTTGCTTTGGAAAAGACTTTGGTGCTCTTGAAAAGCTGGCCCATGTGTGTTTGTGAGCATCAGGAAGAGGAAGTCACTGTTGCTGATGTCATTCTTCTAGAAGAGGCATGCTGGAACCATGTTGTGTAATCGTTGGTCTTGACTTTGGCGTTCAAACATTAATGCAAAAGCACGGGCCGCACCTCTTTTTTGTAGACAAGACTGCTCCTTTGAGATATGCACACAATTTGTTTGCTTATAAATGCAAAATGGAGAAAATAGGCCACACCACTTATTGTTTGCATCATTTGATGACCACCTGGCAATAACTCACCTCCCCTTTGCCACCTAGACTATTTGTCTGTTTCTACACTTTGTCTTCTTCCTGGCTTTGTCTTTTTTCTAGCTCCTTTGGCCCTTGGGGCTATCTTTTGGTGAGTTGCTGAGTTCTTTGGGCTCTTCCTTAGGCTTTTTTCAAAATCAACAGCTATTTCATGAGCCTTAAAATTGACATCTGTGCACCCGTCACTGCATTTGAACTTCCAAATTCTAGTTCATCGTGCTTGATTTTGACGTCTTCAGGACCGTCACCCCTTGGAATTCTTTCGGCCTTTTCCTTTGATTCGGCTTTTCTTCTACTCCCTTTCCTTTGGGCTTTTGCTTTGGACCCTCTCGAAAGGAAGGTGTCCCTTTGGCTTCTGGAGAAGTACCTTTCTTTTTGGTCGAGAGTCCCCCGCAAGGGTACCTACCCTTCAGGGTCCTTCGGCTTTCTTGGTTTTGAAATTCTTCGGAGCTTTCCCCATGGACTTTTTTCTCGCGGACTTTTCCCTGTGGACTTTTTCCTGCGGACAAAAAGTTCGCAAGAATTGCTTCGAGCACTTTGCCATAGTCTTTTCAGAATTTCTTTCGGCCTTTTCCTCCCTTAGCCTTCCTCCGAATTTCTTTAGACTTTTTGTTTGAAGGAATTCCTTCGGACAAAAAGTCTGAAGAAATTATTCTCGCCTTTGCCTTAGTCTTTTTTGCAAGATTTTTTGTTTGTGGCCCTTTCGAATTCCTTCAAACTTTTTGTTTGAAGGAATTCCTTCAGACAAAAAGTCCAAAGGATTTCTTCCTTTGCCTCCTCGACTGCCTTTGAAAAGTGCCCTTCAAAAAAATTGGAAACGACCATTCTGAAGGGTACTTCCCTTGCCTTAAGCAAATTTCTGAAAGAAACTTCCCTTTTCGACTTTTCTCTGTGGCCTCTTTGCAAAGTTCTTTGCCCCTCTGTAAGGGAACCTGAGTCCCGAATTGCCCTCTGCGAGGGCACCTGAAATGGTCCATTTTGTGCCTAAGTGTCGGAGACTCGTCTCTACCTGTAGAGTCCATAAAAAACTTCCCTACAGAGTTCGTAGAAAACTTCTCTACAGAGTCCATAGAAATGGGCCTGCAGAGTCTGTAGAAATCCCTGCAGAGTCTGTAGAAACACCTATAAAGTTCATAAAAACTTCCAAGACTTGTGCAAAATAAAAAATGTACTGGCTCAGAATAGCAGGGGAAAAAGGGGGGGCCGATTTTGGCCTGTAGGACCAAAATGGTCAACAAATTGGTGACTCCCAGGGGAAGCATGCCTGCTATGCTTAGAGACCAATTGCCTTAAAATCCATTGGGCACAGAGTCAGATGTAGCTTGAACAAAGTTAGCAAGAGCCCTAATAGATCCAAGAATCAATCATGAGCTTTTACCCCACACACAAAGGAAAACACACACAAGGCTAAAAACACTACTTGTGCAAACTGCACTTAGGGAACACTACTATATACAGCTAACCAGGTATATTTGCCTCCCTCCTGGATCAAAGGGAAATTTTTTTAAGTCTCCTTCCTGGCTAGAAAACTTATGGTGCCAGTCAAGTGGCTGAATGGAATGGAGACTTGGTGACCTGCTCCTCTTGCCTGCCACCTGGATTGGCTTGCATTCGAGTGGATCAAAATCAAACATGCTTCCAACATATATGTACTCTTCTTGTCCTTGGAATCTTGTTGAATGTTGGTCCTTCATGCTGGTGCATTTCACTAAGAAATCAATGGTTGCTGGCTCATCACCATAAGCCCTTTGATGTGCATAGTCCCTTTGCAATGCATCATGGTCTGACTCATTTCCTTTTGCCTTGTTGAAGACCCTGTCAAACTCATCCTCTGATCCCTCAAGGTTTTCTTGAAGAAGGGTGACTGTTGTGATGTCTGAAATGGAATCATAAATTGATTGCTCATCCCACAGAACATCACCTCTTTGTTTGAAACTCTCTTCTTCAAGGTTTTCCTCAAGGTATACAGACCTCTCCTTTTCTTGCTCAAGGATCAGAGTCTCTAGTTGTTTAAAGACATCCATATGATCCTCTTCCAACTTAGGCTCCTCGGCATAGTCATCCTCCTCATCGAAGCAACAAGGAAGTTCATCAAATAGAGGAGGAGAGAGTTCATCATGCTTAAGTTCCTCCTCGTATTGCTGGAACATCTGCATATATGCATGCCCTGCATCTTCTCCATTGCTAATGATGTCTTCACAAGGAGCATCGATGATTATTTATTCTTCATTATCTCTCATGATAGCCTCTTGGGAAACTGCAGATTGGATCTTTTGCTCCTCACTTGCCTCCTACAAAATAGGTTCCTCCTTGAGAAGGGGTGAAGTGAAAAAACCATGTGGAAGAGGAGGTAGTCCTTGAGCTAGAATCAAATGATTCTCCTCTTTCCACTTGGCTAGCACTTCATCTATATCAGGGGTGGCCTGATAGCTCTCTTAGAGGTGTGTAGATGGAGTGTGTTCAAACATGTCCATCACATGTTGGCTGAGGAATCTCTCTCTGGATTCCAACTCTACAATTCTCCTGGCTATATCTTCTTGAAAGAGCCTTTCTTGGAGGTCATAATCATCATCATGAGCAGGAGCAGGTTCGTCCTCTTCAAGGTTTTGAGCAAAACCTTTCTTCTCCTCTTTCCTACCCCATGATTCCACTATTTCCTTCCAAGTCAAGAGCTTGCCATCATGATTAGTGATCTGAGGGAGTTGAGGGAGACTAGGAAGGGTCTGCTGATGCATAAAAAGAGCTGCTTCAAATGAACGCGCATTTTGGCATGTATAATCCATTGCTTAGGACCATGTACCTTATATTTCTTCATATGTTTTGATCAAGCTCAGGATTTTCATGAAATCACCTCAAACAACTCTCCTAGTTACCTTTCAACAATGAGGGAAGTAACGTTGGAGTTTGAGGTGGTTTCATGATAGCCTAAGCTTGATCAAAACCATATAAAGATGTGATTTCTTGATGGCACCAAAACTGCTTAACCAGCTGATTCAACTCAGAGTTGCCATTGGTGTTGATAAAAAAGCCTCCAAAGGTTGGTTGGTTGAAGAACACACCAAAAATTCTTCAACTCTTTGGACACAACTTGTCCTAGTTGATCCCACCGGGCGTGCCAAAAACTGTTGACATAGTGGATTGCACCCTCAACAGGAGGCCGAGCTCCTACCTTCCACACGCAACAATGGAAACTCCCCTCTCACCTGTGGGACCGACGAAGTTGGGGGAAGAGTCTCTAGATAAGGGCTAGCTCCCTTTGATGTATCTTTTAGGTCTTGGATTCCCTACTACTAACAAATAAATGGAAAAGGGGGGGGGATGAAAAGGGATAATGATGATGAAAATAGAACCTAAACCTAAACTAAAAAGGTGATACACCATAAAAGTTGATCCACTCAGCCCGAACATACACTTCACCAAGAATAAGCTCCCATACACTTCATCTGATGTGGGAAACTCTTCTGTATCAGTGAGTCAGGGGTCTGTAGAGATATAGGGAGGAAGAACTATCAAAGGTGTTTTGAGACACACTTTGGCAGCCTATTCACATGCCCCTATATTCTTGTTGTATACACTTTTGGTAGACTTGCAAAAGAACTTCACAATGCACTAGACATGTTGGAATCGACCTGTGAAAAGCATAAAATAAAATGACTTAACACAAAAATAAAACATAGACATATGCTTGAGTGCAATTCTAGAGGGAGGTAAAAATTGCTAAGTCTTGATTCAAGGTAAAATCTGACATAGTTCTGCCTTACCAGCCCAAGAGATTTTTGGGCAGAGCTTTGCCTTACGGGCTAAGAAAAAATGGATCCCTCTCCAAATGAGAAGTTTTACAATATATATAAAGAGGAGAAGAAGTAAAGGCACCACTTTGGAAAAGACTTTGGCGCTCTTGACAAGCTGGCCCATGTGCATTTGTGAGCATTGGGAAGAGGAAGTCACTGTTGTTGATGTCATTCTTCTAAAAAAGGCCTGCTAGAACCATGTTGTGTAATCATTAGTCTTGACTTTGGCATTCAAACATTAATGTGAAATCACATGCTGTGCCTCTTTTCTATAGACAAGACTACTCCTTCCAGATATTCACGCAGTTTGTCTGCTTATAAATGCAAAATGGAGAAAATAGGCCGCACCGCTTACTGTTTGCGTCATTTGATGACCACCTAGAAATAACTCACCTCCCCTTTGCCACCTGGACTGTTTGTCCATTTTTGCACTTTGTCTTCTTCTTGGATTTGTCTTTTTCTGGCTCCTTCGACCCTCGGGGCTATCTTTTGGCAGGTCTCTAAGTTCCTTGGGCTCTTCCTTAGGCTTTTTTCAAAATCAACGGTTATTTCACGAGCTTTAAAATTGACGTCTGTGCACCTATCACTGCATCTAAACTTCCAATAGCTAGTTCGCCATGCTTGATTTTGATGTCTTCAGGCCCGTCACCCCTTGGAATTATTTTAGCCTTTTCTTTTGCTTCGGCTTTTCTTTTGCTCCCTTTCCTTCAAGATTTTGCTTTGGACCCTCTCGAAAGGAAGGTGTCCCTTCGGCTTCTAGAGAAGTGCCTTTCTTTTTGGTCGAGAGTCCCCTGCAAGGGTACTTGCCCTTCGGGTCCTTCAGCTTTCTTGGTTTTGAAATTCTTCTGAGCTTTCCCCGCAGACTTTTTTCCTACGGACTTTTCCCCACGGACTTTTTCCCATGGACAAAAAGTCTGCAAGAATTGTTTTGAGCACTTTGCCTTAGTCTTTTCAAAATTTCTCTCGGGATTTTCCTCCCGCAGCCTTCCTCTGAATTTCTTCATACTTTTTGTCCAAAGGAATTCCTTCGGACAAAAAGTCTGAAAAAATTATTCTCACCTTTGCCTTAGTCTTTTTTGCAGGATTTTTTGTTTGTGGCCCTTCCAAATTCCTTCAGACTTTTTGTCTAAAGGAATTCCTTCGGACAAAAAGTCCGAAGGATTTCTTCCTTTGCCTCCTCGACTGCCTTTAAAAAGTGCCCTTCAGAAAAATTGGAAATGACCCCTCCGAAGGGTACTTCCTTTGCCTTAAGCAAATTTCTGAAAGAAACTTGCCTTTTCAACTTTTCTCTGTGGCCTCTTTGCAAATTTCCCTACCCTCTACAAGGGCACCTAAGTCTTGAATTGCCCTCAGTGAGGGCACTTGAAATGGTCCATTTTGCGCCTAAGTGTCGGAGACTCATCTCTACCTGTAGAGTCCATAGAAAAATTCCCTGTAGAGTTCGTAGAATACTTCTCTGTAGAGTTAGTAGAAATGGGCCTGCAGAGTCCGTAGAAATCCCTACAGAGTCCGTAGAAACACCTGTAGAGTCCGTAGAAACACCTGCAGAGTTCGTAGTAACTTCCAAGACTTGTGCAAAATCAAAAATGTACTGGCTCTGAGCAGCAGGGGAAAAGGGGGGGACCGATTTTGGCCTGCAAGACCAAAATGGTCAACACTTATCTCACTTTTGTTACTAGCCTTGGATCTTGCCCATCAATTCCACTTGATGGAGAGTGATAGCCTAGAAGTTAGGTATTGTGAGTTAATGGAGCTTCAAGAAGTGAGAGACCAAGCCATAGATGCCATGACTAGTCGCCAACAACAAACAAAGAAGCATTTTGAAAAAAGGTCTATGCTAAGGAGCTTCTCAGAAGGTGACATTGTATTGAAGTGGGATGAAGACCAAGACAAGCCTAAAAGGCGCACAAAGTTTGATGCTTTGTGGAGTGGCCCATATGTCATCACCCAATGCAAGCAACACAATGCTTTCCAACTCTCTAAGTTGGATGGTGAAGAGCTACATATCCCAGTTAGTGGGATATATCTTAAGCATTGTTACTAGGTTTCTTTTGTCATGTACATAGTTTTCCTTATTTTTCCTCATTTTCCCTAAGTGTTTTTATGCATGTGTGTAGTGTTTTTAGCCTTTTTATGTGTTTTTTCCTTGTTTGGGGTAAAATATTTATTGGTTCATAGGTACGTACAAATCTATTGTTGACTTCTCCAAGATGCATCCTGACTCCACACCCAATGGACTTTGTGGCTACCAGTCTTCCCAAGCATAGCAGGCATGCTCCCCTGTGAGTCACCGATGTGTTGACCAATTTTTGGTCCTACAAGCCAAAATTGGGCACCCCCTCCTTTTTCTTTGCAAAAGTCATCCAATCCATATTTTGGATACATCATCCCTCTGCTACCTTGTGTGCAAAAATGTTCTCTACCAGACCTTTCTCATGAAAAAGCTAGGTGTTTCCCTCATTCTGCTTTGCCAAGTGCAAATCGGGTTTGTGTAGGTGCATTACTTGTCTACTTTTATAAGTAGAAGTGATTGAAGAACCAAAAATGGTCTAAAGCAGTTTGAAAAAGGCAATGGATTTCCTTTAGAGGGAATTTTGATAGCTTGAAGGAAATTTGAAAAAATTCCAAAGGGTAAGTGTCTTTTCGAAGGGCACTTGGGAAAAGAAAGAGGACTTCTTCACTTTTCTAAAGGATATTTGCAAAAGGTCTGAAGGGTATGTGCCCTTGCAGAGGGAACCTTGGTTGGTGGCAAGATCAAATCAAAATTTTTGAAGGGGCATTTTGAGGCATAAAGTGCCCTTGCGGAGGGCACCTTGAGAAAGTGAAGAACAAAGACAAAAGGCCCGAGGGGCACATGCCCTTCAGGAAAAGAAGCAATCAAAAGAAAGAAAGAATTCAGACATAATGTCTGAAGGAAAGCACGGCAAAAGCCCAAGACAAAGAAGGCTTGATAATTCAAAGAGCAAGCAAAGCAAAGGCCAAGGCAAAGGAGAAGTCGAAGGAAGGAGACAAAACATGGGCAAAGACAAAGCAGAAAAGACAAAACAAGGAACAATTTTAGTTGTTGACAAAGACAAAGGATAGAATCAATGACCACTCAGATTGAGATAGGTGGCATGAACAACTCAGCAAAGGAGAATTAATACATTTGGTGAAATATATCTATCGAAAACCAATAAAATAGATTGGTTTTTGAATTATAGAGGAGAACAACTCATGTTTTCATACTTCACCATTAATGCACAGTCAGTTGTGCCCACCATTGAAGAGGCATGGTCCATTCAAAACAAATTGGGGATGGATTTTTCAGTTGCTAGGAGTATCCCATGCTTTTGTAGGTCCAAGACAACAAGGGCAGTGACTTGAACATCTACAACATGGCTCTCCCATACCCAGTTGGAAGAATACGATAGTAGCATGGTCTTTTGGTATTTGCAGACGTGTTTAACTCAGCATGGGTTTCCATTCCTTGATTTGTCAACTATCTTGTTTCCAGTTCTTTATATATTTATAACTTCTCATTTGAGAAGGGATATCTCTCAACTTGTATGGCGAAGCCATGTAGGAATTTACTTTGAATTAGAAAGAGCATTTTACCTCTATTTGAGCTTGCACTTTTGTATATGTCTATGGATTTATCTTATGTTAAGTCATTTTATTTTCATGAATTCATAAGTTTATTCCAACATATCTAGTGCATAACAATTTTCTTCTCTTGCAGGTCACAGGAAGTGTTTGAAGAAGTTTAGGCAAGTGAATAGGCTATGCAATAGTGTGTCTCAGAACACCTCTTGTGCTAGTTTCTTCCTCCCTGTATCTTTATAGGACCACCTACTGAAATACTGATGCAAGGAAGTTTTTCTCAACTGAATGAAGTGTATGCTTGTTGTCCATGGTTCAAAGTGTATGCCAAAGCTGAGCAGACCAATTGTTTTGGTGCATCACCTCTTATAGCTTAGGTCCCATTTTTAGTATTTTCTCTCCCTTTTCATCCCCCCATTATTAGCAGTAGAAAACCCAGGGCCTCAAGGTGAATCAAGGGGAGCTAGTCCCTAATCTAGAGATTCATCCCTCACATTTGCCACCCACAGCAAGAAGGATGTCTCCATTGTGTCGCATGGATGAAGAGAGCTGAGCCTCCCTTCATAGGGTGCAATCTATCATGTCAACAAAACCCATTTAAAAATAGACTTAAAATTAGTCAATGACATCTAACATACACATGTATATACAAAGGAGTAAATAATGTAATATTGAATGTTCTAAGTTAAATAGTTGAACTTGAAACTTGAGAGATGATATTAAATAAGAGTTATTTTAATATTCATCAAATCGTTTCCTTCTATATAAGATATGGATTTAGAAATCCATGGCAATGATATTAAAATAATAATAATAATAATATAAAAGATACATATAAGGTGAGAAGAGCCTACATCACTCGTCCTCCCAAAACAAGATCCACCATGTTGGAGCCTATGATGTAATGTCCCTTTTAGGGTAAATTTACACAATTTTGGAATTCGTAATAAATTCTTAAAAAATAAAATGCAAATTGTGAATTTGTTTTTCAAACCCTAACCACAAAAATTTTTAGATTTCATAAAATACCAATTTTAGGGCACAATTTCAATATTTTATTATCAAAACTTATAGTTCAAAATCTTGTTCTTGGAGATTTCTCGTGAGTGCAAAATTTGAATCAGATTTCGGATCTTGGGAATTTCTCGACATTTCTTAACAACTTTATTGCTACTTTAAAAAACATATAAATTAATAAAATAAACTTAAATTAATGTAAAACTTTGTTAAATGACATTAAAAATGAATGTAGAGAATGCCATAGGACCATAAGTATATTTTTTATCAATATGAGATCAAAAAAGAATACAATAGTAACAATACTACAAATTTGCAAACTACAAACTCAAAGTATAAACTAGAAAGTTACAAACTGCATGTAATGTCCCATTTTTCAAGTTAATCATCGGGATGAGATCATTAGCTTGTGCGTTCCCAAGGGCTAAGGTATTCTAAGGAAAAGGGAACATTGGTAGGCTTGAACACCACTTTTTGTAAAATCACTATGTTATTTCTTTTTGGGATCTTTCTTAAAGGTTACTTTATAAGTGCTATTATAAGGAAGCTTGCGATATATCTTTTTATAAAAAAAATGTAACTCTTCCTTCTTATCGGCGCCACTATTGGAGGTGGCATAAATAAGGTGTGAGAGGACTCTTTTGGAAGGGTTATACAATTTAGATATTGAAATTCTTATGCAAGTGTGTCAAGCTTGAACAAGTGACTTGAGGATGAAACCCTTCAAGTGCACCAAGGGGTTTGGGGACGAAAACCTCAATTATCTACTAGGGAAGCTCTATTCAAAGGAAATAATTGTGTCATAATTATGCATAACTATATGTAAGAAAATCTACAAAGGTATCTTTTGACACCACCTTCATCAAGAAATTGGTAATATCCTTAAGAATGCTAAAAATCTTCAATTTTCCAGTAAAAGAAAGGTGGGCGAACCCCGTAGAGAAGCCCTAAAATGAGTTTGGAGTCTTCAAAGTGTGGCAACCTCCTTTGGGAGGGTGGTGACCCTTTACAAGAGGGGAATTTGATCTTTTGAACCCTATTTTGAGGTCAAAGTAATTTTCATAATTTATTTCAATTATTTGGTGAATTGTTTGGAACAATTGGCATGCGTGAAAGGACATTTTAGGTCCTAAAATATTCCAAAAATTATTACCGTAATTTGACACTTGGGTGACTTGATTGACAAGCTTCAGAATGTGATTCGGTGAGCAAAATCCACGGGATAATTTTCAGAATTGTTTCTTCTAATTTACTAAGGTGTGGTGACTCACTTGGAGAGCATTTTGAGGTGTTTAAAGGTTTAAAAATAAAATTGTGCCTTTAAGGAAAATTTACAATATTTTTGAGAGGTATTTCCAGCTATTTGTCAATTTATTTGACCCCAAAAAGGTGCTTAACTTGCTAAATAAATTTTAGCTTCTTGTGGATTTATTTGGATGCTCTTTAGCTTGAATATCATTATTTTTTCTATCTAAGGTTTGGTTGGTTATAGATTTTTATATTTCAGTGTAGTATTTGGATCGGCTAGAGTTTGTTAGAAAACCTTTTTTTTTATTTTCATCCAAAATTGGGGATATTACAGTGGTATCAGAGCCATATCTTGGCCATTTGTGAGATTCAAAATATGAATAGAAAATTATGAAAGGTAATACATAGGTCCAAGATCATGAGGACCAACTTTTGACTCATTGAGATCTCATGGAGGATTATGATGAGTACTTGACTCTTGCACCTATATACCACAGGGGAAGGATCTTCGAAGCTTGGCTAGCCTTGAGGTATGGTAAGAGGCACTATGTATATGGATACACAAGATGATTTGGGGAAGATAGTTCTTACAACTTTTGATGGTGATCGAAGAAATTTGGTAAGAGTTTGGGTTGTTATGATGATCGAGTACCTTGAATTGAGGCCTAGAGGTCGAAAAGAGGCACTAATTTTTGTTATTCAGTATTTGGATGGGGTTGCCCATAAGTGGTGGTATCAAGAACGGATGACACAAAAGCCTAGCATGATGGCAACACATGAAGAATTGTTGGAAGAGATAATCAAGAAGTTTGAAAGGAAGAAGGAATTAACCATACCTATATCAACAAAGGCACATGATAAAGTACTCCAATCAAAGGAAAGGCAATTATTAAAGCAAGTTTCAAAACTGGATTTCCAATTGTACAAGGGCTAGCTAGTTCATGAGCTTGCCAATGTCCAAAATCAAACAAAGCCCCTCTATGAGATACGAACAACTAGGAATTAATTCAAAAAAATTGAAGAAATCATTAGCCAAAGAAGCTGATTTTGAAAGGCAACCACCTAATGGAGAGACCTTAATGATTGAGCATAAGCAATCAACCATTAATGGACCCAAAGAAACAAGCAATCAGCTGAAGTTAAAAATAGAGAATTTAGAAGAGTCAAAGACACACGAAAAGAGCATAGGAGGGCAACCATCTAAAGACAAATACATTGAAATTGGAGGGCGAATGCATCAAAAAGAAATGGACAACAAACATGTGATAAAAGAAGAAGTGATCACCACCCGATCAAGCGCCGATAGATGACACATTTTTCATGTTAGAGGAATCGTTAATGCAAAAAGGGTTATCACATCAATGGACAATGGAACAACTCACAATTTCATAAATGCCAAGACTATTGCAAGACATAAGCTACTTACTAAAATAAATGAAGGATTTAAGGTCACTATTGGGGACGGCTCCTCCATCTCTTGCATTTCTATCACTATGAGGTTAAAATTAACCTTAGGCGAATATACATTTGAATGAGAATTTAATGTGATTGATCATGATGAGTTAGATGTAGTGATTGGATCCCAATAGTCCTAATCCCTTGGTGAATACACTCAAAATTTGCAAAAATCAGAACTGAAATTTATGGCAGCCAACAAGGAAGTTGTTCTTTGTGGGTTAAGTAATGAAACACCTATATTAGTGACTTCAAAAAGAATGGAACAAGCTTTTAATAAGGGGCAGATTATTTGGGCAATAGAATTGTTTATGATTAATATAAGGTCTGATTTGAAACAACAATGGCACCACAAAGATGTTCAAGCCATTCTAGACAAACATGAGAAAATTTTTGGTGATATACCACATGGGCTGCCCTCAGAGAGGGGATTTGAACATATCATTGAACTTGAGGAAGGCACTAGAGCGGTGATCACCACTCCCTACCGCCACCCACGAATCTACAAAGAGGAGATTGAGAAGGCCATTCAAGAGTTATTTGAGATGGGGCACATAAGACCTAGCTCTAGCCCTTTTGCCTCTTCAGTTGTGCTAGTGAAGAAGAAGGATGAAACCATGAGAATGTGTATTGATTATAGATTGTTGAACAAAAAACCATTAAGAATATGTAGTATACCTAGGATTGATGAACTCAATGATGAGCTTCATGGGGTTGTGATGTCTCCTTTCCATATAATTTTATTAATTAATAAAAGTGCCCGAATAGTGATTTTAATCATTTGAAAGTATAATGCAATTAATTAATTATTAAAATAGAACTATCTTGGATAATTATTCGAATTATTAGAAAAGTGGTTTTAACCATTTGAAAAATTAAGATAATTTTAATGATTATTCTAAGAGGCTTTATAATTAATAAATTGTTTGAAAAGTGACTTTTATCACTTTAATTATTAAAGTAATTTAATTAATTATTTAAGTAAGGACCCAATTATTTAATTTGTCAAAAAATAATTTTAATTGCTAATTTAATAAAGAAAGTTATTTAATTATTTCAAAAAGGCCTAAAGTGAAATTAAAATGAATGTTGGCTTGGGAGTTAAAGCAAGGAAAGGAAAAGTACAAATACAAGGTGCAAATCACAATTGAAGACATGTTGAATTGTGATAAATTGTTCTTCATGCTTGAAGAAAACTATTGGAATGCATGCCCAATAGAAGTTCGCTACCTTTGGTGTTGATCAATCTAAAAACGTGTCTTTTGACAACTCCTTTGCTAAGGAGATCTTATTCTTGCCCTAGAAGTGGGGCGATTTGCTTTGGAGAGTTCGTGTGGATTTTTATGAGGGTTTCGTGGTTCTTTTATTACATATTAACCTTGTTAAATATTTATCTTATTTTTTCAAGTGAAGCGAACCACCTTGGGAGCTTGGATCTAGGGTTTGGAGGCCTCTTTGGGTCTATTTTATGCAAATTAAATATTATGATTTTATTTGCTAATTTTCTACGTGTTGGTGTGAAAAATTGAAGGAGTTCGTGAAGGGTTTGAGAAAGAAAATTAAATAATAATTTTTAGAATTATTATTTGATTATTTTGACAAGTTTTGAAGACTTTTCCACTTGCAGAAGGCAAGATTTCACTCTCCTAAAATTTTGCCTATTTTTCCTACACTTGGCAAGTGAGCGATTGGCTTGGAGGATCAATTTTGGCCATTTCTTTACCTAAAAAGGATCGTTGTATTTTTATGGTATTTTTTGGGCACTTGTGGCAATTTTTGGCAAGGGTTTGATGAGGAAAAACATTCAAAAAAATAACTATAAATTTGGAATTAAATCAAAATTTTATACCATCAAAAAGTGGCGTTTGAGCTTCAAAAATTGGACAGAAAGGAACTTGTTTTGTGCAATTTAATTTCTAATTATTTTCTATACATTTCTAGTTATTTTGGAATAAATTATTGGCTTGAATTCATCCATTCAATCCTACTATTTTGGCGTCTATGATTTTTAGGGCTTAACAAGGGTTTTGTGAGCTTATTTTGCAAACTAGGGGTTTGCTAATTGCATTTTTAAAGTTGTGGATTTAGGGAAAATCTCTTTTTACATGAAAATGTCTTATTTGGGGACACTAAAATGGTATCAAATCATAGGTCTTGTCTACTTGTGAATTGGTTGTTAGATGCAAACATGTAAAGAGTTCATAGTTTATCAGAAGCAAAAAAAAAAAACTATAGGGGACCAAGAGCCTCAAGGGTTCTCTTTAGAACAAATTAAGCTTATGCAAAGCTTTATCAAAGATATCCAAAAGGAATTTCAACAAACATTGAATATACAAAGTGCAACCATGTTGAATGATACTACTATTCCAAGGAAATATCACTCCTTCAATGGAGAAGGACATTCAAATGATAATGAGAGGGTTCCTATTAACCCCCCTTATAAATTCTTCAAGGCTGTAGAGAGAACCCGTAGTAGAGATGAGGATGTCAAGGGATGATACTTTGGAGATTCATCAAAAAGAGTATGCAGCCCTAAGCTTTGTCATGCAAGCATTATTATCTTTTCGGGATTTTTGTGAGATGAAGATTAGATCAAAACCAAGCGTACCAAGCAGGCAACCTCGTAGACACTTGCATCAAAGGGAAAGGCAATAAGGAGTCATCAAGGAAGAAAGGACCGAACTCCATGGAGAGTTGGAGGAAAAAATGAAGGGATAACCCTTTATGGGGACTCCTATGAGGGAGCCAATGAAGCTAAAAAATCAGAATTTGATGGGCAACCCATAGGGGTGCAACTGGATGATAAAAGAGAAGAGAAAACCAAGAAGCATAAAATAAAAGAAGTGTAAGGTAAAGATTTTTTATTGATTGGAGATGTTTATTTATTTTCTAATGATTGTATACATGACAGTGAAGTCACCAAAGACGATAAAATGAAAGATATGATTTGCCAAATGAGGCATGAGGATTTTTTAATTCAAGTTCACAATTATTGGCATCAAAAGGTATGGGATCCTGGTAATTTTTTGAGTTTTAAAAAGGTTATCAATCATGATTTTAAATTCTTTATGACTAATTTTATGAGAATAGGCATGCAAAAATTATCATTGGAACTAGAGTTTAAGGTGGGAGATTATGAGGATATTTTGCATGGTTTGAATGACACAAAGGCTTATTTATCTTCATCAATCAACATGATAGGAGGATATTTTATGAGTATGAAGAAGAAGGATGAAAGGAACAATGATAGAACTGTTATGAGACATCATGGACAACCCTGTCCTTGCAAAAGAGGGGACACTACAACACAAATGGTAAGTTTACCTAGTTCTGATTTTTATCATGCATATGTTGGATTCAAGTCTGAATTTTATGACTCAGACAATTCAGAGACATCTAGTCAATTTCAGCCTACATACAACCATAATATTGGCCTCTCAGAATTTTTAGTTCACAAGAAGGAGAGTTCATGCATGGACAAAATCTGAAATCAATTGCTCCCAAAATTCTGAATTAACATGGTAGGTACAACAATATTAAAAAAAAGATAAAATCCAGTATTGGTGGGGTTTGTTTGATGATGCATACATGTGTGAGGAAGCTAACAGAGGGTAGCCAAAGGAAGGACATACATCTTACATAAGGGGATCCCCACCAATGGGTTTAGATGGTTATGATATGCACTTGCAAGGTATGTTTTCCAATTTGGTTAAGCTTGTTTTCTTTCTACAAATGGAAGGACTATATTTTCAAAATGAAGAAGGATTGATATGGTATAAAGAAGGTCCTAGCACACCTTGGAATGCACACTATGCGAGCACACATCCTCTAGTGTTTTTCCATGAGATGAATTTAATTATGGATAGCCTTGTTAAGCATATTAATTTGGTTCAATGTTGGACTCCTAATCTTCTTCATACAGGGCATAAGTCCATGATGGTTTGTTGGGGAAACATGGAGTTAGAGAACCCATTAAGGATCAGCTTGGTAATGAACAAATTAAATTTTTTGAGTAGAGGCATGGCTGTGTTTTACTAGGACAACCAACATATTTGCATGCACAATCTATCAGGAGAGGTTACAACTCATAAGGGGACCTTGTGGATAAGTTCAAAGCATGATAAGAGGTATGATAGCTACTATTTTGAGTTGTATGACACATTGAGTTCTTTTGAGCAACACACTAGGTATAATAATGGCAAGATAAGAAATTCTAATGGCATCCCACAGATCATGGGAAGAGGAAAGAATGCAAGTACTAATTCTGAATTTTTTTATCATGAAAAATCAGAATTAGACATGTACTTACAACAATATCATGAAGAAGGAAAGACTGATTTTTTGAGACTCTTGATGAACTTATGGAATGTTACATGCATGCATGAGAATATTGATAAGGGGCAGCCCATATATGATGAATTAAATTACCTTGAGGCCTCACATCATGGTAAGTTTACAAGATGGTACCTAGTTGATTTATTTTTACATGATTGGAGAATTATAGCATGGCATTTGGAAGGTCATTACCCTTAGGGCAGCAAGGTAATCAAATTTTATTATGTTTTTAATGTCAATTTTTGGTCACATATCACTACCTTGGAGGGTATAAGGGAAAGAAGCTTCCTCATCCACCACTTGATATTGAAAGGGATGTTTGACTGGGAACATGTGGAGCCTTTGGAAGGCTATGAGGACACATCTAGCACTTGGGGGCAACCCCCAAAGTATAGGTACAATAGTTTCATGGCTCTGTTGAGGGCTACCACTTCTTGGGAAGCAAGGACATATTTTGTTTGCATTATGGGACATGTTGGCAAGGTGGAATGACATTCAATATTAATTGGGGGTATGACACACTATGGATTTTGGCAAAAGATATTCCACTTAACAGGGACAGGAGCAAGGCTTGTTGAGCACTACAATAGGTTTTACCATTTCGACATGGTAATTGGGCATATGAGCTTGCATTTGCTTGAGGGCAAACAAATTTGGGAAGGGAGGACTGTGATGTCCCCTTTTCATATAATTTTAATAATTAATAAAAATGCTTGAATGGTGATTTTAATCATTCAAAAATATAAGGCAATTAATTAATTATTAAAATAGAACCATCTTAGATAATTATTCGAATCACCTAAAAAAATGGTTTTAACTTGAGAAATTAAAGTAATTTTAATGATTATTCCAAGATGCTTTATAATTAATAAATTGCTTGAAAAGTGATTTTATCACTTTAATTATTAGATCAATTTAATTAATTATTTAAGGACTTAATTATTTAATTTGCTAAAAAGTAATTGCATTTATTCTCAAGTCCCATACTTCTTTCATTCCAATATATGATGTGCATTAAATAACTTGTGTGAAAAGGGTACTCTAGCCTTGTTTTATCATCACTAGTTGTGAGGTGTGAGTCCTTTGCTCCTAAGTCTTTACAGTACCTTTATGTAATCTTGTCCTTTTTATTTATCATTTTAGATGATGGTTCCCTTTTTCTGGTAGGGTGTTACACTTTTTGGATGAATTAAGATTGAGATTAGTTGGGACCTGTTCTATGAGATAAGGATCTTTGCAAATAAAATTATTATTATTTGTTTGTGTTTCTCATGGAACATTTGATATCATTTGATTTAGAGGAGAAATCAATATGGAGAGGAGACTTACCTTTAGCTAGTGATTGTTGTTTTATTTGATGATACACACGAGTCTTAATAGGATTGAAGCTTGTAGGGTACTTTATACCTGATCCAAATTATTTGTATCTAGGTTTGTTAATACCTCGAAGGGGTTTTGATTGGAAGGTTTAGCGAAAGTGGAAGATGACTCTTTATCTTTTCTCACATGATCATGTTGTGATTGTCTTTATACAATTTGTTCTATTGTTGTATGTTGATTCCTTGTGAGATTTTGGTGATGTTGGTGTTTGTTCATCTGATTGATGTGTTCTTATCTCTTTGTATGTATTTTTAGAGGGTGTGTAGATTCCTGAGGAGGTTCCTATGATAGTAAAGGGCATACACACCTTGGCTAGATGGCCATACTCATGAGATGGTCTACAATGGAAAGAGATATTTTGGTAGTTAAGGGGTTGTTCTCATTCTATATGCCTAATCTAGTAGAGTTTTGTTGAGATTCAAGTTCACACATGCATGCATAAATGAGAATCCCCAAATTCTTGGTGACATGAGATGTTGTGATGTATTCTCCAATGGCAAATCCAATTCTCTTTAAATATGTTTTTGCTAATATTAACTAGGAAGTAGAGATAGATGAACCCAAACTAAAATAATGGTCGGAAAATCTTTTGTTGGGTTAAACGCATGAAACCAATGTTTCATGAAAAGACTCCATTTGTTCATGACCAAGGGTCCCCTTGAAAAAATTGATCTCTTTCTTTCTTCGGTGAAAAGATAGTCATGAAATAATTTTTTGGCATCATGAGAAAATATATAGAACCAATAGGTTACTAGTTATCCTAAACCTAAGATCTGAGAGTTTATGGGCCAAGGAAAACTCCCATGAATCTACATATTAAATCTTTTTCTTTTAGTAACTAGAGCCTATTTTCCATTTCATCAAAGATGAATGAAACCTTTTGGGGGGATAAGATGGGGAGAAGGGGTAGGCCAGTAGAGGGTTTCACGCTTGAGATAACAACCTTTTTCCTTCTTGGTTGAAAAGTTTGGCTTGGTATTTTTTTGTTGAGCATGATATTCGAAAAAAATATGCATATTCTCTTTACAAATTTGGGTAGTATCATTGGAGACAATATACCTGAAAAAATGTTCATGAAGGAGACCATGGCCTCCTTAAAGGGAGGATCAATGCCCTGATCATCTATAGTCTATTACAATTTCATATTTGAAGGAGGAAGTGTGAGGAGCTAGAAGGGTTGGTTGGTGGAGGTCTTCGCGTGGACTACTTGCTTTTTATATATATAACACCTTTCAAAACAATAACAAATATTTAAATAATAAAGAAAATATTTTTGACACAAATGAATCTTTTGTTAATTATCACAATAAAGACTAAATTTTGCACGAGAAACATGATATAGACTATTCGAAAACAACATCACCCCTTTGTTTTTAATACATAAATAAAAAACAAGGTACAATGTTGCTTTATAATGGTCTATATCATGTTTCTCATACATCTAAAATTATATCTCCATCAACCTACTTTATTGGTATGAGAAACATGATATAGACCATTAGCAAGCAACATCATCCTCTTGTTTTATATTGAGAGCCATGTTGGACAAAGAGTACATTACTAAACACGAGCCCTATCTTGAGACAAGGAACTGTGTCTCAAAAGCCAGAAAAATAATGGAATTGGGTACCCTCTCAAGACTAGAAAATAATAGTTTCAAAAACAAGAAAAATAATGGAACCAAGTACCCTCTCAACACATAATACATAAATAATGAAATTAGGTTTCATCTCAATAAGAAAGGAATACCCTAGAACTAGGCTCTATCTTGGGACACATAAGAATATCATAACCAACTCCATGTATGTATACACAATCCAACAATCTTAGAATTCTAAAAAAAATAAAAAATAACCTCTTGTCACAAGGAGGCATATTAGAATATTGATTTGGGCTCATTTTTAACAAATTAAAAAAAAAAAATCTCAGTTACAGTACATTTCATTTATGCCCAATATGTATAGAGTGAGTGGTGGGGAATGATGAGTTTCACACCACATTCAAAAGTTCCATTCCCATGAGCGGGCACTTTGTAATGGTCAATGGGACACTTTGAGGTAGGGGTCAAATTTATGGTAATCCATAGACTTAAACCCAACCCTATATTTTGGCATAGGCACACCTAGATGTGTGGTCAAGAGTAACCATATTAAGGATCCTAGCCCACCCTCATATTCTTTATGAGATTTTCCCAAATGTTTACCCTAACATATTATTTAATTCTCACAATCAAGCACTTTGTAGTAGCCATGGAAACACACCTTGAGCGAAGTGTTGAATTTATGACAATTGATGGACCTAAACCCAACCATATGTTTCACCATGAGGACACTTAGAGATGTGGTTGAATGTAACCATATTAAGGACCCAAGCCCACTCCCATGTTCTCTACAAGCCCTACCTTAATTTTTTACCCTGATATTTTAGCCCAACTGGGTTAGAGTAAGTGATAGGGAATGATTAGTTTCACATCACAAACTCCAATTCCATTCCCACGAGCGGGAATCTTGAAGCGGCCATGGAGACACCTTGAGGTAGGGGTCAAACTAAAGGTAATGCATGGACCTAAGCCCACCCCTATGTGTCACCGTCTGGGCCCTTAAGGTGTGGTCGAGTGTATCAATATTAAGAATCCAAGTCCACAACATGCTCGCTACAAGATCTGTCCTAATGTTTACCCTAAAAATTTTAGTCTAAAAGGTTTAGAGAAAGTGATGGGAAATGATTAATTTCACACCACAAACCCAAGTTCCATTTCTATGAGCATTCACTTTGTAGTAGCCATGGGGACAACTTGAAATAGAGCTTGAACTTATGACAATGAATGAACCCAAGCCCAACCTTGTGTTTTGCCATAGGGATACCTAGAGGTGTGGTCAAGAATAACCATATTAAGGACCCAAGCCCCTCCCCATGTTCATTTCAAGCCTTACCCTAATGTTTACCTTAAATTTTGGCCCAAAGATTTAGAGAAAGTGGTGGCGAATGATGAGTTTCATACCACATACCCAGTGTCCATTTCAATGGTCGAGCACTTTGTTGTGTCCATGGGGGCACCTTGACCTATGTCCATTCCAATGTTTCACCATGAGGACACCTAGAGGTGTGATCAAGTGTAATCATATTAGGGACCCAAGCAATCCCAATAATGCCCTGAAGCCACTATTAAAAAGTAATTGTTTTAGTTTTTAGAAATTATGATCTAAAAAAATTCAGCAAAATGTTAATGACAATTTCAAAGGCCTTCAAAGGTCAGGACAACAATATCACACAATGAAATTAGTGACCACCTAGATTGTGAGCCAAGTTTTCCAAAAAACTAAACAATTCTAAATCAAAGCATACCCAAAAAAGTTATGGCCCCTTCAAGGTGGCCCACCTCAAAAGAGCTATTAGTAGTCTGCCCTTCAAGATTCCCACTTCAAGATTCCCAATTAATAATTAATAATATTAGTAGTCTGCCCGATTTAGTAGATCTCTTCTTAGTAGATTTCCTATGCGCATGCATATAAATGTTGAAAGAATATTATTACTTTTCTTTAATTTTAAATAAAATTCCTATTTGCATGTCTATGAATGTCGAGTGGATATTATTAGCTTTATTTAACTTTGAAACAATTTACTACCATTAGTTTTCTTTAGCTATTGTATGGTATAGTGGATGGCACGGATCTCTTTCCCCAAGATTTTTTTTTAAAGATATCTCTCATTACCTTACAATAAAGCTTTGTTTTATACTTTACAAATTTGTGTGAATTCAGTAAAGAAGAATTTAACTTTATTATAAAACACTAATTCCTAACAATTAGTATGTTGTCCCTTGGATTGAATCCTCAATCTAGATCACCAAGTCCACCCATGTTCAAATCTTAGAGCTCTACCTTAATGTTTACATTGACATTTTTTTCAAATAAGATGAGCTTGAGTGGTAATTTATTAGGGCTTTTATGATGAAAACCCATGTTCAAATCTTCTAGAGGCATGTCACATACAAATATGTACAAATGTTAAGTATTGAAATTGGATAAACTAACACATCTAATTTTAATTGTGGCATACATTAATGAATGAGGCCAAGTGAAAACATTGGATGGATTTGATAGAAATAAATACCCCTTGTCATGGCATCTAGGTGAAAGACACAAGAGGGAATTTACCAAGTTAAAAAGCAATTTGTTTTGTCAACAAGTACAATATTTATGACATGACTTACTCATATATAGTTTAATATATTATATATTTTACAAGTTCAATAATAAAAGCTCATCAATAAATATAACAAAATGTAAAATAGGTAAGAATAATTTTAACATAATCGATAATTTGACGATCAACATAAGTTATAAAGCAATTGACATGGTCAACATAGCAATCCTCTTTGGTTGTCACAATTAACAACAGTTATGTTTCGATTCAATATAGCAATATAGTTAGTCAAACATATCTCTTGAGAGATTTGGCGAGTCAACCATATAGATTCTCTTAAACCCTTTTTCTCCAGTGTCATTGAATTACAAGTTTGTGTCTTATAGAGTTATTACACGTGTTAAATTAGTATTTAATAAGGTACCGCAATGGATCTAACCAACTTAAAACTGTTGGCATCAAATATCATTTCAACTAGGAGATAAATATGTGTTTATGGTAAAAAAATAATAAAAAATAAGAAATTAATGAGCCAAAAAAGATGATGTCCTAGTGAAAAATACAAGTGACTGCTTCTATGTAAAGCACAGGGCTATTGACGATTGTAATATTAGACACACTCCATTTTATCGGGTTGTTATGGAGATTGGTTTAGCTAGTTTTAAGTCAATAAAATGAACTTCGATTTTATTAATTATGAAATGAGAAACACATTCCTCAATCATTATTAGTAGTCTGCCCTATATATATATATAAAGAGGTTAGAAGGGAAGAAACCCAAAGCAATGGTTAAATTTATTTTCCCTTCTCCTACTAACAAATGCTTACCATGCTTGTGTAAGTGTGTCCAATTACCTTCTAATTATTACCAAAAACATCCGAGGGAAAAAAATGCCATTATGGTAAATGAGGACTCATGGAGACCATCTTGAGATCGACCTGAACACATTAATAAAAATAAAAATAAATAATTTAATTATGTCCTTTTGTCTTAGCCAACAGCCAAGTCAAAAGCTCAAAGAGCTGCCTTGAATTTAGTAGCTTAGCTCCCCTTAAAGCTGCAAAATGCAATGAAAACTCAGATTATCAACAATGATGCATATAGGTCATGCATTGCATAGACCTCCTTTTAATCCGAGAGAACACTGGATATGTGGCTTCAGAAAAGCCAGCATATTCTTTTCTTCCATCCTTTCAAGTGCAGCATAAATATCATTTACATATCCAAATGTTGGCCCTAATATATGGCTAGCGCATGCAGCCTTGAAAGTCATGAGTTTCCAATTACCTGACAATGCAGCAAAACTTGTGAGAAATATAATCTAATAACAAGAAATAAAATATATTCCACAATCATTTTACATGGGCGACATATCGTAACATGCATCTATATAACAAACTGATTGTAATACACAGTAATTACAATATGAAAGATTATTCCAGTAGACACCAAGAAATAACTTCGAAGGAGCACAAGGACTACAACATTTGTTAAGAGTCTTTTTTTAGCTAGCGTATAATTATTTAAGCAAACACTACAACATTTGATAAGAATCGTTTTTTTTAAGCTTGCTTATTTATATTTAAGCAGACTGATTGAAGTTCCACAATAATATCATGTACCCAGCGACTGGCACTTATTAGATTGGAGTCGACGGAAAAATAATAAAAAATGAGCACATAAAAAAACTGCCTACATACAATAAGTCTAATGGGAAGCTGATATTGATATACTTTGATTTCAGTGACATTTGCATTTGGTGCAAACTGGCTAAGCTTTTCTTTGGCCATGACTATCAATTAATACAGAAGAACTTGTGCCATGCATGCCAAAATGAGACAACAGTTACTGATTGTCTCTTCATTAACTTCAACATAGGCAAATTATTTTTAATGCCAATAAAGGGAAGAAGGAGGCAGACACTGGTTTACAGGAATCCTTGTGACGAAATAAAGGGAGAGATGCAAAAAGAATTTATATTGCATATTTTAACAGCTGGAAACTGGAGGATCTTTGAGATCTAACAGAAAGAAAAAAATGGAGATAATACAACCCATGGTGCTGACAGTAAACACCATTAGAAAAATTGAAGATTGAATGCTCTGTGAGCACTCTAGGAATTACACTACACACATGTAAACTCACGCACAGTGATTGGCCGATAGATAAGGCAAATAAAAAATACATTATCTCCATAGATAGGGCCCTTAGGCCTCCTAAGCAACTTTCGTTGGCGCAAGGGGCCCTGTGTGCAGGTCAAGCCCTGAAAGGTGAATGTGACAGTTAACCTTGGTGAATAAGGGTAGATCGCCCTCCCCCTCCGCCTCACCCCTCCGACAGGCTATATAGACAGGGAAGCGACTAGCATCCGCACTACCCCAAGATAGGCAGGTCCACTGTCAGAAAAGCACATATTAATAATGGGGCACCTAGATCATCTCTGATTAGATGGCTAAATCAATTCCTATCAAATAGATGGGTAATTGAAATGATAAAGGGAGAAAAACAGAAGAGAAGTGAAAGCTTTCTAGCTGTACATGAGATGTAGGGGCCATGTAGAGTGTGGATACATATAGAATATTTGAGCAAATGATAATTGTAACAAAAGATGGCATGCCATGAGTTCCCTCTTAAACTTCAAGTCCACATAGAAAGACATAAATCATGACCAGTTTATTGTCTGTTAATGTCCTTCAGCTGGAATTACTATAGGTCAAATCAACAATGGCAATGCTTCCTTAATAACTAAAATTTTGACATTCTTTCCACTATGGTCTACAAAAAAGCCGAATAGTTAGATTCCTTTAGTTGCTTGTAGTTAAGAAACCTATGCATAGACTACAGCCAAATTGTTCACTTACAAGAATATTGAAAATTTCTGTCAGAATGCAAGAAATTGGTGGAGATTATTCAAAGGACCTTGTCATTCTTGACAAAGACTACAAGTTGAAAAGTGTCTGTGGTCATCATGATATTTTGCCTTTGACAATCTTATTTGAAAGTCAAAAGAATTCCCTTAGATACAGGTCTATGGACTTCCTTCTCTAGCTATAGGTTGGAATTGTAGAATACCTGGGTTTGTTCTTGCACCCTTGACTTGTGTGTATAATTTTATTCCATATAGGTTTTAGGCCTCCCATTATATTCATTTCACATTATGTTTTAAGCTTGAATGTTCTGTGATCGTTCCCACTAACACCACTTAATTTTGAAAATCAATTGGAGTTAAAATCACAAACCTTTTCAGTATTCAATACCAAGCATGTCACAAAGTTAGATTTCAACAGGTTGCTCACAACCCCAATATAAGGAGCTTTAATGCTTGCATGATTGATTGATAATGAATCTTTCTAACCCTAACACACTTGTAGTGCCCCACTAGGCGACACCCATTTTTAGCATAAATGATGCTAAGCGGACTAAATGTAGCTTTGAAGTCTTGTATTTTACATATAACTACATCAATATCATGACCTTGTCCAAGTTCACAATCTAACTAACGAAGATGACTTGAAAACCTCATAATGCCTTCCATGCTGTGTTTTCTAGATTTTTCTTATGTAGTGCTTGATGGCATGTATGGATCTCCTAAACCTTATATGACGCTATTGCAGTATATGATATTTTTTGTATTTGAATGTACACTTGCTCATCTCCTTTGTATTTGAAAGTGTCATGCTGCAATTCATTTTGGGAATGATCAAATGCATTAGAGGATGATTTATGCATCATTAGTTAATTATTCAACAATGCTAGCATTTTATTTGAAATGAAAATAGAAATTGAGGATTTCTTATGCATTTATTGCATTTTATCACTTAAATTATTATTCAATTCGATTATTTAAATTCTAACAAATTTACTTCTATGCATTATTTTATTAGTGGGTACACATGCCTTGTTTTTTGGAGTATCATGTGAAGCAATAAGTTTGAAAAAAAAAATAAGGTTGAAAAAAACAAGTAATGTTCAAGTAGAGATTTGGCAGGAATGCATTTAAATGCCCGAATCACCCAGACACACATTACGAAATCAAACTCCAAATTTGGTAAAACTAATGATATTGGGCTAATTTCTATTTCAATCCATTTCAAACAGTAAATTACATGACTAGGTCGAGCTACATATAGTTTCTAAATCCCAGTCATCAATTTTCTCAAACTTCAAAAATGGTGTTTTAATCAAATGTCCTTAAATAAATAACCAAATGATGGCTCTCGTTGTCCAGTGTTTTGACAGACATAGTTAGGGGTTGAAAACCCTCTCATTTTAGTTTAAACTATAAAATCTAAACATGGTACAGGTTAATAAACCATATAGGGCTCGGAAATATTTACAAACATAAAATAATCTAATCTAAGAAAATTGAATCTAAACTTCTGATGTTAAAAGAGAAAGGGGATGAAGGTTGAATTTTATTCTTGTGGAGATAGAATGACTGATGACACATTTCAATTCAATTGAATATAACTTCTTTGCATAAACAAACTGTCTATGATAAAAGTGAGTAAGATCCAAAGTCATTATAGGCAATGCAAAACCTGAAATGATTCATTAAACTCTGCTTTCTGCGTAAGTTGCATCCAACCAGAAACTTAAATAAAACCAAAAACCATCCATGCAAACAATATTACACTAAGCCCACAAATGGATTTGAAATCAACAGAATGTAAGGCATGACAAAGCATCAATAGAGTCAAAACCCAGATTAATACATCACATATTACACCGTTGTCATAGATAAAAGACTTCCTTGTATTAAAATCCATTTTTTACAAGTGTCTCCCTACAAGAACCTTTTACCAACTTTTGTACTCAAAAAATGGAACCCTTATTACAATGTTACATTAATTATTTTACTTCTGATGTTAAAAGAGAAAGGGGATGAAGGATGAGTTCTATTCTTGTGGAGACAAAATGGCTGATGACATATTTCAAATCGATTGAATATAACTTCTTTGCATAAACAAACTGTCTATGATAAAAGTGAGTAAGATCCAAATTCATTATAGTCAATGCAAAACCTGAAATGATTCATTAAACTCTGTTTTCTGTATAACTTACATCCAAACAGAAACTTAAGTTAAATAGAACCAAAAACCATCCATGCAAACAATAATACACTAAGCACACAGACGGATTTTGAATAAACAGAATGTAAGACACGACAAAGCATCATAGAGTCAAAGCCCAGATTAATACATCACATATTACACCGTTGTTGTAGAGAAAATACTTCCTTGTATTAAAATCATTTTTTACGAGTGTCTCCCTACAAAAACCTTTTACCAACTTTCATACTCAAAAAATGGAAACCTTATTATAATGTTCAATAATTATTTTATAGCTCAGAAAGCTTTCAGCGCCTTCCCTTCAAAAGGGAAGATGAAACAATTCACTTGCAAGAACCTTATCAGCAACCAAAAAAAAGATAACAATGCTTCGTTTGACTTTCTAGATGCCAAAGAGGGAAGCCTGCATGGTCACTAGGAGTGTTTGAGATAGCAATGTCAGTGAAAGAAATGGTCTCTACCCCCTATGACTAATTTGGCAAAAATTGTAATCGTCCTACCGAACTCTGCCATGCTTGAAGCACATTCAATGACTCAAGTCGACCCATCATTTTTCCTTGTTTCTCCTATTCCAAAAAAATACACATTCTTCCATCCTTGCGAAGGTTCCTTTCCATTTTCAGCGTATTTAGCATGACTTCACAAGTCTACAACGGCAGTCATAAATTGAAACTTGAGGTCAAATCCTGCCTTATTTGCTCTTGACAGGGGGCTCTGAGGGGTCTTTATATAACCAAAAAGAGTATGATTTCATATCGTCTTCAAAGTGCAAGCCCAATTCTTCACCACTGAATAAGTTTTGTCGTTTGACAAAAATGATACTTCTAAATCTTGAGAACTCTGAATGGCAGTTCATACTTGGCCAAATCAGGATGGATTTGCGGTCACTTGATTCTATAAATAGATAAGACAAATGAATCCTGAGCTTGAAAGTACAACTTGGCTGACCATATGAAGTGACATTCACTTCTTGATTTCCCACAAAATCCACCTTAAGCACCGCCAACTGATATATTAGTTATAACTTCTTTCATTCAATGCCATTGATTTTCCTTTATTGCAGAGCCTTCTGGTTTTGCAAAGGTGTTGTGACTTTGTGGTGCTTTTACAATTTTGGAAAGCTATTTTTGTAGCTTTGTGGAGCTTTGTAATCTTGTGGTGTGCAAAGATCTCAAGGTTGGGATGTTCTTTCAGCAACAAATAATATTGTTTGACAGAGTATTTTGTTTCCCTGTTTTGCGAAACTTTTGCTTTCCCATTTTGAGGTGTTCTAGGTACATGACGTCTGCATTTGAAGAAGGAAAAGACTGAATGCATTCCAAAAAGAAACAATTAACCAAAGAATGGACGGGAATGGAAAGGGATATAGGCTTGAAATAAGGTTTCAAAACACAGCCAATTTAAGGCCTAAAATCAAAGGATAATGGAGAAATGAAAACCAAGATGAAGCACCAAAGAGAAGTTAAAATTTAATTGAAGAATTTGTTGCTCACCGTTGAAAACCTGAAAATTATCAACACTATCTAGGAGAGAGGGATTAGAGATCCATCTCGATACAAAATTTCTTTAATGAAATATTAGCTAGAGGAGACAATGTGGCAACATGGCTAGCCAAAGAGTGTTCCATCTCATTTTGTTTGTCTAGGCACCACAAAAATGTTAAAAGCAGCAAAGTATTCCATTAGATCCCAAATTCTATATTTGTATTTAATTAAAAACTTGGAGTTGCATTGATGCCATCATGGTTAGGGGTCTCAAATAAGAGATGCCTTAAACCACGCAGCCTATAGAACTACATAGTGGAATAATGCAACAATGCATAAAATCAGTTCTTTATTAGATTTCAATGGCTGGAAATAAAGCTTGCATAGATGATGACAACAACAAAACGCCACACGATCTCAAATGAGATGCATTTAAAATATCAGATCTGCCAATCTCTGCTTGCTAACTCTCTGTCTTTGCAAGTATAACTATATATCAGAATAATCACTATGATCTCTATCCTCAAGTTCGCTGACTAGCTGACTCAAGAGTAGGGGCATATTTGTATAGGCACAAGGCCCACCTAATTACAATAAATCTCAACAACACACTAACATCATTAACCACACCTCAGTGTGCCACAAACATTAAATGTCTATGACAGTTCCAATAAACCATAACACGTTACATTTTAACACATCACAACATACTACATCACATGTAATATTGAAAGAATCCATGGTAGCTCTTTCCCATAACACATCACAAGAACATATGAGCCCAGAACAAGCTATGCACAAAACACATCGCAACCAAAGGATGTGCCAGAAATCCTTGCACAAAGACCCTTGTACGCACACTATTGCGCACCATCATCCTATATAAAATATCACAACCCTGTGCACTAGAACTTGCGAGACTTCAAAACATACTTGCACAAAGCTTTGCAAGTAATTACAAATTGTATTTGAACCTACGAGCAACAACACACTTTCACGGAATAATACCAACATACATGCATACAAAGGCGGCACAAAACATCACAAAAAATGTGCACACATAAAGGTTGTGCAACATTACAAAGGACAAGTGCGCGTGCAAAGGCAGCACAAAACAACACAAAGAAACTTGTGCACAACTCAAGACTTGCTCAAACTGCAAAAATGTTTATATTTTACTAAGTGTTAAACTAAAATGTTTTTGGTTAATGTAGGATTACAAGTGAACCCAGATGCTCCCACACCATGCATTGGAATCTACATATTGATTGATTTACAATTACTTTAGAGTTGCCGACTACATTTAGCAATCTTACTTTATGTTCTATTGCAAACCATAAACCTGAAACAAGAGCCTCATATTCAACAATGTCATTGGTGCAAGGGGATTGCAATCTAAAAGCACCATGAAATTGCTAACCTTGGGGATAAGTTAATACTACACTAGCTCCCAACCTTTGCTTAAATTTGGCACCATCAAATTGCAACAACCACATTTCATTTTTAGCTTGCTCTTCTTCCTATTGAGTCACACCATCTTTGAAATTCAATGTTTATATCCCATCTTCGGTTTCCATTGCTTCAACATTTTCATTCTTTTGGTTCTATTCAATGATCATGTGTTTCATTTTGGCTTCTCTATTGATTCTGATTTCATTCAGCACCCCTCTCCATGGCAGCCACATGACAGTGAAGTTAGTGGCAACATAGCCATTCAAGGCTCTTGAGCAGTCTTTGCTCAACAATATTCCAAAGGTCTCAAGTATATCTACTACTCGAATATCAATAAACTACTACACATGAGAGTCCGAGACTATTTGCGTATGAATGTTAGTGATATGTAATTTTTGAAGGAAAATTACCTTGTTAGAAATTAAAAGCTGATGTTTTTCTTCAGTGCTACAAATAGTTGAATATATTAGTGTTGTAGACGTGCATTGAGGAAGTAGTATAAACCATAAAAAACTAGAAAGGAATGGAAACTAACCACACAACACAAGAGATTTTACCCTAGAAACCCCAAGGTGGGGAAAACTAGTTCGAAGTGGCAACTGCATAAATTCTTCTTCTTCCTTCTATGCAATGGGACAATACAAAGAGCTCTAAGGAACATAGAACCCTTAGTCTTTACTATCTCCTATCTTCCTAATGTTGTGGCGGAAGAACTACTAGGAGAAGATAATGGTTACATCCATAGTTCGCATACTCAGACTTGGTAGACCCCAAAAAAATTCACTCGGTAGATACTCGGCTATGATACTCAGCAACTTAAAAAATATTTAAATTTATTAAAAAAACATAAATTTTATACCAATTATAGTTACAAATTTTATCAAATGAGTCTATAAAACGTTGGGGAATTGTTCTCTATTAGAATTAAATACAAATAGAGTACAAAATCGCATCATCATGCAAATACAACAACCAATTGATAACTATTATAATTTATACTTATGAATTTATGATGATTGTCATTGAATATCATCATCATAAATTGCATATCAACACAAGTTAGAAATTATACGCATTTACAATTTCCTCTTCCCCATTCTAGTAAAAAATTGGGGAGACTAAGAGGTTCTAGTCCTCACACTTTGTTGCAGCTCCTCTCTTTGCCTAGAAGGTTGCACCTACGGCTCCATCTTGGTACTAGAGAGCAATGACTCATCTACCTTATGTTCGACAACATCTAAAATGATGTCATTCAACTCAATCTCTCTTGCTTTTATTGTACCACTACCTATACCCACTATAGCTTGCCTCTTAAAATAAAAAATCTTGTCCTCTGTGAACAAGAGAGTCTCCATATCCTGTGCAATCCAATCACTGTAGGGATCAATCTCATCAAAATCAATAAGCTCATGTGATGTGTTCTCCACCCTTCTTCTACAAATATAGAGGTTGTATTGCACACTAGATCATTAAAGCATCATTGAGTAAACTTATTGCACTTCTTCATATGAATGACCTCAAACAAACTCCATTTGTGTTCACATCCAAAATCACCACAAGGTTGAGATAAAATTCAGATGACTAACTTTTGAATATTTGGGGTATTTCTACCCCAAAATTCCCACCAAAAAATTGCAAACAAGATAATCAAAAGTTTGTAAGTAATTAATAATTATAAATTTGTAACTTGTAAGATATAAGTAGAGACTCCAATTTTTGCTATTTGGTTTCTAGGTGGATCTCCCTTGAATAGCCACTGCCAAAGAAAAGGGCCTTCCACTAGCCTGCTTGAAATTCTTTAACTTTGAAATAATAAGGTCCATCACATCAACTTTAGGTGTCATCCTCTCAATGCATGTTGAGAGACCCTCCATAACCTCCCCATTAACATCTATGAAGTTATCGACGTAGAAAAACTTGGGGTTGAGGTAGTACCCCGCTACATGAATGGGTTGGTAGAGTTAATTGTTCCACCTTTTATCAATTGTCTCCCAAATGGGATTAGATTTGCCTCTATACCCTATAAAAATTTTGGATGTCCTCTTTGGCCTTATCCATGGCCTCATAAATGTATCCCATTGGGTTTTGCTCCCCATCCATCAAGTGAAAAAACCCTCACCAAAGGCTCTGACACCTACAAAGTTACAAACAAATTAAAGTTACAAATTTCCAATTAAAAGTAATACTTTTAAAAACTGAAAATAAAGGAATCAACTTGAAATTTAAATTTAAGTTTGAAGTTACCTCCATAATCTCTACAATACTCTTCGCAAAGCCATCATCAAAAACCGTTTTTTTTGGTCGTTTCTCTGTCAACTTTCTTTGAATATCTTAAATCTAACCATGTTTGACTCACAAACATCTATTTTGAACATGTCAACAAACTACAAATACTTTGCAACATTAAGAAGTTAGTTGCAAACCTTGTGACACTCGTTCACACAAGCTCTTTCCCCTTAGTTTGATCTCTCAACCCGAAAACCTAAGGGCGATTATACATTTGGTGATGTTTCTAGCATCTTCTACAACTAGTCTCACCCAATCAATTTTGCCTGTCCTCTAAAAGGTCAAAGCAATAGCTGCATAAAAGGTCCAAAAAAGTGATGGATGCCTCTCTTGAAGCAATCTCGCAACCGCCACATATGTTGTTGCATTGTTAGTGACAACTTACACAACATTCTTGATACCTATCTCTAAGATAGTGTCTTCCAACATCAAGCTCATTTTTTGCATTCTTTACATTGTTAAAGGCACCAATAAACTTCAAAAAATCCATCTCACCATTTGAAGTTATTAAAAAGTTGAAGAGGATGTAGTTCCTTTCATCCGTCCACCCATCTGAAAGAATGGTGCATCTGAACTTTCATCACTGCTTCTTTTGTTCTTCCATAATTGACTTTGCATCTTCAACAACATTCTATAGCAAACTTCCATTTAAAGTCTTTTGGAGATGGTGCTTTATACCATTTTCCTACAACTGTCAATGTTGTCACTAAATACTTTCAGTACGGGTTCTTCATCACATTGAAGGGAAGGTGGTTGTAGCACCAAATATTTGCACACACCTTATTTGCTTCCTCATGCACCTCCTTGTTCCACCCTATACCTTGAAGCAAAGGTTGTGCCTTGGGTATGTTTAAAGGTACAAAAAAGTTGTCTGGTCTTTGCTCGAACTTGATGAGGTGGATGTGCCTCATATGCATGGACCATGGCTACAACCCACAATATATGTCATACCTACCTCAATTTTCGCTACCGATTCGTGAGTAATCGTTGTTGCTACAATTGCTTGTAAACTTGTCATCTCTATTTTCTTCTCATCTAACAATGCCAACTCTGCTTTCATCTCTCGTTTTGCCTCTTCCGTGGTATTGGAACAACATGAAATCATGGCTAGGAATGCATGTGACATGGTACTTGAGGTGACTGATGCCTTCAGAAACATTCTCAAAGTAGAACATGGAAATCACACTCCCCTAGGATGGTCCAACTATGCCATACTTCCAAGCAACAATACGACTTCTAGCAAGACAACTTCCACTCACTAATGTTGAACCTAATGCAACATTGGATGCCATTGTATGCTAACCTACAACATGTTTAAATACAAAAAAAATAAAACCAAGATTTAAAAAAAAAAAAAAAACTGTATAATTGTAAATGTAAACCCTATGTACACGAAAAAAAACACAATAAAAATAAAAACCCTAAACCATAAAATATGTAAAACTAAACCCTATGTACAAGAAAAAAACTAGCATTTTTGTTCATAAATCATGAAAAATTAGCTTAATTCATGAATAAAAATTACGGGAATTGAATGGAATGTATGTAAATTTGTAAAACATGTTTAGGAACCTAATATTAACATTTTAGAAAAATTTATATGGTTGGGAAAAAAAAGAAAACTAGCCTAAAAATTGAATATTCTTCAAATTTGCTCTACAAATCCGTTATAAACTCCCTCCAACTCACTCAAATGTTGTGTGATAAGAGTGTGGAGGCATGTGCTTAAAAAGGAAAAAAATATATGTTTTTCTATGTTTTGACCACATTGGCAACTTTGTGCTTAGTACTCACGAGTACTTGCGGTGAGTACTGAGCATCGACTCGTTGAAACTCAGCTTCTGAGACCCACGAGTATAAGTGACAAAAAATCGCAGGCAAAAAAAAGTGTGAGCACTTGCATACTTGCCAAGTATGTAAACTATGGTTACATCCATGAACAATTGACTACTCATTGTTACTCTCATCAATTCAACTTCCAATACTCCATAGATCATATAGATCCTATGATCATTGATCATCGATGCCAATTCCTTAGCTCATGTTCCTTATGCATTTTGGAGACGTCTCCTAGAAGACCAAAGGTTCTTGAAATGCCTAGGATAAGATGACCAATTGATTCGGACCATTACTATAATAGTTTAGTTGATGCAAGTAAACCCTCGACTTAACATAGACAGGTGGTGTAATTTTCCCTTTTTGGGACAAAGGAACAAATAAGGGTTTCCCCTAAAATCCCCAAAATTATGAATTCTTAAATTAGCCAAATCAACAAACCCATATGCCTCAAAAACATGCAATATACTTTCAAACCCTAGGCACCAATGTGAAAATAATACATAGGTAATTTCCAACAATTATCTTGATCAAATAACACTTCAATTATCCAACATAAGCCACGAACTGAAAATAGAGATTTGATACTTTTTTACCCCTTGTATGTGGATGAAAATAAGATTTATCCTTGTTGTAAAATATTTGATTTACACATAAAACAACAATTGAATATTTGTCAAACACTTGCCAAAAATTATGAATAATTTACAAAAAATAGCCACACAAATCCAATGCTCTTTTTAGGCATTCAAAGTGATCAAAACCCCCTTCCAACCTAGTCGTCGTAGGTCAAAATGCATATAAAAATCAGAAATATTATTTACCCTTCAACTAGGGTTTTAAACCCCTTCAAACAACAAGCCCTCACTTCAATTCAAGTTGCTACACTTGGGAAAATAACTCAATAAATATTAGCCATAAATCCACAATTTATGAAGTCAAAACCCTCATGAAATCTGTCAAAAAATATAAATAAATAAATCATAATTTATTATTTATTTATCCACTTGAAAAGACTTTGCAAACCTTGCCCAATCACGTAGAAAGTCAATGCCACAATTCAACAATAATTATCAATAAATTTCATTAATGTAACTAGGTCAATTTGACCTCAAATTAGCTTTGAAACCCACACAAACAAGTCCCCAAGCAAGTCACTCCACTCTAACGCAATGATCAAATTCCACCTTTGTAAAGATGGTGTCAAAAGACATCGTTTTATCGAATAATCAACTCCAAAAACCTACAAACACTTATTATGCATACATCTCAATATTTTATTCAAACATGAATCAATATCAATTTTCAGCATATCCCTCAAAGGAGAACTCTACCATGTACTTGTACTCTTCAAAGGGGGGCGAACCACCTTAGGAAGACCAAAGACTCTTCATTAACTCTCCTTGCCGACTTTTAGCATATCTCCTCTTTGCCTTTGATCACTTACAAACTGACATCTCCTTTTTACCAAAAATTATATTAAATAATTACCTAAATAATAAATAGTAATTAAAATTACTTTTAGGCAATAATTCAACAATTATTATAATTAAATACCTTAGTGGTAAAAACCACTTTTATAAAATATTTTATTAATCAACTAATAATTGTCTTATATGAACAAATGATTAAAACCACTATTCGGGCAATTATAATTAATTAATAAAATAAAATCCCAAAATGAATCTTTTAATCTATAGGGGAGTAGACTAAAGGTCTTCAATACCTGCTCATAAATGATATGAAAATGGGGACATTAGAGTCCTCATTTCTCACAATTGCTTGCCCTCGAACAATCCTAAACAAGGCTTCCTTGATAGAGCATTCGTTACCACATTGTTTTTACCTTTCATAATTCAATATCAAAATCACAAGCTTGCACCTTGCTTACCCACTTTTGTCCTGTCATTCAATTCATTTTGCTTGAGGAAGAACCTCAATCTTTTGTGACCCGATTTTACAATGAATTTGCCAAAAAAACAAATATTGTCTAAACTTACTCAAAGCATGCATAATCACCAACATCTCCTTGTCATGTAACCATTGAACACCCAAAACAATATCAATATCTCCAATGTCAACAACATAAAAATCATCAATTATCTTGTGTTTCCGAAGAGTGAGTGGGACTTGTGGCAACTTTTTAGAACAAGAAATAGTGAATCCATCCGCCATAGTCACATTGAAACCCCTTGCAATCCATGGTTTTTAATGCCATCTTAATTAAGCCTCCATCAATGAAGTTATGTGTGGCTCCACTATCAAACAATATAATTGTAGAGAGGATTACAGAACACGATTAGTCAAACATTAGTCCAATAAACCAAAGGAAAAATGCATAAGAGTAAACCGAACTAAGCCTATCTATTCATGCAGGAATTGCAAATAATAATAAGAAACTTGAAAGAAAACAATGTCATATTACCTTCTCAAGTGGATTCATTATACAAATGCGGCTCAAAAGCATGTTCTCCCTTGATCAACAGAGCTTGTCTTCAACAACAATGGTGGCCAACTCCTCCAATGTCTCAAGAACTCCTTGTAAAACCTAGGCTCATGATTTGGAATCACTAAACTAGCCTATCAATAAAACTTGCAAAATAATATCAATGGTCAAATGCAAAGGATTGTGAAAACAATTTTGCATTATAACTTTACACAAATCAAGCTTAAAAATGATGTTTATGGCCTCCTTATTTATAGATTTTTGAGATTGATCAGAATCAACCTGAACCGTCCATCTCAAGATTGAGATATGTGGCTAAAAATTAATTCAATTATATAATTAAATCCATAGATATCCCTCATAAATATTTGGGATAGAGGGGCATTTAAGAGGCATGGAGAGTCTTAATGAGGCATGGGAGCCCCATAATCCTGATATTTTATGCATTTATGGCTTATGAATGCTACCTCATATGATGATGTCATTTGATGATGTAGTTAATGACAATCAATTTCCAAAAAGAAATATTCAACAACTCTCATGGAAAATCCACTTAAGCTCTTGATTTGGATCAATTAGCCTTAAACAAGGTTAATCAACATTTGTGTAATTATTTGGAAATTGGCCCTCAATCAATCAAAATGGTCAGAAAGTCATATTACTGGGTCGTAATTTAATTCGAGAAGAATTGGAAGGTGATGTTAGATGCACTAGAATTGTATTTCCATTTAGGATGCTACCAATACAAAAAAACAAAGGTACGTGACGTGTACCAATGAATTGCAAGAAAAGAATGATCTAAAACACAAAATGGTGAAATCGTCATTTTGACTCAAAATGAATTAATCAAAGTTAGGTATCACATAAAATGCATTGCCCTATTTAGGGATATTTTGACCTAAATCGGCACTTGTAAATGACAAGTTCAAACCATTTAAGGTGTTTTTATGGATTTTGATCTAAAATGTGCATTTGAGTGCAATTCAAGTAAGATTGACAATTTCAACACAAATGGTGTTAGGAATTGGATGTCTACAACAATAACTCTTTGACCCCTCAATGTGTTTTTTACCTCGAAAGCATGTTACTTGGGAGATTCTGAAACAGAAGCAAGTGTGTTATCCAAGTATCAACAATATCAAAATCTGAATCATCATCAATTACCTCAATGTAGTGGACATGTCCTTTGCCCACGCAACGGTGGCCTTTTGTCCATGGATCCTTGCACGTGAAACACAACACTTTCCTTCTCAACTCATCTCTAGCATCCTTCATATTGCTGCTATAGGGAAGTGATCTATGAGGTGGCACATATGATTTAGAAGGCTTCATTTGTTGCTCATTGGGTGGTGCCTTAGGCTGCCCATTTTGTGCCCTTGGCTGCCCATTAAAATCAGACCTTGGTTGCCTTATATTTGCCCCTTTGGGCAGCGAATAGGTGGCTGCCCTGTTGACCATTCATGAGCCCTGTATGTTGAACATTCTAAATCCAAAGCCTTAGTGATAGCATCTTGCAAAGAAAGAGGGTTAAAAGCCTTAACCAAACCCCTCAAAGGCTCAATCAAACCCTCAACAAACAAAACAACCAACCTCCTCTCACTAACATCCAGTACCATAACTAAAACCTTTTGAAAATTACCAGCATGCCTTTCAACATCATGATTTTGTTTGAGTTGTGCCAACTCACGAAAATGTATCTCTAGATCTTTCCTGTCAAATCTCTTCATGATCTTTTTACCAAACTCCTCCAAAGTAGTAATGGATCCAAAGACTTGTGTGATTAAGCCACGAAACCACCACTCATGAGCAATACCCTCCAAATGTAAGGTGACAAACTTGAGAGCGTCATCTTCAAACATGGGATTAAGTTATAAATCTATTTCCAACTTATGCAACCATGATTTCATAAGAAGTTTATCAGTACCATCAAAAATAGGAATAAAAATATTACCCAACCTTTGTTACAAATCTCTACGGGGCTGCATATTACGAACCCTTGGCTTGGATCCTTCATCTCATAATAATCCCGAAAAAAACAGTGCTTGTGTGTCATAGCTTAGGGTTGCATACTCTTGTTGATGAATATCAAGAGGATCACTCATTGGTGCCTCAATCTCCAAAACCGGTTCCTTCTACAAAAAAGTGGTCTCGAAGAATCTATGAGGGGGGTTAATAGAAACCCTCTCATTTCCATTTGAACTATCCTCTCTTGAATGGTGATGGCTCTTACCTTCTTGTGTGGTCTTCAACAAAGCTAACATTTGCATACTCAAGGTACGTTGAAGGTCCCTCTGGCTCTGATTGATCAACTCTTGCAAAAACTTCTTCTGCTCTAAAGAGAACCCTTTAGGCACTTGATCCTCCATAGTCTTTTCCCTTCTCTGATAATAAAAGAGAAATCCTCCATAGTCTTTTCCCTTCTCTGATAATACAAGATCTCTTTACCTACTTGCATCCAACAAACCAAAACTCAGGTAGACAAGATCAGTGCTCTGATACCACTGTAATGTCCCCTATTTGGGACAAATGACCAAATAAGGGTTTTTTCTTAAATTTATAAAATTATGAATTCTGAAATTAGCCAAATCAGCAAACCCTAGCTCAAAGATATGCCAAAAAATATGCAATTACTTCCAAACCCTAGGTGCCAACGTGCAAATAATATATAGGTAATTTTCAACAATTACTTTAAACAAATAACACCTCAAAATTATCCAAAATAAGCCACCAACTGAAAATAGAGATTTTATACCTTTTAACCCTTGTATGTGGATGAAAATCAGATTTAACCTCACTGTAAAATATCTGATTTTACACATAAAACAATAGCGAAATATTTGTCAAACCCTTGCCAAAAATCATGAATAATTTACCAAAAATAGCCACACAAATCCAACACCCTTTTTGGAGTGATCAAAACTCCCTTCCAACCTAGTTGCCCCAGGTCAAACTCTGCATATAAAAATTAAAAAATATTATGTCTTTCAACTAAGGTTTTATACACCTTCAAACAACAAACCCCCACTTCAATTCAAGTCGCCACACTTGAGAAAATTCTTCAATAAGTATTAGCCATAAATCCACAATTTATGAAGTCAAAACCCTTATGAAATCTATCCAAAAAAAAAAAAAAAAAAATCAGAATTTATTATTTATTTATCCACTTGAAAGACCCTTGTAAACCTTGCCCAATCACATAGAAAGTCAATGCCACACTTCAACAATAATTATCAAAAAAATTCAGCAATGAAACTAGGTCAATTTGACCTCAAATTAGCCTTGAAACCCACACAAACAAGTCACCAAGCAAGTCGCCCCACTCCAGGACAATAATCAAATTCTACCTTTACAAAGGTGGCATTAAAAGACACCATTTTGTCAAATAATCAGCTCCAAAAACTTGCAAACACTTATTAGACATATATCCGAATATTTTCTTCAAGCATAAAAAATCAATATCAATTTTCAACCTATCCGTCAAAGAACTCCACCATGTACTTGTAACCTTCAAAGAGGGGCGAACCACCTTAAAAAGGCCAAATATTCCACCTTGTACTTGAATCCTTGAGTTTCCTACTCTCAAAAGCAATAGGATGTTTATTTACATTAGGACAACCCTTATTCCTTTATCTGAAGCATCACATTCAACCAAAAAAGGAGTACAAAAATTTGGAATACCAAGAACTACGCAAGAACACATTACTTCTTTCAACTTTTCAAATGCTAGTTGTGTTGTTTTTGACCATTTGAAAGCCCATTTCTTAGTCAAATCAGTCAAGAGGGCAACAAGTTGTGAGAAACCCCTCACAAATCCCTTGTAATAACTACAAAGACCACAAAAACCTCTCAACTGTGTGAGTGTAGAGGGAATAAGCCAATCCATGATAGTTGTAATTTTTTATTTATCCACTTGCACACCTTGTGCATTGATGACATGTCCCCAATACAAAATATTTGTTAATCTAAACTCACTTGAATTTCCTTGCAAAGTAAGAATGTTGCCCCAATGTGCCCAAAACCAAATCCAAGTGTCTCAAGTGCTCCTACAAAGTTTTGTTATACACAAGAATATCATCAAAGAAAACTAGCACAAACTTCCTTAGATATTTGTCAAACATATTGTTCATACATGATTGAAAAGTAGATGGGGCATTAGTCAATCCAAAAGGCATAACCAAAAACTCAAAATACCCAAAATGACATCTAAAAACAGTTTTATAAACATCCCCTTCTTTTACCTTGATTTGGTGATAACTGGATCTCTAATCAATCTTGGGAAAAATAAGTGGCACCATGTAACTCATCCATCAATCCTAGGTATTGGATACCTATTCTTGATGGTCTTTTTATTCAACAACTTGTAATCAATGCTCATCCTCATAATACCATCCTTTATTTCACTAAAACAACTGAAGAAGCAAAAGGACTTGAGCTAGGTTTTATGTGTCCCATATCAAGTAACTCTTTGATGATTTTTTGAATCTCTTCCTTGAAAGCTATTGGATGATGGTAAGGAGTGACAATAACCGGTTTGGCATCCACTTCTAGCTCAATATTATGCTCAAAACCTCTATCCGGTGGCAAACCATAAGGCAAATCATCAAAAACATGAACATGCTTGTCTAAAATAGCTTGTAACTCACCATGAGGGGGCTGCTGTTTTCTTTTTTCTGAATTTATTGTGATAAGGCACCTTGCTGCCCAAGCAATTTGACCTCTTCTAAAGGCCCTTTCCATCCTCTTCATAGACACTTCTTGTTGAGCACCATTTGCTAGACCCTTGAGGACCACTTCCTTGCCCTCTATGAAGAATTTCAGTTCCATAATTTTATAATTTTTAGTGAATTCACCTAAGTAATGCAACCATTGAAAACCTAGAACAATATCAATATCTTCAATGTCAACAACATAAAAATCATCAATTACCTTGGGTTTCTCAAGAGTGAGTGGGAGTTCTGGAAAATTTTTGGAATAAGAAATGGTGAGTCCAACCGCCATAGTCACATTGAAACCGTTGCAATCTGTGGTTTCTTATGTCATCTTCTTAACCAAGCCTCCATCAATGAAGTTATGTGTGGCCCCTCTATCAACCAATGTAATTACTTTTTGACCTCTCAATGTGCCTTTTACTCTGAAAGCATAATACTTGGTAGCTCCTGAAAGAGAAGCAAGTGTGCTACCCAAGTTTTGTGTGTCCTCTTCATGCACATGCTCATCAACAACATTCTCATTTTGCTTATCATTAGTATCAACAATATCAAAATCTAAATCATCATCAATTGCCTCAATGTAGTGAACATGTCCTTTGCCCATGCAACAATGGCCTTTGGTCCATGGATCCTTGCAAATGAAACACAACCCTTTTCTTCTCAACTCATCTCTAGCATCCTTCATATTATTGTTATAGGGCAGCGATCTATGAGGTGGCACATATGGTGTAGAAGGCTTATTTTGCTGCTCATTGGGTGGTGCCCTAGGCTGCCCAATTTGTGCCCTTGGCTGCCCACTAAAATCAGACCTTGGCTTCCCTGTATTTGCCCCTTTGGACAACAAATAGGTGGCTGCCCTCTTGGCCATTCATGGCCCCTATATGCTAAACATTCTAAATCCAAAGCCTCAGTGATAGCATCTTGCAAAGAAAGAGGGATAAAAGCCTTAACCAAACCCCTCAAAGGCTCAATCAAACCCTCAACAAACAAAACAACCAACTTCCTCTCACTAAAATCTAGTACCATAACTAAAACCTTTTGAAAATCAACAACATACCTTTCAACATCATGATTTTGCTTGAGTTGTGCCAACTCACGAAAATGTATCTCTAGATCTCTTCTGTCAAATCTCTCCATGATCCTCTTACCAAACTCCTCCAAAGTAGTAATGGATCCGTGGCCTTGTGCGATTAAGCCATGAAACCACCACTCGGGAGCAATACCCTACAAATGTAGGGTGACAAACTTGAGAGCCTCTTCCTCGAACATTGGCTTAAGTGATAAATGTCTCCGACTTCTGCAACCATGATCTCATAGGAAGTTTATCAGTACCATCAAAAATAGGAAGATAAATCTTACCCATTCTTTTTTGCAAATCTCTACGGGGTTGCATATTAGGAAAACTTGGCTTGGATCCTTCATCTCACAATAATCTGGAAAAGACAAGAGTACTTGTATGTCATAGCTTAGGGCTGCATACTCTTGCTGACAAAGATCAAGAGGATCACCCCTTGGTAGCTTCAGCGCCACAACTGATTCCTTCTACAAAAAGTGGCCTTGAAGAATCTCTGAGGGGATTAATAGAAACCCTCTCATTGCCATTCAAACTATCCACTCTTGAATGGTGATGGCTCTTACCTTCTTGTGTGGTCTTCAACAAAACTAACATTTGCATACTCAAGGTACGTTGAAGGTCACTCTGGGGGTCTGTTTGATCAACCCCTGCAAAAACTTCATCTGCTCTGAAGAGAATCCCTTATGCTCTTGATCCTCCATAGTCTTTTCCTTTCTCTGATAATACAAGATCTCTTTACTTGCTTGCATCCAACAAACCAAAACTCATAGGTAGACAAGATCGATGCTCTGATACCACTATAAAGTCCCCTTTTAGGGACAAAGATCCAAAAAGGGTTTCCCCTGAAATCCACAATTTTGAATTCTGAAATTAGCCAAATCAGCAAACCATAGCTCAAAGATATGCCTCAAAAACATGCAATATACTTCTGAACTCTAGGCACCAATATGCAAATAATATATAGATAATTTCCAGCAATTAACTTAAGCAAATAACACCTCAAATTATACAAAATAAACCTCGAACTGAAAATAGAGATTTTATACCTTTTTACCACTTGTATGTGGATGAAAATCAGATTTACCCTTGTAAAATATCTGATTTTACACATAAAACAACCGCTGAATATTTGTCAAACCCTTGCCAAAAATCATGAATAATTTACCAAAAATAGCCACACAAATCCAACGCCCTTTTTGGGCCTTCAAAATAATCAAAACCCCCTTCCAACCTAGCTGCCCTAGGTCAAACTCTCCATAGATAAAACAAAAATATTATTTGCCCTTCAACTAAGATTTTATACCCCCTCAAACAACAAACCCTCACTTCAATTCAAGCCGCCACACTTAGGAAAATTCTTTAATAAATATTAGTCATAAATCCACATTTTATGAAGTCAAAACCCTCATGAAATCTGCCTAAAAATATAAATAAATAAATCAAAATTTATTATTTATTTATCCACTTGAAAAGACTTTGCAAACCTTGCCCAATCACATAGAAAGTCAATGCCATACTTCAACAATACTTATCAATAAATTCCAGAAAAAAAAACTAGGTCATTTTGACATCAAATTAGCCTTGAACCCCACACAAACAAGTCACCAAACAAGTCGCCCCACTCTAGGGCAATAATCAAATTCCACCTTTGCAAAGGTGGTATCAAAAGACATTGTTTTGTCGAATAATTAGCTCCAAAAATATGCAAACACTTATTGGGTATACATCCCAATTTTTTCAAGCATGAAGAATCAATATCAATTTTCAGCGTATCCCTCAAAGAAGAACTCCACTATGTACTTGTATCTTTTAAAAGGGTGAACCACCTTGGGAATTCCAAATACTCTTTCTTAACTCTTCTTGCCGAATTTTAACATATCTTCTCTTTGCCTTTGATCACTTACAAGATGACAATCTTTTTTACCAAAAATAATATTAAATAATTGCCTAACTAATAAATAGTAATTAAAATTACTTTTAGGCAATAATTCAATAATTATTTCAATTATATACCTTAGTGGTAAAAACTATTTTTATAAAATATTTTATTAATCAACTAATAATTGTCTTATATGAGCAAATGATTAAAATCATTATTCGGGAAATTATAATTAATTAATAAAATAAAATCCTAAAAAGAATCATTTTATCTATGGGGGAGTAGACTAAAGGTCTTCAATACCTACTCATAAATGATGTGAAAATGGGGAGATTACAGGGAATCACAAAACCATATTTGATTGCAGATTGGAAGTTAGATAACCATTATTGTTTGCAAACCAACAATTATAGAACTTCCCCCTTGCAAACACTAGGGGTTCCGTTACCTTATGGGGGACACTTTGTTTGAGTATTGTTTGTTGACTGAATCCAGTTGCCCTTTGGCTCTTTGGGGTTTTTTGAAGTTTTGATGATCTTCATGGATCCCTATGGATCAGTTAGTTAATTCTCAAATCACTTTTACTTATCACTTGTCCAATTGGACCATTTTTTTAGTAGTTTTTTCAAGTGTTAAGTGTAATCTTTTGCAACTTTTGCAAATAGAGTAAGGCATAACATTAGCCAAAGCCACATAGTCTACAATACGATTATGCAAGTTTTTACCAAAAACTCTTACAGTAAATAGAAATGGAGGTGTCACCTTTTACTTTATAAGAAATTACATTAGTCTGCATATTGACACACATTTCCCTCCAAGGGATCTCAATAATACATCTGTGTTAAGTGAGATGGTCTAGTTTGTGCACACGTAATTTTGGCTTTGGATCCTTTCATGTCATCAACTATGCTATAGCCCCTTACATTCCCTTGTGCAATTATTTTATGTTGGATGGGCACACTTGCCATTTGCGAAGGTGACAAATTGTTGGAAAGTTGTAGATCTGGGGGTGTTGCTTTATAATTAGGGGATGTTGAGGATGTGTTAAGAGCTTTACCTTTACTCAGCTCATAGCTATTGCTTTTTTGTTGTTGGTAAGCATGGATTTCTTCCACATCATCTTTGGATTTATTATCTTCTTCATTGAGGAAATCGATGGCCTCTAGAACTGTTGACCCTTCAAGTCACCATAACCTTGAATGATACGCAACACTAATGCTGAGAGGGGGGGTAGGGGGGGCGATGAATTAATTATATAAACTTTTACTTTAAAAACGGAAATCCACATATAAAGCATTGACAAAGAGAGAACACATTGACCCCAGATTTACGTGGAAAACCCTTTCAGGAAAAAACCCAAATGATGAGCTACTTGGATCTACCGTCCAAATCCAACCAAAAATATAAATGAATACAAAGTGTTTGTAGGCACCAACCCACTGGAGACACCAAGCACAACTTGAAAAAATTTGAAGGCACCAACCTCCAACAAACACCAATCCCCACACTAAATAAATTATCTTTCGAATAGCACTACTTTCTTTTCCTCTTCGCTCAAATGATATGCATAAACAAAAATTTGCTCTTCCTCTTTCCCTTCTCTCTCACACTTATATGATCTTCAATCAAATCGAATGCTTGTAATACTTCCACATCTCTTCTCCCTTATATAGTCTTTACAAACTTCACCCAATAGTGGCGTCCTATCCAAGAGACACCCTTTTACCAAAAAGGTGTGTTTTAAAATTTTATTTTAATTAAAACACAATTAACCCTCTAAGAGGGGCGATTTTCCCAAGGTGGACTCTTTAAAAAATAAACAATAAATGATATGATGTTTGGGGGTTTAAACCATCATAAAAATACTTTAACTCATCCTCGATTGTTTCAATACGAACTCTTTGTTGTTGGGCCCTTCATTAATAAATAGTTGTTGCAAATTAATCTTTCAATGTTGGTCCTTTGTGATTAGTGTTGATCCCTTATAGAACATTTGAATAGAAACAATTTATCCTCAAATGGGTAGGCATCCGTTTTTGAAAATGCCATACTTATGACGGTAAATTTTCGTCCAAAAATTCCGTTACTTTTTGACAGATCCTTTCACTACCGTCAGCAGTTTCATTTATCTTAGAAAACACTTATGTTGACTATTTCCTTTGACATCAATGACAATATTCCAATATTGAACTCCTCTAACATGATGGGTGTGCATGCAAGGTGCATGCGCAAGGAGAAAGGCCACCCCTCGACTCAGCTCAGTGCTTCATGGAGCATGATCCTCAAGGTTCACAGGGAGTTCGCGAGGAGGCTAGATTAAAAGGAATTAAGATTTTGCGCTTTGCTAAGGTTTTGGCCTTTGCAAGGATCCGTGCCCAAGGACAATGCTCAAAGACAAGGGCATGAGGGAGCACAAATGTCCGACATGGAGTTGCGACCATCGCACAAGTACTCAGTAAACATGGCCCATTTCCTGTTCATGCACAGTGCCCAGCGGTGAAACCACCTGGATGGGCGATTAAGTAGTAACTGTCAGGTGTCAAACTCCCCCCAAAAGGACAAATCCAATCTAATTCACAAAATTAAAAGCAATTAGCTCCAACTGACATAATGATTGAACCGATGGCTAATAAGACAAAAGAGCATGGCCAAAGAATGAATCCCAATGTAGATCTCAACCACCCTTTGATATGAACATTCAATTTCGTTAGTCGTGTGAGCATGGGGACCTGCAGCAAACGGCAGGACATGACGTCCAACAGATCCCAAGGAATCCCTCCAACTACCTTTACGTCCAAATTGCAATCAGAATTCAAAAAGCATGGGCTCTAACCAGTATGGTCCGGATCACCTCAGTACCTTGAGCCACCCAAATAGTCCTAGAACAATCATCACCATGCCTCTCTGATGCAGCCAGGACAGTAGAAGGAACCATGTGCTGAAAACTTTGACATCTATTTAATCTTCTCAACTGTATTTCTCCAACATAGTTAATGACCCATGGGCTTCCCATATCTATAAAATCCGGGTCCTTCATTGTATAAGGGTGGACATTTTTAGGCACAAAAATTTTGCTAAGATTTGTCCTCCATGAGCCCTTTGTTCCCTGAACCAAGTTACTAATGAAAAGACTGAGTTTACCTCTCTCCATCATTCTTGCATTTTGTGTGTATTTTAATGGTTGTGGATCTTTATTTGTGGGCGTATTTTCCCTTGCATTGTTGTCCATCCATTCGCACCTATGTAGAACATGGCTTTCTCTTGCATGTTGTATTATGTGCGCACCCAGGTCTATGTGCACCCAATTAATGGACCGTTTGTCATCCCCATAGTGTTGCATTGTGTTCTCACGCCTCCATGAAAAATACTTATGCAAGTAGTGTCCATTTCGGGGACTATGTAATAGTTTTTCATTTTCTATAGTTGCTTCGTGTTCTTTAAGGCCGTAGGGGTGCTCACTCTATTCTTGGTGCATCACCACTTTTACTTTCAGTAAACCCCTCACCCTCTCTCTCCCTTTTTCCTTTGTCTAGATTAGGTTTAGCATTAGCAGGTAGATTTCCTTTTTGCTCTTTGCAGGTATGTGTGTTGGTCCTAAACCAGATGCACTTAGATTAGAAGGAAGCCGACCTTCTCCAGAGGTTCGTCCCAAGGAGCGTAAGAGTCCCACACCTTAGGGGACGATCCCATTGTTGCACCGAAGCCTTGAACTATTTGCATACACGGGAAACCTCGAACACATCCCACAACGCGTCATACCCCACGCCAAGCACTTGCATCGAGCTCCAAGCACTTCCACACCACGAATTACTCAAGGGTGCAAGCTTCAAGTGATAATAGTTTCTTGCACACCTGGTGGGACCACTTTATATAGTTTAGCTATGAGCTTGGTGCGGCCCTTAACAAGTTTGCATTGTTGAAGACACCCTTCAAGCACCTGGCGACTCCAAGTAATCCTAGTTCTCAAGAGATCCATTCTTCGTCTTATGCCAAGATATACGAGATCTTCAAGAGGTATTGACTTCCAGTTTATTGAACCGCATTTTGCGCCTAGAAGAAGGGTTAAAGCATACTTATCTCTTGTTAAGAGAACTAGTGATTCAAGACAATCATCTCCAAGAGCTCGGTCTACTCCGCCTTTTGGTAGATTCCCCCAACCAAGAGCAAGGCTTTTTCCCATTCCCTTCATGGTTGTCCCAAGAGCTTTTGTGACCTTTAATGGGGGAAGTCTTTTCGTTCTAGCCCAATATGATGACATTCCAATTGCAGCTCTTAAGAACTTGCCATATTTCACTGGTGAGATTGCAACTACCCCCATAGAGCACATCCAAGATATTGCTAACATATGTCCGATGCGCCATATCACTAAAGACAATGTAGCTGTTAGGCTCCTTGCCACTACTTTGAAAGGAAAGGCTCTACAATGGTACAGGAGTCTGAGGCCTAATTCCATTCATGATTGGGACGAGCTAGGAGAGCAATTATACAAACAGTTTGAAGACAAAAGTGATCACTTATCCTTGATAGAGTACACACCACCATCAAGAGAGCCCCGCATGAGTTGATGGTTGACTTTAATTTTCGATTCCAAAAAGTCTGGGACAAAATCCCCCCTTTGTTGAAACCATTTCCAAATACTGCATTCTTATATTACTTAAGGGCTCTAAATAGCGATATAATTGTAATGGTCCAATCCATGGGAGGCGTACTCCCTGATGCTTAAAACAATGTTGTAAGGGCTGAGAACTGTTTAACACAAGCCAGAAAGATTGTTCCCATACCTCAAAAGCCTCTCTTTCAAGAATTACCACATAGCCAGCCTACTCTAGTGCCCATCCCTATATCAGTCCTCCCACCAACCCCACCTAATGCCCCTAGTGAGTTACATGAAGTCAAGGCATTGTTGCAAAGTTTTGGAAATGAGCTAGTGACTCTAAAGAGGCAGCAAGCCCAGCATTCTAAGCCTTATCAGTCTTTCAATCAGCCTTATCAGCGTGTTAGGCAACCTATCAAGGCAGCGCGCAACCCCAATGCCAACTCATTTATGCTAGACCGTCTAATACACAAAGTGCCAATGCTGCTAGTGCTTCTAAAGCTCTCGTGCCTATGCAAAATAACTTGGTGCAAGACCATGAGTGTTGCTTTCCTTTCAATCAGCCACATAATCAAACTACTTGTGCAAATGGAGTGTTGAACCAAGGCCTGATGGTACAAGGCATATCATATCCCCAAAAACCAACAAAGGAGCTAACCTCACAAGGAGAGGGAGTACATGTACAAGCGCAAATACAAGGTGAAGCCACTGTTGACAATTTTGACCTATAGGTAAAATTGTCACCCCTCCCATTCGAAGCTTTCCATGGATCCAGACCAATTTTCAGGGGTGTTCAGAGTAATTGCAAGCAGAGGAAGCGTAACATTCGAAGTACTTGAGATGCCAGTTCAAATCGGGTTTTGCAAGGTGCTTTACTTCCCAAAAGTTTCAGCAGTAGAAGCAGTTCGGTTTCCTGGGTCCAAATTGCTCTAACAGTGCAAATCAGGTTTTCAATTGTGTTTTACTTATGCGGCTTCAGCAATAAGAGCAAGTGGATTTTCCGAACCCGACTTACTCTTGGTAGTTCAAATCGGGTTTTGGGGGGTTCACGACTTCTCTCTTGTGAAGTAACAGACAGTCAAAAGCCCAAAGTCAAGGTCCCTGAAATGTTAGAGGCAGTCACAGGGATCAAAAAGCACAAAGGGCAAAGGATAATTCCCGTGGACTTTTTGTCAACGGGGAATTCACTCGGCCAAAAAGGCCAAAGAAAAGGACAGAATCAAAGTCCCGAAGTGCACTTGCCCTTCGGGAAGGATCATTCGCAGAAACCCGAAGGGCACCTGCCCTTCGGAAAGGTTTAGGAGCAAAATTTTCGAAGGGCACTTGCCCTTCGAGAAAGTGCATTTACAAAATCCCGAAGGGTAAGTGCCCTTCGAGAAGGTTCATTTTCAAAGAGCCGAAGGGCACTTGCCCTTTGACAAAAGGATCATTCCAGAAAGGAAGTCTGGGAAATAATTCCCACGGACTTTTTGTCTGCAGGAAAGTGAAAGAATAGAAATCCTGAAACAATTCCCGCGAACAAATTGTCCGTGGGAAATTCAAAATGCAAAGGGCCGAGGAAAGGTACAAATCAAAAGTCCCGAAGGGCGGGAAATTCAAAGTGAAAAGCGCCGAGGAAAGGTACAAATCAAAAGTCCCGAAGGGCGGGAAATTCAAGACAAAGATCCCGAAGGGTAGGTGCCCTTCGGGAAAGATCGGTACAAAAACCCTGAAGGGCACTTGCCCTTTGGGAAGGATCGAAAGCAAGAGTCCCGAAGGGTAGGTACCCTTCGGGAGGTACAAAATCAAAAAACCTGAAGGGCACTTACCCTTCGGGAAGGTGCAAAACAAAAGTTCCATTTTGGGGGTTTTGATGGGCACCTACCCTTCGGAAAAGACGTAAGGATGAATCCCGAAGAGCACTTGCCCTTCGGGAAGGCTTCAGGAGGGTTCAAAGAGAAAACCGGGGAAGGAAGGAGACAAATTTGTCCGTGGGAAAGTTCAAAACAAAATATCGAGAATAAAACCAGAGAAAATGTTCCAGGAAAAACAAAGCCCGAGTGAAGAAAAAAGAAGACAAATTCCCGCGGACTTTTTGTCCGCGGAAAAGTGGAAATAACAAAACCCCACGGAAAAGAAAACCCAAGGAAATAAAAGCCCGAGTAAAGAAGAAACAAATTCCTACAGGTAAGTGGAAAATAAAACCCAGGAAAATGTTTTGGGGAAGATAAAGCCTAGGGGGAGAAAGGAGAAAACAAAAAGGCTGCAGGAAATAGACAGACAAAGACCAGAAGATTCCAGAAATAAACAAAGGCAAAAACCCAGAAATAGATGCGAGCAAGAGCTGAACATGCAAAGAGAGCACCAAAAATAAAACAAAATAATCAGATCGCCACCAAATATGCAGCTGCTTCCAGAATAGAGTTTAGAATGCAAAAAAGACGACAAAAATAGAAAATCTATTTCCAGCCGTATGAGCTTCAGCTGGCTATTCATCTAGATCACGCCTCTCATGCAAATCGTTCTACCAAACGTTCAAGCGGTTCAAGCTTGACTTCTATTTTCAAACTTTGGCGTAAACTTCATGCAAGGAGCGGAATAACCCAAGCTTGACCCTGTTGTCCATTTTCAATGCCAAAGGTTTTCCATGCAAGACAAAAGACAAAAATAGACACATTGTAAACGCTGAGTTGGACGGATTTAGCTTCTGCTTCTATTTTCTACACCAATCTTGTTTGTTTGTAATTTCTATATAGTTTGGCTTTTCAGCCTTAGAATTTTATCCCTCTTTTGGCAAGAAAATTTCTTCCAAAGATTGTGCTATAACCTTTTTCAAAATCAATGAGAAGAGGACTGTGTTTTTTCAATTTTCAGCAACTAGTATAGTGTACTATTGTTATAGATTTGTCTAAGTGATAGATTTTCTATCTTCTTTGTCAATTCGTACCTAGTTACTAGCTGGTCATTTATGTAAGTCACGTTCTGTGTTTGAATGTCTTTAGCTGAGTTTACAGTGGATATTAGTGGCTGTTTAGTGCCTTTCGTCAGGGTTATTTCTACATTTCCCTCAAGCTTAGATCATTAGATAGAACCTTTTCGTGAAATACTTGTGTATTGATCAATTGGAGTTGAAGTTCTGCCTCTTCCTTGTCTGAATCAGTGTTTTTAGAAGCTCGATTTGAGTGGATCAAGCAAATTAGGAGTATCACCATTTTAGCTAGGATTTTCTTTCAAGTTCTTTCTCCCATTTTCCCCAGGGAATTTGTAGCATAGAAGTTGAGATCCTCATTGATACATCTTACAGGAACCAGCCTTCTCTGGAGGTTCTTCTCACCATTGAGGCACCCACCCTCGTGAGAAGATCCCATTGTTTCAACTAGAGTGAGGATTAGCCATTTCAACACGTCTTCGATCAAGGTGCAACTCCAGGTTGACAACAACCACTTTGGTGAATTGGCACGAGAATGACTTATCGCCATAAATCAGAACCAAGTACCGACAGTCAAAAATCCGATGGCATATTACACAAGATTCAAAAGGAAGGCAACGGAAGCAGAACCATCTCTTTCAATTGGTTGGACTTCTACTTCCCAAGCTCCAAGTGAAGCTACCAGAGGAAAGATAAACACCGGAACAGCCCATGCACAAGCAAGTCCAGCTGCTCAAAAGGGGAGTTAGCCTCAAACCAGCCAAATCCCAAAGGAAGATGTTGTCGCCTCAAAGTCTCAACCAAAAGGGGCACAGATCCTTTTTAACATAGTAGATCAAATGAAGAAAGTGAACCTTAATGTAAGTGTGGGAGGCTCTTTCTAGCCCTTCTAAACGGGATTTGTTGCAAGAAGCATTAAAGGCCTTCCACCCACACGAGCCAGCAAAGGGTGCTTCAGTTGTTTCCACAAGTTTGTGCCAACCGAAAGGAGGAGAGTCTAGCAAAAGTTGCAACGGCCAACACCTTGTCCATAACTATATGATTGATTTGGGTGCAACTAGCTCAGTAATGCCTAAGAAGATTGTTGACATGTTAGGCATAGAATACACCCCAATCACAAAAGGTGTTGCCTAGATAGATGGCACAGCTATTAAAATAGTCAGGATCATTAAAGACTTGAGCCTTACTCTACATGCAAGTCCTAGCCTCTCATCACCTAGGACATCTTTGTTATAGACCTCCCTCCTTATTTCGTCATTTATCTCTCAAGGGACTTCATTGCAAAAATGGGTGGGTACTTGTCATCTAACTGGTCACACATGTTGTTGAGGACCAAATATGGGACCAAGGTAACCATCAAAGTTGGGCCTATTTGTAGGGATCATATAGAGCCATGCTCACCTAATCCCATCAACATGAATTGTATAATGCATACCACAGAGGATAGTGCACAAAACTACCATGCCTTTAGAGAAGGTTCCCGATGTAGCACTGGATGAGTGGCCTAATGAGCATTATTGTTTGATCCATATGATTGTATGGAATAAACGAGGCTGGGCACTTACTGCATACTTGAAGAGAACCCTGTTTTGCCAAAGCTCATGAAGGGTCAAGAGGACCTTGAAGGAATGTGGCAATTATATTTTGATGCCTCTAGGAGTAGGAATGGCACTGGAGCAGGAGTTGTATTGATCTACCCTCAAAGGGAAAAGTACTTTCACGCATATGCACTATTGTTCAGAGACACCAACAATGTGGCTGAATACGAGGCTTTGACCCAAGGCCAAAAATTGGCGCAAAGGAATAGGATTAAGGCACTGCAAGTGTTTGAGGATGGCGAGCTGATTGTGAACCAAGTTAGAGCCCAAAATGCCTCCAAGAATCCCTTGTTAAAAGCATACAAACACAGGGTCTGGGATCTAATTGAGGACTCCAGTGCTTTCAATATCCAAGCCACCCCAAGGGCACAAAATGTTGATGTTGACAGACTTGCAATGGTGGGCTCCTAGTACAATTTATCTCAAGAGGTTATGAAAGGCTCAAGACAGCGTGTCAAGCTCGTAGTAAGACCAACAAAACTAGAGTATGCATGCAATTGGCAAGTGTTCAACAATGATGAGCAAATCGTCAATTTCCTGCAAGGAGGCAGAGTTCTTTGTAAGGAACCAATCAAAATTACAAGCCCAATATGAAGATCAAATCATTCAGCTGAAAAGCGACAAGCTGCCCAAGGGATTGGTCACCTTGGAGAACATCTTCAACGTCGATGATCAACTCAAGGGCGAGAAGAGGAACATAACGGTCAATGAGGAGAAATGTGAGCAGGTGGTCATCTCTAATGGCAAGCTCTTAAAGACTAGAAAAGTATGTACTCAGCCCAAAAAGGAAGAGTTTACCCACCTTTGTAGAAACTATGATGACATATTCGCATGGAGTTACTGTTGACAAATCTTTCACAAAACAGATTTTCTCTTGCCACTTGGAAAGTTCTCGTCTCTAGCCAAGGATGGACTCACTCAGAAAAATTCTCTACGGACTCACTCAGGAAATTTCTACAGACTCTCTCGACACTTTGAAAAAATTCGAAAAAGTTGCAAAAAGCAAGGAAAAGTCCATTTCGAGAATTCCGAAGGACAGGGTACCCTTCGGAAGGGACGCTTACAATATTCTCGAAGGGCACCTACCCTTCGGGCAAGAGGAAGACCAAATTCAGGGACCTTTGCAGAAAGCCCGGGTGCCCTCCAATTTTTCCGAAGGACGGTGCGGAGGAAACTTGGTCGGCGGAAGGGCATGTTTTAAATCCCGAAGGGCACAAATAAGAGCAAAGGCAAAGACAAAAAGTCCGAAGGATATGTCTTTGCCTTTGCTCTTATTTGTGCCCTTCGGGATTTAAAACATGCCCTTCCGCCGACCAAGTTTCCTCCGCACCGTCCTTCGGACAAAAAGTCCGAAGGAATTCGGAAGGGGAGGGAGACAAGTCTGAAAACAAGACCAAGAGAAAAGACAAGATAAAGCTAAGTCAAAATAAAATGAATTCTTTCGGACTTTTTGTCCGAAGGAATTCCTTCGGACAAAAAGTCCGAAGAAATTCGGAAAAGCTTGCGCGGAGATAAATCCAAAGAAAAACAAGACCAAGACAAAAGACAAGGCAAAACAAATGAAATGAATTCTTTCGGACTTTTTGTCCAAAGGAATTCCTTCAGACAAAAAGTCCGAAGAAATTCGGAAGCCGACAGAACAAAAAGGCCACGGGAATAAGCCCGAAGAAATATAGCTGAAGGAAATACGACAGTTTCTGGTGACGTCCCGCAGGCCGTCAAATTTTTCCTGCAGGAAGTAACCATTGAGACTAAGGAGATAGAGGGAAATCCGAAATAAATGGAGGCCTACTTTGCAAAAAAGAATAGAAAATAGATAATCCGACGAAGAATTGAATACGAAATCTTGCCAGAAATAGACACGATCAAAATTAGAACGAAATACATGCAAACATTGGAGCTATTTTCGAACATCGGAGCTATTTTCGAATAAACGGTCAAAGTTTCAGTTGACTGATTATTGAAGACCTATTTGTCTCCATGCAGCCCATGCATCCGAAAGTCTAACTCAGCTTCAGCAAGAGTTTCGAGTTCGAACAAGTGGACTATTCTAGATTTAGAGTTGACTAATTGATCAAACGCCGCATCCACTAGAAGATTTCCATGCAAAAGGAGGTGGGCGGTTCATAACAAAGATAAGTTCGCTTCATCAAACGAAGAAGCTTCATGCAAGGACAAAGAGAAAAATATATTTTATTGAAAGGCCAAGTAAAGCCTTGAGTTAACCAAAGTGAATCTTTCTCTTCAAGTTTATACGCCTATCTTTGGCCTCTTGTAATTTTCTATATAATGGGTTTTAATATTCAGTTTATACCAAGAGATAGAAATAAACATGCTGATAGGTTGGCTGCTGTTGGGGCGCAATTTGATATTCCAGCTGACGTTAAAAGTGAAGCTTCTCAGTCACATATAAGGATAGTCGTAAGGCCTTCTGTCCCAGATAACCAGGAAAATTGGCAGGTATTTGAAAGTGACGATCAAATCGTGAGATTTTTACATGAAGAAGCCGAGTTTTCTCCAAAAAATCAGGCAAAACACTTGCAGCAATATGGTGACCAGATTGTGCAGCTGAAAACCAATAAACTACCCAAAGAATTGGTTACCCTTGAAAATATTTTCAGTGAAGACGATGAACTAAGGAAAGATAAGCCAGCCTTGTCGACAAAAGAAGAGCACTATGCCAATGTAGAGATTGCAGCTGGTAAGATTTTGAAATTGGGCAAGGTATGCACCCCACTACAAAAGAAAGCTTTCGTTGAATTATGCCAAAATTTTGCTGACATATTTGCATGGTAGTATAGCGATCTCAAAGGGTTTGATCCAAGCTTGGCCCAACACACTATTGAGCTAGAAGACGAAACTAAGCCAGTACGACAAAGACAAAGGTCAATTAATCCAAAACTTGAGCCTTTAATGAAAGCTGAGCTTCACAAGCTTATAGAGTCTGCTATTATATTCCCAATCAAGCACTCAACTTGGGTGGCGAACTTCGTTCCAGTACGGAAAAAGAATGGTGAGATTCGTTTGTGTTGATTTCCGTGACTTAAACAGGGCCTCGCTTAAAGACCACTATCTTTTGCCATCAATGGAACAAATCTTACAGCGTGTTTCAGGTTCAGAGAGGTTTTCCTTATTAGATGGGTACAGTGGCTATAATCAGATTTTGGTCAAAGAAGAAGACCAATTCAAGACTGCTTTCACAACCAAGTGGGGAACATTTGCATACAGAAAGATGTCGTTCGGTTTGTCCAATGCTAGAGCAACCTTTCAGAGAGCCATGGATATGGCCTTCCAAGGCCTTCTTAACAAATTCGTGCTTGTCTATTTAGATGACATAACAGTATTATCAAAGGACGCAGAAGATCACATGGTGCACCTCCAACGTGTTTTTGAAAGGTGTAGACAGTTTGGGATATCTCTAAATCCCAAAAAGTGTGTATTTTCAGTTCATGAAGGTAAGTTGCTTGGGCATGTTGTTTCAAAGCATGGTTTAAACATAGATTCTGAATGGATTCAATTTATTCTTGCACTCTCCTTGCTTAAGAGCAAAAAGGCTTTGCAAAGTTTCTTTGGAAAGATCAATTTTATAAGGAGATATATTTCAGATTTTGCTACTATGGCTAAACCACTTACAGCTATGTTAAAGAAAAATCAGGACTTCAGCTGGTCCAAAGAGGGAATAACAGGGTTTGAAGATGTTAAAAAGGCCATAACAAGTGCCCCTATGCTTTTGAATCCATATTTCAAGAAAGATTTCATTTTGTATACATATGCTAATGTGGACACCATTTCAGGTATTCTTATGCAGCAGAACCATGAAGACTTGGAACAGCCAATAGCTTTCTACAGCCAAGCCCTGCAGGAGTATGAGACAAGGTACTCTTTTGTTGAAAAACACATCCTTGCAATTATAAGATCTCTGAAGAAATTTAGGCACTTACTGTCTAATAATAAAATACTTATAATGGTTGCTCATCCAAGCATCAAAGAATTTCTTTTGAACAAGGATATAAATGAGAAAAGGGCTAGTTGGATAACCAAAGTGATGGAATATGATATAGAAATTAAGATCACGAAACTGGTTAGGGGCAAAGGACTTTGTGAGCATCTAGCTCAGTTCTTACAAGAAACTAACGAAACTGTTCTAGTATCAAATGATGTAGAAAATGCTGCTATACAGACCTCACCTTCCAGCTGGTTTCACGATCTAGTAAGCTATCTTCAGGAAGGTCATTGCCCTTCCCACCTAAGTGCTTCAAGAAGAAGGTATTTTAGACTGTAATCAATTCCATTTTTGCTTGTTGATGGTGTCTTGTTCAAGAAGGATATCAATGGAATGTTACTAAGGTGTGTGGAGCCAAACCATACTCAAAGATTACTTGAAGAATTCCATGATGGATTTGGTGGAGGGCACTTTTCTGCCAGAACTACAGCACTCAAAATCATGAGAGGTGGGTACTTTTGGCCTACTATATTTGGTGACTGCCATACATGGGTTAGGAAGTGCAAACAGTGCGCTATGTTTGTAGGAAAAATTAAACTAGCAGCCCTGCCCCTGCAGCCAATTACAGTGGATCAGCCATTTGTACAGTGGGGATTAGACTTTATTGGTCTCATTAACCCTCCTTCCAGTTCAAGGCATAAGTGGATCCTAACAGCTACAGACTACTTCACACGTTGGACAGAAGCAGTTGCATTAAAAGAAGCAAACGAAACTAGCGTCCTTGATTTCTATGAGGGTTTGGTCACTAGGTTTGGAGTCCCGTCAACCATTATTTATGACAATGCAATGGCTTTTGTGGGATCTAGGATCAGCCAATGGGCAGTCCAACATGGAATCTATCTCAGCGCCTCATCAAATTATTATCCACAAGGAAATGGCCTTGCTGAGTCTACAAACAAGAACCTATTGAGGATCATACAAAGGACCATTGAAGACAATCAGTGATCATGGTACCTCAAGCTGAAGTCAGCACTATGGGCTGATAGGATCACCTTCAAGAGGTCAATAGCCAACTCTCCCTACAAGCTAGTCTCTGGTAGGGAGGCAAGGTTACCTATCTCTCTCAAATTTTCAGCTTTAGAATTAATGCATCAACTTGAATTATTAGAAAATGAGCCTATGGAGATCAGGTATGCAAAACTTATGTAGCTGGAAGAGACAAGAAATCAAGCCATGCTAGCCATGGAAAGTCATCAGGCACAAGTGAAAAGCACATTCGACAAAGGGGCTTCCTCACGGAGCTTCAATGAAGGAGATTTGGTCCTCAAGTGGGATGAGGATCGGGCCAAACCAAGAAGGCACACAAAGTTTGATTCACTTTGGAGTGGCCCATATACGATCTCCAGCTGCAAATCCCACAACGCCTTCCAACTTGCTAAGATGGATGGCCAAGAGCTTCCAATCCCAGTGAATGGGATACATCTGAAACATTGCTATTAAAAATCAAAGTTCCATGTACATATTTAGGTTGTTTCTACTTTCCTCTAAGTGCTGTTCAAGCACAGTAGTTTGCTTCAGTTTTGTTCATAAGTGCTTGTTTGCACATTTGCTTTTAGTTAATTTTCTGCTTTCGTGTTTTCCCTTCTTATTTTGAGGAAGGAGGTTACTACAACCATGATCAGAGCAGATTTTCAATCAGAGATCAGGTTCACCATTTGGGAATTCGAATAATGTCTATACATGGTCTGAGTTCTCAAGCATAGCAGGCATGCTTCCCAGTTGAGTCGCCAGAATGTTGACAAATCTTTCACAAAACAGATTTTCTCTTGCCACTTGGAAAGTTCTCGTCTCTAGCCAAGGACGGACTCACTCAGAAAAATTCTCTATGGACTCACTCAGGAAATTTCTACGGACTCTCCCGACACTTAGAAAAAATTTGGAAAAGTTGCAAAAAGCAAGGAAAAGTCTTTCGAGAATTTCGAAGGACAGGATACCCTTCGGAAGGGACACTTACAATATTCCCGAAGGGCACCTACCCTTCCGGCAGGAGGAAGACCAAATTCAGGGACCTTTGCAGAAAGCCTGGGTGCTTTCCAATTTTTCCAAAGGTCGGTGCGGAGGACACTTGGTCGGCAGAAGGGCATGTTTTAAATCCCGAAGGGCACAAATAAGAGCAAAGGCAAAGACATATCCTTTGGACTTTTTGTTCGAAGGAATTTCTTCGGACAAAAAGTCCAAAGGAATTTGGAAGGGGCAGGAGACAAGTCTGAAAACAAGACCAAGAGAAAAGACAAGATAAAGCTAAGTCAAAATAAAATGAATTCTTTCGGACTTTTTGTCCGAAGGAATTCCTTCGGACAAAAAGTCCGAAGAAATTCGGAAAAGCTTGTGCGGAGATAAATCCGAAGAAAAACAACACCAAGACAAAAGACAAGGCAAAACAAAGGAAATGAATTCTTTCGGACTTTTTGTCCAAAGGAATTCCTTCAGACAAAAAGTCCGAAGAAATTCGGAAGCCGACAGAACAAAAAGGCCACGGGAATAAGCCCGAAGAAATATAGCTGAAGGAAATACGACAGTTTCTGGTGACGTCCCGCAGGCCGTCAAATTTTTCCTGCAGGAAGTAACCATTGAGACTAAGGAGATAGAGGGAAATCCGAAATAAATGGAGGCCTACTTTGCAAAAAAGAATAGAAAATAGATAATCCGACGAAGAATTGAATACGAAATCTTGCCAGAAATAGACACGATCAAAATTAGAACGAAATACATGCAAACATTGGAGCTATTTTCGAACATCGGAGCTATTTTCGAATAAACGGTCAAAGTTTCAGTTGACTGATTATTGAAGACCTATTTGTCTCCATGCAGCCCATGCATCCGAAAGTCTAACTCAGCTTCAGCAAGAGTTTCGAGTTCGAACAAGTGGACTATTCTAGATTTAGAGTTGACTAATTGATCAAACGCCGCATCCACTAGAAGATTTCCATGCAAAAGGAGGTGGGCGGTTCATAACAAAGATAAGTTCGCTTCATCAAACGAAGAAGCTTCATGCAAGGACAAAGAGAAAAATATATTTTATTGAAAGGCCAAGTAAAGCCTTGAGTTAACCAAAGTGAATCTTTCTCTTCAAGTTTATACGTCTATCTTTGGCCTCTTGTAATTTTCTATATAATGGCTTTCAGCCTTGATTAAAAATCATTCAATCTCTCTTGGTTAGACCAAACTCTGCCATTGGTGAGTTGTGTAACCTCTTCGATCAATAAGGATTGTACTTTTAGATTTCAAACGTGGCATAGTGTATATTTCTTCAGCAATTTGCATAAGTGGTAGAGTTCTCTCCCTTCCCAAATTCTGTTTCGTACCTAGTTGCTATATTGTCCTTGTGCAGGTCATGTTAAAGTGTTCTTTATTGTCTTTTGTTGAGACTGTAAGTGGATGTTAGGTGGCTGCAAAGTGTCTTTTATCAGACCTGTCTCCACCATTTTCCCTCAGGTTTTAGTCATTGGACCGAACCTCTGCATGAAATACTTATACACAAGTGATTAATTGAAGTCTAAGGTCTTCCTTCTCTCTTGTTCGTTTAGTGTTCAAGGTTCCAAGCTAAGTAGGATCATAATTTTGGTGCATCACCCCCTTTTAGGTAGGATTTCCCCTTTAAGTTTTCTTTCTCCCTTTTCCATGGTAGTCAGTAGCGTATAGTAGGAATCTTCATTGATACATCATACAGGAACCAGCCTTCTCTAGAGGTTCTTCTCACTATTGAGGCACCCACCCTCATGAGAAGATCCCATTGTTTCAGCCAAATAGAAGACTGGCCGTTTCACGCACGTCTTCGAATCAGGGTGCAGCTCCAGGGTGACAATAGTTACCAGGCCCTCAAAGGTGTCAACCCGCCCTGCCCAACACACAATTGAGTTAAACCTTGACACCAAACTAGTTAGGCAAAAGCAAAGGCTTATAAACCCCAAGCTCAAGCCCTTAACAATGAAGGAGCTAGCCAAACTCAGAGGCCAATATCATATTTCTAATCAAGCACTCCTCTTGGGTAGCTAACTTGGTTCCAGTTAGAAAGAAAAGCAGGGAAATTAGGCTATGCGTGGACTTTAGAGACTTAAATAGAGTGTCCCTCAAAGATCACTATCCTCTTCCACCCATGGAGCAAATCCTTCAAACAGTAGCAGTACTGAGAGGTTTTCACTTCTTGACGGCTATTCGGGCTACAATCAGATACTTGTACAAGAGTCAGATCAGTTCAAGACCACATTCGCTACCAAGTGGGGCACCTATGCATATAGGAATATGCCTTTCGGGTTGACAAACGCTAGTGTGACCTTCCAAAGAGCTATGGATATGGCCTTTAATGGTCTCATCAACAATATGATCTTGGTTTACCTTGATGATATCACTGTCTTCTCCAAGTGCGCAGTTGATCATTTGAGCCATTTGAAGCAAGTCTTTGACAGGTGCAAGGAGTTTAGGGTATCCTTAAACCCAAGAAAGTACATGTTCGTTGTCCATGAGGGCCAATTATTGGGGCACATTGTTTCAAAAGAAGGGCTCACCATTGATCCGGAACGGGTGCAAGCTATCTTTTTGCTTTCCATTCCGCACCACAAGAACCTACAAAGCTTCTTAGAGAGCATAAATTTTGTCAGAAGGTTTATATCGTACTTCATCACCCTAGTCAAGCCACTTACCACTATGCTCAAGAAGAACGCCAATTTCAATTGGTCAAAAGAAGGCATGAACAACATTGAAGCAATTATCAAAGCCATCTCTCAAGCTCCTACACTTGTAAATCCGTGCTACAACAGAGACTTTATCCTCTATGATTTTAGAGGAGACGAAGGCATCTCAACTACCTTGGTGCAGCAAACTGATGATCGCATGGAGCAGCCCATCGCCTTCTTCAGTCAAGTGCTCAAAAATTATGCGCTGAGGTACACCTTCGTGGAAAAACAAGTCCTCATTGTCATCAAACCTCTTAATAAATTAAGACAAATGCTCTCCAACAACAAAATCCAGCTAATGGTTTCACACCCAAGCGTGAAGGAGTTCCTGTTGAGCAGAGATATAAGCGAGAAGAGAGCTAGTTGGATCACTAAAGTGATGGAGGATGACATTGACATCAAAATCATCAAGCTCGTAAGAGGTAAAGGTCTATGCGAGTAAATGGCATCGAACCTAGGTGCTAACAACAAGGCAGTCCTTGTGCTTCAAGAAAACCAACCAACTCACTTTGCCTATCCTAATCATGACTCCCCTAGCTGGACTCAAAGCATGAAGGCTTTCCTCCAAACAAAACGCATATCCACAGGGGCTCGACAAGGCACAGAGGAGGCACTTCAAGTTGCAAGCCATCCCCTATGTGCTTGTTAATGATGTGTTATTCAAAAAGGACATCAATGGAGTCCTCTTGAGATGTATAGAGCAAAATCAGATTGACAGGGTCCTTCAAGAATTCCATGATGGACTATTAGGAGGTCATTGCTTGCTTTGGCAAGATTATGACAACCAACTATTATTGGCCAAACTTGTTTCAAGATGCCCATAGGTGGGTTAAGGAATGGCAAGAAGTGTGTCTTCTTTGCAGGCAAGCAAAGGCTAGTCACCCTTCCCATGCGCCCGATAAAAGTTGATCAACCCTTCACCCAATGGGGCTTGGATTTCAATGGCATGATCAATCCTCCCTCAAGCACCAAACACAAATGACAAACTATTTCACAAGATGGACAGAGGCAGTGGCACTTAGGGAGGCAAATCGAACATCTATACTGGACTTCTATGAAGGTATAGTCACTAGATTTGGTGTTCCAGCCACCATTATCTCAGATAACGCTACGGCCTTCATTGGGACTAGAATCAGTGAATGGGCCGTCAAGTATGGCATCTATTTGAGCACCTCCTCAAACTATTACCCTCAAGGTAATGGTTTGGCCGAGTCCGCCAACAAGAACCTAATCCATATCATCGAGTGAACCTTGGAGGAGAATCAAGGGACTTGGCACACCAAGCCCAAAACAACGTTATGGGCAGATAGGATAACGCTAAAAACAGTGATAGGCAACTCCCCTTTCATGCTTGTTTATGGTAGAGAAGCAAGGCTCCTTGTGTCCCTTGAGTTGCCATCATTAGAGCTCATCCAGCAAATAGAGCTGATTCGAAATGATCTTATGACAGTCAGGCTAGCAAAGCTAATGGAACTGGAGGACACTATAAATCAAGCGATGCACACTTTCGAGTTTCAGCAAGCGCAAACGAAGAAGACCTTTGATAAAAGAGTTGTTGATGGAAGTTTCAAAGGGGACCTACTACTCAAATGGGACAAAGATAGGGCAAACGCAGGAAGGCACACCAAGTTTGATGCCATATGGTGTGGTGCTTTTGTCATAACTAGTTGCAAACCAATGCCTTTCAACGCTCAAGGCTAAACGAAGAGGAGATACATATCCCAATCAATGGGATCCATCTCAAGCTCTACTCCTGAAAGTTCCTCGGAGCTTTGTATATGTAGATTAGCTGCTTTTTTTTCCTCTAAGTGCTTCTGCACATTAGTTAGTTGTTTTTTGTTCCCGAAGTGCTTTTGCACATTGTTGTTTTTCCTTGCTTTCTTGTTTTGTTTTGGGAAGGTCTCGATTCCTTAGATTATTCAATGATGGACCACACGTTTATTAGACTCTAGCACATATGGGATTTACACTTTCAAAGCAGGGGGATCTCCCAGGCTTCAATGACTTTGTGCCCAATGGATTGCTTCACAAACTACTGGTCCCACGTAGCAAGTGGCCTGCAGAAGTCGCCAGATGTTGACCCTTCAAGTCACCATGACCTTGAACTCCTCTAACACGATGGGCACGCATGCAAGGAGAAAGACCACCCTTAGACTCAGCTCAGTGCTTCATGGAGCATGGTTCCTATAGAAACCCTCTCATTGCCATTCGAACTATCCTCTCCTGAATGGTGATGGCTCTTACCTTCTTGTGTGATCTTCAACAAAACTAACATTTGCATACTCAAGGTGTGTTGAAGGTCACTCTGGCTCTATTTGATCAACTCCTGCAAAAACTTAACCTGCTCTGAAGAGAACCCCTTAGGCTCTTAATCCTCCATAGTCTTTTCCCTTCTCTGATAATACAAGATCTTTTTACCTGCTTGCATCCAACAAACCAAAACTCCCAGATAGACAAGATCGGTGCTTTAATACCAGTGTAATGTCCCCAAATGGGACAGTTCAACCAAAAAGGGTTTTCTCCTAAAATCCACAAAAAATTGAATTATGAAATTATCCAAATCGGCAAAACCTAGCTCAAAGATATGCCTAAAAAACATGCAATATACTTCCAAACCCTAGCGCCAATGTGCAAATAATATAAGGTAATTTCCAACAATTACCTTGAGCAAATAACACTTCAAATTATCCAAAATAAGCAACGGACTAAAAATAGAGATTTGCGACCTTTTTACCCCTTGTATGTGGATAAAAATCATATTTAACCTTACTGTAAAATATTTGATTTTACACATAAAACAACAGTTGAATATTTGTCAAACCCTTGATAAAAATCATTAATGGTTTACCAAAAATAGCCACACAAATCCAACGCCCTTTTTGGGCATTCAAAGTGATCAAAACCCTCTTCCAACCTAGTCGCCCTATGTCAAACTCTATATATAAAAATAAAAAATATTATTTGCCCTTCAACTAGAGTTTAAAACCCCTTCAAACTACAAACCCTCACTTCAATTCAAGTCGCCACACTTGAAAAAATTACTCAATAAATATTAGCCATAAATCCACAATTTATGAAGTCAAAACCCTCATGAAATCTACCCAAAAATATAAATAAATAAATAAATTAGAATTTATTATTTATTTAACCACTTGAAAAGACCTTGCAAACCTTGCCCAATCACATAGAAAGTCAACGCCACACTTCAACAATAATTATCAATAAATTTCAGCAATGAAACTAGGTCAATTTGATCTCAAATTAGCCTTAAAACCCATACAAACAAGTCACCAAGCAAGTCACCCCACTCTAAGGCAACAACCAAATTCCACCTTTGCAAAAGTGGCATCAAAAGACACCGTTTTCTCGAATAATCAGCTCCAAAAACCTACAAACACTTATTGGGCACACATTCCAATATTTTCTTCAAACATGAAGAATCAATATCAATTTTCAGCATATCCCTCAAAGGATAACTCCACCACATACTTGTACCCTTCAAAGGGGGGCAAACCACCTTGTGAAAGCCAAATACTCTTTCTTAACTCTCCTTGCTGACTTTTAGCATATCTCCTCTTTGCCTTTGATCACTTACAAGCTGACATTCTTTTTTTACCAAAAATAATATTAAATAATTGCTTAAATAATAAATAGTAAAAATTACCGATGAGATGGGGGTGTGTTGGTAAAGCAACTTGGTTGTCACATGCACCACCCAAGTTCAAATCTCGGAGGTATTAGGCTGGTTGTGGCCGTTTCAATGGTATTCGTCGGTTGTGGCGGTATTATTGGTATTCGTCGGTTGTAGCGGTATTGTGTGGTATTATTGATATTCGTCGATTGTGACGGTATTGTTGGTATTGGTCGATTGTAACCGTATTGTTCGTATTGGCCAATTGAAGTCGTTGCATTGTAATCGATTGTTACTCCAGTCAAAATTTTCGTATCTATCTAAAAAAATAAATAGTAAAAATTATTTTTAGGCAATAATTCAATAATTATTTCAATTAAATAACTTTGTGGTAAAAATCACTTTTATAAAAAAAATTATTAATCAACTGATAATTGTCTAATATGAGCAAATGATTAAAATCACTATTTGGGTAATTATAATTAATTAATAAAATAAAACCCCAAAAGGAATTCTTTAGTCTATGGAGAAGTAGACTAAAAGTCTTTAATACCCGCCCCTGAATGGTTTTGAAATAGAGACATTACAAACGAATTGCGATAAAACATTCTGTAGTTTACCTTTAATTTTTAATGCATCGGTTTTTTTTTTGGTATTAGAGAAATGGGATTTTCTTGGCGATTTTCACAGAGAAATCACTGAGAATTCTCGATGAAAATTGCCGAGAAAATTAGGGCTTCTCATCTCATGAGATAGAGCCCGAAAACTCAGCAGACTAGAATACCGCAAGATCTGCGTTCTCGCCAAGATTTGATTCCTAAGTGACCATTATATCCTATTTTCATTAACCTCTCCCCTGTTAGGATTCTTCTTCTCAAGAACAACCATGGAAAGACGCTGACTTTTGGCCAAAGTTCTTGTTGCCATAAAAATTTTAATATATTCTGTAAAGGATGAGGATTTATATAACATAGAGAAGCATATATGTCTGAAACACAATAACTTCTTGTAGAATTGGTCCCCCAGGGTATTACATCCGATCCTTTAGAGCATGAACCAATGAAATTGGCCATTCCTCATAAGGAATCCATCGATTTCCAACCTTCCAATGATTCTTACATGGTTGACTATAATGAGCAATCTTATCCCTTTACTGTGTAGATTTTCCATTAGAGATTTCAGATCAGGGAACTGAATGATAATAGGTGGGTGACCATCCCAAGAATAAGTCCAAAAATTAGTTGATTAACCATCTCTAACAATCCAAAAAAAATATCTCTTTATTATTGCTTCGCCTATCCTCAAAATTGCCAAAACATGAGAGCCTCTTGATGGGAGAGCCAATTTGATTTTTCTCTCAGGGAGGTGATTTTGTGCATATTTGGCTTGGATATTTACAACCCGCTGATTATTTGAATTTTCTAACAATATCCAATAAAGTTTAGCAGCTAAAGCTTTATTCTGCTTTGAACAGGAATGAAATCACAGGCCCCCTTCTGATTTTGGATGGAAAAGTATATCCCATTTAACTAAGGACCATTTTCAGTGCCCCTGAGCTCCACTCCAAATGAATTTTTGAGAGTATCCCACTGTTTCCACACTCCTACAGGAATATTTAGAATAGATGAGATATAAATCGGCATGGCTTGAAGGACTGCCTTAACTAGAGTCATTCTTCCTCCTAAAAAAAGCCATCTGCTTGTCCATTTCTATACTTTCATTTTCACTTTGCTTAGTATCCAATTCTAATCTTTTAATTGAGTATCTACAAGTGGTACTCCCAGATAAGTAATCGGAAGAGATACCCTTCTAAACTTAAATATATCAAGAATCAAATCTTCTTGTCTCTCAAAACAGTGAAAAAATATAATGTTGGAATTGTCTTGATTATTACGTTGTCCAATGGCTCTGGTAAAAGTCTAAAGATTATTTTGCATCTATAAAGATTCCAAACACAGATTTTCCAAGAAGTGTAGAATCATCAACAAATTGTAAATGCATCAGACTTACTCCCTTCGCCAACTTTACACCTCCTATCTTTTTGTCATTCCTTGCCTTAATCAGCAACCTTCCCAAACATTCAGCCAGTATGATGAATAAAAATGGAGAAATTGGATCACCTTGCCTAATTCCTCAGGAAGCACCAAAAATCTGAGGGATTTACATTAACCATGACTGAATACAAGACTGATTCTAAGCAAGCTTAAACCCAGTTTATCCAGTCCTGAGAAAAGGCAAATTGATTCAAAACATGACATAAAAATGTCTAGTCTACTCTATCATAAGCTTTTGAGAGATCCACCCTGATAAACATAGATGGAGATTTCTACATTTTCATGGAGTGTAAAGCTTCTTGGGCCAAAACAATCTTATCATGGATTTGTCGTCCCTGGACAAATCCTCCTTGTTCTGGAGATATGATCTTATGTATTAAAAGTTTCAATCTTTCTACCATTAATTTAGTAATAATTTTGTAGAGGATAGTGCATAAAGCTATAAGCCTAAAACCTGATATCTCTTCCACTTCATAGGCTTTTGGAATTAGAGCTATAAAGGTTTTGTTTATTTCTTTTAAGATAGTTTTGGCCTTTCATGCCACCTCCACAACTTGAAGAAGCTCATCTTTAATGATGTCCCAAAATGCTTGATAAAATTCAATCGGAAAACCATTTGGGCCAGGTGTTTTTATTTTTTTCATAGTAAAAACAATTGTTTTTAATTCCCCTTCTGAAAATTGAGTATATAATTCTTTGTTGTCCTGTTCTAAAATAATCTTTGGAATATTTGCCAACACTTCCTTTTGTGCCACATCATCTAAAGAGACAACAGTAACAAAGATTAGAAAAATACTCCGTAGCAATCTTCTACATTCCTTCTAAGGAGTATTCTTTCTTATCATCAGTTATTCGTAAGGAGTTTATGTAATTGTAAGACCTTCAGGATTTATGAAAATAAGTTGTATTTTTGGCACCCTCTTCTAACCATTGAATTCTAGATTTCTGCTGCCACATAATTTCCTCTCGCCTCTCCGATTCTTGAAGATCAACTTTCAAAGATATTTCCATTTGGGTTAACTCTTCATTAACCCCCAAATTTCTTATTACCCAATTGAACTCCTCTAACTTGTTATGGATTTGTTGCTTTCTTTCCTCTATGTCACCAAATTCTGTCCAATTCCATGCTTTCAATTTAGTCTTAATATAATTCAATCTTTTGACAAACATATACATATGAGTTCCATGTTTAGGTTTACCTTCAATCGACCATTGTCGAATAAGATTGTGAATGTTCTCATGTCGGAGCCAAATCAATTGAAATCTGAAGAGGGCATGGCATGGGAAAGTTCTCCCAATCTCCAAGCACACTGGCCAATGATCTCATCCTAGATTATTAAGAATATGTACCTTTGGAATATAATTTGTAGTCCACCAAGACTCTGAAAGAAGAAATCTATCTAACCTCTCAAGAATATAATCTTGCCCTTGCCTTTTATTCGACCATGTCATCATACCATTACTAGGTTTAACATCCACTAACTGAAGATTCTGTATGCATGTAGTCTTATGATGTGAATTTGCATCTAATGTCGCCATACCTCCTTTCTTTTCTTCAAGATCTAAAATAGTATTAAAGTCCCCTCCTAGCACAAGAGGAATGTTTGGAAAGGATCGGATCATCTGATTTATATGCTGCCATTGTAATCTTTTTGTTGGCAATTTGAGTGTCATGGTGTACAAGGAGATTGTTGTCTGTAATATTGTCATTGATATCAAATGATGAATGTTCCATCAAGCATTAATGACAAAGGTGTTGAGTTGTGTTGAGCTGAACAGATCAGTTGTAGAGTCCTCATGGAGGTTGAATGTGCATCTTGACTTCCCAGAGCAGTCATAAGAATGTCTTTGCTTGCTTGTTGAATATGGCTGGGTACATAGGTGGTTGGTGACTACACTTGTATATATAGCAGCATCCGGAAGAATCAATCACACCAAGCAGTTGAACGGTATCTAAACACTTAGACGCAAGCTTGGTCAACTCTTTTGGAAATATTGGTCTAAGTTCTAATGCATAAGGTTGTGTGTGCAAATGTTTCAACACTCAGTCGTTTTTACGAGCTTGATTTATTCTTTCGGAAAAAGTGTCTTAGTCATTTCTTTCGGAAAAATGTGTTCAGTCATTTCTTTCGGAAAAATGTGTTCAGTCATTTCTCTCGGAAAAATGTGATGAGTCATTTCTTTTGGCAATATTGGTGAAGGTAAATTTTTTCGGGAAAATTGGTTAAGTTCTTGTCGGACAAAAACTCTGAAGGACTTTCAGGAAAAGGCTTGGTCTCATCAACTTGGAAATTCTTTCAGAACAATTGTTCCGAACAAAAAGATCCGAAGCCTCGTCGAATTCTCTCGGACAAAAAGTCCGAAGAAAATAGGTCAAATGGTTAGGTCAATTCTTTCGGCAATTTTGGTGAGTCTTTGTCGGACAAATTGTCTGCAACAAAGTTTTTGAAGGGTATTTTACAAAAGGCCGAAGAGTGTGTGGACACTTGCATAAATGCCGAAGGGTAGTTTGTAGAAAGTCCGAAGGGAAAGTGGACAGTTCAAATGTGCCAAAGGGTAGTTTGCAGAAAGTCCAAAGGGCATATGGACCGTTCAAATGTGTTGAAGGGTAGTTTGCAGAAAGTCCGAAGGGCAAGTGGACCGTTCAAATGTGTCGATGGGTAGTTTGCAGAAAGTCTGAAGGGCATATGGACCGTTCAAATGTGCCGAAGGGTAGTTTGCAGAAAGGCCGAAAGGTATGAGGACCTTTATAGAAAAGCCGAAGGGTATGTGGACGTTTCCAAGAATTTCAAAGGACACTCAGACCAAAAGTCTGCAGAAATTGTACCGAAGGGGACTCAAACAAAAGCCCTGCAGAAATTGATTTCGAAGGGAACTTTGACAAAAGGCCACAACAAACTTGTCAGAAGGATATAGTTCGAATGAATAGAGGACACTTGTAAAGGTTTCCGAAAGGCATTTAGGCAAAGATAAAGATTGAGCATATCGAATATAATTGAAAGGAGCGAAAGCGAACCAATCATATAAAAGATATTGAGATGCGAGAAAAAAGCTCGATAGTTAATACAAGAGAGATCAACGGTTATGGAGAAATAGGGCATACATTTGACAGTTCAAGATAGACAGTAATTGGCGCCAAAGACAAGATGAATAATCCTCGATTAAAGACACGACCAGACAAATGGTGAACTCAAAAAGTCCACACAGAGCCTGAGATTGATCGATCCAACCGATCAATCATCGATTAAGGAAATGGCACAGTAATGATCGAAATCCGACAGTTGCCAAACATCGTAAAGGGACTTGACCATTGCAATGTGATGCATGAACCGAGACACGAGATGCGTGCAAGTCAAAGTTGCATTGAATGAGAACCGATTAAGCGCCGCTGAAGTATGAACGCAATTGGAGACTTGGAACCCTAAAATGTTCATTGTATATACACGACTTAACAAGCATTGTTTTGTTGCTGTTGTCATTGCAATTAGGAGAGTCAAAGGCTGTCGATGAGAGATATAGGCAGATAGAACAAAAGGCTGTTATTCTGTGTGATTGCTCAAACCATCGTTGAACCAAAACAAGTGAGCAATATGAAGTGTGTCTAATAGAATATACAGACAGACCATGATAGCACAAAGAGAGGCATAGAGACCAAGCAGAGGACATGGATGTGTCAAACAAAGAATATATAAAAGACACAAAGGAAGAGAGGTCAAAGCAGCAGGTGTAACTGGACTGTGTCAAACAGAACATATAACGACATAGAACCAATAAGGCAGAAGAAAGGGGATTGAAGTGTGTTTGAGCAGAATATGACCAAACGTATGCAGACAAAGTAAAACACAAAAAGGAAAGGAAATGAAGTGTGTCCAACTGAAATATATCCAGACACAGATTGAGCAGACAGAAAGAAAGAGCACACAAAGACTAAGCAGTTACAGACTAGACTTGTAACAAAAAAACTGAACTGGATTCATTTGTGAATTTGTCTTGTATACTGGAGTTGTAGCTCCCTAGTTCTGATTGGTTGGTGCCTTTAGAAAAACTGAGTTAGTGCTCAGTTAGGGGATTGGTGTCTCCTAAGGATAGGTGTCCTTGAATGTAACCAATGTGCTTTTACCAGTGAGGTGATTTAACTGTGAGGTTGGATTTAAACAGTAGATTCTAGCAGCTATTCTCACCATGGCTTTCCCTTTGGGTTTTCCACGTATAAATCTAGTGTAATGTGCTTTTGTGTGTGTGTGATTTTTGCAACTATTCTTTAATATGCATATGAATTGATATCTCCTCTAAAAGTTTTAATCAACTAGTTTTAGTTCATCTACTAATTCACCCCCCCCTCAGTAAATAGGTGTGTTCAACACTTTTATCTTCTATGGAAACAAGGGCATAAACATTAATAAAGAGGATTTGTTTAGATTCCTCTTGGGAGTAAGCATGCACTAGTATAACCCCTTTCCTTCCACAAGAGTTGATTAATGTGATCTTTTTGGGATCCCATATACAAGTCACTCCCCCTGAAGCTCCTTGAGAACTTAAAGAAAGCCCCTGTGTATGGGGCCATATCCTTCCTGCTAATACATCCATTAACTCAGTCAAAACCTTATTCTCTTGTATAAACACCATATGAGGTTTATTTGTTTGAATCATTATTCTGAGTTCATTGATTTTAGAAGGGTTGCCTTTTAGCCCTTGGATATTCCAAGTTATAACTTCCATTGGGATGAATGAAGAAAAATAAGTGCCAAATCCTTAACTTTGCCAGTGGAACTTAATCTTTGGCCTTCTTGTTGTACATTTCCCTTCCTAGTTTAAAATTTGAATATATCCGCATCTTTTTTGTTCTTTCTTGACTAACTCCCAGAATTATATCTCCATTCTGTGGTTCAAATATGTTGGGCAGAATCATTAGAGTTTTCCCTGCTTCTTCATGATGATATTCCTGTGTGGTGTTGTTATCAAATTGCTCTTGAAATTTGGTTTTCCTTTGATAACTTTTCATTGTTTTATGAGAAGGATCCAGCTCATGTGTGACAAGAATCAAAGATAACTGATTATTATTCAACCAATCTTTCATCCTTTCATGAGGATCCAGTTCATGTTTTTGAGTTTCTAAGATTTGCGATTCCATCGTGTCTTCGTTATCAATTTCCTCATTCTCCACTTGAAGACTAGCAAATCTATTTCCATTATTTCTAAGTGGATTTGATGGGGCATTTTTCTTTTTCTTCGGTGTTATGAATTTTGCCTAAATATTCTCATCCATCTTTTGTTCCTAAGCTTTCACAAGACAATCCTTCACCAAATGTACATATTCATGGCAATTCCTGCATCTGAAGGGAATATTCTCGTAGTCAACTACCTGTTCCCACTGCCCTTCTCCTGCATCCAAGGTAATTTTGCTTAATAGAGGCTTGTTAAGATCCATTGAAACACAAATGCGAGCGTAAATCATTTGTTCGTGCTGGAAGGAACTATCAGTTGTCATCATGTATGTTTCTATGGTATTCCCGATTGCTGTAAGAACATTTTTATTCCAATATTTTGCTGGAAGACCAAAAAGTTGAACCCAAATCGAAACCACCGAAGGTAATTCCTCTTCTGCTTTAAACATTGGATGCTAGGGTTTCATAAACAACCCTGCTCTACCATAAAACCAAGGCCCTCCTTGGAATATGTTCTCTTTGTCTTCAGCATTAGCAAAATGAGTTAAAAAACAACCATTAGGGTACGTTGAGATAGAGAACTCACCTTTAGTATGCCAAATTTTCCATGACCATTCCGTGAAAGCCATTAGAGAAGGACGGAATCCCATAAATCGAACAATCAACCCTCGACTTTCTAAATCCTCAATGCCACTTTGAATATTAGATTTCAACAACACCACTACAGGGGAACTATCAGCACTTCTCATATACCCATTTTCATTTATCCATGGGTCAATCTTAGGTATACGCAAGGGGTGTTGTTGCATTTTGAAGCCATTAAATATAAAGTTTTGCTCCCCTTTTAGAATGTCTTTAAAATATTTTGTAAGTTTCCCCTTTTTCCATCCTCCGTTGCGCGTTTCAGCCGCAAGTGAATAAATTTTGTTGGCCAGATTTTATGCACAGCTTAAAACCTAGGCAGTCATGAGATAAATCTCCTTCATTTAACGGTGAGATAAATCTCCTTCATTTAACGGTGAAGCTCTCGTGTAAAATGTTTATCTATCAAGGTTGTGAATACTAATAACTAATTTCGGGGGTATTACTTTAATCGCCTAAGCACGTGAACCATAGCTAGGTAATTTGGCAGCAAGTAAGCAACTGTGTTTGGAAATATTGTAGGAAAGGGGAATATATAGCAATGGTTACATAAAGAGGAAACGTGCTTACCAATAAATAGATTTCAGAGTTTATTGCATCCACACAATCATAAATAAACAAGAAAATCATACTTTCAACAAGAAAGAGAAGGAATAAATTCTACCTCAGATCCAAAATAACACAAAGTTCATCCTGACATCTTAATAGAATGTTCAGCAAAATTCTGTAGATACAAAGTTTGCTAGAAATCTACTTCCCTCATTTCAATCCAGACTAGTTCACAAAATCACATCCAAGAGTTTCAACACAAAGTTTGAAATCTTAAAAATGCACAAGTTACAATAGCTTTTGCCAAAATGTTTTGATCTTTAGCTCGTAGGCTTCTTCCTATATTTATAGTGTCTAGAAGACATACAAATAAGAAACATTAATTACTTTTCCCGTATGTGCAAGCTACAAAACTGGAGACAGTTGAGAGTCTTTCTCCTAAATTCCCTCATTGTATGGCACAGATGATTTTCAACTTAAAATAGAATCTCCCATTTTGCATGTCTGCCACCTATTTCCAAGTAATTGACTTTTTCAAACAACTTGAAGTAATGGCTTTTAAACCAATTACTTAAGTTTTTACAACTCAGCTTAATTACTCAATTACTTTGTCGGAGAGAAGAAGAAAAGAAGAATAAGAAGAAAGAAGAGAAATTTAATCTCGTTTTATTCCGATATTGGATGTACCTATCAAATATGTATTGCACCGCTCCTCCATCAACCTTTACAATAGCTTCAGCATCTATTTTGAACCTTAGGGACTCTCTTTCTAAGATCTTGCCGAGTGTGTTTACCTTTGTCAAGCTGGGTTCTGATTGCTTGACATTTCTGTGAAGTTTAATCAGCTTCTCAATTGAATTGCAAGTAAAAGGAGTGGCAGCTTCATCTATCTTTTTCTGGAGAAGCGGAAGGAAGTCTTCAAGGGATGCTGGAGGTTTGTCTTGTCAAGTGTGTAACTTGTAACATAATAGATACAATTATCCAGCTACTCCATCACTTTATCAACCTCTTCTTCTAGTAGTTGCATTTCACCCAAAATGTTTTTTAGAGTTTTTGTCCAGAAAAACATGATTATTTCCAGTTGCTTGCCCCTTTGTCTTGATTTATCTAGTACAATCTGTTCTTCAATCAATACTTTCTCAGGAAATGAATTTATTTCAACTAGGGTCTCCAATTGGCATTCAACAATTCTATTTTCATTATCTCCTCCATCAACTCCCTCAACTGAGTAAACTTACTTTGTAGATCACCCAAGCTATCTGGTATTTCTTTGTATTTCTCTGTTGCTTTTTGAATGATCTGCTCTATCCACTCATCAACAACCCTGGTTCTATCTCCTATGTCTTCAAATTCTCTGATGACGTGCTCATTGAGTTGCTCATCTACTAGCACGGGCTGAGATGAATATTGTGCAACCTTTGCAATGATCTCACATAGCTTGGAGATTTGCTCATTCAATTTAGCTTTTTCAGCTTTTTCCTTATCCATCTTGGAGAAGAGTGCATCAATTAGAGTCTGAGTATCCTGTTTCAGTCCTTCAATAGTAACTTTTTCCAGAGGGACTTTAGTTACTGTTATCTCTGTTGTAGTCAATTCTCCCTTTTGTTTTCCCTCCACTGGAGTTGACATTTGAGCAAATTTTTGACCAGAAGGTTCAATGACTAACTTTGAAGTCATTTTGGTAGCTTTTGACCTTTTACCTCTTCCTCCAAGGCTCTTGAGCAGCTGTAGATCCTCCTCTTCCAAGTTTATTACTTCCCTAGCCTCCGGGACTACTTGTGAAGCCAACCAAGATGAGAAGTCACTATTTGGGGGGTGAGAAGTGTCAGCATGTACCACCATCTCTTGATTGGACCCTGTTGCATCAAAAGTTAACACTATATCATGGCCTTCTCCTTCTGCACCATCTAGAGAAAGTACTCTTTCAAACTCTGTCATTTTCTCCACCATCAACTGCTTCCTCAACTCTTCATCTATAGTAGTCTTGCTACCACTTTCTACTCTAGTTGCTTTTTCCACCAGTGCTTCTTTATGGGCATGAGAATCCCCCAAAGATGAAGAAATGGTATCTGAAGGAGGAGGTAAGTATCTGGTTGGTGAGAAAGGATGAGGGTGAGGTGATGGATCTATTTCTTTTACTAAAGGAAGAGTGAAAGATGCTGGCTTTAAAGGCGGAATAATTGTGATCTTTTGTGAAGCTTCTGAGGTGGGGTTTACTGGGGATGTTGAAGTGCAGAGTTGATACAGAAGGAATTTTGTCAACAGGAGGTGTTTGTGAAGCTAATGAAGATTCTCGCTCGCTTGTTGCGTGAGATTTTTTATGCACTTTTAACTTTTGTGGTCTTCGGCTGCTCTCACCCTCATGTTTCCCCTTTCTGAAACTCCCCTGCCTTATTTGCTGCATTATTGCCTCATCCAAACAATGTCCCTTTTCCTGCAACCAATTTGAAGTATTAATGAGGACGATTGAAGTTCTCTCAATTGTTTTGGAACTAACTTTAATGGTTGGTAGAGGGGCCTTGTCTCCTCCCATTTGATCGTATGCATAAAGTATCACATGGCCATCATCAAGAAGATTTTTAGGTATCCTTGCCAAACCAAAATTAACAATTTGTTGTATTGTTAATCTGCTGAAGTCCCTTCTTCTAACTTCAAATTCATTCCTGCAGTTCATCCAAAAGTCCTCCAATGTGGGGATGTGCATATATTCTATAGAGACTGTCTTTTTTGCAATCCCTTTAGGATCAAAGTTCATCCTAGCTTGGAAGTATTCCTGCTCATAATGAAGAAACATTTATGTTTGGACATTCTTGGCCTTTTGGATACTCTGACAATTATAATTACCAATTGTGACGGCGAAGTTAACTGCTGCCTTGTGTTGCTTTGCTTGCAAGTCATGTAATTCTACCAATTGTCTGCATAATTCCATTATTACCCATTTGTCATTGGGGTATCTTGGTAGCTTAAGTGGTGATCCTGAGAAACCACTAATCCTGAGGTAAGTGAAATCAGCAAATTGAATGAAGATGCAGCCAAATTGAGAGACAACCTCCCATGCCTCCTTGCTTACTCTGTTTGTTTTCAGATCATTGTTTAGCTTACAAATGATTTCATAAAAGAAGCCATCAGTTACTGTCTTGTAATTCTTGAAGTACTCGGGGAATACCAGCTGTGGGTAATACTCATAGATAGGGTTTGTTGCTAACATCCCTCTCCTGTCTAGTCTGGAGAATATTCCTTCTGAGGCTGCAGCGTATACTAGATATGAAATCACTTTCAAATCCAGCGTCTGTCTAACCTTCTTGAGCAATTCACCAATGTTATTAATTATTATTTCAGCCCAATTGATCATTGCCCTAGCTCTATTGACCTCAATTGTTCCGATGAAGTAATACATCCATGAGTAGAAGAATTTTGCATTTCCTTCTCCATTTATTCTACACAATTGGCTGATGTCATCAACTTGCACAAGATCTGATCTTTAAATGGTCTTCGAGAATCTAGATCGTTGCTTAAATTTCTTCAGATAACTTTTATTCATGATACTTATACATTCAGTTGTGATGATTTCCCATCTATCAATGGCCATTTGCATGTTAACATCAAGTACTTTGGATTTTGTTGGAATTTTAAGACAGTAGTTGAAGAATTGTGTGTCCAACCTTATCACTGTATTACCTGTTGTGTCTCTGACTGTTTTAGTTAGAGGATTGTAAAATTTGGCACATTCTAAAACAAACTCTAGCAATTGGGCAGTACTTGAAAACGTCGTAGCTTGAATGATCCCACTATTGGCCATAAGCTTGCATAAGGGGTGTCTTGATCGCTGCCTTGGATCTTTCAATCAATTCTCTTACAGACACATGCCCCATATCAGTATCACTTATTTTAGCAAGTTTAGACACTATACACGATTCTACTGGATAGCCCTTGTACTCATATCTCATATTGCCTGGATGTGTTTTTCCCTGAGATTTTTTTTCCTCTCTTTCTTGAAGCTTTTGCAATTCCAAGACTAGGATTTTCTTGTATGAAAATTACTCCTGACCTTCTTGCCTCTTCTGTCTCTGAAGATATCTCTTGTATGTGAGACATTTGCCACAACTTCCCTCTCATAAATATGTGCACAACTTAAAATGTTCCTGTAAAAAATTTGAACAAACATGTAACTCAACATTTGTTAAGTTCATTCATGCATATGATCAATTTTAGTTTCCCGGGAATCATGTTATTATGAAATTTCAGGTAAACTTTCGGTGCACATAATGAGAAGTGGGCTCAACTCGGAGAGAACGAAGAGTTGCTTTGGTCTACTTGCCTTTGCATGATGGATTTGGAGGGCTGCCTTACTCATTTTTGAGTCATAAAAATTCCGGTTAAGCTTTCTCTTTGTATTGAGGATTTTTGGGGGTGCATTACTTACTTTATAAAAGAGAAATAAATAATGACTTAAAAAAGTCCCCTTTGTATTTAGGACTTTTGGGGGTGCATTACTTACTTTATAAAAGAAAAATAAGTAATGACTTAAAAAAGTTCCCTTTGCATTTAGGACTTTTGGGGGTGCATTACTTACTTTATAAAAGGGAAATAAGTAATGACTTTAAAAAGTTCCGGTTGAGCTTTCCTTTGTATTGAGGATTTTTTGAGCTTACTTAATAAAAATAAGTAATGACTCCTAAGAACTCCACTTTACACTAAGCCTTTATATGGTGGACTTTTGGGTAGACTCGACTTGTTTCAATAAAGCAAGTAATGAGGCTAAGAAATTCCGATTTGGTCTTTTAAGTGGGCTGCGAGAATTTTGAAAGGCTTGACTGATTTTGGAGATGAAGAAATGACTTATTGAAAACCCGAACCCTTTCCCTTTGACCTGTGGATTTTTAAATATGTTCAACTTGTTTTTCAAAAAGAAGTAATAACTCTTCAAAGACCCGGTTTGAATGCTAAATGGGATTGTTTGAAAAATCTGATGGCTTTTATAAAGCAGACAATGGGAATAAGAAATGCCTCGGCTTATGTTATGAAATCAAAGAAGTAGGAGCCAATGAAATCCCGATTTGCAAAGGATGGGTTAAAATCACAAATTTTATTGAAAGCTTGACTTGCTTGCTAAATGATCGGAATTTTTTAAGGGCTTTAACTGATTTCAAAATAGAACCAAGTCGTAACATTATAGAATCCCGGTTTGGTCTAAAAATGAAGGCTGCGGACTTTTAGAGGCAACTTACTTGTCTTTTTGAAGGAAGTAAAGACTCAATAAAACTCCAATTTGGTCTTCATTATTAAAACAACAGATTTTTCAAAAGTCTCGACCTATTTGTGAATAGAAGCAAAGGAAGTAAGGGGGGACAAAAAAGTCTGATTTACTCTTCATTTAAAATAGCGCACATTTGTGAATGCTTAACTCAGTTTATAAAATAAGTAAATGGCTCAGAGAACTGTGATTTGTTGCTACAGTCTTGGGCGTCTTTGGGAAAATGATCGACTAATTTCCTGAAGGAAATAAAATGGATTTTGAAAACCACAAACCAGGTCTGCAGTTTGGTGAAATGATCATTCCAAACCCTAAGCAGAGAAAAGCTCAAACAATTGTCAATGCATACCAAGGCAAAAGAAATCAATTAGGTTTTTTAGGTGGAAGAATGTATGAATTCCGAGAAAATGAATTTACACAAAACAAAGCTAAAATAAAGAAAAACACATCCCTGAAAGCAAAGAAAAGATTGTGGAAGATTGCTCAAAAATTTCTCAAATTAGTCAATCTATGAAAAACTCTTGCATGGATGGATGCTCCAAAGTGAGGTGAAGATAAAAATGATGTGGTAACTATGACCTGGAAAAGTGCTTAATATATTTTCTAATCTCCCACTTTAACTCATTAACTCAATTTATATCAAATGAACTTTTTTTTTAAATTATTATAAGTAAAGTGTTTTATAAAACCCAATTGGGTCTAGGACGAAAAATTGAGCGACTTTAAGCATGTGGGCATTTTGTGAGTGGCTTTATGACTTCCTGGAGACAATTTTGAGCAAGGTGTGCAATCGAAAGAGGAAAACAAAACTTTTTTTAAAAAAAAACTAAACATGAAAGTGACAACATGACCCTTAGCTTAAAAAAGAACAAAAATTTAATAAAAAGGGTAGTCCAAGATTTCCGGGTGAAATCTTGGGGACACCAAATTCAAGCCTAGCAAAACCCTGAACGACCTTCACGTTTTCCCCGAAGGGCAAACACGACTGGAACGGAGGCGAAAAAGAACAAAAATCAAAAATCGCGTCGATTTAATTCATAGACAGGGGAAAACTAGCAAAGGACTCCGTAAGCGATCAGTCGTTCACCTCTACATCAACTTTTATACATAATTTATTCCAAAATCTTCTGTAAATCTAAATATTGTCATTCCTTTCAAACAACTTTAATTGCTTGGGTATTATCTTGTAAAACTCCGAAAGCATTAAAACAGCTAGTAGCAAATCAACTTTGACTCTTCACCATGCCCAGTCCAAGCCATGTGACTATGTTATGAAACAATCAATAATGAACTCAAATTCCGTCTTAGGATAATTTGCAATAAGATACAAGTTAAAGATGTGGTAAGCTAAGTCGCCCAAGCAAAAGACACTAACGTCTTCAATGGGATTTAAACTTTGTGGACTTTAATACTGCCATTGGGTTCACCAAGTGCAACTCCTTCCTTTTTGAGTATTACCCACTGTCTATAGTTCTTATTTGTAATGTCCCCTTCTAGCTAGACATTGTACTTTTCGCATGATTAGCCTATCAGTGGCCCTCGTAGGCTAATACGGCATGGTTAGAGGGTCTTCTCCAAAGTTACCCAAATGGCAGTTGGTTTCTTTGGGGAAATTACGACATATTCTGGAGGTTTTCTAATGATTTATTAGAATGTTTCTATTTTTAGAAATCTCATGTTACAAAAATATGTTATATTTGTACTTTATGTTATAATTCCTTATTTTATATTAAAGTGCAAATATAATATATTAAAGGAGAAAAATAATAATAAAATATTATGATGTTTCTAAAAGCTTCCCAAATGAAGGAAAGAAAAAAGGTATAAAGGGAGGTGTGGGCTGCCATTATGGATCATCCCGATTTGATGTTGTCTTTGTTGTGGTATACTTGTGGAGCCTAGAGTTTTCTACAGTGAATCAATTTGTCTTTGGGAACGATAACTCCCATTGATAGCATAACTGAGAGAATGAAATATCTCTTGAAGGGTTGCATTTTGGAGGTGATATTTCAGTCATCTCAATTGGAGCAAAATTTGTGGCCATTGGCCAATTTTGGAGAAATCGATTTGGTGAATTTGTGGAGGTTGCATAGCTATCTTTTGGTGTTGGTTTCTATATAGCTTGGCATTGATTTTCCTTGGTTAAGAGAGCAGATTGCATTGTAGAGAAATCTGATATAAAAATCAAATATTATAGTCAAGGAAGGACGCCATTAGGAGGGACGTTTTTGCTTGTGGGGGTTCCAATTTGCATCGATTCTTTGTTTGGCTTGGTGTGCCCATTTCCTTGGAGCATGGAGATGATATTAGATGCTTGAGACAATGCATATTCATTGCATATTATTTTAAATTTGAGATCAGACCAAAACAGGGGCGGCTGGCATGGAAAATTCAATTTGGCTTGGGAGATCATCCTTTCACTTGGAAATTGCTTGCTCCTTCATCTATTCTCAAGGGCACCTCAATCCAACCAAGTTTCATTGCATACAATTCATCCTTTAGTATAGTTTATATTTGCAGCTGTAGGTGTGCATCTTTCATACCAGCATACCATATAATTGTAATTCTTGTTTATGCCAAGAGTCTTGGCTAGTCTAGTGGAGCATTGTATCAAATCATTAATACAAATAAAAAATAACAAGTTGCTGGTCATTTATAGTTATCTTTTGAGCATTTGAATTGAGATAGTAGGTTGCATGCCAACTGTTCGACTAAATGTCCATTGGCTGTAGGTGATTAGTTTGCTTTGTGAATTCATCTAATTACATAGAATAGAACCAAAAAAAAGAAGTCGTTCTTGCATCTAGAACTTAGCATTGTCATTCTTGCATTGTTCTATAAACACTTGAAACTTTAATCCATCGTCATTCAAACAAATCATCAAACTATGACAAAAAATAGCAAGCACTTTGCATACAAAGTGTTTGAAAAAATTACAAGGCAGAAAATTGAGACAATTAAGGGCAGATTGGGCAATGATTGTTACATTATTCTACTGAAAATTAGTTCATTATCAGGTATATATGTGACGAATATACTCCTACACTGGAGATATGTATTTGCTTTTGATTTATACACAAAAGCTAATTTTAATATCTAGTTTTATGTTTTTTTGTCATTATACCATTCAGTGTATGTAATCTACTCCTCTTAGCCAAGGCTACCATTTCTCTAAACTATCCAAAAAATAATGATTTATATAACTCAAGGCAGGGGAAGATGTCAGGATTATCTTCATTTTTTTGTCATTATACTATTCAGTATATGTAATCTACTCCTCTTAGCCAAGGCTACCATTTCTCTAAACTATTCAAAAAAAATGATTTATATAACTCAAGGCAGGGGAAGATGTCAGGATTATCTTCACACTTGTACATTTTCAATGGTAAAATGCTTTAATACCAACTCGTAGATATGAATGTTAGACAACTGAAAGAAATAAGGCTGAGAGTAAAACTATCAAAAGTACAATCTTACCAACTTCCTGCTGCTCTAGATACATTCTCTCTCTGCTAAAATGCCTTCCAGCCCACCATTTGCACCGTAGCATCCAGTTGCTTCTCGACTGAGTTTTAAGAAACATTCTAGGAAGCTGATTTGAAAATGTCGAGCCTTTATGCTTTATATCTGAATAATGTCCTTGTTCTGTCGATAATCGGTCACTCTCATGCTCAGCCTGCCATTCAGCTTGTATCTCCTGAAAACAAGAAGCAAATTCCCTCCAGATATATGCACACCCAAAAGCAGCATCCAAGTGAAGAGCTATATGCTCCATCAAAGACTCCGTTTGATAATTACCTGAAAAAAAAAAAAAAAATAGACATTTATCATTTAACATCAACTAAAGTGAAAAACATAAGCCAAATAGATTTTAGCATAAACATCAATTCCTAAACTGAAATGACTGGAACCTAAATATAGATATAAGTCATCATTTACACAAGTAAGGTTTATCACAAAGCCTTCCAGTTTAGGTATTATTTTTAAGTGGATTGTAAAAGTATCGATCTAGCATACTTTGTCATAAACAAACGCATATTCACCCATGGGTTGTTTTAAAAAATTCTAATGATGCATAATAATCCATAGGAGACCCAATGGAATATGGATAGTGGCTCTCATTTCTTGTAGTACCATTAGTTGAATCCCTTGTAGTAAAGAAACGAGTGCCACCACAGTTTAAATTGAAACTTTCCCAGACATCCACGTTAAGAAAGACGACAAAGATAGGAGAAAAACTCGGAAATAGAGAGAGAGGATTGCTGTGTTGTTTGTCATTCAAATCAGAAATGAAATAGGTGAATACATAAAGTGAGAGAGATGACCAACAGAATGCCAACGACCCTTTAGTTACAAGGCTAACTAAGGCACCCTCCCTTATTACTAACTTTTACTGTTTTACAAAGTATAATGCTACATTTTTTTATTGTTTATTTATTTCCTATGTCAATGTACTTTTATATATAATAAGTACTTGACATACATTTATGCCCATCATTGATCATACTAAATATTCTAACACACATAATCTGAACTGCAATGAGACCTAGGCACAGTAATGAGACTGTTATTCTGAATTATATGGTCAGAGACAAACAGCTAGGAGTACTTAACCATTCAACCCAGGCTACTTGACAACTAATGTATGTGGTGCATAGGATGCAAATGAGGGTTGAAACACCTCTTTACTGGGTTCCATCTCACAAGAACATTACCAACTTCTTCACTTGTGTCATGTATTCTTCGGCATCGGATGTTAGGTATGCTTCCTCATTAACCCCAGAAAATTTTTGATGCAGCCAAGGACCACTCCCCAGGGCCCTATCTATCCGAGCTACTCTCCAAAGGTTGTATTCTTCAACAATTACTAGGTAACCAATTCAGAATCCTTCCAAAGGCAAGAAGGATCAATTTATCCCTTCTCTTAATTGACTCGTGTAATTGTACCCTTTTTGTACATTTTCTACAAGGCGTTTCTTTCCATTATTTCTTTCTTTAGTTTTGTTCCAGGAGTTGCACCTTGTTTAGGTACACCTGCTGGCTATTGGTTTTGACCAACTTCCTTCAGTCTCACTGACCTGTTTTTGTCACTTATTATCATTAACTATAATTTCAAATTTCGATATTTGCGTAACTTTATCCTCCTATTAATTTAAACTAGAACATAAAAGTACACCTGAAGCAACCTACACTAGACTGGTTTAAGACTCATTTCTTTATATATATATATCACCAAGCACTGGACAAGAGCCTAAGACATCATCCAATTCCTGTCTTTACATATTGCGGGAAGCATTTAATCAAATATATTTGATTGAATGCTTCAATATGTAAAGACAGGAATTGGATGATGTCTTATGCTCTTGTCCAGTGCTTAGTGACAATAGCAAATGTTTTATAAGTAAATGGGAGATGATGTTGGAGATGTAATCATAGCATAATGTAGCGACCCTTGCCAAATCTGATCAAAATCCTCTGATTTTCTGCCTTAGGAATTTCGTCAAACACTTGTCTTGTCACCTTGTATTTGCTGGTAATGAATTTTTGTTTGCTTTTGTTTGGGTTTTGGTGGTTGCCAATGATGTAAAAATGCTTGAAAACGAATGCTAAGTTTTCTAACAATGAAAGGGATATGAAATGCAAGTATTTTTTGTTCTTTTCAGATGCATATGCATAAACTACTTATGCAAAATGCACACCTACAGCCATAAGACATTTTGACAAACAGTTGTCATGCAATCTAAATGCTGATTATGAATGCCATAGAGATGAACATTACATCGAACACATGGCATGCAACTTATAACTCCTTATTGAATGTAATTCCAAGTACAATGATAATCTGAATAGCCAAGACTCTTGGCTTACAACAAATATCCAATACAATGCAAAATCTGATTCAGAATGATTACCTACAGCAACAAGACTGAAATGATAATGCAAACTACTTCAGAATTACAAGAGGAACCTGATTATGAAATCTTCTAAATCGATGTAGAGAAGACAGCCTTTGGAGGATGTAATGACAGTTTCTTGATGCCAAACCAAGCCTCTATATGAGCCGCCCCTGTTTTCAGACCTGCCCTCTGAGATGAAATAATATGCAGCCTTAAAAACCCCACTCAAGCACTGAAAATGTTTGTAGGGCCCTCAAGAATGGAGCGCCCAACCTAGGGAATAAAATTGCTGCCTTTTGTGGCCTCCATAAATAAAATCGTGGCTCCCAGGGATGCTGACATAAGGTCTGAAATTACATCAAACTGTTACTAAAAATCAGAATTTAATCTCCTTCTCAAATGCCAAAATCGATGCCAATGCCAAGCTGGAAAAATAATACCATTTATTCTCCCTAATTGCCCTAAACAAACTCCAAAAAATTTCAATGAAGAACAAGTAGAAAGTCTGAAGTATCTTCCTCAACTTTGCAACCCTTTAGAGGATCTTTCACCACCTCAGTTATGTCAATCAAAGAGAGTTTTCATTCTCAATGATCGAATGTAGAAACTGTAGAAACCCTTGGCTCCACAATGAACATATCAAAAGCAAATATCAATTCTTGGAAGATTAGAAGCTTAACTTGACCTTCTTTTATACTTTTTCTCCACCCCTTCAAGAAGCTTCTAGAAATAATATTAAAATGATATTATTTCACTTAAGCGACTTTTATGGTTTAATATTTTATTTAAGTCACTTTACTTAAATTAATTAAATATAAAATCACCCTTTTAATTTTTAATTTATTTGATAACTTTATAAGAAATTAATTTAATTAATTTCTCAACTTAGCCTTCTAAGACTAAAGGCTAAGAACCTTCTAAGATGGCTAGAAAAATTGGCACATTACAGTCCACCCCTCCTGAAATTGCTTATCCTCAAGCAATTCAATCACTCCACCTGGATCCCATAAGTAGAACTGCGTAATGTCCCTGTTATTTCCAAACAACCCCTATAACACCATCACAACCGACTAATCATGCCAAACCAAATCAATCTCACCAACAAGTACCACAAAAGTATGCAACTCAAAGGACTGACAAGATTTGTTTCCAATCTCTACATAAAGCAAGCTATCAGGCAAACTGTCTAACACATGCGCTTCTGAACTGTGCCTCCAAAATACATCGTGCACATGAGGATCAAGTGTAAAATCATATGCACTCCTCACTATGTACTCATGAAACTCCTCTGCAAGCCCTATCTGAAAATTCGATGCACTGGAAGAGTCCCAAATGCTACAATCAGCGATCAACTCAAGACTGGAATTAAGAGAGTGACCATCATCTAACTCAAAAAGTGGGTTGTCAAATGTCCATGTAGCATCTGTACCGACTCCTCATCTTTCTCCCTATCCATCCCCTCACAAAGGGTGATAGCATGCAAACTCCCATCTGTGATTCCCCTCAACATATATTTCCTGTTATTCCATTCAAATTTCATTTCCATCTTTGGTACGTTGAAGGTAAACTCTCCAAGGCCCTGGAGCCATCTCATGCCCAACACTATGTTCATCTCTCCTAAATTGATCACATAGAAGTCAGCGTGTAACTCATAGTTACTCATCAATAAAGTGAGATTTCCTATCCTTTTGGAGCACGTGAGAGTATATCCATCAGCTACTTTGACTTTGAATCCTTCGAAGTCTTATGTTTGAAATTTACATCTAGCCACAAACCCCTCATCAATAAAATTATGTGTTGCCCCAGTGTCAAGCATAGCAATGCAGCGCTGTCAATTAACTGTTCCTTTGAATCTGAATGTAGTCTTATCCTATGTATTAGCGAGGTATGCGAAAGGAGCCACATCCTCATCAGGCTCCAACTCTATAGAAGCCTTTCCACCCTGATCATCCCCTGTAGCAGCTTGCTGATCTGAATCGGAATACTCATAATATGCCCACATGATACGATTTGCCTTGCCCTTAGGCCTCAAAGGACAGTCATGTTGATTATTGTAGGGTTCCTTGCACCAATAACACAACTTCTTTTTCCTTAATTCTTCCCATGAATCCTCCATGTTTGTTGGTTTGTTTTTTTTATCAGTAAACTGTGATGGATCCTCTTTGTTGGAGGAAGGAACATCTTTGGGTGTAAACCTACTTTTTGGGGCGGCAAACTCCATACTTCTTGCCTTCCTCATAGCCTCCTGAAGTGAAGGGGGATCGAAAGCTTTTATCCATCCTTTCAAAGGCTCCAATAGGCCTTCAATGAATAGCACCACTAACCGTCTCTCTGAAATATTAGAAACCCTTACTAAAAGTTTTTGGAAGTCACCAATGTAGCCCTCCAAACTACCAACTTACTTAAGCTGTGCCAAATCTCTGAAGTAAAAAATTTGAGGTCCTTCCTGTCAAAGCGCTCTATCAATCTGTCCACAAACTCTTGATAAGATGTGATGCGGTTATGCTGCGATGTAACAAGCCCATGAAACCACCACTCATGTGCTACTCCTTCCAAATATAGGGCGGCATATTTGATAGCTTCTTCTTCTGCCATGGGTCGAAGTGTCAAGAAGGTATCCAACTTGTGAATCCATGACTGCGCTGTAACCTTCCCACTGCCATCAAACATGGGTAATGTGAGCTTGCTAGTAACCTACTTAAGCTCCTTGTTCTGGTTCCTAGGTCTTTGCTCTTGTCTAGACCTGTAGTATTCTCTTCTCTGGTTGACAAACCTGTCAAAGTTCATGCGTTCCCGCCCCTGTGGTGTCAACAACTCCCATTCATCATTCACAACCATGACCAGATCAGCATAACTTGCTTCCCCTTCAACATTCTCCTCCTCTTGTCCTGTCAAAAAGGTAGGTCGAGTAGGTCTATCTATAGTTTGAGTACGATGTGCCCTAGGTGTCCCAGCCACACTCCTGTTATCCTCAGCACCCTTGTTCTGCTATAACTGAGGAACCAACTGCTGCATTGTTGCTGAGAATCCCTTGAAAGCTCGAGTCATCCGCTCAAAGAGCTCTCTACCATCTCTATCCTCATTGTTTCCCACATTTCCTCTTTCATTTCTTGGTGGACCTTCTCCTTCCCTGTCACCCATTGCATCCAATGGTATATCTTCAAACTGATTTTCCTCTTGTTTAGCTCTCCTACAAGTATGATACCTATGAGAACCTGTCCTTTGTGGATGCATATGAAACCTTTAATCCTCCAAGATGGCAGGATCAAGGCTATGATGCCACTGTAGCGACCCTTGCCAAATCTGATCAAAACCCTCTGATTTTCTGCCTTAGGAATTTCGTCAAACACTCGTCTTGCCACCTTGTATTTGCTGGTAATGAATTTTTGTTTGCTTTTGTTTGGGTTTTGGCGGTTGCCAATGATGTAAAAATGCTTGAAAACGAATGCTAAGTTTTCTAACAATGAAAGGGATATGAAATGCAAGTATTTTTTGTTCTTTTCAGATGCATATACATAAACTACTTATGCAAAATGCACACCTACAGCCATAAGACATTTTGACAAACAGTTGTCATGCAATCTAAATGTTGATTATGAATGCTATAGAGATGAACATTACATCGAACACATGGCATGCAACTTATAACTCCTTATTGAATGTTATTCCAAGTACAATGATAATCTGAATAGCCAAGACTCTTGGCTTACAATGAATATCCAATACAATGCCAAATCTGATTCAAAATGATTACCTATAGTAGCAAGACTAAATGACTGAAATGATAATGCAAACTATTTCAGAATTACAAGAGGAACCTAATTATGAAGTCCTCTAAATCAATGTAGAGAAGACAACCTTTGGAGGATGTAATGACAGTTTCTTGATGCCAAACCAAGCCTCTATATGAGCCGCCCCTATTTTCAGACCTGCCCTCTGAGATGAAATAATATGCAGCCTTAAAGACCCCACTCAAGCACTGAAAATGATTGTAGGGCCCTCAAGAATGGAGCACCCAACCTAGGGAATAAAATCGCTGCCTTCTGTGGCCTCCATGAATAAAATCGTGGCTCCCAGGTATGTTGACATAAGGTCTGAATTACATCAGACTGCTGTTATTAAAAATCAAAATTTAATCTCCTCAAATGCCAAAATCGATGCCAATGCCAAGCTGGAAAAAAAATATCATTTATTCTCCCTAATTGCCCTAAACAAACTCCAAAATTTTCCAATGAATAACAAGTAAAAACTCTGAAGTAACTTCATCAACTTTGCAACCCTTCGAAGGATCTTTCACCACCTCAGTTATGCCAATCAAAGAGAGTTTTCGATCTCAATGATCGAATGTAGAAACTGTAGAAACCCTTGGCTCCACAATGATCATATCAAAAGCAAATATCAATTCTTGGATGATTAGAAGCTTAACTTGTCCTTTTATATTTTTTTTCCACCCCTTCAGGGAGCTTCTAAAAATAATATTAAAATAATATTATTTCACTTAAGTGACTTTTATGGTTTAATATTTATTGTTGAAGCTGTGGATTGCACCCTTGACAAAACGCTGAGCTTCTGTCTTCCACGCGGCACAATGGAGACTACTCTCTTGCTTGTGGGTCTGGCAAAACTAAGAGGAGAATCTCTAGATAAGGGCTAGCTCCCTTTGATGCATCTCTGATTTACTCCAGTACATTTATATATATATAAGCAAATGTACTGGAGTAAATCAGAGATGCATCAAAGGGAGCTAGCCCTTATCTAGAGATTCTCCTCTTAGTTTTGCCAGACCCATATATATATATAATGGGAGAGGGGTTGAAAAGAGAAAGATTACTGAAAAACAGAACCTAACCTAAGTTGGTGATGCACCAAACAAGTTTGATCTACTCATACTCACACTTTGAACCATAAGAACACATACATACACTTTATCTGATGAAAAGCCCAGACTGAAGGAAGCTTAACAGGGAGGCTTTAATGGAAACACACAAAAAATGAACTTACCACAGGCGCTGTAGGAAAAGCACACTGTCTGGTGACTTTATTTTGCCTCTGCGCTTCAGATACAGCTCTTCTTGTTACCTGCAAGAATGGCGCTTTGTCTATACCAGGCATGTTGGTATCAAACTTGTGAGAGCATCAAGAAAGAAATCACTGAACACAAGGTTAACACTCAGACACACTTAGAGATATATCCAATCAAAATAGAGATAAAAATGCGTATTCTATTGATTCCAGGGGAAAATTGGCAGGGCTTCACCTTACAACATAAGAGATATCTTTCTCAAATGAGAAGTTACAATATATATAGAGATAGAGGAAGTAAAGGCGCCCCTTTGGAAAAGACTTTGGCACTTTTTTACAAGTTGGCCCATGTGCATTGAGAGCGTTGGGAAGAGGAAGCCGCTGAAAAAGGATGTTGTGTCAGCTACCTGTTTTGACCTTGGCGTTCAAACATTAATGTGAAAGCATGGGCCACGCCTCTTTTTCTACAAACAAGACCGCTCCTTCAAGACATTCACGTGGTTTGTTTGCTTATCAATGCAAAGTGGAAAAAAACAAGTCGTGTCGTTCACTGTTTGCGCTCCTTGATGACCACTTGGCGGAGACTGTTCCAACTACAGGAATAACTCGCCTCCCCTTTGCCACTTGCGTTGTTTTGTCCATATTCATTTTGTCTCTTCCTGGCTTTGTCTTTCCCTGGAATTTGAGCTCTTGGGGCTATCTTATCGTCCTTTGCTGGCTCCTTGGGCTCTTTCATTAGCAGGTCACTGAGTTCATTCTTAACTTTTGTCTTTTCCCAGCTTTGTCTCTTCCTGGTTTTGTCTTTTCCTCTCTTGACTCTTTCCGGCAATCTGAGCCCTCGGGGCTATCTTCTATCAATCTTTGGCTCTTTGGGCTCCCTTCTTGGCGGTCTCTTCCTTTTGGCCTTAAGGCCTTTGAATTCCTTTGGGTTGGCGCTCAAGCATTTAAAGATCAACGGCTATTTCATTGGCATGAATTTGACGTCTTCGAGGACGTCATTTGAAGTCCGGATTCCAATGGCTAGTTCATGATGCCCAATTTGACGTCTGCGGGCCTATCATCCCTTTGAATTCCTTCGGCTTTCTTTTCTTCGGACTTTCTCCCGAAGCGTTCCCTTGGACTTTCTTTTCTTTGGCCTTTCTCCCAAAGTGTTCCCTCGGACTTTCCCCCGAAGGAGATCTCTCTCTTCTTTTCTTCTGTCCAGGCCTTTGTCGTTGAAACATCCCGAAGGAAAGGTGTCCCTTCGGGCTTGGGGAAAGTCCTCCTTTCAGCAGTTGAGAGTCTCCCTCAAGGGCACCTGCCCTTCGGGGTCCTTCGGGCTCCTTTTGGTAGTCACATCCTTCGGACATTTTGTCCAAAGGATATGTTCCCTTCAATCCTTAGCGTTTGCTTTCCTTCGGTCGGGCCTTCTTGCAGAACATATCCCTTCAATCCTTAGCATTTGCTTTCCTTCGGTCGGGCCTTCTTGCGGACAAATTCCTTCGAGCAAAATGTCCAAAGGAATTCCTTCGAACTTTTTGTCCGAAGCATTTGCCTTACCTTTTTCCGCAGATTTTCTTTTCGAATGGAGAGTCTTTTGCTTTGCGGGCTTGATTTCTCTCGGCTTTTGCAAAGCCATTTCTCCGAATTTCCTCGGACTATTTGTCCGAAGGAATTCCGTCGGACAAAAGCCCGAAGGAATTCATTCTCCGTCTTTGCTTTTGCCGCCTTCACTTGCCTTCGAAAAACTGCCATTCGGAAATTTGCAATGGTCCTATCGCCAACCATGTGCCCTCCACAAGGGGCTCCTGTACCCTCCCGAAATGTACCCTGCCCTTCGGGTTTCTTGAACACGACCTTTTCGAAGGGCCTTGGCTTTAAACCTTGCTTCTTTAGGTGGATTTTTTGGATTCTCCGAAGTATTCCTTCGTCTTAGGTGCTTTGGCCTTGTCCTTTGCCTTGCGAACGAATTCCTTAGCACTTTTCTGGAGGCTCTTTTCCGAAGTAAAAAACCTTTTTGATGAACCATTCCTTTGGAATTTTCCTGTTTGTAGCAAAAAGCCATTACCAAAAGCAATGTATTCTTTCTTCCTTGGCCTATGTGTGCGTGGACTTTCTAAATGGCAAGAGACAATCTGCCCTGTGGAAGAATTGTCAACAGAGGCTTTGTAAAAGCCTTGCATCCTTGAACTGGTCCATTTTTTTGCCAAAAGGCTTGTGCAAACCAAATTCACGACTGATGGCTCAGAACAGCAGGGGAAGAAGGAGACCGATTTTGGCCTGCAGGACCAAAATGGTCAACATTTATTTAAGTCACTTTAATTAAATTAATTAAATATAAAGTCACCCTTTTAATTTTTGATTTATTTGATAACTTTATAAGAAATTAATTTAATTAATTTCTCCTTATTTCTCAACTTAGCCTTTGGAGACTAAAGACTAAGAACCTTCTAAGATGGCTAGAAAAATGGGGACATTACACAACTATAGTAGGAGCTTGACTGCGTGAAGAACACAACTAAAAAAGAGCAAATTCAAGTCATTGGGTATTTTGGTTTGTTGACACATATGTAACACATACATAGACACACACAGACTAATCCAACCTAAGGGAATATTGCATTAACTTCAAATGTGAGATTTCACTTATGTCAGTTCCAACAAATGGTGGGATATGACCATGTGGCAGTAACCACTGGGTAAGGTCCCAATGAAATATTCTACTACCAGTAGCATGTCCCTAAAAGGTGGGCCTCACTATGCAGACAATAGTGCATCTTGTACATCATATACCCATTTGTGCTTGATAGCCTTGCGTTAATGCTAACCCTGTAAATATCTTAATTTCGAGCATCACATGAAGTATGGAAAGCTCGTGATTTGGCATTAGGGATGCATTGAATTGTAACGAAAACAATATAGGGCTTCTAAAATTAAAATCCACTTGGTAGGCTACGACTTACATAAAACTTTGATCAAAATTGTTCACAAACCACAGGGTACACATAGTTATGTGTTAAGCAAAAGTAGGAAACTTTATATCTTCACATTACAAAGCAATCCTTCCAACAAACAGCTATAAAAATAGATGGTCACAAAATGAGACTTTGACCTAGTGATGGAGATCCAGATGTATAGGATGAAGCTTCCACATCTATCCTTGTAGAGTCATCTCTATCTAGGACATTGAACAAGGTGGATTTATCACTTTGAGGAACCAAGTATTAATTAGCTCAAGGTTTTCCTTAAATGAGGCTGATTTGAATAAACATACAAATAATGTGCTATCATTTAGATAAGTCTCGTAATTCTGGTTGAAGCTCATCTAAATGGCAACCATGTAAAAAATTGCTAACATTAAATATAATAATTTTTCTCAAAAAATAGAGAAAACATTAAATAATATTCTTACCTTTCTTGCGTAGTTTGACAAGACACTTTATTGATAGACCTGACGCTGGATTTTTACACAATAGCTCCTCATAACAATGTGCAAGCAACTCAGGGTTTTTTGGAGTCAATGACTCTGCAAGTCTAGCCCTCAAGCTGTCAACAACACGAAAAACAAAGAATATCATAGATTCAATACAACGCATCTACAATATTCAAAGCTTCTTTGAATATATATATAAACAGTGCATGCAAGAAAAGGTTATGATCAAACCTGCAAAACCTCCATAGGGTCAAATTACAAACGAAAGAAGCACCCAAAGTATAAAACTAGAACATGCCACATATTGAAATGGAATGACACCAAAATTTATGCTTCTATTTCAGCATGCCCAAAGTGGTAATTTTTTTTTAATATAAAGATGGGCAATGCAAACCAAGGACATAGAATCATAAGTCTTTCAATTTGAAGAGTAATATTGTTTATATATTTTCCCATATAGATAAAATGGAAGGTAAATAACAATTTACAAATAGACAAAAAGATGAAAGGATCATTGTATTTTTCTGGGATTTTCCGGGCACTTGTGGCCTTTTTTGGCAAGGGTTTGAAGAGGAAAAACATTCAAAACAACCATAAATTTGGAATTAAATCAGAATTTTCTACCATCAAAAAGTGGTGTTTAAGCTTCAAAAATTGGACAAAAAGGTACTTGTTTTGTGTAATTTATTTTTTTATGATTTTCTACAAATTTTCAGTTATTTTGGAACAAGTTATTGGCTGGGATTCATCCATAAAACCCTACTAGTTTGGCATCTAGGGTTTCTAGGGCTTAACAAAGGTTTTGTGAGCTTATTTTGCAAACTAAGGTTTGTTGATTGCATTTTCAGAATTGTGGATTTAGGGGAAAACCCTTTTTGCATGAAAACGTCTCATTTGGAGACATTACAATGGTATCAAAGCACTAGTCTTGTCTACCTCTGAGTTGGTTGTTGGATGCAAACAAGTAAAGTGTACATTGTTTATCAAAAGAAAAAAAAGACTATAGGGGACTAAGAGCCTCAAGGGTTCTCTTCAGAACAATTTAAGCTTATGCAAAGATTTATCAAAAAAAGTCAAAAAGAGATTCAACAAACATTGATTGTACAAATTGCAGCCATGTTGAAGGATGCTACTATGCCAAAGAAAGATCACCCCTTCAATGGAGAAGGACATTCGAATGATAATGAGAGGGTTCCTATTAACCCCCCTCAAAAATTCTTCAAGGCCATCGTTTTGCAAAAAGAACCAATAATAGAGAAAAGGAAGCCAAGGGAGGATATTTTGGAGATTCGTCAAGAAGAATATGTAACCCTAAGTTTTGCCACACAAGATCTCTTGATTTTTCAAGATTTTTGTGAGATGAAGGAAACAAATCAAAGGCTCCTAGTATACAACCCCATAGAGATTTGTAACAAAGGTCGGGTAAGATTTATCTTCCTATTTTTTATGGTACTGATAAACTCCTTGTGAGATCTTGGTTACAGAAGTCGGAAACAAATTTGTCACTTAACCCCATGTTTGAGGAGGCTCTAAAATTCGTCACCTTACATTTGGAAGGTATTGCTCATGAGTGGTAGTTTCATGACCTAATCACACAAGGCCACGGATCTATTACTACCATGGAGGAGTTTGGCAAGAGAATCATGGAGAGGTTTGATAGAAAAAATCCATATAGACATTTTCGTGAGTTAGCACAACTCAAACAAAAGCATGATGTTGAAAGGTATGTTGCTGATTTTCAAAAGGTTTCATTTATGGTATCTGATATTAGTGAAAAGAGATTGATTGTTTTATTTGTTGAGGGTTTGATTGAGCCTTTGAAAGTTTTGGTTAAGACTTTTAACCCTCTTTCTTTACAAGATGCTATCACTAAGGCTTTGGATTTAGAGTGTTCAACATACAGGGGTTATGAACGGCCAAAAGGGCAGCCACTTATTCGCTGCCCAAAGGGGCAAATACAGGGCAGCCAAGGACTGATTTTAATGGGCAGCAAAGAGCACAAGGTGGGCATCCCAAACCACCACCAAATGAGCTACCAAAGAAGCTTTTTTCACCATATGTGCCACCTCATAGATCGTTGTCCTATAGCACCAATATGAAGGATGAAAGGGATGCATTAAGAAGACAAGGCTTATGTTTTACTCACAAAAATCCATGGACCAAAGGCCACCATTGCATGGGCAAAGGACATATATACCACATTGAGTTAAATGATAATGATTAAGATTTTGATATTGTTGATACTAATGATGGGCATGATGACAATATAGTTGATGAGCATGAGCATGAATATGACACACAAGATATGGGCAGCACTCTTGCCACTCTTTCAGAAGCACCAAAGTGCTATCCTTTTAGAGTAGGAGGAACTATAAAAGAGCACAAGGCAATCATCTTAATTGATATTGGTGCTACGCATAATTTCATTGGCAAAAATTTGGTAGCTAAACTTGATTTGATTGTAGAAGACTTCAATGGTTTCAAGGTAACTATAGCAAATGGATTTTCTCTCCCTTGTACCAAAAGAGTCACCAAGCTTTCTATTACTTTGGGGGAGCATGAGGTATGTGAAGATTTATATGTAATTGACATTGGAGAGATGGATCTTGTTCTTGGGGTCCAATGGTTGCATTCATTGGGGGAATTTACCCTCAATTATCAAAGCTTAATGCTCAAATTCAAGGTGGGTGATAAATTTGTAACACTTCAAGGTATATTCAAAGGGACACCTCAAATTACTTCTATATTCAATAAAGCTTTACAAGCATATGCAAAAATGTATTTTGTGTCTTTTATAACAGCATATTAGAAAGTTAATTACCATGGGATATGCTAAAAATCAGTTTACGAACAATTTGTTTCAAGTGATTGTTGATAATAAATTCAGAATTGTAGATGGCCTTATAGTTTACAAGGAAAGGGTTTATTTGGTACCCGAATCCAAGGTAAAGCACATGATTTTAAGCGCTGCCCATGACACTTCTTTGGTTGGCCATCAAGGGTACTTTAAGACCTACAAACTAGTGAGGGAAAGGTTCTATTGGAAGGGCTTAAAGAAACAAGTACTCAAATAGATCCAAGAAGGTTTTGTATGCCAAAGGAATAAAGTGAGCATGAATTTCCAGCAGGGCTCTTGCAGCCCCTTCCCATTCCTTCACAAAAATAGGAGAGCATCTGTATGGATTTCATTAATGAATTGCCCATGGTTCAAGGTAAAAATAGTTTATATGTTGTGGTTGATAGACTTATGAAATTTGCTCATTTTTATCCACTTTCAGCTAAGTACAATGCTCCTATGATTGTTGATGTGTTTTTTAAAGAAGTATTCAAGTTACATGGGCTGCCCAAAAACATTGTTAGTGATAAGGAAAACAGATTCATGAGTATATTTTGGCAAGAACTCTTTAAATTGACAGGTACTAAGCTCACTCCTAGCACCAATTATTATTCACAAACCGATGGGCAAACATAAATCGTGAACAAATGGGTGGAAGGATATTTGAAGAAATACATTTCTAGACTGCAATCAACATGAATGAAATGGTTGCATATGGCCGAGCATTGTTACAACACAACCTTCCAAATGTCCATAGGTATGACTCCTTTTAAGGCACTTTATGGTTATGATGTTCAATCTTTTATTGATTTGGTGATAATAGATAGTAGAGTACCAAGGGCAAAGGACTTGGTACAACAAAGTTATGACATCATGAGAGCATTAAAAGAGAACTTACAACATGCCCAAAATCAGCAACAATTATATGCAGATCAGCATAGAATGGAAAGGTCATTTGAGGTAGGAGATTGGGTCTTTTTAAGGTTGCAGCCCTATAGGCAATCTTCTCTCAAACAAAGTGGTTCGAAAAAATTGAAACCACGATTTTATGGACCATACAAGGTAAAAGGCAAAGTGAGAGAAGTAGCATATGAACTAGAGCTTCCAGAAAATGGTAAGTTTCTTTGCCCCCCATCTTTTGCTCATAGGTCTATTTAACAATGAAACCCTTCGCCTTCTTTTGTGCTCGTAGAGCTATTTAACAGTGAAACCCTTCACCTTCTCTTGTGTCATCCAAGAATGATGTTAAATAAAATGAACACATGGCTACTATTGTTTCTCTCTTGCGACAAACTCCAAAGCATACAAGCACGCACTATTTGCACGCACAAATCTAAGAGTCCATGTGGCTCTACTTGACACTTCCCTTCAACTCCAAACACGCCCTCCAAAACAACATCCTGCAATTCAAGCTCAATGACTGGGCTACTTTGAGCCACATCCCGTTTATTAGATTGAAAAGAGAACCAGATTGTATTACACAACACACATTATACGAACCATACAAAAAGGCCTATTAAATAGGCAAAGAAATGAACCACCTGAGAAACATGGAAAGGGTGGGTGAAACAACCGTCGGCTAGCATGAAATAGCTAAGCACAATAAAACAAACTAACCTCTTAACCCAAGTGGTTAAGGCAACTAACCATAGACCTATTACTTTAGTCAATAACCCAAGGTAAATACATAATTATGCTAAAACCCTCCCTTAATGACTAAACCAGAAACAAGACCAAGTTCATCTCTGAATTTTATGAACTTGTCTACACCAAGTGGTTTGGTCATTATATCAGCGGCTTGCTCTGTAGTGGGGCAGTAGAAGACATTGATGTCTTCATTTGTAACCATCAGATGTAATGATGGTGAACCTCAATGTGTTTGGTCCTAACATGGAATACTGGATTCTTCACATCCTTCAGAACACTCTGGTTGTCACAGAAAATTGGAGTAGGCCTTGATGACTCAAACTAAAGACCCTCCAAGATTTTTTTTATCCACATAGTTTCATAACCTGCATTGACCACAACTTTGTAGTTTCATAACCTGCATTGACCACAACTTTGTACTCTGCTTCTGTTGAAGATAATGCCACTGTAGTTTGTAGTTTGCTCTGCCATGAGAAAACTCTTGAACCAAGAGTGAATATATAGCCTGTTGTAGATTTTCTTGAATCTATTGATCTTGCCCAATCAAAGTCAGAATATCCTGAAAGCTCAAAATCTACAAACTTCTCATATAGTATGCCAAAGTCAAGAGTACTTTTGACATATCTTAATACCCGTTTTACAGTTAAATGTTCTTCCTATGGTTTAGACATGAAGCGACATAGAAAACTCTCTGCAAAACAAATATATGGTCTAGTGGCAGTGAGGTAAATGAGACTAGCCACTAGCTACCGATACACTGTTTCATTGACCAAAGGTACGAAGCAGAGTCAATTGAAATTTTAGCTCCAACTTCCATAGGTGTGTGAGTTGGATTACAATCCATCATTCTAAACCTTTCCAGCAATGATTTGGCATACTTATTCTGTGACATGAACACAACACAATCACCTTGCCAAAACTCAACACCTGAACAGTATTTCAGTAGTCATAAGTCTGTCATGTCAAAAGTACAACAAATATCAGCTTTCATCTGCTGAATCAGACTAGCACTACTCCCAGTGATGGCTATATCATTAACATATACAATGAGAATCAAAATATCATCACCAAATACCTTTACATAAAGAGTTGGTTCAGAGTTATAATCCCTAATGAGGAATATAGCTCCATGAGCAAATGCCCTGTCATAATGAATCCGGCAATGTATTGATGATGAGTATACAATGCAGCTTGGGTAGTGAAGTCTTGTGCTATGAATGCATAGGCGGGTAAAGAATACATGTGTTGAGCCACCAAGGAAGTGATAACCCCCAAAGAAGCTAGAGAAGGACCTAATTGAAAGTGAAGAGAATTATTAATTGTGTTATAAAGACCTTTATGCCCGCATCCTAATCGGCCTCTCGGAGGAATATGTGCTTCTAAAATAACTTTTATACTATGTCCAATCCCAAAGTTAGTTCTATACATATGACCAGCAATAGAAAAGACAAATGCAATAGCTAAATGATGATGAGCTATATCCATTAGCCACAAACTTTGAGTTTGTGGGTGAAATACTCCGAGAAGAGTTAGAATAGTAGTTCCCGACCCTTGCGAGGTACCAAATAAATGATTACTAGAATCAGGATATTGAGCATAAAGATTCCACTGACTTATAGAAAGGGATTCTAAGCCTTGGGGATATGGTAATACAGACAAAAAATTATCTCATCTTATGTGTTCCCCCCTTGATTCAGGGATAGCAACATGAACTAAATGTCCCACCTAAGCCAAAGAACTAACTTCGAAGAGCCCCGACAAATGATGATTGAGATGAGATTCGACATTTTTAAACCATGACACACTTGGTTTCCATTGAGGTTGTAGATGCAACCGACCCGCTATTAAAAAGATAGCAGAAAGAAATAGCAAGAAAAGAGCTCCGCTATAAAGATCTTCATTAGTGTGTAAGCCAATTGTATACCACCACTGATAAACACCAGAATAAGCAATATTTACCGGACCGGGGGTGCCTCCTCTGGTAAAGGCTTCTACAGCCGATTGACCAAAATAAGGATCCCAAATTGCATGAGCAATAGGCCTTACATGTAAGGGATCATGGATCTATGCTTTGAAATTGCCTTGCCAAGCCACGTGGAACAAATTACCAGAGGTCCACAGAAAGACTATAGCTAACTAACCAAAGTGAGACGCAAAAATCTTTTGATAAAAACGTTCTTCGGTAATATCATCGTGACTCTCAAAGTCATGTGCAGTAGCAATACCAAACCAAATACGACGAGTAGTTGGGCCCTGGGCCAAGCCTTGACTGAACTTTGGAAATATTGATGCCATAATGCTTTTCAAATCCTCCTATCCGTTATCCTACTGCAATAATTCTTGCTAGGAAGAACGCCCATGTTATGGCGATTCCACCCAGAAGGTAATGAGCTACTCCTACAACACGTCCTTGGACAATACTCAAGGCTCTGGACTGGATAGCAGGAGCAACCTTTAATTTATTATGGGCCCAAACAATATATTCAATTAGTTCTTGCCAATATCTGCAACCACTGAATAGGAACATTAAACTAAATGCCCAAACAAAATGAGCACCTAAGAAGAAAAGACCATATGTAGATGATAAAGAACTGTAAGATTGAATTACTTGAGAGGCTTGTGCCCATAGAAAGTCACGGAACCACTCGTTAATTGTAATAGAACTCTAGACAAAGTTTCATCCTGTGATATGAGTTACCACTCCCTGATCACTTATACTACCCCAAACATTGGACTACATTTCCCAGTTGAAATGGAATATTACTACCGAAATTGCATTATACATCCAAAATAACCCTAGGAAGACATGATCCCAGGCAGATACTTGACATGTTTCTCCTCTTCCAGGCCCATCGCAAAGAAAACAAAAACTAAGATTCACTTTATCAGGTATTAAACAAGAGCTACAGGGAAATAAGACACCTTTAAGTAGTATTAATACAGTCACATGGATAGTAAATGCATGAATATGGTGCACTAAAAAATCCGCAATCCCTAATGGAATAGGTAACAAAGCCACTTTGGCACTTACTGCTACCAAATCACCACCTCCCCAGGTTAAGCTGGTGCTTGTTGTTGCATCAGGAGCTGTCAAACCAAGTGATGAGGCATGAGTGTTTTGTATCCATTGAGCAAAGATAGGTTGTAATTGTATAGCAGTATCTGAAAACATATCTCGAAGACATCCTAAAGCACTCATAGTATCATTATGAATATACAAACCAAAACTGTGAAAACCTAAGAATATACATGCGCAGTTGAGGTGTGATACAATTGCATCACAATGTCTTAAAACATGATCTAAAAGATTGTTGTATTGAGTAGTCAGATCATGGTCTCTTACCATAAAAATAGTTGCATGTGCAGCAGCACCAACTATGAGAAATCCACCAATCCACATATGGTGCGTTAACAGAGAGAGTTGGGTACCATAGTCAATAGCTAGATATGGATAGGGGGCATAGAATACATGTGGTGAGCTACGACAATAGTTAAAGATCCTAACATAGCTAGGTTAAGAGCTAATTGAGCACGCCATGACGTAGTTAAGATCTCGTAAAGACGTCTATAATCCTCCCCTGTAAATGGACCTTTATGAGCTTCCAAAATTTCCTTGAGGTTATGGCCAATACCTCAATTGGTCCTATATATATGACCTGCGATCAGAAACAAAATTGCAATAGCCAAATGGTGATGTGCAATATCGGTCAGCCATAAACCCCCCGTTACCGGATTGAGTCCTCCACAAAAAGTCAAAAAATCAGAATATTCTGACCAGTTCAGGGTGAAAAATGGGGTCAATCCCTCAGCAAAACTAGGATAAAGTTGAGCTCAAAGATCAAGACTTGAAATAAATTCATAAGTGGTATCTCTTTAGGGTACACTCCAGCATCTAGGAGTTGATTAATAGGTAAAGAAACGTGAACTTGGTGTCCTGCCCAACCTAGAGACCCAAGTCCTAGTAAACCTGCTAAATGGTGGTTCAACATGGGTTCTACATCTTGGAACCAAGCCAATTTTGGAGCAGCTTTGTGATAATGGAACTAACCAACAAAAAGCATTAACGTTGCAAAGATCAATGCACCAGTTGCGGTGCAATAAAGTTGTAGTTCACTAGTTATTCCGGATGCTCGCCAAATCTGGAAAAACCCAGAGTTTATTTGTATTCCTTGAAAACCTCCACCTACATCTCCATTCAAAATTTCTTGACCTACTATTGGCCAAAATACCTAAGCACTGGGTTTGATGTGAGTAGGATCACCCAACGATGCTTCATAATTAGAGAACAAGCGCCGTGAAAGTACATTCCACTTAGCCAAATAAAGATGATGGCTAGTTGACCAAAATGAGCACTAAATATTTTGTGAGAGATCTCTTCCAAATCATTGGTATGGCTATCAAAATCGTGAGCATCAGTATATAGGTTCCAGATCCAAGTGGTAGTATTAGGCCCCTTAGCTAGTGTCTTTGAGAAATCACTGGGTTTAGCCCATTTTTCAAAAGATGTTTTAATAGGATCCCTCTCCACCATAATCTGTACTTCTGGTTCCGATGAACGAATGATCATTGAGTTCTCTTTCCAGACGAGACGAGAAAAAACCCGCCAACAAAAAGGAATTATTGAACGATAGATATATGTTCTTAACTCATTCCTCTCTTTATTTCCCAGTTCAAGACTAAAGCAAACTATTATACGAAAGTCAATCTGAGGCAGGTGTTCAAATTTATTATGACATACCATAGGTGCTCAATGGACCATTACAATATGGGAAACGTCTTTCCCACCCAATGGGAAAAGGCATTTCTCGGTATAATGCGTAATATAATTATCTTCATATCCAGTTTGTTGTGTTTACCCATATATCTAGACCCCATATGTCCCAGATAACATTTTTGAATCACAAATACTTTGAATTATTTGTGGATAAATATTGATGAATACTTAATAAATTAAATCTTTGGACGGGATTTACTCCTATTCAAAAGATCCTTTCATTAACAATCCATAGAAGGTATAATTTATTTTATTGTCAATATATTTATGTCTAAAATGACAACACAATAAGAGGAGCTAATTCGATCGAATAGTATGATTCATTGATTTATCCTCGATGGATAAAATATTTCATATCATAATCCATACGATTTACCAGTATGGTAATAGAGAGATTTACCAAGTCTTATTTTTCATCAAGGAATCATATTCCAATTGCATGGTTGATTCCCAATCATGCTTCCCTTTAGCCTCTGAAAAAAAAATTAGACTCAAATACATGTGAATCAGCAATTGTTAGAGCAAAATTGTCATGCTCACCGCTATTACCAAACTACTTCCCTAATCTCAATCTTCTTCCTTCCACACCTTGTGGCAAGTCTCCTTCCTTTAGTGCTTCCATCGTGGCAGAATACCACTTTGGCTTCTTTGGTTGTTTTGTTGGAACCTCACAATGCCCTACATCAATTCCCTCCCGGAATGTGATTCCACTATGAACTAGAATCCTGCTCAACTTTCACACCACAACTTATAATAGAATCATTAGAAAAAAATAATGACTCAATATCAGAAACTCTGCCAATTCCTGTGAAGTATGGCATCTGTTCATTTACTATGACATCTCTATTTACCACAACTTTGTTAATAGAAACATCAAATAATTTAGAGGCCTTTGACTGCTCACTGTACCCAACAAACATGTATGCTTTGTTTTTTGCGTCCAAGTTACTTCCCTTTTGACTAGGAATAACTGCAAAAGCTACACAACCAAATATTCAAAAAGCACTTACATCTGGAGTTCAACCTGACCAAGCCTCCTTTGGAGTCATATTCTCCAATGCTTTTGTAGGACTTCTGTTGAGGATGTACACCGTATTCACTGCTTCTGCCCAATATCTATATGGAACATTTCTGTTTTGGACCATACAACGAGCTATGTCCATCACCGTCCTATTTCACCTTTCCACAACTCCGTTTCGCTGCGGAGTGTAAGGGGTAGTGTATTGTCTGTGTATGCCTTCAGTGGCACAAAACTCCTTGAACTGTTTTGAAATGAACTCACCCCCATTATCCGTTCTAAGAGATTTAACTGACCATCATGTTTTTCAACCATAGCATTTTAAGTAAGGAAGTTAGAAAAACAATCAGATTTATTTACTAGAAAGTATACCCACTTTTTCCTAGAGAAATCGACCAGTAACAGAAAATAACGGGAGCCAAAAGGGGTAGGTGTCTGCATTAGACCATGCAAATCCGCATGTACCAGATCCAATACTCCCTTAGCTCTTAAAGCTTTACCAACATCAAATGAATGTCTAACCTGCTTCCCCAACTGACATACAGTACATACATGATGACTATCCCAAATAGAAAGAATCCCCTTAACCATCTTAGTCTTGCTCAATGTAGTCAAATATTGGAAATTCAAATGCCCATACCTTTCATGCCATAGTGAACTTGTGCTATCAACCGTTGCAAGTGCACTTTCCTTTGCCCTCTGTGGATCTGCAAGCTTATACAAGTCTTTCTCACCAATCCCAACAACAATAATCTTGTTATCTGTGGTAGTGACTAAACATTGTTGTCCTTGAAACTTTACAACAAAATCAGATTTTGAAGTGATCTCACTAATTGAAGGTAGATTTTTGTTCAAATTGGGCACATACCTAACATTCTTAAATGTATACCATATTGTACCATTAAAACTGATATGAACTTTACCATATCCTTTCACAAAATGAGTTCTACCATCTCCCAAAGATACAGATTCATTATTACTGTCAGTTTCAACAAAATCCACATATCAATCCTAAATCAAAGATAAAGATGCTTCTAAATCAAAGTACCAAGCTCGATCCACGGTAGAATTACCACTTGAAGCCATGAAAGAAAAATAAGGGGATGTTTCTTCACAGCTACATTCACATGATGAGCTTCCTTTCTAGGATTAGCCATATCTTGTTGTCTTTTCTTGCAATCTTTCTTAACGTGACCAGGTTGCTTACAATAAAAACATTTCCACTTAGATCTCTTATTAGAACCACTTGTGAAGTTTTTGTCAATAAACTAGTAGTTTTACCAAACTACTTACCCTTTCCCTTGATGAAGAATGCAGTCTCTGTAGAAGTAGATGTAGACAACACTGTCTGCCCCTACCGTCTCTCCTTCTGCAATAGCAATGTGGACAACTTTTCAAAGTCCAAAGTCTACATCTCAACAATCATGTGCAAGGACTCCACAAATGACTCAAATGAAGGTGGAAGATTTTGCATAACCAGAGCAATCAAATCTTGCTCATCAACAAGCTTATGCACAGCCTTCAACTGATCATTGATGTCCTTGATCTACAATAAAAACTTAGAAACGGAGCCACCTTCCTGCATCTTAGTAGAAAACAATAAATTCTTCAAATACAATACCCTACCGGCTTCAGAAGCTTGGTATTTAGAAGCAAGATTAATCCACAAAGTTGATGCAGTGGTCGCATTTTTGACCTCTAAAATTAGATGATCTGTTACTGACAGTTTTAACAACATAAGAACCTTACGATGAAGTTTATCATAGTCATCATAACCAGTGGCATGCCTTTGCTCTTGATAAAAACTCAGAAACGGAGCCACCTTCCTACATCTTAGTAGAAAACAACAAATTCTTTAAATACAATACCCTACCGGCTTCAGAAGCTTGGTATTTAGAAGTAAGATTAATCCACAACGCTGATGCAGTGGTTGCATTTTTGACCTCTAAAATTAGATTATCTGCTACTAACAGTTTTAACAACATAAGAACCTTACGATGAAGTTTATCATAGTCATCATAACCAGTGGCAGTTCTTTGCTCTTTATCGAGCACTATTTGATCAAGGTTTCAATATTCACATAACGTCAAAACCTTGAGACTCCAAAAACTAAAGTTCTTGTCTGTCAATTTATGAGAATTTGGTAGTAACATGTGTTGAATACTAACCATTTGAATTAGTTTTTCACATAAACAATTAAATCGAAAAAACTATAATGACTTTTATAAAAATTCTTTCTACACACGGATTCTATATTGACATTACACAACTCTACCAGTTTTCAGCAACAAACTTAATACCGTTTGCAAGATCTCAAATTTTCTTTCACTGAAACAATTAAATCAAGAAACGTACAACTCCAATTTAAAAAATTCTTTCTCCGTCCATATCCAAATAAAAAGCCCAGAAAATGGTAAATTTTTTAACTTTTTGGACGCTTCTGTGATTATTAATCAACGGTAGGTCCCCAATAACCCCTATTGGCTAAAGTTTTAATTTATTTCAATTAAAAAATTAAAAATAATTGAAATATTAAAACTTTAGGTTAAAAATTTTATGAAAATAATCAGCCAATTAGAAAATTGGCCTACCTATGATAATTCAGGCACAAATTCTGAGTCATTTCCTCAACTAAATCAGAAACTGTCTGCACTACTGTTTAAGTTAGGATTTAACTCAATTTAGAATTTTGTTTCGCTGAAAATGATCGAGATTTGAATTTTCTGGCTCTCCCTTGAACTGTACGACGCCGTACACCGTACGACCAACCCAGAAAAAATAGAGGCCTCAAACAGTCTAAAATTGATTCCTCTGACGTCCTTTTGACCTTATTTGGTCTTTTCATCCTCCCGGGCAGTTTTTTGATCTTCTGATTGAGTTTACAGAGTTTTATGATGCTTTATCTCTCCTTCGGCTCTCCACTAGGCACATGAAACTCCTCCCTGGCAAGACACCGACCTCTTTGGTTTCCACAGACCTCCACTCAAGCTCTACGAACCATGGGCTCTAAATACCATATTAGATTGAACATAGAGATTGAAAAGAAAACCAGATTGTATTACACAGCACACATTATACGAACCATACAAGAAGGCCTATTAAATAAGCAAAGAAATGAACCACCCAAAAAACATGGAAAGGGTGGGTGGAACAACCAACGTCGGCTAGCATGAAATAGCTAAGCCCGATAAAACAAACTAACCTCTTAACCCAAGTGGTTAAGGCAACTAACCATAGACCTATTACTTTAGTCAATAACCCAAGGTAAATACATAATTACGCTAACACCATTCCAAGGTCACGTGGGTGTGTGTCTAGAGAAGGACATGGGGTTTATTCAAATGAAATATTATATTTTATGTCTATATAAGTAATGTTAAATGGAATCATGTAAACTTCTAGTAATACTTATGAATACTTTTCACATGAAATTTAATAATTTTTTTTAAAAACTAGTTTCATGTAGGCCCCTTTCAATTTTTTTAAAGTAAAGAATTATTAAAACATTAAAAAAATCCTAAAGGCTAAAGCACTGGTGGAACAAAATGAAGGGGCCTTATAGATATGAATTGGATTCCTTCAAAGGAAAAGGCCCTTATACTAGTTTTTGGTTTTACTAAAAGCTATACTATTAAAAAAAACATTTTGCCTTCTTCAAAAACACACCTTTACTCTTTAAGTTTTAACTAGTCGTAAAATTTTCAAATACCACAATGTCACCTCAAGCCAAAATCATTATCAAGTGATATTAATCGATTCAGATTTATCGTGACATTTGGCATTGAATAATAATATTATCAATTATTAGTAGTGTTTTCAGTTGTTCCAGTTGTTTTCCTTTTTTAGCTAAATTTACCTATGCAGAGGGCCCTAGACCTGCATAAAACATCAAAGCCCCAGGAAATGTTCACAAAGGCTCAGCAAATTCAAAATATTAAGAAGTATATTATCATGCTTAAATATCAGAGCCAAAAGAAGAATACTTAAAAGCCAAAAGGGCAATGAGATTTTGATCAAAGCCTCAGCAGAATTCAGTGTTCCAAGGAAAACAGAGACCATCTCCAGCATACTTATGAAGAATCTTCCCACTAAAATTGCAAAATTCGATACTTTCCAATAGGGATGAAAGAACTGAGAAGCTAGTCCAAAGTTTCATCAATGCAGCTCAAGATTGACCCATCTCCAGTCTTAGAGAAGCAATACTTATACTTGAGGATCATAAATACCAAGACTCGTATCCACAGACTATCATTCTAGATTGACTGACTCAGTAAACCTCTCAGCATCACAAACCTCAGTCCATAACAGACTGCAACAAGAATCAGCAAACTTATACCTCAGTATCACAAACCTTACTGTAAAGACTGAAGCCCGATAATCTGTCTCTTCAATTCAGCTAAATTCGCCAGCAAACCCCCACTCCCCACAACCATCAAAGCTTCAGCCCTTTAAGAACCGATCACCATGTCGATCTTACATCATGAAAACTGTGTTCATGGCTACTGCATTTAGGATATATTGTAACACCAATACCCAATATTTGTGATACCGCATGCCCCACAACCTGTAGCCACATTACAAACATCTTAAACAGGGGATTTACTGATTCACACCTACAGATAGAATGCTCAAGGTGCTTGCATCTTTGAGGTGAAGCAAACTTTGCAGAGTCAGATTTTTCCAATAAAATTCTTTCCACCAAAAAAATCCCAAGATTCCATCCTAGAGAAAGAGGATTTTTGGTAACCATATTTAGACTTACAAAGTCTTAAGAGAATCTAAATTCCTTTATTTTACCTATCACAGCATACACCAAGATATCACGCACAGATCTACCATTCTCAGGGATATTAAAAAAAAATGAAATGGTTCCAAAAGAGATTCAATCTTGTTGCACAAAAATTCACTGTGGGAGGAGTTCCAAATCCCCAAGAGGTTTTCATGCAAGGGTATATCTAGCACACCCATCATAATTTAAGCCTACGGCAATACACTATGCCCACTCATTTTAAGGGAATGCCATGCAGTGTTGTACAACAATTAACAGAAAACTCCAATTACCAAAAAAATATTGTGTGAATCTGTACTCAAACCACATGAAGTAAATCCAGTTTTCTTCAACAAAATGTCCCTCATACAAAACTATCACCATTGTCAAACCCCACCCCACAAAATATTTTGTAAAGACATTATACTAAAAGGAAAAAGCTGTGGTTATTTACTTTATTTTGTTTAATCTACATATTGTTCGGACCGCACAGAGGACAAACGGGAAGAATAATTTAAGGATAGTAAATATCACAATTAACTTTACCTTACGTCTCAAAGCATTAAATAAGCTTTTACATGTGTTTAACAGGTCCAACTACCTAAACTATCTTACCCGACTCTTAAGTAATTAATAATCAATATTATACTTAGCTACCAACTACACACTAACATTATTTACAATAGGGGTGAAATCTCCCTTTCCCACTATTTATAGACTCTGAATTTTTTGTGAATTCTTTTTCCAATATTGGGTATCAATAACATAAAAGGCAACAAGATACAAGATAAATAATTCCCGTAAAGGATGAGGATGTAGGGCAAACTAAATCCTCATCATTTATGGGATATATTTTAAAAACTATGGAAGGCTGACCTTTGGCCAAAAGTTAGCTTCTTTGTTTGGTTGTTATTAAGAAGAGGAGTCCTAACAGGGGACAGGTTGATAAAAAGAGGATATACTGGACCTTAGAGATGTGTAATGTGCTTAGTTGATGAAAAAACCATTATTCATTTATTTATACAATGTCCCTTTGTGATGCAAATGTGGCAGTATTTGGCTACCTTATTTCAAATTCCTTGGAATGGAATTTAGGGCCTAAAACAACCTTTCAGAGAATGGGTGAAGCAATTTACGACTGGCCATAATTTGGAACCAGTTTTATGGAATGGGACTACACTTTACTTTGGAATGTTTGGAAGGAGCGAAATAGAAGAATTTTTCAACGGGAAAGCAAGGAATTTTTTTTTGTTTGGGAAACGATAAAGATGAATATTGTTGAATCTATTAAGTACAAAATTAAAATTCCTCAAAACCTCTGTGCACAATGGGTCAATCTTACTACAATTTTATCCCTTAACCTAGGTAATCATCAAATGTGTGCTTTTGAACCAAGGAGAAAACTTAAAGGTGAAGGTAAATGGTTGACCCCTCCTTGTGGCTTTGGAAAGTTGAATACAGATGGAGCTTCTAGAGGAAACCCAAGTCAAGCAAGCATGGGTGGAATAGGTAGACTTTCTAATGGATCAGTGATCTTCTTCTCTTAAAGAATGGTTTGTGCAATGAATAATTTGGCTAAAATTAACGGTGTTCTGCTTTAATTCGGGATTCGGGTTTTATTTTGGTCAAGCCTCTATGTTTATATTTCCCTGTGCTTGGCATTTTCTTTTCTCTTTTTTGGCCTTTGCTTATGCTTTAGCCTTTAGGCTTTTGGTTCTTTGCTTATGGCCTTGTCTTTTCTATCGAGCTTTTTGTCCCTCCCGAATTCCCTTGGACTTTTTGTCCAGAGGAATTCCTTCAAACAAAAAGTCCGAAGGAATTTTGTTTTGCATGAAAATTTCTTGCGTTGAAAAAAAAGAAGACGACAAGCTTTGGATGCATGAAATATACGAATAGATATCTTGACTTGAAAACCAGTCAACTCCAAAACAAGAGTAGTCAAATCCACTTGAACTGCTGGAACATTTGAAAGTCTCCCCTTTACATGAAATCAATGCAAATGCCAAATTAAGAATTACGTTTGAACCGCCAGAACGTTTCGAGTTTTGAGACAAACAAGAGTGTGTGTATGGAATTTATGGTTGTTTGAAACATTCAACACTTTGCCCATTTATCATGCAAGACAACTATATTTTCAAAACTGAATCATGCTTGTTTTCTTAAATGTGTTCACTTCGTTGGAGTCACTCACGTTAGTCTGTGCATGATCTTTGTTCATCCTGCCTTTGTATTTATTTTGCGTTTGTTTTATTCACTGTTCATGCTTATGTCCATGTTCAGTTATGCTTCAGTCTTTGCTCATGCCTCTATTTTTGCATTTGTCTTACTTCTTGTTCAGTTATGGTTCAGTGTTGTTTGTGCTTACGTCTCTGTTCATGATATTGATCATGCTCAGTTGACTTCGTGTTTTCTCTGGCTTTTCCCGTGTTCCGCTTTAATTCGGGATTCAGGTTTTATTTTGATCAGGCCTCTGTGTTTATATTTTCCTGTGCTTGGCATTTTCTTTTCTCTTATTTGGCCTTTGCTTACGCTTTAGCCTTCGGGCTTTTGATTCTTTGCTTGTGGCCTTGTCTTTTCTATCGGGCTTTTTGTCCCTCTCGAATTCCTTCGGACTTTTTGTTCAAAGGAATTCATTTCCTTGTGCCTTTGTTTTATCATTATCGGGCTTTTTCCTGAGTATATCCTTCGTTGGGTCTTTTTCTGAATTCCTTCGGACAAAAAGTCTGAAGGAATTCATCTCCTTTGGCTATCTTTCCCTGAAGGGCATGTGCCCTTCGGGAACTTTGTTTTTGCCCTTCGCTTTATGAAGGTGCCCTCCGCATGGACTTCTGCTTCCCAACAATGCCCTTCAGACTTCTTGATTTGGTCCTTTTAGTCACCTAGGTGCCTTCCGCAAGGGTAAGGTTCTTCTAGAAGTGCCCTTCAGAAAAATGGAAAAGGTCTTTTCGCCGCCAAGTGCCCTCCACAAGGGCTATTCGTCCTCAAAAGTGCCTTTCGAAACTTTTGAAAGGGTCCTGCCACCGACCAACTGCCCTTTGCAAGGGCACTTCTTCGAAAAAATTGATTTTGTCCAACTTTTTCCAAGGTCTTCTTCGTGCTTGAAGTGTCCCCACAAGGGCACATACCCTTCGAAGAAATTGTAAACGTCCCTACACAACACCCAGATGCCCTCTGCAAAGTCACTTCTCCTTAAAACATACCTATCCAAAGAACTGTAAAGGCCAACTCGCTACATAAGTGGCCCCTGCAAGGGCAGTTGCGCTTCGGGTTTTTGAAGGGCACCCAGGTTTTTTGAAGGACACCCAGGTTTTTTGAAATTATCCTTTGGATGAATTCTCTGCATCTTTAGAAACATAAAGTGAACCAACCCGAAAGGTACATACCTTTCGGGACTTTTGAATTGAACCTTCTTGAAGGGCACGTGCCCTTTGGGACTTTTCAACTGTGTTTTTCTTTTTCCTTCAGACAAAAAGTCCAAAGAAAATAAACTTTGAACTACCATTTAGTCATTTTTTCGGACTTTTACACAATCCTTTGAGAGCTCTTTCTCTCGGACAAAATGTCCGAAGAAATAGTCCACCTCTTATAGCCCCAAAAAACCCTTGGGAAGACAATAAACTTACAGCTTGTATGTCTTGGCTTTTAGCTGTACGTGATGCTTAGAAGAGGAGAAAAACCCTTTCAAACTGCTGTAGATGGCCACTTGGGTGGCTGCAAATGCACATTTAAGAACCCCAAAACTGATTCACAAGACAAACTTGGAACTATAGCAAAGTTCCGAATAGTAAGGGTGACAATTTGCCTTATGGAGGCAAAATTGTTAACATTTTTGGCGACTCAACTGGGAAGCATGCCTGCTATGCTAGAGAACTTAGACCATATAGATGTTATTCGAACTCTCAAATGATGAACCTGATTTCTGACTGAAAATCTCCTTCTGACCTTGGTTGAAGTGACCTTTCTCCCTCAAAATAGGAAGGGAAAAACACGAAAGTAGGAAAACTAACTAAGAAGCAAATGTGCAAATAAACACTTATTGGATAAAACTAAAGCAAACTATTGTGCTTGAACAGCACTTGGAGGAAAGCAAAAACAATTATGTACATAGAGCTTTGCTCTTCAATAACAATGTTTCAGATGTATCCCATTGAATGGGATTAGAAGCTCTTGAGCGTCCATCTTGGCAAGTTGGAAGACATTGTGGGATTTGCAGCTAGAAATCATGTATGGGCCACTCCAAAGGGAATCAAATTTGGTGTGCCTTCCTAGTTTGGCTCAATCCTCATACCACTTGAGGACCAAATCTCTTTTATTGAAGCTTCGTGAGGAAGCTCCTTCGTCAAACGTTCTTTTCACATGTGCCTGATGACTTTCCATGGCTAGCATGGATTGATTTCTTGTCTCTTCCAACTCCATAAGATCTGCATTCCTGATTTCCATAGGCTCATTCTCCAACAACTCAAGTTGATGCATTAGTTTTAAAGCTGAAAACTCAAGAGAAATAGGTAACCTTGCTTCTTTACCATATACTAGCTTGTATGGAGAGTTGGCTATTGACCTCTTGTAGGTGATCCTATCAACCCATAGAGCTGACGTCAACTTGAGATGCCATGACCTCTGATTGTCTTCAATAATCCTTCGTATGATCCTTAAGAGGTTCTTGTTTGTAGATTCAACAAGGCCATTTCCTTGTGGATAATAGTTCGATGAAGTGTCGAGATAAACTCTGTGTTGGACAGCCCATTGACTAATCCTAGATCTCACAAAAGCCATTGCATTGTCAGAAATAATGGTTGAAGGAACTCCAAACCTAGTAAACAAACCTTCATAGAAATCAAGAACGTTAGTTTTGTTTGCTTCTTTCAATGCGATTGCTTCCGTCCAACGTGTGAAGTAATTCGTAGCTGTTAAAATCCACTTATGCCCTGAACTCGAAGGAAGATTAATGAGACCGATAAAGTCCAATCCCCACTAGACAAAAGGCTGATCCACTACAATTCGTTGAAGAGGCAGGGCTGCAAGTTTAACTTTTCCTACAAACATAGCACATTGTTTACACTTCATAGCCCATGTATGGCAATCGCCAAATATAGTAGGCCAATAGTACCCAACTCTCATGATTAAGTGTTGTAGTTCTTGCGAAAAAGTGTCTTCCACCATGTCCATCATGGAATTCTTCAAGTAATCTTTGAGTTTGGCTTAGTTCCACACACCTTAGTAACATTCCATTAATATATTTTTTGAACAAAACACCATCAACGAGCAAGAATGGAATTGATTGCAATCTAAAATACCATCTTTTTGAAGCACTTAGGTGAAAAAGGCAAAAACCATCTTGCAAATAGCTTACCAAATCATAAAACTAACTGGAAGGTGAGGTGTGAACAGCAGCAATCTCTTCATCATTTGACACCAAAACAATTTCATAAGTTTCTTGCAAGTCCTAAGCTAGATGCTCACAAAGTCCTTTGCCTCTAACCAGCGTTGTAACCTTAATTTTCACGTTATATTCGATTACCTTAATTATCCAACCAGCTCTCTTCTCATTTATGTCTTTGTTCAAAAGAAATTCTTTGATGCTTGGATGAGCAACCATTAGATGTATTTTATTATTAGACAACAAGTGCCTAAATTTTTTCAAAGATCGTATAACTGAAAGGGCATGCTTTTCAACAAAAGAATACCTTGTTTCATACTCCTCCAAGTCTTGGCTATAGAAAGCTATTGGTTGCTCCAAATCTTCATGATTCTGCTGCATAAGAATGCCTAAAATGGTGTCCATATTAGCATGCGTATACAGAATGAAATCTTTCATAAAATTTGGATTTAAAAGCGTAGGAACACTTGTTATGGCTTTCTTAACACCTTCAAACCCTTTTACTCCCTCCTTGGACTAGCTGAAGTTCTGATTTTTCTTTAGCATGGTTGTAATTGGTTTAGCTACAGCAGTGAAATCTGAAATGTATCTCGTTATAAAGTTGATTTTTCCAAAGAAACTTTGCAAAGCCTTTTTGCTCTTAAGCAAGGAGAGTGCAAGAATGGATTCAATCCTTTCAAAATCTATGTTTAAACCATGCTTTGAAACATCTCCAAGAAGCTTACCTTCATGAACTGAAAATACATACTTTTTGGGATTTAGAGATAACCCAATTTGCTTACACCTTTTGAAAACTTGTTTGAGATGCCATGTGATCTTCTGCATCTTTTGAAAACACTGTTATATCATCCAAATAAACAAGCACAAACCTGTTAAGAAGGCCTTGGAAGGCCATATCCATGGCTCTCTGAAAGGTTGCTCCAGCATTAGACAAACCGAATGACATCTTTCTATATGCAAATGTCCTCCACTTAGTCGTTAAGGCTGTCTTGAATTGGTCCTCTTCTTTGACCAAAATCTAATTGTAACCACTATATCCATCCAACAAAGAAAACCTTTCTGAACCTGCAACAAACTGTAAAATTTGTTCCATTGATGGCAATGGAAAGTGGTCTTTAAGCGAAGCCCTACTTAAATCACGGAAATCAACACACAAACGAATCTCACCATTCTTTTTTCATACTGGAACAAGGTTCACCACCCAAGTTGACTGCTTGATTGGAAATATAATAGTTGATTCTATGAGCTTGTGAAGCTCAGCGCTCATCAAAGGCTCAAGCTTTAGATTGATTGGCCTTTGTCTTTGTCTCACTGGGTTAGTTTCCTCTTCTAACTCAATGGTGTGTTGAGCCAAACTTGGATCAAAACCTTTGAGATCATTATACTGTCATGCCAATATATCAGCAAAACTTGTGCATAAATCAATGAAAGCTTTCTTATTTGGAGGAGTGCATACCTTGCCCAATTTCAAAATTTTACCAGCTGCAAATCTCTACATTGGCATAGTGCTCTTCCTTTGTTGACAAGAATGATTTCTTTCCTTAGCTCATCATCTTCACTGAAAATATTTTCAAGAGTGACCAATCCCTTGGGTAGCCTATTTGTGTTCAGTTGTACAATCTGATCACCATATTGTTGTAAGTGTTTCAACTAATTTCTTGAAAAAAACTCAGCCTCTTCCTGCAAAAATCTCACAATTTGATTGTCATTTTCAAACCCCTGTCAATTCTCATGGTTATCCGGAACATAAGGCCTTACAACTACCTTTATATGTGACTAAAAATTGTCACTTTTACATCAGCTGAAATGTTAAATTGTGCTCCAACAGCAACCAACCTATCAACGTGTTTATTCATATCTCTTGGTATTGCCTGAATATTAAAACCCTGAAAATTTTCAAGTCCCAAACTCTGTATCTTTAAGATTTAAGCAACAGATTCTTGCATACATTCAAACCTCTTACTTAGTGGACCACAAGTTCACTATCTCCAAACACTTGCAAACAAATGACTTTTATCTTCCTAGCCCACTGCAAACCGTGAACTAGTGTTTCATATTCAGCAACATTGTTTGAACAGTTAAACTAAAATTTAATTGAGGAGAAATACATTTGTTCTGTAAGAGAAATTAACATCATTCCAACTCCGGTTCCATACTTATTTCTTGATCCATCAAAGTACAATTGCCACAAGCCTTCATTAGATTCGTCTTCTTTGACCATGGCTAGAATTGGTGCATCGTTCTCATGAAGACAATACACACCAAGACCTTCATCTTCAATCAGCATGTCCAGATCATGCTCATGCAAGGTAGAAGCCCACTTATCAAGAAACAAATCTGGAACGCCATCCAAAGGTGAGTCCTTTTTTGCATCACTAGTTTGTAATATTTCATCTGAGATGATACAATTTGCATTGACAACACTTGGTCTATAAGGCTCCATATGAAAACGTGCAATAGGCTCTAAATGAATTGTTACCTTTGTACCATACCTGGTTCTGAACAGCAAATAGGTCCAATCAGTTAATAAATATCCCCCAATCTTTGAGGTGAAGTCCCTTGAAAGACACATAGCAAAATAAGGAGGCAAGTCCACCACTGCAACATCCTGCTCAATAGTATCGTTAAAACTAGCATGTAATATCAATCTCAAATCTTTGATAATGCCTATTGTTTTTGCTGATAAACCATCCAACTGCAATACCCCTTTAGTATTTGGCTCATAAACAAGGTCGAGTTTGTCTGCAATCTGTTTGGGCATTACTGTACTGCTAGCTCCACTATCCACCATACAATTATGAACCAAAGTATCATCCACTATCAAAGAAAGATAAAAAGAGTTTTCTTTGATTTTACCTCAGTTTTGTTCATTTTTGACATCTTATCTCCTTGCTGCATCTGTTGTTTAGTTGGCTGATCCAAATTTGTCAAGACAACACCTTTCTCAATCAGTTTTGGAGACAATTCAAGAGCTGAAAGTTCTTGAATGAATTTATCATTTTGCTATGGAATTGAAAGAGAATCCCACATGCTAATGCTGATGTTAGACTTCTTCATTTGATCTACAATACTGAACTGAGATGCACTAACCTTTGATTGCACTTTTTGAGGTATTTGTTGCTCACGAATTAGAGGTATTTGCTACACTTTACTAACCTCTATATTCTGATTTTTCTGGGCTGTGGGGACAGCAAGCTGCTCTTTTGTACTTTTAGCAACAACACTAGGAATACTTGAAGTATTTGCTACCACTTGGGCTTCATCAACAGCTCTTCTTTTAGTTCTATGATAGGTTATAGCTACAACTTGACCACTTGAATCATTAGTTTTAACATCCTGAGTAAAAGCAACATGATCATCGACCTGCCAATTTACATTAATAGCATCAGGCTACCCTTAAACTTAATGGGTCACTCCTTGTGATGTCAAACCTGTATCTTGTTATTGACCTCCTTGAAAAGAGAACTCTTCTTGTGTCATATGTGGCATGGTGATGTTCTATAATACCAAGGCTTGGTTTTGAGCATCATTGAGATTTGAGCGCTGCCAACCTGAATCCTACACCAAATTATTTTAAGGTGGGGTTGGAACAATGGCTTTTGAAGTGGAAAGAGCATTCGGATCAAGGCCAGCATATAGCTTAGCTGGAGTTATGCTCATTGTGCTTGATCGGCTGGTTTATTTTCTCTCAAACCTTGATAAAGAGACCTTTGATCTTTGAAGGACTAATAGTTGTTCTGATTTTGCTATTGATAGGGCCTATTTGACTGAAATTGCTGCATTTTGAGCTATACTATTGCATTTCCAAAAGATTGTAGCAAACTTTTCAACTCTCTTATCTCACTAGCTTGACTATTAGGCGCTGCAATAGGAACTTGAGGTGCTGGAATTGGAGCCAAGAATGGAATTTGAGGAACTTGAGGGGCTGGTATAGAACTTCTTTCTAAAAATATGGGCATTGAAGGTCTTGGAAAAAGCTTACCTATTTGTATCAAACTATTTTCTGCCCTTATTGCAACTTCATAAGCATCTGACAAAGTAGTACCATCCATTGACTGTATCACCACACTAATGTCAGAATTAAAAGCTTTCAAAAAATACAGAAATGCATATTCAAGGGATGGCCTAATTAGAACCGATACCCTGGTCCATGTCTTTTGGAATCTGAAATTAAAATTGGACGTGAACTCATGAGGAGCTCTTTGTATGGAAGTTAATTACTCAACTAAAGATAAGTGATCAGATTTGTCTTCAAATTGCTTGACTAACGCTGCACCCAATTCATTCCAGGTGGAAATGGATCTAAGTGGGAGGGTTCTTTACCACTGTAATGATTTTCCTTTGAAAGAAGCAGCAAGCAATCTAATAGCAACATTATCCTCAACAACATTATGAACTGAACAAAGATTAGCCACATCCTGGATATGCTCAGTAGGGGTTGTTTGATTTTCCCCTGAGAAGAATGGAATACTTTTGAGGGCAGATACAGAAATGTCATCAAACTGTGCTAGATTCAGTGGACTTTCCCTATTGAATGGAGCAAACACTTGATTACTAATAGCCATCTGGGTAGTGGGGATCGCAGTGTTTAGAACAATAGGATGAGGGGGAGGTAAATATTCTATTCCAGGATATGGATTTGCCCTCCTAGACCTTGCTCTTTTATAAGTTACAAATTCAAAAGGAATACCTTTACTTGCTAATCTTGTGGTAACTTTTGGCATGAACGGATTTCCTGGATGATGCTATGAATCTGCAACTGGATGTAGATGAATATCCTCTGTTGCTGCAAAAACTCTTGAGATATGCAAAGAACATTTTCGTGGTCCCATCGAGCGTGTCAAAAACTATTGTCAACCTAGAGTTGCACCGTGAATTGAAGACGTGCTGAAATAGCTAATCCTCTCTCCATTTAAAACAGTGGGATCTTCTCACGAGGATGGGTGCCTCAATAGTGAGAAGAACCTCCAGAGAATGCTACTTCTTATAAGATGTATAAATGAGAATCTCTACTCTGTGTTGTGGACTACCATGGAAAAAAGAGAAAGAAACTTGAAGGGAAAATCCTACCTAATGGCGGTGATACACCAGAATATTGATCCACCTTACTTGGAACCTTAAACACTGAACAAACAAGGGAAAGGAAGACCTTCGATTTCAACTGATCGCTATGCATAAGTATTTTATGAGAAGGTTCGATCCAATGACAAAAACGTGAAAGAAAACGATGGAGAGAGGTCTGATACAAGACACTATGAAGCCACCTAACATCCACTTACAGCTTCAGCAAATGACATATAAAACACTGAACATGATCTGCATAACATGATAAGCTAACAGCTAGGTACGAATCAAAATTTGAGAAGAAAGAGAAATCTACCACGTATGCAAATTGTTGAATGAATATACACTATGCCAGCACATGAAATCTAAAAGTACAATCTTTCTATTGATTAAAGAGGTTACACAACTCACCAATGGCAGAGTCTGATCTTACCAAGAGAAGTAGATTTTACAAGGCTGAAAAGCCATTAATATAGAAAATTACAAAAAGCCAAAAGATTGACATTGAAAAATAGAGAGGGAGTAAACTCAAACCAACTCAGCGTTTACAAAAATCTATTTTGTTTTGCATAAAAATTCTTTGCGTTGAAAAAAAAGAAGACGACAAGTTTTGGATGCATGAAATCTACGAATAGATGTCTTCACTTGAAAACCAGTCAAATCCACTCGAACTGTTGGAACGTTTGAAAGTCTCCCCTTTGCATGAAATCAATGCAAATACCAAATTAAGAATTACGTTTGAACAGCCGAAACGTTTTGAGCTTTGAGACAAACGAGAGTGCGTGCATGGAATTTGAAAATTACAAAAAGCCAAAAGATTGACATTGAAAAATAGAGAGGGAGTAAACTCAAACCAACTCAGCGTTTACAAAAATCTATTTTGTTTTGCAAAAAAATTCTTTGCTTTGAAAAAAAAGATGACAAGTTTTGCATGCATGAAATCTACGAATAGATGTCTTGACTTGAAAACTAGTCAAATCCACTCGAACTATTGGAACGTTTGAAAGTCTCCCCTTTGCATGAAATCAATGCAAATACCAAATTAAGAATTACGTTTGAACAGCCGAAACGTTTTGAGCTTTGAGACAAACGAGAGTGCGTGCGTCTTTAGAAACATAAAGTGAACCAACCCGAAGGGTACATACCCTTCGGGACTTTTGAATTGGACCTTCTCGAAAAGCAGGTGCCCTTTGGGTCTTTTCAACTGTGCTTTTCCTTTTCCTTCAGACAAAAAGTCTAAAGAAAATAAACTTTGAATGACTGCCACTTAGTCATTTTTTCGGACTTTTACACAGTTCTTTGAGAGCTCTTTCTCTCGGACAAAATGTCCGAAGAAATAGTCCACCTCTTATAGCCTGAAAAAATCCTTGGAAAGACAAAATAAATAAACTTACATCGTGTATGTCTTGGCTTTTGGCTGTATGTGATGCTTAGAGGAAAACCCTTTCAAACTGTTGTAGATGGTCACTTGGGTGGCTACAAATGCACATTTAAGAACCCCAAAACTGATTCACAAGACAAACTTAGCACCATAGCAAATTTCCGAATAGTAGGGGTGACAATTTGCCTTGTGGGGGCAAAATTGTCAACATTAACCTCTTATCCAATCCATCCTTGAAGAAGGGTAAAAACTGCAAATAGCTAGAGCACTGGAAAAAATTCAATAGTTGAAGGTTAAACTTCAAGAGATCTATTTCACCCATGCTCCTCAACAACAGAATAAAGTTGTTGATGCCTTAGCCAATTGGGCTTTGGATAATAATAACATTGTCTATTATGGTCCCCTACCTATATGGTGGCCTTCTAAGCTCCAACAAGATATCCAACAAATTCTAGACCTAGGTTGACTTCATGTTTATGGTTGTGATTAGATATGTTTCATGTGCTAAGGCCTAGACTAATAGCTTTCATACCTGGCATGGGAGAATTTGTATATCCGAATTACTTTTTGATTTAATATATTTTTTCTTCTTTTATATATATATATATATATATATGCTTGGCATGGGAGAATTTGAATATATCCAAATTACTTTTTGATTTAATATATTTTTTCTTCTTTTATATATATATATATATATTCTAAACCCTACATATAATACCAAGACCCCACGGATTTTTTTATTTCAATAAGCTAAAAATACAGTGCAACTGAAATCTATTATTGCAATGCGTTGAATACTCATGATTATTGATGACAAAACAACTAGGTATTGAAATAACACATATAGAAATACCTAGTTATATAATATGCGGAGTACAATCCAAGTTTACTATGGAAATAAAGCAGAAAAACTCATTACAGATCTGCACTGAACATTTGGTCATAAATACAACTGACGTTAGGACACAGAAGTATTGTAATAGCAGTATGGATCATTGTACCAACGGTACAAATTACTATAACAATGTTGTAGCAAGTTGAAAATGGAGTAAATTTCAATCTTTTGGTACAAATATGATCCCTAGATGGAATCGACAAAACTGAAATTAGAGGGTTTTTATTCTCCAATCCTGCATACCAAAGGGTTTTTGTTTTTGGATGAAAAAATGAACACAAAGGCTCAAGCTCTGCAATAGGGTTTGATTTCAATGAGTAATGAATAATAATTCCTTTTGAGCCCAACTCCTCTTATAATTATCCTTTTAAATCCAACACTAAAAACATTAAAAACACTTTAAAAAAATGTTACTTTTTGGCCTGTGATAATATACAAGTGTCATTTTACCATATTATAAAAAATGAAGTGACTTAGGACCACTTAAGATATTATTATTAAATCATTTCGATAAATTTATCCCTTAGTCAATGAGAAATAAGGAATAGGCTACAAGTCCTCTGATTAGATTAATTCGGAAAAGGGACATGACAAGGGGCGTCTTGTAAAGAGATGCATGCCCTGTATACAAAGCTACATAAAGTAAATAGAACCAATTAGATCAAATGACCTAACAAACCCCTCATTAATCCAAAGGGGTATAGAAGAAAATGATCAAAGCATGCTCAACTACATCGATCCACATAAAGTCTCACAAAAATTCATCTAATGACTATCATGTACTGTGTATGGCACATCTCCCTAATGCCCAAAACGTTGATGAACCTTTGCTCAACATTAATGGTGTTAAAAACTCCCTTATCAACTCATACAATCACTAACGACTGATCGAAGACCATGCACACATGGCAAATGGGATGAATAATTTATTAAAAATGGTAAATATCACCGTGAACTTTACATTACATCTCAAAGCATTAAATAAGCATTTACATGTGGTTTAACGCATCCAACTACCCGAACTAACTTACCCGACTCTTAAGTAATTAATAATTAATATTAATTACTTAGCTACCAACTACACACTTAACATTATTTACAATGGGGGTGTCTCGTAAGGAGATGCATACCTCGTACATAAAACTGCATAAAGTAAATAAAAGCACTTGGATCAAATGACCCAACACATATTAGGTAGTTAATTTTGCTGATTCAAATATATTTTTAATATTTTATATATTTACTTGTATGGTCGTTCCTAAGTTGTACCAAGGGCAAAAACAATTGCCAAATTGGTGTACCCGTACTCATACTAGACCCAGAATCGGCTACTTAGTGTGAAACACAAATGTTTCTTCTCGGCATCCTTTAATGTTGATGATCAAGTTATGGATGGCCTCAAACACATCCATAGAAAAGATGGCATTTAACAAAACCTTATCCTCCACTTCTACCTCATCCATCATTGTCTAAGCATCCACATTTTTTTTTCCATCCCCTCCACATCAAATTGAAGATAGTCAAGAAAATGTGAAAGACAAAAGGTTCTCTTTAAGGGCAACCAACTCTAAGAAAAAGCAAAATAGATGCAAGTCAAACAGTTCGAGGAAGGAAGTCAGAGGTAGAGCTCATCAAACATGATGGACAAAATCTGGTGGAATTAAGTTCACAGCCAAGGATCGATAATGCCTTTGAACAGTCAAAAATCTAATAAAAATAAATGAGAAATATCTGATGAAACATCTAGGGTATGAATGCCCCAATCAAAATGAAGAATGACAGGAAGATAAATTGAATTTTCAGGTCGGATGTGGTTTTCGAACAAGAACCCAAATGCAATAAAGAAGACATGGAAACATGGGGAAGGCAAATATGGAGAAATTTGCATTGGGAGGTGGTTGATGTTGTTGGCTCCTTGGGGAGATTGATCATCCTTTGGAATCCTCATCGCATCAACTACATCTTACAGGAGAAGCAAAGGAATTGGATAAGTAAAACCTTACAGAGGATTGCCAAACCATTTGACTAATGTTTATGCTCCAACTGATATCAAAGAAAGAAAACCAATGTGGAACAGCTTAACATTGTTTAGAGACAGTTATCAAGACCAGTAATAGATTCACGGGGGAATTTAACTTGCCTAACGGCGCCAGGGAAAAATAGAGGTTTTCTTTATCTGAAAATTTTTGAAGCGTTTATGCAATTTATGATGGAAAAATCCTCATGGGATCTTGAATCTGTTGATGGGAATTTTACTTGGTATAACAGAAGAAAGGGACATCAGATAATAATGGAGAGGTTGGACAGATGTCTGTTGGACGACTGTTGGTTGAACAAGGATTGGATCACTGAGGAGAAGGTTCTTAAATCCTTGGGATGCGACCCCTGGCCAATTTTGTTAGAAGCCAGAAATAATTCACAACCTATTAGCTGCCCTTTTAAATTTGAGAATGTGTAGCTCCCTCATCCGGACATCAATCAGAATATCAACTTGACAGAATGCCATGAGGTTGGAAAGAGAGACAAAAATTTATATCCTAGTTCAAAAGCTCAAACATGTCAAAACAGAATTGAAGAGCTAGAACATGAAAACCTTTGGGAATATATTCCAAAAGGAAAGACCAGATTGAAGGAGAGAAGCAAGATATTCAACAGAGAATTATGAATAATGGCCTTAATGACGAGGCATCTCTAGCTGAAAAATTGGTGGGCATAAACCTTGAAAAGACTCTGCAGCGAGAAGGTTAATGGAAGCAATAGTCCAGAATAACATGGCTAAAAGAAGGCGATATGAACACCAAATTCTTTCATGAGTGTGTTGTTGCTGGCAGGCTGTTCAATAGAATAGGAAGCATTTAGTGCCCTGATGGAATGATTAAATCTGCACATTCTGGAGTTCAAGCAGAAGCAGTGAAATTATAAGAATATCTGCTGGGAGAGAAGGATATAGACAGAAAGGAGGCTCAGGGAATGATTCTGGAAAACATCCCTAACCTGATTAATGTTGAAGATAACGACTTGCTGTTGTGTCCTCACAATTTGTGGAGTATACGGCCCCAGCATGTCAACCCACTCTCCAGGAAGCATGACTTTTGAAAGGAACTTTGAAGACCTATGAAAAAACTGCCAGACGATTAGTAGATTATAAAAAGACCCAAATATTTTTCCTTAATACAGAAATAAGGAAACAACTCCAGTTAAGTGTTGAAATAGGAATCCCTATGGCATGGATTCCTAGTAAATATCTAGGGATACTTCTGTTTCAAGGGAGAATTATGGCAGAATTGTGGTCTAGTCTGATTGATAGGTACAGTATGAAACTAGGGGGATTGACTGGTGAGTGGCTTTCCTACACTGGTAAATTACAAATACTAAAATTTGTGCTCCGAGCTTTGCCTGTGTCTTTTATGTCCAGACTCCATATTACAGATCTGTGCAAAAGTCCATGAAAGTATTGTTCGAATTCAAAGGAAATTTTATGGCAAGGAACAGATGAGAAGTGTAAGATACCTTTGGTGGCATGGGAAAAGGTTTGCTTTTCTAACCATGAGGGAGAAACAAGGTTTAAGGATCTCAAACAAATGAATAATGCACTCGGGGCAATGATTGTTTGGAGTATCTATAGGGATAGAGATAGATTAGAAACAATTACTTGGATACATGGACCTAATGCGCATCTGCACTCAAAAAAATAGAACTGATGGATCTGTTGTTAGGAAATTCATTTTCAGTTTTAGAGACCTGATCTCAGATGAGATGTTAAAAGTGGAACCAGAGTAAGTTTTTGGAAAGATCCATGGATTCAAACCATTGTATTTTTTTATCAGGAATGTTCCCAAGGATTACAAGTGGTTTTGAAAAACCAATGGGGATAAAAGGTGAAGAACTACTGGACAGGAAGGATTGTGAATGGAATGAACAGAATATATTGGAATGATTTTGATCCTCCAGAACATCTTAAGGAGAACTGGACTTTCTTGCTTAGATTGCTTCAAAAACAGAGATGATGAGGATGAACTCAAGTGGATTGGAGAAAAGTCAGGTAAATATTCGGTTAAAGAAGGGTATAGGAGTTCTCCAATATGCGATTGGACCCCCATTTTGATTGGAACAACATCTGAAATGGAAAGGGCGGTCACAAAAAAAAAATTATTTCTGTTAGCTTGGCATGATTGAGTTCTCAAAGAAGAGCATTTCAGGAAAAAGGGCTTTCATGGTCCACCTCGATGTGGTTTATGTCACCACGAGGTGAAAACCATTGATTTCATGCTAAACCAATGCTGTTTTTTGTTGATATTTGGAATAGGAAGTTGGCTAAGCTTTGTTTTATCAGTTGAACTCCGGGTCAGAATTAAAGAATGTGTGGCAATGGATAGATTTTTCTTCAAAAATGTGGACCTTTGCAGGAGATGGGAGATGGTGAGAACCATTCTGCTATGGTTTATGTGGAGGGAGAGGAATGAAAGGAAATGATAAAAAGAGCACAAAAGAGCAGGTTTGGAGCAAGTATCTTATAGCTTTGGAAGAAATTTCTTATGTGAAGACCCAACATGTTAAGAGATTTCAGAAATCTAAAAACCCACAGGGACTGCAATGGGAGCCACACCTGCTGAAGGATGGTTAAAAATAAACTTTGACGAAGCTGCCACAAGGAACCCTGGGCCAACCGAAGGAGGCATATTTTGTAAAAATGAGAAAGGTAAGGCAATCTTTGCATGCTGACACTAATAATCATGCTGAAATCAAAGCTCTGATTTGTGGCCTTAGCATTGCTAGATCTACAAATATGAATAGATTGATCTTTGAAGAGGACTCACAGTTTACCATTGAAGCTATGACAAAAGAAAGACTCAGATACTAGGCCTTAATGACTTCCCTTGAGGAGACTTTGATTTTAATTCGTTCCTTCTCTGAGATTACCTTCAAGCACGCCTTCAACAAACAGAACAAAGCAGCTGATTGTTTGGCAAACAATGGGGTGGATATGCAAGAATAGGGCAGAAATAGTCTCTCAGTGTTTGATGGATCTGATTGGCCATGGCCAGAATTGAGTGAGCTGATAAAAAAGAATAGAAACATGAGAATAGAACTCAGGAAGAATAAGCAAACAAGAAGAACCAATCAATGGAAAGGGGGAATGGGTTTGAGTCAGCTTAGAAATGAGGCAGTGGCCCTGTCGAAGGGGAAAGTGAGCTACTGTTATGCTGCTTTTCCCAACGAAAATCCAACAATGCAAGAGGTTGGGAGGGAGATGTTAGTATCCCCTGATGCTTCCAAAAGATTGCTGGGTTGTGTTCATGACCGTGGAGTAGACTGGCATAGGAGCCATCATGGTTATAGATGCTTCGGGGGGAGCTTATTCTGTCCTAAGATTTTGTCTCTCCCTTTTGTTCATTAAATCACTTTTGTGTGTGGCGGCTCTAATTGGAAATGGGGCACTCTTTGTCTTCATTCTGGAAGACCCCTTGATTGGGATATTATGATTATCATGGTGGCTTGCCACTCTCAATATTGTGAAAAATGATTTGATATATATTGAAACCCCTTTTAATTGTTAAAAAAAATCTGTGTTGGTTTTAAAAATGCAATATAGTGGTAAGTGCATTTTGCTGTACAATACATTTGTTTATCTTTTGGGACATTTCAACTGTATTTGATTGCTTCTCAAAAACTTAACAGGAGTTAATGAAATAGGCATATGATTGGCTTCAATTATATCTACATAATCATCAAATGTGTACCTCCTGCTGGAAAAAGTATGGCATCCCACATGCTGAGTATGATTTTAGATATACTAGACATGTTTCTCAAACACTATATAGCATTAAGATAACTAGAGACCATACTGCTTGAACCACAATTCCAGAATGACGGATAAATTTTAATTAACTTGTGTTAAAACAACAATTTCATAAAAAATTTGCAACTTCTCAGTGGGTCTGTTAAATGAGACTGTAACCTCAAGTTCTAACTGATTATGATTAACTTCAATGTTTTCTCTATTTCATTTTTATAATGGCAATGTTTTACTTTTTGCCCCCTCAAAGTACAGGGAAACCTGGTTTTAATGAAGTTTCAAAAGCTCATTCTCAATTCATTTTACAAAATGAAATATAATATCCCACATGCTGAGTATGATTTTATATATAATAGACATATTTCTCAAACACTGTATAGCATTCTGCCAGTTCACTTCAATGTACTATAGTTCACTATTTGAGTACTTAGTTGAGTTTGAATCACTACCCACTCATTTCCAAAGATGAATCACATGGTTTCTTGAGTATATGACTTAAATTAAAGTTAGTTTGAGTTAATTTGCTTTAATTAGCTTAGTTGGTTGACTAGGATAACTTTCTAGTTGCATGTTTGACTTTACTATTAAAAAGGCTTCTTGCATGATGTCCAAATCTTTATAGTATGTTAAATTTAGTTTATTTAGTATATTTTCAATTATGTTAGTCTATTTTCAATTAACTTAGTGGTCTAGGAGTTCTTTATTATTTTTATTTAGACTTTACTTGCATTGCAAGTTACTTTGTAATAAGTTTATTTTAGCTTTCTTTATTAATAAGAATTGCACACAAAGGTTGAGTAGTGCATTAATTCTAATTGAGGAGCTTATTGTATGTTTTATCTCTGATATTATTGAAGGTATACAGTATTTTAGACCAGTAAACATATATTTTCAAGTTTAAAGCTATTTAGGACACTTTTTGATCAACAATTTCACTCACAACACAGCTAGTTTGACAGCTAGTAATTTTGGGACAGTTTTGTTAATACATAGCTCTAATTTTAGAGAGAAACAAAGCTGATTTGCACTCAATCCAATCATTTAAAACCTTCAAACAACTACAGACCATACTGCTTGAACCACAATTCTAGAATGGGGGGTAAATTTTAATTAACTTGTGATGAAACAACAATTGAGTAAAAAAAAGCAACTTCACAGTGGCTCTGTTACATGAGACTGTAACCTCAAGTTCTAACTGAATATGATTAACTTCAATGTTTTCTCTATTTCCTTTTTCTAATGGCAGTGTCTTACATTTTCCCCCCTTGAAGTACAGCGCAACATGGATTTAATGAAGTTTCAAAGGTTCATTCTCAATTCATTTGACAAGAAGAAATCTAATATCCTCACTTCAAGTTGAATTTACAATAAGTTAAAAATGGCACTTGTGCATTTCAAACTCATTCCAGATATAATTCTGAAAACATTTAACTCAAAAAGAAATAAATTGCTAGACAATTGATGTATAGAAACACTTGTGGAACTGGTGTTTTATCTAAAATCAATCAAATAAAACCATTACAAATTCCAATCTCATATCTCTGCCCAATACTGTTAAGTCATTTGAACAAGAATAAAGATTGTTTTTTCCTAAACTAAGAAAATATAGCAACACATCTATCTCTTATTATCTATTCATCTAGTAAGACAATTTTAAGAGAGAGAATGAGTTTCCTTCCTATTTTTGAAAGATGCAATGTTTAGTCTCACACTAACAATAATACAACATAAATTTTGTTTCTGATGGTAATATTTGGTAAACAGTATCATCGGTTACACTACTTTTCTGTGTTTTGAACAATAATATGAAGCAATGGAATGTCCGTGTCTAAAGAAAGACAGGATAGAGAAAATATAACTTCAATAGTAACACTGTTCAGCAAAATCCCACAAATTTGTGCAACCTAAAGGACTATTCTCAGTTAGTTACAGATAGCAGGGAAAAATAACATTTTATACCTGAATGGTAATAAATGATTTGATCCACAGCATAACTTTTCAATTTCCTTCCATGCCTCCTTTACTTGCCCAATAGCAAGCAATAGCTGGAAAATCAAAATATAAATGGTAATTAGATTTCTTTTTAAAGGCCAACTTTAACATTCATTTAAACCACTGTATTTTCTATGGAAAATGCATCCATGTTGTTCTATTGGAAGACATGGCAGTAAGAACAAAGAGGTGTAAGTTAGAGCACAGTACACAGAAAGAGACACATATAAGCAGAGTCCTCTTTGAAGACTGACCTATATAAATGTATCCTTAAGAAAACAGGTTTTATCACTTCTTCTTTGCAATAGTGTGTTACAATATACTACATCGGTTTTTGCAAATATATGGCAAGTGGCAAAGAAAACTCGGACTGAGTTCTTCTTGGGTGGAAGGTACAAAAAATGGCCACATGGCTGCTGCAACCACTCCAGTATCAAGCCAGCATGAGATGGGCATTCATCTAAGACCCAAGATGATTAGCAGAGTGTGTGGAGGGGCGGTGATCTTGCTTCTTAATGTAGGATGACTGAAATGAGTCATGTCTGTTGGTGGATCAGTAACTTCCCATTAATTTTTCGTGGCTTGGTGTTGGCCTCCCTCGAAATGGAAAGGGGAATAGTTGAACGTTTATTATCCCACAGAGTTGGGCCATTCTGTCACCTGAGTCTTCTAATGGGAAGCTATGGCAGCTCCCTCATCAGTTCCACCTGCCAGATTGGACCCCACATGTCATAGAACTGTATAAGCATCTTAGAGGATATTTGGGTGCATTTAGTATATATTAGAGCATCAAGTATACTAGAGTTGATTAAGCTGCTACACATATTTTAATTAAGTTAATTAACATTTTGAGAAGATATCATCAAAGGTTTCACCTTTGATAATAACCTTAGACTTTTATTGCTGTAAACTCATGTAAAGTTACAAAATCATCACTCTATTGCTGTTATCTGTATCCACAGTTCTTTGATGTGATCACTGCTGTTATACTGCTCTGAATTTTTTATATTAAACTTCTTTGCATAGCTGTTAAAGAACACATCGGGATGAATGTATGTATGTTATCATTGGTGAACCGAATATTGCAGCATAAGGGAAGTTTATGTCACAGTTGGTGGATAGCAGCTTCAATTGTCAAGCAAGTGATAATACACCACAAAGTAAGAGGTGAAGAACCAAACAAGAGAGATAAGGAGAATCGCTTGGTGGTGGAAGAAAAACCACCCAGCTGATATTGATATCAATTGAATTCCTGTTTCAGAAACTTAAGTAGACACGCTATTTACGTAGATAGCTAAGTCACAAGGTTCGAGTTCGAGTTCGAGTTCCGAGTTTGGGTTTGATGAGGATAAAAATCGGTTTAAGTTCGCAAATGGATGAAGTTCGAAAAAAAAAGCCATTAAATTCGACCAATAAATAAAATAATAATAAATATAAAAATATTAACAATAAGTAACATAAAGTATTAATAAATATAAAATTATTAATTAAAAAAGAAAAAGATAAAATAAAAAAACATAATTAAAATATTCAAAGTCTATGGATTAAGATATTCAAAAGCTTTTTCTTTTACCAAAATGGGGTGCCAGCATATAAAGACTCCCAATTAAAGGGAGACACAAATAGACAGACAAAAATATGTGTTAATGTTCGTGTGGCACTTGCAAAGAGGATGCATCAAGGTATAAAGGACCGGGCAAAAGGAATATCAAGAATCGTCAAAAGCTATAGTCGATGGTGTATCCCATCCCTACGACAAGCGTCTTTGTGCCCTACCTAGCTAGCGTGGATGACATCCCCTTGCAGCAAGCAGATGCATTACGATGGCCAACCCAATTGCAACAATTATATTCTCCCACACAGTAAGCAATTATTTATGGCAGGTATTCTACAGCAAGCCGTCCAATCTATGTGGCATTTCGCTGGGTGTGGACACCTTCAACGAGTAATTCATCACATCACCATGCCCTATCGTTTAACCCAAACACACATTCCTCAAACTTCCAGGCGCCAACAACAACAAAACAAAAAAGGACATAAGACACGAGAAAAAGTAGACCCAAAAAAAGGGCAAACTTTGGCGATTTTTTGATGACGGATTAAAAATCGCCAAATTTTGAATTTTGTCAAGAAAATTCGCCAAACCTTGTGACACAAGTAGATAGGATGGCTTGAAGTGTCACAATAAAAACCCCAAAGGTGAGGAAGAAGTAACATTATTGCCAAGAAGAATTTAGAATTGATAATCTATGCATGGAAAAATAAAAAAGCAAATAATGCTTGGACCAGTACATTGTCCACACAAGCGAAAACAATAGAGTTCGGTATAAGAACTTTCAAAAGACAAAGTGGAGTCGAAACCATCATTGATTTCCAAACTAGCAAGGTTTGGTGTTGAACCAACTCAGGATCCAACAAAACATTTTCAAAAGACCCTTTAAAAGAAAGAAGGCGTGGGACCCCCTTACCATGACTACATCCATTGGTATCAAAGCAAGGGCTCTTCTTGTTGGGTTGAGTGTGTGAGGCTCTTGTATGAGTCAATTGCAAGCTGAAAAAGAAGTATGCTTGAGTTAGTTGCAAGTTGTGAAAAATAAGCTTGCATAGGAGAGAGGATGAGTTCATGCAGGTGTGAGAGAAGCCCTGCAAGTGTAGAGGAAGTGAGACAGGCTCTTGTTTGAGTATATTGCAGGTTGTGAAAGAAAGGCCTTCTTGTGGAGGAGACATGGCACACAAAGGAGGAAGAGCACTAGAGGTAGAAGACTTGACAGAGATGTTGAAAGAAATCCATGTAAAATTGGATATGATGGATGATGCACAAAGTGAAGATGTTGCAACTATGAGTAAATAAGATGAGGAAGAAATATTGGAGATGTTGATATCCCTACAAGCAAAGTTGGATGTCTTGGAGAGAGGACCAACTAGAAAATAAAATAGACCAACAGAGGTCAAGGTGAAACAAAAGGTAAACCCACTAACAATATTATTTTGTTTTGTGGCAAAGAGAGCCCAAATAAGCTCATGAGATGGATAGGGTAGTTACAAATGTATTTTGAAGAGAAATTTATCGAAGATCCCATGAGGGTAAAGGTTGCAAGTAAGAGACTACGCAGAGTTGCAGTTGGGTCTTGGAGAGTTCTCCAAGAAATAAGACAAGAAAAAGGAAGGACAAAGGTAAGGATTTGGGAACATATGGTTTCTAAGAAGGCAAGTAGATAAGATAAGATAAGATAAATATATTAATGTCCAACTAATGACCACAAAAGTAGGTCAAAGGGATTGCAGATTACATAAATGTGTCAGGTAAAAGCGGGAAACCAAAAAGTTTTGTGCCTTAAGGTTTTGAGAGAAAAAACAAGAAGAAGATTGCCATGAAAGGCAATATGAGAGGGAAGTTCCCATGTCAGCAGCTAAAATTTATTTTGAGAAGTAGCAACAAGAGGAATATGAGTGAGGAGAAGAAGGTTGTCTTGAAAGACAACTGTTAAGCACAAGCTTATACTGAGAGGGGGGGGTGAATCAGTATAAGATATTTTTAACTTTCGGCTATTAATCTTAAATTCAAAACCTCAAATTACTCCGCAATTAATATATTCAAAGCAATCAAATGCAAAACCACACAATGCAAATAAACACAGATTTGCGTGGAAACCCTTTCGGGAGAAAACCACGGAGAAATTCTCTTAATATAAATATTCGTAGGCACCAACCTACTGGAGCACCAACCCCAAAAACAATTTTGTAGGCACCAACCTACAGGAGCACCAACCCCTTTCACTGAGCACCAACTCAGCAAGAGACACCAATCTCTTCAAAACGAAGGCACCAACCTTCTCAGAAAAAATCACTCTTCTATCTCAAATTTGTTGTCAAAACAACAGATGATAGAACACTTGCTTTATCTCCTTTAGATTCGATCTACGCTTTAGTGTTTTCGCTGCTATACTCTTTCTTATACTTGCTGATTTTTTCTTTTCAATATTCTCACAAAAATTTGCCTTTAAAAATTCTGCTCTTCTTTTATATATCTTCTACTTTCGAATCTACTCTTTTGCCATTCGTTATGGACTTATTTATAACCCACGGAAAGCCACAAATTAAGGTCGTGACTCTTCAAGTGAAAAGGTCCTTTCGAACGGTCACACCTCCTCCCAATAGGTCGGCCAAGGTTGGCAATTCCGTCAACATTTCCGTCGACAATTCCGTTCACTTCCGTCGACATTTCCGTCAACAATTCCGTTCACTTCCGTCGACAATTCCGTTCAATTCCGGCAACAATTCCGTTCAATTCCAGCAACAATTCCGTTCACTTCCGTCAACATTTTCGTTCAATTCCGGCAACAATTCCGTTCACTTCCGTCAACAATTCCGTTCACTTACGGCCATCAATTCTGTTCACTTCTGGCAATCAATTCCGTTCACTTTCGGCAATAGTTCATTTGACATCAATGACAATATTCCAACAATCTCCCCCTTTGTCATTGATGGCAACTACATACTGAAACTGCTCCCCTTTGCTGCACTGTCTCTTCTGTTTGAATCCTCCTTTTTTTTTTTTTGTTGTAGCTCCCCCTTTCTGTGACATCTTCTTTATGTACTTCTCCCCCTTTGACATCAATGGCAAAGGGTCTATCCAAGAGCTAGTACTTAGCTCCCCCTTAGCTGATGCTTCCCTTTAGTGGCAAGACGCAAAAGAAATTACTCCCAACTTCTGTCGTAGGTACTCAAATGTTTCCTTTGGAAGTGGCTTAGTGAAGATATCTGCCATCTGTTCGGATGTGGAAACATATTCCAATTTTACTTGTTGTTCTGCCACCTGTTCTCTCAAGTAATGATACTGTATAGGGATATGCTTAGTTCTGGAATGCATAACTGGATTTTTTGAAATACTTATTGCACTAGTATTATCGCAGAATATAGAGATTGGATGATTATACTCTACTTTGATATCTTTCAAGGTTTGTTTCATCCATAGAACTTGTGTACAACATAGCACTGCCGCTATGTACTCTGCTTCCGCTGTGGATAGAGATACAGAATTCTGCTTCTTACTTAACCAAGATACTAGGCTATCTCCAAGAAAGAATGCTCCTCCACTTGTACTTTTTCTATCATCTACACAACCTGCCCAATCTGAATCCGTGTACGCTACCAATGTGAAGTCTTTACCTCCTGGGTACCACAACCCATAATCCAAGGTTCTCTTTAAATATCTAAATATACGTTTCACAGCTTGCACATGTGTTTCTTTTGGAGCTGCTTGAAATCGTGCAACCATACCTACTGCTTGCATGATATCTGGCCTAGATGCCGTCACATATAGTAAACTCCCAATCATTGATCTGTAAAGTGTTTGATCAGTATTCGGAGATTCATCATCTTTGCTCAACTTCGTACCTGTAGCCATAGGTGTGCTAACAGGGGCACACTCCTCCATATGGAATTTCTTCAACATCTCCTTCACATACTTGCTTTGGGATATGAATATTCCTTTGTTAGATTGAGAGATTTGTAAACCAAGGAAAAATGACAACTCACCTAACATGGACATCTCAAATTCCTTTTGCATATCTTTGACAAATATCTTAGACATTTCTTTATTGTCTCCTCCAAAGATTATATCATCTACATACACCACAACAATTAACTGGTGATCTCCTTCAGTTTTGATGTAAAGATTACTATCAGCATATCCTCTCTTGAATCCTTGGTCTTGTAGGTATTTATCAAGCCTAGCATACCATGCTCTAGGAGCTTGTTTCAATCCGTATAAAGCCTTCTTCAACTTACACACATAATCCTTGTTTTCTGATAAGAGAAATCCTTCTGGCTGTTCTATGTAAACTTCCTCTTCTAGATTGCCATTTAGAAATGCTGATTTAACATCCATTTGATAAACTTTGAAATTTTTGAATACTGAAAATGCAAGAAATATTCGAATTGCTTCTAATCTAGCAACAGGGGCAAAAGTCTCTTCAAAATCTACACCTTCTACTTGAGCATACCCCTTACATACCAACCTTGCTTTGTTTCGAGTGACTTGGCCATTTTCATTCAATTTGTTTCGAAAAACCCATTTAGTGCCAATTACATTCTGATCCATTGGCCTCGGCACAAGTTCCCAAGTCTCATTCTTCTCAATTTGATCTAATTCTTCTTCCATTGCTTTTACCCAATGTCTATCATGACTAGCTTCAGAAAAATTCTTAGGCTCTACCTTGGATAACAAAGAAAAATTTACATGCTCAGGGATACTTACAATTCTTCTTCTGGTTTGCACCCCAGCATCAATGTTGCCAATGATCTGACTTTCAGCATGATTCTTCTGAACAAAGCGAGATGGTGCTTTGGTGTCTTGCCTTTCAGATTCACTCAATTTTTCTACATTTTCTTCCTCCCCTTCTTCTTCTACAAGATTGGGTATTTCTAGAGGCTCTTCTGAAGGTTTTTTTGCCTTTTGATTCATGATCTCATCTATTCTAACACTAGCACTTTCTACGATAGTTTGTAGCCTTTTGTTATAACATCTATAGGCTTTGCTTTTGATGGAGTAACCAAGAAAAATTCCTTCATCAGCTCTTGAATCAAATTTGCCCAAGTTTTCTTCATTCCTGTTGATAAAACATTTACTTCCAAACACTTTGAAATGTTTGACCGAAGCTGGTCTTCCTTTCCACAATTCGTAAGGAGTTTTGTCATTATTAACTCTGATTTGCCCTCTATTCAAGATATATACTGCTGTATTAACTGCTTCTCTCCAGAATCTATCTGATAGCTTAGATTCATTCAACATAGTTCTAGCCATCTCTTGAACGGTTCGATTTTTCCTTTCCACCACTCCATTTTGTTGTGGAGTCCTTGCAGCTGAGTATTGTCTCTTAATTCCATGATCTTCGCAAAACTCAATGAATTCATTTGAAATAAACTCACCTCCTCGATCTGACCTTAGACATTTTATTTTCAGCTCTTTTTCATTTTCTACTAATGCCTTGAAAGCTTTAAACTTTTCAAATGCTTCTGATTTTTCTTTTAGAAAGGCTACCCATGTCATTCTAGTATAATCATCAATGAGCAACATAAAGTAGCTCTCACCTTGCATGCTTTCAGTTCTGGTAGGACCACAAAGATCCGTATGAATCAGCTCTAGTGGTTTGGTGGTCGAATATTCCTTCGTTCTGAACCTTGTTCTGGTTTGCTTCCCGTGTTGGCATTGCTTGCATAGAGTGCTTGAAGGTTTTGTTATCTTTGGCATATCTCGCACAGCCTGTTTGTTGCTGATTTTCACAAGATTATCAAAATTTATGTGCCCTAACCTTCTATGCCATAGCCAACTTTCTTCAACTTGACTCAGACAACATTTCTCTCCTCTCATTTCTCCAAGCATGTATAGGTTGTTTGTAGTTCGATGAGCATCTGCAATTAGTTCTCCTGTGTCTCTTTTTCTGATCTCACAACCTTCAGAAAAGAACTTGAGCGTGTGTCCTTGATCACACATTTGGCTAACACTTAGAAGATTATGCTTTAACCCTTCCACATATAACACATTTTCTGTTTTGGTTTTTCCATTATCGAGACTAAGTGTACCTTTTCCTGTTATTCTGACTGTAGTGTTGTCTCCAAACTTCACCGTGCCTTCATTGACCTTTTTTAACGAGATGAATTTGCTTTTATCTCCAGTCATGTGTCTCGAACATCCACTATCAATGAACCATTGTTGTCCTTCATCTCTAGCATGGAATGCTGTTTGAACAATCATGGATTCTTCTTGCTTCTTCTTCCAGATCTTTGATGGTTCTCTTTTCTTTATCACTGGAGCTTTGAACTTTTGATCTTGTCTTACAGATTCAAAAACACTTCTACAATAGCGTGCTATATGTCCATAGTTGTTGCACTTGTAACAAACTATAGCTTCATCAAAGTTTGATAAGGGAGCAAATGAATTGTAGTTTCTGTTCGAAGCTCCATAGGTTCCTTTGTTTCTACTCCTGACTTCAATATCCTTGGCTCTCTTTCTACAATCTAATTTCTTATGACCAAAATGATTGCAATAATAACAATATCCATTAAAATAATTACTAAACCTAGTTTTATTTGTATATCTTGGAGCAAATGGTCTTCTGAAGTTTTGTTCTCCTTTGCTTTCTTTGTTGATAGAGTTGGTTTTTGTATTCTTGGCTTCTTCCTTCTTGGTCTCCTTTTTCATTGGTTCTTTAAGAGTTTCAACGTAGCTCTTAGCTTTCTCTTTTTCTTTCTCATACCCAATACCTGACTTGTTAGATGGTGATCTTTGACTCTCTAGAATCTTATTCAAAACTTGAGTGCTTTTTTCAGATTTCAATTCACTTGTTATTTTAGAATTCGCCTTTTCTAGGTCCCTTTTTAAAACATCTATTTCAAATTCATACCTTTCATAGTCTTCTCCTTTCTTCTTTAGCTGATCCGTTAGATCTTCTTCAATTTTCTTTGCTTCTTCGATTTGGACTTTTAGATCAGCAATTACCTTGTTTGATTCCTCAAAGACTTGTGATGTCTTCGTTTTGAAGTCTCGATTCTCTTCTTCATATTTTCGGAGTTGTAACTTTAGTTTCTGATTCTTCTTCTTAAATGCTTTTATTTCTTCCAACGCGCAAAGAAGTTCTTCTTCAAGGTTCACTTCACCTTCATAAATAGTGTTGAGTTTATCCCAAATCTCTTTTGCAGATTCACAATGCATAACCTTAACAAACTCATTTTCTGAAAGCCCGCATAAGATTGCATTCATAGCTTTCGCATTGTTCTCACTGGCCTTTTTCCCGGTGGCATCCGTTGGTGCAATTTGTGGTGTTGTGTATCCTATTACCACTGCTTGCCAGATATCAAAACCTAGGGCCATCAAGTAAGTCTTCATTCTTATGCTCCAAAATGCGTAATTCGTTCCATCGAACAAAGGAGCCTTGTTGGTGGAGAAACCATCTAGTGCTTGAGATCCTGCCATATGTGCTTTCCAAGATCTACCTTCTAGCAGTTGTGCTAACACCGAAGGAACCGGCTCTGATACCAATTGTTAAGCACAAGCTTATACTGAGAGGGGGGGGTGAATCAGTATAAGATATTTTTAACTTTCGGCTATTAATCTTAAATTCAAAACCTCAAATTACTCCGCAATTAATATATTCAAAGCAATCAAATGCAAAACCACACAATGCAAATAAACACAGATTTGCGTGGAAACCCTTTCGGGAGAAAACCACGGAGAAATTCTCTTAATATAAATATTCGTAGGCACCAACCTACTGGAGCACCAACCCCAAAAACAATTTTGTAGGCACCAACCTACAGGAGCACCAACCCCTTTCACTGAGCACCAACTCAGCAAGAGACACCAATCTCTTCAAAACGAAGGCACCAACCTTCTCAAAAAAAATCACTCTTCTATCTCAAATTTGTTGTCAAAACAACAGATGATAGAACACTTGCTTTATCTCCTTTAGATTCGATCTACGCTTTAGTGTTTTCGCTGCTATACTCTTTCTTATACTTGCTGATTTTTTCTTTTCAATATTCTCACAAAAATTTGCCTTTAAAAATTCTGCTCTTCTTTTATATATCTTCTACTTTCGAATCTACTCTTTTGCCATTCGTTATGGACTTATTTATAACCCACGGAAAGCCACAAATTAAGGTCGTGACTCTTCAAGTGAAAAGGTCCTTTCGAACGGTCACACCTCCTCCCAATAGGTCGGCCAAGGTTGGCAATTCCGTCAACATTTCCGTCGACAATTCCGTTCACTTCCGTCGACATTTCCGTCAACAATTCCGTTCACTTCCGTCGACAATTCCGTTCAATTCCGGCAACAATTCCGTTCAATTCCAGCAACAATTCCGTTCACTTCCGTCAACATTTTCGTTCAATTCCGGCAACAATTCCGTTCACTTCCGTCAACAATTCCGTTCACTTACGGCCATCAATTCTGTTCACTTCTGGCAATCAATTCCGTTCACTTTCGGCAATAGTTCATTTGACATCAATGACAATATTCCAACAATCTCCCCCTTTGTCATTGATGGCAACTACATACTGAAACTGCTCCCCTTTGCTGCACTGTCTCTTCTGTTTGAATCCTCCTTTTTTTTTTTTTGTTGTAGCTCCCCCTTTCTGTGACATCTTCTTTATGTACTTCTCCCCCTTTGACATCAATGGCAAAGGGTCTATCCAAGAGCTAGTACTTAGCTCCCCCTTAGCTGATGCTTCCCTTTAGTGGCAAGACGCAAAAGAAATTACTCCCAACTTCTGTCGTAGGTACTCAAATGTTTCCTTTGGAAGTGGCTTAGTGAAGATATCTGCCATCTGTTCGGATGTGGAAACATATTCCAATTTTACTTGTTGTTCTGCCACCTGTTCTCTCAAGTAATGATACTGTATAGGGATATGCTTAGTTCTGGAATGCATAACTGGATTTTTTGAAATACTTATTGCACTAGTATTATCGCAGAATATAGAGATTGGATGATTATACTCTACTTTGATATCTTTCAAGGTTTGTTTCATCCATAGAACTTGTGTACAACATAGCACTGCCGCTATGTACTCTGCTTCCGCTGTGGATAGAGATACAGAATTCTGCTTCTTACTTAACCAAGATACTAGGCTATCTCCAAGAAAGAATGCTCCTCCACTTGTACTTTTTCTATCATCTACACAACCTGCCCAATCTGAATCCGTGTACGCTACCAATGTGAAGTCTTTACCTCCTGGGTACCACAACCCATAATCCAAGGTTCTCTTTAAATATCTAAATATACGTTTCACAGCTTGCACATGTGTTTCTTTTGGAGCTGCTTGAAATCGTGCAACCATACCTACTGCTTGCATGATATCTGGCCTAGATGCCGTCACATATAGTAAACTCCCAATCATTGATCTGTAAAGTGTTTGATCAGTATTCGGAGATTCATCATCTTTGCTCAACTTCGTACCTGTAGCCATAGGTGTGCTAACAGGGGCACACTCCTCCATATGGAATTTCTTCAACATCTCCTTCACATACTTGCTTTGGGATATGAATATTCCTTTGTTAGATTGAGAGATTTGTAAACCAAGGAAAAATGACAACTCACCTAACATGGACATCTCAAATTCCTTTTGCATATCTTTGACAAATATCTTAGACATTTCTTTATTGTCTCCTCCAAAGATTATATCATCTACATACACCACAACAATTAACTGGTGATCTCCTTCAGTTTTGATGTAAAGATTACTATCAGCATATCCTCTCTTGAATCCTTGGTCTTGTAGGTATTTATCAAGCCTAGCATACCATGCTCTAGGAGCTTGTTTCAATCCGTATAAAGCCTTCTTCAACTTACACACATAATCCTTGTTTTCTGATAAGAGAAATCCTTCTGGCTGTTCTATGTAAACTTCCTCTTCTAGATTGCCATTTAGAAATGCTGATTTAACATCCATTTGATAAACTTTGAAATTTTTGAATACTGAAAATGCAAGAAATATTCGAATTGCTTCTAATCTAGCAACAGGGGCAAAAGTCTCTTCAAAATCTACACCTTCTACTTGAGCATACCCCTTACATACCAACCTTGCTTTGTTTCGAGTGACTTGGCCATTTTCATTCAATTTGTTTCGAAAAACCCATTTAGTGCCAATTACATTCTGATCCATTGGCCTCGGCACAAGTTCCCAAGTCTCATTCTTCTCAATTTGATCTAATTCTTCTTCCATTGCTTTTACCCAATGTCTATCATGACTAGCTTCAGAAAAATTCTTAGGCTCTACCTTGGATAACAAAGAAAAATTTACATGCTCAGGGATACTTACAATTCTTCTTCTGGTTTGCACCCCAGCATCAATGTTGCCAATGATCTGACTTTCAGCATGATTCTTCTGAACAAAGCGAGATGGTGCTTTGGTGTCTTGCCTTTCAGATTCACTCAATTTTTCTACATTTTCTTCCTCCCCTTCTTCTTCTACAAGATTGGGTATTTCTAGAGGCTCTTCTGAAGGTTTTTTTGCCTTTTGATTCATGATCTCATCTATTCTAACACTAGCACTTTCTACGATAGTTTGTAGCCTTTTGTTATAACATCTATAGGCTTTGCTTTTGATGGAGTAACCAAGAAAAATTCCTTCATCAGCTCTTGAATCAAATTTGCCCAAGTTTTCTTCATTCCTGTTGATAAAACATTTACTTCCAAACACTTTGAAATGTTTGACCGAAGCTGGTCTTCCTTTCCACAATTCGTAAGGAGTTTTGTCATTATTAACTCTGATTTGCCCTCTATTCAAGATATATACTGCTGTATTAACTGCTTCTCTCCAGAATCTATCTGATAGCTTAGATTCATTCAACATAGTTCTAGCCATCTCTTGAACGGTTCGATTTTTCCTTTCCACCACTCCATTTTGTTGTGGAGTCCTTGCAGCTGAGTATTGTCTCTTAATTCCATGATCTTCGCAAAACTCAATGAATTCATTTGAAATAAACTCACCTCCTCGATCTGACCTTAGACATTTTATTTTCAGCTCTTTTTCATTTTCTACTAATGCCTTGAAAGCTTTAAACTTTTCAAATGCTTCTGATTTTTCTTTTAGAAAGGCTACCCATGTCATTCTAGTATAATCATCAATGAGCAACATAAAGTAGCTCTCACCTTGCATGCTTTCAGTTCTGGTAGGACCACAAAGATCCGTATGAATCAGCTCTAGTGGTTTGGTGGTCGAATATTCCTTCGTTCTGAACCTTGTTCTGGTTTGCTTCCCGTGTTGGCATTGCTTGCATAGAGTGCTTGAAGGTTTTGTTATCTTTGGCATATCTCGCACAGCCTGTTTGTTGCTGATTTTCACAAGATTATCAAAATTTATGTGCCCTAACCTTCTATGCCATAGCCAACTTTCTTCAACTTGACTCAGACAACATTTCTCTCCTCTCATTTCTCCAAGCATGTATAGGTTGTTTGTAGTTCGATGAGCATCTGCAATTAGTTCTCCTGTGTCTCTTTTTCTGATCTCACAACCTTCAGAAAAGAACTTGAGCGTGTGTCCTTGATCACACATTTGGCTAACACTTAGAAGATTATGCTTTAACCCTTCCACATATAACACATTTTCTGTTTTGGTTTTTCCATTATCGAGACTAAGTGTACCTTTTCCTGTTATTCTGACTGTAGTGTTGTCTCCAAACTTCACCGTGCCTTCATTGACCTTTTTTAACGAGATGAATTTGCTTTTATCTCCAGTCATGTGTCTCGAACATCCACTATCAATGAACCATTGTTGTCCTTCATCTCTAGCATGGAATGCTGTTTGAACAATCATGGATTCTTCTTGCTTCTTCTTCCAGATCTTTGATGGTTCTCTTTTCTTTATCACTGGAGCTTTGAACTTTTGATCTTGTCTTACAGATTCAAAAACACTTCTACAATAGCGTGCTATATGTCCATAGTTGTTGCACTTGTAACAAACTATAGCTTCATCAAAGTTTGATAAGGGAGCAAATGAATTGTAGTTTCTGTTCGAAGCTCCATAGGTTCCTTTGTTTCTACTCCTGACTTCAATATCCTTGGCTCTCTTTCTACAATCTAATTTCTTATGACCAAAATGATTGCAATAATAACAATATCCATTAAAATAATTACTAAACCTAGTTTTATTTGTATATCTTGGAGCAAATGGTCTTCTGAAGTTTTGTTCTCCTTTGCTTTCTTTGTTGATAGAGTTGGTTTTTGTATTCTTGGCTTCTTCCTTCTTGGTCTCCTTTTTCATTGGTTCTTTAAGAGTTTCAACGTAGCTCTTAGCTTTCTCTTTTTCTTTCTCATACCCAATACCTGACTTGTTAGATGGTGATCTTTGACTCTCTAGAATCTTATTCAAAACTTGAGTGCTTTTTTCAGATTTCAATTCACTTGTTATTTTAGAATTCGCCTTTTCTAGGTCCCTTTTTAAAACATCTATTTCAAATTCATACCTTTCATAGTCTTCTCCTTTCTTCTTTAGCTGATCCGTTAGATCTTCTTCAATTTTCTTTGCTTCTTCGATTTGGACTTTTAGATCAGCAATTACCTTGTTTGATTCCTCAAAGACTTGTGATGTCTTCGTTTTGAAGTCTCGATTCTCTTCTTCATATTTTCGGAGTTGTAACTTTAGTTTCTGATTCTTCTTCTTAAATGCTTTTATTTCTTCCAACGCGCAAAGAAGTTCTTCTTCAAGGTTCACTTCACCTTCATAAATAGTGTTGAGTTTATCCCAAATCTCTTTTGCAGATTCACAATGCATAACCTTAACAAACTCATTTTCTGAAAGCCCGCATAAGATTGCATTCATAGCTTTCGCATTGTTCTCACTGGCCTTTTTCCCGGTGGCATCCGTTGGTGCAATTTGTGGTGTTGTGTATCCTATTACCACTGCTTGCCAGATATCAAAACCTAGGGCCATCAAGTAAGTCTTCATTCTTATGCTCCAAAATGCGTAATTCGTTCCATCGAACAAAGGAGCCTTGTTGGTGGAGAAACCATCTAGTGCTTGAGATCCTGCCATATGTGCTTTCCAAGATCTACCTTCTAGCAGTTGTGCTAACACCGAAGGAACCGGCTCTGATACCAATTGTTAAGCACAAGCTTATACTGAGAGGGGGGGGTGAATCAGTATAAGATATTTTTAACTTTCGGCTATTAATCTTAAATTCAAAACCTCAAATTACTCCGCAATTAATATATTCAAAGCAATCAAATGCAAAACCACACAATGCAAATAAACACAGATTTGCGTGGAAACCCTTTCGGGAGAAAACCACGGAGAAATTCTCTTAATATAAATATTCGTAGGCACCAACCTACTGGAGCACCAACCCCAAAAACAATTTTGTAGGCACCAACCTACAGGAGCACCAACCCCTTTCACTGAGCACCAACTCAGCAAGAGACACCAATCTCTTCAAAACGAAGGCACCAACCTTCTCAGAAAAAATCACTCTTCTATCTCAAATTTGTTGTCAAAACAACAGATGATAGAACACTTGCTTTATCTCCTTTAGATTCGATCTACGCTTTAGTGTTTTCGCTGCTATACTCTTTCTTATACTTGCTGATTTTTTCTTTTCAATATTCTCACAAAAATTTGCCTTTAAAAATTCTGCTCTTCTTTTATATATCTTCTACTTTCGAATCTACTCTTTTGCCATTCGTTATGGACTTATTTATAACCCACGGAAAGCCACAAATTAAGGTCGTGACTCTTCAAGTGAAAAGGTCCTTTCGAACGGTCACACCTCCTCCCAATAGGTCGGCCAAGGTTGGCAATTCCGTCAACATTTCCGTCGACAATTCCGTTCACTTCCGTCGACATTTCCGTCAACAATTCCGTTCACTTCCGTCGACAATTCCGTTCAATTCCGGCAACAATTCCGTTCAATTCCAGCAACAATTCCGTTCACTTCCGTCAACATTTTCGTTCAATTCCGGCAACAATTCCGTTCACTTCCGTCAACAATTCCGTTCACTTACGGCCATCAATTCTGTTCACTTCTGGCAATCAATTCCGTTCACTTTCGGCAATAGTTCATTTGACATCAATGACAATATTCCAACAATCTCCCCCTTTGTCATTGATGGCAACTACATACTGAAACTGCTCCCCTTTGCTGCACTGTCTCTTCTGTTTGAATCCTCCTTTTTTTTTTTTTGTTGTAGCTCCCCCTTTCTGTGACATCTTCTTTATGTACTTCTCCCCCTTTGACATCAATGGCAAAGGGTCTATCCAAGAGCTAGTACTTAGCTCCCCCTTAGCTGATGCTTCCCTTTAGTGGCAAGACGTAAAAGAAATTACTCCCAACTTCTGTCGTAGGTACTCAAATGTTTCCTTTGGAAGTGGCTTAGTGAAGATATCTGCCATCTGTTCGGATGTGGAAACATATTCCAATTTTACTTGTTGTTCTGCCACCTGTTCTCTCAAGTAATGATACTGTATAGGGATATGCTTAGTTCTGGAATGCATAACTGGATTTTTTGAAATACTTATTGCACTAGTATTATCGCAGAATATAGAGATTGGATGATTATACTCTACTTTGATATCTTTCAAGGTTTGTTTCATCCATAGAACTTGTGTACAACATAGCACTGCCGCTATGTACTCTGCTTCCGCTGTGGATAGAGATACAGAATTCTGCTTCTTACTTAACCAAGATACTAGGCTATCTCCAAGAAAGAATGCTCCTCCACTTGTACTTTTTCTATCATCTACACAACCTGCCCAATCTGAATCCGTGTACGCTACCAATGTGAAGTCTTTACCTCCTGGGTACCACAACCCATAATCCAAGGTTCTCTTTAAATATCTAAATATACGTTTCACAGCTTGCACATGTGTTTCTTTTGGAGCTGCTTGAAATCGTGCAACCATACCTACTGCTTGCATGATATCTGGCCTAGATGCCGTCACATATAGTAAACTCCCAATCATTGATCTGTAAAGTGTTTGATCAGTATTCGGAGATTCATCATCTTTGCTCAACTTCGTACCTGTAGCCATAGGTGTGCTAACAGGGGCACACTCCTCCATATGGAATTTCTTCAACATCTCCTTCACATACTTGCTTTGGGATATGAATATTCCTTTGTTAGATTGAGAGATTTGTAAACCAAGGAAAAATGACAACTCACCTAACATGGACATCTCAAATTCCTTTTGCATATCTTTGACAAATATCTTAGACATTTCTTTATTGTCTCCTCCAAAGATTATATCATCTACATACACCACAACAATTAACTGGTGATCTCCTTCAGTTTTGATGTAAAGATTACTATCAGCATATCCTCTCTTGAATCCTTGGTCTTGTAGGTATTTATCAAGCCTAGCATACCATGCTCTAGGAGCTTGTTTCAATCCGTATAAAGCCTTCTTCAACTTACACACATAATCCTTGTTTTCTGATAAGAGAAATCCTTCTGGCTGTTCTATGTAAACTTCCTCTTCTAGATTGCCATTTAGAAATGCTGATTTAACATCCATTTGATAAACTTTGAAATTTTTGAATACTGAAAATGCAAGAAATATTCGAATTGCTTCTAATCTAGCAACAGGGGCAAAAGTCTCTTCAAAATCTACACCTTCTACTTGAGCATACCCCTTACATACCAACCTTGCTTTGTTTCGAGTGACTTGGCCATTTTCATTCAATTTGTTTCGAAAAACCCATTTAGTGCCAATTACATTCTGATCCATTGGCCTCGGCACAAGTTCCCAAGTCTCATTCTTCTCAATTTGATCTAATTCTTCTTCCATTGCTTTTACCCAATGTCTATCATGACTAGCTTCAGAAAAATTCTTAGGCTCTACCTTGGATAACAAAGAAAAATTTACATGCTCAGGGATACTTACAATTCTTCTTCTGGTTTGCACCCCAGCATCAATGTTGCCAATGATCTGACTTTCAGCATGATTCTTCTGAACAAAGCGAGATGGTGCTTTGGTGTCTTGCCTTTCAGATTCACTCAATTTTTCTACATTTTCTTCCTCCCCTTCTTCTTCTACAAGATTGGGTATTTCTAGAGGCTCTTCTGAAGGTTTTTTTTGCCTTTTGATTCATGATCTCATCTATTCTAACACTAGCACTTTCTACGATAGTTTGTAGCCTTTTGTTATAACATCTATAGGCTTTGCTTTTGATGGAGTAACCAAGAAAAATTCCTTCATCAGCTCTTGAATCAAATTTGCCCAAGTTTTCTTCATTCCTGTTGATAAAACATTTACTTCCAAACACTTTGAAATGTTTGACCGAAGCTGGTCTTCCTTTCCACAATTCGTAAGGAGTTTTGTCATTATTAACTCTGATTTGCCCTCTATTCAAGATATATACTGCTGTATTAACTGCTTCTCTCCAGAATCTATCTGATAGCTTAGATTCATTCAACATAGTTCTAGCCATCTCTTGAACGGTTCGATTTTTCCTTTCCACCACTCCATTTTGTTGTGGAGTCCTTGCAGCTGAGTATTGTCTCTTAATTCCATGATCTTCGCAAAACTCAATGAATTCATTTGAAATAAACTCACCTCCTCGATCTGACCTTAGACATTTTATTTTCAGCTCTTTTTCATTTTCTACTAATGCCTTGAAAGCTTTAAACTTTTCAAATGCTTCTGATTTTTCTTTTAGAAAGGCTACCCATGTCATTCTAGTATAATCATCAATGAGCAACATAAAGTAGCTCTCACCTTGCATGCTTTCAGTTCTGGTAGGACCACAAAGATCCGTATGAATCAGCTCTAGTGGTTTGGTGGTCGAATATTCCTTCGTTCTGAACCTTGTTCTGGTTTGCTTCCCGTGTTGGCATTGCTTGCATAGAGTGCTTGAAGGTTTTGTTATCTTTGGCATATCTCGCACAGCCTGTTTGTTGCTGATTTTCACAAGATTATCAAAATTTATGTGCCCTAACCTTCTATGCCATAGCCAACTTTCTTCAACTTGACTCAGACAACATTTCTCTCCTCTCATTTCTCCAAGCATGTATAGGTTGTTTGTAGTTCGATGAGCATCTGCAATTAGTTCTCCTGTGTCTCTTTTTCTGATCTCACAACCTTCAGAAAAGAACTTGAGCGTGTGTCCTTGATCACACATTTGGCTAACACTTAGAAGATTATGCTTTAACCCTTCCACATATAACACATTTTCTGTTTTGGTTTTTCCATTATCGAGACTAAGTGTACCTTTTCCTGTTATTCTGACTGTAGTGTTGTCTCCAAACTTCACCGTGCCTTCATTGACCTTTTTTAACGAGATGAATTTGCTTTTATCTCCAGTCATGTGTCTCGAACATCCACTATCAATGAACCATTGTTGTCCTTCATCTCTAGCATGGAATGCTGTTTGAACAATCATGGATTCTTCTTGCTTCTTCTTCCAGATCTTTGATGGTTCTCTTTTCTTTATCACTGGAGCTTTGAACTTTTGATCTTGTCTTACAGATTCAAAAACACTTCTACAATAGCGTGCTATATGTCCATAGTTGTTGCACTTGTAACAAACTATAGCTTCATCAAAGTTTGATAAGGGAGCAAATGAATTGTAGTTTCTGTTCGAAGCTCCATAGGTTCCTTTGTTTCTACTCCTGACTTCAATATCCTTGGCTCTCTTTCTACAATCTAATTTCTTATGACCAAAATGATTGCAATAATAACAATATCCATTAAAATAATTACTAAACCTAGTTTTATTTGTATATCTTGGAGCAAATGGTCTTCTGAAGTTTTGTTCTCCTTTGCTTTCTTTGTTGATAGAGTTGGTTTTTGTATTCTTGGCTTCTTCCTTCTTGGTCTCCTTTTTCATTGGTTCTTTAAGAGTTTCAACGTAGCTCTTAGCTTTCTCTTTTTCTTTCTCATACCCAATACCTGACTTGTTAGATGGTGATCTTTGACTCTCTAGAATCTTATTCAAAACTTGAGTGCTTTTTTCAGATTTCAATTCACTTGTTATTTTAGAATTCGCCTTTTCTAGGTCCCTTTTTAAAACATCTATTTCAAATTCATACCTTTCATAGTCTTCTCCTTTCTTCTTTAGCTGATCCGTTAGATCTTCTTCAATTTTCTTTGCTTCTTCGATTTGGACTTTTAGATCAGCAATTACCTTGTTTGATTCCTCAAAGACTTGTGATGTCTTCGTTTTGAAGTCTCGATTCTCTTCTTCATATTTTCGGAGTTGTAACTTTAGTTTCTGATTCTTCTTCTTAAATGCTTTTATTTCTTCCAACGCGCAAAGAAGTTCTTCTTCAAGGTTCACTTCACCTTCATAAATAGTGTTGAGTTTATCCCAAATCTCTTTTGCAGATTCACAATGCATAACCTTAACAAACTCATTTTCTGAAAGCCCGCATAAGATTGCATTCATAGCTTTCGCATTGTTCTCACTGGCCTTTTTCCCGGTGGCATCCGTTGGTGCAATTTGTGGTGTTGTGTATCCTATTACCACTGCTTGCCAGATATCAAAACCTAGGGCCATCAAGTAAGTCTTCATTCTTATGCTCCAAAATGCGTAATTCGTTCCATCGAACAAAGGAGCCTTGTTGGTGGAGAAACCATCTAGTGCTTGAGATCCTGCCATATGTGCTTTCCAAGATCTACCTTCTAGCAGTTGTGCTAACACCGAAGGAACCGGCTCTGATACCAATTGTTAAGCACAAGCTTATACTGAGAGGGGGGGGTGAATCAGTATAAGATATTTTTAACTTTCGGCTATTAATCTTAAATTCAAAACCTCAAATTACTCCGCAATTAATATATTCAAAGCAATCAAATGCAAAACCACACAATGCAAATAAACACAGATTTGCGTGGAAACCCTTTCGGGAGAAAACCACGGAGAAATTCTCTTAATATAAATATTCGTAGGCACCAACCTACTGGAGCACCAACCCCAAAAACAATTTTGTAGGCACCAACCTACAGGAGCACCAACCCCTTTCACTGAGCACCAACTCAGCAAGAGACACCAATCTCTTCAAAACGAAGGCACCAACCTTCTCAGAAAAAATCACTCTTCTATCTCAAATTTGTTGTCAAAACAACAGATGATAGAACACTTGCTTTATCTCCTTTAGATTCGATCTACGCTTTAGTGTTTTCGCTGCTATACTCTTTCTTATACTTGCTGATTTTTTCTTTTCAATATTCTCACAAAAATTTGCCTTTAAAAATTCTGCTCTTCTTTTATATATCTTCTACTTTCGAATCTACTCTTTTGCCATTCGTTATGGACTTATTTATAACCCACGGAAAGCCACAAATTAAGGTCGTGACTCTTCAAGTGAAAAGGTCCTTTCGAACGGTCACACCTCCTCCCAATAGGTCGGCCAAGGTTGGCAATTCCGTCAACATTTCCGTCGACAATTCCGTTCACTTCCGTCGACATTTCCGTCAACAATTCCGTTCACTTCCGTCGACAATTCCGTTCAATTCCGGCAACAATTCCGTTCAATTCCAGCAACAATTCCGTTCACTTCCGTCAACATTTTCGTTCAATTCCGGCAACAATTCCGTTCACTTCCGTCAACAATTCCGTTCACTTACGGCCATCAATTCTGTTCACTTCTGGCAATCAATTCCGTTCACTTTCGGCAATAGTTCATTTGACATCAATGACAATATTCCAACAACAACAAGAGAGTAAAGTTTCCATATGAAAGCCCCAAATTTAATTTCAAAAACAACAAGGAGAGAGAAAGACGTGAGCAACCCATAGGGGAAGGAATCATCGTGGAAGAGGATGTGGAGGTGATAGATTGTTTAATGGAAGGAGACCCATTATTTGATGAAGGGAAAGAGATTGTGGAATCCCATAAGTGGGAAGAGGTTGGGTTTTCATTGAAAGATGACGATAAAGCATTTAATATTTATCTTTTGCAAGGAGAGGGCTGAGGACAAGAAATAAGAAGCTCAAGTTTCCACAAAGGAAACAATGGATGTGACTGAAGTGCACATTGGTGCCTATGAGTTGAGTGTGGTTGAAGGCCATCTATATGAGGAAGAAAATAGAGTGAAAAGTAAGAAGAGGACAGCCATGGAGATTGTTAAGAATGGGCCTTTGATAGTCCATCATGTGAGCACAAGTTGTGCTAAGAATGCAAGCAATGGAGAAGAATTGGACAACATGTGTATAAATCATGATGAAAAGGTTGAAGTGTTTGTCGAAACTATTGTTATGTGTTTGATTTATGTGCAGGTCCAGCAATGGAAGAGATAACAAAGAAGAGGACAAATTGTGATTTGGTCCAGCATGCCCATATGCTAAATCACAAGATTCGCCAATTTTTTAGCTTCAAAATCGAAATTCACTGATTTTTACTGCTAGTCATAAAGTTCAATTAAAATTTCCAAGTTCAAGGCAAAAAATCATGCCTGGAGAAACGAGAGCAAATTTGCAAAACATTGGTCTAAGCATCGTTGTATTGGGTGGTGTTGGGAGTGGTCAAATGTTATTGGAGCTGAAGTCTATCAGCCCGACGACGTACCCTATCCCCTGATCTATATCCATGGAGTTAATTATCCCTCCCAAAGATGAATATTTGAAGTAGGACTCTCCATCCACTGTCAGGTTGGGACCTACAGATGAGCAAGTCAGGTTGCATTCACCAAATCGGTTTGTCTAAGCAAGTTCAATTTGAAACGTAAATTGCGGCCAAACACAAAAAACACGCACAATAATTAAAATTAATTCCATGCCCGTGAGAATTAACATTGGCGTCGATTACTCGATTTCCAGTCTTGAAAATGATGTTGGTCGATGCAAGTGTGGTAAGTTTAATTGGCACTAATCGATTCCATCGACGAATAGGACACTCGTTTTTTTCTAAGTGTTTTTTTTTTTTAAATCGTTTTTGTTTTTGTTTTTTTTTCTTGTGTTTTTAATGTGTACTTTTTAGTTTTTTAATAATTTTAATTTGTTTTGATATTTATTTGTTTATGTTTTTTTTCTATATTTTTTTATTTTGTATTTTTAGGTTTTTTTTTTTTTTTCAATATTTTCTTTAATTTGTATTTTTATGTTTTATTGCATGAACTTAGTATCACATGTTTTATATTTTGAGACTTTTAGTTTCGAAAAGTATATTTAATATTCTGATTTGAATTACTTTTATACATTTTTATGTTTTCTATATTTCGAATTTAATGGCAATTTTTTTTTTTGGAACTTTATCCATTGGCAAACTTGAATAGAATTTTATCCTTGTCAAACTCGAACCTTGTGACTTAACCCATATGTATGAGAGACAACAAGAAGAAGTGAAACAAGAGAGATTTCACTTGCAGGAATTAGATGTGGGAGAGAAGACTCTCACAAGTGTGATGGGAAGAGATTGAAGAAATCAAAATGTCACTCATGTGACATAGAAGTAAAGGAGGAGAAGGAGATTGCAATCAGCCTCTATGCAAAGAAGATGAGAAATGAAGAAGAGGAAAGAAAGCAGCTGGTTTTTTAATCAACTGATAGAAGCCAAAACAAAGAGAAGCAAGAGCTGATTATTATATTAGACAATGAAGTTGTGAAGATGGAGGAAGCACATATGGGGATTATTAAGGCTCATGTTTTAAACTAATTTGTGATTGTAGTCAATGTGCAGGTGCAAAGATGGAAAGAAAGAAGGCATTTAGATAGGCCTTCCAAGATGAAAAGAGTGAGTCGCTTGAGTTCACAAGATGTGAAGAGTAGTTGATTTGTATATCAGCTAGAGCACATGTAGAGGCAAAAAAAGAAGTCTTTTAAGACTCTTATGAATGAAGAAGCCACAAGTGAGGTGGTAGCAGCAAGGAAAAGAGCAAAGAGAGATGGCAGCCTTGAGAAAAGAGAAACAGCAAATAGAGAAGAGTGGGATGTCAAAGGATCCAACAATAGGTTGGATAATAAATGAATAGAGCCATAGAGGCTTTTGGAAAAGGTGGTCGGACGGTAGCGGGTATAAGCCCACAAGAGGAAGTAAGACGTAGGAAGGAGCATCTTGGTAGAGGTGGTCAGATGAAGGTGAATTTCAACCCAAAAAAAGATGTAAAAAGAAGAAAAGAAGCGTTTGGTAGAGGTTGTCGAACTATGGTGGGTCTGATCCCACAAAGGAGGAAAGAAAGAGTACAAATAAGCAAAATAGGAAGGATTTGAAGCCAACAAGAAGAAGCTGGAAATGGAAGAGGAAAAAAGAAAATCAAATGAGAATGGTGTGTTGAAAGGGAACGCCATGATTATCAATCTCAATGGCCGAAAGAGTGATTTTACCACTTAATCCATCTAGAAGCTCACATTTTAATTACCTCGGGTGTCTGATGCAAGAGCAATCTTGCATCACCAAAAAAATAGTTATTTCAATCGTTGGTTGCATTTTCTCTTGTTGGCATTTCACCAAACACTTGGCATATGCAAAGTGTTATTTGGAAGTCCTCGAGCCCCCTCAGCCAAAACAAATCATATGGATTTGTTTGGTTCTATAAGGTCTTGATGTAGCCAAAACCATTTGGAAAAAAAAGGCCTGGGTCAAGATTTTCAAACACAAGCCAATCTTTTTAAAGAGGCCCATAAATAAGCCAAAAAACATTTTTTATGATGGTTGTTCATATTCCTTGATGAGAAGAGTCTAAAGGATGCCCAAGCAAACTGTGAAAACGCAGCAAAGAAGACATTTGGGAGCAGCAACAAGAAAGGAAGAGGAAGAGGAAGAGTCAAAAACGCTTTCAAAGGACGCTTTAAAAAAAGAGGGTGTGGGATAAAAAGAAAGGGGAGAAACAACGTAAAAACAAGTGAGAGGGTGCAAGAAGCAGCATGAGAAGAGTGCAAAGACGTTGCAATACAAGGAAGAAAAAACATTGCAAAAAAGGAAGAAGAAACATTGCAAAAAAGAAAGAAGAAACACTGAAAAACAAGGAGGAAAAGGGGTGCCACAGACCAGCTACAGAACAATAGAGCTATGGAACAGAAGAGCACAGCAGAGCTACAGAAGAGTGTATGGGCTCATAGATGAACTTAGAAATTAGTAGCATGTTGCTACTATAGAACCCTGTAGAGGCAAGTAAGTGTGAGAGTGTGAGCAAATCTTTGTAATATATGCTGAGTTCAATAAAGAATGTGTGGGGTGTTTCAAGTCTAAAGAGTGTGTTTGTGTGTGACCATAAGAGAATAAGCATAAATCCTAGCTGCACGGTATTAAAGGTTGTCCTTCATTGGACCCCCTCACCATGACTGCATCAAGTAATAGCCTTTGAACCAAGGTGTAACAGATTAAATAACAACCAAAGGTTACGTCCTTTTCGGAATGATTATTCAACGAAGTACAAGGAGCAAGGGACAAGTTGGCATCTTGCAACATGATGTAACTTAGGTCAGCATATGAGAGAGGATGACATCAATGTCATCTTGCTCTCTTATTTCTCTCAACAAGTATAGTAGACCATTAATTGTTGGATGGCTAGCAGTATAGTTTAGTCACATTCCTTGTTACATTTTCCACCTAGCCAAGAAAATCATAATGTTTTGCAACTCTAAATCACTTTTGATTATTGATTACAACATTTATTTGTTGGAAGTGGAACTTAAGGCTAGAAGTTGTTCTCATGTGTTTGTTGGAATTCAACATCCTATGCAAAATGTTTTCAGTTACATAGGTGCCAAAATGTTAAACAGTGAAATTAAACTTAAAAGTTGGCATACTGCAGTTGTGCCTGCAATGTTACGTTAGTTCTTCAACATAAGCATTTGATTCATTTATTACCCTTCATTAAATTCAATATTAAAGTAGATGCTTGTGGTAATCCAGAGATTAGTAGAAGAGGTGACAATTTTAGTCACGTCTCATTCTCTTTCAGAGTTGTTTTATCCTAGTTTTGACTTATTAAGTACTAATGTTGCAAAGATAGAGGAGGCCACTTTGGTATAGTATCAACCTTGCAATTATGTATCCCTTCACTTAAAAGAGGAAATAGGGTCTTGAGTTGTTATTAATCTCCTAGCTATTGCTACATCATTAAAATGGGAATCTCTTTGTTCACAATAATCTCTTTATTCACATTAGATAGTAAGTTTATCAGGTTGTTGACATACTTGCAAAAGAAGAATCAAGTTTGGCCCTTGATCATTTAAGTATTTGAAGCTAACCAACACTCTTAATGTTAGGAATAACACCTATGCACAATACAGAGGATAGCTATGCTAATGAATCTTAAACATACAAGGAAATAACAAGCACATGGAATACACAAGATTTCACCTAAGAGAACCCTTTCGAGTGAAAAAACTCAGCACAATAACCTTCGTAAGTATTATTTAACTGAAACCATTTTACAATATTCTAACAAGTCACAAGGTTCTATAACCTTCATACAACAACTTACAGTATATTACAATGCACACACTTGACCATGTTTATTCAGCATTCATGCAATTACTTGGCTTTAGGGGTTGTGATCTACGGACAAGTTCACTCAAAAGGCTGTAAAGATAGATTGTGATAGTCAAAGCACAATCTGCCTGGCAAAGAACCTTAAGTGTCATTCTCAAACGAAGCACATTGATGTGCGATATCATTTTGTAAGGAACATGGTGGAAAAGAGAAAGATACGTCTGGAGAAGGTGAACACAGATGAAAAAGTTACAGATATGTTGACAAAGGTAGTGAGTACTAAGAAGTTCTCTTGGTGCAAGAAACAGATGGGCCTAGTTGCCGAAAATTGTTGAAGGATGGATGCATGTTCCCTTATGCAAAGTGTTCAAGTGGGAGTTTGTTTGGAAAGTTTTCAACATTGCATGGATTTGTACAATAGTAATTGTGAGCAAAGTTGATGATGTGCAAGATGTTTGCAAAAGCACTCATTGTGTGGGATATTGTGCAAGTTGATTGCGCAAGCAAGGGTGGTTGCGCAAGCTTGTGTGGAGATTGTCTATGACCGTTGCACAACATTGTCAGTGTGCAAGAATGATGGTAGAGTTGGGCAGGGTTATCTCTACACAATTTCATTGCAATATGGGAGGTTGCAAAGTGAAGCAGTGGTTGAGTCAAAGTAAGGTGATATGACGAGTTGTGCAACATGTCAAGCAATGGAGGTAAACTTAAGGCATTACGATACACTAGTCGAATGTATTTGTCAAATTGGAGGCGTGTGAGCAACGTCTTAGTGGCACTCTAACACAAAGCTATTGAGGAGAATCACACAATGATCACTTTGGTCAGTAGTAGGTTTGACTACAAATTTCCCTATTGCGCAGACATTACAAAGTGGTTGCCAAAAATAGGCACCATTCTTCTTCGGAAGTCAATGATGCATAGTTGCAAGTGGTTCGCCGCTAGATGTGGGATGCAAGTAATTGCATGAACGCTGAATACACATGGTCAAGTGTGTCCATTGTAATATACAATAAAGTGTTGTATGAAGGTGACAGAACCTTGAGACTTGTTATAACGTTGTAAATGGTCTCAGTTTACGATATACTCAAAAAGGTTAATGTACTGTGTTTTTTACCTGAAAGGGTTTTTCTAGGTGAAATCTTGCGTATTCTATGTACTTGTTATTTCCTTGTTTCAGATTTGTTAGCAAGCTCTTGTCTATATTAGTTTATTGTGCATAGGCCTTATTCCAAACCTAACACTACCTCCACATGGAGAGCTCCATAATCTTGTGTGTTTGAATGGGCAGCATCAGGAATGCGCCTTACTCATTGAGTTAATATATCATGATGGTCGCATGCACCATAGTAATATGTGATCAGTTGGATAATCATCATAATGGAATGTCGAAGATATCTATTACCAAGGGATGTGGAGACCAAATATCTAACACTCATTTAGTCTTAGCCACCCATAGAGATAAATGTGAATAATCAAACCAAAGAATTTATGTTATTTTCTATTCACTTGTGTCTAAGAATTGTAATGATAGGAAATTTAAAATACCTGCAAAAATGGAACTAGAGCAGCTAGTAATGGTGGGGATGAAGATAGTGCAACTTTGAAATGCTTCAAAGCTTCAAAATGTAAAACTTTGGCATCAGTCCCATCCATCGGAATCATGTACTTCATTTGTTCTCGAGTTACAGGTAGCCGTATTGGAAATAATATCCTATCCAAATCTGATACAAATGAAACCATGTAAGACCCTATACAAGCTGCTAGTCTGAAAAATAAAATTTAAAACAGAATTCATTAAGGTGCACAAACTTTAAGACTGGCTCTATGAGCAATATATGCAATTCTCAAACATCCATTGTGGTACAAGATTCTTTAGCATACACAATCATATATATAGCTGTCTTTACATGCAACATTTCTGACCAGCACCCTAATATACCCAAAAAGTATACCTATATCAACATGGAATAAAAAGCATGGCATACAAGATAAGGGATCGAAATAATGTGGGATCTTGCTAACAACCTATTATGTGCACTTCTTTTTCTCTTCTTTTTTGAAAAAAGGTTAAATTATATTGAAAAATGAGATAACTTTACAAAAGTCTAGCTGATAAGGCCATGCCTTTGCTGTCATACAAAGCCTTTACAAATCAAAGCCATATAAAAAAGCATAGAGATCAATCTTAAAACAGCAGTCCAAAAGTGAATTGTCACTCGCTTAAAAGGATAAAGAGGGCTAGTACAGAAAGAGGGCCAACAGAGAAACTTACAAAGAGGTGACGATCACTATTATCTAAAATACTAAAACAGTAATAGGCCCAGTGTTGCAAGGAGACGCGTCCCCCACCCCTTGGGATGCATCTCCACTACGGGAGACAGGTGCGGAGGTAGCAAGCTAAGTGGGCTTAACCTTGGAGGAAACTCCATGGTTAAGCAGGCTTGAGTTGGAGTAGTATTGGGATAGGTGACCTCCCGAGAAGGCCCAATGCTTCACCCTTATGAACATCACCTAGATGCAATGAGTGATAAGTGGACCATTCATTCTCATGAGAGATGGGTTCGTGTGACCACTACTTATGAAACATGGGTCAATGAGTTTGACTCAAAAAACTACATGGTTAAACCCTGATAGCAATATCATAATTTGATTCGTTGTGAAAAAATACCCCCTATTTATCAATTGATGAGCTAAAGGGGCTCTATAATGAATGGTTCATAAGGCACAACACTTGTTGAAGGTTTTGCAAATGGGGTAGCAAGCTAAGTGGGCTTAACCTTGGAGGAAACTCCATGGTTAAGCGGGCTTGAGTTGGAGTAGAACTGGGATGGGTGACCTCCAGGGAAGGCCCAATGTTTCACCCCTATGAGCATCACCTAGATGCAATGAGTGATAAATGGACCATTCATTCTCATGAGAGATGGGTTCATGTGACCACTACTCATGAAACATGGGTGAAAAAGTTTGACTCGAAAAACTACACAGTTCAATCCTGATAGCAATATCATAATTTGACTCGTTGTGGAAAAATACCTCCTACTTATCAATTGATGAGCTAAAGGGGCTCTATAATGAATGGTTCATAAGGCACAACACTTGTTGAAGGTTTTGCAAATGGGGTAGCAAGCTAAGTGGGCTTAACCTTGGAGGAAACTCCATGGTTAAGCGGGCTTGAGTTGGAGTAGAACTGGGATGGGTGACCTCCAGGGAAGGCCCAATGTTTCACCCCTATGAGCATCACCTAGATGCAATAAGTGATAAATGGACCATTCATTCTCATGAGAGATGGGTTCATGTGACCACTACTCATGAAACATGGGTGAAAAAGTTTGACTCAAAAAACTACATAGTTCAATCCTGATAGCAATATCATAATTTGACTCGTTGTGGAAAAATACCTCCTACTTATCAATTGATGAGCTAAAGGGGCTCTATAATGAATGGTTCATAAGGCACAACACTTGTTGAAGGTTTTGCAAATGGGGTAGCAAGCTAAGTGGGCTTAACCTTGGAGGAAACTCCATGGTTAAGCGGGCTTGAGTTGGAGTAGTATTGGGATAGGTGACCTCTCGAGAAGGCCCAATGCTTCACCCCGGTGAGCATCACCTAGATGCAATGAGTGATAAGTGGACCATTCATTCTCATGAGAGATGGGTTCGTGTGACCACTACTCATGAAACATGGGTCAATGAGTTTGACTCGAAAAACTACACAGTTGAATCCTGATAGCAATATCATGATATGACTCATGGAAAATACCTCCTACTTATCAATAATTATTTATTTTAAATTTAAAACAAATTTGTACATTAGATTAAACTAAATTTGATTAATATTTATAAATTTATTGGCATTGTAAGTTTGACTAGATTATAAATCAAATTATAAATTAATCTAAAATTTAAACTTAAAAAAAAATTATTTTAAAATATAAAAAAAATAACCTATATATAATAAACACCCAAGTTTGCCAATGAGATGTAGACGGATTGGTGAAGTGGTTTGGTTGTGCCCAGCCCCACCCAAGTTCGAATCTAATAGGCCGTTTATAAGCCGAATGTGGCCGTTTACTCGATGGTTTCAAATGTGATCAAGTGTTAGCCGTTTATAATGGTTCAATAGTTCTCTCGGGGACTGGGCCCTTGGTTGGTGCCCCAAAACTAGTTGTAGCTCCGATCAAAAGCTAGTACATAGCAAAAAATAAAAATAAACACCCAAGTTTGCTAAAATATAAATTAAATATCAGCCTAAATTCAAAATGAAAACGTATAATACTAAATGATACAATTTTGTCCTATATTTTAAGAATATCAATGCTTAATTATAACATAGTTAAAATATTTTTTTATTTTTTTTAATGTTCATAGAATTAACAAATTATCTAATATCCAATGCAGTGAATCAAGACTTAGTGAGTCTTGGCATGGACTCACCAATTCGAGTCCAAGTCAAGGCCTACAAGGAACCAACTAGTCTTTTATAGACTATCGAGTCCTTGGCCAAGTCTAGCTAGACTCGCAATGCAATGAATCGAGACTTGGCAAGTCCTGGCGAGGACTCACCAATATGAGTCCAAGTTAGGGCCTACGAGGAACTGCCAAGTCTTTTACAGGCTTCCCAAGTCTTTGGCAAAGTCTCACGAGTTTGGCCAAACTCGCAAGTCTGACTAGTCTCGTGCCTAGACTTGCCAAGTCTAAGGTGTTTTACATTTTTTTTAAAAACAAAAAAAAAATACAATAAAGTTAAAAAACAAATACACAAACCTAAACCTAAACCTAAAAGCTACTCTAACAAACTCAAACACTCATTCAAACCTTATTTTCATGGGCCCATTCCATATTTCACTTTCCTCACTTTCACACACCATTGTGATTGAATCACTCAGATTTTTTGTTTTTGCTTCAAAGGCATTGATTATTAATGTGCAAAGGCTAAATTCAACTTGGATAAGAGGTGATTAGCAACAAGTTTGTATATTGTGATTGAATCATCTAAATACATATTTTGTATGCAAGGAAATAATTTTATGAATATAAAACCAACTATTATTTAATATCAGCTCTCAAATTTCGAGTTTCAAGTTCAACCGCTCAACTTAAAACATTCAATATCGCATTATTTACTTACTGATTTGTGTATACATGTGCATGTTGGATGTAATTGACTAGTTTTGAGTGTATTTTTAAATGGATTTGATATGTAACACAATTTAATAGTGTTTCACCCTAAAATTCATTGTTTCTAATGATTTTTTAAAATTTACCAGGCCTTGTTGCTGAGTCCAAGTCTCATTTCTATGATCCAATGTTAAAATTAAATATTTTTTAATGTTTAATCTTATTATTTTCCAATCATTCTACTAAACATTATCTAATATCAAATATAATATATTAACTTAATCTAATAATTAAGTTTATATATTAACCTAATCTAATATCAAACATTATATATTAACATAATCTAATAACCTACAAAATTCTTTTTCTTCCATCCACAATCTCATACAATGCAAATGAATTACACAATCCCAGCCCATGGGAAAGGTGGGAAGTTGGGTATTCCATGGATAAAAATATTCGTAGGTTGTGCAAACCAAAGGAAAATAGACGAAATAAAAGAGAAGCAGCAAAGTAGGCCAAGAAAAATGAGTGTTTACCCATAACAAAAAAATTATATAATTACAAATTAAAGGAATGCAACTAAACTATTTTTAATATTTAAATTTTGAAGCGATAAATTTATTTTTGTTAACTTACTTCATTTTTAATTTCCTATGCAATACAGTAACTTATAAATTAATTAAGTTTGATCACTATAATTAATTAGCTTATCCACATTTGTATAAATTTTTAAGGGCCAACCCAATGACCAATGTTAGTAGGGATACTTCCACTAGATTTTGGTGACATCACAGATGTTTTGGGGATTGGGGGACTTGGAGGGGAAATCCCCTATTTTATTTTTTTAAAATTTGTTTTTGTTTTTTATGCTTTTAATTTTTAAACAAAGCCCCACTCTCAAAAAAAGATGTTATTTTTACAAAAATATTGAACCCTAATCCTGAAAGTACCCTAAAAACATTAAATAAAATTTAAATCCCTAAATTTCATTGAATAAAGTTAAAATATTGAACTATTAATTTTTATATATCATTTTAATGTTTATGTAATGTCCCCATTTCCACATCATGATTAAGCAGGTATTGAAGACCTTTAGTCTAGTTCTCCATAGACTAAAGGAACCCTTTTTGGAGAATTATATTTTATTAGTTAATTATTAATTGTCGAAATAGTGATTTTTATGATAAAGAAATTATTACTTAATTAATTGAATATTTGTTAAAAAGTGGTTTTTACCACTAAGGTGCTTAAACGAATTAATTATTAATTTATTTTTCTTAAAGTAATTTTAATTACTATTTTAATTAAGGCAACTAATTAATATATTATTCGAAAAAAAATGTCGGCATGGGAGCTTAAGGGAAAAAAAAGATGTTATAAAAAGTGTAAGCAATGGCTTATGAGATATTTTATCTTCCCAAAGTGGTTCGCCCCCCTTTGGAAGATACAAATACAAGGTGAACGCTACAATGGAGGACATGCTGAATTTTGATAATTTGTTTTTCATTTTTGAAGAAACTATTGGGATGTATGACCAATAAAAGTTCACTACTTTTGGTGTTGATCAATCTAAAAAAGTGTCTTTTGACACCACCTTTGCTAAGGAGATATTGTTCTTGCCCTGGAAGTGGGACGATTTGCTTTGGAGAGTTCGTGTAGATATTTGTGAGGGTCTCGTGGTTCTTTTCTTGCATGTTAGCCTTGCTAAATAATTATCCTATTTTTGCAAGTAGAGTGAACCACCTTGGAAGCTTGGATCTAGAGTTTGGAGGCCTCATTTGGTCTATTTTATACAAATTAAATATTCTGATTTTATTTGCTAATTTTTTGCATGTTGGTGTAAAGAATTGGAAGAGTATGCGAAGGGTTTGAAGAAGAAAATTAAATAATAATTTTCAAAATTATTATTTAATTATTTTGACAGGTTTTGAAGATTTTTTCATTTCAAAAAGGCAAGATTTCACTCTCTAATTTGCTGCTAAATTTTCCTGCACTTGGCAAGTAGAGCGATTGGCTTGGAGAGTCAATTTTGGTGATTTCTATGCCCAAAAAGGTTCACTGTAATTTTTTAATATTTTTCAGGCACTAATGGCAATTTTTTGCAGGGGTTTGAAGAGGAAAATAATTTAGAACAGCAGCTGTATTTTCATTATTTAATCAAAATTTTTTGCCATAAAAAAGTGACATTTGAGCTTCAAAGATTGGGAAAAAGGTACTTGTTTCGTGCAATTTAAATTCTGATTATTTTCTACAAATTTTCAGTTATTTTGGAACAAGTATTAGCTGGAATTCTTTCATAAAACCCTGTTATTTTGGTGTCTATGGTTTCTAGGGCTTTAAAAGGATTTTCTGAACTTATTTTGCAAACTAGAGTTTGTTAATTGCATTTTCAAAATTTTGGGATTTCGAGGAAAATCCCTTTTACATGAAATCATCCCATTTAGAGACATTATAGTGGTATCAGAGCACCAATCTTGCCAGCATGTGAGGGTTTGTGTTTGCAGATTTGGATGCATAGTCTATGAATTATGAAGTTAATGAGTGAAGATGAATTGACAACAAAGCTTTGCAGATTGGAGAAAAAACTTGAGCATCCACATCATTCAAAAAATGTTTTGTTCAATATTTTGGAGGAAGCGGCAAACTATTTGTCCATGATAGGACAATTAGATTCTAAGTCCATGTTTTGGACGATAAATTCTTTGTTGGTTTATTTGGCTAGACCCAAGTTTTTGCAACATTCAAATTTGGATGTGAGACTTGCAGTTATCACTTGTATTAGTGAAATTACAAGGATAACAGCTCCGGAACAGCCATACAGTGATAACATCATGAAAAAAATATTTCAATTGATGGTGAAAAGTTTTGAAGGTTTTGACGACATCACACGTTCTTTTGCTAAGAGGATCACTATTCTAAAAACTATGGCAAAAGTCAGATCTTGTGTGCTAATGTTGGATTTAAAGTGTGATACAATTATTCTTGAAATGTTCCAACATTTCCTTATAGTTGCAAGTAAAAAACTTATAAAAGATATGATAACATCCATACAAAAATGATGACCTTAACACTCAATGAAAGTGATGATCTTTCCAAACCATTGTTGTCTATCTTATGGCAGGTTTGAGGTTAAAAAAAATAGATTTTCAATTGCCCAAACGCTATTTGAAAATGTTGCAAATATTTGTGAAGAAAAATTAAGGCCATATTTGATAGGCATGTAGGAGAAGACAAATCAAAAGTTTGTAAGCAACCATTAACCGAAATTTCTGTGGCACAAAAACTAGAAATTTATAAGCAACAAGGGTTGCAAGTAGAAGACAAAAAGAGTGTAATGTCCCCATTTTTAGAGATTTAAATAATATTATTGCTAAAATAAAAAGTATTTTTAAATTCTTAAAAATAAGGCAATTAACAGAAAAAGCACTTTATGTTAGAAATTCCACTTGAGTTGGGGCCCTTTTTAAGGGTCATGGGCACTTAAAGCCTAAAGCGAAATTATAAGGAGTTCCTTTCTATATTTTTAAATTAACTCTTCCCTCCAAATTAGGCACCACGCTTAGAGAAGAGATAAGAGGAAAGAAGGATTCATTTGAAGTTATGTTTTTTTAATGATATTTGGAAAAGAGGTCAAGTATGTCAAGCTTGATTGTCTTCGGCATAGTTTTTTGGAGAATGTTACCCTCTAAGAGCTATGATGTTCTATAAACGGTGTCTATTAACACCACCTATCTATCGAAAAATTGCGCTACACCTTTGAGGATTTTATCTAATAAAATTGCAGGTTTTTGTGGATTAGCGAATTGCTTTGGATGGTCTATTTGTTGATTTGAAGAGATTTAGGGCTGTAACTAGGGTTTTCAAAACTTCGAGACTATTTTTGAGAGACTTCCTATGGAGGGAAAATTTTAATTCTAATTTTGTTTGATAGTTGCTAATTTTGTGATCATTTTGAGCTATCATTTGCATTAAAATTTTAAATATTCCAGAAGATATGAAATTTTTAAGTTTCAGTTGTTTGAGGCAAATAATAAATTATTGAGGGTAGCGATTTCATCTTGGAGGTTGTGTGAATGCCTTACGGCCATGCTTGTACTTGCTTGAAGGTGAAAAATCAGGTTTGAGATCATCAATAATACTTATAATATTTTATGGTATTTGTCCTATCTTTTGTGATGTTGATATGAGGGTTTCAATGGTGGATTCTGAAAAAAAAAAATTCAGAAATTATTTATATTATCTTCCAAGTGGGGCGATTCGCCTTGGGGAATGTTTGTAAGCATTGTGGGGTGCTACTTGACCCTAAAACATGGTAATTTGATCTCTATAATTTCTGTCGATTTTTATGACTAATTACAGCATGTTTTGGCGAATTATATAAGGGTTTGGACATGCACAATCATTAGTAATTTCTGCTGCTAACTTTATGAGTATAGCGATTTGAATGGAAGGGTTTTTGGAGTGGATTTGGGCATCGAACAAGGGGTGTTCAAGGCCAAGTCCTTTGGCAATATTTTTACTCTATTGCTTGAAGTGTTTGTAAGGGTTTTAAGGTGTTTGGATCTGATATCAGAGGGCTGCCAGCCAATAAAAAATCAGACTTAAAAGGATCGGCAAAAAGGTATTTATTACTGCATTTAATAGATCAAGTGGTGCTGGTTTTATTTCAGAATTGCAAATTTATTTCATGTTTGTTTAAGGATTTGTTGGAAAACATCTCCTTTGGTCTTCAATCCCTATTTGGGGACATTTCAAAGAGTGGATGTACAGCCCTTCATGAGAATTCCTATGGAGGAATCAACAAAACAAAAAAATCAGATTTGAGAGGAGGTAAGCAACAAAAATGTGACACTTTGGGGGGCAGCCTAAGGTGGAAGATTGTGAGCATCAAAAATCTGAGTTTTTAAAGCAACAAAGAGGGCTGCGAATGATTGGCCAACATGGAAAAATGCTAAGTATTTTGGGCCAGCCAAAAATTAATGTTCAAACATGTAATGGGCAGCCAAGTGAGGAGTCTTATGGATCTCACAAATCAGAAAATTTGGGGCAAGAAAAGAGCATGAACAAGGACATCATAATAGAAAAGTATACCAAGGTAACAAGTTCCTATATTATTCCCTTTCATGTATCATTTTCCTTGTTTAATTTCAGATTGCAAAAAGAAGTTTGGAAGAAGCACATGTTGTTATGTCTTGTTAAGGAGGCACATGTCCTAACACGAGGGGAAAAGGCAAAAAGGTCCATTGAAGGAGGGATGCCAAGAAGGAAAGAAGAAGAATTCACCTTGCACATAAGAAAAGGAAAATCAGATTTTTTGATGGGTAAACAATTGAGTTGTCAAATTGGTAAGTATTCAATGATTTCCCTTTATGATTGGTTCTCCCATTACAATGGTTGCAAGGCTTGTGTTACCATTAAGGTAGAGGTAAGGGACACTCAAGGGAAAATGGAAGTCTTATACGTGAGTTCACAAAATGAACATGATAGATAAGCCTCATGGGTATGGGATCTAAATGAGTTCTATCAAGATATTGTGGCTATCATGTATAGGACCAATAGGAGGAATGAAGTAAACAAAGATTATCATGAAACATGGATCAAGGTAGCTGTTGTTTTTAATATTTTCAGTTTTTATTCCTTGAGGGTTTTAGTCACCTTGGTGAACCCATATGGACCCTAAGGAAATAAGCTTGTCACATTCCAACATTGTAGGGACAGTCCAAATGAATAGTAGAGGTTTTTCCTCTACAAAAGGGAGAGCTGGGAGAAGATGTTTGAAGTCTGAATTTTTTGGCTCAAAATTTTTTGAATCAGCGAAACAATTCCAGCCACCTAAAAGAATAAAAAAATTGCACTTTGAGGGCACGTTACAGCCCATGTTTGGGAAGACATGCCAAAGTATATTCTGAAATTAACCACTCAGAAAATTTTAGTTCTAAGGGGCAGGTACAGCAGCATGTAAGAAGTGAAAGATCTGATTTTTTTGGTAAATTCCAGCCTATGGTGTGTTCTGGAAATGTTCACATTAAGGCACACTTTTGGCTTGATAAAGATTGGGAGGTACAAGCCTATCTTGTAGGTTGGTTGAGGCTTTTGTTTGATCATTTTAATGTTCTTCTTATGCTTGAAGGCTCTGATAAAAGGAAGTCCAAGACGAATGGCATACCACGTATTTTGAGGCACACTCAAGAGAGGTTGCATCTATGCGCTATTTTCACTCAAGGTATGTTTCAGGATGAGATTATTGTTACTAATTTCCAAGTTTTGGAAACACATTTTGGAGGGCACATGGCTTGCACAACGAGAACCATAAATGGTGTATTGCACTACTTGGAGGCTTGCACCATGGTAAGTTTACAAGATGGTACCTAGCTGATTTCTTTTTACATGATTGGAGAGTTATAGCATGGCATTTGGGGGGTCATTACCCACGGGGAAGCAAGGTAATCAAATTCTATTATGTTTTTTATTCTAACTTTTGGCCGCATATTACTTCCTTGGAGAGTATAAGGGATAGGAGCTTCCTCATCCACCACTTGGTATTGAAAGGGGTGGTTGATTGGGAACATGGAGCCTTTGGAAGGCTATGAGGACACATCTAGCACTTGGAGGCAGCCCCCAAAATATAGGAACAGCAGAATGAAGAAGCCATTTGAAGATTTCCTTCAGTGAGAAACAAGTAAATGTGGACACTGTTTGGATTTTGCGATTGCTTGAAGACAAGCAATTTTGGGTAGAGAGGACTGTAATGTCTCCATTTCCACATTCTGATTCAGTAGGTATTGAAGACCTTTAGTCTATTTCCTCATAGACTAAAGAAACCCTTTTTGGGGAATTATATTTTATTAGTTAATTATTAATTGTCGAAATAGTGATTTTTATCATAAGGAAATTATTACTTAATAGAATATTTGTTAAAAACTGGTTTTTACCACTAAGGTGCTTAAATGAATTAATTATTAATTTATTTGCTTTAAAGTAATTTTAATTACCATTTTAATTAAGGCAACTAATTAATATATTATTCGAAAAAGAGAATGCATGGGAGCTAAAATAAAATAAATAAATGATGTTCTAAAAAGTGCAAGCAATGGCTTATGAGATATTTTATCTTTCCAAAGTAGTTCACCCCCCTTTGGAAGATACAAATACAAGGTGAAGGCTACAATGGAGGGCATGTTGAATTTTGATAATTTGTTCTTCATGCTTGAAGAAACTATTGGGATGTATGCCCAATAGAAATTCGATACTTTTGGTGTTGATCAATCTAAAAAGGTGTCTTTTGACACCACCTTTGCTACGGAGATCTTGTTCTTGCCCTAGAAGTGGGGCGATTTGCTTTGGAGAGTTCGTATGGATTTTTGTGAGGGTTTTGTGGTTTTTTTCTTGCATGTTAGCCTTGCTAAATAATTATCCTATTTTTACAAGAGGAGCGAACCACTTTAGAAGCTTGGATATAGAGTTTGGAGGCACCTCATTTGGTCTATTTTATACATATTAAATATTTTGATTTTATTTGCTAATTTTCTACATGTTGGTGTGAAGAATTGGAAGAGTTCGTGAAGGGTTTGAAGAAGAAAATTAAATAATAATTTTAAGAATATTATTTAATTATTTTGACAGGTTTTGAAGACTTTTCCACTTGCAAAAAGCAAGATTTCACTCTATAATTTGCTGATAAATTTTTCTGCACTTGGCAAGTGGAGCAATTGGCTTGAGAGTCAATTTTGGCAATTTCTATGCCCAAAAACGTTCATTGTAATTTTCTGGTATTTTTCGGGCACTTGTGGCAATTTTTGGCAAGGGTTTGAAGAGAAAAATCATTCATAACAGCTGTATTTTCGTTATTTAATCATTATTTTCTGTCATCAAAAAGTGGCATTTGAGCTTCAAAGATTGAGAAAAAAAGTACTTGTTTCATGCAATTTAAATTCTGATTATTTTTTACAAATTTTTAGTTATTTTAAAACAAGTTATTGGCTGGAATTCTTCCATAAAACCTTACTATTTTGGCGTCTAGTGTTTCTAGGACTTAACAAAGGTTTTATGGACTTATTTTGCAAACTAGGGTTTGTTGATTGCATTTTCAGAATTTTGGGATTTAGGGGAAAACCCCTTTTGTATGAAATCGTCCCATTTGGGGGCATTACAATTTAATAGTCATCCCCCCCTCCCCCAATGCCAAAAAAATCAAGTAAATTTATCCCGTCCCAAAAAATCTTGTCCCCCCATCCCTGAGACTTACGTAACTACGCCACCTACGCACTTCAAAATTAAGTCTAATTAATTTTGAGTTGAGTTCTTGTGTTGCAATCATGATCAAAAAATGTATTTCCCATTTTGCTAGAAGCAAGTTGACTGGCCACTACACATGATATCTAGTTTGTGTAGTATCAGTGCCCGATTTGCCATCCGAGTAGTTTTACGTTGCTAATTACTAATCTATTTTAAGTGCTAACAAGTAATAATTCTAGTTGGCAAAACTCCATTCTCTACCCAACTATATTTTTTTTATCAAATAAGAGTTTTGGTTGTCTAGACTCTAGCTTGTTACTTTCAAGTACCATTTTTTTAATATGATAAAAACTGACTTAATTTTCCAAATTCCAAGTACACGCATGTGGGGAATAGAACCAAAGACCACGATCAAAACAAATGCCAACTTCCTCTCTAAGTTTTGCCAATGCATTATCCTTGCGTCCAATAGAAGTTGCACGTGCGTTTTGAATCTCAACAACCTATGCTCTAGCTCTGTTTCATGTATTGTTTTAAATTAGGAGCAGCAGGGTACCGAAAACAATATTGATGGCAACTAAAAAAGATAATTTTCCAAATTAGAAAAAAATTACCATACAAGAAACAACAAAAAAAAAAATTATAAAATTGAGTCTGGTGAATGTCACAATTTATGCTCCTAGTTGGGTTTTCTTGTTCACTTTGTTAATACCGACTTTGTAGCAGCTCCACCATAGAACATCTTCCATTTCTTCCAACTTCATCTCCAAACAAGTCACCAACATTGATCCTTCGATGCATAACGAGATAAACAAGTGGTTGGAAAAAACCCAATATATCTAGAAGGCCTCTAGATAGAGACCTAACTCCCACACAATATCTAGAAAACAAATGGATAATATCATCTCGAACTTAATTAGGAGTGAACTACTTCCACAAAGAGAGATGGTAGACAAAGCCTACGCCAAAAGTCCCTAACTTCAAAGTTTGGGCTCTAAAAACATTAGAACGTTTCATCTAGGAATTTTCACATAAATGAATCTAGCCTTTCACAAGCATGGGTTGTTATAAAAATAATTCCATCATGCTCTAAGTGTAACATGTGTACTTCATGCTTCGCTGTCTTTATATCATTTTCAAGACATCTAATGTGTTTAGTAGTCAACTCTTATGACTTTTGGGAAGTTGCTTGAAAATTTTCTACAAGCATTCTAAGTTTTCTGCCCATCATCCAAGGAAACCACTTGTAGGGAACTAGAAGAAAGAACAATTTTTTAAGTTCCATCTTCAAGACATCTAATGTGTTTGGTAGTCTACTACTGTGACTTTTGGGAAGTTTCTTGAGAATTTTCTACGAGGGTTCAAAGATTTTCTTCCCATCATCCAAGGAAACCCCTTGTCGGAAGCTGGAAGAAACAATAATTTTTAAATTTTACAATTTAGTTCTTCATTGTAAAGCTTTTTATACATTTCCAAAGTACCCTAAAACAATCAATTGCGCTCAACTGCTTCTTGAACTTCTTTAAAATGAATTCAAATTTGCATGCTGCCTCACTAGTTCCCTTCTTGAACTCAAATGCAAATGCCTCCTCAAGCTTTGGTTCCCTTTGTTAAACCTGTTAAGCAAGAGTACAAACTAATCTTTGAAGTTTAAAATTTGTTTCCACCATTCCATGAATATCCACGGATGTCAAGAGTATATCAAAAATCACTCTGTCCACTGGAAATTCGTCACGTGTCAGGAGAGCTATTTAAACACCAGTATTATTTCTAGAAATAACTTCACCCAACTCCACATCTTAGTTGAATGTCTCAGCTACATCTCAAATGTCCCATGGACCAGTGATACTTCATTTCCATCTATATATGTTAAGTTCCAACGATTTGGATGAGAGAGTCTCTGCACAATGGAATTTCCTTGAACTTAATAAATGGCCATTATAAACACAGGCATCCCTTCTTGCGCCTAGTGTGAGCAATATTCTTGCCAGCAACTCCAACTATGTCAATCTTCAAACAAAGTTGTCATTCGGCTCTTGAGAATAAACAAGATAAGGAACACACTCATGGGAATGTGTGCCCAATCTGAATATCAGCACCACATGCAAGCACCATGTAACAAGAAAAAAAAAACATGTTTTGCAGTATTGATAGATGGTGATGGGTGGTCGGATTATGGTTTTAGTGCCTATAGCATAACATCATAATTTATTGGTCTTTACCAATTTCTTTGTGCTAACCACATGCTGACCCTTATTTTGAAATTATAGAGATAACCAGCTTTCCAAATTTGTCCCCAGAACTTACTACTATAAAACCGGTCAATCCTAAATTGAAATGTCCCTTTCCAGACCAATTAAAACAACTACGGAATTTCCGGAGAACCCCATTTAAAATTCTTAAAATATCAAGTGACTAATTTGCAATCTTAAATGAACCCAAAGATACTCTACTTATTTCAACGCATATAATTGAGACTCGTGTTTATTAAAACTTTCAAAGAGATTACAATATGATTCTTTATTTTTGCATGGACTTCCAGCGTACAATGATAGACAAAAAGACAAATGACTTTCCCGGGATTTAACTGTTCGTGGATGGGTGAATTAGATGTTGCTGCTATTGTTTCTGCTTAAAACCGTGTTGTAAACCCTATTGTACCCTGCTGTAAACCCCGTTGTACCCTGCTGTAATAAATTTTGATACTTCATAGGAAAGAAAGAAAGAAAGAAATAATAATAATGTCCACAGAGACCAAAAGTAGGTCAATGGGACTCAAGGATACAGCACTTAACAATAGAAAGTTCTAGGAAGAGAGAATCCCAGAAGAGAACTAAAGAAATAAAAGTACAAAAGACAAAATAGAGCAGCGTGCCACTAATACAAGTGACAATGAAATTAATACAAATAGCAATGAAAGGCGAACAAGAGCCCTAAAAGCATGTGCCAATGAAGACTGGAGGGAAATCTCATTGGATAAGTTTGATTCTGTATTGTCGCTTATCACAGTTTTTTGAGTGTCTTTCGCTGCTATACTCTTGACAGTCACTATTCTTGACATGAGCAACACTGTCAGACCCTTGATTTTGTCTCTTAGGGGCTGCAGTTTATGCAACCTCTCCTTTTATACATAATATATATAACTCTTTTATCAAAAAAAAAGTTTCAATTGAAAGACTTAATTTTATTCTTCAGTATTTTTATGGACAACACTCAGATTTAGGGGTCTCAGATAAATAAGAGCATGCAAGGTGTATATATATGTTGTTTGTGTATGCATGTGTGCGCCCGTGCCAGTCTGTGAGTTTATTTGCATGTCTGTACGTGTTTACCAGTCTGTGAATTTATTTGCATGTGTCTCTCTGTGTGGGCACTTCTGTGTGTGTGTGCTCTTCTCTGTCTGCATCTATTTGGATGTGTGCGTGTGCATTTTCATGTGCATGCGAGCATGATTTACATGTGTGAGGGCATGTGTCTGTGTGTGGAAGGGAAAAAAACAGTAAAATTCGTGCCACCTGGATATCCACCAAACATTTTTCTACACCAAATGATTCACCCACTCCCTAGAAAGGAATATGATCCATATGGCTATGGTCATGAGATTTGTATAGTTGACTGCATTCGCAATGTAGACCTTTATTTTTGCAGTGGACATAAAAATCTATCTTCTGATCCTCCCATGATTTAAAATATTTTCTAAATACACCTGAATCTGGCCTATTATAGAATCTAGCCTTGGGAATCAACTTTAAATGACCTATTATAAAATCACGCAAGGATACGAGGACCAGATGTCTGTCACTTTGACTATCAAAGACTGGCACAAGCAACATCTTTCACTCAACATGCTAAGAAACATAAAGATCCTCTTCATTACTTCTTCAAACCAGTCAAGAGCAGCATTGGCAAAAAACATAGCCTTCAACCAGGAAACAACCCGAATCCACTTGAACAGCCTCCAGACTCTGATCATCAGACAACCTTCATAGTTACACTACAAGCCTACTTAGTAGAATTGTAGGAATGCATGACATTATTTCCTACCTAGTCCTAACTATTTTTACAGTAAATATCAACAGGTCTTGTAGTGACTCTTTCACAATTGCCGATAATCCATTGCAGATTCAGAATAGAGGCAGTCTTTGCCTGTAGCGATTGCCTTCATTAGCCATAACTTCTTAGGCCACGAGCCTTCTTTCTCTCGGCTATTTATAATATTAGCAATGCATGGCACTTTCATGCCTTTAGTTTTAGTTTTGGCTTTTAGCCTCTGCTTGGAGCTTACTGTTGCTCCCCCATGCTACTTATTCATATTGTATATTCGACTCCCGTACACCTATTTTGGTCATCCATGAACATTAATATGTTTTCTTTCCTTCCTACTCAGCCAAATTTCTATCTTTGTTTTTGAAAATACTGCATATGATGTTAGATTTTAAGCGAGACCACTATTTATGCCTCCTAATTCATTGCCATGACAGTTGCTCAAACTTGGTTCGGCTACCATCATTACAAAAATGTGGACACTTGAGTGCTTGTGGTTGTTGTTGTGTGTGTGTGTGTGTGTGAGAGAGAGAGAGAGAGGGAGCGAGCGAGAGAGAGGGAGGGAGGAAGCAAGCAAGGGAGCAAGAGGAAGCAAGCAAGTTAGAGGGAGCGAGTGAGCAAGAGGGAGCGAGAGGAAGGGCGACGGAGAGAGGGAGAGGGAGAGGGAGAGGGAAAGGGAGGGGCATGGTTGGAGGGAGAGAGGGAGAGAGAAATAATAACGATGTATATTGATGGCCAAAGTAGGTGAGGGGGACGGGGGGAGGGTTGGAGGGAGAGAGGGAGCGAGAGGGAGGGAAGGAGCAAGCAAGGGAGCAAGAGGGAGGGAGCAAGTGAGAGGGACCGAGTGAGCAAGAGGGAGGGCGAGGGAGAGGCAGGGAGAGGGAGAGGGGGACGGGGAGGGGGAGAGGGACGGTTGGAGGGAGAGAGGGGGAGAGCGGGGGGGGGGGAGAGAGAGGGAGATTGAAATAATAACAATGTATATTGATGGCCAAAGTAGGTGAATGTGATCAAGGGTACAAGTTACAATAGCTAGTTACGAGTGCTAAAAGGAACCCAAATAACCAAAAACAAAGTATCTAAAGTTAGAACTATCAAGCAATAAATCAAAAAGAAGAACAAAAGAGGAGGTGAACCCATACAAATAAAACCCTAGACAAGACAATATATATGAAAACCATAAAGTCAAAGATACTAGCTCTACATGAAAAAGATAATGTATCCCTTGTGATGTGCGACACATTACAATTTATGTGTAAGAACTGTACCATGTTAAGCAAACAACCTTTTGGGTCATACAGAAAAGTGCACGCCTGTCATTTATTCTTTCCACAACACATATCCTTTGTTGAGGAAAGATAGAGAAAGAAATCAGCCTTGTCTTCAAGCATGGCCTGGTTATTCCAAATAGAAAGAGAAACAACAAAATACAAACTTTGTGGAATTCAGAAAAACAAATTAGACATACGCTGTATACAGAAAATTGTTTTCATAAAAATATATTATTGTTTTATTCTCAAAGCATTATTGCAAACTGCAGAAAACAAGAAATGAGAAAGGAGAACAGAAGAAATGTGTATTTCATTGATTGAGAAAATATCTAACATGTATGAATGAATAACAAACAAGACTAGCAATCTTACCAGGAGAACATAGGACAGTTATCCTTTCTGAAATACCCCGACAAACATGAGAAGAAACTTCTTCATCTGTCTCATCATTAAACCCTTCCACATGATTTTCAACCATAACATGGATAGGACCTCTGCGGCAGTGTTTTTTTGAAGAATGATGTCCTGATATCTTAGGAACTTCTTTCCCATTCCCAGTGGGGCTATCAGAGACCAATGGGATAAAAAAATTATCTTTACTCTTTCCTCTGGAAATATTAGGATGTGAATTTTGGACCAACTCATTAACCTTGCTACTAGTTTCCAATGAATACATCTCCATGTCTTCTGACAGAGCAATCGTATCATGTTCTTTAAGATACAATTCTTTGGACACACCATCAAACCATTTCTGATACACAGTCAACCCATAAACCATATTTGCCACTGGGTCATCCCGAAATTTCTGTTCATGGAGAAGTCTAAGAAAAACAGGAACAACTCAGAAGCATTTAAAACACATTAATAGCAAACATTATTTTCAGTATAATATACATTAGGACAGCTAACCAGACTTATGTATAAAGGATCTTTATCAAAAAATACAACATGGTACCTTTAAGACTGTTAAGGACTGGCAATCAATAATTGCAACAGACGTGACAGCCAAGAGACTATCAAGCAGGCAACTGAAATCTGAGCAAACAAGGAAATATTCCATTCTAAAACACCCCTCTACACACTGATTGCCGAAAAGAAAATAATGAATCATCTGTATGCAACAATCATTTTGTCCACACAAAGTAATGATCCCGACATGAGGCAATACAAGGGAAGGAACTGTCCAATCATTAAAATTAACTCATACCGAAAAAGTGTAGAAGCATTAACGATTTAATGGAACAAGTGAAAAACAACAACAATAGGACGTCAGGTTTTTGCATCAATTTAGAAATCATTTGAAAACGTAAAGACGCTTTTGAGGAATCCTATCTTTCTTGTTTAAAGTCAAGGTATCATGCCTTAAGGCCAATCTAGTGGAACCTAATTATTGAAAAAAAGTGCCTAGCTAGAATTAGAGGGTGCTCATCTATAAGATGCATGAATAAGCAAATTCCATCTTTCTTTGACATATCTACTATGTGGAGATGGGTTACCTGGAAACAATTACAGAAAATGTTTCAATTGATGTGTGTGTGTGTGTGTGTGTATTCATCAGGAGATTGCACAATGTTCCTCCTTATAATCTTATATGAGGGCAGCCTGTTCAAGATGTCCCTATGGGTAGGGATGTTTGGAATCTACAGCCAAACCATGACAACTGAAGTGTAATGAGCAGGGTTGGGTTGTGAACGCACCAACTAATGAAGAGGAAAATAATGAAGATGAATCCTTTTTGGTTTGTAATATGGAAAACACTGGTGTTACGCATGGTGTTCTATTTCTGTTAATTGTCATGGTGTAGCGCAGCCTAATCTGTATTTGTGCTGAACAGCAGTGGAAATTTGATTTGTGGGTCAGTGGGAAAATTTTGAATGTATGTAATGGAGAAGGAAATGTGTATGATGAATTTAGAGCTAAAGGTAATTCTCACAACCAGGCTTCTATTCGTTTGAACAAGTAAAATAATTAACTTGGAAGGGAATTGAGATGATTCCAAATAACTCTGATTCAAAAATAGCTCCATATGGTTGAAATTCAAAGATAGTCTATTGAGTGATAAATGGTGCATTTGTTGCCTCCATCCTGTAGCTGTGCAGCTAGCAAGCTGCTGCCAGAAACTCAAAGGGGAAGGAGGATTTTGGTAAAAGGATTAGAACCCAGTTCTTCACAGTTTAGCATCACTATGCAAGAGCATGAACAGTCTGTTACTGCCAATCTTCACCGATGTTCAAGTATATATCTTCAAGGATGATTGAGGATTCAAAAGTTTTCTACAGGTACCAACGTAGCTGCCAATGAGGGGCAATACAACCCTCCTACTGGTGATGCTGTTAAGCAAGAATCATATGGTCTTGTAGTGTTACTAGCACCATCAAGGGAGACTGAGATTATAGGTCTTACAGATGACTAGTGTTCTGAATCCCCAGACAATCCAAGGAATAAAAACCTTGAGAAACCTAGTGTTATGAATGTAATTCAAGTGTTACGTGCAGGAAACAAAAGATACAGAATTAAAATTAAATAAACTTCATAAAGTATGAAATTTGTTCAAAAAAAGGATTTCTAAGGAATGTGCAAGATTGAGAATGTGTAGCTGAAACTAGTCTAGGAACCAAAGACCCATATTTATATACATATTGTCAAAAAACCAAGGTGGCGGGAAGACAAAGCGGTTTCAATTCACTCCCATTATGGGAAGTTCGAGTTTAACTGACATCCACTTGTTGCCTGTACAAAGAACCAGTCTGATCCATAATCGGAATAAATATTTGATTGCATGATTCATCAGATATATAAACATGTTATTCCCAAGTTCAATGCTATAGAAACAACAACTAAAGCTGCAAATTGATGTGACTATGGCTGCCATCTACATCATATTTTCATTATGCAATTGTGTACATGTGTAATGTACATAGAGAGATGATATTATGAGGTGGGTGGAGATTCCTACATGTGACACACATCCTCTTAGTGGATATATTGTAGGGAATCATATAGGTAACTTGTCATATTTATTATATTGGACAATGAGTGGGCCTACATTGGCTCTAGTGACATACCCATCCATATGTGTAACTTCCGGTATTTATTATATTGGAAAATGAGTGGACCTACATTAAGATTAGTGATATACCCATCCATATGGACAACTTGTGGTATTTATTATATTAAAAAATTAGTGAGCCTACATTGGGATTAATGATCTACCAAACTATTATTGTAAGAGGGTCTATATAAGGAGTGGAGTATTATTGGGTAAGAAATCAAGGAGAATTATTGTAATTGGAGTGTATACTCTAGTAAGGAGATTACCCCATTGAATAGGGTTGTGGTAGTGGAGTGATTCCTTCCCTATAAGTAATATTGTATAGTGTTGTCTTACCTTAAGGGTTTTTCTAAATAATATTCATATTTGGAAATGTTGACCCACCAATATATCTTATGTGGATCCCATTTTATTCTGCGTATTATTTGAATGGTTTTTGCATACTATTTTGTTGGTTAATGTGAGCTTTTTAACATTTAGTATCATAACTCTTTCCCTGTGAAGTGAGGAATTTTTTGTAAATATTGCAGAAAATATTTTATCCATGAAAATCGTGACTATCTTGCAAAATGTCAATATCCTCACACGTGTCCATTCAAATTATTTTTTGAGGTTGGAAAGATGATTTCAAGAGCTTTCAAAAAAGTGGTGACACTAAGGACTCTGAGCAGTATCAAGGGAGATATGGAGATCTGAAGTTGACCTTACGAATCTAATTTTTGACAATTTTTTTATTTGCGACTTACCAAAAAAAATCGTATCTTTTATTCTAGGTGAACAAATCATGTGATGATTTGTGTCGTTGAAAATAAGAATTTAGATCTATTTTTCTACATGATATTGTTTTCAGATATTCGATAGAATTGTGTCAAAAAAAATCTTAAAAACCCTAGTTTTTATGAATTGTTGATCATGCAGATTCCAAAAATTATGGAGATAATGATATTGATGCTAGAGAATTGTGAGATGGCCAATAGGTCTATCTGAGATGGCCCATATAGATATATATCAGACATTCCCAATACTATACTGGGTTATCCCTGTATGCCCATGGCTTGTATACAGCCCATTCCCTGTAGACGGCCCCCACCCTTGTATTGGGGTTGCCCTAGGCAGTGTATGTATTTGTGCCTTAGGTATGCAGTGTATAGACTCATGTCCTAGGTAGTAGACTCGTGCCTTGGGTATGCAGTGTATAGACTAGCTGTATCTGTGCCCGATGGTTCCAATTTAAGTAGATATGTTGTTCAAAATTTTGGAAAAATTATTTGTCCAATTATCTCGGGTCTTGCATTGAGATGGTTTGTTCAAATGAAAAATGAACGAAATAATTTTTCATTAGAAGCAATGGAACAAGATTTCCTAGAACAATGGGACACTAAGAAAGAAAGAAAGAAATGATGAGGATGAGGATGAGGATGAGGATGCAAAAAAAGAGGGCATGGATGGTTTTTTGCATAAATTTAGAGATGGAGTAATGACTGCTTTTGATAAATTTATTCTTCACTACAATATAGAAGCAAAATATGGGAAGGAAACAATTGCATGGATCGATTTGGAGGATAATTACAAAGAATAGTATGAGGAAATTTCCATTCATTTATATATGAAAAAAAAATAGATGCATGGATCGATTTGGAGGATATCTGCAGAGAGTGGTATGAGGATTTTTTTCACTTGGATGAGAGTGATTTATTTGGCCTTCTCTTCAAATATTCTTATACATGAGGTAAGAAATTATTTTCTTCTTATCTTGGATGATTTGAAGTTATCCAAAGAGGCTCTTCCAATTGTTGTCAAAGATTATCCACAAGTGTTCTTCCTTTCATTAGACTATTTGATCACATGTTTACAATTGATGCTATTTTATTGATTAATCTATACATAGATCTATATGCTACCTTTGAGAATCAACTACAGGGTAGAGTGATTAAGTTTGTTATGTTTATCACAATGTTGTACATGATCATATCCAAGCACAGAAAGAAGAAGAGGATACATGAGCAAGCCTCCACGTGTTCCTCAAGCTTTGAGGAAAACATCTTTTGTTATGTAATATAATTGAGCTTTTAAAAAAAAAGACGTATTATTTTTTTCATGTTTCGAGGATGAAAACATGCTATTGGGGATGGAATGTAATGTGCTTAGAGAGTTGATATTATGAGGTGGCTGGAGACGCCAACATGTAGCATACATCCTCTTAGTGGGTATATTTTAAGGAGTCATATGGGTAAATTTTGGTATTTATTATATTGGGCAATGAGTGGGCCTACGTTGAGATTAGTAATATACCAATCCATATTGGTAACTAGCGGTATTTATTATACTAGAAAATGAGTGGGCCTACATTGAGATTAGGGATATACCCATCCATATGGGTAAGTTGTTGTAATTATTATATTGGAAAATTAGTGGGCCTACATTTGGATTAGTGACCTACCAATTTGTTATTGTAAGAGGGTCTATATAAGGAGTGGAGTATCATTGTATAAGAAATCAAGGAGAATTATTGTAATTGGAGTGTATGCTCTAGTAAAAAGGTTGCCCCCTCAAAGAGGTATATGATGGTAAAGTGATTTCTTCCCTATAAGGAATATTGTATGGTGTTTCCCTACCTTTAGGGTATTCATTATTTTCTAACTATATGTTATATTTGAGGATCTTGGCCCACCAAATATATTTTGTGTTGATTTTCAATATATTTTGCATATATTTGGATGGTTTAAATGATCACATGTGATGTTCTTAACAACATGCTTATATTCAATGCATATCATGATTCATAATTCACATCCTTTCTATGCTACTATCAACATATGACTCTTCTTTATCCACAATAAAAATATAGCAATAAAGAGTATGTTCAATCTTTAACTCGTGAGAGATTAAATTCAACTACTATTTTTGTTTTTGTAATCATATCTTCAGCTGATTCTTATGATTTCTTAAGTCCTTGAGTTAATGTAGAAGTTGCATAGAATAAAAGTAAGCAAGCAAATGAATGAAATACACATGGAAAGAGAGATAACACAAGGAATTACCCCAAAGTAAACCAATGTGCAAAAACTCCAGAGGAGTAAAGCTATGCTTCCTTATCTCCACCATCATCTTGCAAATTCTTACAATCCAACTGCTCCATTTGAGCCTCAAATGCATTACATCTTTTGCTATAACCTCTACAATCTTATTAAATCTTGCCTTGTTGTGGATTACTTGCTTATTCAACATGCTTGACTGATGCCCTTAGCAATTCACTTGTTTAGTCATCTTCTACCTCAATAAATCCCTCACAATGCACTTCAATGGCTCTCAATCTAATTGAGTGCCTTTACATGACACCTAGTAGGTATATTTATGTTTAGGGGTGAGCAACTGAGTAGTGTGGAGGATTTGAAACACCTCCCATGCGATGAGATGAAATAACCAAATCAACTTCCTTTTGGATGCTCTATTTTGCTATTTTTATGTTATATAGAGCATTTTTGACCCAGTTGAACTCGTCCAAATGTCCCTGTTCCAAGGTTACAGTTCTAACTGTGGTGGAAACTATCAACTGGAGCTGAAACTATCACTTATGACCCTTCTTCAAATGGTGTGGCCCCAACATGTCTAAATCATCTTTGAGCCCCAGTGCACCTATTTCCTCTATTTGGAATCTAACTCCGAATCTTTGCCTTGCCCAATTCCATCCTAATGATATTAAAAGCATGCCTTCAACCCTTCTTTGGTCTCACATGAACCAAGAAGTGCAGTTGATCCACTCAATCAAATGATTTATAAAGACTTTCATGATCAAAATCAGATCAGTGTCTTGTGCTAATGTTGGCTCTTATTAGACACTAATTGATGTTGAGTTGTGAGGTAATAAAACTGGAATGACTTCGTTCCATTCAAGATTGTGGGTTGGAGCAGAATTGTGGTGTCTTGCTCCTAACACTGTCACATCTTGTTTCCACCTACTTATAGGGGAAAAACTAATAGTATTCAAAGAATGGCTTGTGGAGTATATTTTATGATCTGATGTGATTTTATTGCTAAGATGGGTACATATGTTTGTCGATGCAGTAGATATGATAGTTTTCGTTATTATATTTGTTTTGCACATTTCGTCATTACAACATAGTTGAGATGATACTTATTGTTATCGTACTTGCAAATGCATGTTATACCTTTGCAGCATGGTAGAGATGGTATTCACTGATGATTGAACTTCTAAAGTTCTGTATGTATATATATATATATATATATATGTGTGTGTGTGTGTATATATATATATATATAGGTTATGACAAAGTTGATTATCATTTGTAATCAGTATACAACTGTTATTTTTGTAGTATTTTTGATTTACGATTTTATGTCTCGGGCTAACTACTACCTATTAGGCTTGAGGTGGATGCAGGGCATCTATTTTACCCCTCATGGAGTTTCCTAGGAGGGCATCATACATGAGAGGGAGGTAGAATGTGACAATGTGTGGATGTAACGAACATTCCAAGAACCCATCACACACTTGCACAAGTCCTTGCCATGTCTATGTGTTGTTGCATTTGTAGGCATTTTAGTGATACCTTAGTTAGATGGACCATGTAGCTCATATTTTGGATGTAAACTGAGATCAGTGATTGGATTGATTTAACTTTTTGATTTATCGATTGGTCTAACATAAAAATTTAAGGTAACCAATCCCTAGCCAATTTTCAGGTACTCGTTTAAATCAATGCAATTTGTATTCAGCACTACCAAGTACAGAAAGCATGAAAGAAAACCTTTTTTTACGAGAATCTAACTCTCCTCGGCATTCTTGAATACAAATTTACCAAGTAAAGATATTCCCTGAAGGCGAGTTGATCAGCTTGCAAGTTGTTGAGACATGCTTGTTTATAATAAAAATGTTTGTGTATTTGCAAGTAGCAATAAAATGGTGAGAAAGGTCTTAGAGGCATCCTTGGGTCATTTCTTGATTTAGTAACCTTAACAATGCATAACATGAATATTAGATATTGACATTAAAAACTCGTCATATCATTTGATTTTAGGGTTGAAAACCCATGAAGTGAAGGAAGAATGAGGTAATTTTTGCTATTCGTTGACCTTTTCATGGCCTTTATTTTGATGGCAAAACTGTTGCTGCACGAATGAAGGTCTTGCTGTAGAAATGCAGACCTGGATGAGAGGGTTTCAAACTCTACCATTCACCATTTGTCAAGTCTGTATGATGAGGAAGCTTTTGAGTCGATGCACCACGAGTTTTTAATAGTTTCAGTGGCAAAAATAGTTTAAAAATGCCCTCCATAGAGGCTACATTTTTTGGGCTTACTTGTCACAAAGACTGGAAATGTATAACAGCAACCTTGAAGTTTTGGAGAGCAAGTTTATCTTTGAAGTTAAGGAGAACAGACCGTAGATTTTGGCATAGGAAAAAGGAACCCGGATATTATGTGAGCTAGGTATGAAGGAAGAGAAACCAGCTGCATTTTGCTTGATGTAGACAGTTAAAATCAAGGGAAACATTTCGTTAGACAAGTACTATTTCTATTTTTAGTTTTGTTGAAGAAATTTTACATTGAAAGTTGTTACCAGCTGGGTAATGGCTGTTTCGAAGTTTTAGATAAATCTAAATGTTAAAAAAAAATTTAAAAACCAGAAAAAAAAAAGACGATTTTTTGACTTCTTATCGCTATGCTAATAAGAATATAGAAGGAAAAAAATATGTCGTAGATCTAATTTAATTTTTAATGTCTTGTGGTTATTATTGCCAAAGATGGGTTTTTGAGACTATGCAAGCCAAGTGTTTGACAAAATGTCATTGAGAATCAATTACCTTTGTAAGCCATATTTTTTATTATATCATCACACAGGTTATTCTACGCAGAACATCCTAATGGACGGTTTGTTTTTTAATAAAATTCATATTAAATGCAAAAAAGAAATTATTAGTGGATCATACCCAAAATTAGTGAGTTGTGTCATTTTTGTAGTTAAATGCATGCCAAATTTAGGGGACTATGTGAACAGCAGACCTGCAGGTGTGCATTTTGAATTCATAGTGTTTCTTTTAAGCTTAACAAGGTTGGTATATGTGAACATCAGACCTGTAACAAACCTGTAAGTGGGTTTACTTGAACATAAGAATGATACAATTGTTCACATCTGAAATGAGCTACTTCAAGAATTTAATGAGGATTTGCCGAGAACCAAATAGTAGCAGGCTTATAATATTGTTTAACGTATATAAAAGAACAATATATATATGATTTCTCATTTATGAGTATGACATGTACGTTAACATTGAATATGAGCAATTTCATGAGATAAAAGTGATCTTTAAAATGTACCAAGGTGTCCTTCAGGAACATCGTATTGTTTACCTAAAAATAGATTGAACACCATTTTGGAGGCTAGAAGATTGTCATAAATAATTGGAATTCATGTATTCACCTTCACGTGACTGTTGCATACTGCTTAGTAATGAAAAGTGTTGTTTGCATAATATCTATGTAAATGTCGGAATTCTATTTGACTTGAAGAGTGAATGTTGTTAAATGACTTGGAATGTTGTAAACAATATGCAATAGTGACAAGTGTTTTATCAATATGTAAAATCATACATGGTAAGGATCATAAGAGGCTATTCTTCCCCTCCCCTGATTATTTATGTTAAGCCTTCTGAAATGACTCATCAGCATATCCCTTAATGCAAGAGAGTGTTCATACCATGCTTGCATTTAAGCATATGCAATCTTTGTTATCGAAGCCTAAAGGTGGTTTATATTCATTTACTATTTGTAAGTAATACCTTGCATGGGTAGAAAATTGTGTGAATTAAGCATTGGATTACATACATGCTAAGGTCATTGTCTCCGCTGCATAAGTGAAACTACTTTATGAGATCAGTATTTAGTAAATACCATGTGGGCAAAATGACCCCCCAGGACACAAATCTGTGTAGTGGTTGTCTAGCGGTGTTTTGTTGCAAATCCGTACTATGTGACTAAGCTGATCTTCTTTACGATTTTGACCTGAACCTACTTAATAGATGATGGATGTGGAAGGAAATCTTTCTAGATCGGAAAAAATTCTTGTACATCCTTTTTTAAGCATGTAAACCTTGGAAACAGTTGTTAATAGCGAGTCAAGCATGAGATAGATAGTTGTGTTGCGAACGGATGACTCATATTTCTGTATGTTTATGAAATATGGTTATAAATTGAAAGTTTTGGCCAAACTGAAGTTATAACTATACGCATTGTCAATTCACTGTACTTTCTAGAGTTGTTTGTTTTGTTGAAAGTCAAGAGTAGATAGAGGGTATCTGGAGTCTACTTAACTGGCTACATGTAATAGCGATTGTACTTAAAAACACATGGTTCTCGGATGGTTCTGGTATTTTCCACGGATGATCGTTATCTACCACCCTCGTTGAATGGTAGGGCCCCCCAGATTGGGAGGTGTGATGTAATATTCCAAATCGGAATATTTTACATTAATTTGGTTTTCTCGGAAAACCTATTTTTTTATAAATATAAATATTGCATTTAAAATAATAAATTAAATAAAATATAAGTCCACAAGGGGTTTCATCCTTGGGCTATTATAATCACAAGGGTCTTCATCTTTGAGAGTGGTATAGCATAACACTTATACGAGTTAGATGATTGAATTCATAATTGGATGCTTCTAATACTTCCACATCTCTTCTCCCTTATATAGCCTTTAAAAACTTCTCACAAAGGAGGCATCCCATCCAAGAGGCACCTCTTTACCAAAAGATGTGACCGTTGACATTTTCGTCAACATTTGCGTTAACATTTTCGTCGACAATTCCATAAACATTTCCATTAACATTCTCTCATGGCATTTGGCAACTCCTCTGTTACGAATGGCCTTAGCATCCCTATTTGTCCAACTAACTTCTAAAAACTTTTTGCGATCTTGAAATTCTTCCTTCAATCGTTTTTCGCAAATTTTCTTTTGAAAGACTGTGACATGCCTGGCAAGATAAGTTCTTGGATGTTCAAAAAGACATACAAATTTATGACATGGCCTGTCAGACATCAACATAATTTTTTGTTGTTGTTCAATTTCTTCCCTTATCCGCTTCTGAACATATAATAGACGGAGCTTGCATTCTTCAATTTGGAGTGTTTGAACAAATTCAAATCTAATCTGCTTTCCGACTAATGCCATTCCCAAAAGTGAATTTGATGCTTCTTCTCACCATAATTCACCGAGAATTTTTCTGCATATTTTTTATGAAGCATGATTTGGCTTCTACTTGAATACATGCATAGTTGTGCATTTCCATCTTTGTTAGCAATTATATGCCTAGTCTCTCCATTCAAAAATAGAGTGTTGGGGTCTCGTTTGGCTGCCACCAAAGTTTGGCCTCTAATTTCATTTTTTAAACCATTTGTTAGTTTGACATGTAGAGTAAATTTATTAGTTGATACTATTCCTGAAACAACTTGATCTTGATGTTGGGTAGATGGTGGTGGCCCAATGCATCGGAATATATCTAGCAGTATGGTTCGTCTACGTTTAAATGATTTGGAAGCCAATATTTGAACTCCAAAAACAATGAGCTCCTCCAGTTCATCTTTTGTTGTGGGGGACCGCCAAATCTGTGGTTGGAGGAAAGCATCTGGATGATGCTCTCCCTCCTTACCGTTGATTGAAACTGAACCCAAACTGTGTACTCAAGGCTATTACACACATTTATTGATCTCTCAAATGTATAATCCAATTTGTATCTGTTCTATTTGATCAAACACAATATTGTTTATACATTTATATGCCAGAGGGTAGGCAGTGGTTCCCACGGATGACTTTAATAATTATTTACTTTTATATTCAGATTGTTGCAATAGAAATCAGAATGTATTACAGATTATGTTGTTGAAGTTGTACTTTTGTTTTAGTATATGGTCTGAAAATAGTTAAAATGTTACTTGTCTATTTATTACATACATAATATGGCTATTTTCAATTATTAAATGAGCTGTACATAATTAGATAAAATTAAAAAAAAAATGTGGTGAAATTTCGAGAGCATCCCGGTTGGGATGTTATAAACAAGGCCTTTAGGAATGCACAAGTGTGAGAACATTGTTTCTATGGAGTAGTCACTTTTCAAAGTGAAGCTTTTGCAGAGCTTGTTAATTTTATTGATAAGTACACCGTCAAGATTTGTGGATCCTCTTGGTCAGCAAAGGAACCCATTGTATCAATTTGGAGTTGTGATAATATTCATTGAATCCGCTTCACAGTGTGCCAATTAGAATGAAAGGTGTATCACTCACCCTCAACAATGGGAAAAAAGGACCAACTTTGTTGTTGAGTATGTTTAAGGTACCAATCAATAATATGGTTGTGTTGTGGATTGTTCTAACAAGGGTGGACAATAAGACCTAACTAGGTCTGGACGAAAGGATATTTCAGGACCAACATATAGTGGAAGTTTCCATTTTCAATGTTCAAGAATAGTTGATGTTTGGTTTTGGTTTGATTGTTTTTCTTCTTTAGTGTAAGGTGTATGCTCAAACATAAGTATATGATTAAATCCAATGATTGCATCGAATGTTGATGTCTTTTTTAGCAATGTTGACTTCAGGTCTGTATTGAAAAATGAGTTTACATATTACTTGTTTGTTTGGGTAGGTGGAGGTGTTAGCATTGTAGTTATATCCATACATTTAAAAGCATGGTTGTATCTACTGGGGAAAAATGAAATTTTTTCATGACATGGTCTCTTTGAGGGGTTCACTGGTTATTCCTTTGCTGGTATGGAAAATGAGGTTTTCTAATGCCATATGCCGAAGACTTTTTTGAGGGATAATACGTTGACTTTTATTGTTTCATTTATGATAATCGTACCATAAACGAGTCCAATATTATAAATATATATATATTTAGGTACTTTTACCCTCATATGTCTTTGAATAGATCATAGATAGGTTGCTAGGTAGTTACCAAAAAGAGAGATTCAAAAACTAAGCCTTGTAGAATGTTTACAAAGAAACTACTACCAATAATAGCATATACAGAATAGTAATTGCATACCATACTATGGCAAAGCAGAGTATCAGAACAATATAAGCCTTGTATTCATACAAGATAGTTCTCAATGCAATTTATGTATTACAGGGTGGCCCTAACACAGGTGCCCTTTACCTATATCTGCAACATGATATTTGAAGCCAAGATACAATGGTTAGTCGCTGACACAACCAAACATCAATTCAGTACCACTTAATGAGGATAATAACATAATAAAGTCAAAACAATTATTACAATTATTGAGAAAGACTGTCTACATTATCCCCCCTTTTAGATAAGTCAGAGTCCGATCTGACAACACCCATACAAAATAGTTCAAGAAGAGGGAGGCGTAGGGGAAGAGGAAGACATCAATATAAGTATACAAGCACTAGTCGGAGGTGATCCTAAAGAAGTTGCCCACTCTATCTTTAGTTGCTTGTGTTCGACTCAAAGCACATGAACTTCATTGGTATGCTCCTACAAATACTTAGTTGCTACAAATTCACCCTCTCATGAACATTTGACCATCCATACAATTTCCTAAACTTGGTCTTCCCTTGAGTGAGTTCATGTTGAACTTCCTACAATTGGGCTGTCACCGCAACCACTTCCTTCTCAAACTCAACAACCATTTGTACATGTGGCTATGTAAGTTAAGTTTGTTGGCTCAAGTGCTCCTGAAACCAGCCACATTGATTGTCCATCTAACTGATTTCGCAACTTTACGATCTCTAAAGTAATTGTCTCCCTCTAATCCTCTAGTTGCCATTGTTGTCATAGGATCGACTAAAGCAACAACTAATGATGCCGATATGCGTCCTCAACGTTGAGAAGGGACTCTAATATATTTTGCACAGAAGTAACAAATGATGGAACCCAAGTGGGAAGCCACTATGCATGTATCTCAGGAGTGTTAACTTTGGGCCACCCTTGGCTGATATAGATCCATGTGAATGCTAAATGACACTCCTACTGCACAAATTTCAGCAACCAAACTGTAACATCCAAAATCATTTGGATTTGCGATGGACCACCAGCCACATCCAATTGCCCAACTACATCATGAATCCCCCAAAGTGCTTGGACCATGGATCACCTAGCCTACAAGAACTAAGACAAGGTTTCAAAGGGGTTAGTAGGATTGGGCTCAAAAGCAACAACGAAACAACCTCATAATTGATAGTCTCTACGAGTTGAGACTCAGTAAGTCAGGTCTCTAAAGGGCCTACTTTTGAATGGAATTTTGGAGAAACCCCAACTTGAACTAGATCTACCAATTGCTTTGGCTTTGCCAACTCTAGGGTCAAAGGACTAACTAGGACATCCAAGTTGGTACCACCTGGCTCACCCAATTGATTCAGCCAATCTTCAATTTGTTTCTCTTTTTGCTTGCTTCCCAACAATCCCCAAAGGCAAGGAAGTGACCATGACCGAATCAGAAAAGGTAGTAATGCAAGAATCTAGTAGGCAAACTAGTGGTCCATCGCAGTCCCCATCATCATCCTCTATTTATGACCTTTCTTCCTCCTCTGAGGTGGGCAGATCTATGGTCGGTTTCATTTTTCTCACTGTGGCCCTGCATTTGTGATCCTCCTTGATAGCTAAAGGAATGCCAAGATTCTTCCAACAAAGCACTGATGGCCAAGTAGGGTCATAAGAACTGTCAAAAGTGAAGTGTCCCTTGACCGTTGCCTATGAACTGCATCTAGAAAGAGCCCAATAGCATGTTTGGGTCATATAAAAACCCTTGCAAGTCAAGGAGAGGAACTTGTAAATCCGAGCAGACAAGAATTCCCCCAATTATATATCTAACCCCTACTTAGGCCAAGCATATAATCTATCATCCAAACCACAATATCAAATTCTTGAGTAGCACCCACCAGCGGGCTGTGCATCACATCGAGGAGAGAACGCTACTCATTTGAAGCCAAAAAATCTTTTTTGATACCCAATGCCCCATAGCCCATATGCGGGCCAATCTTCCAAATTAATATCCAACCAACATAATTGTGCACTGCAAAGTCTTTTTGTATTGGGTAACCTAATGTTGACCTATTGGTTTGATCACTAATAACTCGTGCAAAGGTATGCCAAATAACCATGTGAATTCCTCCATTGTGTAAGGTATTTTCACTTTAGTGTCCATTTATCAAACCAAGGAACATCGGCTGTCCTGGTTATAGCTAGAGACCATACGAACAAAGGTTCAAACTCCCTGGTGTTGAATTAGGGCATCTACAACACCATTCCACAAATGCTAGTTTCAATTAATGGTTTTTAGGCTTAGTGGCCCACAAGGTGTGAGATTCTATGGCCAAAAGGCTTTCCCAAGGAAGAGTTTCAGGTGTGGGCAGCACTTTGGTTTTATTCTTTGGGGTGAGATCACCAACTTTCTGCTTCTTCGTGCCCTTAGCGGCAGTCGTCTGTGAACTCATACCCACCACCAATGAAGTTTCTACAAACTTTAGAATTGTTGCAAGGGGTGGTTTGGGAATCAAACGGCCTTCCTTAACCATACCAAACTTTTCAAATGTTTTGTCCAAAGCATTCTTTGGGCATACTAAGGAGGATGTTGTGGCTGAGGTGGAAGGGTTTCTATTTTTTTCAGCCAATACTACTGCAGAAAATACAAAATTTTGAAAAAACTACTTACAAAAACCACCTTATTGCTGATTTTCTGAGAAGGGTTTTCGCCTTTGAATTTCTGCTACTTCCCTAAAACTGCAGAAAAATGATTCTTTTAAGCCATGGCTGCAACTAAATACCTTTCTACCAAATACTTCTCCGTTGGGAGCAAAAATCTGAATTTTTCCCACACACTTCCCTTGGCCGATTATGCACCTGCAATTGGAACGGTGAAAATGGGGGGGGCAGTTCAAAAAAAACAATTTTTATCTAACTGTACAGCGCAGTAGTCCCCCACTAAGCATATGGCAACCATGGGAGACAGTTGTATGGACCAGAGCACACATCTAGTGTTAATTTGGACCATACATACTATGGAATGGCTTCCTCGGGAAGAAAGAAGGAATTATATTTTTGTCCATGGATCACCAAAAGTAGGTCAATAGGACTCGAAAATACATGCAATTAAAATAGAAAGTGCTAGGGTAAAATAACCCCAGGATCAACGACTAACTAAATGAATGAATGAGTTTTAATAACGTCCACGAGACCAAACAGTCTATGGGACCAAGTGTCAAGACCATTAGAGATTCTTCATATTCCTTTTGAAGTCATCTCGCCTCCTATGAATCTTTACTAACAGCCAGGCCGTGTTGTGTAGCCTCTCCTCAAATAATTCACTAAAACTACCCACATTCATGCTGTTATCCTGCTGCATTTGGATATCCTTGTACACATCACACTCCCTAATGAAGTGTCGTTCAGTTTCAACCACTCTATCACTGCAGAAAATGCAAGTCCTATCTTCCCATCTTTCCTTGGGAACCGTCCATCTTCCAATTTCACACCTAAGATGGTGTGAACCGGTCCTCAATTGTGCCATTAGGATCCTAGCATTACCTTTAAGTTCGGCACTTAGGTATGCTTTATCCCCGTGCTCCCAAGTGGGATTGAACTCTTTGATATAATGCATTTTTTTACGTCCAATCTGATTTGTCCACATAGCAGTCCTGAATTTTTCTAACACAAACTTTTTTATTTCCTCTTTGGAGTTAGGGCACTCATGTAACTTAATGTCCCATTTTCCCAGCCACTTGATGTTTTGCTTCATCCACGTCTTCTTCCTCCGATCTAGCACCTCGTTCACCACCATTTTGGGCCACCAGTGATTCCCCATGTTTTCAACCTTTTTTAGGTAGTTTAGTACCCGTGAAATCGCCATAGCTTCCATTGGGAAGGTACCAGCTTCTGCCAAGAGGATCTCATATGGAACAGTTGCTTTAACTTTAAGACTACTGGTGATGAGATGTTTTTGAATTCTTTCCAACTGTCTCCATCTGTGATTTGACATGTTGCTTCCCCAAACCTCACAACCGTAGAGGACAACCGGTGTGACCAGCAAACCAAAAAAGGTTTTCTTGGTTTTCTAGTCCCAAAGTTCCGCTTTCCTGAATCTATTCTGGAGAAGGTAAGAAGCTCTCCAACCTCCTTGAATCCTTTTCGCCCTACAAGTTTCCCAACTGAGCCTGTTATGAAAAACAATGCCAAGATACTTGTATTCTTCGACGATTTCCAACAGGCTACCTTCAAACATAAAATTAGTTTGCTGTTGTTTCCTTTTTAGAGAGAAGATCATGACTTTAGTCTTGCTAATGTTCACTTGCATCCCGACATCTTGGCAAAATAGCTCTAAAGCCTTCAAATGATCTCTCAAACCCTGGGCAGTTTTTGCTATAAGAATAAGATCATCTGCATATAAAAGTAGCTTTACTACAAGACTGGCCAATTGAATGCCACCTCCTTCGGTTTTATTTATCCATTCCTCAAGTTTGTCAATGTAAAGACCAAACAAAGTGGGGGAGAGTGGGCACCCCTGCTTGACCCCAATGTTGCTGCCGAAGCATTCAGACATGCCTTCTCTAGTTCTAATTTTTGCTCTAACACGCTCATAGAGTTTGTGGCCAGCTGCTCTAAACTCATCGAGAACCCCTAGTTCTTCCATCCTTTTCCAGAGTTTGTCTCTGGGAACTGTGTCAAAAGATTTTTTAAAATCCACAAAACAACAGTAAGCTTCCCCACCTTGGGTGTTCCAAGCTTTTTCAATCAAATGCCTAAGAGTAATACAGTGATCAATGGTAGAGTGCTTTGGTCTAAAACCAGCCTGTCCCTTTGCTCTTTTTCCTTCTTTTTCTGCCCAACTGCTGATTCTACGTTCAATCAAACTCCCAAATAACTTTCCAAGAAGAGGGTTGACCATGATAGTATGATAGTTAGAGGGATTATTGATATCCCCACTCTTGAAGAAAGGGATAACGACACTAGTCGTCCACTCCACTGGAAATCCCCATTGCGTGACTTCATTAAAAATTCTTTTGATGTGCGGAGCAAGGTGTTCAACGCCCCACTTTAAGAATTCATCTTGCAGGCCGTCAATGTCCTGTGCTTTACCATTTGCTAATTTCTTTATATCCTATTTGATCTCCTCATCCGAAAAGAGCTCAATTGACATGCTAACACTGGGAGGGAGAGTTTCCTCATGTTCACGCTCATAAAGCAGCTTTGCATACTCTAAACATTGAGATTCTGTGATATTATTTTTTGTATGTTTCTTCTCTTGTTGTAGCTCCATCCAAAAACCTTTGGGATTGTGCTTACCTAACTCTATTAGCTCCTTCCTTCTTAGTATAACAAATTTTTCTTTCTTGGCTTTTAACAATTTCGCATATTTTTTCTTGTTTTCTTTGTTTGGCTCGCTCTCTTTGTATGATCTTTTTGTTGCTTTGCACTCTTCATCATACCAAGGGTTAGCCGAGAACGTGTTAGAGACTCCTTTCGAGGCTTGGATTTCTTGCAAACATTTAGAGCCTTGTGGATCAAAGGGACCAACAAACTGTTGTCAATGTGTTTCCTCGTGATATTGTTTTCCTTAAGCCCAACATTGTTTTTGGTCATCTCAATGTGTTGCCCAAGGGCAGCAGTAAAGAGTTCCTGGTTTTTTTATTCAAAATGATTTTACCATGCGGATTAGCTGTCCTAACCTTGTGTTGAGCTTTCCTTTCACTTTGCTTGTTTGTGAGAAAGCCAAACTTAACCAAGAGGGGCATATGGTCAAATTTCATCTCTGTTGACGCGGCGGATTGCACCCTTGACAGGGGGCTGAGCTCCTGTCTTCCACCCATCACAATGAAAACTCCCCTCTTGCCTGTGGGTCTGGCAAAATTGGGGGGAGAGTCTCTAGATAAGGGCTAGCTTCCTTCGATGTATCTCTGAGGTCCTGGATTTCCTACTGCTAACAAATAAATGAAAAAGGGGGGTTGGGGGGGCCGGGTTGAAAAAAGAGAAGGATGCTGAAAACAGAACCTAAACTAAACGGTGATACACCAAAAAAGTTGATCTAATTAGCTTGAACCTACACTTTACACCAAGAACAAGCTGGCATACACTTCATTTGACACGGAAAACTCTTCTGCATCAATGAGCTAGGGGTCGGTGGAGATACAGGGAGGAAGAACTATCCGAGGTGTTCTGAGACACACTATGGCAGCCTGTTCACATGCGCCTATATTCCTGCTGCAGACACTTCTGGCAAACCTGCAAAACATAGTCACAAGGTTCGCCGAATTTTTACCTAAAAATTCGGAATTCGGCGAACTTAATGCCCTTCACTAAAAATTTGCTTAAGTTCGCCCTGTTTGGCGAATTTCATGTTCGGACCCAACAGTATATAAATAAAATAAACATTTAAGTATAAGTTTACATCTAGTTTCTTATACTTTTAATATTTTATTTATATACTTTCAGGGTGTTTGAGAGGGGTTTCGGACCGCTAGGAGCTATAATGCAAATTCTAGGTTTTGAAGGATCCTATCATATTTCAGAGTTAGTCAGATTCCAGGGTTTCAGGGTTTCAAACTTAGCCATATTTCAGGGTTTCAAGATTTCAAGGAGACATAATAGGAGGTATGAAGGCTGCATGAAGGGATGTATGCGTGATAGAATAGTATGAGAATATCTCTCGCAAAGTGCCACAAGCCGATCCCACCCCATTCCCAGTGCACCCCTTAAGGCATGCACTCTGTTAGATTCAATGCACCGATGAGCCCTTGTGAGAGAAAGTGTCAGTAAATGAGATTGTCCCCGCGAGTGGTCTCAACACTGGGGGAGAGTAGCCGAGTGGTTTAAAGCGGCACAAGAAGACATTGTTAGCATGGATCCCCATTTATGGCGGCAGACATATGGTTCTTCTACTCCAGAGTTACAAAAGTTTGTCGTGCGTGTCCACAGTCAATGTGCCAGTGCTTCTGCATGCGAAAGAAATTGGAGCACGCATGATTCGATCCATACTAATAAGAGAAACCGACTAAGGGCCAAAAAGTTGTCAAATCTTGTGTTTTGTTCATAGCAATTTAAGATTGCTTGAGCACAATCTTGCAAAAGAAGATGACAATCTTCATCTTGGAGAACCATCCTTTGAAGGAGTTGAGAAAAATATAGATAGTGTTGATGAGCTAGATGGAGGATTTGTTGATGGTGCTAGTGCTAGTGCTAGTGCTAGTTTTGATTTTGAAGTTGGGTTTGATGTTGCAAATGTTTGAAACTTAAGTTCTATATCAATTTTGAGCTTAGGCTCTAAACTATGAATATTTTGATATCTTTTAATGTAATTCAAGTTTGAAATTCTTAAGTTTATTTGTATTTTATTTATTAAATTAATTTTATTTTTTATTTTATTTATTTATTTACAATTATTTTTAATTTTTATTGGATTTCTTTTTGACTTTTTTTTTTAAATATTTTTTATGTTTTTATATAAGTCGAACTTAATGGCAAATTTTTTTTCGAACTTTATCTATTGGCGAACTTGAATCGAATTTTATCCTTGTCGAACTCGAACTCGAATCCGAACCTTGTGACTATGATGCAAAAGAAAAAACTTCACAATGACTAGACATGCTGGAATCATTCTGTGAAAGCATAAAAGAAAATGACTTAACACAAAATGAAAACATAGACATATGCGTGAGTGCAAGTTCCAATGAAGGTAAAAATTGCTAAGTCTTGATTCAAGGTAAAATCCGGCAGAGCTCCACCTTACAAGCCAAGAGATCTTGGCAGAGTTCTGCCTTCCAAGCTAAGAGATATCTCTTCTCAAATGAAAAGTTTACAATATATATAAAGAGAAGAAGTAAAGGCGCTACTTTTGAAAAGACTTTGGCGCATTTTTACAAGTTGGCCCATGTGTGTTGAGAGCATTGGGAAGAGGAAGTCGCTATTGCTGATATCATCTTTCTAGAAGAGGCCTGCTAGAACCATGCTGTGTAATCACCGGTCTTGACTTTAGCAATCAAACATTAATGTGAAAGCACGGGCCGCGCCTCTTTTCTACAAACAAGACTGCTCCTTTTAGATATTCACGCGGTTTGTCTGCTTATAAATACATAATGGAGAAAACAGGGTGCGTCGTTCACTGTTCGTGCCTCTTGATGACCGTTTGGCAGGCACTGTGTCAACTGCTGAAATAACTCACCTCCTCTTTGCCACCTGGTTGTTTTGTCCATTTTTGTGCTTGGCTCTTTTGTCTCTTCCTGGCTGTCTTTTTTGTCTCCTTCGACTCTCGAGGGCTATCTTCTCGACAAGTCGCTGAGTTCACTCGCGACCTGTCCTTGAGCCTTTCAAAATCAACGGCTATTTCACCGCCTTAAAATTGGCGTCTATGCCCCCGTCACTAGGCGTTTGAACCTCCAACGGCTAGTTCGTCGTGCTTGATTTTGACGTCTTTGGCCCCGTCACCCCTTTGAATTTCCTTGGCCTTTTCCTTTCCTTCGGCTTTTTTTCTGGTCGGGCTTTTGTTTCGGCCATTTTTCCCGCGGACAAAATGTCCGCAAGAATTGTCTCGATCACTTTGACCTTCGAAAACTTCCTTCAAGTTTTTTTTTTCCGCGGCTCTTTTTGAATTTCTTCGGACTTTTTGACCGAAGGAATTCCTTCGGACAAAAGTCCGAAAGAAATCATTTCTTGCTTTTGCCTTGGTCTTTTCATTTTTGCGGGATTTTCTTCCGAAGGATTTCTTCGGACATTTGTCCAAAGAAATTCTCCACCTTTGCCTTGAACAAATTTCCGAAGAAAACTTAACTTGCCTTGTTCACTTTTCCGAAGGAATTCTAACCCTTTCAGCGTTCTCTTTGATCCCTTTGAAAGTGTTCCCTGCCCTCCGCAAGGGCACTTGGAATGGTCCATTTTGCGCCTAAGGGTTGGGAACCTGTTTATTTCCCGCAGATTCCATAGAAATTTCTTGCAGAGTCCGTAGAAATAGCCTGCAGAGTCTGTAGAAATTTTCTGCAGAGTCTGTAGAAATTTTCTGCAGAGTCCGTAGAAATCAAGACTTATGCAAAATCAAAAAAAAAAATGAACTGGCTCAAAACAGCAGGGAAGGAAGGAGACTGTTTTTTGGCCTTTTGCACCAAAAATGGTCAACAATCTCCATAGGGCATTCCCCTATAACAAACTGTAGCAACCTAGCAGTCGAATTTTTAGAGCAGATGACATAATCAACCACACTTTGACCATTGTAGGTTTTGCATGTAATACCCCCAGATCTTGGCCAAGCTCTTGTACCATTACATATAACCATGTCATACAAACTACAAAGTCCCAAAAGTTCGGCACCGAAGTGTCACACTGCCTTTTCCATCATGTGACATTCTTTTCCAAAGTTGGTCCCCACCCTCTTTTAGCCATAAGGGATTGTTATCCTCTCTATCTTCTCCTTCCATTTGAAAAGATTAATTGTTGGCAGTTCTAGCATTGAAGTCTCATATTAAAACAATTTCCCCTGATGTGCTAAAAACAGATATATCTTTCTTTAATGCTGCATACGGATCTTCCCTATCCAAGTTTTTCTTTTTGTAGAACGTTGACCCTTTCGGGGCAAAGTAACAAACAGCCAACCTGATTATGTCCTTATTGTCTGTTATTTTCAGCCAAATGTATTGTTTATTGGGATCCTCTTTCTCTATTTTCACTGTTTCAGCCCACACTTCTTTTATTAGCACGGTGACCCCCCATGACCTTTTTCTGTCTTTGTCCCTTCGTTCCATACTGAGATTTTCTTGTGCCCTACAAAGTTTGGGACTTTGCATCCATCATGCTCATGTGTTTCGGTTAAAATAATAATATATTTCCCTTCTGCTATGGGCCCCAATAATAATAATAATGTCTTTCCCTTCGGTTAAAATAAAATAAGAACAAAAGCACTGAAGATAAATGAGGGGTAAACACAATGTAGTAAAGCCCCCAACCCATGTGGTTAGGGTTCCAATACAAATAGCCATATGGGGGGAGCAAGAACCCCAAAGAGCATGGGTTGTTGAAAGTCAAAAACACTGGATGGTAATCCCATCAAACATTTCTAACTATGCCCCCAGACAGAGGAATCATTTGTGTCATTGTCTATCACTATGAAAGGGCCAATGCAGAATCTGATAATACTCACCAAGGAGTGTCTACGCTGAGGGGGCAAGGTTGTGTAATCCTTGGAAGAAGCAAAGCACTCCCCCTAGAATCCCTCATAACATCCAAGGCCGAAGAAACTCCTGTGGCAGCGAAAAAACTCGAAATATGTGCTTGTCCCCACCGACCAGGAAGCAACCGCAAAGGAGTAAATCCACGACATCGAGGAGCAGACCATGATGTTGAGCAAGGGCGGATCTCTATCGCCGAGAGCTAGTGTACTAGGGTACCTTAGTAGTAGTGTTGTGCAGAGATGAACACCGCCTCACTAACCTGCCCCCCTCAGCGTGTGAAGCAACGGTATCCAAAGGGCACTTAATGCCATCAACCTCTGTGATGGCTTGAAAGAAAGAGTTGATCAATCTAGGGGCTCCTTGCAAGGACTTGCGACGAAGGGTGACAACCTCCCAAGGAAAAAGGGGCAGACCTCATTGGTTCGAGTACCAAAAGAAAGTGGATAGAGAGTTGCCCGAGTCTCTATAAAGACAATGGTATCTTCCTCATATCTTACAATTAATAGGGCATCTAAAATGAAGTGCTCCTCAATATCCACCTCTTGGAGGGAGCAAAGACAATACATTTGGTCCCCATGTGGAATATGATGATCAGTCTCAACTCGCACCTGGTGTGAGCACGCCCTCAACTGGTCGAGGGGAACCTCAAGTCATGAGACCAATGATGTTGGAGATAGTCAAGGCGACGAATGACACCATCCACCACCCATAGGAAATCCTTAGTGTAAAAGGCAAGCTTCAGGCTTAGTGGCTAGGGACGAGAAGTCCAAGTGATGTGGATGTATAGTTGAAAATATTGTCATTGATGTCAAAGGTCTAGCATTATTGGTGATAAAGGCCCCATTACATTTAATGGTGTTTTTAATATTCATATATTGGCTAACGTGTGTTAATATTTATTTAATATTAACGAATATATTTTTGGTTGCATATAAGTCAAAAGAGGGCCCATGGAGAAGTCAAAGAGTCACGAAGTAAAAGACAAAAGAGGAATGGAATGCATTTTTTCATGAAGAGTCATCTTGAGGAATTCCAAGAGTCACCATGTGAAGACAAAAAAAGGTATAGCACATTTTTCCATGAAATGACACTTTGAGGAATACGAAAAGTCACCAAGATAAAGACAAAAGAGGAAAGAACGCTTTTGCTTATGAAAGGTCACCATATGACTTTTCAAATGCAAGGATACGAATGATCATGCAAGTTTGGCACCATTTTCCATGAAGATTGAAAGGTCACAAAGGGTGAAGGAAAGCTATAAATAAAAGCTTGAGAAACCATTTGTTATATGCAAGAGAGTGCATGGTTTGTATTTGTTTTCAAAGAAAGAAAAACAGGAGATATTGTAGAGTTCTATCATTTTTTAAGTAAGCAACATTAAGAGATAGTTGTATTTTATACACAAGAGGGGTTGGTGCTCCTTTGGGTTGGTGCTCACAAATAGTTGTTGTGTTGGTGCTCGGCAAAGGGGTTGGTGTTCCTACAAGTTGGTGCTTGTGAACTTTGTAATTTGAGTTGGTGCTCATTCATATACTTAAGATTGTTCTCCATGGTTTTTTCCACTTTGGGTTTCCACAAAAAAATCTGATGTCTCTCTCTCCTTTATGTGGTGCATATTATTGTTTCAGTTTTATTGCATATCTTGAATGTGTGGTTAAGTGCTTAAAGAAAAGGAATTTGATTAACAAATAAGATATATAATATATTGATTCACCCCTCCCTCTCAGTATATTTCATGCTTAACAATTGGTATCAGAGCAGGGTCCTTTGAAAAAGTTTTACAGCTTGAAAGTAGATCAAGAAAACATGATGGCTGGACCACATGAAGGTTTTTCTACAAATAAGTCATTTGTTTGATGAGACAAATTATGTTTTTTGGGGTATAAGGATGAAGACTTATTTGATGGCCCTTGGATTCAACATATGACAAGCAGTGGTAGAGGAATATGAAGAGCCACAGACACTTGTAACTACTCCGACAAAAAAAAAGGCAAGTAAAAATAATGTTAAAGCTTTAAATGTTATTTTATGTTGTTTATGTGAATCAGAATTTGTTAAAATTATGCAATGTAAATCTGCTCATGAAACTTGGGTAAAACTTGAGAATATTTACAAAGGTGATGGAAAAGTTCAGCAAGCCAAGCTTCAGACTTTCAGAAGACAATTTGAGAGTTTGAAGATGGAAGAGGAAGAAAATATAACAAGTAATATTTTGCGAATTGATCAAATAGTTAATCAAATTCAAAGTCTTGGAGAAAAGTTAGAAGAATCAATTGTGGTTCAAAAAAATTTTGAAATCTCTACCATTGAGATATGATGCAAAAATTTTGGCAATTGAAGAGATGAAGAATTTAGCCAAGCCAAAGATGGATGAGCTACATAGTATTCTTACGACATATGAGATGCGGACTGAAAAAAAGAAACCCTCAAAGAGAGAAGCTGCTTTCAAGACATCAAAGAAAGAGAAGGCTAAAATTCAAGAATCAAGTGACAGTGCTAACGATGAAGATGACAACAGAGCTCTATTCATTCGCAAGCCGAAAAAGAGCACAAGTAAATATCAAAGAAAATTACCTTTCAAATATTTTAATTATGGAAAGATTCAACATTTTGCAGCTAAGTGCTTAGATAAAGGTAATGGTGACAATGAAGAAGGAAAGTTTACATACAAGAAAAATTTCAAAAAAAAATTCAAGAAGGGACTCAAGAAGAAGAGTTTGTATTCTAAAGATCCTAACTCAGTCGAAAATAGTGGAGTCAGTTATTCAGAAGAAGAGATGCTATTCATGGCCATACATAAAGATGCCTTTGCAAGCAAAAGTACAGATGATCAAGAAAAACAAGATGAAACCGAAGTGAATCTGGAAGAACTTGTTTGTGCCCTAGAAGAGTTAAAAGCTCTTGAAAAGAAGAATCGATGATTAAAGCTCCAGATCAAAAAAAATGAAAAAGAGTCAAGAAATAATTGAAAATCTACAAGCACACTTTGAAAAAGCCAAGAAGAATGAAGATCTAATGACACAGTTGAAAATAGTAAGTAAAAAATGTGCAAGGTATGTTATTGAAATTGCTTCTTTAAAAACAAATCTTGAGAAAACAAATAAAGCAATCAATGATAGAGCAGCTAATGATTCAAAATTTAAGAATAGCACTAATATGTTGAATAAGATATTAAAAAATCAAAGATCAATGTCAAATAAGACAGGTGTTGAATTTAAAAAAGAGAAAGGGGAAGCCACTACTTTCACAAACAAGGAAAAAAGAAAGAGCTATGCTGAAGCTCTTATAAAAGAAAAAATAAAATGGGAAGAAGTTGAGAATACAGAGGACATCTCAAACAAAAAATGCTGGAAGAATCAGAGCTACAAAAGAAAATCAGATCAGAGATACACAAACATGTCTTATTTTTATGGTTATTATTTTTATTGTAATGGATATGGTCATAAGAATATAGAATATCGAAAAAAAACTAACAATTTCAGAAATAAAGAGAAAGTCATGCAAAGTCAAGCAGAAGCCACAACTCTTTTGCTCATCTATCAAGATTTAATGAAGAGGCAATAATATGTTACAAGTGCAACAACTTCGGACACAGTCCAACACTGTAGAAGTGTGTTCGAGTCAGTCAAGAAGGCCCAGAGTTTCAAAGCTCCATTCATCAAGAAGAAAGTTCAGAAAGGTTCATGACAAAAGAAACAACCTAAAAAATCTATGTTGGTATAAACAGCTTTGCATGCAAAAAATGAAGAAAAACCATGGTTCATTGACAGTGGATGTTCGAGGCACATAACAAGAGACAAAAGCAAGTTCATAACCTTGAAGATCAATGATGGCACAGTAAAATTCGAAGATAATACTACTGCCAGAATTGCCGAAAAAGGTACACTAAGTTTGGATAATGGTAGAACCAAAACTGAAAATATTTTGTAAGTCTTAAACATAATCTTTTGAGTGTAAATCAAATATGTGATCAGGGACACTAAAATTTTATGCAAAACATTATGAAATTAAGAGAAAAGATTCAGATGTGTTAATTGCAGATGCTCAGAGAACAAAAAATAATTTGTATATGTTATCAGACATCAAAGGTCAAAGATGTTTGAGTCAGATAGAAGAAAGTTGGCTATGGCACAAGAGAATAAGTCACATAAATTTTGGCAATCTCATCATCACCAAAAAGCAAGCAGTCAAAAATCTTTCAAATATTACAAAACCATCTGACATGCTTTGTGAACCTTGTCAGCATGAAAAGCAGGTCAGAAGACGGTTCAAAACAAAATAGTACTCGACCACTCAGATATTAGAGCTTGTTCACACTGATCTGTGTGGACTTATGAGAACTCAAAGTACTCAAAGTGAGAAATATTTCATGTTGCTTATTGATGACTTTTCACGTGTAACTTGGATAATATTTTTTTTTTAAAATCAGAAACTTTCAGGCATTTCAAAGCATTAACCGAGAATGAAACCAATTTGAAGATTAAGTGTCTAAGATCAAATCGAGGAGGAGAATTCATGTTAGATCAGTTTATTGAGTTTTGTGAAAACCATGGAATAAAGAGACTTTATTCAGTAGCCAAAACTCCACAGCAAAATGAAGTAGTTGAGCGGAGAAACAGAACAATTCAAGCAATGGCGAAGACAATGCTAAATAAATCGAAGATACGAGATAAATATTGGAAAGAAACAGTCGTTACAACAGTGCATATTCAGAATAGAGCATTATTGAGAGTCAATAGTGACAAGACTCCTTATGAACTATGAAAAGACAAACCAACAGTTGATTATTTCAGAGTTTTCAACAGCAGATGCTTCATAAAGAGAACTAACAAAAAACTTGAAAAGTTTGAATCTAAAGTAGATGAAGATATATTTCTTGGTTATTCTTGCAAAAGTAAAGCTTATAAATGTTATAACAAAAAAACCAAGAAAATTGTTGAAAGTGCAAGTGTTAGAGTAGAAGATAGAACACAAAGAATCAATGATCCAATAGACATACCTGAAATCATTGAAAAGAAAGATTTTGAAGTAGATGAAAATGAGAACGAGAAAAAAGACACCAAAACTCCATCCAAATATGTTCAGAGAAATTATAATGAAAATGACATCATCGGAGACAAATGAAAGAATTTGCACCAGAAAAATGACGGTAAGTGAATCTGAGCAAGTTAATTTCTCTTTATTATCCAAAATTCGGTCTAAAACTTTTTCAGAAACTAGACATGATAAGCATTGGATTAAGGCTATGGATGAAGAATTAAATCAGATAAAAAAGAATGATACTTGGGAATTAGTGCCTAAACCAAAAGATCACAATGTGATAGGAACAAAATGGGTTTATAGAAATAAGTTGAATAAAATGGAGAAGTGACCAGGAATAAAGCAAGATTAGTATGTAAAGTATATACTCAAATTGAGAGAATAAATTTTGAAAAATCTTTTGCACCAGTGGCAAGGTTAGAGGCTATTAGAATGTTTCTTGCAAATGCAGTGTTTAAAACTTTCAAAGTGTTTCAGATGGATGTCAAATCTGCTTTCCTAAACGAGAATCTAGAAGAAGTCTACATTGAGCAACCTGAGAGATTTATTCTCTCAAATATTAGTAGCCATGTATGCAAACTGAAGAAAGCATTGTATGGATTGAAACAAGCTCCCAGAGCTTGGTATACAAGACTTGATAAATACTGTATGATCAAGATTTTAAGAAAAAATTTGCTTACAGTAATCGATACATTAAAACAGAAGATGAGCATCAATTGATTGTTGTGATATATGTTGATAACATTATTTTTGAAGGAAAGATTGAAAAGATGACAAGAATTTTCTGATAATATGCAAAAAAAATTTGAAATGTCTATGCTTAGAGAATTGTCATTTTTCTAAGGATTGCAAATATTTCAATCAGATAAAAGAATTTTCATATCTCAAAGTAAATATGCCAAAAAAATGTTAAAGAAATTTGATTTTGAAGATTGTGCACAGTTCGCACACCAATGTATACAGAAAATAAGGTGAGCAAATATAAAGATTCACCTATTGCAGATCAATCTTTGTATAAACCTATGATTGGTAGTCTTTTATATTTGATAGCATAGAGGCCAAACATCATGCATGCAGTAGGTATGGTTGCAAGATATCAGTCATCTCCAAAAGATAGTCATGTTCAGTGGGTGAAGAGAATATTCAAAATATCAAGGGGACAATGAATTATGGATTGTGATTTTCCACAAACAGATATTTCACTTTGATTGCTTATACAGATTCAGATTGGGCAGGGTGTTTAGATGACAGAAAGAGTACAAGTGGAGGAGCTTTCTTCCTTGGTGATAGCTTAGTATCATGGCTAAACAAGAAGCAAAATTCAGTATCACTTTCTACAGCTGAAACAGAATATATTGCAGTGGTATTGTGTTGTACTCAAGTGCTTTGGATGACGCAAACTTTGAAAGATATCAAAGTAAAATATGATGAACCTATTTCTATTTTTTGTGACACAAATGTCATTAATCTTTCAAAGAATTCAGTGATGTATTCAAGAACAAAACATATTTTCATTAGATATCACTTCTTGAGAGAGCAGGTTGTAGATCAACAGGTTAAGATAGAGTATATCAGTACTACAAAGCAAATTGTAGATATTTTCATAAAGACACTACCAAAAGACACATTTGAGTATCTGCGAGAGAAGTTGGAAGTAATTTCTTTTACTTCCTGCCATTGAGGTTCAGCATCAATTGAGAGGGAGCTAAGTGTTATCTCCAGGTAGGCTCTTTGCCATTGATGTCAAAGAAAGAGAATAACAGGTACATGTGTAGAAACAGGGATTGAAAACAAGTACAAGTTACTACAGTAAGGGAGAGTTATTGTATGTTTTTCAGATGATAGTATGTGCAAGTTTCAAGATGTAGCAGTTTCAATTTGAAGTTGCCATCAATGACAAAGTGGGAGATTGTTGGAAATATTGTCATTGATGTCAAAAGTCTAGCATTATGGTGTTAAAGGCCTCATTGCATTTAATAGTGTTTTTAATATTCATATATTGGTTAATGTGTGTTAATATTTATTTAATATTAACGAATATATTTTTGGTTGCATATAATCAAAAGAGAGCCCATGGAGAAGTCAAAGAGTCATGGGGTAAAAGACAAAAGAAGAATGGGACGCATTTTCTCATGAAGAGTCATCTTGAGGAATTCCAAGAGTCACCATGTGAAGACAAAAGAGGGTATGGCGCATTTTTTCATGAAAGGACACTTTGAAGAATATGAAAAGTCACCAAGATAAAGACAAAAGAAGAAAAGATGTTTTTGCTTATGAAGGGTCACCATATGACTTTTCAAATGCAAAGATACGAAGGGTCATGCAAGTTTGGCGTCATTTTCCATGAGGATTGAAGGGTCACAAAGGATGAATGCCAAAGATCATTTGGAAAGCTATAAATAAAGACTTGAGAAGTCATTTGTTATATGCAAGAGAGTGCATGGTTTGTATTTACTTTCAACGAGAAAAGCAGGGGATATTATAGAGTTATATCATTTGTTGAGTACGCAACATCGAGAGATAGTTGTGTTTTATACACAACGGGGGTTGGTGCTCATGTGGGTTGGTGCTCACAAATCTTTGCAAGGGGTTGGTGCTCCTATGGGTTGGTGTTCACAAATAATTGTTGTGTTGGTGCTCGGCAAAGGGGTTGGTGTTCCTGCAAGTTGGTGCTTGCCAACTTTGTAATTTGAGTTGGTGTTCATTCATATACTTGACATTGTTCTCCGTGGTTTTTTCCACTTTCGGTTTCCACGTAAAAATCTAGTGTCTCTCTCTTGTGTGGTGCATATTATTGTTTCATTTTTATTGCATATCTTGAATGTGTGATTAAGTGGTTAAAGAAAAAAAAATTGATTAACAAATAAGATATATAATATACTGATTCACCCCCCCTCTTAGTATATTTCGTGTTTAACACTGTAGATATTATCTCTAACAACTCTAATGATGACCACCTTTAAGGAAATAAGCCGATGAGAGGCATATCAATAGAGATGTCGATAGGCTGGAAGAGCAAACTAGTCTCAAAATACAAACAATGTCAATATCCATTGTGGCCCAAAGATGCAATCCTCTCTAAAGAACATAGGGCTACGTATGGATACTCCCACAACCTGAAGCTAAATCCCCCATGGTTCTGAGTTTGTGAATGTAGAAAGTAAGCCTAAAGATAGTCTCAAGGAGCATAAGGTGGGCGACAAACTCAACTTGAATGGTGCATTCGAATGATGGTTGTACGGTTGAAGGGTAAAAGAGTGCAATAGGGGCTCACAAGAGTGGTGTACTATTTGGCCAATAAGTGGCATATAGTTCTAGTTGGATGTACGGTTGTGCACTGGACATTTGGCTAGGAAAGGGATTTATGGTTGGGTTGTTTGGATGCACAGTTCAGCAGTGAATGTATAGTCTAGTTGACATATGGGTGAAGAAGTTGTCATTCAGTGGGTGGAGCATATAAGGGTGTGCGGTGGGGTAGAACTGTACACGGCATAGAGTGGGGTGGAACCACGTAGGGCGTACAATGGGATAAATCACAGCAAGTACCCCTTTGTGATAAATTGAGCATGAAATCTATAGTAATATTTGCATTAGCTATTGTTCCTAAATGTAATATGGATGGCTCACCACAGGATGAAGAGATAGGCAATTGTGAATCCCCAATGGCTGCCAAAATTCATTTTAGAAGCAGTTTTTTTATATTATCATATGTTGTGGTAGGTGAAGGTCTAATTGATATTTGTACTTTGAGTGCCTTTTTCCTCAAACCAGCTTGCTTCTTTACATCAACTTTGAGGATATACAAATCATCAAAGAAATTAGATGCTCTTTCTTTACTTGATAGTTTTCATGGACAACTACATTAATTCTTTCCTTTTCACAACTTTTTGAGCAGAAGGTAAATTAAAAATGCAGAAAATCAACGCCATTGAAGGAAGGCAATAAAGATCAAAGCGTCTAATAGTCAAGTATAAATGTAGAGAGCATACTTCATGTGTCAAATTGCAAGCTTGAATACTCTCCATTTTTATATTCTTGCACAACTATAAATTCCTGGTGTTGAAGATTAATGTGATATGCAGCATGTGAGTTGAAGCAGAAAAGGGGTTGGGATAAAGAAAATGGCGATTTAAGGAGTATATAACGTAGACACTAGTTATAGAAGATGAATAACATAAAATGGAGTAGGTGGCAAAAAATATTTATTAGTGAAAATCAAGGCCATATAAAGTATGGACTGGTGTAAATTAGCCATGTGAAATACAAGATAAGAAATAAAATAAAAAGCTCTATGGGATCAAATTTGATAGTGCAAGTGTTTATGGAATAAGTCACAGTGATAGGATAAATAAGAACGAATAGGTGGTTAGGGGTAAACAAACAAGGATAAATCCAAGTTCACTACGAATATGATCCTCTTTTCAAACAGACACATGGAATTAGGTTGACCATTCATTTCAGTATTCAACCCAACACAAATAAATTAGCTAGGTGAAATACAAGACAATAAATAAAATGAAAGCGCTATGGGGTCGAATTTGATAGTGGAAGTGTTTAAGCAATAAGTCACGGTGATAGACTAGGATAAATAAGAATGAAAAGGTAGTTAGAGGTAAGCAAACAAGGATAACTCCAAGTTCACTGGGAATAGGATCCTATTTTAAAAATAGAAACACAGACTTGGGATGACCATTTAGTCAACCCAATAGGCGCTTTGACGTAGGTGGTCTCACACTTATTAAAAAGTACTAATAAAAGGAGAATATGAATGTCTAACAAGAAGAGTACAGACAATGGAGGTTTTGGCACAATAGTTTTTTATGGGATTATTTATCATAATTAATGAATTTGAAGGAAAAAAAGCTCGACCCTTGCTTTAGCCAAGCCCAAGAGGTCCTCTTGACTGTGATACAGCTGAAATTCCTTAATTATGGCATTCGCAATTGCATTGTTGGCTAGCAAATATGCCACAGGATTGAATACTCTGTTGTGTTCTATTCTAATATCATCAAATCAAGACATCACACCGACAATTTGCTGAATGGAATTTGTCATTCACCAATTTAAATTGTAATCTATTTTAACAGAATTCATTCATTTATTTTTTAAGGCATGGATGATGATTTTAGAATCTCCTTCAATTATTAGCTTAGTAATACTGACTATCCTTGCAATCGTAGCACAGTAGTGGCATGCCATCAATTTTGCTATACTTGTCTAATGAACAATGTCCTTACGGAAGGCAATCCTCAAATTGTCGTTGTTGTTCATGATTATTCCTCCAATCTCTGCCTGGCTTGGGTTATTTTTGGAAGCTTCATCAAAATTAGTTTTATACAAGCTGCTGGGGGTGGACCCCAATAATCTTTTGCCTTGATGCTGATCCACTGCATCTTGTAGTGGTAAGTGTTGTCAACCTGGAGTTGCACCCTGAAACGAAGACATGCTGAAATGGCTAATCCTCTCTCCAGTTGAAACAATGGGATCTTCTCACAAGGGTGGGTACCTCAATGGTGAGAAGAACCGCCAGAGAAGGCTGGTTCTAGTAAGATGTATCAATGAGGATCTCTACTCTGCGTTGCGGACTACCATGGAAAAGGGAGAAAGAAACATAAAGAGGAAATCCTACCTAATGATGGTGATACACCAAAATGTTTGATCCACTCTACTTGGAACCTTGAACACTGAACAAACAAGAGAAAAAGAAGACCTTTGATTTCAATTGATCACTATGCATAAGTATTTCATGAGAAGGTTCGATCCAATGACAAAAAACGTGAGGGAAAATGATGGAGAGAGGTCTGATACAAGACACTTTGCAGCTACCTAACATCCACTTACAGCGTCAACAAAAGAAATATAAAACACTGAACATGACCTGCATAACATGATAAGCTAGTAACTAAGTACGAGTCAGAATTTGAGAAAAAAGAGAAATCCACCACATATGCAAATTGTTGAATGAATGTACACTATGCCAGCGCTTGAAATCTGGAAGTACAGTCCTATTGATTAAAGAGATTACACAACTCACCAATCGCAGAGTCTGATCTTACCAAGAGGGAGATGGATTTTACAAGGCTGAAAAGCCATTAATATAGAAAATTACAAAAAAACCAAGAGATTGGCGTTTGAAAATAGAAGAGTTAAATCCGTCCAACTCAGCCCTTACAAAAATCTATTTTGTCTTCTTCCTCATTGCATGAAAGCTCCTAGGTGCTAGAATTGGACGGTGGAATCATACATTTGACTTTTCTTGTGCATGTTCAGCTGAAACGTGTCTAAAATTAAAAACCAACTCTTTGGCGTTGAAATAGACGGTGGCTAAGCTTAGGCTATTCTTTATTTAGGCATCATGCATGGAACGTTATGGACGGTAGGCTAATTTTGACAAATCAAACTCTTATCATGCAAAATGCTACACCCACCTCCAAATATGGACTTCCTCTTAAGCTGTTTGAGCGTTTGAAAGCACGAGTTTGACCCAGAGATGAGCTTGACTTCATAACCAGTCAACTGAAGCTTTGACCAGTCAACTAAAAATGGCCTTTGCTTGTGTGGATTTCCATGTTGACTCCATCTTTTGTTTTGGTCTGCCTGTTCGTGTCGTGTCTATTTTTGGTGGGATTCCATATTTGGATTTATTTTGTCTATATTAGTCTATATTTCCTCGGATTTCTTGGCTATCTCCTTAGCCTTTATTTTTGGGTTTTTCGTTGACTTTAGGCTTTTCTCTTTGTTTTTCCTTCGGACTATCTCCTATTGACTCATCTTTTTTTTGCAGACTTTTGTGTATGTAATTTTCTGGAACTTTATTCTTTCATATTTATGTTGGCTCATTCTGCTGTCATCTCCTTGGTTTTGTTCCTTCGAATTCTTTTGGACTTTTATCTTGTCTCATTTTCTAGCGGAAAAAATGTCTGCCCTTGCCTTCCATTTCTCTCGGACTTTTCTGTTTGCATTTTTACCGAGTTAATCCTTTGGACTTTTTGTCCGAACGATATACTTCAATTTTTCTTTTTTTCCTTGTTTATATTCCCTCGGCTTTTTGAAGGACACCCAGGGTTTTTGAAGGGCAGCTTCTGAAATCTTCCCGAAGGGCAGGTGCCTTTCGGGATTTTTGCCTTGATCCTTTTCTGCAAAGTGAATCTCCCGCAGCTCTTCTAAGTGAACCTTCCCGAAGGGTACGTACCCTTCGGGACTTTTGCAATTGTCCTTTGAGAGCTCTTTCTTTCAGACAAAAGTCCGAAGAAATACTCTTCCTCTTACAACCCCAAAAAAAATCTTTGCTTAGACAAAATAAATGAACTTACAGCTTGTATGTCTTGGCTTTTGGCTGTACGTGATGCTTATAAGAGGAGAAAAACCCTTTCAAACTGTTGTAGATGATGTTTTTAGGAGATAAAAACCCACTTAGAACTGCTGCTTGTGTCCTCCTTTTGAACGAACTATATGCTCTATATGATCGCTGTAGGAGTCCATCAAAATTTACATGGCCGTAGGAGACCTTTTCGTCATCATTTGCATGGCTGTATTTGTACATTGCGTTGGCTGTAATCAAAAAGCTTCTTGGAACCCTCTGAATGACTAAACTTCACCTGGCTGTAGATGGGCACTTTGGCTTATCCCTGGCTGTAGATGGCCACTTGGGTGGCTGTAAATGCACATTTAAGGACCCCCAAACTGATTCACAAGACAAACTTGGCACCATAGCAAAGTTCCGAATAGTAGGGGTGACAATTTGCCCTGTGGGGGCAAAATTGTCAACACTAAGAAAGAAAGAAAGAAAGAAATTATATTGATCTCCATAGATGACCAAAAGTAGGTCAATGGGACTCGAGGATACAGCAGTTAACCATAGAAAATTATAGGAAGAGAGAATACTAAAAGCCAAATAAACAAACAAATTACATAGACAAAATAAAGCAGTGTTCCACTAACATGTTCCAGGAGTCAAAAATACCTTTATGCTGAGCAAAGTGGACCATTGTTGTGGCTCTAACATTAATTTTTATTATACAGATCAGCTGCCCTCTGTCTTGCGTTTTATTTGTGAATATCCTAACATTTATCTCATCCATAGCTGCATAACAAAACCTGGGCTTAAACAAACCATTTTTTTAGTGTTGGCATCTTTGTAAGATGTTTTAGCCCAGTTGTTAATCTGAATTGTTTAATTGTAGATCCAAACCACCTAGCCATCTCTTCCCATATAGCTAACACCAAAGGGTATTGGAAGAAAGGTAGAATATTTTTAGACCCGTGTTTGTAGTTTGTGAACCGGGTAAGGCTGATGATACCCTTAAGGTTTTCAGCTGTCAAAATCTTCTCGTGGATTGCAATCCAGAGGGAACATTTAATTTTTGGTCATTGCTGAAAATTATAAATTCGATTCCATTTGTTTTGCCCCTGAGATACCTTATTTTGGGCTTGACAGGCTGATGATAGTGTACATTCTCCCGTCTCTGTGTATGGACAAACAAAATATGTGTGGGTGAGCCACATTTTGTTCAAATCTGAATTGGTTTGGTTGTTTTTTTTAATGAATCTAAAATTTCCCACACCTTCATTACCCATCAAATTCATTTGACAATTTTTCAAAACACATCAAAGGAATTGGTTTCAAATAGTCGAAGAGAATAGGACATGATGGTCAAGGTCTTGCCAATGATCAGGGAATTCAAAAGCCTCAAGGCAGAGATGAGGCCCAACAAGTTCAGTCTCGGATACACTAGGGAATCTTCTCAAAGTACAACAGGTTATTGTGGCTTAAGAAGTCATGATTCTAGTCATTGTTAGAATCTTCACTTTTGTAATTTATGTGGTGGGTGCAACCACAACAATTCGACATGTTGGTTTGCTAGCATTCCTAATCAAAAAAATCACAATCAGGAAAAATGAATTTTGAATAGAATATCCCACTCACGTGGAAAAGAAACGCTTATGCACTAAGAAGCTTTCATATTAATAAAAGATCAGAGCTGGAAGCAATCAGACTAAAGACTTGCCAAGGAGGAGTGACTGATCCATGTGGGGGCCCAAAATGTCAATACCTTGACAGGTCCATACCTTTGGTGGACCGTGCCTCAAGATGGCACCATTCAAAAAAAATCAAAAAGCTTAGAACATATAGAACATGATGAAAGGAAGCACTCCCTTTGGCAAAATTTGACCCCCCGAAAGCCACTTCAGAAGGCCCAAAAATCACAAAATACAATCCAGACCAAAATTCAGGTAACACACGCCAAATTCATTTGTCCTTATCCACCAGTCCAATTTGACCTTGTCCATAACTGTTGACTTCTTGGATTCCCATGGAAGAACACTTCATCTTCCCCTTTGAGTCTCTTCATTTCTTGTTGTACTTGGTTGTATATACCGAGGTGCTTCACCCGAAATGGGCATAAAGTAGTTTCATAGCAAAGCATCTCTTCATTGAGAGTGGTACTTTATTGTAAACAACTCTCATTTTCAATAAAACTTCCATTTATATTGCAGTATCATATGTGTTAATTAAATTCATTTTCATCTACTTCGGTTCATTGATTTCGCAGCCCATTAATTTTCTGCAATTTAGTGTGTTGTCCACCGGATTGTCACTCAAATCTCAATCACAACCTTAGATTATTTCACATAAATTTTGCCCTATGTACTTCATAATGCATGTTGGTATGGAAGAATTATCTCAGCTTTAATATCACTATTACAAACTTCCTTTCATTAATGTGGATAACATAGTGCAGAGAGCTAAAAAAACATACATATATATATTTGTTAACATGATAATGTAGACTACCAAAAATACAAATGGATGAGATGTATACAGATCTTGGGGTGAGAGAAAGTGTTGCCATTCACCAAAGCTATCATAAATGTGTCATTTGATCTTCATCGCTTGTATCCCATTGGAATTTGCCTTATTAATTCACCGTGCCAACTTGCCATATCCATTATTGTAATGTCCCCGATTTGGGGGCAATAATGCAAAATCAGGGTTTCCCAACAAACCAATGAATTGCTACTGATATTTACTTCAATAAAATCACTTATGACTCTGTAAACATGAGCCGAAAATCAAAGTGCTGAATCAGGTACCTTTCCATGCCAATGATGAGGGTCTTATGCTGATTTATCAACCTTTGTATTTCTGTTTCTTTTCCACAATATACAGCAGCTGTTCCCCTTACAACCTCCTCTCAAACTCTTGCAATTACTCAGCAATATTATGCCAAAATATACAATTTATCACAGCATCAAAAAACCATGAAATGAAGGCAAACGGGTCAATGACCTTACCAATGAAGTCGCCAATATTCAGGAAAATTACAGAATTAATTAGCATGTGAATTTCTCCAAAAACCCTTATCCAATGACGCCAAAATAATTAGAATATATCTTTAAAATTCAACATAAAATATATGTACCAATTCTAGGGCCTAAGATCACCCTAAAAGGTCTTCCCAAGCTCCCCAAGTGAGTCACCCCACTTAAAAAAATCACAGTAAAATATTCGGAATTTATTATGCCACCAATGGCCTCAAAATCACTTCAAATCAGTATGATAAATATTATAAAAACATAATGATAAATAATTTCTGAATTATTATTATCAATTTAGGGCATCTTTTGGCCACTCAAAAGGCCTTACAATCCTTCCCAACCTCGTTGCCCAACTTGGAGAAATCACAATAAAAATCAAAACTTGATTTCCAAACCATAGGAGAGGGTTTCCTTGTAGATCAGCCCTCAGAGAGGAGTCATCAAGCCTAGGGACCAAGTCGCCCCTCCAAGATCCCACGAACCTGTCAATGGCTTCCAAAAACCAGCAACGTGTCCAATCCGAATAATGAAGCACAAATTGTAGCCCTTGATGTAGAGCCACTCATATAGAAGGTATGAAGGTTTTCGTCTTCACACCTTATTCACACTTTGAAGGGTTTCTTCCTCAAAGTGTCTTAGCCAAGCTTGACATACTTGAACAAAGATCCAATATCCAAAATAGCATACCTTCAAATGAAATATAAATCCCCTTTATATGTCTACCTTTTAGTTATGAAGGAAGAGTTAGTGGATTATAAGAATAATTTACTTTTAAAATCACTCAAAGGCTAAATAACTTCATGACCCTAAAAAAGGTCCCAACTTAAGTGAAAAGCAAATTAGACTATTATTACTTAATTTAAGTATTTAAAAATACTTTTTATTTTAGTAATAATATTTATTTTAATTTCAAAATAGGGACATTACAATTATCCACAATAGTTTTTTATTTTAGTAATAATATTTATTTTAATTTCAAAATGGGGACATTACAATTATCCAAAATAGTAATAATGAGGACCAACAATGAGGATTTGCAAAGCTAACAAATAGTCCCTCTTCACTCAATCCCTCTTCAAGGAAACCATCTTAGCTCAATCTCCCTTCGAGGGACCTAACAAATGGTCCCTCTTATCTAAAGCTTCAAGGTAGTAAATGTTTACAATTAGGGAAACTAACAAATTGTCTTATTAGTCCAATCACTCCCCAAAGGTACTAACAACTAGTCCATCTTAGTCTGTTTGGCTCTACAAGAACATATAAACAGTCCTTGTCCAAAGGTTTAATGAAATGTTTGTGACCAGTAAAACTAACAAACCTACCCTCTCAGTGCAATCATTCCCTAGGGCAACTAAAAAGTATCCCCTCTCGATCGGATATAATGAGCACTTTACTGAAAAGAGGAGGGAGGGACAATTACAGATATCCACTTCATGCAACTCCCAAAGCCAATGTAAATAGGGTTTTTATTTTTTTACATGAGAAAATTTATCATAATGCAATTTTCCATGTCAAGAAAGTTAAGGATCTATACTAAGCATCCACTGCATCTTTGAACTGATCTTGAAAATATCAACCATAACGTTCAACATTTCTGAAACTAACCTTAGTTTCATTAATGGCAGTTGACTGTATTTATACAAAGCATCTATAGATGTGTATGTTCAAGAAGAGATCTTTCTACTAGATGTATATTTTTGCCACAATTATGTTTTGAGTCATGTTACTGTTATATGGTTATTGTACTTATTTGTAAGGAGGAACTATACTTGTTCTATGTAGGATAACAAACATTCACAATGAGAGTGGAAATTTTCATTTGTTTTCCTTAGTTCTCTTTTCAAACAACTTGCTTTCAGTATGGGTCATTATGGCCGAAGAAAATTTGTTTTTAATGGTGGAACAAAACCATTGTATAGCCTTCATTTATAGCATTATAAGGTAGATTAATGGGTGTTTATAATGATAAAAAGAAGTCCCTTCATGCTGCTATTAATTCAATATAGATAGGTAAGAGGTGACAAGAGAATTGTGTTTTAAGGGATGAAATAGATTTGTTTTTATATTAGCTGGGTGGTGGTTCATCTACCCTCTCCAGCTGGACTGGCATCACATACTTCAGCCTCACAAGTTGACCATCATATCTTGTCATATTCCCAATAAAGATAAAGAAATCGCTGGCCTTAAATGAAGAGAGTGCTGGAATTAAGGAAAGGTTGTAGCTGGAATTAAGGACAGGCTGTCATTAAAACAGTATTAATTAATAATTAGCATCATTAAGTATTTAGTTTGTTATAATATTCATTAATTAATAACAGCGATTGGAAAAGTCACCACTTTTGGGAGAAGACATGTCGTTTAGTGGAACACTATGAAAGTATTTATATTCAGAATTTGGTAAGAAGGAAAGGCATCCAATCATATTCATCAAACATGTAACTTTGTACAAGCATCAACAAGGCTCTTAAGGACGTGACCCCTTAATTGCATTAATTAATAATTATCATCATTAAGTATTTAGTTCGTTATAATATTCATTAATTAATAACAGCGATTGGAAAAGTCACCACTTTTGGGAGAAGACATGTCGTTTGACGAAAGGTCGCAATCCTTAGAGAAGACATGTCGTTTGGTGGAACAATATAAAGGTATTTATATTCTACATTTGGTAAGAAGGAAAGGCATCCAATCATATTCATCAAACATGTAATTTTGTACAAGCATCAACAAGGGTCTCAAGGACGAAAACCCTTGTTATCGAACCCAAGAACGAAATCCTTTGTGGTGTAATTTTGTAATATTTGAAATCTGTATTTAGAAATAAACAATTAATCCAATTTAACTTTATTATTATTTAAAATATTATTTTAAAAAGGAATTCCAAGAAAACCAAATTAATGTGAAATACTCCGATTTGGAATATTACAGTAGTATCATAACCGTTTTTCTTGTCAGCGTGTGAACCATGGGGTCACTATGTAAGGAAATTATGGATAGTTTTGAGTCGTACAACATCCTTTCAGCAAAAATTCAAAAAAAAATATCTTTTTCAGACTTTTTGGAGTTGAAAGAGTCGAGGAATGGTAACAGACACTATGACGAAGATGAGTTCATGAATCATAGTTATCGCAGCTTGAAATATGAAGAGAAATTCAATATTCAAGAGGTCTTAGAAGAAATAAACTATGATGAATATCATTCAAATTATGGACAAAAAACAAAATTACAAGCAACCAAGGCAATTAAGCAAAGTGAAAAATCCTTGGAGACTCCAGGTGCATCACACTCAAAAGATGAAGAGAAGACCCTTTCTCTTGGAAAGAAATCAAGGGAAACTTGTGACAAGTTTCCTGACAAAGAGATTGACAAGGAGTTACCTCTAACAAAACCAAATGATGCTAGTTATATTAACTCTAGAGACTCTGACAGTGTCGGGACAACCTCAAGAAAAAGAAACCTTGACGGATGTAACATGGCACCAATAATTGTAGATGAAATAAACAAATCAAAAGGCTTACCAGGAATACAAGTACCCATGCCATTTTGTTCTAATTCAAATATCCATATACTTGGAAATAAGAAATTTGATGTTGGTCTTCTGACTGGTGATATGAGCTTGAGACCAAAAGTCTCTTACCTTATTATGACAAAAGAAATTTTAAGGTCTATGCTCTTCAAAGGAGCAAACATTATCCGTACCATTGAAAGGGTTATATTTGATAAAGTGCATTATGTAAATGATGTTGAGCGAGGAATTGTTTGGAAGGAGGTTATTATAATGCTTTCAAGATATATCAATATCATACTTTTTCCTACAAAGGTACCAAACACATTAGAGTTTGCAGATTGGATTGGACGAACTCAAAAGAAAAAAATGTCACAGAAACAGCGCAGAGGCCTATGCCACTTGAACACTATCTGTACTACTCAAGGGAGCTCCTTAAACTTTGTGAGAGAGAAAAAGAAGACCCATTTGAAAATAGAAAGGAACGACAACATAATTACGTGAAAGATGGTCCATATGTGACACCAGAGGAAGTTGTGGCTATCTATACCACTTCAGGGCAGTGGCTAGAATTAAGAAAGTTTTCTCCCATTTCTTTTCCACCCTTGTCATATAAGCATGATACTAAGCTATCAATACTGGCACTTGAGCAATTGAAGGAGTCTTAGAGCGTTGTAGTACAATAAAATCAGCGACAGAAAGAAGAGTTAGGTCTATTTGAACAGACATATGACAATCCTCATGAGGCTTTATCACATATTAAACGTCACCTGCTTACTCAATGCTCCTTCAAAAAGATGGCAAGATGGGATTATATTCTGACACTTCTTCTGCAAGAACCATCCACCATTGAGTTTTCCTCATCTGACCTTGTTTGGGTCAAGGTGGAGTGTTGGTGTCAGAATGTTGATGATGTTGCTCGCATTCCTTTCTCTACAGTTGATGACTTTCTGAAGGGAGAATCCTCCAGTATTGAATATCCCACAAAGTTCCATGTTGAGGCAAGAAGGTAAAAACCAGATTGCAGTTCATATAAGCCAAGGGTAAATGGTTATCTGGAGTATATTCTATATTGGTGTTGCTATGGCCCCGATGATTATAGGAAAGGAGGAACCTCACGGCCTACTAAAAGGTGTATAAAACCATCAAAGAAAAAAAGCAATGTTGGGCAACCACATACAAAGAGAGGTTGCATGTATCATTTTATTGTGAAACATTTGTATGTCCAACCATCTATTGCTTTTATTATATACAACCAACGCAAGCATGTTGATAAGAAGGGTTCCCCTTGCCATGGACCACTTGATACCAAAGCCATTCGAACACTAGCAATGTATGCTCCTTACATCTCATAAGAACTTCGACAACAGATAACATCACTGCTATATGTTGGATTTTCTATTGAGGATAACATAGAATCATACAAAAATTGTGGACAAGCAAGATGGCCCATGCAATCGTGATGCTTTTCTCTCTCCCCGTTATGTCTGCACACTGGAGAGGAATATTAGACGATCTACACATGAATTGGACTCAGATGATGCATTGAGCATTAGATCATGGATTGAAAGTCATCAAAATCAGGGGATGGTTCAAACAAAGTGGCAACTGCAGCAAATGATTCGTTTCAGGACTGTTTTCGTTTCAGGAACAACAGTCTTATAACGGTTGATTCTCGTTTTGGAACTAAAAGTTCAAGTATATGGTTTACACACTTCTTGCTTTCGATTCAAACCGAATTGCAATTCCCATAGCATGGATAATTGTTGCAAGTCTACAAAGTCATGATGTTTGCAAATGGATGGGGGCACTTCATGATAGAGTTCGTGCAAAGGATTCTACATGGAAATTGAATGGCTTCATTGTGGATGATGCATCAACATAAATTGCTACAATCAAGGATGTGTTTCAGTGCACAATTCTATTATGCCTTTGGCATGTACGTTGTGTATGGCATAGAAATATTATAAAGAAGTGTGCCAATATTGAGATGCAGCATGAGATGTTGAAGCACCTTGAGCACATCATGTATAATACAGGGAGTGAGACAAATGTTGTCGACGCCATGGAAGATTTTATAGATCACAGTGCCTTCTTGGAATACTTTAAGGCAAGATGGATGCAGAGAATAGAGATGTGGGTGACTGCAATGTGGATTCTACCTCGTGCAAGTCAGGGGGCATGTGGAGGTATTGAAGCATACCATTCTAGACTTAAATCCAAGCTGTTAAACGCACTGGACATGGGCACAAATCAACGCGCTGATTGGTTGGTACACAAACTGACTAATGAGGTGCATGCTTACTTTTGCGTTGACCAGTTTTCACTAGAAAATGATTTATGTGGATATATCAGAGATGAAAATTATGCTTCCATATCATGGCACAAGGCACTCTTTATTGCAGACAATGATGTTATTTTCAATGAGAAAGATCACTTTACAAAGGTTGTTAGCCAAAGTGATCATACAAGGACGTACATTGTTTGGAATCGTGGTTCAGAGTTTGCTCTTTGTGCATGTTCTTGGTCTACGTCAGGGAATCTTTGTAAGCATGTTTTTAAGGCTAATATGGTTTGTCGCAATCGTCAAATGGCTAGACCATCAATGGCTCTGCAGATGTATCATCAGGGTTTGTTTAGCCTATTGTGGGCTCCACCAAATGGATCAGTGGTTCTTGACCATGCTATCTCACTAGGCATTCGCATGCACCAAGATCTTAAGAGACTGGTTAAACCAGCAAACCATGGTTGTATTAACTCTCTGCTTACTCCAATTCCTGTTAAGTGGATTTGCAAGAGTAGAACATCTAGATGGAAGGTGAGTGTTGTAGATGGGAATAATAATACAGTATGTGGGGATAGAGTTACAAATGATGCTGAAGATGGGGCAATTAATAAAACTGCCCTAGATGGAAATGTTACAACTGATGTTGAAGAAGGGACAATTAATAAAAGTTCCCTAGATGGAAATGTTACAACTGATGCTGAAAACGGAGCAATAATTCTTGAACATCTCAATTTACAATTGCTTGAGGACAAGCAAATTAAGGAAGGGACGTTTGTCATATTCCCAATAAAGATAAAGAAATCGCTCGCCTTAAATGAAGAGAGCACTGGAATTAAGGAAAGGTTGTCGGTGGAATTAAGGACATGTTGTAATTAAAATAACATTAATTAATAAGTATCATCATTAAGTATTTAGTTCGTTATAATATTCATTAATTAATAACAGCAAATGGAAAAGTCGCCACATTTGGGAGAGTCGCCATTTTTGGGAAAAAGACATGTCGTTTGACAAAAGGTCACAATCCTTGGAGAAGACATGTCATTTGGTGGAACACTCTGAAGGTATTTATATTCAGCATTTGGTGAGAAGAAAAGGCATCCAATCATATTCATCAAACATGTAATTTTGTACAAGCATCAACAAGGCTCTTAAGGACGTGACCCCTTAATTGCAAACGTGATCTCAAGGACGAAAACCCTTATTATCGAACCCAAGGACAAAACCCCCTGTGGTGTATTTTTGTAATATTCGAAATCGGTATTCAGAAATAAACAATTAATCCAATTTGCCTTTAATATTATTTTATAAAATATTATTTTAAATTGGAATTCCGAGAAAACCAAATTAAGGTAAAATATTCCGATTTGGAATATTACATATCTTGGTCATCCGACTATAGTTATTTTATATGTTGCTGTAAAGCCATTCAATGCTACAATCCTCATCCAAGGATTCCATATTGAATTCCATATTTGGCCTGAGTTTTTATTGGAGTCTAAATTTTCACTATGGAAGCTGCACAGTGCCATACTGGGTTTCCAAAAATCCCTCGTTATACAAAGGCTTGTGACATAAAACTCTTGTAATGCGAAACAATATTGTGGGGGGCAAATCTTATAGTGCCAATGCTCTCGTGCCACAACACAGCATATTTTAAGAACAAAATTGATTGAAAAAAATAGGTAATTTTAGCATACATAACATTTAAAGTACAAATATCCATAAAAACTATTAAAATTTAATAGATTCTAAGCACAAATATACCCACTTTCTTAATTCCCAAATGCATCTTCCATTTTCATTCAAACAACAATTACTACAATGACGATGATAAGGGATTGAACTTTATACAATTTATACATTTCATCAAAGGATTCAAATAGGGAATACTCACATACTTTTTTGATTTCTCTTTTGCATCATCCAGTTTTCCTTGGCTGATTAAATAAAGAACCCTTTCCAATCCAGCAGCTGGGCGAAGCTTCTGTACTCATCCATAGAAATGTAAATAAAATAAAAACGAGTTCAATATATACGTCAAAATCAAACAAAATTTGTTCTTCCAAACAGACTGTGACTAAAAACCAATGGCAACAGAGGTTATGTGACTAGGGGGATCCTTCTTCCCTTCCTCATGATAGAAACGGTGGATCCATTGTTCTTCAGCCTAGAAATCCAACCATCCTACCTCACCCACTGTACAGGCAACCTAGGCAGACACATTACCAGATTACTATGTGTTTCTGAAGCATCGTTGTGCTTGGGTGCTAGGAGAGAATTTGAGAGACATATTCTGCTCCATCCTAGGATTTTCCAGCCAGGCTCACTTAGCCTAGCTGCTCACCTATCAACATTATCAGGACTTGTATTGTCTCCTTCACAGTGATTTATGGAAAGGCTGGTCCTTCTACTCCGCACTATAATTCAAATGTAGACTTGGGAAAGCCCAAACCGAGGTCCCCATTTGCCTTCTTTTCTTGATTGACATTTGTGATGATGGGAGTTTCTTCCGAATGGCCAATTGTATTGTTTGCATCATTTATAATAATATTATAATTGTAATTGAAACATATGTAATTCATGCTGATACGTCTCCCAACATGTGTAGGGGGTACCTTTTAGGGTTCACACGGTAGATAGATTTTCGCACTCTAGTTAGTTCGTAGTGTGTAGTGTGATTTTGGAGCCTTTTTTGGCCTTTTTAGGGCTCTCCCGTGCTATTATAACTAGATGTACTTGTTGAGTCCCATTGACCTACTTTGGTCACTTGAGGACATTAATATCCTTTATTTCTTTCTTTCTATTGCCGATGCAACATATGACTCGAAAAAAAAAAACTAAAGCTAAAGAAATGAATATTCGCAGCAAACATGTTCGCAAGGAAATCTTATAATGGCATATATTCTGTTTGACTACATTTTTTCAAAAAGTTTTCAGCTGAAACAATGATATTATTTCATTTTCTATTAAAATGAAAATATTTTGTTCAAATATTCTATGTTAGAGTAAATGCCCCTGGGCCCTTGTTTTCCTTTGGAAACCAGTTAAGAAATGTTAGATATTTGAGAGTCCTTTCACACATGGTGATGTTGAGTCATCTCAAACTACTCCGAGAGCATGGGCTCATTCAGCTTCTACATAGGCACATAATGATGATCATGATGACTTTTGAGAGATGTATTTGTATAGCACAAGGTATAGCCTTTTATGTAATGGCTAATTTTGGATTAGCGTGTAGTTATCCAAAAATAAAATAGCAGAAATATAAATCAGATCATACAGCACAAGAGATATGGAGGGTACCAATGTACTCAAATATTCAGTATACTCCAAAAAATCTCTCCAAATATTCAATGCACCTTGAGGTAGGGTTTCAACTTACAATACTCCTTAGGGAAGGAATCACTCCACTAGATCTCCCACTAAGAAAACCAAACCAATCAATATCTTGTCTGATGCCTTCACAATGATATAAAGAAGAGACCCGCCCTGATTTTTCATCAGCATTCCAAAAATTTAAAAATATCTGAAAAAATCCGAAAATTGAGGCATGGGGATTGATTTATTGAAAACACTAAAATTGCAAATAAGTGTCAAAACAGATTTAAAAAGGCTGAGATTTGGACTGTATCTTCCTTGCGTGAATCCCCAACTTCTCTCCAAAAAAATTGCAACGGTCTGCGAGATATGTGTAATTCATTCAATTTAGGGTTTCAAAGAATTGGAATCCTCAGAAGTCTTCAATTCTTGTGATGGATGATCAATCATGCTCTAATACCAAATTGGATTTTACAGCCAAGTCCCAAAACAATAACCTCTAACCATTCCACACTTAAGCATGAAATAAAGTAGAGAACTCCAACCAAGCGAAAGAAGATGTGTTGAGCCCTGTAGGGAAAACACCAAATAAAATATTATAACTCACAAGATAATAAAATGTGATGGGATAAAGTATTTATAAATAGACTATCAATCCCTAAACTATGAAATGTCGGCTATATAAAGTAGCCCATTATAATATTGACGAATATTAGAAATAATGGCAATTCCAACCCAAGAAAAAGTAGTAAGCAATATTATTTCAAACAACCATAACCTATATACACAATAGGGGAAGCAAGAACTATGGGCATAGAAGTAATCAAAGTAGTTCAAATGTAGCCGGCACCATTGAAGACCATCACCAATGAAGATCACATGTGGATGGACTGATTGTCAAGCTTGGTACCAATTGTCTCTTTAATTCTGGAAAAATTATGTTATTTGGCTTCTTATCATGTTTTGAGGGCAAAACATACTAAGGGGGAATGGCATGTTATGTATCTAAGCACATTATATTATGAGGCTATGGAGTAGCCAACTTGTGACACACATAACCCATGGTTACTTATCGTGGTCGAATGGGTGACTTGTGGAATGAAGTTACAATTAGTAATTAGTCGAAAAAAGGTGTAATGTGGGTATTAAGGGTTTACCATAGACCTAATATTATTAGATTAAAGTCTACAAACTATATAGAGAGACTTATATCATTACAAAGTAATCATGTTAGGATATTGTAATTGGGTTAAACTCTCAAAGTGGAAGAAACTTTGAAACGGCTCCTTTCATAAATGGTATTTTATGGCACAACCCTAATTCAAGGACATTCTTTTCAAGTATATTTCATCTTTGTAATGGTCACAAGGTTTCTAAATGGCTCCAAATTGCAAATATAAGTCTCAATGAAAAATTATATTCATTAGACAAACTGTAAAATATATTGAACCCAATCACAAACCTCTCGAGATCAATCGGGTCAAAGTCCAGAGTTGAAAATCGAGAAACAGAAAATGTTGCATCGGTAACTGAACGCTAAATTGGACTTTCATAAATGCTACCTGAGGGAAGAAACCACAAAGATTTGAGCTTCCTTACTCTCGTGGATTCAAATCTACAAGTCGTGAAGGAGATTCCATTCGCATCTGCTATTGGGTCTGCCATTCTTGACCCTTAGTGTCTACAACACCATCCCTTCGAAGCAAAAGTGGAAGAATATAGGGCTTCAAATATCACATTCATAGCTCTGGGAACGTTCTAGACCTGCATCCATTCCTCCTTGACGGGATTCTAAGCAGTTTCCACGAGGTTTGTGAGCAGTTTAACGGGATTTGTGGGCAGATTGATGGGATTTGTTAGCATTTCCGACAGGTTTTGTGAGCAGTTTCAGACAGGACAATAGTAGTTTGATGAGATCTTGGGCATTTCAAACAGGGCTGTGGTAATTTTCTGATGGGATTGAATGTGAGCAATTTCAGATGGGAGCATGGGCAGCTTCAGACAACATACAATTTGTGGTAGCATGGGCCTTAGGACACAAATTCATTTTGGGCTGACTATCAGGGATTTGACACAATACACTAGGCAATTTTGTGTTGACTGTAAAGTGTTTGATGAGATCACTTAGCATACTTTAGTTGCAATTCAGAAATTAAGTTCAAATCCGATGGGAAGGATATGGTTTTGAAATGCATGGCCAATGGTGGTCCTTAGATTGTAACAGCAAAAACGATCGAGAGAACCTTTAATAAAGGACGTGTAATATGGGCAGTGCAATGTTTGATCAGCTCCACACAAGAAAACGAAATACATCATAATGACATTCAATCCATTATCAAGAAGCATGCCAAGGTGTTCGAGAACCTACCACCAGGACTACCCCCAGCAAGAGGTTTCCAACATATCGTTGAATTGGAACTCGAAACAAAATCAGTAATAACTACACCTTACCGACATCCAAAGATTTATAAGGATGAGATTGAAAAAGCCATTAAAGAACTCTTAGAGATGGGGCACATTAGGCCAAGTACCAATCCATTTGCTTCTTCAGTAGTACTAGCCAAAAAGGATGGGGCATTACAAATGTGCATAGATTATCGGAAGTTAAATAAAAAGACTATAAAAAATAAATATCCGATATCCAAGATTGATGAACTTCATGGAGCTACTTTTTTTTCAAAATTTGATTTACAATCCGGGTATCATCAAATACAAATGAGGGAAGAAAATGTCTAGAAAACGACATTCCGTTGCCATTATGGGCATTTCGAATTTCTATTGATGCCATTTGGGCTTACGAATGCTCCAAGCACTTTTCAATCTTGCGTGAATCACATATTTGGTATGCATCTAAGGAAATTTATTTTGGTTTTCTTTTATGATATTCTAATATATAGCAAGAGTTGGGAAGAACATTTGCACAATTTAAACATGATACTTGCCATATTGGAACAACAGTCCCTCTTTGCCAAGATGTCAAAATGTGAATTTGGTATGACAGAAATCCTATACTTAGGACATATAATTAATAAGGATGGAGTCCATGTTGATCAAGAGAAGATTCAAGCCATTATGAGTTGGCCTCCTCCCAATAGCATGACACAATTAAGAGGATTCATAGGCCTTTGCACTTATTATAGGCGATATGTTAAAGGATTCTCACAACTAGCAGCATCTCTAACCAATTTAACAAAGAAATGATCTTTTAGTTGGACGGATGCCCAATCAACATTTGAACACCTTAAACAAGTAATGAGTTCATACACAGTTTTGACGATGTTGGACTTCTCTTTACCCTTGTATTGGAATGTGATGCATTAGGAGAAGGTGTTGGCGCAGTTTTAATGCAGAATAAGCATCCCATTGCTTTTGAAAGTTGAAAACTTAAAAAGCATGAGCAAAGGTACTCAGTTTATGATAAAGAAATGTTAGTTATTATGCATGCCCTTGCTAAATTCCAGCAATATTTAGTGTGTGGAAGATTTGTGGTCAGAACCGATCACAATAGCTTGAAATATTTTCTTGAGCAATCAGACTTAAACGAAATACAGCAAAAATGGGTTAGTAAGATCCAAGCTTTCACTTTTGACATTAAATATGTTAAAGGACAAAATAATGTAGTGGCCGATGTTTTGTCAAAAAGACCACATATATGTCCCATGGTAGATGTAGACACTTAAAACTGGCCACCGAAAACCTCCAACCAAGTTTTTGGCCAATTTCCACCCAAAATGCACAATTTGCCCTAAAAACACTAAAGCACATTAAAAGATTTGAAACTGACATATTCAAATGCCAATTTTGCCCAGGGTATCCCTAAATAGGGCAATGCAATTTATGGGCCAGCTAACTTTGATCAGATTATTTCGAGTCAAAATGCCAATTTTGCACCTAGGTGCTCTGGATTGTTGTTTCCTATCAAATCTTTTGCATAAGACGCATGCCATTGTTATTTCTTATTGATAACATCTTAAATGGGATAACGATTCCAACGCATCTAACATTGACTTCCAATTCCAATCAAATCGAATTTTAAACCAATAACAAGGCATTCTAATCAAATTGAGTAATTTGTGCACAAAGTGTTTAATCATGCTTAAGAGCTAATTAATCAAAATCAAGGCCTAATTAAGAATTCCATGAAAACTTGTTTTTAGAAATGAATATTGAATATCTGCATCATTAGGTGACCTCATTTCTTGGAAAGACATCCCTAAGCCATAAATACCACAAATATCAAGATTCATGCCCTCCATGCCTCATCAATGCCTTCCATGATGCCCTCCATGCCTCTTAATTGCCCCGTCTTCCAATATCATGATGAGGATAATTACAAACTTAATTCCAAAAATTGAATTAATCCTCAACCACACATCTCAATCTCAGGATGGACGGTTCAGGTTGATTCTAAACATTCTCAAAAATCTATAAATAGAGAGGCCATGAACATCATTTCTAAGTCTTAATAATGCAAAGTTATAATGCACAAATGATTCCAAAAGCCATTGCAATTAGTGTTACCATGCCAAATTGATTCCAAGCCAAGCCAAGCCAAAGCCACAAGGTGTCAAGGAGAAAAAGAGAAAGCCAAGCTCTCTTTGATGAAGGCTTCATGAGCACAAGCCGAACAAGTCACTACAACAAGCATTTTGGAGTATCCAAAGAAGGTAAAAGAGGTTTCTTTTGCATTTTAGTTGTGTTTTATTCATGTTTGTTAACTAAGCTCTCCCTAGTGTCTAGGCCTAGAGATGTTATGCTAGTTAGTGCGTTTCTTTTATTTTGTTTTCATTTTGGAACTAACACCATACTAACCATCCTCTCTTGAGTCAAATTCCTAGATCCACAGTAGACGGCTGATTGGAAGGCATTCATAACGACGGAATACATTAAGGATGAGTGGACCAACGCAATCTTAGAAAGGAAAATTGAAGATGAATGTTATAAAGTAGGAGAGGACTTCATCCTCTACAAAGATAGAATTTTCTTAGTGTTTGGTTCCAAATTTAAACATAAGATCCTAGAGGCAATACATAATGATCCATTAACAGGTCATCCTGGTTTTGTTAAGAAATATAAACAATACGGGATCGATTTTTTGGGAAAGGACTTAAAAGTGAAATCCTTAAATACATCAGGAATGCCCCACTTGCCAACAAAATAAAATAGAACATAACTTTCCCGTTGGATTGTTACAACCTTTGTCTATCCCTACTCAAAAATGGGAGAGCATTTCTATGGATTTCATTTCGGGACTATCCACGGTTCAAGGACAAAGCAACCTTTATGTAGTCGTGGACCGATTAACAAAATACGCTCATTTCTTCCCACTTCCCAAGAAGTATGATGGTCCTATGATTGCTGGAATATTTTTTAGATAAGTTTTTAAGCTTCATGGACTACCCATGAATATAGTCAGCAACAGGGACACTCGATTCATGAGTGCTTTTTGGCAAGAACTTTTCAAATTATTCGGTACTGAATTAACTCCAATTACGAGTTATCATCCTTAAACCGATGGCCAGACGAAAGCCGTGAATAAATGGATTGAAGGGTACTTATAGAATTATGTCAACGGAAAACAAAATGCATTGATTAAATGGATATACTCGGGAGAATTCTGCTATAATACTTCTCATCACTTGTCTATTGGAATGTCAACTTTCAAAGCAGTATGGATATGATGCTAAAACTTTTGTCGATTTGGTCATTCTGGATAGTAGGGTTCCTGAAGCTAAGGATCTAATACAACATCAAGACATCCTAATTACTCTCAAGGACAATCTTCAGCATGCCCAAAATCAGTAAAAGTTGTATGTGGATCAACATAGAATAAAGAGAACTTTTGAAGTTGGAGACATGGTATATTTAAGGTTACAACCTTATAAACAACCTTCACTTAAACAAAGTGGTGCCGAAAAACTCAAGCCTCGATTTTACGGGGCATACCAGATTATAAGAAGAGTGGGAGAGGTAGCATATGAATTGGATTTACCAAGGCATAGCCACATACATAAGGTCCTCCATGTGTCTTGCTTGGAATGAGCACTTGGACAACATATTATTCCTTCCATGGAATTGCCCTCAATTGATGAAGGTAAATTGATTCTCGTACTAGAGACTATTCTTAATACTCGTGAAAGAAGTTAAGGAGTAAAAGTATCAAGAAATATCTAGTTCGTTGGAAGAATTTGTCAATCGAAGACACCACATCGGAAGCAACAACCATTTTAGAGCATCCGAACTTACCATAGTTACTAGATTTGACCGCATCTGGCCGAAATCCGAAACGATCCGCATTTTTTGCAGGGTTTTGGATAAAAAATTCGGCTCACCGGTATTTTAACATTAAAATATAAAAAAAGTCAAACCCGTAGAAAGCAGCTGCAAACCCTAAAAAGCATCCGTAACCCTAAATGTTTTTATTTATAGGCACTCTTTGTGAAACAAAATGAAAACACAGCACCGCTGAGTCAATTGTCATTGTGAGTTGAGAGGAGTTCGCAGTCGCCGTTTGAGCGTAGAGGGTGGAGTGCAGGGACGTTCAACGGTGGAATCGCCATTGCCAGGTGTTAGGAGTTGGACACGCAAAGTTGCACGGTGGAGTCAATCGCCGTTGCCCGACCCCATTTTCGCCTACCTGCGTTCCATTCTATTCTGCCTACTTGCGAGAGTGGCCGAGTGGAGAGTGGTCGAGTGGAGAGTGTCTGAGTGGAGACTGGTCATGGCCGTGAAGAAAGTGTCGCTAGGAGCAGCGTGGAGGAGCACCGTCTAGCAAAGGCAGTGAAGATTTTATTTCCCAGGTGGGGTCGACCTCTCTTTTCATTTTTATATGGTTAAAATTTAATTAATAATTTAGGTTTATATATTTATAATAGTTTATACTATTAAGTTTTAACAATAGTTTTTTTTTTATATAATATTTATTAATTTTATATTAAATTTTGATTGATAGTTTTATTTTTAGTTTATAATTAGTTTAAAATTAATAATTTGTAATTTTTTTTAAATAATTTTATTTTTTATGTTTTTTTTAATTTATATTTTTTTATATATTTATATTTTACTTTATAATTAAAATTTATAATATAAAATTATTTAAAAAAATTATGATTTAAATATAAATAATTTTATATTATAAATTTTAATTATAAAGTAAAATATAAATATATATATATATATTTAAAAAATTACATATTATTAATTTTAAACTAATTATAAACTAAAATTAAAAAATAAATAAAACTATCAATTAAAATTTAATATAAAATTAATAAATATTAAAAAAATAATAATAATAAATAACTATCGTTAACCTAAACCTAAAAATTCAAAACTATATTTCCATAAGATATATAATAAAATTTAAATTTAATAATAAATATAAAAATAAAAACTAAAATAAAATAAACATTATAATTTATAATATTTTTTAATTTATTTTTTATAATATAAAATTATAAATAGATTCAAACTTTAAATATTATATAAATACATTTAAAAATAATACTAAATATATAATAAAATGAAAATTATTTAAAACAAAAATTATAAAAAAATAAATTATAATTGAAATATAAAATTATTGTAGATTTTAAATTATAATTAAAAAATAAAATAAAATCTATTAAAAAAATAAATATAAATTTAATAATAAATATTAAATAATATATTTACATAAAATTAAAAATATAAAAAAAAATTAATTTAAAAACAAATATTATTGTAGATTTTTAATTATAATTAAAAAATAAAATAAAATCTAATAAATAAATAAATATAATAATAAATATTAAATAATATATTTACACAAAATTAAAAATATAATAAAATTTAAATTTAAAAACAAATATAAAAAATCTAAAATCTAAAATATACATTATAAATTAAATATAAATATTAAATACATTTTTTTTAAATTATAAATTATAATTATAAAATCAAATTAAATTACAATTATTATAACATTACAATTTGTTATATTTTTTTAATTTTTTAAAGTTATATCATTTTACTGTTTATAACCACCCATTTAATAAAATTTAATTTTATAATATTGTGACTTAAATATAAAGATTAAATATAAATTACGATATATGATTTAAATATAAATAATTTTATATTATAAATTAAAATATAAATATAAAAAATATATAAATTAAAAAAAACATAAAAAAATAAAATTATTTAAAAAAAAACAATACAAATTACAAATTATTAATTTTAAATCAAATTAATTATAAACTAAAATTAGAAAATAAATAAAACTATCAATTAAAACTTAATATAAAATTAATACCAAAATTTTATTTTGATCAAAATATGGTTGAGGTCTGCAACTCGTCGCCAAGCTAAGGCAGTCGTGCCCTAGCTTGTTTCTGTTGTATTCGTGACTGCGTAGGAGGGTGAAGGTCGACTGGCTGAGTGGGTTGGAGAGCGGCGGTTTACATTGCTGAGGACTGTCCAAGGAAGGGCACGATTATGGCTCAGAGTGAACCTTCTAAGGCCTTGCAGAATAGAAGTTTTCGCAAAGTGGTGGGCTTGAATAGGCCAAGACAGGAAGCAAGGATATTTGAAAATGCATTATTTTCTCATACTTCAGGGGCTTCGGATTTGAGCTCCCCTGGGGGATCTAGGATCACAAAGATTAATGGATGCCTTGAGCGGTGCAAAGAGACCCAAACTGGTAATCCCTTTTGATATGATCGCTAAAGATGTTGAATACTACTCCAAGCATTCGCTGTATTGCAAGTTTTTGGGATTGAGTCTCCCTTCAATTTTTGGACAGTTGAGCTCGGAGAGTGTGGGAGCCAGAGAGGGAGATGGAGGTTACGTTGCTGGCAAACAATTTCTTCATGGTTATGTTTCTTTGCTTGGCTGATCGAAACAAGATTTTTGAGGGCGGACCCTATTTTTATAATCAGGTTGGGCTTTTCGTAAAACCATGGCATGCAGGATTTAATCCTACTGAAGAACTGCCAAACAGGGTTCTGGTGTGGGTTCGGTTACCCAGAATGCCTATAGAATGTTGTCGAGAGGATGTTCTTCAGATGATAGCTTCGATGCTAGGAAGGCCGGTGGGGTCTTCAACACAAACTTTAGGTAAGAAAGTTATGACTTTTGCTCGAATTTGCATGGAAATTGACTTGAGTAGACCACTGCCAGAGGCGGTGGAGATGTGAGTGGACTCATATCCCTGGGTGCAACAATTGGACTATGAGACCCTTCCTTTCAGACGCCGCCTTTGTCATGAATATGGCCACCTAGTGTAAAGATGCCCGAAGGCCAAGCCAGCGGAACAACAACCTTCGCCCCCACCTCCTCCGAGTAACACTCCTGGTGCTGATAAAGGGAAGAAGTATGGAGCTGGTGAAGGCAAGGATGCTGAGGGTTTTGTTCAGGTTAAGGCTCGAAACCGAAACAGAGTTCATAAGAGGTCCCTAATGGAGAGACAAGATGAGAATACTTTCAATAGGTTTGAGGTATTGGATGAATTGGGCCAGCAAGAAGTTAACCCAGGACTAATTAGTTTAGAGCAGCGTGCGGTGAGGACTGGAACGGAGGTTAAATCTTCCACTCCTCACTCTGCGCCTCATGAGGAAGTTGCCTTACCTATGATCACGAATGGGCAAATAGGGGAACAGATGATTTTCAAGCCAAATGCTGATCTGCGACAGGGTGTAGAGGACGGGGATCTTCCAGCACGGACAGCAATGACAGATACGAATAAGCGAGGTAAAGCTTCTCCTCATCTGGGCATTCTTCAAAAGGATGGTAAGAAAGGGGTTTCAGAGAAAAGTGTTAAATTGGGACGGAAGGACATGGAGAAGATTAAAATGATAGGGGAGACTTTGGCAGAGTCAAGGTCAGTTAAGACCTTAGATTCCCACTTTTTGACTCCTCCAAAATGATCATTATTTCTTGGAATGTAAGGGGCTTGAACAGCGGCCCTAGACAAAAAACTGTTCGAGAACTAGTTAGAAGTCATTCTCCGGACGTCCTCTTTCTTCAGGAGACTAAGGTTTATGTGGATTATATGATGAGTATCGCACCTAAGTTATAGAGGCATGGTCTATGTCAGTGCATTGATGCTCAAGAATCTTCGGGGGGTGTGGCATGTCTATGGAACCCACGTAAGATCCAGCCGGTGTCCTGAATTTCCTTTAAGTCCTCCTTATCTATGGTTTCTTTGAGCATTGAGTCGGGCGAATATGTTCTTTTTTCGAATGTCTATGCCCCTACAGATTTCAAAGGTAAGCTTCTTGTATGGAATAATATTCACCTAGTTCGCAGTTTATTTCCTTACCTTCCATGGATTATTGCTGGAGACTTTAATATTATTCTGGACTTATCGAAAAAACGGGGAGGTAATGCAAGACTGGAGCCTTCTTCCATCTTACTCCGGGACAAGATTTCGGCACTCAATTTAGTGGATATTAAGCCTAGCAACGGTCGTTTCACTTGGAACAATAGAAGGGTGGGTGACAAGTGCATTGCTGAACGCATAGACCGATTCATGACCTCCTGTTTTTAGGTGGGCGGATTGTGGTCTTCTAGCTTCGAGATTTTAGATTGAAGAGGCTCGGATCACTGGCCCATAAAGCTTACAATTTCATCAGCCCACTTGCCTCAAAAGCCGCCTTTCAAGTTCCAACTCATGTGGCTCAGGGACCCGGACCTGTTTGGACGAGTTGCTGAATAGTGGAGGGTAGGCAAGTCTGTTGTTGGTACAGCAATGTATATTTTCGCTAAGCTCCTCCAATTTGTTAAGTATCAACTCAAAGGGTGGAACTGTCAGAGCTTTGGGAACATCTTCCAGGCGAAAAAAGAGGCGCAAATGGAGTTGAATGACATTACCAGATTGATTAGGGAGGAGGGGCTGTCTGAATTTATGTTGAGGGAGGAAGCTAGGGCTGTAAAAACTTTGGAGGAATAGGAGCTGAGAGAGGAAATATTTTGGAAACAAAAAGCTAGGATCGAGTGGCTACAAGAGGGGGATAAGAACACCCCCTTCTTCAATTCGGTGAGAGCCAGACAGCATGGTAATGTGATAACATCTTTGGTGACGGACAGGGGAGAGGTTATCTCTTTTACGCAGGATATCTTTAATGAAGCAGTGCAGCATTTTGCTTCTTTATTCAAGGAGGAATCGCAGGGAGACTCGGCTGCAGAGACTCAGGTACTCTCCTGTATTCCTTCTTTAGTTTCTTTGGAAATGAAAGAGCAGCTTATGAGTGCCATATCCTTAGAGGAATTAAAAAAGATTGTTTTTATGATGCAAAAAAGAAAAGCTCCTAGTCCAGATGGTTTTTCGATTGAATTCCTTCAGGAATTTTGGAAAATTATCAAATTAGACTTATTGGCAGTTGTTCAAGAATCCCAAAAGAACAAGCAAATGCTCCGGGCCCTGAACTCTACCTTCCTGGCTCTCATTCCCAAGGGGGAGGGGGCTGATCAGTTAAGTCAATTTTGCCCCATTTCCCTTTGCAATGTAATTTATAAAATTATATCCAAGTTGATAGCTGAAAGTTAAAAAAGTGGCTTACAGTGCTTATTTCTGAGAAGCAAAGTGGCTTTGTGGAGGGCCGTCAGATTCTGGATGGGGTAGTGGTGGCGACTGAGACTATCCATTCCATGACCAAGTCCAAAGATAAAGCTATGTTCATCAAGCTGGACATGTCCAAGGCATATGACAAGGTTCGTTGGTCCTTCCTCTAGAAGGTTTTGGGCGCCTTTGGTTTTGAGGAGGATTGGACCCGCTGGGTTATGAGCTGTGTAAATTCGACTTCTTTCTCAGTTTTGATTAATGGTGAGCATTCTAATCTCTTTGGAGCCTCGCGTGGTCTGCGGCAAGGCGACCCTCTATCTCCTTACCTGTTTCTTCTTTTGGCGGAAGGTCTGGGATGGCTGATCAAAAGGAATGTTGATGATGGCATTATTCAGCGCTGGGAATGGGGAGAGGGCCTTCCTATACAATCTCACCTACAGTTTGTGGACAATGCGGCTTTGATGGGCATGGCTACTATTAGGGAGGCGTCTAATATATGCAAAGGCTTGGATGCTTACCTTGCTGCTTCAGGTCAGTCAATTAATGTGGGCAAGTCTTCAATTTTTTTCTTCAACACTCCATCCATTCAACAAAGAGTCGCTAATATTCTCAGGTTTCAAATTGGGAGTCTCCCATTATTATATCTTGGGATCCCTATCTCTACTGGCAGGCAGTCTAAGGATTTGTGGCAGGTGATTCTAGACAAGTTCCGAATTAAGGTGAACCATTGGACCCATCGTTGGTTATCCTTCGTTGGTCGAGTCCAGCTGATTCAATCGGTGGTGCAGGGTCTTCCTCTCTATAGGTGTATGATACAGGTGGCATCGATGAGCTTTATTAAGGCCCTGGATTCCTTGGCAAGACAGTTCTTATGGGCTGGTAACTTATCTTCGACGAAGTGGAGCCTTATTAAGTGGGAGGTTGTTTGTAGCCCAAAAAGGTTTGGGGGCCTGGGATTAAGGCAGTCACTGCTAGCGGGTACGACACTGGCAGCCAAATTGTATTGGCGATGGTGTGAGGAACAGGATCGGGTTTGGGCCAGGATCTTATCCCATAAGTACTTTTTTGGGATCCCCTAGAAGGATATCCCTCGGTATAGTTTGACAGGAAAAGGCTCGGTGATTTGGGCTACTCTCAAGAAAAGCGCTGCGCTGATTAAGAGAGGCCTATTCTGCATTTGCAAGGGTGGGGTAGAGGCACATTTCTGGCATGACTCTTGGGACGGCTACCCTCCCATAGTTATACAATACCCTCACCTGAGTGTTTTATCCCAAAGATTCAGCGAAGCCTGGTGGACTAGGGTGTGCGACTATAAGTCCCTTTCCCTTCATGGGCAGGTGGCGGAAGCGAGATGGAAGACCCCAGAGGAGTGGTCGATTCTTGGGATGGAGGCAAAGTGCGCTGAACTGAATTTCATCCTTTCTTGTCGCAACTGCAGCGCACTTAGGGATAGAGACGCGCTTGCCCAGTCCCCTAATCCCAAGGGCAAATACACTGTCTTCAGGTTATCAGGAACTGATTTCTCAGCAATTTGACGGGGGGGGAGTTCTTTGGTGGAAAAAAATCTGGAGTAGTTTCTCTTTGCCGAAATGTAATTGTTTCACTTGGACTTTGGTCTGGAATAGGTGTTTGACTTGGGAGAATATTAAAAAGAGGGGCTTTGTTGGTCCTTCGAGGTGCGTTCTTTGTAGTGGCGAGGAGTATTCTCCACATCTATTCTTTCGCTGCCCCTTCACTCGGCAACTGTGGCACTCCTGGTGGGACGCGTGGAGGTGTCAGTGTATTCACGCATCCTCCCTAGCAGATTTTTGGTCGAGATTGGGAAGACCCCCCTCCGCAGCTCCCTTCTTGCAAGATGTTTGGTACGCTGGACCTATTTTTTTGCTTTGACAAGTCTGGCTGGAAAGGAATCGCAGAATCTTTAGGGACGAAAAATTGGGGATTCTACAAGTTTGGATCAGAATTATATGAATGATCCAAGAGACTATAGAAGCTAAGAGAGATTATTTTGCCGCTGAAGAAAGGTGACGCAGAGATGGTAGACAGATTTGGCATACAAGGTATATCTTCGGCCTCAGCATGTGTCAGGAGAGGTAGACGTGGGAAACAGAAAATTCAAAGGAGTGGGAAATGGATGCCCCCTCCCAAGGGACTTTTGAAAATTAATACTGATGGCTCTTCCAGGGGGAATCTAAGTTCGGCTGGGATCGGTGGGATTTGCAGGGATTCTTCTAGATAGTGGTTTTTATTTTCTTGGCTAATAAGGGAGTGCAGACTGTTAATAGGATGGAAGGCTTGGCTGTCTTATATGCTTTGAAGAGAGCTTATGCTTTAGGGTGGAAGAAGGTGATGTGTGAAGCCGACTCTCAAACCCTGGTCAATTTGCTCCTTGAGAGGAAGATTACAGATGGGCGCTGGCAATTGTCTACGATAGTGCAGCAGATATTACAGATTAGTTCCCTAATGGATTCAGTGTCTTATGCCCATATTCCAAGGGAGTGGAATAGGGCGGCTGATTCCCTGGTAAAATGGGCGTCAGAGGATATAGATGGCCGGAAGATTGATGAGTGGGCGCAGATGCCTTACGAGTTATGTCAGAACCTACAGAGGATTCTTGAAGAAGATGAAAGTGGTATGCGGGAGTGATGGTTTTGTTTTTGTTTTTTCTGTGGTCTTTGATGGTTTCTGGGGCTTTGGCCCTTTGCTGCTTTGTAATCAAATGATCTGAGTTTTAATAAAGTTTTTACCCCTTTTATTATTAAAAAAATATAAAATTAATAAATATTAAAAAAAAACTATTTTTAACTTAAACCTAAAAATTCAAAACATCTTTATTAAAAATTTAGATATATAATAAAAATTTAAATTTAAAAATAAATATAAAAAAATAAAATAAACATTATAATTTATAATATTTTTTTAATTTATATTTTATAATATAAAATTATAAATAGATTCAAACTTTAAATATTATATAAATAAATTTAACAATAAAATGAAAATTATTTAAAACAAAAATTACAAAAAAATAAATTATAATTTGAAATGTCCAATAATTGAAATATAAAATTATTGGACATTTCAAATTATAATTATAAAATACAATCTATTAAAAATATATATATAAATATAATAATAAACATTAAATGATATATTTACATAAAACCAAAAATATAATTAAATTTAAATTTAAAAATAAATATAAAAAATAAAAAAATCTAAAATTATAAATTATAAGCATAAAATCAAATTAAATTACAATTATTATAATATTACAATTTGTTATATTTTTTTTTAAGAGTTGTCATTTTATTTTTTATAGGCCATTTAAAATTAAATTTAATAATATTGTAATATGTTTTAATTTTTTATTATTTTTTATAGTTTTACTTTTATATATGTCACTTAGTTAAACTTTTAAAAAAAATTATATTTTTTAAATGTGTAATAAAAAATATTTGTAAAACTTTTGCAGAGGAGCACGTTGCAAAGAACAACATATAATTATGGCAAGTCAATTGCTTGAAAAGAAAGACATTATTCAGCAAGACGCAAATTTCAAAAACATGCAATGCATTCTTTGTGTCTCAAATATCACATGGACTCTAACAACGGTTCGAAACCATTATATTAGAGGTCCGTATGTGAAGATTTGCCCAATAGCGTCACAAAATGCCATGTATGCACCATTTGTAAGTCAAATCCGAAGCAAATATGCAATAAAGACAGTTGCATCAACGTCTGAATTTTCAAATAGAGCTAAAATTCAATGCACCCTAACACAATTTGATTCATTTTCTAGCCCAATGCATCCCCCAGCGTCTATCCAAGCTAGTGAAAGTGCACATCAAATGTCCCAATCCCAGCCTTCTTTAAAAGCTATGTGGAAGCCGCAAGAGAAACATGAGGTAGACAGATTGGTGACTCGTTTTTTTATGCAAATGTTATCCCCTTCAATGTTGTTCAAAATCCACATACGAAAGCAATAGTAAAAAGGATCGTCAATTTTGGCAAAAAGGAATACAATGCAATCTTTTGAAAGCCTACGAACTATTCTGCTAAAAGAAGAGGTGACATCTATATCTAGTGAACTAGATAAAATGAGAAGGCATTGGAAAAAATCAGTTGCATTGTAATAAGTGACGGGTGGTCTGACACAAAGCAAATACCCTTAAATATATTGATTCAATGTCTTAAAGGTTCTATGTTTATCAAATCAACTAATACAAGCAATGATGTGAACATTGCAGAATTCATTTTCAAATGCATTGAATCTACTATTCTGGAGATTGGAGAGGAATATGTTGTCCAAGTTATTACGGATAACGTAGCAAATTGTAAAGCAACAGGGGAACTTCTAATGGGCAAGGTTTCTCATTTGTTTTGGACTCCATGTGCAACTCATGTTTTAGATCTTTTGCTTGAAGATTTTGCAAAGTTAGAGTGGGTAAATAATGTTGTCAAATAAGGGAAACAAATTTCAAAGTTTATACTTGATCACCGCTTGACTTTGAGCTTGTATCGCTTATTTGCAAAGCGTGAACTTCTGTCTCCAGCTAAAACAATGTTTGCATCTAATTTTATCACTTTGCAAAGGGAGGTGGGGAAGAGGACAGCATTGAGAAGAGTTGTAGTCAATGAAAAATAGGCACAATCTAAGCTCTTTAAAGAAAGCATTGCAAAGGACATTGAGAGAATTATCTTGAGTAGTTCATTTTGGGAAGGCGCCGAAAAGACCCTAAAGGTTTTTGAGCCACTTGTCCAATTATTGAGATTGGTTGATGGCATGAAATCTTGTATTAGTTTTGTGTATGAGGGCATAGAGCAAGCAAAAGAGAATTAAAAAAGTACTGGCAGATGATGGTGATGAAGTTCAACGGATTTGGGACATTGTGGACCTCCGATGGAACATGTTACATCGACCTATATATGCAACAAGTTGCTATTTGAATCCAAAGTTGATAGAGGTGAATCACGATGCAGATGAGAAGGTAAAAAATGGTGTATTGGCAACAATAGACAAGTTGGTTCAAGATGAAGATGAGAAGGCTAAGGTGAGAAGGCAGTTGGCTACATTCAAGAACCAAGAAGGGTTGTTTTCCCTCACGGAAGCACAAGCAGACATTGTTAGCATGGATCCCCATTTATGGTGGCAAGCGTATGGTTCTACTTCAGAGTTACAAAAGCTTGTCATGCGTGTCCACAGTCAGTGTGTCAATGCTTTTGCATACGAAAAAAATTGGAGCACGCATGATTTGATCCATACTAACAAGAGAAACCAACTAGGAGCCAAAAAGCTCTCAGATCTTGTGTTTGTTATAGCAATTTAAGATTGCTTGAGCACAATCTTGCAAAAGAAAATGACAATCTTCATCTTGGAGAACCATCCTTTGAAGTAGTTGAGAAAAATATTGATAGTGTTGATGAGTTGGATGGAAGATTCGTTGATGGTGCTAGTGTTAGTGCTTGTTCTAATTTTGAAGCAAGGTTTGATGTTGCAAATGTTTGAAACTTAAGTTCTATACCAATTTTGAGCTTAGGCTCTAAACTATGAATATTTTGTTATCTTTTAATGTAATTCAAGTTTGAAACTCTTATGCATTTCTCAATTTTGCAAGTGTTAAATTATTGTTCATTCCTTGTTAGATTGAAATATTTTGCATATATATATATATTTTATTTTTTTCTTTTATTTTTTTTTTTTTTTCCGAATCGAATTTTACCGGATTTTTCAAAAATTCTGCATTCCGCAATTTTTCCGCCTCCCAAACGCAATCGGATTTCCGAACCTGGTAACTATGCAACTTACAATTGCCTAAGGACAAGCAATTTGAGGAATGAAGGTCTATAATATCCCCAAGCAAGAGATTGTTGAATTCAAGGAAAAGCATTGCCATTTCACATGAGGAAATCGCTGCCAAGGAGAAATCGTTGCCAAAGAGAAGCGCTGCCATTTAATATGCAAATCACTCATAGTGGGGTGCCTAAATAGCAGTCATTAAATGCGCCTAAACAACAGTCATTAAATCATTAACACAACAGTCCTTAAACAACAATCATTAGGCATTTATTATTTATTAATTAGTTAGTCATTAACATTCATTTAACGAAAGAGCACAATGTTTGGAGAAGACATGTCGCTTGAATGGGAAGAGATAAAAGTATTTATATTCGGCAAATTGATGAGAAGAAAATCATCCAATCATATTCATGTATTAAACATTTAATCATGTACAAGCTTAATGCTTTACAATTACAGTTGAGGACGAAACCCTTCAAATGAAAAATTGAATACAAGCACGAAAACCTTTGTCATCCTAACTCAAGGGCATAAACCCTTGAGACTTGTATTGTGATATTTGAGATCTGAAAATTCTATAATAAAATCAATTTAATTAAATAACTTATTTTGAAGTCGAAATTCTATATTTATTATAAAGAATGGAATTTCAAGGAAATCAAATTTCCGTATAAAATTTCGGTTCAGAATATTACAAACTCTTATGTGAAAAGATGGGTTCAATATGCTGATGTGCAGCAGTAATAAATTCACATGCAGTAAATGTTCCAAGTCAAATAGCATTTTGCAGCATGCCCTTAACGCCCAAAGTTGGTTGTGGTGTGGTGTTCAGCAGCCCAATACTGTGTGCTTATGTTCTTTTACTTTTCACAGCAACCCCAATAATTACCCCATGGGCCAATAATTGTTGAATATACGATTGCAATGATAGAACAAGGATAATTGAATTATGTTAACCCTTACAAGGAAACCTTAGCAGTGTAGGATTAGTTCACTGCAAACCTAGCATGGCAGAATTAAATTGCTGCAAACCCTAACGTGGCAAAATTATATCGCTGCAAACCCTAACATGGCAGAATTATATCGCTGCAAACCCTAACACGGGTACAACAATCACAATAGACCCTCACCAAACCCCTACAACACTTTTGTTGAGTGCAGACAAAGCTGTACAACCAGGGATTAGCATTGGAAGTTGTGTTGAAACACTAGCTCGAACAACACTGCAAACAGGTCCAAAAAACATATGGTCAGGTATGACGGTTTGACCAAAAAATATTCATGAAAGATGCACAACTCTGTCTAGATCGTATAGATGCAGAATTCACAGTTAGGGCACTGAAGGTCACCCTTAAACTCTTATTTTTCTGAATATCGTTACTCCTACAAGCTTAGTGTGATTTCAGGTTGAAATCACCAATGTTGGGATGGGAGGGTTTCCATTGTTTAATCCCCAAAAGGAACCCGGACGGTGTTCGTCCTCTAGATCTCCTTGCTCCAAGGGTTTTTCGTCCTCTAACGCTGGTAGTTAAGCAGAAAGCTCCAACTTACACAATTACAATTTTTGTTAATGAAAGATGAATAATCAATACTCAATCCCTTTTTGGTCCTAGTTGTCTTTTTATAATTTCATTTTTCCAATTGCACCCTAAAAGTAATCAAAATTACTTTTAATTAAATATTCACCTTTTACTTTCATAATATTAATTACTTTTGGCCACTTGATAAATAATTTATTTTTGACCCCCTTTAATATATATTGTTTTTTGACCCCTTTTAATAATAATAAAACCTAAGTGTCATCTTTCCGCACTGTAAAATAAAGTAACTTTGGACAACCTAAATGTATTATTATTAAATTATTTCCCTCATTATAACTCTTAGCCTACAGGGAATGAAAATAGACTTTGGGTCCAACCCTGTTTAGTTATTTTGAAAAGGGGGACATGACAATATAAGGCTTTGAAATATCATTTTTGTGTGCAACTAGTTTTAAACCTAACCTAATGTTACAAGCCTAGTTTTGTGAACCTAGCATTGAGAACCTAATCTTGCAAGACTAGTGTTGTGAACGTAGTATTGTGAATGTAGTATTGTGAACCTAGCTTTGTGAACTTCGTGTTGCAAACCTTATCTTGTACATCTTTGATTCGCATCCCTCTTTGTGAAGCTTCAAACCTCCTAATCTTATAAATTTGGAATCAAACCAATATTTCTAGAATCCTTGTAACGAGAACTTTCTTGAAACATACATCATGCGAAGATCAAACCTGATTTGATGCCTCTAACCAGGGTTTGACTGAACAAGATTGAACAATACCTTGTCAATCTGAATCTCTGGAATTGTCAAGTTCGACAAAATATAACTTTTGCATCTAGCATTTGTTTTGGGCAAATAAATAGTTGATTCCTAAGTTTTTGGGCATGTTGGATTAAATGGTAAAGTTTTTCAAGATCCCTAGGTGAACCAGAGATGAAGTTTACCATCAAGGCATCTCTTAAGAGACGATGAGAACTGAAGAAGTTGACTTATGCATTTGCATGCATTATATTGATTGTTTCTAAGTGTGAATGTGGTATGCATACAATTTGTTTTTAAAGGAAAAAAATAGGTCATGTTTCATTAGAATGAATGCTTTATGAGAAACTTTTGTAAGTGGTTGTTGACAATTTTTGCCCCACAGGCCAAAACTGTCAACCCTACTATTCAGAACTCTGCTTATGGTACCAATTTGTCTTGTAAATCAATTTTTTGGGGTCCTTAAATAGACACCTACAACCATGTAAATTGGTAAAGACACCTACAGCCATGCAAATTCTAAAAGACAACTACAGCCATCATATAAAGCATGCAGTCCGTTCGAGGGCAGGTACATTCAACAAGGTCGAAAGGGTTTTCTCCTTCAAAAAACGTCACATTCAGTCATCATGTTAACCTACATACCTAAAGGTTTTGCTTATGAATGAGGGCAAGTTGTTTGAGTGGCCTTTTCTTTCGGACACCTAAGCAAGGCAGGTTTATTTTTTCGAATTTTTGCAAGGGTTCAGTTTTGATTTTGGACTATACAGCAGTTGCTTTCTTACCGAAGTGTTTTGTCTTCCTAAGAAGTGTTTTGTCTTTCTTACCGACATCATCAAAGGGAGCTAGCCCTTACAACTTAGAGACTCAATACACTGATTAGGTCACCCATAGTCTAGGATTGTTTCCATGTTTCAGCAGACTGTGAAGGCCTGAAACTACCTTCACAAGGGTGCAAGTCTAATTGACAACAGTGTTTGGCACGCCCGATGGGACCACGAAGAAATTCTTTGCATACCTGAAGAGTTTTTGCAGCAGCAAAAGATATTCATCTACATTCAGTTGCAAAGTTCATAGCATCATTCAAACAATTCGTTCATGCCAATGGTTACCACAAAATCAGCAAGTAAAGGTATTCCTTTTGAATTTGTAACTTATAAAAGATCAAGGTCTAAGAGGGCAAATTCATATCCTCAAAGAGAATATTTACCTCCTCATCTTATTGTTCTAAACACTGCAATCCCTACTATTCAAATGGCCATAAAAAACCAAGTGTTTGCTCCATTCAATAGGGGAAGTCCACTGAATTTAGCCCAGTTGGATGATATTCCAATGTCTGCCCTCAAGAGCATTCCATTCTTCTCAGGAGAAAATCAAACGACCCCTATTGAGTATATCCAAGATGTTAATCTTTGTTCAGTCCATAATGTTGTTGAAAATAATGTTGCTATTAGATTGTTGGTTGCCTCCTTCAAAGGAAAAGTGTTGCTTTGGTATAGAAATTTGCAACTTAATTCCATTGCCAACTAGGACGAATTGGACGCAACATTGGTCAAGCAATTTGAAGATGAATATGATCATCTCTCTTTGGTTGAGCAATTGACCACCATAACAGCTCCTCATGAGGTCATATCTGATTTTAACCTCAGATTCCAAAAAACATGGACTAAGATACCTACGTTGATTAGGCCATCCTCTCAATATGCATTTCTATACTCTTTGAAAGCTCTTAATTCTGACATTAGTGTGATAATACAGTCAATGGGTGGTACTACTTTGCCAGAGGCTTATGAGGTTGCAATTAAAGCTAAAAATAGTTTGATACAAGCTGATAAGCTTTCTCCAAGACCTCCAATGCCCATATTTTCAAAAATAAGTTCTATACCAGCCCCTCAAGTTCCTATTGCAACCCCTACTAGTCAAACTAGTGAGATAGGAGAGTTGAAAAGTTTGCTACAGTCTTTTGGAAATGAAATAGTACAGCTCAAAAGACAACAATTTTCGTCAAATATGCCCTATCAACAACAAAATCAAAACATCTATCAGTCCTTCAAAAATCAAAGGCCTCCTTATCAAGGTTTCAAAGAAAATAGACCACCTTATCAAGCACAAGGAGCCATCACTCCAGCTAAGCCATATGCTGCTCTTGATATGAATGCTCCTTCCACTTCAAAAACCATTGTTCCAACCCCAACTCAAAATAATTTGGTGTGGGATTCAAGTTGGCAGCCCTCAAATCTCATTGATGCTCAAAACCAAGCCTTGGTATCACAGAACATCACCATGCCACAAATGACACAAAAAGAGTTTTCTTTTCAAGGAAATCAGTATCAAGATATTGGTTTGGCATCACAAAGAGAGACTCATCAAGTTCAAGAGCACTCTGATGCTATTAATGTAAATTGGCAAGTAAATGATCGTGTTGCTTTTACTAAGAACGTTAAAACTAACGATACAAGTGGTCAAGTTGCAGCTATAACCTATCAAAGAGCTAAAAGAAAAGCTATTGATGAGGCTCAAGCGGTAACAAATACTTCAAATACTCTTAGTATTGTTGCTAAAAGTACAAAAGAGCAACTTGTTGCCCCTACAACTCAGAAAAATCATAATATAGAGGTTAGTAAGATTCATCAGCTACCTCTAGTTAGTGAATACCCTATGCTCTAGAAAGTACAATCAAAGGTTAGTGGATCTCATTTCAGTATAATAGATTAGATGAAGAAGTCTAACATCAGCATTAGCATGTGATATTCTCTTTCAATTCCAGGAAAAAAAGATAAGCTTATCCAAGAGCTTTCAGCTCTTGAATTGTCTCCAAAACCGGTTGAGAAGGAAAGGGTTGTCTTAACTAATCAGATCAACGAACTAAGCAACAGGTACAGCAAGCAAATAGGATGGCAAAGGTTGACAAAATTGAGGTAAAATCAAAAAAGACCCTCCTTTCTACCTTTCTTTAATAGTAAGAGATATTTTGATTCATAATTGTATGGTAGATAGTGGAGCTAGTAATACAGTCATGCCTAAATAGATTGCAGATAAGCTTGGACTCGTTTATGAGCCAAATACTAAAAGAGTATTGCAATTAGATGGACCACCAACAAAGACGGTAGGCATCAAGGATTTAAAATTGACATTACATGCATGTCCTAATGTTACTATTCGACAGGCTGTTGTTGTGGTAGACGTGTCTCCCTACTTTGTTGTGTCTCTCAAGGAATTTCACCTCAAAGATTGAGGGATATTTATCAGCTGATTGGACCTATTTGCTATTCAAAACCAGATATGGTACAAAAGTAACAATTCATTCAGAATCTATTGCACGAATTCATATGGAGCCATACATGCCTAGCGTTGTGAATACTAATTGTATCATCTCAAATGAAATATTACAAACTAGTGATGTAGAAAAGGACTCACCTTTGGATGGAGTTCCAAATTTGTTTCTTGATGAGTGGGCTTCTACCTTGCATGAGCATGATCCCTACAAGTTGATTGAAGAGGAGGGTCTTGGTGTGTATTGTCTTCATGAGAATAATGCACCAATTCCAACCATGCTCAAAGAATACGAATCTAATGAAGGTTTGTGGCAATTGTACTTTGATGGATCAAGAATTAAGCATGGAACTGGAGCTGGGATAATATCGATTTCTCCAACAAAGCAAAAGTATTTTTCTTCCATTAAATTTCAATTTAGTTGTTCAAACAATGTAGTTAAATATAAAGCACTAGTTCACAGTTTGCAGTGGGCTAGGAAGATGAAAGTCAATTGTTTGCAAGTGTTTGGAGATAGTGAGCTTGTAGTCCACCAAGTAAGAGGTTTGAATGTATGCAAAAATTTGTTGCTTAAATCTTACAAGCATAGAATTTGGGATTTACTTGAAGATTTTTAGGGTTTTAACATTTAGATAATACCAAGGAATAAGAATAAACATGCTAATAGGTTAGCTGTTGTTGAAGCACAATTTAGTATCCTAGCTGGTGTAAAAAATGAAAAAATTCGGTCACAAATAAAGGTGGTTGTAAGGCCTTCTGTTCCGGATAATCATGAGAATTGGCACGTGTTTGAAGATGACAATCAAATTGTGAGATTTTTGTAGGAAGAGGCTGAGTTTTCTTCAAGAAATCAGTCAAAACACTTACAGCAGTATGGTGATCAGATTGTACAACTGAAAACAAATAGGCTGTCCAAGGGATTGGTCACTCTTGAGAATATTTTCAATGGAGATGATGAGCTAAAAAAAGAGAAATCATCCTTGTCAACAAAAGAAGAGCACTATGCCAATGTAGAGATTGCAACTGGTAAGATTTTGAAATTGGGCAAGGTATGCACTCCTTCACAAAAGAAAACTTTCATTGAGTTATGCACAAGTTTTGTTGATATATTTGCATGGCAATATAGTGATCTCAAAGGTTTTGATTCAAGTTTGGCTCAGCACACCATTGAGTTAGAGAAGGAAACTAAACAAGTGAGACAAAAACAAAGGCCAATCAATCCAAAGCTTGAGCCTTTGATGAGCATTGAGCTTCACAAGCTCATAAAATCAGCTATTATATTTTCAATCAAGCACTCAACTTGGGTGGCAAACCTTGTTCCGGTACGGAAGAAGAATGGTGAGATTCGTTTGTGTGTTGATTTTTGTGATTTAAACAAATCTTCACTTAAGGAACACTATCCGTTGCCATCAATGGAACAAATTTTACAGCTTGTTGCAGGTTCAAAAAGGTTTTCCATGTTGAATGGATATAATGGTTACAATCAGATTTTGGTCATGGAAGAAAACCAATTTAAGACAGTCTTTACAACCAAGTGGGGGACATTTGCATACAGAAAGATGCCATTCAATTTGTCTAATGTTGTAGCAACCTTTAAGAGAGCCATGGATATGGCATTCCAAGGCCTTCTTAAAAGTTTTGAACTTGTTTATTTGGATGATATAACAGTGTTTTCAAAGAATGCAGAAGATCACATGGTTCATCTCAATTTATTTGGATGATATAACAGTGTTTTCAAAAAATGCAGAAGATCACATAGTTCATCTCAAACAAGTGTTCGAAAGGTGTAGGCAATTTGGGATATCTCTAAATCTCAAGAAGTGTGTTTTCTTGGTTCATGAAGGTAAGCTTCTTGGACATGTGGTTTCAAAGCATCGTTTAAGCATAGATTCTAAATGGATTCAATCCATTCTTGCACTCTCCTTGTCTAAGCACAAAAAAGCTTTGCAAAGTTTCTTTGAGAAAATCAATTTCATAAAGAGATACATTTCAGATTTCGTTACTGTATTTAAACCACTTACAGCCATGCTAAAGAAAAATCAGAACTTCAGTTGGTCCAAAGAGGGAGTAAAAGAGTTTGAAGATGTTAAGAAAGCCATAGCAAGTGCTCATACGCTTTTAAATCCAGATTTTACGAAAGATTTCATTCTGTATACTTATGTTAACATGGACACTATTTTATGAATCTTTATGCAGCAGAATCATGAGTCTTTGGAGCAGCCAATAGCTTTCTACAGGGAAGGCTTGGAGGAGTATGAAACAAGGTATTCTTTTGTTGAAAAGCATGTCCTTTCAATTATAAGATCTCTTAACAAGTTTAGGCACTTGTCTAATAATAAGATACATCTAATGGTTGTTCATCCAAGCATCAAAGAGTTTCTTTTGAACAAGGATATAAATGAGAAGAGAGTTGATTGGATAACCAAGGTAATGGAATATGATGTAGAGATTAAGGTGACAACGTTGATTAGAAGCAAAGGGCTTTGTAAGCACCTAGCACAAAACTTGCAAGAGGCTAATGAGCTTGTTTTGGTGTCACATGAAGAAAAAGTTGCAGCTGTTCACATTTCACCTTCCAACTAGTTTCATGACTTGATAAGCTATCTCCAACATGGTATTTATCCCTCTCATCTAAGGGCTTCAAAAAGAAGATATTTCAAGTTGCAATCAATTCCATTTTTGCTGGTTGTTGGTGTCTGGTGATACTTGTCCTTACATTGCTCTGAAACCATCAACAAACTGATACAGACCTATCTAGATCATTCATTCCTTGTAGCCCTGTTTTCCCTGTTTATTGGCCATAACTTTTTATAGGTTAGCTCAATCATGAAAGTAAAACCATTTCTGGATACCCATTAAGCTCTTCTATAACATACTGAAAAATCTCTTAAAGTTGCTTTGTACGGAATTGTACTTCCTTCTTTATGCCCTGTTCTAATTAGCCCTCCTTGTGTGCAAAATGCCTTGTCCAGAGTAAAGTACAAACTTTCTAGTCAAAATAAGCATCATTCCAGATACCCATTACCCTCTTACAGGGGAATCAATCATTTGTTAGTGCACTTCTTTGGAAAAATTCACTTTTCCTATATTGGCCTATGCTCTTTCCTTCACATACACCTAGGATCTACTTGGCAATTCTCATTTTCCGTACTTATCCATACTGTGACACCTTGAAACCACTTCCATCAGTTTGCTAACATCATCAAGGTTCAGATTACAAAGTTTCAAGAGTTTTCAAGCATTAAAACTCATTTTAAGGGTTTGAACATAATTCAGAATTTTCCCATGACAGTCACAGGTCGAGAGCTTATTATTTTTGCTGGGAGTGTTCTATCATGTTTCAAGGGTTCCAATCACTTGTCTAAGGTCTGTTTTAACCCCCTACACCTCCAAAAAGAATCAAGTCATTTGGATTAATATTTTACGAGTTATGTCCTTTTTAGTGACTGGGAACACATTTTTCTGAACTGTTCTAGAACTACAAGTCTGTATTTTGACCATAACTTTTTTCAAATTGCTCCATTCGATCTGAAACCACTTGCATTGGATTCTTAACTCTAAGGTGCATCTACACACAAAATTTCACAACTTTTCATTAGGTAAATCTCGAGATATACCCATTTTTTCAACCGTGGCCTAACTTTTTTGTCCACACAGGTCTGAATTCCAACTGTGGAGTTTTTGGACATTAAAGGGGTTTCTAACCCCTGTTTCTTCTTGATTTTGGTTTCTAATTGCCTTATAGACCTATTTTCATACCATTTTCAACTCCATACAAACATTTTCACGTGGGTTTGATTTAAGACAGTGGGTTGTAGTTTTACAGCCCTGAATACCCTGTTTAGGCCAGTTTAGGCTTTTTACAACATTCCAAACTCTTTTAAACCTCTTGATCACATCATACCACCTTTATATTGTTCCCAACATATAAAATAATCAGTCTTTCACAATTTTCTTTAGAGAATCATCATACACACATTCACATATGCAGGCCTGTTACCAGAATTCATAAAGAAACCATATATGAAACAAATACATTCATTCTCCTTAAATCAAATGGAAGACTTACATTTCAATGCCAAAATCCATGGCTTTCAAAACCTTGCTCTTTCACACATTCTCTTGTCTGCTCCTCTTTTTAACATTTCTTGAGTGAGGTCCTCCCTCACTAATTCTCCTCTCTCTTCTTCATTCCATTCTCTTCCTTTGCATGAGAGGACCTTTCTTCTCTGTTCTTCTTCTCTTCTACACGCCTCTCATCCTCTCTTCTCTTCTCCTTTTTCCTTAAAAAGAATTCTTCTTTGTTTTCTTTCTTTTCAAGTATCTCTCTTCCAACTTCTACGCCCAAATTGGGCTTAAGGCAAACAAATGTTGTTTTTAAGTTTTAACAATATTCTAAGGTTGAAAATAGTTTCAACCAATTCCTCCTGATTTACTCAACAGCTAACCATCACTTTTTACTTTTTTACTTTCACTTTTTGATAATTACATTTTACTTTCAAGGTCAAATTTTGAAATCTCACAATTTGGAGGGAAAACCAAAATTTGAATTTTCACACTAGAATTTCATTTGTACTTGCAACTAGTCCTCCATGGTGCTATTGTAGATGCTCCTGCATCAGTGTCTTGTTTAAAAAGGATATCAATGGAATGTTGCTAAGATGTATAGAGCCAAACCAAATTCAGAGACTGCTTGAAGAATTCCACGATGGACATGGTGGACACTTTTCCGCAAGAACGACAGCGCTTAAGATCATGAGAGGTAGGTATTATTGGCCTAGTATATTTTGTGATTGTTATGCATAGGTTAGAAAGTGCAAACAGTGTGCTATGTTTGTAGAAAAAGCCAAGCTTGCAGCCTTACCTCTTCAACCAATTGGAGTGAATCAGCCCTTTGTTCAATGGGGATTGGACTTCATTGGCCTCATTAATCCTCTTTCGAATTTAAGGTATAAATGGATTCTAACAACTACGGATTATTTCACACGTTGGACAAAAGCAATTGCATTAAAAGAAGCAAATGAAACTAATGTTCTTGATTTCTATGAAAGTTTGTTTACTGGGTTTGGAGTTCCTTCAACCATTATTTCTGATAATGCAATGGCTTTCGTAGGATCTAGGATCAGCCAATGGGCTGTCCAACATGGATTTTATCTCAGCACTTCATCGAACTATTATCCATAAGGCAATGGCCTTGCTAAATCTACAAACAAAAACCTATTGAGGATCATAAAGACTATTGAAGATAATCAGAGGTCATGGCATCTCAAGTTGAAATCAACTCTATAGGCTGATAGGATCACCTACAAGAGGTCAATATCCAACTCTCCATACAAGTTGATATATGGTAAGGAAGCAAGGTTACCCATTTGTCTTGAATTTTCAGCTTTAAAATTAATGCAACTTGAGTTGTTGGAGAATGAGCCCATAAAAACCAAGTATGCAGCGCTTATGGAGCTGGAAGAGATAAGAAATCAGTCCATGCTAGCCATGGAGATTCATCAAGCACAGGTAAAAAGAACGTTTGACAAAGGAGCTTCTTCACGAAGTTTCAAAGGAGATTTGATCCTCAAGTGGGATGAGGATAGAGCTAAACCAGGAAGGCACACCAAATTTGATTCTCTTTGCAATGGCCCATACATGATCTCCAGCTGTAAACCCCATAATGCCTTCCAACTTGCAAAGATGGATGGTAAGGAGCTTCCAATCCCAGTCAATGGGATATACCTGAAACATTGTTATTGAAGAGCAAAACTCCTTGTACATAGTTTGTTTTTGCTTTCCTATAAGTGATGTTCAAGCACAGTAGTTTGCTTATGTTTTATCCAATAAGTGTTGGGTTGAACATTTGCTTTGTTAGTTAGCTTTCCCGTTTTGTGTTTTCCCTTCTATTTTGAAGGATGAGGTTACCTTATGTTCGATTAGAGGAAATTTTCAGTCATGGACCAGGTTTACCATTGTTTTTGTGAGTTCTATATCACGTATATAACTAGGTTCTCAAGCATAGCACGTATGCTTTCCAGTTGAATCGCCAAAAATGTTGACAATTTTTGTCCCAAGGGGCAAAATTCTCAACCCTACTATTTGAAACTCTGCTTATGGTACCAATTTGTCTTGTAAATCAGTTTTTTGGGGTCCTTAAATAGACACCTACAACCATGTAAATTGATAAAGACACTTACAACCATGCAAATTCTAAAAGACACCTACAGCCATCATATAAAGCATGCAGTCCGTTCGAGGGCAAGATACATTCAGCAAGTTCGAAAGGGTTTTCTCCTTCAAAAAACATCACATTCAGTCATCATGTTAACCTACAGGCCTATAGGTTTTGCTTATGAATGAGGGCAAGTTGTTTGAGTGGTCTTTTCTTTCGGACACCTAAGCAAGGCAGGTTTATTTTTTCGAATTTTTTGCAAGGGTTCAGTTTTGATTTTGGACTATACAGCAGCTGCTTTCTTACTGAAGTGTTTTGTCTTCCTAAGAATTTTTTCGGGGCTATGACGTGGACAATTTTCTCAGACTTTTTGTCTGAGGCAAAGAAATTTCAAGGACTTCACAACAAAGTCTAAAGGAATTCAAAGGGACAGTTTTAAGGGCACACAAGAAAGAACGAAGGTATACTGGTAGGTTTTTTGAAGGGTATGAGCCCTTCGGAAATGTTTTTCACATAAGGGCTCCAACTTTTCCAAAGGAAAGTGCATGGACAGGCTAATGAAGGACAGTTTTCAAAAGGCCTGAAGGCATTTCTCAAAGAAATGGAGGACACTTACAAGAATTCCGAAGGGCACCTGCCCTTCGGGAATGTTCATCACATGAGTTTTAAGGGCTTTTACAAAAGCCCGAAGGGCATGTGCCCTTCGGGAAAGACCATTACAGAAAGCCCAAAACGGACACTTGACAAAAGTCCGAAGGGCACTTCGGGAAGAAGACAAGGATTCATCGGACTTTTTGTCCGAAGGAATGTCCGAGAAAGTGACTTAGCATAGGGTCCCTATAGCAAAAGACAGGAAAAGAATTCCCACTGACTTTTTGTCCGTGGGAAAGTGATAGGACTTTACAAAAAGTCCGAAGGAATTTCTTCGGAGGACAACACAAAGATAACAAAGGTGGAAGAGACATAAGTCCGAAGGAATTCCTTCAAAAAAATTGTTGTGGGGAAAAGATAGGGACAAAAGCCCGCAGGGAAAGTGACAGAGGACAATTCCTTCAAGCAAATTGCCCGAAGGAAAGGGAAAGATAGAATTCTTGCGGACTTTTTGTCCACAAGGAAATGACAAAGAAAAATCAAGGGAAAAGCAAAATATCCGAAGGAATGCATGCACAGGAAAATAAAAGCCGTGATAAAAAGGTCAAAAATAGATCCAATCCGAGTAGGCAAGCTCTCAAACGTTCCAACAGTCCGAGTGGAGCTCATCTATTGACTCTTGACGTGGCTTTACATGCAAAGTGGGGTGATCTCTTCCTCCAGCTCAGTCTTCAAACAAAGTCAAACGGAGTTCCTTTTTTATATTGGCGTAACATTCCATGGAAATGATAAGTTGACTGGTCAAACCTAAGTTCCACCGTTCATATTCCAAATGCCAAAACTTTTCATGCATGCTTTAATTAATGATTTTTCTAAAACAAGACAGCCCAATCTTAGCCAGCGTTCATTTCAACACCAAGGAGCTCCTTGGACGACAAAGACAAGAAAAGACAAAAGAGGAAGGCTCATGCAATGCAAGTTTGACTTAGGCTAATGAATGAGTTTATCTCTTCTATTTTCAACGCCATCTCTTGGCTGCTGTAATTTTTCTATAAATTGGATTTCAGCCTTGTTTAAAAAAGATCCTCTCTTTTGGCAAGACAATCTTCTGCCAAAGTTTGTGTTGTAACCTTTTTTACAATAATAGAAGAGGACTGTTTTTTCAATTTCAAGCAAGCTGGTATAGTGTATTTTGTCATTGATTTGCACAAGTGATAGATTTTTTCTTCCTTGCCAAGTCTTGATCCTTACCTAGTTACTAGCTGGTCATGTTATGCAAGTCATGTTTTGTGTTTAAACATCTTTTTGGCTGAGTCTACAGTGGAAGTTAGTGGCTGCTAGTGCCTTCAATCAGCCCTGTTTTACCATTTTCCTCAAGCTTAGGTCACAAGATAGAACCTTTTCGTGAAATACTTATGCATATTGATTAATTGGAGTTGAAAGTTTAGCCCTTTTTCTTATCTGAATCAGTGTTTTTAAGAGCTTAAATTGAGTGGATCAATCTACATTCAAGTGTATCACAATCATTAGGTAAGATTTCATTTCAAGTTCTCTTTCTCTCTTTTCCCAAGCAGTTTGTAGCAGAAATCCTAATTGATACATCAAAAGGAGTTAGCCCTTACAACTTAGAGACCCAATCCACTGATTAGGTCACCCACAGCTTAAGATTGTTTTCATGTTTCAGCAGACTGTGAAAAATTGAAACTACCTTCACAGGGGTGCAAGTCTGATTGACAATAGTAGCACCAATGCATTTCAATGTAGATTGTCTTTTTGCTAGCAGTGTTAATGATCTTTGCATTGAAGAGGTACAACAGCCTCTAGATATGTGACTACTATGCCTTCCAAGATACTTCACCACTACCTCAAGTTCCTCTAGAGAGAAGCCCAACAAGATAACTTGCCTCAAGAATTTGAATGTGTATGCTTTGTCCTTGCTCTAGCTGTAACCAATGCCACGTCGTGAGTTGCTCTTCTTCATATCCAATAAAATATAACTGTGATGCTCCTTGAAATGCTCCAATTTAGATCACCACTTCCTTCTTGCTCAACCTCAAGGCATCTATATAACTCTCACATCATATGACGACATGACGAGACATCTTGAAGCAACCAAATGAGATATTTTGTTCATCATTGAAACCATCCATTCTAAAGTATGCAGACCCATTTTTGTTTATCCTCAGTTTCACTATGGGGTTGATCGCATATAAGCATCCTAGTGGATCAAAAATAGATTTTTAGCTTTAATTGTAAAACCAACTAGTTGCTTCTAATTACATAAATTAATAATTCAAACTGCACTCAGAGCTAGGGTGCTTCCCTTGATATGTGAGCTCTTGCTGGTTTGCTATCGCTCACTCCAAGTTGCTTGAGCCAATTCTTAATCTTTGCATCAACTTGATACCTCATAAGGTTGGACTTCCAACTATGCCTTTGCCTTCAAGGGTGGATGTGGAGCTGCCCCATTTGAAATTCCTCTTTTAGTTGACTCCTCTGAAGAACTCTACTAATGTGAATTTTTTCCTTTAATTTCTCATGATGTTGGCAAGGCATTCCAACATTACCAGTTAAGGCTGCCACCAATGGTTGATGGAGGTTGATGGAATTTGTAAGGCTAGCTGTGATTGGACCAAATCATCAATAATGGCATCCAACCTTGCACACCAAGCCTCCAACACACCTTCTTCATATCCTTCCCCAGTTGAACTTCATGCCTTCCACTCATTTGAATCTCTAGCTCATTTGGATCTAATTCTTCTTCACCTTGACCTTAATTTTCCAGGTCAAAGACAAACTACTCCCAGGCTATCACAAGCCAAGGAAACCCTACTCTAATATCAATATGATCTATGATTTGCACAACTTATAGATATTGTAAATCTTAAAACAAATAATTTATATGTTGCCTATTCAAAAATACAAGGTACATATGCTGAAAAATATTGATAATCGTCTAAATGACAACTACTCTTCCAATTTAGCAAGCAAATGGCTAAATGATGGAGGATTGGTAAGAGAGAGCCAAGTTAATGGCAGCCCTTTCCTGTAGCCTAGACTTTGTACTCTCCAATTGACACACTTGAACACAGCACACTCATATTTGAGACCAAATTCACAATTTATTGAATTCATATAAAAGTGTTACAGAGAATTTACACACACCTCGTACTTGACTCATCCCTTAAATCACAAAAATGAAGATGACGACATCTCAAACATAGTAACTCAATGGAATTGAACAATTTTTGTTGCTCTTTGTTCTTTCCTATTGTTACCCTCTGCACTTTTTCCCCACCTGAAGCTACTCCAACTCTCTCCCAACTCTAACTCTCACTCTCTCTCTAACTGATTTGAAACACTTTTGCCTCTTAAATACCTTGTTGAGTGCCTCTTTGAGTTTCCATGTTCTTGGAAAACAGGCCAATGGAAAAATTTATCATTCTGACCCGTTACTCTTTTTTTGTAACCAACACATGCAAAACTGCCACTTAATGCATACGAGCGGTTTTGCAACCACCTATTTTAACCGACGGTTTCTTCATCTGCAAAGAAGGGGTCAAATTGAACCCTATTAGATCACTAAAACCTTCTACACTTGATGTTCATGGAGGGTTGAAGCTCTCGAGATGTTTCTCAACCCTATTTGATCATCTTTGACAAGCGAAACAATGGCAACACCGCCGACAAGTTCACAAACACACGCCAACGCACAACATATATTTTTTAGTGATGCAATGATGCAAACAGGAATGAGGTGACCAAGTGAATCGCTGGCTTACTCCCCAGTGGGGTTACACTTCCTTCACTCTCAAGGACACTTGCAGACACAAGATTCAAAGTAGAAAGCAAAAGACTCTCTTTATTGATGTTCAATTGTGTTATGCAGATTACACACGCTCACTCTCCCTATGATTATGAAGAAGACTATCGAAATCCAATGACTAGATTACAATGAGCATACATCACTCAGCAGCCTCTTAGCTCAACTCTCTCACTCTCTACTCTGCGCTTCTCAGGCACTAGATTTTTCTCTCCAACTTGCTTATTCTTCTTCCCTCTACCTTGGCTGATCTAAGTTGACTCTCCATGTCTCTTCCAAAACTATCTTCGAATCTTGGTGGCCTAACACTGACATCTTACCACACCCTTCGAGCTCCCCTGTCTTGTAAAATGTTCCACGTGCCATGTTTGCTTGATTTGGATAGTCACTTTGCATATTCTTTGGACGCACACAAAACCGCCACCTGCATAAAGTGGCGGTTTTGTCATGCTCCCACCAAAAGGTCATTGTAACCAATGCGACCTGGGTGAAACTATCTTTCAGAAACAACCTTGCCATGTGGGACTCTTGATGATGTTCTTTGGCTTGACGTTGTTCTTCCCCATGTCCAACGTTGTTGCAAGAGGCAAGAAGTCGCACAACACAAAACAAATTTGCACAACTATGCACAAGAACCCCAACCTGTGTTTTTGGATGATGCAAGATAGTTTGTGAACCCAAATACTCCTACATCAAACATCCAGGGTAAACGAAATTGTCCATGAACTTCTACTCATGAAACCTCCATGAGCTCCTCAATGGTTTTTTTGTGTTTGTCAACTTTGGATGCATTCATCCAAGTTGCATCTTCAGCTGCTATGTCTTTCCACTTCATTAAGTACTCTTTGCCTCTTATCTTTGTACCAATCTATGTATCCAATATGGCTTTAACCTTTTATTTTGCCTTCTCAGGCAACTATTGCTTCCAATCTACAGTTGGAGAATCCTAACTTGATCCTTCACCGCTACCTTGTCCCTCAAAGTAAGGGTATAAATCCGCTACAATGAAAATAGGTGAAACATCCACTCCATCTGGTAGCTCAATCTTATAAGCATTCACTAAGAACCTTCTCAAAACTTTGCAAGGTCCAATTTTCTTCCACTTCAACTTGCTATATGCCCCCTTGGGAAACCTCTCCTTATGCAAATGCACCAATAACAAGTCTCCCACTTCAACATTATGTTCTCCCCTTGTTTGATCAACATGCTTCTAGTAATTCACACTATTCTCTTCCAATTTTCTCTTCACTTCCATGTGCACATCATGCATAGTTGTTGCATACTCTTCTGCTTCAATAATCATTCTCATATCCATTGTGCTTCTCAACTCACACGCTCCTCTAGGACTGCAACCATATACAATCTAGAACAAACTCATTGTTGTGCTTTTGTTCACTGAGTTGTTGTATGCATACTCATCTTGTGCCAATGCCATATCCCACAATTTGGGTTTGTCTCCAAACAAACATTTCAGCAAGTTACCAAGACTCTAAGTCACTACTTCCATTTGCCCATCCGTTTGAAGATGATAGGTTGAACTAAAATCTAGTCTTGTACCTAGTTTCCTCCAATAATGCCCAACAAATCTAGTATCTCTATAAAATACCATACTCCTCGGCAACCTATGTAGTCTCACAACTTTTTTGACAAAAAAATTAGCAACATTCATGGCATCATTAATCTTCTTGCATATTATAAATTGTGCCATCTTGGAAAATCTATCCACTACAACAAAAATAAAGTCATTAACTCTTTAAGTTCTTGACAACCAAAGATCAAAATCCATGCTCAACTCTTCCCATGGTCTCTCTGGAATTGGTAGTGGCTGATTTAACCCAGAATTTTGGCATTTGTCTTTAGCATGTTGACCAATCCTACATCCTTGCACGAATTTCTTGACATCCATGTTCATCCTTAGCAAATAATAACACTCACACAACTAAGCCAATGTTTTATCAACGCCAAAATGCTCAGTTGGGCCTCCATTATGCTTCTTCAAGAAGTTCTCCCTCATAGAACCTTTGAGGTATGCACAACCTCTTTCCCTTGAACAACAATCCATCTTCTATCATATACTCCAGCTACGGTAATTTGTACACACTTTTTGGATTCGTGCATGTTGCCCACACATCTCAGAAATCCAAATCCTCTTCATATAATTCTTTCATTGAGTCAAACCCAATGACTTCTACCCTTAGCTCATTCACTACAAGAGCTTTTCTACTTAAAGCATCCACAATCTTATTAGATTGACCACTCCTATGACTTAAACAAAAAAATAACTTTGAAGATATCCAACCCATTCCATAGGCTTTTGATTCAACTTACCTTGGTTGTTTATAAATTGTAATGCTTGATGATTCGTATACAAAATAAACTCCTTGGGCAACAAATAATGCATCCACTTCTTAAGAGCTTGTACCATAGCATAGAACTCTTGTTCATAGACAAAATACTTCTTTTTGACTTCATCCAACTTCTCATTAGAGTAAGCAATGGGCTTACCTTCTTGGCTCAACACTGCTAATATGGATGTCTCACTTGCATCACAATCAACCTAAAACACTTTGTTGTAATTGGGCAATGCCAACAACGGTTGTTTTGTTACCTTCTTCAAAAACTGAAAACCATCCTCTACTATAACAGCCCACTTAAACTTATTTCTATCACCCTTCATTGCTTCCATAATTGATGCACATATACCACTAAAGTTTCTAATAAATTTTATATAGAAACTTGCTAACCCATGAAAACTTCTAGCCTCAAACATACTTTTCAGTAATGGTCATTCAACTATTGCTCTCACTTTTGAGATCACAAAATCCAAATATATCAGCTCTTATTTCATGAAGCTACATTTCTTAAAGTTGACTAGTAACTTCTCTTTCAACTTTTGCAAAACCAACCTCAAATGCAACAAATATTTTTCCTATGAATGACTGAAAATTAAAATGTCATCAAGATAAACAATGGCAAACTTACTTGCATAGTGCTTCAATACTTCATTCATGAGTCTCATGAATGCACAAAGTGCATTTGACAATTTATAACAAGCCACTCATATAACCTATCATTCATCTTGAATGCGGTCTTCCATTCATCACCTTTTCTAATCCAAATTTGGTGATATCCACTCCTCAAATCTATCTTCGTTAAGTACCTTGCTCCACTCAAATAATCCACATGTCATCCATTATTGGCAATAGAAAACTATACTTGATAGTGATCTTGTTTATCACTCAAGTCTTTTGACACATTCTTTAATCTCCACCCTTCTTAGATGCCAATATTGTTGGGAGACTACACGAGTTTAAACTCTCTTTTTTTAAATCCTTTTCCAACAACTCATTTATTTATCTCTTCACTACTTCATTTTCCACGTGTCAATCCTATATGTTGCCTTGTTTGGAAAAGTTGCTCCATGTACTAGATCCATGTGACAACTAATGCTTCTCATAGGTTGTAGTCCATACAATGAATCCTTTGAAACTATATTAGCAAACTCTTTTAACAAATTTTGAACTTCAAAAGGAATATCACTTATCTTGTTTGTAAATCACAACTTGCATTGGCTTTAGGATGAAATAAAAACATGCCTTCTCAATCTTTGTCTCCTTCAAGAATTCTTTACCGAAAACCAACAAAATATTAGGACTATTTTCCACCTCTTCTCCTCTTTCCTTCAATGGGCTCAATGTATGCCTCTTACCATCCTTTACAAGCGTGTAAGTGTTTGCTCTTTCATCATGCACGACTCTCCTATCAAACTGCCATGGTTTTCCCAACAACATGTAACATATATCCATGGGCATTATATTGCATAACACATCACCCTTATATGAACCAATTTGAAAAGTCACCATACATTGCTCATTCACCAACACTTGATGACCCTTAAGCAATCAAGAAACTTCAAAGGGTTTGGATGCAGTAATCTTTTCAGCCCAAGCTTTACTACCATTTCTTTAGAAACCAAATCTTCCGTGCTACCACTCTCAATAATGACTTTACAACACTTACCTTCCACCTTGCAAATAGTTCGGAATAAGTTCTTTCTTTGCCCCTGTTCACCTCCTTTCTTGGCTGGTTTTAACACTCTCTTCATCATAAGAGCTTCACCATGTTCCGGTTCTTCCATGTGTGTTGGAGATCCAACACTCTCTTCATCTACATGATCAACATGATTGCTTGCTTCATTCCTCTTGTTGTTTTGAAATGCTTTGGGGCATTCAAACACTTTATGCCCAACCTCTCCACATTCGAAGCACTTACTTATGAATCCTATACCTCTTCCTCTTCCAAAATATCCTCTTCCTCTATAATAATCTCTTCCTCTCAATGCTTGATTCTGATTTTGTGAAGTACTTGCTTCACCTTCTTGAGTATGTTGTCATCTTCAACCATTGGTTTTTCCTCTTCCTCTTGAGAACCTCTACCTCTAGAGTTCATTTGTTGCCTTCTAGATAACTTTTTTTCCGCCTTCAATGCACATTGATAGGCTTCCTCAACCAACTTCAACTTAAACATTCCAATCTCATATTGAAGGGGAGTACGATGTCCATTTACATGTCTTGACACTTTTTCTTGATCATCTTCCATATGGCCAACTCTAATTGTCAACTTGTACAATTCTTCTATGTAGTCCTTCACACACAACTTCCTTTGCCTCAAGTTTTACAACTTTTTGAACAAACTCAACTGATAAACGAAAGGTAAGAACTTACCTTTCAGCATTGTCACTATTCTCTCCCAACTTTTGATTTTATCTTTGCCTCTCCTCTCTCTTTCCGGTTGCACATGATCCCACCATAAAGATGCATGACCCTTCTGCGTGGTACAATCAAACTTCACCTCCTTGGGGTCCTTTGTTGACTCGTTATTCAAAATATTTCTCCATATCCGTGATCCAATTTATATAATCCTCGAGGCTGTAGCGTCCTCCCTAGCAAGGGGTGTCCAACTTTGGTTCACTACCCATCTTCACAATGGCTCTGAGAAATCTACTCTCGAGTTCATCCGCTATCTCCTCTATTTCAATCTCTTGAGCATTTGCTCTTTCAATATCATTCACATCTTCAACAAGAGTTCCTCATCTTTGTGTTGTCTCCATTGCATCCAATCTTATAAGGATTCCTCTCATCATCTCTACCAAGTCTGCAACTCTAGGTGCCCTTAGTCTTGCCACTCTTCTAATGGGATTACCTCTGTGTGACATATCTTCCCCAAACTGCAAGCTTCTCTTTCACAACTTGCCAATGACCCAACAAGAGTCTCACACACAACATAGCAAGGCAAATATTGCTCTGATACCAATTGATACAGACAAGAATGAGGGGGTCAAGTGAATAATTGTCTTTCTCCTCAACGGTGATACACTTCCTTCACTCTCAAGGACACTTGCAGACACAAGACTCATAATAGAAAGCAAAAGACTATTGATGTTCAGTTGTGTTGCAGAGATTACACACACATTCACATGCTCCCTTCTACCTATGACTATGAAGAAGACTCCCTCGGTCCAAAGACTAGGTTACAATGAACATACATCACTCAAAAAGCTCCTAGCTCTACTATTTCACTAACTTTGCTATTATCTGGAGCTGGACTCTTCTCTCCAACTTGCATGATCTTCCCTCTGCCTTTGCTGATTTAAGATGACTCTCCAACTCTCTTCCAAAACTGCCTTCAAATCTTGGTGGCATGATACTAACATCTTGCCACACCCTTCAAGGTCCCCCTACCTTGGAAAACGGTTCACACGTCATGTTTTCTTGATCAAGGGAGTTACTTTGCATATTCTTTTAACGCAGGCAAAACCCTTAGTTTTGTAGACTAGCGATTACCACCGTAGCGGTTTTGTAACCGTCGTCTGTATGAAGTGGCAATTTCAAAACCACAACTTGTATGAAGTGGCAATTTTGTCATGCTCTCACAAAAAGTCATTATGACCAATGGGAGATGAGTGAAATCATTTTCCTTGCACTTGCTTGCCCCATGGGACTCTTGATGATGTTCTTTGGCTTGACATTGTTCTTCTTCCACACATGCAACGTTGTCACAAGTGAGGACAAGTCGCACAACACAAAACAAAAGTGCACAAATGCGCACAAGAACTTGAACCCATGATTTTGGATAATGCAATATATATTGTGAACCCGAATGCTCTTGCATCATGCAAAATTGCTCATCAACCACGGATGCTCCTAGGTCACTAAACAAGATGAAATCATTTTCCTTGCACTTGCTTGCCCCATGAGACTCTTGATTGACCAATGGGAGATGAGTGAAATCATTTTCCTTGCACTTGCTGGCCCCATGGGACTCTTGATGATGTTCTTTGGCTTGACATTGTTCTTCTTCCACACATGCAACATTGTCACAAGTGAGGACAAGTCGCACAACACAAAACAAAAGTGCACAAGTGCGCACAAGAACTTGAACCCATGATTTTGGATAATGCAATATATATTATGAACCCGGATGCTCCTGCATCATGCAAAATTGCTCATCAACCACGGATGCTCCTACGTCCCTAAACAAGATGAAATCATTTTCCTTGCACTTGCTTGCCCCATGGGACTCTTGATGTTCTTTGGCTTGACATTGTTCTTCTTCCACACATGCAACGTTGTCACAAGTGAGGACAAGTCGCACAACACAAAACAAAAGTGCACAAGTGCGCACAAGAACTTGAACCCATGATTTTGGATAATGCAATATATATTGTGAACCCGGATGCTCCTGCATCATGCAAAATTGCTCATCAACCACGGATGCTCGTACGTCACTAAACAAGATGCAATGATAAAATGGAAGAAAGAATTCATGCATAAATCATACCAAGCGTTTTGTGGTGAAAACCACCATAAGAAAAGGCAAAGACATTATTCACTTTGTAGAGATCCACTGTACAAATGTATTATAGGATGACTTTCCCTATTTGAGCTCATTTCCTCCTACTTTTCTTTGCTTAAACCCCTACTCTTCCTTCAACTGCGTGAAAAATACATGCCAAGTGAGTCAAAAATAAAATCCGTATGTATTCCCAATTCATCTTTGGGTATAATTAATGTATTCAGTATTTTGATGATGTGAGAAGCTTTCATCCTTTCATCTCTACATGTTTACACACTTCCGAAGCTCCATACACTTTCCGACTTTGTCATTGATCCTTGCACTTTTTGTAGGACCCTTTGATTACTAGTTTTTTGTGTCCAAACAAAAACAATCAATTTGTAGTCCAAAACCGCCAGTTGCAAGTTCAAAACAAGTAATTCCTCAAAGAAAATATGCTGGTAAACATGTACACTCCATTTGGGGGAATCAAGTAATGAATTTTTCAGCTGAAAATTGGTGGGCGAGTACATCTTTATGACTAGTTTCTGCATATCACAATTCAACTCGCTTGGAAATCATATGACTGAAATAAAGCTTTCACATTGAAACACCCTACTTATCAAGTGGACATTGGTGTCATTCCTTTCCCATAATCACCATTCATGAGTTGAAAATCCATCACATAACCTTAGTTTCTCCTCAAACTGTAGGGACTGGTTCTATGACATGTAGTACCCTTGTGTATCAATTTTCAAGTCCTCATGTTGTCATTTTGGCATTGAACTCTCAAAGAATAGACTCTTAGCCACTTGCGGACAACTAGTCATTCATCATCACTTCTTGCCATCCTTCACTCCAACCTAAGTGAAATGACCTCTTGGCCTCGTGAATGACTATGCCAATCCATTTGGGATTGAATGGGAATGGCAACTAGTCATTCACCACGCTTCTTGCCATCCTTCATTCCAACCTAAGTGGAATGACAACTTGGCCTCAAAATGACTACGTTGATCCAATTAATAATGTCGGAAAACTTGGTGATAATGATAATGAAACCAACACCGATGTTGAATGGGTTTCTATGTATGGGTTTAGTCTTTATATGGTAAATTGAACTAATCTATAGGAGAGTCCATTTATGTAAGGTGTAACTTTTAGGTTGCCCTTCATGTTGACCTTTTGTTGTAGTTGTTCTCATGTTATACTTGAGGGACATTGTCCCATTTTGATACAATACAACGTTTTTAACCATCAAAAGAAACAATATACCATCACTACTAATGCCTTAATCCAACTTCCAAGAACTCAAAATTTGTTAGGGACGATATGCCCACCATCAATAATATAATATCGAATATCCTATTATAGTACCATTGACCAAACAAAACCTCCATTGAAACAACACAAGCGCAATTTTTACTCCATTTAAAATTGAACTAAAAAGTGGAGGCTAATTAGCATACTCTCGATACAACTTATGTACAAATCTCCTTACAACTATACCTCAACAAAGCTGGAGGTGGGGGGTGATTCACATTCTCTCATCAATGCAATGAAGAAGAGATGCGTTCCTAATTGGAATTTGAATAAAATGACAAGGAAAGCGAAGGAATTGATCGAAATTTTTCAAGAGATCTCCTTCACCCATTCTTCAAAGAGACAAATTGTTTAGAAAATTTGCTAGCCAATGTGAGGGTCGAGCTAGGATTTTTTTTCGAAAATTGAGAGTTCGAATCCTTTCAAGTGCCCAAACTTGGAGGAGCTCCTCCTTAACGATGTTAATGATCTTCAATGCCTTTAATTGTTTCGGATTTCAGTTTCTTCTTATAACTTTATTGATTCTCTTAAGATTTCAAGAGATTATTAAGAGAGGAATTCAAATTATTCAAGGTGGTGACATTTCTTGTTAAGGGCGCTTAACGACACCATGCTATTCATTAATGCCTCGTGTGACAAGCCGATTAAACAACATTTTGTCCCCTTCCTCTCTGCAATTTATTCTCACACCTACTTTTCACCAAATCTTTGTGCTCCTCACAGGTCTTCAATGGCTTCCTCATCACGCTCCCCAAAATTCTTTCCATTGTTGGGTTACAATGGTTGTGGGGATGTTCCAAGAGCCAAGCGCATTCTCTCTTCTATCAAGGAATATTTTCTTCTAAAATTGGCCTCCACTGTTGCAACCTTTTTTGCTTTCCAGTATCTTGTCAAAAACCTGGTTCATTCGGAGTCCTTTCCTTCTCTATCTCAATTGCCGACCATTTGGGAGGTTGTTGAACCTCCATATGACAAGGCAAATATATTTGGGGGGCCAAAAATGCTATCTCAAAATGCTCTTTGTAAAACACTCCTTAATTGTCTACCTATCTTGGGCTCTTAGAATAGGAAGCAGGGAAAATCTAAAGTCGAGAATGATTTTGAGGTCGGTCTAAGAGTTGTGGAGTTGGGGGCAGCTTCATGCTCTGCTTAGTGCATGTCTCCAAAAAAAGTCCTCCTTACACATTGTAATCAAGGACTGATCTATTAGTTTAGAGAGCATAGAGGATTTCCCATAAAAGAATATGATATTGTCTTCCCCACTACCCATCTCTCCTTTAAAACTGAATCTTATTTTTCATAGCCCACTTGCACACATGGGGGGAAAGGGTCCAAGGAAGATGGGAGGTTTGATAGCAGAGCAATGGGTTTGCAAGAAAAAAAGGGCATGTGGATGCAACGACTTATGCAAATGGGCATGAATACTTCTATGGCATCTAAGGTTGGTTTCGTTCTAGTTGCTAACGAGAACTGCCCAGAATTTCTGGAGTGCAAGGCCAATTTCTTGGACCCTCAACAAAAAATAGTCATAATGAATTTGTTCCTCTTCATATATGTCCATGGGGAAAGGCTCAATGGGTGATATTGAAGGGAGGGTGATGCAGAAGCATCCAGATCACTTGTAATCCTGCATCAACCAAAAAGCAACTAGTCTAACACTTAGTCAAAAATAAGCAGTTTCGCAGTTTGATCAAGCCCTGAGTTGTGCACAAGTTTCTTTGCATTGTTTTGCATCGCCTTTGCGTGCGCACCAATTCTTTGTAATGTTATGCATAACCCTTAATCGTGTGCATGGTTCGGGTGAGTTGCTTGTGAAGCTTTGTGCAAGTATGTTTTGAATGTCTTTGTTCAATTCAGCACCATATTCAAATTGAATTCTTGCGAGTTCGAAAGCGCAAGCTTGTGATGTCTTATGCAAGACACTGGCATGCAACAGCGCAAATATAAGGATCATTGTGAAAGGAGTTTTCCATGCATCTTTTGGTTGCAACATGTTACAACTTAGCCTTACGAGATTGCGACATCCACATGACTTGTCTTGTGTGAAGCATGATCTGGGCGCATATGTTCTTGTAATGCATGGGGAAAGAGTTGTTGCAATTCCTAACCGTTTACATTTAATTCCTTGAATCATGGAGGGTTGTTGCAAATTCGTTTAATATCACTTTGTGATATGCTTCATTGTGATGCCTTATGTTGTGATGTGTTAAGGAATTGTAATGAACATTTAATGGTTGTGGTACATACTGATGTGCTACAAATATTTGATGATGTTAGTGGGTTGTTGAGCATTATTGTAAGTAGGCGGTCTTGTGCCTACATAAACATGCCCCTACGTTTGAGCCAGCAAGTCAACGAGCTTAGGGATATAGATCATAGTAGAGATCTATGGATATGATATTGTAAATGCATCTCATTTGAGATCGCATAACACTGTTGTTTTCATTATGTGTGCAAGTTGTATTATCTGAGTATCTGATATTATAAACGCATCTCATTTGAGATCGCATAACACTGTGTTGTACTTGTCACTATGTGTGCAAGTTGTATTTGCCGCCATTGAAATCTAATAAATATCTGAGTATTACTGCATTTTTTTTGCATATTATGTTGTGTATTCTGAGGGCTGTGTGGTATAAAGCATCTCTTAATTGAGACACCTAACTGCAACTGCATCAAAGGGTTATTGCAGCAGTGCAAGATTTGCAAATGTGGGAGGAAGATGATCTTCCCCCTTGTGCTTTAAATACCTTCTCCCTTTGTTTTGGCTCATCCCCTGGTGTCAGTTTTTGGTGATGCCTGCTCTCTTTGTTTTTGGTTTTGACTGCTTATGGCGTAGGTCAGCTGGCAATTTGATCTGCTGGACAGACCGCTGGTGATAACATACCTTGATGGGATGGGTTTTTGTGTCTGGTGGGGGGAAATAGTGTGGGGGATGGTTTTTGTTTCAGTTCTGCCTGATCTGTTCAATGGGCTGGATTCATTGTCCTCTAAACAAGGCTAGTTCGGGTGCTTGTTTCCCTTCGGAGATTGCTTTCAGAAGGGCTGGGTTGGTGCATGTTGTAGTTTGGTTCTATGTCTCTTTGTTGTTTTAGTGGTTCTTGGGATGACTGACAACATGTAGACATGCATGGCCGCCCTTCTTTCTTTTTGGCTCCTTGGGTATGACTATTTTGGTCTAATGTATGGATTGCAGTGTTCGTTTTTTTGGCCTTTATTGTGATTTTCCATTCTGTATGTAGTATCTTTTATTGTATTTTCTTCCTTTTCAAAAAAAGGGTGAGGGCCACACTAGAACCCCTCATTTTGCCTATCGATACACACACACACAAGACAGCAAAAACTAGTCTTTAAAAAAGCAGTAGATGGCAGCCTAATTAGTAGATTTATCGCATAACTCTACGAAATAGATTTAGTAAGATCTAAATTGTAAATAAAATACACAAACTCTTCCCAACGTATAATGAACCTCATAAAATTTCCATTCGATACTTTAAAAAGAAAAGTTATCACCAAAATGCATCCCTTGAGAAATATCTTTCCTAACAACATTAATGCCACCAATTAATATAACTTGTCATAAGGATATTAGAAAAAATGACACTAGATGAATACAAACTAAAAGAAAAGATAAAAACCATTGATGCAATGGCCACTTACGAGAGACTTGAACCCAACAAGAGATGGTAATAAAAAACTCAATAACTGAAAACTAGGGCAGAAACGAGTAATGCTTGGCCCAAGTAAAAGAATGCGTCAAGAGCTTTCTAATATATATAACATGTCTATACATGAAGAAATGGAAAAGCTTCCTCCAAAATTTCAAAAACATTGGACATTTTGGTGTCAACTGACGTCATGCTATGATTAGTTGACCTGTCATCATATAAGTGCATTTACAACATGTGTTTATACTAAAGCAAAAATGGAACTTTTTAGTATCAATTTGCAATTTGGGACGTCATGTTATTGCATTGGCCATGAAAAGCATTTTCCTCTTAAATTTGGAGATTTGTACCATGGATGTTGAGAACTGTGATGTTGATATGAGTAGTACAACAGCTCAAATAAGCAGAGTTTAAGAGGCTCGTTGAGTCCCAATGAACTCTCTCTTGCATCATCTTCTCGATACTTTGAATGCAATGACATGTACATTGAAAATGCCTTGATTTCATTAGGATTTTCATGTCCTAGATTTGTCACACCCATACAATATGATGATGTCAGCAGTGAGGTAAGTGTCTTAGTGTGTCTTTTTCTCTCCTACATCAGCCCTACACTTGTTATAAGAAAATAAGACACTCACATAGAATGCAGAAATTGCTACTGTAAATGCTATTCTTAATTTTGTATTTGTTGCTGTATAAAATTAGAATTAACTTTGTAGCAATTAGCTTTGATAGACCGCCTGAGTTTAACACTGTCAAGGGCCTGGTTAGCAATACCACGCTTCAGCAAATCTTGTACCCGTCTTCTTACTTCTCTCTGGAGTTCATTCGAGGAACAATTGGGAAAGATGTGTTGTCAGATCCTTCAAAGGCGTGGAATGCACACAAGGAAAGATTGCTGTTCAGGTTAAAGATAGAGGAAAATAGAGGCCTCAATGATTTAAGAAAGAAGTTTATCCTTCTTTCAGTTCAAGACCATCGAAAATCCACAATGAAGGCGGTGCTCAATGTATCAGTAAGTGAATTCAGTAGGCAGTCTATCGTACTTGGATAAAAAAGTAAATAAAATTAGAGGAAAATAAAGGCCTCAATGATTTAAGAAAGAAGTTTATCCTTCTTTCAGTTCAAGACCATAGAAAATCCACAATGAAGGCGGTGCTCAATGTATCAGTAAGTGAATTCAGTAGGCAGTCTATCCTACTTGGATAAAAAAGTAAATAAAATTATGTCTCTGCTGAAGGATAAGTCTGCTAGCAAGTGTGCTGGTGTCTCTGTTGCTTCTGATGCTGTTATTAAATATGTTCAGTGTCCTGTAAACATATTTAATTTGTTTGACTTTGTGGTGAAAACCAACCATGGCAACATCCTCTCTGCTCCTAAGGAGGCCCCTATTTATGATGCGTCAAAAGGAAAGGCTACTGCCTTCCTGGATGAAATTGCTAACAATGTCGATATTCGGAATGCTGACAACTATACTATCCTGGTTATCAAATGGGCTACCATGAAAAAACTCTTTCAGGATGGGATGAGGACGACACAGCAATGTAAATTTTCGGATGTCCCTGTTATTCCTGTGCCTGTCAGTTTGAGGAAGCCAACTATCTTCAAGGTTGCAAATCCCACTGGCCTTCTAGCTTCATTTCTGCCTGCAGGAGTTATAATGATAGAGTTTTACACTTCAATTTCTTGAATTGCAGGTCCTTTGTTGTGTGGAGGTTATACCATTTTGGTGGTTTTGTTGGTTGACGGTTGTATTTGCGGGTGATTATTGGCTGTTTTGGACTGTTAGCAGTTACAATGCTTGCTCTTGCATGGGCCTTTTGTTGTTTTATGTTTAAATCTTGTTGTATCTGGCCATTAGGGCGCTTTTGGAACTTCTGGTTTATTGGGCTTTGGGACTTCGGTTTTTTAATGGTCTTCTTCATACCGATCCTAGCAGGTTTTTGGTATTGCTACTTTTGTAAACAGGTGATGGTCCTTTCCCTCGTTTAATCTATCAAAAAACAAAACTATGTAGCGTAATTAGAAAATTAAATTAACTTTGTAGCGTAGTTAGAAAAACAGAATTAACTTTGTAGCGTAATTAAAAATAATAATTAGCTTAGAATTAACTGCTATTTGTTACTACAGGCCAATCTTTTGGGGTAAGTTTGACATTATACCAATTCTCATGTTAAGACAGCTAAAGGCGATGAATACTAGGAATCCCAAATTAGTGAGCTAAAGCCTAAAGTATCACAACTGCAGAACTAATGAAGAACGTAAAAGGTGCATGTCTAAGACAGGTTTGGTGGAGGTCTCCTCTGCACTATTTCTTGTGCTCTACTATTGATGCACATCCTTGTGAGCGCAGGTGACAGGTAAGGTAGGTAATTTGTATATTTGTTAACACTTAAACTGAGTGTTCTTGTGAATTCGTACATGTATATGGTATTTCTTTCATCTCGAGCTTCCAGAAGTCTCCTCACTATTAAGATATAATACATTTTGTCATTTTGAAACAAGTAATAAAATCAAAGTAAATGGAAAATCTTGTTGGTAAAAGGCTAAGTTATCCTTTTCTGTTTGGAAATTGCTTCTACGATCTTTAATACATTTGAATATTTTCAGATTGTGTAGCTTCCTGAATTCGTTTAATCTTATTGCAGAAATAAAGCCGAGAAAGTCTCCAACAACCGTTGGGGCAGATTTTGGCAGGAAACATAGACAGCTACTACATAACAAATACAAGCAATCATCAAAAGAGACACCAATGATGATTCATGAAATCAAATTTAATCTTTGCAAAATGCAGGAAAAAGAGGAGGAAAGATGAATAAGCCAAGGACAAGGAAAACAAAGGATTGGTTGACATAGACAAAGAGGCAAATGGTATAAACATAATCCTCATAAAAATGCAGGCAGGGAAGAAACTGAAACACAATTTATAAAGAAATCCCACAACACTATGGTAGACACACAATGAAATACTCAATTTTAATGCAATGAAACTTGAGATTGAAAACCATATTGATGAAAGAGAGATGAAAGAGAGATGAATTTTAATACGAAAATGACATTTACAATAAACAAGAAGCAAGAAATAGGATTAAAACCAGCAAATTGTTATTTATTACAAGCAAACTCTCCTACAATTCCAGAATACACAATCATAATTATGGTTTGTAAAATGTGCTCTATAGTAGGATTTCAAATCAGCAAAGTCCTTCCTCTACCTTGCTTCCCAAATATTTCTAACGCTGAGGGATGAAAAATGACCAAGATACGATTGGCTCCCACTCCTTGCAAACTCTAGAATTTAATCACCAAAGACAGTACAAGTATTGCAGTAGGGTGTTGCTAGGTCAAAGGAGTTTTCTTCTTTATTCAGGGCCCTTCTACTTAGTCAAGAATGGTCAAAACATGCAATTGACTAGGCCTTTACGGCCCATATCACCCATGTTGAATGTCATGTCCCCATTTCCACATCATGGATAAACAGGTATTGAAGACATTTTAGTTTATCTCCTCATAAGATTAAAGAAGCCCTTTTTGGGGAATGTTATTAGTTATTTACTAATTGTCAAAATATTGATTTATATCATAATGCAATTATTAATTAATTAATAGAATATTTTAAAAATGGTTTTTACCACTAAAATGCTTAAATGAATTAATTATTAAATTATTTGCCTTAAAGTAATTTTAATTACTATTTTAAATTAAGGCCAATAATTAATATATTATTCAAAAAAGAAATGTCAGCATGGGAGCTAAAGCAAAGATAAAGAAAGGTGTTTTATCTTCCCAAAGTGGTTCACCCTCTTTGGAAAATTATAAATATATGGCAAAGGCTACAATGGAGGATATGCTAAATTTGATATTTTTGTTCTTCATGCTTGAAGAAAACTATTGGGATGCATGCCCAATAGATGTTCGCTACCTTTGGTGTTGATCAATCTAAAAAGGTGTCTTTTAACACCACCTTTTGCTAAGGAGATCTTATTCTTGCCCTATAAGTAGGATAATTTCTATGGCGAGTTCATGTGGATTTTTGTGCGGGTTTCATAGTTTTTTTCTTCCATGTTAACTTTGTTAAATGTTTATACTATTTTTGCAAGTGGAGCGAACCACCTTGGAAGCTTGGATTTAGGGTTTGGAGGCCTCTTTTGATCTATTTATTTTAAATTAAATATTCTAATTTTATTTGCTAATTTTTTGCGTGTTGATGTGAGGAATTGGAGGAGTTCATGACAGTTTTGAAGTAAAAAATTAAATAATAATTTTCAGAATTATTATTTAATTATTTTGACAGGAAACTAAGATTTTCAGAATTTCGAAGCAACTTTTGATGACCTTCCCATGGAAGAAGAAAAATTCCAAAATTATTTTTAATTAATAGCCATTATTTTTATGATCGGTTTGAGCTCTTGTTTGCATCATAATTCCAAATATTGAGGGATTTATGAATTTTTGAAGTTTTCAGTTGTTCGCAGGAAATAAATATTTGTTGAGGGTAGATTTTTGGTAAGGGTTTGAAGCGAAAAAATATTCAAAACGGCAGCTGTATATTTGGAATTAAATGAGATTTTCCAGCCATCAAAAAGTGGTGTTTGAGCTTCAAAAATTGAAAAAAAATGTACTTGTTTTGTGCAATTTAATTTATGGTTATTTTCTACCAATTTTCAGTTATTTTGGAATAAGTTATTGGCTGGAATTCATCCATAAAACCCTACCATTTTGGCGTCTAGGGTTTCTAGAGCCTAAGGGTTTTAAAAGTTTATTTTGCAAACTAGGATTTGTTGATTGCATTTTCAGAATTTTGAGATTTAGGGGAAAAGCCCTTTTGCATGAAATTGCCCCATTTGGGGACATTACATTGAGCCACATACTTCATAATAGACTGGAATGGCTCATCCTAATTCTCTCTTTCATAAATGGTGGGTTCAATCATGGTTAGTTTTGCTTAGATACCTATCTGTTGATTTAAGGCTTACCGGACTCCACAACCCTTATTGAATTGAGCCATTTCCCTCGTCTCTATTTGTTATTACCTTTTTCTTGAGGAAGGTGTTCTTGTCTGGATATGCTCCACATTCTTTTTCTTCTATGTTGTGTACCTATGCACAACATATGTTATAGGATGTTTATCCATAGATTTGTCGTTAGGTTAGGATTATTATTACGCTATGTTATATTTTGGATGCCTAGAGTTAGTGACGAGTTAAGTCATGAGTTAAGCAGGGTTTCTTGTGGTTTTGATATAAAGGGTGGAAAAACAATAAATAATGTGTCTTTTACCATTTAAACTTCTAATGCAAACAGAGAGCCACCAATGTGTGAGAACTCTAATGTTGGACACAAATTTACAGGGGCAATCTACTCTCAGGTGAGCAAGTGACCTCATTTTTCCCATTTTATCACTTATTCTTCTTTATATTTGCAGTTTCGTTTTCTGTTGATATTTAGAACAAAGCATTCTGACAGTATCTTAAACATTATTAGATTATTCTTCCAATGTATGTATTGTGTTTTAAGCATCGAATAGGTGTTAGCTCTTTAATGCTTCTCAAAATTTGTTTAATATGGTGTGTACACCCAACATTAGTTGCCTGGCCTAGATTTCATTGTTCTGCTGCAATAATGTGCTTAGCACATGTCTCCTCATATAGACATTGTGTTGGTCTCAAAGGAAAAGTGGAGTTTCTTCATGCTCCAGCAACCCTGTGAACATTGTCTAGAAAGATGTACATTGTATTACCTCTGGCAGGGAAAGGAACTCCCTTCTCAGAATTGCAGCACTAATGCATCCTATTTCAGTGCATAACTGGCAGCCATGTTGTAAAGCCCTTCCACATTTAATTTCAAAGTGAGTGAGTCCAAATCAGACCACAAGGGTACCTTCGCCTGCAGCATTTTTTTTTTTTTTGAGAATATTTGCATGTGTCCACATTCATGTTCTTGTGATAAGATTGTGCTGTCAGCCCACTTGGTGCACCTTGAGGGCCACATGTTAAGCTTACCTTGTCCCAGTATCCAACCAAACATAATATTATACGGTCACCAGGAGACATGGAATACAAGGATGGGAGCAAGGAAGCAGACATCATATTAAAATGGGGTATTGGAGCATATGAATAAATGTACACTTATATTGCATTTAAATATAGTCATCAGGAGATGTAGGTACAGGTACAGTCTTAGTTTCCTGGTGCCTATGTTAATGTACAAGCCTCCAGTGAGAGAGGGATCCCGCACAAGGTGCTACAGCTCTATGTTCAGGTAGTCCCAAGAAACATCATTCATTCAGTATACACAAAAATTGGCATCTTCCCAAAAAGATTAGACTGGCTACTGTTTGAGAGAAAAAAAATTAGCAGATGCTAGAGAGGGGCTAAATGTATGCATCAACTTAAAGAGTTCTACAGCTATATGCAGTGGTCAAAATATTTAAGCAAAAGAAAATTGATAAACAGGCAGCTACTCCTAAAATGTGTGATTGATGAGATTTTAAACTCTCTCTCTATCTTTGATACCAAAAATGACGAGTACTTAGATCACAAGGGATCTTCACTAGGTCTTGTATCTTTATCAAGCCAACCGGATCTTTTATTATAGGTCTACAACCTTCTTAAGTGGTTCCTTTACTTGATTAATACACTTTGAGCTTCCCATGTTTTATTGTACTCGCACTAATGTTGCCCAACCCGAGAAACACTTGTGTACGCTTCTCTATATCAATTTTTGTAAGAAAACTAGAAACAGACTTTTCCTAGGTCTTCACAATTAAGCCTGCAGACTGGGAAACTTTAATAACTTTCTTTTCAGATGGAGTTAAACCTTGAGACCACTTTCAAAAACTCTCACTCATCCTCCTATAACTTTCTACCAAGTTTCATACCATTTGACTCAATCATTTTCAGTATATGGGTTTATTTCAGTGCTCTAAAATTAACCCTCACCTATAGACCTGTTGACTGTGTTTTGGCTATATCTTCCTCCATATACACTCTCAAGCTTTGAAACCTATTTCAAAATCTCCACAATATCCTTATGTACATGTCCACAAAGTTTCATTCAATTTGAGTTAGTCGTTTTTGAGTTATGAAAGTTCTTGGACTCTAAACCCATAATCTAGACCTTACTTACAGGTCTGCAGTCTGAGTTTTGTGAATATCTTCCCCTACATGGGTCCAAAACTATTGCAACCACTTGCAATACTTCATAGACATCCTCATGCAGATACCTTCCACATTTCATGCAATTTGGACAGTTAGTTTAAAAGATATGCAAGTTTTTGTAACTCAAAAACCTAGTTCTCTGTATACAAGCCAAGATCTCTCAAAATGGATAATTTGAATTTGGTGAACTATTTTTGAGATCTTCCAATTAGAAAAGGTTTGTAATACAATTCCCCTACTTTCTCATTCATTTAGTCACCTTAAACAATTCCATAACATGATAAAAACACACTTTCTTGACTGTCAAACCCTATTCTTGACTGTTAAGAAACTTGTATTACATCTTCAAACTTGCAGAATGGTATGAACTCTATTCCAAAGCAATGAAAGTGATTTTCAAACAATAAATACATTCACTTACTGTATACTAAGATGACAATTGAAACTTAATACTCGAAAAGTACATTCATTCCTTCTTTCATTGCAAATGTATGACACAGTCCAGCCAACCCTGTTTTTACAAAGCATTTTTTCCTCTTCCTTTTCAATCTTGGAATTCTTGGTCTTTTCCTATCTTCTCCACCTTCTTCTCTCGAATGACAATCACCTTATCTTCAAATAGCAACCACTTCTTTCATATCTCCTCATGCAAAACTGTCTCAAACGTTATCTCAACTAACTCCAAACTCCCTCCAAGCGTAGATGATTAACTTGACCACTCACTTGGACTTGACCTTAGATGAATTTAACATATCCATTATGAGCTAAAACATATGACACACTTAGAACATGTTATTGTACCCTAATAACCCTTCACATGAAGGATCTTATCCTTGAAATTCACTAGGAGATGTAAAGACTCTTCCAAAAGGCCTAGACAAGTTCAATTTTTCAAAATGTAGATTTTCGCGGGAAAACCATTTAAAACCTTAGAGACCAATTTTTACAAAGACTAGAGATTTGAATACCCATAGAAGGACCTATAAATACAACCTACACCTACTAACGACCAAAATTGGCCACAATTCACAAAAATAGACTTCTATACAGATGTCCCTGCATCAGTGATGCAGCCAAAATATAATCTCCATGGGACCATTTGACTGCAAAGAGCTCCTACATTTACTAAGAAAAAACTGCCAAGAAAATTTTGAGAAGCTCCCTTCATACAATAGTTTCCTAGGTCTCGATATGGAAACTGCTGAATGGCCTTGCATGACCTCTTTTTCCTTTAAGGGTTCTTAATTAACAGTTATTTTTCAATGGAATGTAATCTGAAATAACTTTCCAACAAGATGCAAAACCACTAAAATAGGTTAGAATAGCAAACCTTGTTAATAGCACGTATCGGATTAGGTTGCTTCTCCTCCAAAAGGCCAAAAAGTTTCATGAATTTTTTTTCATTCCCTTGGGCACCCTCAATCTGCCTGAGCGTCTCCATTGCAGCCTGTCAACAAACAGAAGTAAAATTTTAACCAACATAATCTTTTCTAATATCCTTGAAGAAGGGACTTACATAAGGTTCAAATGATAAAACATTTAACTATCAATTCTTGGATTGGTGTCTGAAACCAGAAATAAATTTAACAAGCCTAATACTTACTTATGTCCTTTGAGGAAAACGATTTACAGAGCATTTTAATGGTAGAAGAAAGAAAAATATATATACTAATTGTGAGAAATTTCTGGGAACGGCTGTGTAGAAAATATTTGGTCCGACATTTCGGGTCTCTCGACAGGACCCATCATCATGAAAAGAATTGAAGCCAACGCTTGCCCAAAAAGTTAGATAATAGTGTTCGTAAATGGTGCTCATAAATAATGTTGCCAGAAAGTGGAGGATGGATAAGAGGAGCAAGTGGGCTACTCAACTAAATTAATCGATAATTTGGTTAACTTACTAGAAAAACAATAATCTATGCTAGTGTTTCAGTGATTCCATGTGAATGCTGCCTTTTGAGGCACGCACCAAAAAAAACATAGCTAGGAGCTACATGGAACTGAGAGTGTCTGTGAATAAGCCGCTTCCATGAATGGCTGAGCTTCCAACCATCGTCCCTGTTGAGGTTATTAGGACGTTTCTCTCTTTCTATTGCTTCTCGTATTCTCCTGGTCTTCCAATGGTTCTCAATAGCTAGAATTTTAGATTCCCCGACTATATTAATGTCCTGAATGACCTATATAGTTTGTGTGAATACTCGTGCAGAAAAAGATTTACATAACATTGAAATCAAATAAACAATATTACCCGATGCTACATTCAAATCAAAGTAACAAAACTACACGGTACTACATTCAAATCAAAGAAACAAAATTACTTACCCAGTATTTGAATTGAGTCCTTAAAAAATAGATATCGTAGACCGATCCTTTCAGCAAGACACTCAAGACTCCTGCACATTCCTTCCATCTATGCTGACTCATGAGCTCTTCCAAGATACCTCTTAACCTATAATTATGATACGGTATCAACTGATCAGTGCCACTGTCTTTACCCTTCTCTTTCGAGCCCTCAAAAATAAATGACCCAAATGAAAGTGATTTGGCCTTCTCAATGGCAAGTCTGTCTGCCTCTGCTTTATCAACTTCAAGATTTAAACCTCCTTGTATTAAGTCATTTTGAGATTTCCTGGCATAATCCATGTCTTCGTAGTCTTCTTCAAGCTTCAACGAGGGTTTATCCGTTGCATCAAAAAGAGAATTGAGATGCACTCCTGTTCCTGTTCCTAATCAGCCGAATGTGACAAACTCAAAAGGTTAAAAGCATTGCAGATTTCACAAGGTAGCCCCAGCTTCAAATTAAATCCCAGGAAACATGACAATGTGAAATTAGGTTAAATGAAATGATTCGGAATTGGGTGAAATCCTGTATCCAATTTCTTCACCAGGTGCAAATCTCCAGCGAATTTACGTTACAGATATCCTTAATCGTGGCAACTGAGATGAAAGCTTCAGAACTATAAGAAAAGCACAGATTTGTTCATAGCAACACGGGCCTGAAGGGAACTGTCGCCGCCACCGATCATATTTAAGCACTAAATTTGACGGTGGACCCTGCGTGTTATGTAAAAGATTATGACGATTATCTACCTAAAATTGCTCCTGGGAAAAATAAATTATAGATATATATATATATATATATTTATTATAATTCTTTATAGTTTTTGATGATCTATCCAAAAATTCATCTCGTATAGGAAATCATAATATTTATGTGAAGATAAATTAATTAAAAAAAGGTTAAATAACAAAGTGGAAAGGAATTGTATGAACAATACATCTTGTAATGAGGTGTTTGTAAGAAGTGTAGGTCAAGCAACACGATTTGTTCATAAAATTCACCCCATTAATCATATTTATTATGTATTAAGTAATCGAAAGAGTTTGACAATGTCTATTATAAATATGAATAAATTGTATGTTATATTTTTGATCTAGATTCTGGAGTGGTACATTGTATCTTATCATATGATAATGGTATCGATGAAAATTTTAAAGTGATTTGAAGGACATCTTTCTATTTAAATGAAATTACCTCTATTTCCTTACATTTTATGTTGGAACTTGTTATTGTGATATCCATTGTAAAAGAACATAGTATGTCAAAGTCATACATTAAGTCGTTTGTTTTGCTTACTTTACACATCATTTTTTTAAAAAGATTTGATTCTCCATTGAATATAATGATTACACGTGTCAACAATTCACCGGAATTGTGATAAAAAAAGAAGGGCTTCCCCATTGTAGATGCTTTTAGCAAATTATGTAAATTTTGCTCTGTTCTCTACCCTTGTAGACCACGAAAATGGATCTTTGTTTGTGTGTAATGTATAAAATATATGAGTGTTATCCAAAATTGAATGTCAAAATTGTATGCAATAAAATATCAAAAGTTATTATCAAATGAATATTGAGGAATTCATTAAGGAGTTGAATGATATATTCCCTTTACAATTTCTCAATGAAATAAATATTTTAATAAAATTTATTAGATCAAGTAGTCTATTAGAGCACAAGTAGTAACAAGAGTGCCCCATCTAAGAATAGTTGCTTGAAACAAGGTTTGTTTCTTTTTTTGGTGTTAAATCTTTTACTATGAATTTTGATCAAAAACATTGTTATTTTATCTAGCCTAACCTCTTCAAACAAGATGGTCAAATTATTCACATTTAGGGTATTCTTATATTTGATTTAGATATCATTATAGGTCAAATACTTCATGATGTAGTGTCATTCTGTCTCCACCATCCCCAAAGTAGAAAATAGGCATGTTCTATTTTCTCGTTGTTCTTGAGACGTTGTCCACTTGTCGGTATCACATTCAAGATGATACGAGCTAGTCCTTAGATGATCCATCAACATTTTTGCTTTCTCTTTGATTGTTGCTCTAATGAGGACTTTCTTATCATAATAACATGTGGGATTAAATTATTTGACATAGTATTATTTCTTTTGCCCAAGTTGTTTTGTCTACATGGTTACCCTAAATTTTCTTCGGCATACCTTTTTATTTCCTGATTGATGTTTGGGCCCTCCACTTGTACATCCACATGCTCATGCCCAGTGAATTTATGTTTACAGATATCTTTAATCATGGCCACTGAGCTAAAAGCTACAGAAATATAAGAAAATAGATATTTGTTCATAGCAACACGGGCCTGAAAAGAATTGTCACTGCGATTGATAATAATTAAGCACTAAATTTGATAGTGAACCCTACGTGTTATGTTAAAGATTATGACGATTATCTACCCAACATTGCCTTCGTATGCTAATATAGCTCATAGAATTAAAAAGAAATATAAAGTATGATTATACTTTATATTTCCTTTAAATTTTACGAGCTCTATGTATATAATCCTTTATGGTGGTTATTTTTTTCCTGATGATTTATCCAAAATTTCATCTCACGTATAATACAATTTTTTTTTAAAATTAAATATGGTCTTATGGCCATTAAATTTAGTCTCTATAAATCACAATATCTTATAAAGATGTAATGAATGTACATCACTTGTCAAATAATTTTAAAAAATAAATAAACTAAATTATAAAGTGAGAATGAATTCTCTTTGAACCATACATCTTGTAATAGGGTGTTTGTAAGAAGAGTAGGTGAAACAACATAATTTGTTCATATAATTCATCCCATTAGTCATATTTATCATATATTAGGTAATTGAAAGAGTTTGGTGGAAAGTAGAGCATCCATTAACAAATGTGATGAAATGGTATATAATGTTTTTGATCTAGATTTTGGAGTGGTACACGGTATTTTATCATATGATAAAGGCATCAATGAAGACTTTAAATTGATTTGAAGGACATCTTTTTATTTAAGTGGAATTACCTCTGCTTCCCTACATTTTATGTTGGAACTTGTTATTGTGAGATATGTTGTAAAGGAACATAGTACGTCAAAGTTATACATTAAGTCGTTTGCTTTGCTCATTTTACACATCATTTTTTTAAAAGGTTTTGATTCTCCATTGAATATGATGATTACACGTGTCAATAATCCACTTGAATTGTGATAAAAAGAGGAAGGGTTTCCCATGGTAGATATTTTTAACAAATTACGTAAATTTTGGTATATTCTCTACCCTTGTAGACCACTAAAATAGATCTTTGTTTGTGTGTAATGTATAAAATATATGAGTGTTATCCAAAATTGAATGTCAAAATTGTATGCAAGAAATATCAAAATTTACTATCAAATGAATAATGAGGAATTCATCAGAGAGTTGAATGATATTCTCCCCTTATAATTTCTTAATGAAATAAATATTTCAATAAAATTCACTAGATCAAGTAGTCTATCAGAGCACAAGTAGTAACAAGAGTGCCCCATCTGAGAACAGTCGCTTGAAATAAGGTTTGTCCCATTAAATTTATAAAATATCATCCTTTTTTTGGTGTTAGATCTTCTATTACGGATTTTGATCAAAAATATTGTTGTTTTATCTAGCCTAGCCTCTTCAAATAAGGTGCTCAAATTTTTCACATTTAGGGTATTCTTATATTTGGTTTGGATATCCTTATAGGTCAGACACTCCATGATGTAGTGTCATTTTGTCTCCACCATCCCCAAAGTGGAAAATAGGTATGTTTTCTTTTCCCACTCTTCTCGAGGCATTGCCCACTTGTCGGTTTCACATTCAAGATGATGTGAGCTAGTCCTTAGATGAGCTATTAACATTTTTGCCTTCCCCTTAATTGGTGCTCCAATGTAGGCTTTTTTATCATGATAACATGTGGGATTAAATTATTTGGCGTAGTATTCTTTCTTCTACCTAATTATTTTGTCCACATGGTTACTTTAGATTTTCTCTCACATACTTTTTATTTCATTATTAATATGTGGGTTCTCCGCTTGTTCATCTACATGCTCATCTACTTTTGTTTTGTTTCATCTACATATTCTTCCTCCTGTATAACTCTCCCTCTGTTATTATTTTGGGTCGATGATGAATCTTTGTGTTTTTTTTCTTCATTAAGTAATTTAGCATTCAAATCATAATTTTGGTAAGGTTTATTATGTCCTAGGGTTTAGATAACACTTTTATAAAATGTTTATAATATATCATGTCATATGGTCCATGTCAGTGTACATGTGTCTTCTTCTTTTATTTTATTTTCCTCTTTTTTTCTTTTGTTTGTTTGGTTGGCTGGCAGGGGGGTGGGGGCAGGCGAGGGAGCAGGGTCTTTGAAACATTTGAAAATTAACATGGCTATTTGTAGTAATGCATTCGATAATTTGGCATGCAATCAACATTATTTTCTTCAATAAAATGGTAGGAAGTGATGCCTTAATTTTCTAGTCCTTGTAACTATTTAAAGCATCTAAATTTATGAATCTTAATATTATGCAACTATTTCATCTAAACAATGAATAATGGGATAAATTTGGCAATGTCCAATAAGTAAAATTTAGAATATAGTAAAGATATAAGTTAATCCAATAACATATAATAATTATATTTGAATTATGCCCAAATATTGACTAACAATACAATGAAATTGTTGAACAAGAAATAGAAAAGAAAGAAGAAAAAGAAGACTAGAATTAACACACATAGATGATTAATTTTGAGTTCTGGAATAGGAAAGAGCATTTGGAGCTGACTATAATGCAACCCTAAGAATTTTATTGTGATTTGTAATTGGTTCAAAATTGATGGCTCACTGATTATGTCATCTATTATTTTATAAACCATGTAACTTTCTAAACTTATGCATGAACCAATAATGAATAGGGTTGTGCCTTCCCTTTGCAAAATTGATGGGCAAAATGCATTGAATTATTTCTCCTTTTATATTGAATTAATCATCAATAAATATATACATAATATATTGTGTATGAAGTTAGCTAACTCTAGCAACCTTGCAAGGAGTTGTAGCTACATATCCCTCATGCTTGGAATCAAAATCAATGTAGTTATAGTGATTGTGAGTGAATCCCAACCCAATGAAATATAAGACTTCACCTTCTCTCTATAGATAATCATATGTAACTATATGTTTCGCTAAGACATTCGTTTAGCACAATATGTGATGGCACAAGACTTGGAATGATAATGATGTAATGTAGGCTTGTAAACACTCAAATTTAACCATTAAGTACTTGTCAATGTTTAATCTTGACATCATTGTCTTACTTAACCTATTCACAATTTTGTTAACTTGTAATCTCTATAAGAGCCTTCACTCTTCTACTTATTGTCTTATAAATACTAAAAATATCATTCAAACATCCATAATTTGCTTATAGGTTCCTGTCAAATAAGTTCTAACAATCTTTGTCCTTCTAGGACAAGACCGCACCAGGTCAAATAAGGCCACAACCCAGCCTTGTCCACTAGTGTGGCCTTGTCTCCCGCACTCCAATAGTTACTTTTCAAATTCAAGATGTTTCATTTCAGCCCTCCCATACTTTTAGCAATGTTAGTTAATGAAAATATTTCAAATATACCACTTTATAAACACACTAAGGCCACTCAATACACAATTGAGCAAGTTTACAAAAGCACTCTATATACAAGCTACTACACATTGAACAAAAGAGTCATGTTCTTTCCAATTCAATTTCTAATTTATTCTAATAGTCATAGGCCAAGTTAGAAGCTATTTTATTTTAGGTCAGGGGTATTCAGTATAAAAAAATCAAATCTATTTACTAGTTGCATCCATATAGTACAAGTATAAAAATTCACGCACTCATTTTATGAAGGATAACTACATTAGTTTAAGGCCTTGTGGACATTTTTGGCCCACATACCAAAATTTTGCCTAAGTGTGAGATGATGGACATTCAAGCAAAAGTGACAAGTTCAGAATAACTTCGGGCTTTAAGGAATAGACATTAGACAACTTCAGGTTCTTGGAAGGAGAAGGCTTCGGGCTTTAACAAGTAAAAGACTTCGAGATTTCTCTCAAAAGACCTTGGGTTTGTCAAGCAGGAAGACTTCAAGTTTGTGAAGGTACATTACTTATTTCACTTTATAAGTTTCAAGTAATATCTGAAGTAAGTAAGTAGTGCCATTTGAGAAGCTCGAATTGGTCTTGGCTAGTGCTTTTTCGGTTCTCTCAGCAAGAATACTTTAGGTTTGTGAGGCTACCTTGCTTAAAAGGTGAAGTAAGTTTCAAGTAGTTAGAAACCCAAAATAAGTAAAGGGACATGACAAACCCAAGCTGGTCTTGGGTGGTGGTTCATGGGTTCTTCAAGAGGCAAGTCTTCAAGTTTTTTGAGGTGAAAGATTTAAATTATTTTATAAGTCATAAGCAGTGGAAACCCAAAAGTAAGAAAGCAAAAAGTAAGTTACAAGGAGTTAAAAGCTCAAATGAATGAGTAAAATGAGAAGTTATAAAAGGAAAATTATGGAAAATAGTGGTCATGGAACATTAAGGTAAAATACTCAAAAATCTAGAGGGCTAATCAATCAGTGACAAGTGGCATGAGTAAATCCAACTGGTAGGGAGATTGATAGCTTGTAGGCATCCATGTTAGGTAGATCGATGGCGCGAATCAAGGATCTGAATTAGCCTCCAATGACCAACCAAGGCAAAAGAAATCCCAAGTGACTAGCAGGAGCTAAAAGGTGCAAATTAATGTAGGCTTTTGTCCTTCGATATGGTTCTCACCCTCGATAAATGACTACATGATCAGAGGCAACATGGTTTGGTCTAGTTTCAAAGATATGAAGACTTCATCCTTTTTCAGGCAAGACACATGAAAGTAAAAGGAGCACATCAAGTATTAAATCAGGGATCGACTCATTCATGCCAGGCAAGAACATGTACGTACCTTTGATATGGCTCCATCAATTTTGAAGAGGAAGAATTGAATACATGAGGGGCTCAAGGAGATTTACGATGATCTTGGATGGTTCATCTGGTGGTCAAAATAAGTTACATACTTTGAATGTAAAGAGCTCGAGTATAAAAAATGGTAGCATTTCTGGTCATCAATGACTTCCTCTCTCAAGTTTCCCATTGACTGTAAGCTCTTCTTCTTTCCTTTCTCTATATATATCTCAAATCTTCCATTTTATAGAGGCCCTCGCAGTTTTTTAGAATCTTGTCATCTTGTTGGGAAATGGATGCTCATTAAGACGTTTGCAAAAATGTGCTCCTTCGACCATGATAAACCCTATCAAGATATTGTAATAACTACCTCTTGAATGTAATGAGATGATTTTTTTACCTATTTATTATCTTTGATTAATGATTTAGTATGCTTGTGCTTGGTGGATTCGTGAATGAGTGTATTCCTAGTCCATTAGCCGTTTGCTTGCCTCTTTAAAGTATTTTCAAGCTTTTATAGATTTGGATTAGTGTTATGCCTGAACCTTTTCCAACGTGAGTTAGCTTAACCCTAAGATCATGCAAGCCCAAGTCACCTCATGATTGATCTAGTGTGGGCTCAAGCATAAATGAATGTCCATTTAATTTTGGTGCATCACATGGTTAGCCTTCTTAGGAGCTATTTTCTCCCTTCTAACCCTTTTCCCTATGAAGCATTAATTTAGTAGTAGTTTTATGTGATCCACCAAGAGGAACTAACCTATTTAAAAACCCTAGAGGCTAAACCTCACCATAGGATACCGACATCCTGAGTTGTCCCCATGCTTATAGTCAGAAGTGGAAGGCCTAAAAACCCCTCCCACAGGGGTGCAATTCTCTGCTTTAACAATTTCTAGCATGCTCGATGGGACTAAGGTCCAAAATAGCAGAAGGATTTTTGGTGTTGTTCTTTTGCATATCAGCCTTTAGAGGCATTCAACAAACATCAATGGTGACTCCAAACATCTATCAACTAGTTTGAATAGTCAAAGTGCCTAATCATCATTATTTGGTATGTATAATCAACCATCTTTTGACCAGTATGCTTATTCTCTACCTCAACATCACACTTATCAAGCTAATAATGCTTATGTGTGCCCCACAAGTGGCCTTCAAACAACCTATCAGCCCTATCATGGCCTTTGCCCCCTTTCCACCCTTGTGTATGACCAAGATCAGCCTCCTAAGCATTCAAATCAGTCCTCTAATTCCCCTTGTCAAGACTGTGTTTATCCTATTACATCCTTGTCAGGATTCAAGCAAGCATTATCAAATTATGCTGAGTTGATAAGGGAGATTGGTAGGGGTTTAGAACTTTCTTCAGTCATCCCTATTCATGTCCTACAATAGGAAATGAATGCTCTTCAACTGGTCAAGAATAGGTGGTCAGTTTGTGAGGATGAACAATGTGCAACTTGTGAGGGGGAGAATCAGGCATGGTTGAGAAGCATTGTCCAAAATTTGAAAAGTGTGTTGATGTCTTATGAAGATCAACAAACTCAGTGTAATCAGTCATATGTTTCAAATCAACCCCCTACGCCCATTCCCACTCAAGAGTTTGAATCCTATTCATCATAGATCTTCTCCAATACTTTTAACCCTGGCTATGTCATGCCCTCTCTTGTGAAACCACCTTATCCTGTACTCGTTCAAAAGGAATAAAAGGTGGTTGTTCCTTGCACATTTCCATCTTGGAAATCAGTTCAGCCAGTTCAAGAGAAGAAGGATTTAGTGGTGGAAGAATATAAAAAAGAGGTGTTAGCTCAACTCAATGAGCTTTCCCTATAAGAGTTCCAAGACTCTTTCTCCCTCCCTTAAGAGCCACCAAAGAGACCACTCAAAGTACCTAGCTAGAAAGACACTCTCTCAAGCTTCAAGCAAGGTGAAGTTTTTCACCCTCTCACCATCTCCCTCTTGGAGGAAGAGCCTATTTTGCAAGGAATAGTGGAGGAGCTTACAATCAAGTTTGAGCCTGAAGAAGACAACACAAGTGCCTATGATGAAGAGATCATGATACGCAGTCCACTCCAAAAAAGAAAAGAGAAATCAAGGTTGGACCAGATATTGTGGCATGGCTTTGACATTGATGAATTAGATATTAAAGGCATTACTTATGCCTTCATACTTAAAGAGGTGTGTATTCAAGATGTAGCTAAGATCAAGGAGGATTTTGTTTGGTCCCAAGATCTTCCATTTGGTGTGGCTGTAGATGAAGATGACCAAGGTGCAGAGATTGACGTAGTCAATCAATTAGCTAACCATGTTGGAGAGGTCATGAATGAGAAAGAGGATCAAGATGAAGTATGTCATCAACTGTACCATGACCTCATAGATTAGGTAGAGGTTCTAAACCATCCTATGCCTACTCCAGAGTATGAGGATGAACTTGCCAATCAGGTTGAAGAAGCTAACCAATCCCAAGATGAATTATCCATTGAAGTCAGTACTGATGTCTTCAAGAATGAAGGGGAATGGTTGAATCCAGAGCCACAAAAGTATGACATGTTGGGCCTTAGATGGATTGACTAACTACCATATGGCTCCTTTCAAATCAAATAGAACTTAAAGTTGGCATTGTCTCAAATGACCAAGAGAAAGTTGCCTTTTGGGATGACTTGGAGCTTTTCTGCTTAAGTCTAGATAGTAAACTAAGCACCAGTTCAAAGGAGCCATCACTTGTTGTGCTTAATTCAAAGCACAAAATTGAGCCATCAAATAAGAATATTGCAAAAGACCCTACAGTCCAACATGAACTAAGTTTGGAGGATATGAACTAGTATGTCAACATCGGAGACATGTTTGTTCCATTCCATCCATTATAGAGCATATCAAAAGGATCGACTATAAAGCTGCCTAGTTCACCAATTTTGGTACCTCCAAAGCAAGATATTTTTCATCTTGTATTACTACAGGTGAATGATACTCATAGTTTTCCATTTGATCTAAGAGGGAGGTACTTGTAAATTATAACCTTGTATATATTAGGATAGATTTCATGCTTTCCTCCAAGTGCCTTGTGCACGTTTCCTTTATGTTCTATTTTTCCTTTCCCTAAGTGCCTTGGGCACTTTGATTTATGTTGTTTTATTTCACTCTTGTTATCCTTATTGCTTCAAGAGGAAGTTCCAGAAAGGGTTAGCCTTGTATCCAGTTTTAGACTAGCCTAATTACAGAGGTTGATGACTCCATGCCCAATGGACTAGATAAGGCAACATGAGTTGGGTTCTCAAGCATAGCATGCATGATTCCCTACGAGTCACCAAAAATATTGGCCATTTTTGGCCCGCATACCAAAATTTTGCCTAAGTGTGAGAAGATGGACATTCAAGCAAAAGCGACAAGTTTAGAACAACTTTGAGCTTCTAGGAGTAGACAACAGATAGCTTCAGGTTCTTGAAAAGAGAAGGCTTTGGGCTTTAACAAGTAAAAGACTTCAAGCTTTCTCTTAGAAGACCTTGGGTTGGTCAAGCAATAAGACTTCAGGTTTGTGAAGGCACACTACTTATTTCACTTTATAAATTCCAAGTAATATCCAAATTAAGTAAGTAGTTCCATTTGAGAAGCTTGAATTGGTCTCGGCTAGTGATTTTCAAGTTCTCTCAGCAAGAAGATTTCAGGTTTATGGGGCTGCCTTGCTTAAAAGGTGAAGTAAGTTGCAAGTAGTCAGAAACCCAAAACAAGTAAAGAGACATGATAAACCTGAGCTAGTCTTGGACGGTGGCTCGCAGGTTCTTCAAGAGGCAAGTCTTTAGGTTTTTCGAGGTGAAAGAATTAAATTATTTTATAAGTCATAAGCAGTGGAAACCCCAAAGTAAGGAAGCAAGAAGTAAGTTATAAGGATTCAAAAGCTCGATTGAATGAGTAAAATGAAAAGTTTTGAAAGGAAAATTATGGAAAATAGTCCACGAAAAGCAAATGACCATGGAACATTAAGGTCAAATAGTCAACAATCTAGAAGGCTAATCAGTCAATGACAAGTGGCATGAGTGAATCTAACTGGTAGGGAGATTGACAGCTTGCAGGCATCCATGTTAGGTAGATTGACAATTTGAATCAAGGATATGAGTTAGCCTCCAATGACCAACCAAGGTAAAATAAAGCCCAAGTGACTAATGGGAGCTAGTAGATGCAAATTAATGGAGGCTTTTATCCTTTAATATAGATCTCACCCTCGATAAACAACCACATGATTAGAGGTAGCATGGCTCGATCTAGTTTCAAAGATATGGAGACTTTGTCCTTTTTCAAGCAACACATGAAAGTAAAAGGATCAAGTTGAGTCTTAATGCAAGGATTGACTCATTCACGTCAGGAAGGAACATGCAACTACCTTCGATATGGCTCTATTAGTTCCAAAGAGGAAGAATTGAATGCATGAGGGGCTCGAGGAGATTTGTGGTGATCTTAGATGGTTCAACTAATGGTTAAAATAAGTTGCATGCTTTGAATGAAAAGAGCTTGAGTACAACAAATGATAGCAGTTCCAATCATCAACGACTTCCTCTCTCAAGTTTCCCATCGACTGCAAGCTCTTCTTCTTCCCTTTCTCTATATATATCATACGTCTTCCATTCTGTAGAGGTCCCACCAAATTTTTAGAATCTTATCAGCTTTTTGGGAGATGAATGCTCATTGAGACATTTACAAAAATGTGCTCCTTCAACTAGGCTAAACCCTGTCGAGATATTGTAAGAACTACCTCTTGAATTTAATGAGATTATTTCTTTGCTTGTTTCTTGTCTTATATTAGTGCTTTAGTATGCTTGTGCTTGGTGGATTCCTGAATGAGTGCATTCTTAGTCCATAGCCTTTTGCTTGTCTCTTTGAAGTGTTTTCAAGATTTTTAGATTTGGATTAGTGTTATGCCTAAACCTCTTCCAACGTGTGTTAGCTTGACCTTGAGATCATGCAAGCCCAAGTCGCCTCATGACTGATCTAGTGTGGGTTCAAGCGTAGATGAGTGTCCATTTAATTTTGGTTCATCACATGGTTAGCCATCTTAGGAACCCTTTTCTCCCTTCTAACCCTTTTCCCTGTGAAGCATTAGTTTAACATTAGTTTTAGGTGATCCACCAAGAGGAACTAGCCTCTTTAAAAATCCTAGAGGCTCAACCTCACCATAGGATACCCACATCCTGAGGTTGTCTCCATGCTTATAGTCACAAGTGGGAGAGCCTAAAAAAACCCTCCCACAAGGGTGAAATTTCATGTTATAATAGGTCTTTTGGATATGTAGGTAGCATTCAGATTATGTGGGTTTTTTAGACGATATCTTAGTTATTCCCCTTAACCAATTCCCCCATTTTGCACTTGATGTTTATTTAGTTTATGTGCAGGAACTAGGGTTTTAATATTGTAAGTTTTTTCTTGCGGTAACTCGGTACCAATAGATAATCAATAGGCCACCTATAACAATCACAGGTTCCCAAGTAATAAAATCACTTGCAAAGTCAATGCAAACATTACCATAATCAAATAAACAAGGTTGTAGTGTGCTCATGTTTACCCTAGCATGACCCTATCCTAATGCATTGAAGGATTATGTTTTCAGGTGTGACACATTCAGAGATCCTTTCAATTAGTTCCACATCAATGTTCTACTTGCACAATCAACATAAGACATATTTGAGCTAGGTTTGCATATTTCATTAAAAGTTACTATTTATAGCTCATTTCAATTTCTGTAATTTATTGTATTATACATTCAGATTCTGTATATTTTGTGTTTCAAATAATATCTCAAATAGTTTAGTGTTTATTACATTTAATTTTTAAATCAAAATAAGCAATAAACAAGGCTTAATTTGCAGACTCAATTGATAAATGTGCAAAACTCTTGACAATACTTGATGATTGTGTGCTAGACAAATGGCTTATAACATATTTATTCGATAGGAGATAATTTGATACCTGAAGTTGAGATAAGACTCAGGATATATTTGTATAAATAGGGCTTCGTATGACACTTCGAACATAAGTTGAACCTAGAGAGTAGTGATAATAAAAACTTAAGGCATGAGGAATCAAACTAATGTGGAATGGACCTACAAAAGTATGAGGGTGAGAAATGATAACAGGGATATAATTGATAGATCGTCGATTCTAACCTAGATGTAAAACGTGTTGAGAACAAACATCAATTTGAATAAAGGATGATCAAATGGGATCCTAGTGGTTACAATTGATAAAAATGTGGTGTATTCAAAGAAATCTTGATGAATCAAGGACAATAAGACTCTAATGTGGGATAAAAATGTTTAAATGTAGCCAAATGTACACAAATGGACCAAATGTGGAAATGCATGACAAAAACATAATAGGAAAAGGTCTTGTACCAAAATTACGTGTCTACATAATGCCCCATTTTGATGTGTGTGTGTGTGTGTGTGTGATTATATGCTTGTGTCAATGTAAAATAAAATTGAATCACATACCTATACTTACCTAGGGATAGGGGATGGAAGGATGAATAATATGCATGTTTGGGATGGAGCCTCATGTCCCAGTGAATTTATAATGTACATGCCAATAATTTTATATGTTTGCAAGTAGTCAATGTTTCAATATATTGGTACATATATAGTAATTTGAAATAGAAACTAAAAAATGAGCATAATAATGAATACACCTAATGGTATGTGAACCATGTTATCACTCTTGGGAATCTCTAGCATTGGTAGCTAAAAAATGAAATCTTGGCATTAGTGATTTTAAAGGGAACTTGTATAACTCTAAGATTAAAAAAAAATCTTAACAACTCTAGTTCACTTCTTTATCAAGGATGCAAATATTTGGCCAAGTATCGATCCATATTTGTAAAATCATGATCAATATAAATTTAAAATTGAGAATATTATATATGGATGTAAGCCCCTATTTCAAGGTGAGGGATTTAAGCATGCTCCTAAAAATCACTCATCTCCAAAGAAAGAGTTATGTGCATTGCACGTTATCATATAAAAATATAGTCAGAGTTTATAATATTTTATAAAAAAAATTAAACATGTTTATGTAGATATAAAAAGATATCATCATGCAAATCTCGATAATAAGATGAAAACTCATGTTAGGATGAGATAGCGAGAGGCAAGAAATATTCCCCAATATGGTAGGATATGGAAATATCCAAACATATATGTATTATCCCATGCAATTATAGATAAGTGAGATAATGTAGGCCTTGATATATGCAATGTGAGATCAATAAGCACATAGGTGTAGTAATATTTGTATGCATCATATATAGATGGTAAACTTTAGTATATATACAGGGGAATGATGCCCCCAATGGCACAATAAAATAGTAGCAAGTATCAATGAAGATTTTGATATAGTGAAAGGTACAATGACCTTGATGAAATGATAAGGTAGGGACAAAGGATATTCCCAAATGTATAAATGTGTCTGTTGGGATAAATAACCGAAAGCACACAATTGATTACCAAGCAACTTAATATGCGGAAATTAACCAGAATACACAAGTAACTAGAATTCATAAATAACACATGATATGAGAGACAATACACAACTTGTATTAAAACTCTTCTAGAAGGAAATACAACAAAGAAGGCTGCCACAGTTCTTCTTCCTTACACACCTCTAGGGCTCCCACACCTCTAGGGCATAAACAATAAATCTTCCCTCAAAGCTCTCTCCCTTAGGTCCCAACACCCAACTCAAACACATAGTTGGTGTTCACCTTACACCTATGCTCCACGCACTTCACAAGTGCTCCACGCACTCCACAAGTACACAAACATACTCCAAGTAGATCTCCCCTGAACCTGCAACAACCTGCACCTCAATCGACCTTACTTATGAAAGGATCTTCCTTGCCTTCCTCTTTGCTCTATCTGAGTACACATTGTACTCCAAGTAGATCCCACCTGATTCTGCTCCCTGTTGTGTTGTTATCCTATCTGATCTTGCACACCTGCAAATCAATGTAGTTTTGCACACCTGTGAACCTTGACCTTGCACACACATACACCTGCAAATCAATGATCTTACTTACCATGTAGATCTCCTATCGTAGCCATGCTCACCTGATGACCAAGATCATACATACATGAAGAACCCTACTGATTCTCCAATCTAGCACCCACACTTGGTACTGTGGCACTAGGAGGAACACACCATTGCTCTCTTCTCTCTAAAGGAGCTTATATTATTGCTCTCTTACTCTCTAGCACCAGTTTACAATACAACCAATGAGTCTCTTAAATAGATCTCATGCAAACAATAATTAGACATCCAATTACAATAATTAGATCCACAGCTTCTAGTCTAAATTTGGCTCTTGACATGCAAACACTTGGTTCGTTAGCTAACTACCCGTAACATTCGCAGTCCAAACCACACAAGTGACTGACGTCGGTCCCTGTCTGCTGGGGGTGCCGACACCGGCTGACTTCTGACCGACGTCGGTTGCTCTCCTGCCTTATCCTGCCGACGTCGGTTGGCCTGACCGACGCCGACCTCTGTAACACTTAGCAACCTTCCTAAAACCTCCTCCTCTGTTTACATCAGTGAAGCTTTTAGCTCCACAACCTAACAGTGTCCCAAGTGGGTAAGACATGGAAATGAAGTACATATATAAATAATAGCTTTATGCAGCAATAGATGCATGTTAATGACCATTGCAATGTAAATTACAAGCATAATATACTGCAAGTATTAACAACCATGATATGGATCATGGCACCAAACTTAGTTTATCACATAACATAGGCAATGCAATCATAGATAGTCTGGAAATCATGTGTGGAATGGGCAAACATTACACAAGACATATGGCCCACAAATAATCAATACACAACATGATGACAAGAGCATCATCTATGAACACACTAAAATAAACATCAACATGAATCACACACAAGTATAAACACACACATACATACCATTAAGCAATATAGGCACACATATAACACACAATATATCCATGCAACACACAAGATGTAGGCAAAATCAATGTACATATAGTCAATGTAAATATTTCTATGTGATAAATGTAAAGTGGGAAGGATATCACATGAGACCCACCATAGAGAGATGTCCATAGTATAAGGCATGCCACCAATGTGAGAATGTCCCCGAGTGTGATCGTAAATGTAGTCACACAATAGTCCATGATCATATGTGACCTTGTTGGGAAAAAGCTCTGAGCACCATGAGGGATATGAATCTAGGAACCCCTCAGTGTGCACTTACTCTGTTAGATTTGAAACATTGCAAATAGATGAGGAAAGGATATAGAGATGAAGAGATTTGTCATATATATGATGGAATCATCTATCAACTATCAAGAGATTGAATCAAGAATAAATATACAATAGGAGATGTGGAGTATAAATAGCTTGTGCAAGAGCAAGCCCACATTTCCCTATTGGTCACTTAAATGGCACATGTGATTGGGTGATTTAGAGGTGGCATTGATAAGTGATGCGAACATTAAATACTCGCTTATCCTATTCTAATCCTAGATAAGTGTGACTAAGCACACATATCATAGAAAAATTAAATTAAGTTAACCTAATATTAGTGCATGGAGAATAATGTACCAACACCCCCTATTAAGTACAACTTAGGGAAGGATATACAAAAAAGGAAGGTCAGGAATTCCTTGAAAAGTGGGTCATGACAGGTAGACTTGATGAGGTACCTGTGTACAATAAAGTGCACTAGAAAAAATGAGACAGACCAGAAGGGTCTCTCTAAAGAACAATAAAAATAACATAAATGATTGGAGGTTGAGATATGGTACAAGGCATCCCAAAAATAATATAATATACAAGTAGTACACCAAAATGTTAAAAGAAGATTAGATGACACATCACTAGAGAGAGTACACTAGATGGACCAATCCATCACTCAAGTTTCTCAAACAAGATGAATCCATCATGAAACAATGCATTGGGTGGGTTGATCCACTATTGAAAAAAGAGCAAGTGAATGGCTAACTAGAGAATAATTCAAAAAATACATGTGTGGTTTTAATCCACTACTTGATCACTTAAGAAGATAAAGAAGACACTAGATGCACCATAATATCTCCATATAGGGATACTATCAATCTATCGAATGAAGTGTCAATTTTTCAAAAGTGTTCACCAAATGACTGCCATAAGTTGGAGACATTTCCATAAGTAGATGCTGTGATGTGTCATTGCAAGGATAAAAAAGGGGCTACACATCACACCCAAAGAAATAAATATAATTGTTTCAATGAATTTATTGCTTATTATTGGAAAGAGAAGAGAAGAAACTATGGGTATGGTTGAAAAACCTGATTGATAGTGCGTGCATTGAATCAAAAGATTATGAAGAACTCCTCTTTGGCTTGGGAGGATGACCTGTAGATAAAAAACATTAAAGCAAACTTATTTGTTAGACAAATAGTTAGGTGGATTGCATAGCCATAACTAGATCCCAAAAGCGAGAGCTTCCATAGGGTTGTCAATCCACACATTTTAAATAATTAATCTTGTAAACAAAAAAGAGGGTACTTGCATCAATAATCAAAAGGTAGTAAAATTGAATACAAGAGTGCTTACTAAGAAAATAGGCTATAAATTATTAAATTAGTGATGAACTAATTAACACTAGTGCTATAGTGTGTGAGCTCTGCCTCAGAAAATAAAAAGGGGTCTTTGAACAGGTAGGGACATAGAAAATTAGGTTTAGTTAGGTATTGGTAGTTTATACTATCTTATTGGTTGTTGGTACCATAGTGACCGTCGACAGTTAAGGTGATAATCGATAATTAAGGTAACCATTGATGATCAAGCTGACCATCAATAGTTGGGTAGACCATCGATGATTGAGTAAACCATCGACAGTTACTGTATGAGGATTTGGGTTGGTAATTTGGCTAATTAATGAGGTTCAAAAGATGAATTCTGAGAGATTGGTAAAATCTAGGTTGATTACAAAATGGAAATAAAGTAAATGAATGTTGGGAATCAAGTACTTATCTTATCAAAAGTTGATTGGATGGATGGTTGAGGCAATTGATCTATTGGTGGAATATAGTTTGATTTTGATAGAGTAATGCTACCTAAATGCTTGGTGGAGAGGTGGTGGCAAGTTGACTATCTAATACGATTGTTGGATTGTGTTTGACCTGCAAGAAAGAAACCCTCAGATACATAAGCTCTTGATAGCAATTGTAGATTCACAGATGTTTTGCAGATGGATTTCACCTTCAGGCTCCTCTCTTTTTATAGGCAAGGTAAGAGATTTGCAATAACACGTGAAGTGGGCCTATAAAATTAGCTCGTCCATGCAATGGCTCATAACTAGAATTAGATGAGATATTTTTAGAAAAATAAGGTAGGTGGTTTACATGTTTTTGGTTAAGGAGGTACACCTTGATCGTCAATAGTTAGGGTGACTATCGACAGTCAACCTAACCATCGATGGTCGAAGGTCAAGGGTAAAAAGAGGTAAAAGACTAGGTTAAGTTAGTTAAGTTAAACTAATTATGAGTGAGCTTAGTCAGGTTTTAGAGGGTTAGATTGGTCCTAAGAGGGTCCCAAGATGGTCTAGGGTAATTATGACATTTAGAATCTTAGTGTGTTGATTTTTGGTGTCTGTATTTTACCCTTTTTTGTTATGCAGCTTGAGTGAACTAGCTACAAAATAAAAATTGATGATGGTTAAAGATTTGTTGATTGCCTCAAGTATGGGAGGAGGTGTTCCCCCCTCAAACTGAGAGGCAATGAGGTAAAGCAAAATCTAGTATAGGTTTGACATGATTGGTGAAGGTGATGATGAAGGTGGTCATTATTGGGCACTAAAGCACAAATAGGTGCACAAAGTGTGATAAAAGTTGTGATAGCCAAGATCGCATAGAGACAAGGTTGATAACAATAAAGGTTGGTGCTAACGGACAAGTGATCAGTGTACTGTGTGACCATATTTAGGTGAGGTAGTTGGGTACACTTATTAGTCTCTTAGTCAAGATCAATGTTTCTGTGGGTATCTAAGGCAGGAAGTGCTCTCATAAAAAACACAAATAGGTCAATTATCATGGGTATCTGAGATAGGAAGTGCTCTCAACAGACATGAATGGATCAGGTAAGTGTGAGGTGGTACAAGTGCAAAAGGTGTTCAACATGGTAATGTTGTCGATGTGGTTAAAAGACCAGGTAAAGGTTTTCACAAAAAACATATTAGTTGGGCCAAAATGGACCAAAGGTGACATGACAAGGTGGACAGGGTGGATGGAGAAGATAGTCTCCATGGGTGGGCAAACTGGTTTGTTTTTGTTAAAAGGGGTTCTGCTAAGGTTAAGTATCAAAATGGGGCATCCTGACCGTCAACAGTCATGGTGCCCAAGGGTGACCATCGACAATCACCCTGACTGTCGATGATTAGGGTGGGAACCCTAAAAAGCTATGAGTTAAAAGTGACAATGTATTTACTTTTTACCCACTTTACTTTTACTTGTGTTAACCTTGTGCTTAGTTTTTTAGCATTTTGGCATTTTATTGTAAGAGATTTGACCGAGCATTTGGCTGAGTTGGCAGTTAGTGATTGGTTAGAGGTGGATGTTTGAGGTGATTTCCTAAGACTAAGATGCAAGGAGCATGAGGGCGTGGGTGAGCAGTGGGGCATGAGCTCCATCCATGGTAGAAATCGATGAATGAGGTAGGTAGTGTTTTTTAAAATTGATAGGTTAGTTAGATTTTATAAATAGTCAAGGAATGTTGTTTGGGTGATCGTGGTGAAAAGGCCCTACGTAGGGTTTGGGTAGTTTGTAGGTGAAAGTATGGGTAAAATCGAGAATTGATAGGGGTGGGTAGGTAGATTTGGTTTGTTAAGGGTTTAGGTAGTAAATTTAGTGATTATGCATGTATATGAAGTAGTTTTAGGGGGTGAGGGTTTGGGTATTTTGGCCATGGGATGCCCACGGTGACAATCGATGGTTAGGTCTAACCATCGATGGTAAACACCCTTAGAATAAAGCATGCCTGATCGTCGTTAGTCAACGAAGGTTAAAAAGGTGTGTTGGATAAGCGATGTAATGGTTAAGGCAAATAGGATGTTGTCAAGGTTTATAAAGTAATTGAATGGGCATGGGGTAGATGGCTCAAGAGGAATAGGATAATAGGCCAGGTGTCATAAATGCTTGAAGGGGTGAGGGGTAGAGGAAATGCAAAGTGTAAGTTAGGTTAGTGTAATTGTCATGTAGGGATAACATGTTGATAAAGGGGTGAAGTCTCAAGCTTAAGCTAGGATAGGATGATTGTAAATGCATGGGTTGGGGTAGGCATTATAAGAGAAGGTAGCGAGTTATTAGTTGGCTAAGCTAGTGTAGGCATCAAGAAAGAGGTTTAAGTGTTTGGTAGGTATTGGTTTTATAGGCTAAGGTAGGTATCAAAACTTTTGGTAGGTGAGGTTTGTGAGAGTTAAGGTGGTGTAGGTGATGTGTGCGGGTCAAGGTATGATAGTTTGATTGAAGTTGGTATAGGTTGGCAAAGACATCAATTTGGAAATGAGTAATGCTAACGCATGCTAACCTTTGTTTTTGTAATAAAGAGAGCAGATCCAGATGAGGGATTGAGTCCCTATGATCTTTGTAGTTTTTATCAAGGCATGACCCCAACCAAGTGGGCCTATATAGATGAGATGGGGTTTGGAGCTATGAGGTAGTACTAACAGGTGCCCCAGGATGCCTCTATGGTCATAGCGCTCATCAAGAGATGAGATCCCTCTATGAATACCTTCCTACTTTCAACCAATGAGATGACCATCCTTCTAGAGGACGTGCATAGGATCACCTAACTTCTACTATATAGTAATCTGATCTACCATATCGAGCATGAGGAACGAGATGATCATGTCAAGCTCTTGTATGGAGATGATAGTGATCAGGTCAGATGGCACATTGGGGGATTCAAGTATACAACACTATATCAGAGGAATCCAATTAAGAGGATACTCGTGGTCATGCTCATGATTATAGCGACATGTTTTGGGCTTCTCAACTCGAGTAATAAGAGATTTCCTTATTTGCTACTAGGGGTACTGGTCAAGTTGTTGCTGGGGCGGAGTGTTTTTGGTTGGGTACCTATTTATTGGTGCATATATATAGATAGTTGTTGGGGTTTAAGGCCCACATGAGATATGGCATCAGTGTTGGCTTAGTCATGCATTATTGGGCCTATGAGCATATTCAGGTGCTTAAACTAGTGGGATTATCATGGGTCAGCTACACATAAATTGACTTCTTCATTGGCTTTATGCGATACAAATTAGACTTTACTGTATTAGGTGCAGAAGGCGGTGCGCATGATGTGGAGTGGTTCAAGGGTGCCCTGGGTGCACTAGTGATAGGTGATATCACTTGGAGGCCATACCTTGCATTTTTAGTATGGCTAGGGTATAAGAGATAGACACTCTCCTTCCAAGGTTATAGATGGATCCTTGGTAGGTGAGATGGAGAGGTGGAGCTGATCCCCTTTAATAGGGTACATTGATAGTTTTATCTAGTGCAGGGCATCCCAGGCCCATTCCCTAGGTATAAGAGAGAGGATTCACATATCCTATTGTTAGTGCCACAACTTATTCCTATAATTCTAGATGGTATATATGAAGAGCTGCTGGTGAGGGCTATGATAGATGATGACAGGTATATAGATGGGTACATGGCATGGTACTAGCCCATATATGTAGTTACAGACATTGGTGGAGATGATTGAGGTATGAGGTTGATGGTCGTAGATCTCATTGATCATGATGGATAGGTAGGGATAGCTTTGGCCACATCATAGGGGTAGGTACATGTTTTACAAGGATAGGTGGCCATGATGTAGGGCTAAATCATCACGTTATAGGGCCAGGTTGTAACCTTGCAAGGTTAGCTTGACACTTTCATAGGGGAGAGGGATCAGGCTAGGGCCTCTCTAGGCTTGGTGACTCAAGAGAGGGACTCTCTATAACAAAGAGAAGGAAGAATAGTAGCAGGATAGGCAACACCACCTGGCTTCACCCTTATAACATGGTACCTAGCTATAGTGGAGGAGCTCTGGTACTATGAGGCTATCATTTTGGCATAGTATTTGAATGAGCTTCGATGGGGTGAGTATAGGGCTAGCTTAGTAGGGGGAGCTAGTTTAGTGACACTAGGGTAGTGGGCATCATTTATACTTGGATAAATAGGGATAGGTGGTGGATTGGTTGGCACAGTGGGTGGACAAGCAACAGGACGTAGCAGACCTCCAGGAGGTGGTGGTGCCCCTAGGGCATAGACATAGCTGGATATGTATATTAACCTTTGTATACCATTTTGATTTTGGCCTGTGAGCCGATATAGAGAGATGTACTTTTTTGAGAGAGAGTTTTGTCTATCTATATGTACACATTGCTATGACATTTGACTTACGAGTTTAGATATGTGCTATTTATGTTCATGTGCATGGTTTATGATTTGGTGTTGATGTTTATTTCTTATGTGATCATGGATCATGCTTATGTTATGAATGTTTTGCTTAGGCATGAGATGGTTTGGATTTATGGTTGAGCTTATGACATGCTAAATCTTAATGTGTATATACTGCACCAGTAGACTTTAGACATGTGGTGGAAAATGGCCGCTTGTGTACATGCTTATGGGTGTTATTGCTCTATGTTACTCGTTATGGTTATGGTTATGGTTTATGTTATAATTTTTATATCGCATATGGATTACGCTTAAGTTATGGTTTTGTAGACAATGATATATGCTTAGCTATGCATGAGATGTTTGTGCTACATGCTTATGCTTCCTGGTTGGTTATGACACACATGGATATGCTTGTTATGTTTGCGATTGTTGTTATCTTGCTTAAGGCAAAGCATACGAGGTAAGGCAACTAACAACACTATATGGAAAAAAGAAATCTAATCAAGAGACAAATGCCATAACGAAAATATCAACTAAGCACAGTAGGATAAGAGGGTATTATGTTTCTTCTTTGACAAGGACTAAAAATAAAACTGATGTTGGATTGGCTTAATGAACATAATACCTTTAAAAGCTTCATATGAGTGGTCTTTAGTTAGTTAAAAGGTGTCTTGACCACATAATGTCAAGTAAGCTCAAGAATGCCTTGCATATAGTGGAAAAGGGGAGATGGGTGAAAATGGAACCTTCTTGTGAGACTAGCTTGCCTCTTCTAGAGGTATTTAAAGAACCAGGATAAACAATCCTATGTCTAATAATTGATGTAGGAAATCTACTTGTAAAGGCCAATTGCGGCTTCCACCTTATCTTGTTGTTTTGAGAGCTGATTGTGGCTTTCAATCATATGTTGATTTTGTTTTGATTGTGATAATGGGTCTTTATTTTATTGATGGATATGAGAAGTTGATCGATGTAGGAAGCTTCCAAAAAATTGCTATGATTTTGAAAAATGCTTTCCTCATCCATCCTTTAAGGGAGTAATCTAAGTTTATGTGCTTTGTTTAATGTTTTTGATAGTTGTCCTTCAAGGGAGTAGTCCACCTTACATTGTGGCAATTTCAGAGAGGTTTTCAATAGCTGTCCTTGAAAGGAGTAGCATGTGAATGCTAAGAACGACCCAAGATTACTAATGATAGGAATTTTATTATTTTGCATGGATTATGCTTGACATAGACTTGTTTAGGTTGGCTTAGTGGCTCACCTTTATGAAGGCAAAACTAAAAGCATAAGAAGGTTGATATGGTGTGAAGAGGTTTAGGTGACAACAATCATGGGAATCCAACATGTGAATGTGTGGAAAGTACCATGAGAACCATGTTATGGGTAGAGCCATGATACCCATTGTTGAAGATAAGGATATGTCGGTGATAGTTAATCACATGATCTAGTGTTAATCAGTTGCCCCTAAAATAGGGAGATGGAATGTAGGTAGATAGCAAGGGATGAGTTTAAGTTAAATAACAGGTGAATGTAATCCTTTTCAACAAAAGAATGGATGCAGATGCAAAGCATTGAGAGGCTCAGTCTCTAGGTGGCCTTTGAGAGAAGATAATCGGTAAGCTCCTGATCCATACTTATGTGTTGTGATATAAGGTCCAAGTCAATTGAAAGAAAACTTATCTTGTTTGATTTTCTCCATATTGGTGACATGTTGATTTTCCTTTAGGACAAGGTCTTTGATATTGAATTCTCACACTTTAAGGTGTTTGTTATAGGCATGTTTGATACGTTGTTGATAGACATGAAGATGGGTGAGGGCTGCTAGGTGGTGCTTATCAAGGAGCTTGAGTTGGGATAGATGGTGTTGATGATAATCATCCTCCAAAATAAGCTTCTATAGAGATATGTAAAGAGAAGGGATTTGGACTTCAAGAGGTAAGACGACCTCCACTCTAAATATAAGGGAAAATGAGGTGGCACCCGTAGGGGTTATAATGCTTGTACGATATGCCCATAAGGCAAAGGGGATGTGCAAATGCCAATCTCAACCAGATGCATTAACCATTTTAGTTAGCATGTTATTAAGAGTTTTCTTAGAGGCTTCTACATGTCCATTAGCTTAAGGGTGATAGGGTGAGGTAAAACTTAACTTAATGTCAAATATGTCACACAAACCCTAGATTTTCTTGTTCTTAAAAGATTTACCATTGTCAGTGATAATCTTATGAGGAACACTAAAGCGATAGATGATACGATGGTTGATAAAGTCAACAATATTTTATGCTTTAGTGGAAACTAGAGGTTAGCCTTTACCCATTTAGTAAAATACTCGATCGTAGTGATAATAAAATGGTGCTACTACGAGGAATGGGGTTGATTTCACTAATAAGGTCTAAACCCCATTGTGAAAAGAGCCAAAAATTAGTGGAAACATGAAGGTTATGGCTAGGTGCATGGTCTAAATTAGCATGTTGTTGATACCTAACACACTTTTTCACATAATCACAACAATCTCGGTTAAGGGTAGGCTAGTAGTAGCCGAGGTGGAGGTTGCACTTAGCTATAGCGAGGCCACTAAAGTGACCCCTATAGATGCCATCGTGTGTTTCCTTAATAGTGTGAGAGTCTTCTCAACTACGTAAGCAACAAAAGAAGAGGGCATCAAAGCTGTGTTTATAAAGAATTCCTCCCATAATGGTATAGAAAAAGGTACTTTGAATAAACTCTATTTGGGCATTTTTAGAGAGGCTAGAGGAAATTATGCCAAGGTTAAGGTAGTCAAAGGTTTTATGATACCAAAAGTCAGGTTAGGTCTCTTTCATGTTAAAAATGGTGGGAGAATCTGGTGAGACATAAGAAGGCTGGGTAGGTCTATGGATAATGACAAACAACTTAGATTCTGAGGGTGCAAATGGGATTTATAGGTAAGGCAAGCCATTGTGTCGACAAACTTATTGGTAGATAATAGTGTTGATTGGATGCTATAGTATTCAAATGATGTTAAGAGTTCATCAATTAGTTGTTTGTACTATTACAGAACATCATTCTTACATTGGGAAGAGCCATTGATTTGATTGACCACAAGTTGGGAGTCACCAAAGATATTGATATTTTGACTCCTAGGGCTAAAGTAGTTTGAAGGCCTATCACAAGGGCTTCATACTCAGCCATATTGTTGGTACATTCAAATTCAAGCTTAGAAGACAAAGGGAGAAGTTCACCATTGAAGGAGATGAGAATGATACATGATCCCCCACCACGTTGACATTTTGATCCATCAAAAAACATGGCAAATTGATAGGTGAAATCCGCTTGAGATAGGGCTGTGATGGACTCATCGGGGAACTCAAGAGGAGGAGGTTGGTTATTCTCTAAAGGTGCTTTAGCCAATTGTTTGGTAATGACTTGCCCTTTAATTGAATTTTTTTGAAGGAACTCAAGGTCAAAATTTGTTAAGAGCATGAGCCACTTAGCCATACGCTAGTTTTGGTATGGCTTGGGGTGCATATACTTGAGTGAGTCGGTATTGTTAATGACATAGGTTTTATGATTAAGAAGGTAGTGGTGAAGTTTGGTGGCCATGAAGACTAAATCTAGGTAGAGTTTCTCAGTATGCGTGTATCGAGTCTTGTACTCTAAAAGCATGCAACTAATGTAGTACATGACTTGCTCTCTATTTTGTTCATCTCGGTGAGCCAACATTACCCCTAGGGAATGGTCGGTGGTAGAGATATAAAGGTAAAATGGTTGGTCATCCTTAAGAGGTGTAAGGACAGGTGGAGATAAGAGGTACTCTTTGAGTGAATCAAAGGCCTTTTATTAGTCATTATTCCACTTGAAAGAGACATCCTTATTCAGAAGGTGGTGGAAAGGTTGCCATCGATCTCAAAGCTAAGAAATGAAATGATGAATGGATTGAAGTGTTCACTGTAGGATACAGAGTTGCTTAAGGTTATTTGGAGGAAACATGTCTAAGATTGCTTTTATTTTAGTGAGATCAACTTTGATTGTATGAAGGGAGACAATGAAACCAAGGAGCTTTCTTGACAAGACCCCAAAAATGCATTTTTGGGGGTTAAGATGGACATGATAGTGGACAAGTCACTTGAAGATGATCTTGAGAATGACCAAGTGATCCTTTTAAAGTTTGGATTTTTTAAGGTGGTCATCCACATAGTCTTCCATGATATTATGGTTAAGGTCATGAAAAATATAGGTCATGGCATGTTGGTAGGTTACACTAGCATTATTTAACCTGAAAGACATGACTCTATAGAAGAAGGTCCCCCATGGGGTGGTAAAGATGATTTAGTGTTGATCTTCAGGAGTAATTAAGATCTAATTATAACTTGAGATCCTATCTATGAGAGATAACATCTCTTGGCCGATGGTAAGATCAACAAGCTAGTTGATGCTAGGTAGAATAAAGTCATCCTTGGGGCATGTAAGGTTGAGGTCACAAAAGTCTACACAAATGCATAGTCCCCCTATGGTGTTAGTGATAGGTACAACATTTGAGACCCATTGGAGGTAATCAATAGGTTGAATGAAGTTGACAGATAGGAGACACTGAAGCTCTTCTTTGACAATAAGGGCTATATGAGGATCCATATGTCAGAGCTTTTGCTTGACAGGTTTGGCATCATGATGAGTGACTATATTATGGGTAGTAATGGTGGGGTCAATTCCAGGTATATCATTATAAGACCAAGTGAATGCTACACTACTATCTTAGAGGAAAGAGGGGAAGTCCTAGAGTTCCTTGGTGTTCAATGATTAGCCCTATCTGATAATGCAGGGGTTGTTTAGAGTGCCCAAATTAATATCGGTGGTGGATTCATTCAACATGGTTGAGGTTTTGGGAGGAAAGGATTTGTGGATTGAAAAATTCAAGGCACCAAGATAGGTGAGAATAGAATCATCATCTTAATACTGAATAGTGTTAATGGTATGAGAGTCTTCCCCTATCATCTTAAGATGGGTCAAATGGATGGTTAGGTCACCCCTTTTTTTGATAAGTCAGGAGTCCAAGGTTGATCATGTTGATAGAAAAAAAAATTAGGTGGGATGATGTCATCATCCTCGCATGAGGGTAGGGGAGAGGTTAATGAAGAAGGGTTATCTTTCTCAACGATGGTGGTGGTAGATTTTTTAGGTTGATTTTTATTGGGTAGGATGAAATGAACTTTGTTTTTCTCATGTGGCTTCCTAGTTTTGATGGTGACAAGTTCATGTGGGCCATGCTCATATCACCCAAGACCAAAGCCTTTGCAAGCACACCGATGGAGGTATGTCTTGACAAAGCTTTATTTGTCTTGGTAGGATAAACCAATAGTGAATGGTCGAGGTAGAAGAGAGGTGGTAGGAGTACCAAGGGATTTGTTGAGTCCCCCATAGATAAAATGGGTCGAATGCTGGGGAGGACCAAAGGGGATGATAGTTTCAACATTGGGGTCATATGTCAGTTGGTTGGTAAGTTAACTATACTCATGAGGAGTAGGAAAAAGTGTCTAGTGCTAAAAGGCATTAATCCCCTAGTAAAAGATGATGGAATGTGGACTCCAAAGGGTCTATGGTAGGGATTTGGTGTGAAGGTATAAAGGAACTAGTTAATGCCTTATTTGTAGAAGGGGATACAATATCCATTTTGGTGGTTGAGGGTTTAAGTTTTAACTATTGAGGGTGTGTTAGATGGGGAATTGAGGACATCGTTGGGGTGGTAGGTCATGTTGCACATTGAAAAAGGACTTGGGTTAGCTTGGATGGTAATGACCTGGACCTCATGCTCAAACTTAAAGCAATGGTGGAGGGTAGAGAGAATGCAACCCACGGAATGAATACAAGGTCATCCCAATAAGACATTATACTAGAATTCACCTTCTACAACATACAATAGTTTAGGGAATGTGCAAGGTCCTACAAAGATATGAAGGATGATAATCCCCAAGGTAGTGGCCATGGTATCATTTAAGGAATGAAGGACGGTCGAAGATTCAGACATAGCATTGTCTGACAAGTTGAGTTGGTTGTAAGTAGGAGAGGAGATGATGTTTATGCTATCTCCCCCATAAATCATGACCTACTTGATGTGGGTTTGGTTGATGTAGGTAGTGATAAAGAGAGGAGGATCTGGGTCCTCAGGGTGGATGGAAGGTATTTTTGAATCCTTGAAGGGAATGTGGTCAGAAATTTGAAGGGCACCAATAAAGGTGGCTAGAGGTTGGGGGCCCTCAGGTTATACCTCAATGGATTGTAAAGCCTCTATTAGTGTTTGGAAATGATGGGGGGGAGTAGAGATTAACTCATATAATCTCATCTTCATTGGAGTTTGATGAAGTTTCTTAAGGATAACTCTCTTGATGGATTCTAAAGGGTTAGATTGGGAGGCACCTAAGATAGACACCTTAGGTTTGGTTGAGGATGGAGGCAGTTGGTTGGGAGTTTGAAGAGTGGTATGTCTAAGTGATAAACACATTATCTTTCTCCTTATCATTCTATTATGCTCTCATGACCACATTGATAGTATGGATAGAAGGAGAGGTTGAGTTGGATGATTAGTCAGATTCATCTTCACTCTAAGATGAGAGTGGAGGAGTGGGTGAGTGTTGGGTATGTATGGTGGGTGATTGGATTGGTACGAGGCTCATAGGAGGTTTGTTTGTTAATAGATCATCCTCATCATAAAGCTAGTGGATGATGGTTTGGAGAGCTTTGTAGTTCTCTGTATCATGGCTTGGTGTCCTATGATAAACACAAACTTCATGATCATTATACCAGATGGGTTTAGAAGCTAGAGTGTCAAAAGGTTTGATGAAAGGTAAGGCTAAACATGAAATTTATAATAACCTATGGAGGATGGTCGAGTAGGATCTAGCCAAAGATGATAAAGGTTTAGTGGTCTTTGCTTTTATAGTTTAAGTAAGAGTTTGCTTGGAAATAGGTTTGGTGGTAGGTGCTTTGGCTAAGGTGGTATGCTTGGTCGATGACATCAGTTTAGGCAAGGAGGTTGATGAGCTAGAGGTAGAATATCACAAGGTAGGTAGCCTAGGTACTGCTGGTGTGGTAAAGAGAGGTGTGTTAGAAAGAAACTATGAAGGTGTAACCAAAATAGGTGGCAGGGTTTTGGTAGAGGTAACTGGGTTCTTATTCAATGTATAGGGATGAAGCCCCATAATATAAGGCAAGGTTGAGGGATGCAAAATTTGGACCTTCTGGGTTTTGTGTGACTTCGCCTCTTTTGTTGATTTGGTCTAATGTTTGGTTGGTGGGCTTGAGGGGGTTACGTCCACTTTCACAGATGGGTGAATAAGGCTTGGTGTAGGGAGGATACTAAGATTATTGGTAGATTTAGTTGGGATGATAGGAGAGGGTTTGGATATATGGGTCTTGGTTGGTGTTGACCAGTTTTAACCAACAGACAAAATTTTCAGTCCCCTTCTGCCTCTTGCTATTCTAGGCCACTTCTTTTTTTATTTTGTGTAGGTCCAGTGTTTTCCATGGATTCAACAGTTCTCTACAATCTTCGCATTTTCCACGAACTTTGCAGGTGCTTGGTTCGAACTCCAAGTTCTTCAGCTTTGGTTCAATCAGCTAAGTTCAAATGCAGATTTCAATTGGCATAGTTCAAGCGGTTTAGCAACCTTTAGTTCAACAAAAGTTCATCGCTCAGTTCAAACATCTAAAGGATAACCGCAAAAGGGCTCGGGGAAATCAAAGCATCAATTCCTGCAGACTTTTGTCCACAGGAAAAGGATCAAAAACAAAGGTTAAGTCCCGAATTCCTTCAAACTTTTTGTCTAAAGGAATTCCTTTGGACAAAAAGTCTGAAGGAATTCGGACCACAGTTCAAAGCAAAGGCCGGGAAAATATCCGCAGACAAAAGTCCATGGGAACCCCGGAAGCAATTCAGAGGAGCATAGCGACTCGCCGAAGGACCTCGAAGGGCAGGTGCCCTTGCAGGGGAATCTTGGCCCATAAAGGGGGCACTTTTAAGGGCCGAAAGGGTCACCTTCCCTTCGAGAAGGTGCTAGGAAGGGACTTCAAGCAAAAGGGTCCGTAGAGAGGGCCGAGGAGGACAAAGCCCGAAGGAAATTACCAAAGCGGTCAACATTAAGAAAGTAGATTAGCCTTTTGTTTTCAAAGTAATGACAGCCGTGTGAATGTTAAAATTAGCACGATGAAGTAGCCGTTTCATTTCAAATGAAAGAGTGCTAACCATGGAAAGGGCCTAGAAATGCAGTGACCCACCAAAAGTTCACCCCCGAGGGCCGAAGGAGCCAGAAGAGACAAGATAGGGAAAGGACAAAGTGCCAAGTATGGAGCAAGTAGATAGTCCAAGTGGTGAAAAGAAGCGCTGATTCGAGAAGCTACTCTAGCAGGTGAAACAGTAGCTGTAAATTGACCATTAGAAGACGCGAACGGCCAACCGTGCGATCCTTTTTCCTCATTTCATATTTATGAGCAAACAAGCTGCGTAGGTGCCTTCAAGAAGCAGCCTCGGTTAATGAGGAAACTTAGCAGCCATGTCAAAAAAAGGCTTGAAGTCAAGGCCAGGGTCGACACATCATTTATTTCTTTTGGCAGCCTGCTCTTCCCAATGAGGGGACGCAAATAGGGCACTTGTAAAAAGGGGTGCCAAAAGGCCTCCTTTCTTCTCCTATATATTGAAGACTTGTCATTTGGGAAATCATCTTCCACATTTGTAAGGCATAGCCCTGGCAAAATTTCACCTGAATCAATAAATGCATTTTTACCTCTATCTTGGATAGATATTTTTGTGTATGTCTTGAGTGTTAGTTTGTGTTTAGTCATTATTTCTTGATGCTTTCATAGGTCCAGCACCAACATATCTGTTGTCTACAAGGTGCCGTTTCTGTAGCTGATAGGGAGAGCAGTATTTGAAAGTGCAAAAACAGAATAAATCACTTCCAGTGTGCATTTCACAACACCTTGGTGAATCTCTGTTTTTTTGTATATTCCATGAAAGCCTCCCTGCTAGGTTTCTTGCAGCCTGGTCCTTCTGCCAAGTGTGAAGTGTATGTATGTATTTATTTGATCTTAGTGGGAGGGTGAGAAGGTCGACTTATTTTGGTGCATCACCTCTTTAGAGTAGCTTATTTTCCTGTAATCTCTCTCTCTTTTCATCCCCCCATTATATATCTGTATATATATGTGTTTGCACTTGCTAGAATGAATATGATGCATCAAAGGGAGCTAGCCCTTACCTAGAGACTCTCCCCTCCAGCTTCATCATCCCACAAGCGAGAGGGGAGTTTTCATAGTTGCGTGAAGAAGGCAGGAGCTCAGCCTCCTATGAAGGGTGCAATCTTCTGTGTCAACAGCTTTGGCACGCCCAGTGGGACACAGTTTGACAACTCAGTAAGGTTTTAGGATTGATGCTAGTCTTGTTACAGCAAATCAAAGATTTTCCAGCATCTGGCGACTCCACTGGTAAGAGCTTCAATTTTCCAATCAAGACTAGTTTCTTAACTTTCTATGCCTAAAGTCACCATAAGGTCTGCTTCTAAAGGGGTTCCCTTCGATTTCGTTGAGTTGCCTTTGAACTCAGAAAAAAGACTAAGGTTTGAGAGGACCCGTCCTTATTCAATAAGCCACCCTCCTAGACCTGTTGTAAGGGACGCATACGCAACAGAGCCGCAGTTACATCCCATCCCAGCTATGGCATTATTTTGTGGCTTTTCGTGGTCAAAGCCCCTTGAACCTCCCATGTTATGATCCAATCCTGGGAATAGCCCTCAAAGATGTGTCTTCTTTTGATGGAGAGGGGCCCATTATAGTCATCAAACACATTAAGAATATTGCTAACCTCTACAATATTCACAAAGTCATGGAGGAGAATATCGCCATTAGATTGCTAGAATTTTCTCTCAAAGGCAAGGCTCTTGACTTGTACGGGACCTTGCCTATAAATTCAATACATTCTTGGATTGAATTGGGTACTTAGTTGACAGACCATTTTGGGGAAAAGAGCGATGACCTCTCGCTTGCTGAGTAGCTGACGACCATAGCGAGAGCTCCACATGAGTATATGCAGGATTTCAACACGTGGTTTTAGAAGACTTGGGATAAAATCCCCATCCTGGTAAGACTGACTCCCAACTACGCTTTCCTGTATTATTTGAAGGCATTAAATAGTGATATTGCAGTAATAATACAATCCATGGAAGGAAATATACTACATGCTGCTTATGACATAGCCATAGCAGCTGAAAATTGCTTAGTACAGGTTGGGAAAATAGCCCCTATACCTCACATGCCCCTTTTTTTATAAATGCTACCTCCAAGTCAGGCCATTGTTCCCACATTAGCTCCTCTGCCCAGCATAGAGAAACCAGCTGCTGCTCCATCCAATGAACTTCATAAAGTTAAGAGTCTATTGCAGAGCATGTCAAACGAACTTGTATCTCTTAAAAGGTAGTAAGCTCAAAGCAACAGACTGAATCAGGGATACCAGCATTATGGTCAAGCCCCTAGACCCCCTTTCCAAAACTATAATCAAGGACATTGTTAACTTACTCAGACTAAGTCATTTCAAAACTACAACCCAGGCCCCCCTTCATCATCTAAATTCATGGTGCCTATTCAGAACAATCTAGTATAGGAACAACCAAGTTGTTCAACCATGGGATATGGTCAGGAACAGGCTATTTATATGAATGCAATGATGGGTTATTTCCATTATGCAGACAATCAGGCAGTCGCTCATTCCAAAATTTTTGAGGCTCCAATGCAAATCGGCACGAGTAGCAATCAGGCCCAGCCTGATTCTACCCTCATGAATCATCTAGAAGGGGAATTTTATTCAGTGAATTATGTGGGCACTACAAACAATCAGGCTGACTATGTTGCAACCAACACAAGATTCAAAAGAAGAGTATTTTGAGAAGCCCAAGCAACTACCCAATCGACAGCTGCACCTTCTCTATCACACTCAAATCAAAAGGCCCCAAACTTTAGACAACTGTTTGTACCTTCAGCCCCTCAGCCTGCAGCTCAGGTTGGAATTAGCCCCAAAGAAAGCTTGAAGGGAGGCACTCCCTAGGTCAATATAGTGGACCAAATGAAGAATCTGCATATGAACATCTCCTTATGGGATTCATTGTCTCTACCAGGATAAAAGGACATGCTACAAAGAGAATTGCACGAGCTGGATCAACAAGCTATCCCAACGAGCATCGATAATGTCTTAATGATGAATGGACAGCCTTCCACTTCAAGTTAGGTAAAGAACGAAGAGAAAATTCCCCCTTTCTATGTGTCCTTGGTTATAGGGGATTTCTTGGTACACAACTGCATCATTGATAGCGGGGCTAGTACCTCAGTGATGCCCAAGTGCATCGCTGACAAGATGGGACTGAAATATGAAGAGATGAATAAAGGGGTCCTAAAACTAGATGGGACACCTGAAAAAATAGTTGAGATATTGAAGGGTTTAATCTTGAAATTGCATGATTGCCCAACCTTCTCAATTCCCCATGATATAGTGGTAGCAGATGTTCCTCCTTATTTCACAATTTGCTTGTCTAGGGACTTCACATTAAAGGTAGGTGGCTATCTAGCAGCGAATTGGTCCTATCTGGTTTTTAGAACCAAGTATGGGACCAAGGTAAAAATCAAATTTGAGCCACTCTATAAGGACCATCTAGAGCCATATTCACCCAAGGCAGCGAATGTCAGTTACACCATTATCGACCCAAAAGAGTCCCAGACAGACCAGTCTCCATCCTCTGCTCTTGAAGGAGTTGCAGACCTACTCTTGGATGAGTGGGGAAATGATAACTTCGAACATGATTCTTAAAAGTTCATAGAGGAGGCAGACCTTGGGGCCTACTGGATGCACGAAGAGGGTGCCTTCATACCAAATATAATGAAGGCAAGCCAAGAGGACCTAGGTCTGTGGCAGCTGTACTTTGATGGTACCAAAAGTAGGCTGGGAGCTGGTGGTGGAGTGATGTTAGTCTCCCCTTCAAAGGAGAGATACTTTTCAGCCTTCCATTTCCAATTTTCTTACACAGGCAATGTTGCATAATACGAGTCCCTTATCCATGGTCTGGAATGGGCAAGAAAAAGAGGGATTAAGGAGTTGCAAGTTTTGGGAGACAGCGAGCTGATTATAAATCAAATGAAAGGCTAGAATCTGACCAAGAATTATTTGCTAAAGTCTTACAAGCAGAGGGTCTAGGACTTGATGGAAGTTTGCCTCACTTTCAATATCGCCTCCATTCCCAAAGAGCAAAATAGACAAGCGGATGGCTAGCAGCAATTGGTGCTCAGTTTGATGTTTCCAGGGAGATAAGTCAAGACTGTGGTTTGCGCTACTTGAAAGTGGTAGTTCAGCCCTCTGTCCCCGACAACATTACAAACTGGCAGGTTTTAAAAAATGACCAACAAATAACTTTCTTCTTGTAGGAAGAAGATGAGTTTGCAACACAGAACCAGGCTAAGCTACTGCAACAATATGGCAACCAGATTGTTCAATTGAAGAGCAATAAGCTCCCTAAAGGTTTGGTCACTCTTGAGAGCATCTTCAATGGAGATGACCAATTGAGAAATGACAAGGCATGTATCACAACTAAGGAGGATAATTACGAAAGGGTTGAGATCTTCAAGGACAAGCTGCTTGCACTTGAAAAAGTCTGCACGGTTCAAGAAAGGCAGGTTTTCACTTTGTTGTGTCAGGAGTTTGCTGATGTTTTTACGTGGGATTACAGTGATTTGAAGGGCTTCGACCCAAGACTCACCTAGCACACCATCAAATTAAAATAAGGCACCAGGCCAGTCACGCAGAAGCAAAGACCTGTCAACCCGATGATTGAGCCTCTCATGCAAAAGGAACTGGCCAAATTGATTGAGTCCGAGATTATATTTCCAATCAAATAGTCCTCTTGGCTGGCCAATCTTGTTCCTGTTAGAAATAAAAATGGGGAGATTAGGCTATGTGTCAATTTTATGGACCTTAATAAAGTCCCTTTAAAAGATCATTATCCCCTCTCGAGCATGGAGTGGATCCTTCAAAAGGTAACAGGCAGCGATCGTTTCTCCCTCCTGGATGGTTATTTAGGGTATAATCAGATTCTGGTGCAAGGCTGTGACCAACACAAAATAGCCTTCACTACTAAATGGGGAACGTTCGCCTACAAGAAGATGCCATTCGGGCTGTCTAATGCTAGTGCTACCTTTCAGCGAGCCATGGACATGGCTTTTGGAGGCTTGATAAACAACAATGTGCTGGTATACCTTGATGATGTGACGGTATTCTCCAAAGAAGCGAGCTAACACATGCAACTCCTCAAGCATATTTTTGAAAGGTGTAGGGAATTCAACATCTCTCTTAATCCAAAGAAATGCGTGTTTGCTATTCATGAGGGGAAACTCCTTGGCCACATCGTGTCCAAGGAGGGCTTATCCATTGATCCTGAGTGAGTTCGTTCTATCCTGGAGATGTCCCTACCTAAGCACAAGAAAGGCCTACAGAGCTTCTTTGGCAGGATAAACTTCATTCGGAGATTCATTCCGAATTTTGCAGAGATAGTCAAGCCACTGACCTCTATGCTGAGGAGGGGTGAGGAGTTCAAGTGGACAACACAAAGGAAGGATAGCTTTGAAGCCATTAAGCAGGCCATAACTTGGGTTCCTACTTTGATCAGCCCCGACTTCAATAAAGACTTCAACCTCTACACTTTTAGCAATGAAGAGGTGATCTCTGCCATGCTTACCCAAGTAAATGGTGATGACCTCAAGCAACCACTTGCTTTTTTTAGCCAGAGGCTAGAGGATTTTGAAGTTAGATACACGTATGTAGAGAAGCAAGTCCTGGCAGTAGTGCAGAGCCTGAAGAAATTCAGGCATATGTTGTCTAACAGTAGGATCCACCTTATGGTCCCACATCCTGGCGTCAAGGATTTCTTAACCAATTGAGACCTAAATAAGAAGAGAGCGGGGTGGATCACCAAAGTGATGGAGTATGACGTAGACATCAGGATCACCAAGCTGGTGAGGGGAAGAGGCCTGTGCGAACACCTTACTGCAGACTTTAAGCAAAAAAGGGAAGATAACTTACTAATTCATGATGTAGCTACAACAGAAGAACCAGCTATCAAAAGGGACTGGACATTGGACCTGAGGCATTTCCTTCTCACTGGTGAGTGCCCGCAGAGTCTTAATAAGACCAGAAGAAGGTACTTCAGGCTCCAATCTCTCCCTTATGTTCTGGTTGATGGAGTATTATTTAGGAAGGATCTCTCTGGGGTCCTTCTAAGATGCATTGACCCAAACCAGGCTGATAAAGTACTGTCTGAGTTCCACAATGGGCCAACAGGTGGTCATTTCACTTCTAGAGCTACTGCAACAAGGATAATGAGAGCTGGTTATTTCTGGCCTACTCTTTTCAGGGACACCCATGCCTGGGTAAGAAAGTGCCAGAAGTGTGCACTTTTCGATGGGAAGCAACAGTTGGCTGCCATGCCTCTACAACCTATTCAAGTAGAACAACCATTCATGCAGTGGGGCCTGGACTTCATAGGGATGATTAATCTTCCCTCTAGTGCTGGACACAGGTGGGTCTTGATTGCCATGAATTATTTTACAAGGTGGGTGGATGCTGTTGCTCTGAAAGAGGCAAATGAAAGTGCGGTCTTGGAGTTTTATGAGGACATGGTGACAAGATTCGGGGTCCCAGCCACCATAATCTCAGATAACGCTTTGGCTTTTTTGGGGACCAAAACAAGTGAATGGGCACTGAGGTATGGTATATATCTCAACACTTCATCCAATTATTATCCACAAGGGAATGGGTTGGCTGAGTCCACCAACAAGAACTTGATCATGATCATTAAGAGGACCATGGAAGAAAATCAGAGAACTTGGCATGCCAAGCTAAAGATAGCTCTATGGGCCGATCAAATCACTCTAAAGAGAGCAATCAAAAATTCTCCATATACGCTCATATATGGAAGGAAAGCTAGGCTTCCCATCTCACTTGAATTGCCGGCATTGGACCTCGCTCACAAACTGCAATTAGAAGAAGGAAGTAGCATGGAGGTTAGACTGTGCAAGCTGATGGAGCTCCGAGAGACAAGGGACCGGGCTATGGCCTCTATGACCAGTCACCAACAGTAAACAAAGAGACACTTTGACAAGAAATCTTTGTCAAAATATTTCTTTGAAGGAGACATTGTCTTGAAATGGGACGAACACTGAGCTAAGCCTGGAAAGCATGCAAAATTGGATGCCTTATGGAGTGGCCCATACATAATCACTCAGTGCAAGCGGCATAATGCATTCCAACTCTCTAGGTTGGATGGTGAAGAACTGCATATCCCAGTTAATGGGATACATCTGAAGCACTGCCACTGAGTCTCCTTTCATCTGTATATATTTTCCCTTGTTTTCTTTCCCTATTTTCCCTAAGTGTTGTTGCACAAGTAGTTTTATTAGCTTTGTGTGTGTTTTCATTTCCTTGGAGGTAAATCTGTGTGACCTATTCTAAGATTTATTAGAGCTATTGCTGGCTTTTTAAGTTACCATCTGACTCTGTGCCCAATGGACTACAAGGCAACTGGTCTTTAAGCATAGTGGGCATGCTTCCCCTGGGAGTCGCCAATTTGTTGACCAATTTTGCCCAATAGGCAAAATTTTCAGTCTCCTTTTGCCTCTTGTTGTTCTAGGCCACTTCTATTTTTGATTTTGTGTAGGACCAGTGTTTTCCATGGATTCAACAGTTCTCTACTGTCTTCGCATTTTCCATGGACTCTGCAGGTGCTTGGTTTGAGCTCCAAGTTCTTCAGCTTTGGTTTAATCAGCTAAGTTCAAATGCAGATTTCAATCGGCATAGTTCAAGCAGTTCAATGACCTTTATTTCAACAAAAGTTCATTGCTCAGTTTAAACATCTCAAGGATAGCCACAAAAGGGCCCAGGAAAATCAAAGCATCAATTCTCACAGACTTTTGTCTGCGGGAAAAGGATCCAAAACAAAGGTTCAGTCCTGAATTCCTTCAAAAATTTTGTCTGAAGGAATTCCTTTAGATAAAAAGTCTGAAGGAATTTGGGCCACAGTTCAAAGCAAAGGTTGAGAAATGTCCGCGGACAAAAGTCCACGGGGAAATATCTGCGAACAAAAGTCCTCGGGAAAATGTCCACGAACAAAAGTCTGCGGGAACCTGGGAAGCAATCCAGAGGAGCATAGCGACCCGCCGAAGGACCATGAAGGGCAGGTGCCCTTGCAGGGGACTCTTAGCCCATAAAGGGGGCACTTTCAAGGGCTGAAGGGTCACCTTCCCTTCGTGAAGGTGCTAGGAAAGGACTTCAAGCAAAAGGGCCCAAAGAGAGGGCCGAGAAGGATAAAGATCGAAGGAAATTACCAAAGCGGTGACGTCTCGAAAGCCATCAACATTAAGAAAGTGGATTAGCCGTTGGTTTTCAAAGCAATGACGACTGCGTGAACATCAAAATTAGCACAATGAAGTAGCTGTTTCATTTCAAATGAAAGAGCGCTAACCATGGAAAGGGCCTAAAAATGCAACGACCTGCCAGAAGTTCACCCCCGAGGGTCGAAGGAGCCAGAAGAGACAAGATAGGGAAAGGACAAAGTGCCAAGTATGGAGCAGGCAGATAATCCAAGTGGTTAAAGGAAGCACCAATTCAAGAAGTTACTCTAGTAGGTGAAACAATAGCTACAAATTGACCATTAGAAGACGCGAACGTCTAACCATGCGATCCTTTTTCCTCATTTCATATTTATGAGCAGACAAGCTGCGTAGGTGCATTCAAAAAGCAGCCTCAGTTAATGAGGAAACAATGTGGCCATGTCAAAAAAAGGTCTAAAGTCAAGGCCAGGGTCGACACAACATTTATTTCTTTTGGCAGCCTACTCTTCCCAATTTGGAGACGCAAATAGGCCACTTGTAAAAAGGGGTGCCAAAAGGCCTCCTTTCTTCTCCTATATATTGAAGACTTGTCATTTGAGAAATCATCTTCCACATTTGTAAGGTGTAGCCCTGGCAAAATTTCACTTGAATCAATAAACACATTTTTACCTCTATCTTGGATAGATATTTTTGTGTATGTCTTGAGTGTTAGTTTGTGTTTAGTCATTGTTTCTTGATGCTTTCACAGGTCCAACACCAACATATCTATTGTCTACAAGGTGCCATTTCTGCAGCTGATAGGGAGAGCAGTATTTGAAAGTGCAGAAATAGAAGAAATCACTTGCAGTGTGCATTTCACAACACCTTGGTGAATCTCTATTTTTTCTGTATTGTCTATGAAAGCCTCCCTGTTAGGTTTCTTGCAGCTTAGTCCTTCTACCAAGTGTGAAGTGTATGTATGTATTTGTCTGATCTTAGTGTGATGGTGATAAGGTCGACTTACTTTGGTGCATCACCTCTTTAGAGTAGTTTGTTTTCCTATAATCTCTCTCTTTTCATTCCCCCCATTATATATCTGTATATATATGTGTTAGCACTTGCTAGAATGAATATGATGCATCAAAGGGAGCTAGCCCTTACCTAGAGACTCTCCCCTCCAGCTTTGCCATCCCACAAGTGAGAGGGGAGTTTCCATAGTTGCGTGAAGAAGGCAGGAGCTCGGCCTCCTACCAAGGGTGCAATTTTCTACGTCAACAGTTGGCTCAAGTGGTTGAAGGTTGATTGGTTTGGTTTTAGTTTGTTAGTTAGGGGGCTTGGTTGGTTGGGTAGATATGGTAAGAGGTTGGTCAATGGAAGTGGTGGGTTGGTCAGACTGAGAAAGGGTTAGAGGCTCCGATCGGATAATATAAGGGAGGGTTGATTGCTACAAGAAGGTGGTTTGATCCATATTAGGGTTGGAGATAAACTCTAATTTTTGCACTAGCCTAGAGAATGGTTTATAGGTTGGCTTAATTCCCTGTATGGTAGACGTAAAATATAGGCCCCTAAGTGGAGACACAGTGATGGTAACCTCATCGTCTTCCTCAATCAAAGGATGCGAGGCTTGGATGGATGTCCATTTTATGGGAGGAGTAGACATAGGGATTTTCTCCTTAGGAATGGTTTTTGAAGGGGGAGTGGTTTGTTCGGTAGTTAAAGGTGAAGGTGAGGTGGTGATGGTTGGTTGTTCTAGTTTATCATTTGAAAGGGAGGTTGGTGGCTCCACTACCTCAATAAGTGGAGGGAGAGTGGATGATATTTCCTTGGCTTGGGTATCCGAAGGAAGGGAAATTAAGTCCACTATATCAATAAGTAAAGAGGGTGAGAGATAAATGGGTTGGTCAACAGGCTCTTTAGCAATGAGTGTGTTAAGGACCATGTTAATTGTATGGGTATCATGAGCGCATTCGATGTTGTTACTCTCATTCTTGGTAAGAGCATGGTTTGGGAAGGGTTGCTTGAATATATCAAGGACTTGGTTGATGGGGCATTGGGATTGTCTAATGTGAGCTCCCCCTTGTCAATGAGGGATTAGAAAAGGATATTAAAGGTGTCAAACCTACTGACATCATGTGCTATCACTCTATGAAAGGCACATAGATAATTATTGTTGTACCAACTAGGTGCAAGATGAGAAGAGTCAAATTTTGGGGGTGGCTTGATAGGAGGAAGTTGAATGATATTGGCTTTTAATAACTTATCCAAGATGGAAGCATAAGATTCTCCAAGTGGAGTGAGTTGCTTTTGGTTGTTCTAGGTTTAGTTCCTTGGGTTTTGCTTTGAAGAACTAAAGGAATTAGAGTGGTTAATATAAGGCAAAGGAGCGGCTTTTAGGACAATCATATTCATGATTCCTTTACCCTTGGTATTGGTATTGGACTGGTTGGTTGACTTAGAGGAAGAAGCCTTATTGGTTTTATAGGTTGAGTTCTTGTTTTTGAGCTTAAGCTTACCTTCATCAATGGATCGGTTCTCCAACTTACGTGCCATGGTAAAGGCTTCATCAAAGGTTTAAAAGCTTTGGACTCGCAGGGTAGAGGAGATATGTTTGGCATAGGCCCAAGCAAAGAGCTCTATGAGTTCAGGTTGAGGTAGGGAGAAGGATAACTAGTTGATAAGGCTCTTCCAATGAGCCACAAAATTGGCAATGAATTCATCTTCAAAATACTTGATAGAGTAGAGGTTGGTGACAGACACTTTCTTGGAGATATTGATCGTAAAATGGTCTAAGAAGGTTTGAGTTAGTTGGGTGAAAGATAAGATGGAATGTTTGGGTAGGGCACTATACCAATCTAAGGTCAGACCGACTAGAGACATGGGGAAGGTGTAGAGAAAAAAGGCATCATTGTAAGTGATGAGATAGCAATCATGCCTAAATGCCCCAAGGTGCTATTGGAGATCCTCCTTACATTGAAATTTATAGAACTTGGGGAGTTACCACTGGGAAGGATATGGCTTAATAGGTACACATGGATGGATAGGATCATTACAAATTTATTCATATGACAAGATGTTGTGAGCACCCAAGATGTATGACTCTAAGGTGGTGATCTTGTCCATAAGCATCTTCATCAGCTTGGCTTGGGGTTGTGCACCTGAAGGGTTATAAAATTCATATTATTAGGGTGGTTGAGAGACATATGGATAGTTGGTAGAAGGTTAGAATGCTACTACATATGGGTAAGTGGATGTTAATGGTTTGGTGGAAGACACATAAGGGTAGGTAGAGGCAGGTGGTTGGTGTCTTGAACCAGCTCAGGACCTTGGAGAAGATAAAGTTTCTGCCTATTCACAAGGGAAAAGTTCCAATCCCAAGGTCATGAGTTGGAAGCAAACAATGAAATCATGAGGCAAAAAGGAGGAGGATAAAGGTTTTGCTCAAAACTTTGAAGAAGATGAAGCTGCTCTTACTCATCATGATGATGCTTGTGACCTCCAAGAAAGACTCTTTCAAGAGAATATAGCCAAGCGAATTGCAGAATTGGAGTCCAGAATGAGATTCCTCAGCCAAAGTGTGATGGATGGTTCAGATCAAGCAGAAGATCCTACATTTAAACACACCCCATCTACACTCCTTAAAGAGAGATATCAAGCCACATCTGATATAGGTGAGGTGTTGGCCAAATGGAAGGAGGAGAATCATTCGATTCTAGCTCAAGGACTGCCTCCTCTTCCACATGAGTTTAACCATCAGCCTTCCACTTCATCCCTTCTCAAGGAGGAACCTGTTTTTTAGGAGGCAAGTGAAGAAGAGAGGATCCAAATTGCAGCTACCCAAGAGGCTATCATGGATGACAATGAGGAGGAAATCATCATAGATGATCCATTTGAAGACATCATCAACGATGTAGAAGACACGGGTCATGCATACATGTGAATGTTCCATCAATATGAAGAGGAAAGGAAGCATGGTGAGCTCTCTCCTCCCTTGTTTGATGAACTTCCTTGTTGTTTTGATGAGGAGGAAGACCATGCCATGGAACCCGAGTTGGAGGAGGATCGGGAGGATGTCTTTGAACAGCTAGAGACTTTGGTCTTTGAGTAGGAAAAAGAGAGGCCTATCTATCTTGAGGAAAGCTTTGAAGAAGAGAGCCTTAAACAAGAAGGTGATGTTCTGTGGGATGAGAAATCAGTCTGTGATCTCATTTCAGACATCACAACGGTCACCCTTCTTCAAGAAAGCCATGATCAAGTAGAATATGAGTTTGACAGCATCTTCAATAAGGCAGAAGGAGACAAGCCAATCCATGATGCATATCAAAGGGCTTATGGTGAAAAAATAGAAGCCATTGATTTCTTGATGAAACACACCAGCATGAAGAACCAGCAGGAGGCAAGATTTCAATAACAAGATGAATACATATATGTTGGAAGCATGTTTGCCCCTGATTCACTCAGATACGAGCCAATCAAGGTGACAGGCAAGAAAAGCAAGTCGCCAGATCTCCATTTTGTTCAGCCACTTGTCTGACACCATAAGTTTTCTTGCCATAAAGGAGACTTAAGAAGTTTCCCCTTTGGTCCAGGAGGAAGACAAATATACTGGGTTAGCTGTAAATAGTAGTTTGCTTTCAATTTTTCTTTCCCTATTTTCCCTAAGTGTTGTTTGCACAAGTAGTGATTTTTAGCCTTTATTGTGTGTGTTTTCCTTTGTGTTTGGGGTTAAAGCTTCATGATTGATTCTTGGATCTCTCAAGGCTATTGCTAACTTTTCAAGCTGGGTTCTGACTTCATGCCCAATGGACTTTGAGGTTACTGATTCCTTAAGCATAACAGGCATGCTTCCCCTGGGAATCACCAATTTGTTGACCATTTTGGTCCTACAGGCCAAAATTAGTCTCCTTCTTCCCCTTGCTATTCTGAGCCAGTTCAAATTTAGTTCACACAAGTCTTCCAGCAAAAGATGAACCAGTTCAAATAATGCAAGGGGTTTGCAAAATCTCTAAGGGCATGGTACCCTTGCGGAGGACAATCAGGCACAAATTGGACCATTCCAACAGGCTACAGAGGGCAATTTCAGACCCAAAAGTACCCTTGCAAGGGGCAGGGAACCCTTTCAGAGGAATCAAAAGGGTGATTTTTCCTTCAAAAATGCTAAGGCAAAAGATAAGACAAAGGTTGAATTTCTTCAGACAAAATGTTCGAAGGAATTCCTTTAGACATTTTGTTCGAAGAAATTCACAAGGTAAAGAACAAACAAGGAATTCTTTCAGAAAAAATCCCATGGCAAAGTGAATAGAGCAAATTATTTTAGACAAAAAGTTTGAAGGAATTCGTTCAAATATTTTGTCTGAAGGAATTCACCCGATGGAAAAGCCCGACAGAAAGTAGCAAGTGGGAAAGACAAAGGAAAGATTTCCTTCGGACAAAATGTCTGAAGGAATTCCTTCAGACATTTTGTCTAAAGCATTTGAAGACCAAGGCCACCAAAGTACCCTGAAGGCTAGGTGCCCTTGCAGGGGGCTCTCGACAACCGTGAAAAGGACCTTTCTCAAGGCCCGAAGGGACACCTTCCCTTCGGGAGGTTTCAAAGACAAAAACCTAACCACAGGAAAAGGCCGAAGGAATAAAAATCTGAAGGAAAGGGAAAGATGAAGGAATTCAAAGGGGTGATGGGCCCGTAGACGTCAAATTGGTCATCATGAACTAGCCATTGGAATCTAGACGTTAGATGACATCCCTGAAGATGTCAAATTTAGGACAATAGAATAGTTGTTGGCTTTTAAATGGTGATGGGTGCGTGAATGTCAACTTTACGGAAATGAAATAGCCACTGATCTTTAAATGCTTGAGCACAAACTCGAAAGAATTCAAAGGCCTTAAGGCCAAAAGGAAGAGACCGTCGAGAAGGGAGCCCAAAGAGCCAAAGCTTGATAAAAGATAGCCCCGAGGGCTCAGTTTGCTAAAAAGAGCCAAGAGATGACAAAAGACAAAACTAGGAAAAGATAGAACCAGGAAAAGATAAGGCTGGGAAAGGATAAAAGTCAAGAGTGAACTCCATAAACACCAAGAAAGGAGCCCAAAAGAGCCAAGTGCAGAAATGGACAAAATAATCCAAGTGGCAAAAGAAGGTTTTGGCACAAGAAGTTATTCCAACAGTTGATATAGTCTCTGCCAACTGGTCATCAAGGAGCATAAACAGTGAACGACATGACCAATTTTTATTCACTTCATATGGATGAGCAGATAAACTATGTGAATGTCTTGAAAGAGCGATCTTGTTTTCAGACAAATGGCGTGGCCCATGATTTCACATATGACATTTAATATATTTTAAATGCCTAAATTCAAAACTGGAGCTGACACAACATTCTCTTTCAAGCGGCTTCCTCTTCCCAATGCTCTCAACGCAACATGGGTCATTTATTTTCCAGAAAGTACCAAAGTCTTTTCCAAAAAGGCTATATATTTGTAACTTCTCATTTGAGAAAAGGAATCTCTCAGCTTGTAAGGTGGAGCTCTACCAAATTTTACCTTGAATAAAAAAGAAGCATTTTTGCCTCTATTTGAGCTTGTACTTTTGCATATGTCTATGGCTTTGTCTTGTGTTAAGTCATTTTCCTTCATGCTTTCACAGAATGATTCCAGCATGTCTAGTGTATTGTGAATTCTTCTTTTGCAGGTTAGCCAGAAGTGTCCACAATAGAGTATAGGTGCATGTGAATAGGCTGCCATAGTGTGTCTTAGAACACCTCTGGTAGTTCTTCCTCCCTGTATCTCCAGAGGACCCCTAGCTCACTGATGCAGAAGAATTTCTCATATCAAATGAAGTGTATATCAGCTTGTTCTTGGTGGAAAGTGTATGTTTAAGCTAAGTATATCAACCATTTTTAGTGCATCATCATTTAGTTTAGGTTATATTTTCAGTAACCCTTATCTCTTTTCAACCCCCCCTTTTATCTATTAGCAGTAGTAGTGAAATAGCCTAGAGATGCATCAAAGGGAGCTAGCCCTTTTCTATAAATTCTCCCCTCAGTTTTGCCAGAGCCACAGGTAAGAGAGGAGTCTCCATTGTGCTGCATGGAAGAGAGAAGCCCAGCCTTCTCTCAAGGGTGCAATCCACAATGTCAACAGTTTTTGCCACACCTGGTTAGATAAAGTAGTTTGTATCTAAAGAGTTGAAGAATTTTGGTGTGTTCTTCAACCAACCAAACTTTGGAGGCTTTCATCAACACCAATGGCAACTCCGATTTAAATCAGCTAGTTAAGCAGTTCTAGTGCCATCAAAAAATCATAGTCTGGTATGTATAATTCCTTTGCTCAAAACCATGGACCTTGTTTTCTTCATATAACTTTGATCAAGATCAAGTTGTTCATGGAATCACCTAAGGCAACTCTCCTAGTTGCCTTTCAACAATAAGGGAAGTAACACTGGAGTTTGAGAAGCAAGTGATGGAGATAGATAGATTGGATGAGCAGTATAGATATCAGCAGGAGCTTATGTACAAAGAAGAGTATTTGTTCAGGTAAGCTCAGGCCTTACAATCCATGGAGTAGGAGGTAGAAAAATGGAAGAGTCCATCCATTCAAGGCAGTCATCCTTGTATGCCCCCTCTTATTCTAAAAAAAGCCCCCTCTTGTGCACCAAATCCTTTCTACAAGATGGCACTTGCTGACTCTAGCTCATCTAATGCAGTAACGAATCCTGCTCTTAATCCCTTGCATCTAGCTTTCAAACATCAAAGGGTGTTAAAGCAACCTCTCATGGAGATGAACCTTCCCAATTCTTTAGATTGTGAATCCTCCTTTGAAGGCAATACCATGAACCAGCATGTCTCTCTTCAAGAAGCTCTTCTTGTACATCAACAGTCTCTTCCTAATCTTGCTCAACCTCCTTAGGTATTTCAACATGATGTCAAGATTCCAAGTTGGAAAGGGAAATGTCATGAACCAGCTTGGGACCTTGGAGAAGATAAAGTTGTTTCCTGTTCACAAGGGAAAAGTTCCAATCCCAAGGTCATGAGTTGGAAGCAAACAATGGAATCATGGGGCAGAAATGAGGAGGAGAAAAGTTTTGCTCAAAACCTTAAATAAGATGAAGCTACTCTTATTCATCATGATGATGCTTGTGACCTCCAAGAAAGACTCTTTCAAGAGAATATAGCCAAGTGAATAACAAAATTGGAGTCTAGAATGAGATTCCTCAGCTAAAGTGTGATGGATGGTTCAGATCAAGCAGAAGATCCTACATTTGAACACACCCCATCTACACTCCTTCAAGAGAGATATCAAGCCACATCTGATATAGATGAGGTGCTAGCGAAATGGAAGGAGGAGAATCATTTGATTCTAGCTCAAGGACTGCCTCCTCTTCCACATGAGTTTAACCATCAGCCTTCCACTTCATCCCTTCTCAAGGAGGAACTTGTTTTGTAGGAGGCAAGTGAAGAAGAGAGGATCTAATTTGTAGCTGCCTGAGAGGCTATAATGGATGAAAATGAGGAGAAAATCATAATAGATGCTCCCTTTGAATACATCATCAACAATGGAGAAGACACAGGTCATGCATACATGCGGATGTTCCAGGAATATGAAGAGGAAAGTAAGCATGGTGAGCTCTCTCATCCCTTGTTTGATGAACTTCATTGTTGTTTTGATGAGGAGGATGACCATGTCATGGAACCTGAGTTAGAGGAGGATCAGCAGGATGTCTTGAAAAACTAGAGACTCTGGTCTTTGAGCAGAAAAAGGAGAGGCCTGTCTATCTCGAGGAAAGCTTTGAAGAAGAGAGCCTTTAACAAGAAGGTGATGTTTTGTGGGATGAGAAATCAATATGTGATCTCATTTCAGACATCACAAATAGTCACCCTTATTTGAGAAAGCCATGATCAAGTAGAATATGAGTTTGACAGTGTCTTCAATAAGGCAGAAGGAGACAAGCCAATCCATGATGCATATCAAAGGGCTTATGGTGATAAGCTAGAAGCCATTAATTTCTTGATGAAACACACCAGCATGAAGAACCAATAGGAGGTAAGCTTCTAATAAAAAGATGAATACATATATGTTGGAAGTATGTTTTCCCCCAATTCACTCAGATACGAGCTAATCAAGGTGGCAGGCAAGAAGAGCAAGTCACCAGATCTTCATTCTGTTTAGCCACTTGTCTGGCACCATAAGTTTTCTTGCCATAAAGGAGACTTAAGAAGTTTCCCCTTTGATCCAAGAGGGAGACAAATATACCTAGTTAGCTGTACATTGTAGTTTGCTTTCAGTTTTTCTTTTCCTATTTTCCCTAAGTGCTGTCTGCACAAGTAGTGTTTTTAAGCCTTTGTTGCGTGTGTTTTCCTTTGTGTTTGGGTTAAAAGCTTCATGATTAATTCTTGGATCTCTTGAGGCTATTGCTAAATTTTCAAGTTGTGTTCTAACTTCGTGCCCAATGGACTTTGAGGCTACTGGTTTCTTAAGTATAGCAGGCATGCTTCCCCTGGGAATCGCCAATTTGTTGACCATTTTGGTCCTACAGGCCAAAATCAGTCTTCTTCTTCCCCTTGTTATTATGAGCCAGTTCAAATTTGATTCACACAAGTCTTTCAACAAAAGATGAACCAGTTCAAATAATGCAAGGGGTTTGCAAAATCTCTAAGGGCATGGTACCCTTGTGGAAGACAGTTAGGCACAAACTGGATCATTCCAACAGGCTACAGAGGGCAGTTTCAGACCCAAAAGTACCCTTGCGATGGGTAGGGAACCCTTACAGAGGAATCAAAAGGGCGAGTTTTCATTTGGAAATGCTAAGGCAAGAGATAAGATAAAGGTTGAATTTCTTCAGACAAAATGTTCGAAGGAATTCCTTCAGACATTTTGTCCAAAGAAATTCACAAGGTAAAGAACAAACAAGGAATTCTTTCAGAAAAATTCCCACGACAAAGTGAATAGAGCAAATTCTTTCAGACAAAAAGTCTAGACAAAAAGTCTGAAGGAATTCCTTCAGACATTTTGTTCAAAGGAATTCACCTGATGGAAAAGCTCGACAGAAAGTAGCAAGTGGGAAGGACATAAAGGAAAGATTTCCTTCAGACAAAATGTCTGAAGGAATTCCTTCAGACATTTTGTCCAAAGGATTTGAAGACCAAGGTCGCCAAAGTACCCTGAAAGGTAGGTGCCCTTGTGGGGGGATCTCGACGACCGTAAAAAGGACCTTTCTCAAGGCCTGAAGGGACACCTTCCCTTTGGGAGGTTTCAAAGACAAAAACCTGACCAAAGGAAAATCCCAAAGGAACAAAAAGTTGAAGGAAAGGGAAAGATGAAGGAATTCAAAGGGGTGACGGGCCCACAAACGTAAAATTGGGCATCATGAACAAGCCATTGGAATTTGGACACCAGATGATGTCCCTGAAGACGTGAAATTCAGGGCAATAGAATAGCCATTGGCTTTTAAATGGCAACAAATGCGTGAATGTCAACTTTACGACAATGAAATAACTGTTGATCTTTAAATGCTTGAGCATGACCCTGAAGGAATTCAAAGGCCTTAAGGCCAAAAGGAAGAGACCACCAAGAAGGGAGCCTAAAGAGCCAAAGATTAATAGAAGATAGCCTCAAGGGCTCAGTTTTCCAGAAAGAGCCAAGAGATGACAAAAGACAAAACCAAGAAAAGATATAACCTAAAAAAGACAAGGCTGGGAAAGGATAAAAGTCAAGAGTGAACTCAGTGACTGCTAAGAAAGGAGCCCAAAAGAGCCAAGTGCAGAAATGGATAAAACAGTCCAAATGGCAAAATAAGGTGTCAACACAAGGAGTTATTCTAGTGGTTGACACAGTCTCTGCCAAGTGGTCATCAAAGAGCTCAAACAGTGAATGACACAACCTATTTTTCTTCACTTCGCATTAATGAATGTCTTGAAGGAGCGGTCTTATTTACAAACAAATGATGCAGCCCATGATTTCACATATGGCATTTAATATATTTTAAATGCCTAAAGTCAAAAGTGGAGCTGACAGAGCATTATCTTTCAAGCGATTTCTTCTTCCTAATGCTCTCAATGCAGCATGGGTCATTTATTTTCTAGAAAGCACCAAAGTCTTTTCCAAAAAGGCTATATATTTGTAACTTCTCATTTGAGAAAATGAATCTCTCAGCTTGTAAGGCAAATCTCTGCCAAAATTTACCTTGAATAAAAAAGAAGCATTTTTGCCTCCATTTGAGCTTACACTTTTGCATGTCTATGGCTTTGTCTTATTTTAAGTCATTTTCCTTCATGTTTTCATAGAATGATTCCAGCATGTCTAGTGTATTATGAGTTCTTCTTTTGTAGGTTAGCCAGAAGTGTCCACAACAGAGTATAGGTGCATGTGAACAGGATGCCATTGTGTGTCTTAGAACACCTCTGGTAGTTATTCCTCCCTGTATCTCCAGAGGACCCCTAGCTCACTGATGTAGAAGAATTTCTCATATCAAATGAAGTTTATATCAGCTTGTTCTTGGTGGAAAGTGTATGTTCAAGCTAAGTAGATCAACCATTTTTGGTGCATCACCATTTAGTTTAGGTTCTATTTTCAGTAACCCTTATCTCTTTTCAACCCCCCCTTTTATATATTAGCAGTAGTAGTGAAATAACCCAGAGATGAATCAAAGGGAGCTAGCCCTTATCTAGAGATTCTCTCCTCAGTTTTGCTAGAGCCACATGCAAGAGAGGAGTCTCCATTGTGTTGCATGGAAGAGAGAAGCCCAACCTTCTCTCAAGGGTGCAATCCATAGCATCAACAGTTTGGTAGTAGGTACATGCCCTTGTAGATTAGTGATGTAGCCAAAGGTTGATCCAAGGGGTGCTTGGTGGATAGAGCAGTAGTTGGGTTGGTGATCGATGAAAGGGTTTTGACCTTTGAACTGATCAGTGGCAAGGTATGTTGGGATAAATACTGGAAGCACACAATTGATTACCAAACAACTTAACATGCAGAAATTAACTAGAATACACAAGTAACTAGAATTCAGAAATAACACATGATATGAGAGACAATACACAACTTGTATTAAAACTCTTTCAGAAGGAAATACAACAAAGAAGGCTGCCACAGTTCTTCTTCCTTACACACCTCTAGGGCTCCCACACCTCTAGGGCATAAATAGTAAATCTTCCCTCAAAGCTCTCTCTCTCTTAGGTCACAACACCCAACTCAAACACAGAGTTGGTGTTCATCTTACACCTGTGCTCCACGCACTCCACAAGTACACAAACGTACTTCAAGTAGATCTCCCCTAAAATGCAACAACCTGCAACCCAAATAGACCTTACTTATGGAAGGATCTTCCTTGCCTTCCTCTTTGCTCTCTATCTGAGTACACACTGTACTCCAAGTAGATTCCACCTGATTCTGATCCCTGTTGTGTTGCTGTCCTATCTGATCTTGCACACCTGCAAATCAATCTGGTTCTGCACACCTGTGAACCTTGACCTTGCACACACATACACCTGCAAATCAATGATCTTACTTACCATGCAGATCTTCTAAAGAAGCCATGCTCACCTGATGACCAAGATCATACATACATGAAGAACCCTGCTGATTCTCCAATCCAACACCCACACTTGGTACTGTGGAACTAGGAGGAACACACCATTCCTCTCTTCTCTCTGAAGGAGCTTATTTTCTCTCTTACTCTCTAGCACAAGTTTACAATACAACCAATGAGTCTCTTAAATAGATCTCATGCAAACAATAATTAGACACCTAATTATAATAATTAGATATGCAGCTTCTAGTCTAAAATTGGCTCTTGACATGCAAACACTTGGTTCGTTAGCTAACTGCCCGTAACATACTCGCAGCTTGAACCACACAGGTGACCGATGTTGGTCCCTGTCTGCCTGGGGGGTGCCGACGCTGGCCAACTTTTGACCAACGTCGATTGCCTTCTGTCTCTTTCCTACCTACGTCGGTTGGCCTGACCGACGCTAGTGCTTGAAACTCAACAACCTTCTCCAGCAACCTCCTCCATGTCTGCATTAGTGAAGCTTTTAGCTCCACAACCTAACAATCTCCCACTTGGAGATAAACAGCTGCACTGTACCTTTACCCCATCTAATTTGTTTCCTGGCTTGTATCCCTCTTCAAGCTCAATCTTGAAGACAACTCACCACACAACCTGTGGTGTACCTACTGTCATCCGAGTACCCTGCCACATCTGAACCTACAATCCCATGTAGTGAAGTATTGACCCTGAATAGCATGAATCCCTACTGCTAGTCCTTCTTACATCCCTGAGAACCCACTTCCCCGAATTGGCTCCTAACTCTCTGACAACACCCACTGCTTGGGCAAACTCAGGTCTATACCAGACCTCATGTGATTTCAGACACTTAACTGTCCAGCCCTTAGTGTGCTCTGATTCTGCATCCTGAATCTCACCAACACCTGATTCACATCAGCTCCCACTGGAGACAAAATCAACCTGTGATCTCCCATGTCTCCCATGCCAAAGAATTTCGCTGCTTCAAATTCTTCATAGCAAACCATTGAACTAATCTTACCCTTAGCTCAACAAAACCCTGTATGTACAAACCTGCTAGCAAACATACCATCCACATACAGTAACAGGATAATGTGATGACCATCATCCCCCTAGTAAGACAAACCACAGGTAGTTACCTTGACATTGACTAAAGTCATGTTTTGTCATCCACCTGTCAAAACCTGTACCACTGTCCTGCAGCTTCCTCAAGACCATATGCCTTGGTCTTCCGTCTCACGTGTCCGTTCTCTCTATTCTTCAACTAAGGTATCCATTCGTCTCTATGCTTTCATACCTGCTGGCAACTCTACCAAGTCTCTACTTGGTTCTGCATCCTATTCCTGTCATGCTCCCACTGTTTCCTGGATCCTTCCTGCTCTGCAGTCAGCAACTAGTATAAAGAAGAGGAACAATGAATTTGAGGCTTAATTACCACCTTCAGTCCTCCATATGGGCATTTGAGACTCCTTGACAGCTTGCTGTCTGCCCAAAATCCGTTACAGTGACCGACCTCGGTCACCACACAGTCTGCATCCAATTGATGTCAGTTTCATGCGCCTGTCTTGACTACCAACCCTACTGACATCGATGTCCTGCTGTTGCCGATGTCGGTCCTTCTAACCGACGTCGGTCTTACCTACTATCGATGTCAGTTTTCTTGTCGACGTTGGTACCTGTGTTCACCTGTGAGTGATGACTTTTTACCTGCGAGCTCCTTTGAATCAAAACCCATGTCCAAACTGCCCTACTCAAAAGTATCCAGCCCCATCCACTGGTCTCTGTCTGCCATCTCCTCCATAAACACCAAGGCTTTCCAATTCTTAAGCCTATCAAATATATCAGTATTTCACTTAAGAATATGCATCTCCTTCTTGCTCATGTGACCAAGCCTACAAAGCCACGTCTCTGCAACAGAAGAAGAATCAGTAATATAAACAAGTAGATAAAGAGTACCTGTTTTCTTACCACCAGCTAATTCAAGTGCATCCGCTGTGAGAGATCTTGTGCATCTCTCATCACCCAACTTTTTTGAAAAAATTAGCCACATCTCCAAACCTGGGACCTGCATGACCTCCTTCAACACCAATGTGTTGGCCGCCTGCAATTTCAGCTTCACTTCCCCTTTGCCAATTCTTTGACAAGGCTCACCAGCTCCTCTCCATGGGGCTGCATGGAAAGAGGCAAAAAAATCTATTATCCAATCAAATTTATCCAAGAAACCTCCTAGAGCATTCCGTGCCACAACACCTACAACATCTGCATCTTCAGTTCCTTCATGCTGATCTGCTACCAACCAACAATATTCTTTTACTTGCTCTTTCTTTCCATAGGACCGTAAGTGATCATCTATGCTTTGCAACTCCTCCATTCTTAGCTTACTTTGATCTACCATTGCTCTACTCCCACTCAATCAGAAACCTCTGAGAGTGACCTGTAACTAAACACAAAACCTACTCCCTGCAATCTTAGCTCTGATACCATGTGTTGGGATAAATATCGGAAGCACACAATTGATTACCAAGCAACTTAACATGTGGAAATTAACCAGAATACACAAGTAACTAGAATTCAAAAATAACACATGATATGAGAGACAATACACAACTTGTATTAAAACAATTTCAGAAGGAAATACAACAAAGAAGGCTGCCACAGTTCTTCTTCCTTACACACCTCTAAGGCTCCCACACCTCTAGGGCATAAACAATAAATCTTCCCTCAAATCTCTCTCTCTTAGGTCACAACACCCAACTCAAACACAGAGTTGGTGTTCACCTTACACCTGTGCTCCACGCACTCCACAAGTGCTCCACGCACTCCACAAGTATACAAACATACTTCAAGTAGATCTCCCCTGAACTGCAACAACCTGCAACCCAAACAGACCTTACTTATGGAAGGATCTTCCTTGCCTTCCTCTTTGCTCTCTATCTGAGTACACACTGTACTCCAAGTAGATCCCACATGATTCTGTTCCCTATTGTGTTGGTGTCATATCTGATCTTGCACACCTACAAATCAATTTGGTTTTGCACACCTGTGAACCTTGACCTTGCACACACATACACCTGCAAATCAATGAGCTTACTTACCATGCAGATCTCCTAAAGAAGCCATGCTCACCTGATGACCAAGATCATACATACATGAAGAACCCTATTGGATTCTCCAATCCAGCACCCACACTTGGTACTGTGGCACTAGGAGGAACACACCATTGCTCTCTTCTCTCTGAAGGAGCTTATTTTCTCTCTTACTCTCTAGCACAAGTTTACAATACAACCAATGAGTCTCTTATATAGATCTCATGCAAACAATAATTAGACACCTAATTACAATAATTAGATCTACAGCTTCTAATCTAAAATTGGCTCTTGACATGCAAACACTTGGTTCGTTAGCTAACTGCCCGTAACATACTCACAGCTCGAACCACATAGGTGACCGACGTCGGTCCCTATCTACCTGGGGGGTGCCGACGTCGGCCAACTTCTGATCGACATCGGTTGCCTTCTGTCTCTTCCCTGCCGACGTTGGTTGGCTTGACCGACGCTGGTGCCTGACACTCAACAACCTTCTCCAGCAACCTCCTCCATGTCTGCATCAGTGAAGCTTTTAGCTCCACAACCTAACAAGGTAGAGGGTATGGATACCACAATGTTTTAAAGTGGAGTGGTGGTTGATGGGTTGAAGGTAGCTAGAGGAAGGTTGATAGTGTTATAAGTATGCACTCCTATAGTGGAGTGGTTATTAGGAGTAGAAGGTATAAAGGCGATGGTAGTTTGTGTTGGTTTTTAATGGTAGTCTGAAAGGGGTTATTGGTTGATGAGGAAGCTTGGGTTGTCAATAGTTGTGTATTAACCATGGCAATGGAGGTACTCCTCATGAGATATGGGGGCATGCCATAAGGTGGATCTATGGATGGGCATGGAGGTAGAATATGGTAGGATGTGGTTGTAAGATAAGGTTGCAAGGCTACAGGATTATTGTCTAAGAAAGTGGCAAAATCTGCATCTCCTTGAGGAGCTTCCTAAGGGAAGGTAGGACTTCTCAAAGGGTGAGGAGAGTCTACTGGTTTTGAGGTGTAATCCATGGATGAAGAGGTGGAAGAGGTAGGTTGGTTGGTCATAGGTTTTGCTCTGCAAGGTCTCTTTACTACTGGCGAGTGAGGACCATGCGACATAGGGGAGATAGAAATCACAAACAACCTCACTACACAAATAAAGTGAAGATAAGAAAATGATCAAGGAAATCAAATCACACTCTATGAGATATGTTAAGCCCTAGAGTTTTAATTAATATTGCTTTTAGTTGATGCCTTAAGAAGGTGTTTGATAGAAATTGGCTTGTAGATTAGGTACTACATAGGAAATCTATGGATGGTTTTAGGTTTTATTTAGACACTAAAAAAATATTTTGTATTAGAATCAATACATGGCTTAGTTTGGGGCTTACTCCATCACTTCACACACCATGGTGATAAGGGTGTCAGGTGTTTAGCCAATATATATTGATATCCAAAGATTATACTCAACGAGAGAGCTGAGTTGGTCCTCCGCTTGATAATGACCTCTAAGTAAGATCACCGAGAAAGGGTAAGGTTATTGCTAGGTGATGAAATCCTAGTTGGGCCTTGTCTCAAGTATGTTTGATGTTTAATTGATGAGAGTGGTTTGGTTAGGTGTGTGCAATAAAGAGTGAAGCTCTTATATATTACTTTGCCTTTAAGCTAAGTTATGTGAACTAAACTTCCAAGAAATAAGTGTATGCACTTAATTTTAAGCCCAAAATAAAATTTTGATTTCATTAATGATCAAAAAATAGGGAGAGAATGCAAGCAAACAAGAACCCAAGTAAAGAGACAAGGATCCCATCGGGCGTGCAAAAATGTTTCAATGAATTTCTTACTTATTATTGGAAAGGGAAGAGAAGAAACTAAGTATAGGTATGGTTGAAAAACCTAATTGATAGTGAATGCATTGAATCTGAAGATTGTGAATAGCTCATATTTATCTTGGGAGGATGACCTACAAATAAGAAATCACTAAAGCAAACTTATTTGTTAGACAAATAGTTAGGTAGATTGCCTAGTAATAACTAGACCCCAGAAGTGAGAGGTTCCTTAGAGGTTGTCAATCCACACATTTTAAGAAATTAAGCTTGTAAACAGAAAAGAGGGTACTTGCATCAATAATCAAAAGGTACTAAAATTGAATACAAGATTGATTTCTAAGAAAATATACTAGAAATGATTAAATTAGTGATGAAGTAATTAATACTAGTTCTATTGTTTTGGGGTCTACCTCAAAAAATTTGAAAGGGGTCTATGAATAGACAAGAACACAAAAAATTGGATTTGGTTGGGTGTCAGAAGGTGATATTAGCTTGCTGGTTTTTGGTGGCATATTGATCTTCGGTGGTTAAGGTAATTGTCGATGGTCAAGTTGACTGTCAACAGTTGGGTAGACCATCGACGATTGAGTCAACCATGGATGGTTACTGTGTAAAGATTTGGGTTGGAAATTTGGCTGATTGACGAGGTCTAGACGATGCATTATGAGAGATGGTAAGACCTGGGTTGATTGAAAAATGAAAATAAAGTAAATGAGTGTGAGGAATCAAGTACTTATCTTACTAGAAGTTGATTGGGTGGATGGTTGAGGTAGTTGATCTATTGGTGGAATCTAATTCAATTCTGATAGAGTAACGATACTTGAAAGCTTGGTGGAAATATAGTGGCAAGTTTACTCTATGATACAATTACTAGATTGGTATATTGTGCTTGACCTGCAAGTAAGAAACTCTTAGATACACAAGCTCTTGATAACAATTATAGATTCATAGATGTTTTGCTGATGGATTTCACCTTTAGGTTACTCTCTTCTTATAGGCAAGGTAAGATATTTGCAACAACATGTGAACTGGGCCTCCTAAAATTAACTTGTCTATGTAATGGCTCATAAATGGAATTAGATGGGCTATTTTTAAAAAATCAAGGTGGGTGATTTGCATGCTTTTAGTTAAGGAGGTGCACCCTGACCATCGACGGTTAGGGTGACCGTCAATGGTCAACCTGACCATCAATGATTGAGGATCAAGTGTAAAAAGAGGTAAAAGACTAGGTTAAGTCAGTTAAGTTAAAATTTGGGTGAGTTCAGTTAGGGTTTAGAGGGTTAGATTCATCTTAAGGCAGTCTAGGGGAATTACGACATTTAGAATCTCAGAGTGCAAATTTATGGTGTCTACAATAACTTCACATGCCCCTCCATGATGTTTAATAGATGGATTGGAGGAAGAGATATATACAATTGGTCTAAATCCATTACTTAAACAATGAAGAACTAACAAATACATTAGGGATGTGAGATAATAACATTATCAAGTGTTCAAGAATTAAAAAAATCTCATAAATAGCTGAAATTAAACAAAGAAATTTTGGGGATGTCAGGTGTTACAATTTTCATAAAATGCTATAAAAAAATGTGACATTTGCTTCAAAAACTTGAAGGCTCCACTAGATTTTAGGGTGGGTTAATTCACACTCAAACATGGTTATGTAGAATGAGAGTAAAAAGATGGTGAAAAACCTCAAGATAACTATACGAGTGGTCAAAATTCACTACTTAAACACTAAGGAGATGTCAAAAATATAGAAGAGATCACAAAATAGAAAAAATCTATCAAAGATGGTAATTTCAATGGGAGAGACAATGTACCTAATGACTAATGTAGGGAAAGGGTGAGAGATAAAACACACTCACATGAACATAGACAATGTTGAAACAACAAACCCCCTACAATACTTTAAAGTTTAATGTGAGGACAAGGTACATCCCAAAAAACACCAAAAAGGACCAAAAAACATTGTATGCACCAAAATAACTTCAAATAAGAAGATCGTTTGTATGTCATAAAAGAGTCCATCTTATTTACTCCAAACAAGGGAACACTAATTGGTAGTATAAAATGAGTATGGACAATGCAGTTGAATGGTAAAGGAACCATGTTGGTAAATTCCTCATAAAGAATGCTATTGATGCCACCACAAATGATCTAAATCCATCCTAAATGAATACATATGGTAGAATAAAATTCTTGCATGTGATTTGGTGTCATGTGCACAAATGGGGCATACAAGAAAGCATGCAAATTTGAAAGTGTGTCATGACTCTCATGCCCAATAGAAGTAATCTCAGGGTTCTCGTGCCAAGATACCCATGGAATGGAGTATGCAGGAGCCAAAATCAATGGTGTGCTTCTCAAATGTGCTAACCATTTATTGAAGTAGATATGAAGTTGGGTGTGCAATAGGTGTAATAATAAGTTCTTCAAATGTAAACATAACTCAGGATTTAGAAGATAATAGGCTAAAATTGCATCAATAAAATGCATGCTAGATTTAGGAATAAGTAGTGTGACAAATGATGGATGAGGATCCATGAAAAGTGTGTCCATAACATTAATCCTACATTACAAGTGTGTAGTGTGTCTTGTAATGAGTGAATGATGGCATCTTTGTCAAGAAATGAGTGAGAGACATAGAGTAGTTTGTTTTTTAATTTTCCTATTCTCTTCAACTAACTCAATCTTATCCTCTATAAGTTGCACACAATTTAGAGAATAACATATCGTTTTATGACTGTGTGTTATTAATGTTCTATGTGAGGGTATGGAAGGCTTGGCACAAAGCCATTATAAGAATGTAAAAAAAGGCCTTGTAATGAACCTCAAACAAAAACACATCCACAAGATGTGAAAGTCCCCCAAACCGTTATAATGACACAATTTTTACAATATTACATGTAATACGATGTTGTACAAATGAAAAAAATTGCATCCCACATCCAAATAATTGATTTTTGGTTACACAAATTTAAAAAATAATCTCGCACTATAGCGTATAACTTCATAGTGTGAAATTCCAGATTGAAGGAAAAATATAGAAAAAGAGAGAAATATGTAATTCTTTATAATATAATTTAGATATTATACTCTAAAAATTAGATAGTTTCAAACAAAATGCACACAAAAAATTCTAAATGAATCTCAACATATGAGCTGAGAAGGTGCTAGAATAGGGTCTCCAACAATGTTTCATTGTAATAAATGTGTTTTGAGCAAAAATCAAGTGCAAAAAATGACACAAAAATAGATCCACTACATTTGTATAATAAAATGAATTTGGTAAAATAAGAGGAACCTTCTAGGTGTCTCAGATCTTGATTTATTCCTCTTGAAGTGCAAATAGGTCCAAAAAGGTGTTAATAGGCAAAGAAGAGACTTGGAGGCTTAAATGTTGGGTGGCCGATAAGAGGGATGGTAGAAAAGGGATAACTATGATGCTAATGGTTTATGATGGTCTGGTCACATGCATATTTTAGGTTATGGTAGTGGCAATTCAGACATGGTGCTTTATTAGAGTAATGATCACACAAGGCATTCAACAAATGACCATGGTGGTGTAGATACTTAAATCCAGTCACATGTACTTAATAGTGATAATTCTTTAAATGTCATAAATGACATGATTTACACCCAAAAACATAACTCTTATTTGCCATTTGCCTAAACCATTTATTTATATGTAAGCTTGACCATTTTTTTTGCATCTTTACTACATAAAACATTCCAAGTTAAATCTTCAAATTGTTTTTATACTACTCTCAAACTATCTCTAGCTAAAGACAATTATCCCTAATTTTTTGGGACAATTTTCACTAGGCAGATAGACCATTGTCACATACCTATCCACCTAGAGAGACTGCTTCTCACATAAAAAAGTAACTAGTTTCTAAATTTTGATTTGTTTTTTCGGTCTTCCTATGCATTTCATAAGGTTGGTTGAAGGAAATTATCAAAAAAAATTCTTATAAATGCACATAAAAGGTCATTCATTATCCCCACTTGATTCTTAGCTTGTCACTATTTATTGAATGCTTATAAAATTATGCACATTGAGAAAATATGCCCTATTCTTCCCAAATTCAAGATCATTCACAAGAAACAACCATAAACCAAGTCTAAAACATATCAAAATGTAGAGGCTTATAAAACCATACAAATCGAGACACAACTCTTTGTGTAAACAACATTTATTTCCATCAAAATGACTTATAACTTCCTTCCAACGACTCAATTTTCTAAAAAAACATTTTCTAACCAACTTCCTTTCAAAATTGGTTCAAAAGGTGATTTGTCATGTGTAATAACTTTTAAATTCCACCTTATGTTTTCAAGCTCACAATTTTCATTCAATGTTTTGTCTCTACATGCAAAAGGGTCCCTGTTAGCTATTGAAACATAGTTTACAACATGCAATGATTCTCAAACCATGGTTATCTCCATTCAATGGTGGTTCAAGCTCGTAATGGTTAGAATAGATTTGAAAAGGTTATTTTGCAAGTATATTGTTGTTTTTAAGCAATTTTATCAGGCTGCAAGTGTCATGGGAAAATTTTAATTCAAATCTACACCTATGGATTCTAGCAAAAAAATTTACCATGTGAAATCATCTCCAAAAATTGCATTCTAAACTTGGACTCCAAAAACATATGAAATATTGTCTTATGCAGATATTCTAAGACTTTTATGCCAAAATGGACTTTTACAATGCATTTTTAATGTAAAACAAGCTTCAAAAGTCCACAGGCCTTTGTGTGGATTCTAAAAACTTTTTAAAGATAATTTTGGAGTGGTTTTTCAAAGCCCATTCTATAGGAGTGAATATCAACAAAAAAAATTGCAATGTAAAATATACATTCAAAACCTGTGGGCCAATGAATGGATTCCAAGAATATATAAAATAAAAGTTTAACTGGATTTCTTAAGTATTTTCTTTAAAACTAAGTTTTTAATGCATTTTATGGCAAAAAAAGATGATGGTATATTCATCAGGATTTATAAGTTGGTTTTGAATATTATTCATGGAAAAATGACTTCTCTAAGCCCAATAGACCTGCAATAGAAGTCTCCAAGGGTCAAGTTCATTCAAAGGTCATTTCATAATGCAAAAAGTACCTTTGAAGCTCAAATAAGAGGATTAAAACCCCATTTCAAAGTGAAATAAGATTCAAACTTGATTTGGTAAGAGGAAGTTTGTGAGAAGCCAATAGAATTTGTGAGGAGAAATGATGATGATGATGATGGATACTAACATAGATTCATCGGTAATTATGTATGGCCTTTATGTTGGGTAAATGATGAAGTTCAAGATTATTATATAGGACAAGAAAAATTTATAGGTTATGAGCATCCAAACTCAAATTCTATAAGATGTGAACGCGTGAAATATAAGCTAAATCTTGGTGAAACATCCTCTTAGTGGAGATTTGATGACATGGGTGAGAGTGTGTTGGAAATATAGACAATATAAGAAGAAGAAAATTTCAAGGATATTAGAATTTCAAGGAATCAAAAATAGTACATAATGGGTTTTAAAAACATGAATTGGTTAAGAAAAATTACGAAGGTCATCTAAAAAGTAAAACCATTGAAACTCAATATATAGAGCAAGCTAAATCCCAATGAAGTTCATTTTGAACATGAAAATGTATTTTCTTTTTCTTGAACCCTCTCAACGGTTTCTCCTCATTCTAAACTAGTTTTAATTTTGAAGTATCTTGGAGATGTTGAATCTATTTGTAGATTTGAAATTTATTCATATTAGAGAAAAAAACATAAGAAGATCCTTTAACCATTTAAACCAAATGGACCTCTAAGATAAATATTTGACAGTGTATTCAAATGATGACATTTGAAATCATGAAATGAAAATGATGATGTGAATGTTTGTTCCTCAAATTTCAGATGGATAGGAAATATTCTCATGCATTCCTTCAAGAAAGAAGACAAACATGAAAATTAGTTAAAGTGAGTGATATGGTACAATGATGCGTGTTCTTTTATCATATGATTGAGATAGGTGAACTGCCTATGAGTTGGCCGAATCAGGATACATAATTTTTTTGAAGTAGGTATTTTGGCCCAACAATGTGTGTTCATTTCTAATATGATTAATATAGGTGAATTGGTTATCATTTATCCAAATAATAATGTGGGAATGTTTGTTATGCGTTGTTTACAAGAATCGGTGCAAGTTATTCAAAAATTTAGAGTGCACAGGCTCAAATCTTCTCATAAGGAGTTAAGTGTAATTACAATGGTAGATCAACATTATTCTTAAAAAAGGAGTGTTCTATCTCTTCATAATATCTCAAAATAACCTTCTCTCTCTCTAACTTCTATTTCTTCGTTGTAATGATTTAAATGACTTAAAAAGGTTGTAATTCACTTTTTAAGTCATAAAAGGAAAGTGAGCTGTAAAATAAAATTTTCTTACTGATAGGGTGTTGATGCCTTAATAACTTATAAATGTGAGTTTCATTCACTATATAAGGGCTTTTTTGACACCATGGGAATTTTTGGCAAGAGACAAAGAGGAGTTTACATGTACAACTCTACAAGGAATCAATACAAGAAGAATTTGTAAGACTTTGTGATATATTTTTTTCTAAGTGAATGATGTGTGTGAGTATGTTTATTCATTTTGGTTATTTTTCTTTCAAATTTGCTATTATATTATTGTTGAGTCATTGAATGGTCTAATGTTCTTGATATATAAATCTGTCAAAATCTATACAGAGAACTCTAAATTAGGAAACTTTAGTGAAAGTAAAGAGATAAAATTGTGTTTATTTCCTACAAGGAATACAAGGTTGTTTTGATATTCTTTGGTCTCAAAATCTCCTTAATGTATGTGCTTCACTCTTACATTTTAAGTATGTCTTTCTTACCTTTCTGAAGAAAATGGTTTCGAATAATTACAACCCATCCTATACAATCTTTAGTAGTTGAGGCATTTTTCTGTGTTTAATTTGTCTAAATTATCTTTTTCCTCCTTTATTATTCTCTTTTCCCATTTTTTTCTCTGAAAAAATTCTTTTTTTTATTTTTTGTTTTATATTCTACCACCTTTTCATACTTTCAGATTAAAGGTACAAAACCCCCCAAAACATCATTTTCATTGTAAATAATTTCACTTTCTACATTATCATTATCTCTCAATAAAGGTTGTTTCACTTGTTAATAGGAGAGGGACTTCATCCTCACATTTTGATTGAAAACTCAAAAAAATTATCCCTACAAAGTTTTCAGTAAATAATTTTTTGGTGCCCTCCATGGGAAACATTTCAGTGCTTTATGTATAACTTGTATGCAAGTATTTTTGTCTACATGACTATTCTAGTATCACAAGGACCAATTCATCAACCATATCTTGATTGGGAAAAACCTACACAATTGGACATTGCCTCTAATATTAGATAATTGCCTGGGAGTGTAGTTAAATCAACATTGCACATTTTCAAAAAAAATCAATTGTGTTGAACTAAGAAGAGGATCATGTTGATTGTGCTCAAAGAATGTTGAACTCATAATAGCTTACAAAGCTCTCAAAGCAGCTCATAATACTAAATAATTAACTTCTCATATGACTATTGCTAGAAACCAAGTCCTTTCATTAACTTGGTATAAAATGGATAAAATGTTTAGAAATAGATATCGCTTCTAGTCTATGACAACTCACTTGGGATAATAGGGTGAGTAATGCCCATTTTCAAAGAGTTGCAAAGATGAAGATTACACTACTAATGATAAAATTTTAGCAATCATTAAAATAAGTAAACCATAACTAATCGGGGTTAGATTGGTTCATAGAGCACCTCCTCTCCCCAAATGGTAAAGAGTACTCACACGACCATCTTAGTAGTTCAATTTCCTATCTATGAACCAAATATTTATTGGGTATGTGAAACACAAGAAGACATTTCCTCGAACTTTAGAGCATTTTCAAGGGATGACAAAACCAATGTAACTTATTTTCAAAGAGTGGTTGACGTGTTGGAAGAAGAATAAGGTCGTATTATTCTTACACAAAGTGCTCAAGTGATAGTTGCCAAAAGAGCATAACCAAGAAGGCCATCTCAAAGAATACTTTAATTTTAGCATGCTCTTTACGAACAATAATTTTTTTTCAAATTGATAGAAAATTTTTACTAGAGAAAGCATATCCAAAGGTAATACAAACCCTTTATTCTAGTTTCAAGACATTTTTGATTTTAAGCTAAGACTTGAATAAAAAACTAAAATCAATAAATTAGTAAGTCTCCCATCAAGTCCTAGAAAAAGTAAATAATAACAAGTTGGTTCTATCGTGATCCAGACACTTACCCTCTCAATAACTATTTTACCTTTGCAAGTAGTTTTTCCAAATATGGTAGTACCATAGAGAAATGTGATAGGGCCACTCACTCTATGGAAATTAAATAAACTTCCTAAAGGTTCACAAAAGAATTTTCCCAAATTCTTAGGTGATGGTAAACAACATCCAAGTTAACACATTACAATTTTGTTTGTGGCATGCAAAATATTGGGCATAAACCATGAATATGTTATTGTCATATTATTTATGGAGACTCTTCAAAATGGAGTGGTTGATTCGTTCTACCACCTAGCTCCTAGTTCCATGAAAACTAAGTTTGAAATCTAATTCAAACCGATAGAATATGCATATACATCACTCATGTATCTTACCCAGATGAAATAGAAGAATACAAACACAGGAGGGAGTTCATACATAAGTTAAATAATCTTTTAAACAAAATATCAACAACAACGAGGCCAATAATAGAAAATCAAAAGTCCTTCTTCATCAACTCTTAATTTTTAGAGGTAAGTTATTAGTTAAGAAGAACAAGATTAACTAACTTGAATGCAACTCAAATGCTTGTCATCGATGTTGATGATGATATAATAATGGCTAGAAATTTAAAAAAGGAACCTTTAAAATAAAAAGTGCAAAGTTCAAATCAGACTTCCACTGAACAAGTTCTTTAGAAAATTTACAATGATATAACGACACTAAAGAGGTGATTGCCTCAGAAAGGCATTATTCCTCCTTATCAAGACATTACAAGATGGGATTATGTGTCTTATAAAGGAAACTACCCATGTCCACAAGCTCCTCAACAAAATCTTGCCATTTAATAATCTCCAAATTTGAATGTAGGTGATCTTATAAATGTTGTTTTGAAAAAAAAGAGATATTTGGATATGAAGAAGAAGTTGAGACAAAAAATGCAGGCCCTTAAGAATTTGAATCAGATGAACCTAACAAAAACTCCACTAAAGCATACCTAAAATACAATTTTGGAGAATATGACTATGATGATACAGTCACTAATATGAATGGGTAATCATTTATTGTATTCACAAAAGCAAAAAGTCAAAAGAAAGAAATGGAAAAAGTAGTAAGTTGAAAAGTAAGATAAAATCCAATGTATATTCTTCCTTAAGGGACCACATCACCAAGTCAATCAAAATTAAAACAACTTGTGACTAAAGTATGTAACCTTCCTCAAACCTCTATTATTACTTATCCAAAGTTAATATTCCTTCCAAGAATGATGTAAACATGTCTCAACCTATTACAAATATCTAAAAAAAATCTTCCACCAATCTACTAGTTTTTGACATTATTGAACATGTAAATAAGACCAAAATTCAAAAGTCCCAAGTTGAGTATCTATTGGCCATATTTGGCCCACATACCAAAATTTTGCCTAAGTGTGAGAAGATGGACATTCAAGCAAAAGTGGTAAGTTCAGAATGAATTCGAGCTTCCAAGAGCAGACAACAAACATCTTCAGGTTCTTGGAAGGAGAAGGCTTTGGGCTTTAACAAGTAAAAGTCTTTGAGCTTTCTCTCTGAAGACCTTGGGTTTGTCAAGCAAGAACACTTCTAGTTTATGAAGGCACACTACTTATTTCACTTTATAAGTTCCAAGTAATATTCGAAGTATGTAAGTAGTGCCATTTGAGAAGCCCAAATTGGTCTTGGCTAGTGCTTTTTGGGTTCTTAGAAGGAGAAAGCTTTGGGATTTAACAGATAAAAGACTTTGAGATTTCTCTTACAAGACCTTGCATTTGTCAAGAAAAAAGACTTCAGGTTTGTGGGGCTACCTTACTTGAAAGGTGAAGTGAGTTGTAAGCAGTTAGAAACCCAAAATAAGTAAAGGGATATGACAATCCCGAGCTGGTCTTGGGTGGTGGTTCGTAGGTTCTTTAAGAGGCAAGTCTTTAAGTTTTTCGAGGTTAAAGACTTAAATTATTTTATAAGTCATAAGCAGTGGAAACCCCAAAGTAAGGAAGCAATAAGTAAGTTTCAAGGAGTCAAAAGCCTAAACAAATGAGTAAAATGAAAAGTTCTAAAAAGAAAATTATGGAAAATAGTCCACAAAAAGGAAACGATCCTGGAACATTAAGATTAATGGTGAATAAATCCAAAGGGCCAATTATCTAAGGAAAAGTGGCACAAGTACATACAAATCACTTCTAAAACATGTACAGTGGTCAAATAAGGATTAAACACATTCAGGCGGAGCAATGAACATGCAAAGACCAGTCGAGATGGGCTAGATTGTAGTAAAAAACATGCTAAGTTTTAAATGCAAGGATAAATCATTCATGATTGGAAAGAACATGTAGCTACCTCTAGTATGGCTCACTCTGTTCCAAACAAGAGAATTAATTGCATGAGGAGCTCGAGGAGATGGATGGTGATTTTGGATGGTTCATCCGGTGATTAAAGTAGTTGCATGCTTTGAATGCAAAGAGATCGAGTAGAATAAATATTGGTGTCAATCATTGATGAATTCCTCTCTCCTTTATCTCCATGTAAATATCTTCCTCTTCTCTCTCCCCCTTTCTATATATCTCACATCTTCCATTTTTTAAAGGGTTCTTAGTTCTTAGACTTTTTTATCTTTCTCAGACATGGGACACTTTTTGAGATATTGTAAAAATATGCTCAGCTTGATTAGGCTCGACCTTATCAAGCACTTGTAAGAACTACCTCTTAATGCAATAAAAGGATTTTCTTTGCCTATCTCTTGCCCTGGGTTCATGTCTATTAAGTTGTACACTATGGTAATGTGTGAAGGAGAGTCTTCGTCATCCATGGTCCTCCTTTTTGACCTTATTTAGGGAGTTTTTGAATGCTATTTATAGGTTTGGTTTAGTGTTTTTTCTACCATTGATGTGAGCTTTTAGTGAGTCTTATAACTCCTCTTTGTTTGCATTCCTTGCTTTCAGAACCTCCTCCATGAAATACTATTACAACCAACTTGATCTTGAGATTGTGCAAGTTGGTATTGTCCTCTATAGAATCAATGTGGGTTCAAGCTGGTGAGATTTTCCCATTTTGCTTTGGTGCATCACCTGGTTAGCCCTCTCAGGAGCCCATATCTCCATTCTAACCCTTTTCCCCATGAAGTTTTATTTTAGCATTAGTTTTAGGTGATCCACCAAGAGGAACTAGCCTCTTTAAAAATCCTAGAGGCTCAACATTACCATAGGACACCCACATCCTAAGGTTGTTCCCATGCTTATAGTCAAAAGTGGGAGAGCTTGAAAAACTCTCCCATAGGGGTGCAATTTCATGCTATAACAATTATGGCACGCCCGGTGGGACTAAGGTCCAAAGTAGTGGAAGGATTTTTGATGTTGTCCTTCTAATTATCAGCCTTTGGAGGTATTCTACAAACATCAATTGTGACTCTGAGTATTTATCAACTAGTTTGAGTAATCCAAGTGCCTAATCAACATATTTAATATGTATAATCAACCATATTATGACCAACATGTGTATTCCCTACCTCAACAACACACTTATCAAGCTAATAATGTTTATGTGTTCCCCCTATGTGGCCCTTAAACAACATATTAGCCCTATCATGAGACATTTATACCAATACTTAGGAAAACTTTAGTGAGCATTGACAAGCATGCACTAGAGTTGTGCTCACAAAAGTGTTGTGGCCAAAATGTCCCTACTCACTAGATCCATTATGTGAAGGATTCATTACAACAAATAAAAGTAGAATGGGTCCCTGTTAAGAGAGAAAATTGGAACAAACTCACTGATGACATTATGGATATATGCAGTTACATTCAAAGCACTGAGGACAAGCTGGAGGGACTTGAGGAATAACAAGGCCAGCCCCACCAACCTTTGGTGCCTACATATACATCACCTAAGCCTTCTTATATGTCACCCATTCATCCTCAAGTGACCATTTCAAGTGTTCCTTCAAATCTTTCAAGTTCCTCATATGTTCCATAGTCTTTTCCTTCTTGGAAATCTATCCAAGGGGGTTGTCAAAAAAATGAAGTGCCTATTGTGGAATAGCCTGTTGTTTGGGTCCAAGACTTCATCCCTTTCTAAGAACCTTCTTCTATTCCTATCCACCTTAAGGAGGAGCTATTTCAAGAGAATATAGTAAAGTAGATCAAATAATCAGAGCTGAAGGCAAGGAAGGAAGAGAAAAGGCATAATCAGAAGATGAAATCAGAACTGCTACCTTTCTTATCTTAGAGCCAAGTTATGCAGCCAGGTAAATCCAAGGTCATTCAGCCTCCATCCCTTCTTCTTTAAGAACCTCTATCTTTTCCATCTTGAAAATCCATTTAGAGTAGTGGGTTGAAGAAGGAGGTGGTGATTCCTGAAGTCAGATATGGAGCCTTGCAACCCCCACTCCTTTCCATTCAAAAGCCTAAAGCCTTTCCTTCATGGAGAGCCATTCAAGAAGCAAAGTTTCAAGAAGATATGTTAGATGTGGTGATCAAAGAGACAAGTCAAGAGAAGTAGGAGTTAGTGGTTGAAGAAAGTAACAAAGAGAGGTTAGTTCAACTCAATGAGCTTGCCCTACAAGAGTTCCAAGACTCATTCTCCCTCCCTCAAGAGCCACTAAAGAAGTTATTCCCTAGCTAGAAAAGCACTCTCTCAAGCTAAAAGCAAGGTGAAATTTTTCACCTTCCCACCATCTCCCTCTTGGAGGAAGAACCAGTTTTGTAAGGAATAGAGGAGGAGCTTGCAGTCAAGTTTGAGCCATCAAGGGAGGAGAAATCAGGTTTGGTCTAACTGTGGCATGGCTTTGACTTTGAGGAATTAGAGCCTTAAGGTAGTAATGATGCCTTCATTCTTAAGAAAGAATGTATTCATAATGCAACTAAGAGAAAAGAGGGTTTTTTTTGTCCCAAGAGCTTTTATTTGGCATGGCTGCAGATGAAGATGATCAAGGTGTAGAGATTGACGTAGTCAATCAATTGGCTGATCATGTTGGAGAGGACACAAATTTGCAATAAGATCAAGATGAGGTATGGTAGCATTTTTACCATAACTTCATGGATCAGGTAGAGGTTCTAAACTAGCCTATGCCTCTTCTAGAGTGTAAGGATGAACTTGTCAATCAAGTTGAAAAAGCTGACCAATCTCAAGATGAATTGTCTATTAAAGGAAGTAATCATATCTTCAAGAATGAAGGAGAATGGTCAGATCCATAGCCTCAAAAATATGACATGTTGGGCCTTAGATGGATTGATGAACTACCATATGGCTCCTTTCAAATCAAACAAAACTAATATGGAGTTGAAGTTGTCATTGTCTCGGATGACCAAGAGGAAGCTACCTTTTGGGATGACTTGCAGCTTTTCTGCTTTAATAAACCAAGCACCAGTTCAAAGGAGCCATCACATGTTGTGTTTAATTCAGAGCAAAAATTTGAGCCATCAAATGTGAAGATTTTAAGATCCCCCAAAATCTAATGTAAACCAAGTTTGGAGGACATGAACCAATATGTCTACATTGGGGACATGTTCATTCAAATTTCCTCTATTAGAGGGTAGACCAAAAGGTTTGAACATAAAGCTGCTTGGTTCATCAATTCTGGTACCTCCAAAGCAAGGTATCTTTCATCTTGATTTGTTACAAGTGAATGATACTCATAATTTCCTATTTGATCCAGGAGGGAGTACTTGTAAAGTGTAACCTTGTACATATTAGGATAGATTTCATGCTTTCCTCAATGTGCCTTATGCACATTTCTTTTTTTTTCTATTTTTTCTTTTCCTAAGTGCCTTGGGCACTTTGAATTATTTTTATGTTATCCTCATTGCTTCAAGAGGAAGTTCTAGCAAGGGTCAGCCTTGTATTCAGTTCAGACTAGGTTAGTGATAGAGGCAAATGAAGACTCCATGCCCAATAGACTAGAGAAGGCAACATGAGCTGGGTTCTCAAGCATAGTAGGCATGCTTCCCTATGTGTCACTAGAAATGTTGGCCATTTTTGGCCAACATACAAAAAATTTACTTAAGTTTGAGAATATGGACATTCAAGAAAAAGTGTTAAGTTCAGAACAACTTTAAGCTTCTAGGAGCAGACAACAAACAACTTGAGGTTCCTGGAAGGAGAAGGCTTCAGGGTTTAACAAGTAAAAGACTTTGATCTTTCTCTCAGAAGACCTCAAGTTTTTCAAGCAAGAAGACTTCAAGTTTGTGAAGGTGCACTACTTATTTCACTTTATAAGTTCCAAGTAATATCCGAAGTAAGTAAGTAGTGCCATTTTGGAAGCCTAAACTAGTCTTGGCTAGTGCTTTTTGAGTTCTTGGAAGGAGAAGGCTTCGAGCTTAAACAAGTAAAGACTTCAATATTTCTCTTAGAATACCTCATATTTGTCAAGCTAGAAGACTTCAGGTTTGTGGGGCTACCTTGTTTAAAAGGTGAAGTAAGTTGCAAGCAGTCAAAAACCCAAAATAAGTAAAGGGACATAACAAACCCGAGCTGGTCTTGGGCAGTTGTTTGTGGGTTATTCAAGAGGCAAGTCTTCAAGTTTTCCAAGTGAAAGACTTGAATTATTTTATAAGTCATAAGTAGTGGAAACCCTGAAGTAAAGAATCAAAAAGTAAGTTGAAACGAGTCAAAATCTTGAACGAATGAGTAAAATGAAAAGTTTTGAAAAGAAAATTATGGAAAATAGTCCACGAAAAGCAAAAGGCCATGGAAAATTAAGGTCAATGGTCAACAAATCTAAAGGGATAATTAACCAAGAACAAGTGGAACAAGTACATACAACTCAATTTTAGAACATGTAAAGTGGTCAAACAAGGATTAGACGTGTCCAAGTGGAGTAATGAACATGCAAAGACCAACTAGGATAATCTAGATTATAGTAAAGAACATGTTGAGTTTTAAATGCAAGGATAAATCACTCATGCTTGGTAGTAAAATGTAGCTACCTATGGTATGTCTCACTCAATTCCAAATAGGAAAATTGAATATATGAGGAGCTCGAGGAGATGGATGGCAATTTTGGACGATTCATCCAGTGGTCAAAGTAGTTGCATGCTTTAAATGCAAAGAGCTAAAGTAGAATAAGCACTGGTACCGATCATTGATATCTTCTTCTCTCCCTTATCTCCACACAAATCTCTTCCTCCTCTCTCTCCCCCTTTCTATATATCTCACATCTTCCATTTTGTAAAGGGTTCCCAGTTTTTGGACTTTTTTATCTTTCAAGGAGATGGGACACTCTTTGAGATATTACAAAAATATGTTCATCTTGATTGGCTCGACCTTGTCAAGCACTTGTAAGAACTACCTCTTGATGCAATAAAAGGATTTTATTTGCCTATTTATTGCCTTGGGTTCATGTCCATTGATTTGTACACTATGGCAATGTGTGATGGAGAGTCTTCCTCGTCCATGGTCCTCCTTTCTAACCTTGTTTATGGAGTTTTTCAACACTATTTGTAAATCTGGTTTAATTTTCTTTCTGCCATTGATGTGAGATTTTAGTGAGTCTTATAAGTCCTTTATGTTTGCATTCCTTGCTTTTGGATCTTCCTTCATGAAATACTAATGCAACCGGATTGATCTTGATATTATGCAAGTTGATATTGTCCTCTACAAAATTAGTGTGGGTTCAAGCAGGTGATATTTTCCCATTTAGCTTTGGTGCATCACTTGGTTAGCCCTCTCAGGAGCCCTTATCTCCCTTCTAACCCTTTTCCCCATGAATTTTCATTTTAGCATTAGTTTTAGGTGATCCACTAAGAGGAACTAGCCTCTTTAAAAATCTTAGAGGCTCAACCTCACCATAGGACACCCACATCTTGAGGTTGTTCCCATGCTTATAGCCAGAAGTGGGAGAGCTTGAAAAACTCTCCTATAAGGGTGAAATTCCATGATATAATAATATCTAAGATCAAATGTTGATCAATTATATGGGCTAGTTGATTTTATCAATGGAAAAAACTAGGCGTAAAAAAATAAATGCTAGAGGGATTCTAACAAACCCATCTTCTTATAGTGCTCTAAAATCCATGGCTACCACCACTTCTAAGTCTAGTAAATTAGAACCATTTTACATTTCCTTTTTTCTCAAAACGTTTAATATGAGTAATTGTATCATTGATATAGGAGCCTTTGACAATGTGATGCTAGCCAAATTTGTTCATGCCTTAGGTTTGAATCACACCAAAACCTTAGGTCATTATTATTCCATGAAAGAAAAATAGGTACCCTTGATTGATAAAATCAAATATGCTTAGGTTGATTTAACTTATTTTTCTCAAAAGATAATCAAGATGGCTATCCTAATGGCAGATATCCTATTTGCATATGGCATCCTACTAGGAAGAAGCTTTTGTAAAGAATTAGGAAATGAAATTCAATTAGATCCAACTCATGTTATGATTCCAATCAAAGGATTTAAGTATCACCTAGAACTTAAATTTAAAACTAAGCATACAATATAAAAGGTTGATGAACTGAGAGCTGATATTTTGTATGAGGATGTAGGAATAAGAAATTATATGCTCATGTTAGAGGAATATTTGAACATTCCTAAAGTGATATAGAGAAATCCTAATGACATTTGGATGCTTGAGTTTGATGGTATTATTCCTCATTCGATGTATGTGTAAGATTAATTCTCATGTCTCCAAGAAAGGAAGTTTTTCCTTTTCATACAAATTTTAGTTTGAATGTACCAATAATACTATCAAATATAAAGCCTTACTCCTTGGCTTATAAGTTGTTGAATAAATAGAAATCATGAATTTAGAAATATAGGGAGATGCAGAGTTGGTTGTGAAATAGATTAAAGGCCAATATCAAGTGAAGAATGACCATCTAAAGCTTTATCAAAACAAGGTAAGGGTTTGTATTAAATATTTTTCCATAACGATTGGCCCTAGAGAAAATAACACAAAAGCTGGTGTGCTTGTTATATGTGATACGTTGTTGATTCCACACTTTGAATTTATAGAAGACAAATACACTATTGAATTGTTTTACAGATCTAGTGTGCTAGGTAATTATAAAAATTAGTAGGTTTTCAATAAGGATAAAAAAATGTGTTTTCTTGAAAAATTAGATATATTCATAAATCTATACTTTGAAGGAGTGATAATCGTACAGGGAATCTTCGATGTAAACTGAAAAAGAGGGAATTGTTGAAGAACAAGTGATTAAACTTAAAGGGAACAATTTTTTTAAAGGTTTAATCTCTCTCAAAGAACTTTTGATAAACATGACATGTTTATTTAAAATAATATGTAGAAAGACTCTCTCAATTCAGTTGATTATGAAAAAGTGAATACTAAATATGAAGAATAACCAATATTGGTGAACATTGATAAGTATTATTTTCCCAAAGAGCAAAGAAAGTTTATTTCACTTATTTGAAAATACATTAATATTCTTGCTTATTCTTATGCCAATCTCAAATATTTTCGGTCAAGAGAGATGCATCATACAATATCGTTCAGGTATGATGTAAAGCCTTTCAAATAAAAGCAAATGCAATATAATCCGAAGATAGCCAAGACTTTTTTTGATAAGGTTTAGAAAATGTTGAATGCGAAGATCATTTTTCTCATTCATCATTCAACATGGGTTGCCAATATAGTGCCAATTCGTAATAAAAATATAATGATTAGGATATGTGTGGATTATTGAAATTTAAATCAAGCTTCTTTGAAGGATAATTATCCATTGCCTATTATAGATAAGGTGCTTTAGGCAGTCATAGGTTCATAAATGATTTCCATGTTATATGATATTTTAGAATATAATCATATAGAATTAGCTAAATAAGATCAACACAAAATTGCCTTTACCACTCCTTAGGGTACATTCATGTATCAAAGATTGCCTTTCAACCTCATCTTCGTAGGAGTAATGTTTCAAAGAGAAATGGACCTTGTCTTCAATGATATAAATAACAAGATAAGTTTAGTCTTCATGGAATTTATTCAAACCCAAATAAGTTCATATTTGGACTAACATAAGGTAAGTTGCTCAGTTATATTAGTTTAAAAGAGGGAAGCAAGATTGATCCTAAAAGAGTTGAAATAATTCATAAACTGTCTTGGCCAACAAGCAAGCCTGGAGTTCATTCCTTTTTTGGCAAAGTAAACTTCTTGAGAAGATTCATACTTGAATTTATATAACTCACAATACATATCACTAATATGATGAGATGTAAACCTTATTTAAAATGGAACAATGAAGGGAAAGATGCTTTTGAGAATTTAAAACTACAATTGCTCATGCACTCAGTTTCATATGCCCTAATTTAAAAAAATATTCATCATATATTGTTATTCTTCATATCACACTCTCTCAACTATTTTGATTCAAAAAAATGATGAATGAATCGAGTCACCAATTTTATTTATGAGTTGTGGTCCTAAATACTATGAATTCAAATACTCTCATGTTGAAAAACATGAGTATGCAATTGCCAAAGTAGTCAAATAGTTTAAATATTATATTATGAATCCTCACTCCATTGTGATTGTCCCTGATACATCCATAAAATATATTTTGACACAACAAGAAATTGGATCAAAAAGAGGTAATTGGATTGTAAAAGTTCAAGAATAAAATTTATAAATCAATCCTACTAATTTAGTTTGAGGCAAAGGATTATGTCAGCTCATGGCAGAACATATTGATAGTCAAATAGTTCTTGGTCCAATAAGTAAATATGGTCACAATATAGGTAACTTGCCATTAACATTTCTATCCAATTCTAAAGAGGAATGGTATTTGGATATTGCATATTTCTTGACATATGGATAATCTCCATCAAATCTAAATGTTAAACAATGAATAATAATCAAATTGAAAGTAAGTACATATGTTAACTATGATGGCACTGTGTTTAAAAATAATATTGATGGCTTCTTCATGAGATGCATGGACAAAGAACAATAAAAGAAACTTATTGAAGCTTTCGATGACAAAGCCTATGTTAGTTATTTATTTGCATTAGTAACAATGTAAAATATTTTGAAATCTCATTATTATAGCCATCCGTACTCAAAGATACCTATCAATGGGAAAGAAAATGTGGAGCTTGTCAATAATTTGTTGGTAGGCTAAAATTTGTAGTTTTTTCGCTCAAGCCAGTTGTGATTGAAGAACCATTTCAATAATGGGGGTTGGATTTAATTAGAACATTGAATCCTCATTCAAGTGATGGTCATATACATGTTCTCACAATTATAAATTATTTCACAAAGTGGGTTGAAGTAATTTCAGTACTTCAGAGATAATCTACAACTCTATCAAAGAGAACATTCTGGTAAGGTACAATATTCCTCAAAATATTGTGGGGTTCTTTGTCAGACCTATTCTGATGGGTGTCATTATTCCCTTCATTTAATCAACTTTTTGTTGATGTTATATTTAACCAGGGCTGTGTCTAAAGCTATATGCAACAAGAAGAATCATAGCGATTTAGTAATTGATTGTAGTTATTTGTATTTTTTTCTTTTTGTTTTGGGGGATTTTTAATGTCTTGAGGACTTCTTGGTTAAAACCTTATTGGAATCAAACTATGTGAAATAGACACACGTTGCATAAATGAAATAGATTGCTGGAAATAAACACACTTTTGCATAATAAAATAGATTGTTGGAAATAAACACACTTTTTCAGAATGAAATAGATTGCTAGAAAATTATTGCAAAGAAATGAGAATTTAATCTAAAATGCCTGCAGAAACAAATTTACAGCAAATTTTAACTTTAAAGAGTTGGAAGCATTTATAAATTTAACAAAGTTACCTATTTGCTTTTGCGAATAAAATATAAATACTGACCAAAAATGAAGATCTTGGTTCTTTGGAGGAGTGGGCCCTTTCTCTGCCTAAAAACAGGATTGAACAATTTAATTTGCTTTTAAAAAAAAAATGGCTATTTCATTGATAAAATGTTCTGTATTACGAAATGTACTAATCTATCCTTTTCTCTCTATTCTTCAATGAGTTTCTATTACTTCTTAAATTCTCAGGTCTGTATATATAGATGTTTTGATGGTTGTAACTGTTTCATAGATACGATGGAACTGAATCGTACCCAGAATAGATGTTGAATCAAGATGTGGCTAGATGTCCAGCTCTGTGATAAATGTCTTAGATCTACAAGTACATAAATAAAAAGTTTGCTCCTAATTTAATGAGATCATTGACCTGACAGATCACCAGCTATTTGGAATAGCTCCTTATTAGTTCCATATCTAGCCGCAAAAGTTCTAGAGCTTATTTGCAGGAGTACCGGAGCTAATTCAGATAATTTTGGAGCTTAAATATAGAGTTCCAGAGCTAAGTCCGAAAATGTGACAACTTAAAATAGTATGGTGGAGTTCTGGAACTAAGCTGAATTGATTCCAATGCTTCCAAAAACATGCAATCCTCTTCATATTTGTTCTTTAACCTGATGATGACCTGTTTTATTGCAAAACTTGAATTTTCCAACACACTTGTTAGGAATTATAGGTTTTTTTAAACATTATAATCACAATCAACAAAAGATGGATAATTACATCGTAACTCATCTCAGATCAAAATAAAAGTTACAAAATGCAATCAAACTTAATAGAAAGAGAGAGTAAGATGAGTTCATTTATTATACATTTATCGGGCGTATCCTAGCCTCATCATTTCCCCCATACTTACTTGTTTGTAAGTCCCTTTACAAATTTCACTCTTCAAATTCAGGATTGTATATCTTGCATTCCATTTGATTGCTCAGATCAAATGGCTGGAACTGAATATCCCAATGCTTTGATTCAGAGGTACTATACCTAGCTCTTACTTCTACTTTTCTTTTTCATTCCGCAAACTGAGTGGGATTTTGAAGTTCTCTATTTTTCCAAGGAGATATGGGAGTGAGAAGTAGAGGTGGCCTTGTCTGCATGCCTATCCATATGCACAGGGGAGTTTCATTGATCTGAGGAATTATTGTGCATAAAGATTTTGCCCTTTCTAAACTCCAAATCAAATTTGAAGGGGATATTACTTCCTTGTTTTTCAATGCCATCAGAAGAAATTCCCATATTTTTAAACATGCATCATAGATATTATCAAAATTTGCCTTCTCATTAGAGGTGAAGACATCCATGCTTTGTTGTAAATTAAAAAGATAAGGTCCCCTAAATTTGTCATTAAATGCATGGGATTAGAAATGTGTAGGAAAGGCAAGTGGGTTACCATAATGAATTCTCATACAGAGATCAGATGAACTAGCCTTTGACCAATGCTCTGACTCCCTTTCTTTCCATGCAATCTGATTTTGAAGAATAGAGACAAATGCGTTAAGCTGGCTTTCCCCTACATACACATTGATCATAAAACTTGTATTTCTTTCTAGCATAAAATTGTAGAGGTAAAATTCACAAAGAAGGTTTTTCTGTTCTATATTGTCTAAGGAGTAGGTGGCCAAGAAATTAGCTCCATCTTTTATTTCATGTGGAAGGCCACATGCTATCCTTGCCAACTACTAGTGAATGAATTGTTCCTCTAAAAACATGCTATAAATAGGAGAAGGTCTCTAGCGCGTAAGCAATTTCTCACTCATCATACAAACTCTTTGTATTTTCACAAGACATTTATACTTATCATTTTCCTCCTTGTAAAATTTGTCTTCCCATTCCTTCCTTGATTTCTCTTCTTCTGCCAGTTTGCCTTTCAAGTCTATATTAGATGCCTTGATTACATTGAGTTCTTTGCATGTATCATCTCATAACTGCTTGAGTGGCAGATAAGTCAATTCAGTGTGTGCAGAGACTATTAACACAGAGGTATGTATTGTACATTTTCCCTCGTTCTCCATCAGTTGCCTTTTAATCTCTGCTAATTCCTCATTCTTGGTTGTGAACTGGTTTGTTAATTCTTTAATGAGCATTTCTTTTTGTTCTAATTTAAGTTTGAAGAAGTTCAATTCCTCATCCTTTTCCTTGATAATGCATTCTACTCTAGACAAAAATAGAGCCTATTTAATCTGCTAGTTTTGTTCTTTTTATGAATTTTTTTGGGAAGTTAAGCATTCTTCTTCCACCATAGGGGATTTCCCTTTCCTTCTCCAAGATGCCTATTCATCTTCTACATGTGATGGTGCTGCTGTCTTACCCATTTTTTGGAAAACTGGCTCCTCAAATCTTTCATCTCTTTTTTCCTTTTCTATTTGGCTTGGTCCAGGAGGAGTCATGGCCATGCTGCCCAAAATATCAGTAGCTTCAGTTTCCATCCTTTCTTGTTCTTCCATCTCTTTTAAACTTTCCTTAGATTTTTTATGACATTTTCTTTCTTAAGGAGCCTCAAAATGTGCAGATATAGGTTTCCTTTTAGAACTTTTCTGATGTTCACCTTTTGCTTAGGACTAGGTGAACTGTCACTATCAGAGATAGGTATCAGTTCTTCTATAGCTTCAACAGAAGAAGAAATTTCTTGAGAAGGCACAGTAGGGTCTGTAATTTTAATTTGTCTTCTAGATTTTCTTGTTTTTGGTATTTCCTGTTTCCCTGATCTTTTCTTTTCCTAAAAATGGTAGCAGTTTTCAAATGAACTAAAGGAGCAAGAGGAGTTGCTATTATTCTTCTAGAAATACCAGGGTTTTTCCCAAATTTGCCAAGAAATTTATTCCACATTTCTCCCCATTTTTAAAAAAAAGAAAATGGTGCTGGCATACTAAATGCACTTACCCATGATGTCTGATTGTTCCTACACCCAAAGAATACCTCTAGGCCATGGTATAGATGGAGTCAAAAAGACACCCTGGAAGGTTTACTATATATTCTAGTTTTTCAGCTCTATATCTAAGGTGTATAAGGATTTTTAGGACTTCTTTTCCTACTATCCCAAATTGTCTATCACAAGTTAAATATTTAACTATCTAAAATGCTACTCTTTCAAAGGGTTTGGGCAAGCTGGCCCTTTTGACTCCTTTGATGATTTTATTTATATTATAAATATACTGAGGTTTAGCTTCCCCTTCTTTCGATAGGGTTTCAGCCAGGGCTTTTAATGTCCCTTTGATAGGGTTTGGGACATGCACTATTGGTATTCCAGACATCTCACTTATTACATTCACAGAAAAAGGAATAAAAACCTTCCAAATTTTTGTTCTTATTTGTTATAAATTGATAACAAATTCTCTTACCAGTTCATTATTATATTTGAGAAATTTTCTCAGAAACTCCAGCCATCCTACCTGTCGAAAGATAGTTGCTACTTCTTCATCTGCAAGGAGTTGGGTATCATTTTTTGGTTTTGTCTTCTTTTTGATTCCCATGATTCATTCTTCTTGAATCTTACACAGGTTAGATGAAGATTGCTTTTCTTATCAATGAAACTGATGATTTTGGCTATGGAACTAGCAGATTCAGTTACTGATCTAGCAAATTCGGTAGCGAAATTACTGTACTTAGCTGTGAAACTTAGTGATTTTGACTGTAGAACTACTATACTCAACTATGGAACTAACAGAGGTAATTCACTGTATCTCTTTTAAAAAAATTTTGTAGCTAGCTTTTACTTTGTTGATGCAATAATAAGAACGATTCTTTATGATTATCTGCCAACTCATTCCATCATCAATATCCTTCTCATGATTTTTCACATTTAACCATGATGTACAATAGATGAATCATCATACTAATCTTTTAAATCAAGTCTAATCATACATGCAAACTTTCAATTTAACCTTTAACAAGTTAAAAACATAATTACCGTTCTTGATGATGTAATCCCTCCATCATGATGACTCATCATTCTTGAAAAACGGTTAGAAAAAATAGCTACAATAAAAAAGTTTTATTTGAATCATCCATTTATTTGAGAAGATCAACTGCCATCACTAGTTTTCAATTGATATATATATATATATATATATATATATATTTAAAGAAGAGAATGCCATTTACTGGTTTTCATCCTCTTCCCTTTATTCTAGATCTTTTCATCTAATTATTTGATCATTTTGGAAGAATTGGGTTCTTCCATATGATCAAATTCTTTTTTTGCTTCAATCTGCTTCAAGAATTCATCCTTAGTAGGAGGCTTCCTATAAAGTTTTAGCCTGTGTCCATTGACCAAGAGTATTCTTCTCTTGCCATCAATGAGAAGTAACTGGATAGAACCATTGTCAAATATCTACTTAATCTAATAAGGTCCCAACCATTTGATTCTTAATTTGCCTTTGAATTGTTGGTACTTACAATCAAACAACAATGCCCAGTCTCCTACTTTGAATTATCTTTCCTTGATATGTGAATTATGCCATTGCTTCCTTTGACCTTGGATTATCTCTATCTGGTAAAGTGCTTCCATTCTAAATTCATCCAATTCATTGAGTTTAAGAATTCACTCCTTTTGAGCTACATCTAATTTAATTCCCACCTCAGCTACTGTCCTTAATGTCTGTTGTTCAAACTCAATAGGGTTCAAGGGATTTTTCCCATAGACTAACTCATATGGTGAAAACCCTGTTGTGGTTTTCTAAGTTGTATTGTAAGCCCAGACAGCTTCAGGTAGTCTTTTTACCCAATCTCTTCTTTCAGCTTCAACTATTTTAGTGAGAATGTTTTCTAATTCTCTATTTGTTATTTCAACTTGTCCATTTGCTTGCGGGTGATAGGGAGATGACTTCCTATGATTGGTCTGATAATACATTATGAAGGCCTAGATCATATTAGACATAAATTGTGGTCCTTGGTCTGAAACTAAGCTTCTTGGTGCTCCAAACTTTACCATAATTCTATGCCAAAGGAAATCAACAACTACTTCTTCAGTGGCATTTGTTAAAGCCTACACTTCTACCCATTTTGTTACATATTAATACACACAAGAATGTGCTCTTTTCCCTATGAATAATGATTAAAGGGTCCAACAAAATCTAATCCCCATCTCTCAAATGGTTCAATATCTACTTGTGGTTATAGAGGCATTTCATTGGTAATGGTTGGCTGTCCCATCATTTGATAAGGATCACACCCCTTGATATATCTCTTCACATCTTTGTACAGAGATGGCCAATAATAACCAGTGCCAAGTATCTTATGAGTTGTTCTTTTCAATGAATAGTGTCATCCACTTGATTCATCATGACATGTTTGGAGGATGTCAAAGATTTCATCTTCTCTTACACACCTGCGTAAAACTAAATCAAGATCACATTTAAATAGCATTCCTTTTAACCATTTGAACTGTGCACCGGTTTTGATTAATTTTTTTATTGTTTTTTAGTGAAAGAGGGAGAAAACTTCCCTGTTGCAAGATAATTTTCCATGTTAGAAAACCATAGAGTATTAACTAAAATAACAAATAATTATTCATCTAGAAAGTTATCCTTGACTGGATCCTGCTCCCCTATAGTGGTCAATCTTGACAAGAAATCAACTATCACATTAGATTTGCCTAGATTGTCCACAATGGTAATATCAAATTCTTGTAGAAGTAATAACCATCTAATTATTCTACCTCTAACTACTGGTTTGTTCATTAAATATTTAATTACTGAGTGATCTGTATGTATAAATATTTTGTACCCTGTAATGTAATGTCTAAATTTATTGATTGTATAGATCATAGCCAAAAATTCTTTTTCAGTGGTAGTGTAATTTATTTCAGTGGGAGTAAGATTTTTACTGAGATAGTAAATAGTATACATTCTTCCTTCTTCATCTTTCTGTCCCAAAACTGCACCAATTGAGTTATTTGAGGCATCAATTTGGATGTGAAAAGGTTTCTCCCAATTAGGTCCTTGCAATATTAAGGTAGTTACTAATTTCTCTTTAATTTCTTCAAAATCATGTTGACACTGTTCATCCCAAAGAAATTCACAGTCCTTGGTAAGTAATTTAAACATGGGGGCAACAATTTTACTAAAATCCTTGATAAAGCGCCTATAGTATCCAACATGTCATAAAAATTATTTGATATCTGTGGGAGTTTGAGGAATAGGCAAGTCTAAAATAATCTTGATTTTGTTTTGGTCAACCTAAATTCCTCTTTTTGAAATATGGTGCCCTAATACAATCCCTTCATCAACCATCATCAAACATTTCTCATGATTAAGAGACAAGTGATGTTGTTCACATCTTGTTAATACTCTATCCAAAATTTTTAAGGCATCATCAAATGTATCTCCATACACAGTAAAGTCATCCATGTATACCTCCACATAGTCATTTGTTAGGTCTACAAAAATTGCTAATACAGCTCTTTGAAAGGTTGCTAGAGTATTACATAGTCCAAATGGCAATACCCTGTAAGCAAAGGTACCCCATGGACAATTAAATGTAGTTTTGTTTTGATCCTCAGTAGCAACTCTGATTTGATTGTATCCACTAAAGCCATCCAAGAAGGAAAAGTATTGTTTACCTGAAAGGTTGTTTAAGACTTGATCTATGAATGGTAAGGGAAAATAATCTCTCAGGGTGGCTTTGTTTAGTTCCCTATAGTCAACACAAATTCTCCATTTTTCATTCTTTTTAGGGATAATTACAAGAGGAGACACCCACTAGCTATCTGAGATAGGGTAGATAAAGCCTACTTGTAATAATTTTTCAATTTCTTGTTTGACTATATCCCTTAAGACTGGATTAATCCTTCTCTGAGGTTGCCTAACTGGTCTAATGTTTTAAGTATAAATATGATGGGTGCAGATACTTGGATGAAGTCCCTTAATATCTCTATAGTCCCAAGCAAAAGCTTTAGTATGATCCTTTAGAACATCAAATAGTTTGACTTCTTCATTATTCTTTAACCAGCTATTAATATTCAAAAAAATTCTTGGTTGAATCTCAACATGTTTGGTTCCAGGATATGATGAACTATTTTATTGAAAGGGTTTCATTCAGGTATTTAGTGAACATGCATGTGGTAACAACATATGATATGTAGCAACATCTTCAAAAGTTTCTAGAGGTAGAATGCTGGACAAAAGACATCAAGAAGAGTTATGATACTTATCTTGTTGTAGGTCAAATTCCTCATTACCACTATTTTCCAAAAAAAAATCATCATCTCCTGATATCTGTAAAGCTGAAGCTACAGATCCTTCCTCTCTCTAAGAGAAATTGTGTTCCTCCAGAGTGAAATTATCTTCATTTGCAGAGAATTGGTGTGGTTCTGGAACTAACTGTGATGATTTCAAAACAAATTCTACAGGTTCAAAAACTAATCCTGATTACTCCAATGACGATTAATGTTCATTTAATGAAGGATTAACCATATCATCTATTTCCCGTACATGATCCTGCAATGTTATCATAGCCAAAGAAGACATATTTTACTCATTAATATTATCAACCCATAATTTTGATTGATTATCAATAAAAGGTCATGTAGAGGGATATAATGAAATTTGCTTAGAATTCTTACTATTTTAAATAGTCATATCATCTGACCTGCAATCAATTAAGGTAGCAACTGCAACTAACCATGGTCTCCGCAAAATAATAGGATAACTAAGTGTTTTACCTTTTGGATGTAAGATAAAGACATCGACCGGATATTCCCATGATTCCACCATTACTACCACATCTTCAATAACTCCTTCTGGTTTTGCTACAAACTGATTTGCCATCTGCAATATGGTATTAGTAAGTTGTATGCCTATTAATGGTAATGTTTTTAAAGTGTCCACTGTCGTTACATTGATAGCTGCACCCAAAACAATCAAAACATTATGTATATCCTTATTCCCTATAGAAACAAAAATAATAGGGCTCCTAGGATCTCCATATTTGGGTAGTAGGAGTTTTCCTGCTAATAAATCAACAAGTTTCCCATCTACTAGAATAGTCTTAGGGTATTGCTTCTTTTTTCCAAGTTTTTAAAACATAACAGTTTGATTAACTTATTCAAATCTGGAATATCCTTATTTGCTTGTAACAATGGTATTTCAATATTCAATCTTCTTAGTTCCTTCACCAATTCAGATTCCTTAAGTTCTATGGTTTCTTTAAGTCTTTCTGGAAATGGAATCTCAGTAGAATTTATTTTTGGTTCCTTATCTTTTTCTTTGTCATCTTCCTTAAGTGTAACTGTGCTAGGAGTTTTAGCTTCTTCTGTCATCTCAGTGATTATAACATGTGGACTACTAACTATTTTGCTAGATCTGGTTTGAATGTTTTTACAATCTATTGTATTTAAATCAACTAATTTTTTTGGTTTTGTTTTGTATATAGGAGTTGTTTGTTTATTTCTTAGGTTTGCTATTGGTTGTGCTGGCATTTGTGTTTGGACTATGTTTTCAACCTGTGAATTTTGTGCTGGAGGTCCCATTATGGCTTGTTGGTTCTGATTTGGATATGTTTTCCCTTGCACATAATTTTTAGGGCCCCATCTAGGTTGTGGCGAAGCATAATGATTTCTTTGACCAGCCTAAGGTTGTTGATTTCTTTGAGTATACTAAGATTGACTTGCCCAATATTGAGAATGCCATGTGGGTTGAGGAGCCAAGGTGGTTATCCCTAACTTTGTGGTACTATTTGAGCTGCCCATGGCATCATCTAGGGATTAAGAGCTGGTCTTGGCATAAATCTTCCTTGGTTAGGTTGTCTCTGAATAAAATTTAATTCTTCTATGGTGGATGATGTATTGGTTTGTTTGAGCTGATTTTTTATGAGTGGAAGAAGAGAACAAGCGTGAGTATCATGTTCTTTATATTCATAGAAAAGACATACTTCTATTTTATCCAAAGGACATTCCCTTATTGCATGATTCTTCCCACATCTAGGATAATACATGGCTAATGGTTCAAGTTGGGCATTTGCTTTAGCTTGAAATCCATCCATGGTGGAGGTTAATTGAACTAATATGTCTATTTTAAAGTTTGCCAATTCATCCATCAATTTGTTCATATTTGGATTTGAATTTTTAACCATTTTCCCATTTCTAGGTCCACCCCTTGTCCTTGAATAGTTTCTACAAATTTCTATGATTTCGTCCATTCTTAATTGAGCAATGTTTCTTCTGCCAATTAAATCAAGGGTTTCCCTAGACTTATCATCCAAACCTTTGAGAAAAATGGTTTTACTTAAATCTTCTTGAAGTACAAATCCACATCTTTTACTCACAAAAAGGAATCTATCCAAATAATATTCCATATTTTCATCTTCTTCCTGTTTGATTTTGAAATTTTTTTTCCTTTCGATTTTTTCCTCTGTAATAATCTTGATATTTGTCTAGGAAGACAATTTCCATTTGTTCCCAATTGGTAATAGAATTAGATGTTAATCTCATAAACCACCTCATTTTTGCATCCTTCAGGGTAGATGGAAACAACTTCAGTTTTTGATTATCTGTCTTGTAATCATAAGTCTGACATAGTACTTTAAACTCAAATAGAAATTGGTCAAGATCCTCAGATGACAATCCTATAAATGTGGGCAAGTGTGCAAGTGAATTTTTTTTCATAGTGGTTTCATTATCCTCAATCTGAATGGGATAGGTAAAGGTTCTCTCAGGTTCTCTTCTAGCTTCTCGTGCCATCTCTCTAGTATTTTCTAGTCCCTTCTCCCAGTCAATGTGGTATGTGGTCTATGATTGGGATGGTGAAAAGTCAGGAGTAGGAGGTTGACTACTCAATTGAGAATCAAAACTTTCCCTTAATGAATCTTGAGAAATAACCCTGCTCCCTAAGGTTTTACTTGGTTCTGGTGAATGATCCAAAAATCCCAAAAATGGAAATTTTGCTTCTTGTCTTGTAGGAGATAATGGTGCCTCCAATTCCTTCTCAACGTCCTTTTTTAAACTAGAGGATGATGGAAATTATTGTTCAAATATTTTGGGGAGAAATCTACCCTTGGAGTCTCGTTGTCTACTCATAAATTAGGAAAATTTTCTTTAATTACTAAATGAATGATTGTTGATCTTCTTGACACGTATTTAGAAAATTCCAACTAGTGAGTCCCTGGCAACAATGCCAAAAATGATGGGTGTAGTTATTCCCTTCATTAATCAACTTTCTGTTGATGTCATATTTAACCAGGGTTGTGTCTAAAGCTATATGCAATAAGAAGAATTGTAGCGATTTAGTAATTGATTATAGGTATTTGGAATTTTTGTTTTTGTTTTGGGGGATTTTTAATGGCTTGAGGACTTCTTGGTTAAAACCTTATTGGAATCAAACTATGCAAAATAGACACACATTTCAGAAATGAAATAGATTACTGAAAATAAACACACTTTTGTAGAATTAAATAGATTGCTAGAAATAAACACACTTTTGTAGAATGAAATAGATTGCTAGAAATAAACACACTTTTGCAGAATGAAATAGATTGCTGGAAATAAACACACTTTTGAAGAATGAAATAGATTTCTAGAAAATGATTGCAAAGAAACGAGAATTTAATCTAAAATGCCTGTAGGAACAAATTTACAACAAATTTTAACTTTAAGGAGTTGGAAGCATTTATAAATTTAACAGAGTTACCTATTTGCTTTTGCGAATAAAATATAAATACCGACCAAAAATGAAGATCCTAGTTCTTTGGAGGAGTGGCCCCTTGCTCCACCTAGAAACATGATTAAACAATTTAATTTGCTTTCAAAACAGAAATGGCTATTTCATTGATAAAATGTTCTGTATTACAAAATGTACTAACCTATCATTTTCTCTCTATTCTTTAATGATTTTCTATTACTTCCTAAATTCCCAGGTTTGTATATATAGATGCTTTGATGGCTGTAACTATTTCATAGATACGATGGAACTGAATCATATCCAGAATAGATGCTAAATCAAGATGTGGCTAGATGTCTAGCTATGTGATAAATGTCTTGGATCTGTAAGTATGAAAATCAAGAATCTGATCCTGATTTAATGGGATCATTGACTTGACAGATCGTCGGTCATTTGGAGTAGATCCTTATCAGTTCCATATCTATCCATGAAATTTCTAGAGCTTATCTGTAGGATTATCGGAGCTAATTCAAATAATTCTAGAGATTAAATATAGAGTTTCAGAGTTAAGTCCAAAAATGTGACAACTTGAAATAGTATGGTGGAGTTCCATAACTAAGCTAAATTGATTCTAATGCTTCCCAAAACATGCAATCCACTTCATATTTGTTCTTTAGCCTGATGATGACCTGTTTTATTGCAAAACTTGAATTTTCCAACACACTTGTTAGGAATTACAGGTTTTTTAAAACGTTAGAATCACAATCAACAAAAGATGGATAATTACATCCTAACTCATATCAGATCAAAATAAAATTTATGAAATGCAATCAAACTTAATAGAAAGAGAGAGTAAGATGAGGTCATTTATTATACATTTATCGGGCATATCCTGGCCTCATCATATTCCATGAAAATACCAAGTGTTTACCTCATTTAATTTAACCAAGTGTATTTCAGGTTTATCAAGGGGAACTACTTTGGGCTTTCCAAATGCAATTACTTGGTTCCCATAATGCATTTTGGATTTTGTAAACCACTTTACTTGTGAAAATTTCATAAGCAAAGTCACTTGTAAAACCTAATTTGGTCTTGCTAGACCAAATCGGGTTCTCCAAATGACTTATTTTGTCTTATAAGTAGAAGCAATCTGGAAACCTGAATGGGTCAAGATAGTTACAATTACGTTTGCTGAGGGGTCTTACTCATGAAATTTCATAAGTTGGAGTAGGTCCAAAGTCCAAAAAAGGAGGCATTGGAGAACCCAAAACGGTCTAGAAGAAACATTTGGGTTGTCAAGAGGCCTTACTTAAGGAACTTTATGAGTAAGCTCTTTCCAAGGACCTAATTTAGTCTAAGTGGATCACAAAGTCAAGGAATTTACTTAGTGGGAACTTTGAATGTGATTAGGGTAATAAGTTTCAAAGGGTAAGTGTCTTTGTGGAGGGCACTTGGTCAATAAAGAGGACTCTTTTCACTTTTTTGAAGGGTCATTTTCAGAGTTTCCAAAGGGCATATGCCCTTGTGGAGGGCAATTTTGAATGGGAGAAGCCTTTGTAGAGGGAACTTTAAGAAAGAGAGGACAAAGATAAAAGGCCTGAAGGGCACATGCCATTCGAGAAAAGAAGCAATCAAAGGAAAGAATTCTTTTGAACAAAATTTTAGAAGGAATTCCTTCAGACATTTTGTCTGAAGGAAAGCACAATACAAAGCCCACCTAAAGGAAAAGACAAGGAAAAAGGGAAGAAGCAAGTAAAGAAATGCAAAGAACCGAGAGCCCAAATAAGTTTAAAAAATGGAAAAGATCAATATGAAGGCTCAAGAAATAATAAGCACCTGAGAACCCAAATGGTTAAAGACAAAAGGGAAAAATTCAAGGCAAAAATAAACAATAAAGTAAAAGAAAATAAAGTAGATAACCCAGAACATGACCATGTAGCACAATAAATTAAAAGCTCAAAACATTCCAAGTGGTGTGACAAGTCAAAAGTGCAGATCCAAGGACTAACCAGACCAAGGCAAGTGGCACAGGTGTCATCAACAAGAAGAGTAAATGCACTTAGGTGAAATAGTATCTATCAAAAACCAATAAAAGGATTAGTTTTTAAATGATAGAAGGTCTAGCCATGTTTTCATGCCAAGCTTTTAATGTGCAACCAAGTCATGCCCAAGCATTGAAGAAAACATAGTCCAACCACAATAAATTTAGAAGGGTCTATGATGATGGCTAATGAGGGAGTTATTAGGGATGATGAGTAATGATGAGGGTCTATGAGGGAGTGATTAGGGATGATGAGTTAAAATGAGGGATGATGTGGGAGCGATTAGGGATTATTAAGAATGATGATGGTCAATGAGGGTGTGATTAAGGATAATTCAAACTGATGAGAGAGTGATTAGGGATGATGAGGGATGAAGATGGAATGAGTAGGGATGATTAGGGATGATGAATGTTGATGAGGGAGTGATTAAGGATGATTAATAATGATGAGGGATAATGAGGGAGTGATTAGGGATAATGAAGGATAATGAGGGATGATGAGGTAGTGACTAGGGATGATAAAATATGATGAGGGTTGATAATGGGTGATGAAGGTATATGAGGGAGTGATTACGGATGATGAGAGGTAATAAGCGATGATTATAGAGTGATTAGGGATGATGAGGGTATGATTAGGGATAATGAGGGCCATTGAAAGAGTGATTATGTATGATGAGAGAGTGACTAGGGATAATTATGGATGAGGGTCGATGAGGGAATGATTAATAGTGATGAGGGATGATGAGGGATGATGAGGGATAATGAGGGATGATGAGGGATAATAAAGGAAAATGAAGGTTGATGAGAGAGGGATGAAGGATGATGATGAATGATGAGAGAGTGATTATGATGATGAATGGTGATTTATGTGCTTGACCCCACTCTTTCTATATGGTTTGGGGATAAGGAGATAGTGATACGAGTGATTTTTATATGAGCCTAAGAAAATAGGGTTCAAAATCACTCCCATCCAACCTAAATAGTAGTGGTAGTGGTAGTGTACTATGTGAGTTTTGGAATGCTAGAAGATGACTATGTTATATGTGAGTATGCAATAAAGTCGTCAGGTTATGAATGTGTGAGATTGGAATTGAAATGTGCATGGATTGACCCATCTACCTCACATTTATTTCATAGTGAACAATATCTTTATAATATGACTCTTAAATGGTGTTTTGATTCCTTATATTCTAAATGGTGTATATTAATGTGATTAACTAAATTCATTTTCTATATGAGTGATCATATTACAACTACAGGTAGATGTTATATATGAGTGATTTCATACCTATATGTAGTAGTAGGTATGTAGTATATGTCATGTATAAGTGAATATATCCTAAATACATATATGTTTAAGGTTTCATGCTATATGAGAGTCATTTATGCATATTGGTAGACCCATTGATCAAAAATCCCAAAAATTATTTAGAAATTTGACTTGAATCCACCTTTAAGCCTTTTGCCCAATCATCCCTAGTCATTCATTTCTCTATATAGGTGAGAATTATCCCCATAATTTCAATATATGGCTCATTTAATTCCCCATCTCCTTTCTCTATATATGTGATAATGTCCCCTCTCCTATTTTTCAAGTATCCCTTGATAATGCCCCTCTCCTTTATTCATTGATCTGATAATACCTCCTCTATTGATTTTAAATCATGTTAATGCTCCTTCTCCTTTTAATATACGGCTCAGGTATTCAATTAGGTATCAAGTATTCAATATATGGATCAGGTATTCAATCGGGTAGGTCATACTCAAGTAGGTAGGACATACTCAAGTAGGTATGGAAAGAAGGATATGTAGGTAGGACATACTCAAGTAGGTAAAGTAGGTAAGGCATACTCAAGTAAAATAAGGTAGGTAGGGCATACTAAATATCAAGATATGGCTTAGGTATTTAGATAGGGCATACTCAAGATCATGTTATGGTTCATGTATTCAATTGGGTAGGGTATACTCAAAATCGAGATATGGCTCATGTATTCAATCGAGTAGGCAATACTCAAGTAGGTAAAATAGGAAGGGCATATTCAATGGTATATATCTATTACATACGTAACATGATTCAAAAATTCATTTCTCCTTCTATCTTCCAATTCTAAAATTAAGAAAACTAAGTATTGATCAAATTGAAATTTTAAAAACTAACTTCTAATTGGTAACTCCTACAGTTATGGAATCAATTATATAATATGCAAAGTGACCCTAATTTTTTATATTTAGTAAAATAAATTTAAATTATAATAATATAGAATTTAAATTAAGTTAAATGTTAAATTATACTATTACATTTAGTTTATTAAATATATTGTATCTCAAAAAAGCATAAAACATTTTCTAACTCAAAGGATGTATGCCCTTTAGAACACATTATTGATTTAATTTTTTCATTTCCTCCAAAATAATGTGTTCCAAAGGGTGTACACCCTTTGAATAAGTTTTTATTTTGGCTTCTCTATTTTCCCTCCAAAATTTCTTCAGGTTTAGTCTTAGGGAGGTTTGAACCTAGCCTAAAACCAGTCATGGAGCAACCCACATGAGTTTAAAGAAATTTATGAGTCTTTTTCATCTTTTTCAACACATATGATCAGGCATATTTTATTACTTAAAAAAATTATATGAATTTATAGAGGAGAAAACATAGTTTTTAAATATATATAATGTTAAACTATTATTTTTAATTATTACATAATTTATACACAACATAAATCATTATGTATTATAAATATATTGCTACAAATACCTTTATAACTTTTTGACCATTAATCCAAAGTTAATAAAACTTATACCTGACTAATCTTCGCATCATTGTCTATGTTTTAATAAAATTGATTTTTGTGAAGTTAAGTTCAAAAATTTGTGTTCGTACACTTGTAGTTCCAAAATTCCATGTGTCTTCACTTGTAAAATTATTTAAAAAATATATATTTATAAAAAAATTAATAAACATATCTTGATCAATCTTTTACATTTCATCTATCCATATATGAAATTTCATATAATAATTTATTTGTTCACTCGTAAAAAGTATGTCCATACACATATAGTCTCCTTATATTTTCACCAAAAAGTGTCAATCCATTGTCTTAAATACATAAATTTCACATATAAATTTAGAAACTACAATTAGATTGCCACAATTCATATTCTTACCTTATTATCAAATTCTTTTTCCAAGTGTCTCTAAAACTCTCTCCAAGTTCAAGTATTATTATTTTCAGAAAAAAATTTCTGCTTTAAGCGCCCCCTTTTTCCCCCATTGTCCTTCACCTACCCCATATACCATTCACTTTGTAGATGAAATTGATTGGCCATAGCCAACCCAGTAGAGTAGATGAAATCCTAAGAGTTATTCAACCCAATGTATCCTAGTTTCATAAGATTAATATCAACTAGGAACTTAATTACCTTGACCTCATCCATTATAAGGGTTTTTGTAACTCCATTTCTTCCCATTTCATCACTTTAAATGAGAATTACAATGCAAGTGAACTATTTTGTATCACCACAAACACCCTTTACCAACTGTGACTCAAAACCCTATTCTCATACCTCAACCTAACCAAATAAATCTTCTAGATCTTTCCATTCAAATCCCTCCACCACATTAGCCCAAAAACAAACCCATAGATCACTCACGCTAATATAATTTCATCATATACCCCACAAAACCTAAATAAGTTGAGTATATGAAGGTTATCATGTTGCTTTCTACATGTATAAATATTGGTGAACCCACAATCATATTTTATTTTATTTCATCCACCTTTATCCTCTCTTCTATTTATTTTTTGGGTGTATATACACCCTCAAAATATGTCTAGGCAAAAGTTTAAGAGAACCTTAGACCTTGAAAACTATATAATGAGCCATCAAATTCTAGGTGAAACCTTGTTTGTTTGGAACACTAACTCCACCCAAACCATGGAAAATACATTTAAGAATTTTCTTCCTCTATCTTTCCAACCAAGTCTAGAGTAGTAAGCCAAGAACTATGACATACCTCTAAACCCCACATCAACTACCATGATTCTAACAACATGAACCTCACTATTATAGGTGGGATATAATGCCAAGTTGTAACTAGACCCCATATTAATTTTTAAAGCCCAAATAATAATACTTCAATTTTGATAAAGTATTGAATATTGTAAGACAAAGGTTGTGCAAACTAAGTTGAAGGGACACAAATTTTTTCTAGAAGGAGGTACATCTTGAAAAAAATCACAAAATTAAAGAGAAAATCACCTGTTAGGAAAGGATGGTTATGAAATTTAAAGGAAAGTTTGTTCCTAGAGATTATTTACTGGATATGTTGAAGACACTAAGTAATCTTTAAAAAAATGAGTTGATTGTAAAAGAGTATACAAAGAATTTTTATAAGAGCACTATTCAAGCTAGTCATAACAAGATGAACTAAGATAAGGTAGTGTGATACATTAATAGATTAAAATGGGTCATCCAAGATGACATAAACACAATGATATTTTAGACAGTGGATAAATCATAATCGTATGTGCTAAGAGCATAATATAATTTCATGTAAACAAATTACTATGAAAGGTAAAGTAAAGGTTGATGGTAACTAATAACAAATGATAGAGAAGAGCAATAAAGATGCAAACACTACACAAGTTTCACAAACAAGGGGAGGATCATATTCTTCAAGATATGCCAGAGGAAGAGGTAGAGGTGGAATTTTATAAGGAACATGTTTTATATGTTGGGAGTTATGGAACCATGAATTTAAGTGTCATCATGTCCATTTAGATAGTGGTAATAGAGTGAGTGATAATGCACAAGTATTACAAACAAGTGAAAAATATAAAGAGATGCATGTAAATCATATAGATTAATATTCTCAAGGATAGAGTTTACTAGTAGTGAGGAGAGTCTTGAAGGTCATATGAAAAAGCTAAGATGTGAGGCAATGAAGACATATTTTCCAATCTAGGTGCATTACAAGAGGCCAATATTGCACAATTGTGGTAGATAGTGAAAGCACAAATAATTTGGTATTTTCATAAATGGTGAGGAAGCCTAGATTGGTGTGAAATATTCATCTAAGACTATATAGAGTGTCATGGTTGATAGATGTTAAAGATAGTGTTGTGAAGGAAAATTATGAAGTGAAGTTGAAAATTGGTAGTTACATAGACAAATTTCTATGCAATGTGATAGAAATGCATGCATGTCATGTCTTGTTGGGAAGGTCACCGCAGTATGAACATGAAATATTATATGATGGGAGAGAAAATACAGTGTGAGTGAGGAAGGATGGACAAGTCCATCTAATAAATACACTAAAGTAGAGAATAAAGAGGATGCACACCAAAGTCATTTAGTTGTGTGTGATAGTAATGAACACTTTGAAGGGGCAGAGTATGTTAAGTTATAGGATAACATCACATAGATAAAATAAAGTGGTGATGGGAAGGTAAATACTAATATCACGTAAAGGAAGGTGAATGAGAATGTGGACCACAAACATATAATCATTTCAATAGTTAGTATCACAATAAAGAATAAGAAGAGTAGATTGTACAACATAGATAAGGAAGATGGACTCAATTATAATGGAATCTAACACAAGATTGAAGTGAAAGGTTTTTTGAGGAGGAGGTTGGTTTTTTACCTAGTTCATTATCCAAGTGAACTAGAAGGAAATAGTCATATCACAGGGTGTAAAGGCATGTCAAGACCTTTGGACAAGGTTAAAAGAGTGGGTGTCCTACTTAGAGTAAGAGTGTGAACACCATGTTCACACATTTCATTAATCAAGGTGTATGATGTAGGATCATCGGGGTCCACATGTAAATTGCATCAACTAAAAACATGTGTAGTTAGTTTTAATAAACTGTAGTGTTATCTTGGGATATATTACCATCGTTACTTGTGTGCATTTAAATAATTGTAGTGCATGTTGATATTTTATGAGAATTTAATATTTGTGGCCTAAGTGGGTTGTTGAATAAATTAATGTAAGTGCATGTATTTTATGTATATATAAACACATACCCTACACTTGAGAAAGGAATTTGATTCCATTTTAGAGAAAGAGTCTATGCACAATTTCAAGGAGTACTAAAATCAATTTTTTGTATAGATATGAGATGGAGTAGTAAATTTAAGTCATTTGGAGCCACACTATGGTGTTGGGTTAATGTTTTTAAGCCCACAGGCTAAGTTTATGGTTGTGTGTTTGATCATTATAAGGTTCTATCATTGTAAATCAACCTAATGTTGTGTAATATCTATTTGAATTAATAAATTTATGTTATTATTGTGTGATTTTATGTTTTACATTTTTGGGTTACATGATAGAATAGATCTCTTAACTAAGACCTCTAATCATACTACATCACTCATCCTTTTATGATGTTTTCACATCCCCATCCCACTTAGGTGGACTAATCCATATCTCTTTGGATTAGTACCACACCTTTCTCAATGACTAACATCTTCACCAACTTGGGTAATTATTGAATAAACTTTCCTCTTACACCTAGAATAAAAAAAATCATATATGGAATCAAAATACTTATATCTAGGCACAACAAACTTAAATACGTGCCCGTTAATAATCTCTTGAATCTATTGGTTGATTGCATGAGTCCACTTAGAATATAAAGTCTTCAAAGTTGAAATTTATGTTTTTTATATATGAATCATTGATCTCTTTGAGGGTGGAAATAATAGCACTTCAATCTTGACAAACGCTCTAGTAGCTTCTTAAGGAGTTTTGACCAAAACAATTAATAAAAATCACCATACAAATGATTGTTTAATTTTTTAGGGGTCCCTAGGTTTGTCTCCTCTTATTCAAAAATATATTTTATCTTCATGTAATACCCTCATTTTAATCCAACTTTCTCTTACCATCTTGGTGTGTTCATCATGTGTGGTTACCCTTAAGGTGTTTAAATTCAAATTTTATTTCCCTCTTTTATTTGAATCTCTCTTTTGGTGAAAAACACTTAGAATATGTTAATTACTATAAATTATGAATCAATCGATCTAGAATTTAAATCAAATTAAATTATTTAGAATTATATAATTCTATTAATTGATCAACTTGTGCATAGCCTCTCTAGGAAGGCTAGGGAGGTTAGTGTATAGGACCTAGCTTATGGTTGATATATGTGTAACTTGTGGAGTGTATAAGGGGTATTGTAAGATAATTTAATGAAAAGTGTAAGAGAGATATGGTCTTGTAACAAGACATTTTTGATCTTATAAGATAAGTACAAGGGTGAGTTAATTGTGCAAGTAAACTCACATGGCCTTGTAATGGCTTGTAAAGAAATTTATGGGCTTTGTATGATAATAAATGACCCATGTAAGAGGTGGTACCCTCTCTATTTAATAAGTTTGGTGAAAATTTGATAAAAATAAATTAAACTCTCTTTTTATTGTTAATTCTTAGTCATTATTGGGTTAACCATTTTGGTGGAAGAAAGAGTTTGGAATGATGGTGCTTGGAAAATAATCTTATAAGGAAGTTGAATCAAGAAGGATTGAAGGTTGGGACCCTTCACTATTTTCATTTTTTTTGGTTGCATTGTTAAAAAAGGATAAAATTGTATCCATCTCGAGCGTTCTTTTAAAAATATAAATTTGAATATCTTACTTGTCTTCCTCTTTCAGTCTCTTCCAATAATCCATCTTGAGTTTTGTAAAGGAATGGACTATGAAAATTGTCAAATTACAAAATAAATAAGTGAAAATTAATTATTAGTTATTATCTTCCTTCTTCTCTCTCTCTTCATCTTGAAATCTAGTGTTAGAAATGAATTTGTTATTGTAAATTTATTTATATCATTAAAAAAATGTGAAAAATGTATTTATCTTATATAGTGCATTTTGAAGTATAAAAAGTGTATGTTGATCTTTTCAAATGTCGTATATATATAAAAGAAAATAAAATAGAAAGATAAAATTTGGTTATATATATCTGTGTGTGTATGTGTGTGTAGTCAAATAATCTAAAAAGATATAGATAGAGTATAACAAATCAAATTATATGTGTGTGTGTTGAAATGCATTTTTTTTTGTTTTAAAATAATTATTCAAAAAGGGGTGGTGGAGGTGTGACAAGACCAAAATATAGATTTTTAAAAAAAAAAGGTGTTACGGTTTTATTTATTTTGAAATTAAAATAAATCAAGTGTACCAAAATATCTTTTGAAAATGAATTTTGTGTGTGTGTGTGTGTGTATTAGGGGTGGGAAATGATATAGTTGTCTCCCATGGGCCGACAGTGACTAGTTAGGACTACGGCCCTAGCTAGGCCTGCATAGCTGGGCAAAGGCAGGAGGTGATGCCCCACCCCTTAGAGTTTTGTTGTGGCTTTGTCATGTGGCCTATGTATAAGGATTAATTCATTATTTTTCCTTTTTATATAAATTTTTTCATTATTATTTATTTAAAACCTTAAAATCTATACACACACACACACACACACACACTCTCTCTCTCTCTCTCTCATGAATATATATTTGTAATTTTGGGGAAAATGGATTAAATAATGTGTATTTATGCATAAGTCAATCTCAAGAAAACATAGAAAATGATTTTTTGTACTTTAAAAAAAACTAATGGAATATACATAATGTATAAGCACTAGGTCAAATAAATCTTGGAACTATATCATTGTTAGTATAGGTGTATACCTAACATTGGGATTGAAAAAGCTAAGATGCATATTAAGTAATATATCAAGTCCACAATGCATTGATTTTGTGGATAGATAGGAAATCATTGTTATTCAAATGTGTTACATTTCTATATGGTTCTTCACTTTTGATAGTATTAGAAATCGTTAATCTTATAATATTTTGCTTTTGGTCATGCAATGGATTTATGATGACATGAGGTTTCTATGCATTTAAATATTGTTTAGTTCCTCATAACATAGTCATAGTAAAGGAAACCTTGTAGCTTATAATGATAAATAGATAAATAATATGTGTTTAATATTAAACTATTTACAATGTTCTTTCTATTGTTAAAATATTAAAGGCAACATAATAATTAGAAAATATAGAATAATGATGACCAACTAGAATACTTTAAGTTCATATTACTTCTCATATGTCATTATTTTGGAATCAAATAATTAAGGAAAACTAGTTTGATCAAATTATATGTTACTTAAGATCAAATTATATTTAATATGTCATTATATAAAATTGACTAACTTAGGGAAAACTAAAGTTATAATAGGCACTTGTCTACCTTACACTAAGACATGGTTAATATATTTGAATAAATTAGGAAAATATTTAGGCCTTATTAAATGTGCAATAAATATATTTTATCCATGACAAACAAGTCTCGATTCCCTCCCACCATTTTCAACTCTTTTGAAACCCTTTTGGAAATTGAAGAAAATAAATACCTATGATTGAAAATTTGCCAATCGGAGATGTGAACCTAACTCCTTTAGGATGAAAAATATGCAAACAAAATCTAGATGATTTTTAATTCCATTATCAACTATCCTCTTGACCAATTCGAAATGGCTTTTGTGGGAGCAAGTTTACACTACCTTTTATTGTCCTGAAGTCAATTTTGAATTGACAAAAATAAAATATCAAAAAAATAGAGATCAAAAAATCTAAAAACTATAAATATATATTAATAACTTAATATTATCATTTGTTCGATAAAATAAATCTATTATAGGCTTTTGACATTTTTAATGAGGTAATTTTGAAACACATTTTGTGAATACTTTTATAAAGTATTTTTATCTTATTAAATTAAATTTGGAATGTTTAGTAAAAATGTTAGTTCCTTTAAAATAAAATCATTCCTATGCTTCCCGTTAATGGATTGGTTATGATGTCAAAGGTTATTAAACATGCAGGTAGGATATATTAGATGTTGCCTCCTCTAGGGATGTTAAAACTTAATTTTGATGGCACCATCCAGGGAAACCGCAAAGCATCAAGGGCAGGTTGAGTCATTCAGGATTGTGCAAGATCATTCATTAGAGTGAATTTAAAAAACTTGGTGGATGGAACTAATAATCAAGCTGAGGCCCAAGCCTTGGTTTTGGGACTCAAGCTTGTCTTTTAGTGTAGGATTGACCAAGTTGTCATTGAGAGGGACTCAATGGTCATCATTCAGGCTCTAAGGAAGTGTAGGATTGACCAAGTTATCATTGAGAGGGACTCAATGGTCATCATTCATGATCTAAGGAATGGAAAGGTAGTATTTTGAAACCTGGAAAATATTCTAAGTTGGGCATGATAATATATATCTTATATAAATGATTGGGAAGCCAAACATTATTTCTGTGAAATAAATTAGGTGGTTGATGAGTTGGAGAACAAAGGAATCGATCAACCTAAGAAGTTGATTTGTGATAATGATTGGAAAATATGGGAATTGAATGCTCCCTCATGATTATGTTACGCTCTGGGATCTTGGGACCAAGGGGTTTTATGGTTGGTAGTTGTCGAAGCATGAGAAAGGTCCTTCCCACATTGCTTGATGACCCCCATATCTTCTCATCCAAGCCATGGTAATGGTCATTAGTTTTTTAGCCATAGGAATTGGTTTTTATTAGAATTTGTACTTTAGATACTATAAGAGCTAGATGGTGACCAGGTAAAATAATGGGATTAATGATATAGGTGGCCCTCAATGATCCCTCCTTCATGTTGTGGTAAGTCTGAGATGGCCTTTAAGGGGTGATTTTTGGATGCTAAGCTAAAACTATCTTCATTAAAGCTAGGAATGTCTTTCATGTCATTAAGGAAGTCATGAGATAAGTATTTTTGGAGATGAATTTTAGGGTAAAGGTGAATTATTTAGTGGCATTAACTTTCATGAGGAAATTTCTTCACGCTTATATAAATAAGGAGCTTACTGTGGTGGTGGCTTCTAGGCTTATTTGGGAGTGGTTCTGTTATCACTCAAATTTGCACCCTTTGGAAGAGGGTTCTTCAGGCCCTTTCTAACTTGAGTAGAACTATGGTAACAACCCAAGGCTATAGGTCACCTATGGTGAGGCTAAAACTTTGAAGTAGGGTGGATTCTTGTTTGATGCTCACCTAAAACTAATGCTAAACTAATGCTTCACAGGGAAAAGGGCTCCTAAGAAAGTCAACCAGGTGATGCACCAAATAAAAATGGGGAAATACCATAAGTTTGAACCCACACTAGATTTGTAGAGGATAATACTAGCTCAAACAATCTCAAGATCATGTTGATTGCATAAGTGTTTCATGGAAGAGGTTTATGAAGTAATGAATGTAAACAAAGAGGAGTTCTAAGACTCACTAAAATCTCACATTAATGGAAAAAATAACACTAATCCAAACCTATAAATAGCATTGAAAACTCTCTAAACAAGGTTAGAAAGAAGGATCATGGATGAGGAAGATTCTCCACACAATGCCATAGTACACAACTCACCAAACACATATTCAAGACAAAAGCTAGGTAAAGAAAGTCTTATATTGCATCAAAAAGTATTTCTTACAAATGCTTGATATGGTTGAGCCTAATAAAGAGGAACATACTTTAAAATATCTCAAAGAGTCCCCCAGTTCCTCTAAAATTTCCAAATTAGAGAGAACCAATCTCTAAAAATTTCAAATTAGAGAACCCCTTACAAAATGAAAAGAATGGGATATATAGAAGAGGGAAGAGAAAGAGAGAGAAAAAGGAGAGGGGCATGATGTTCATGATAATTGAATGAGATCTATTGAGTGAATATTTTGTCGTCAACTAACTGATGACAAAATGGGTATATCAGCCATAGCACAAGGAGATTTACGCCACAAAAAGTGTGGGTTTACCACATCTAGACGAGGTAAATCTCTCCTCTCATCAAGGGGAGGTTCCCTATGAATATTTATGCACTATATGTATATATATAAGTAAGCAGAAAATAATACTCGAGGTAGTATAACAGCATCCACATCTCTTTTTTCAGAGATGATGTCCAAGGAGCAAGAGAGAGAAATCTTGGTCGTTGGCTAAGAACATTCCTCTTCTTTCAGGAATGGTATCCAACATAGAGCAGATAATCCCCTAAAGTATGTAACCAAGTTCACAAGGAAACCCACGTAAGCACAAAGTCTTTCGTTGCCTCCTTCACTGATTCAGAATACGTGTAACCGTAAAGTGAAACAAAACACAAAGTCTTTGCCTAAAACTACAAAGGGTAAAAGGATCACCAAGATAAAAGTAGCTCAAAGTCTTTTTTCTATCTTTTAGAAACATCCTCAGATAATATCAACACACACACTTTGTTTATTAAATCAAACAGATAAGAGATTATCAGGAAAGAGGACATAAGAACCATTTTCTAAATAACACATATTACTTCAACACAAAGTCTGAAATAAACATGTTTCTCATTCATTCAATGAAATATGATTTACAAGTTGAGCACAAAGTCTCAAGAAGTGTCTCAATTTCAACAGAGTTTTTGCTCTCAATTATCAGAGATACTTTTACAAAAGAGGTCCCCTCTCTATATAAGGAGAAACCTTTCAAAATTAAAAAGATTAAAATATAAAAATATCTTAGTCAAAGATGAGTCATCTTTGACTTTTCAGATATTTTTCTAAATTTTTTACATGTAATTACACATTACAAAAGTACACGTGAAAATGTTCCAAGTCAATTACAAAGTGCATTTTGAATAAAGCATGGAAGAACAACTTCAATCTTTATTTCCAGTCTTCTTCATTGTCTTCGAATTCAGAGAAACTTCAGTGATCAGGAAGAACTTTTGTTGAAAAGACATCAATGAAGAGGGATCCTTTACAGAAACTGTAGTAAGAATCATGATTGTGCAATTAGGGAAAAAATTAGCAATTTGGGAAAACTGCACATTTGATGATCACGATTCAGGAAACGTGCTTGAAAAGGCTGAGGCGAGAGCAGGTCAAAAAGTGGAAGAAAAGGGGAGTAGGCACAAAAAATAGGAAAAGTGAAATTTTCTCAGAGTTAGAAAAAATGGGGAGAAGGAATGTATGGGCAACAAAAATTGCTGCCCTTGCATATTGGAGAAGTTCTTGTGCATAGGCAACAAAAATTACCGCTTGTGCACATCAGGGAGAAAATATGTGTCGGTGGAAAAAATTGCCACTAACGCATGTTGAAGAAGAAGAACGTGTAAGGGCGGTAAAAAATGTCACCCTCACACCTAGAGGAGAGGAAATGGGGATGCATGGGCTGCAAAATTTGTTGCTCCTGCATGGAAGAGACCAAAAGATGCAAGGGTAGAAAAAACTGCCACTCTTGCATGACGGGTGCAAACACTTGTCATGTTCTGTTGAGTCATAATAGGACACGTGACGCATTTCGCTACACTTTTAGAAGCTTTAGAAACCTTTGTGGGTCTTGTAGAAGATGATATATGTCAGCTTTCGCTCTGCTTTTTCTTTTTCCATCGAGTGCTTTTCTGTGGGCTTTTCTCTTCAGTCGAGCTTTTCCTTTGCTTTCTACTTTTGTCTTTTCCAGCTTTATCTCTTTATTTTATCACTCCTTGGTTCAATCACTTCTTTGCTCCTTGGTTGAACCACTTGTGTGCCACTTTTCCTTTGATTGAGGCCGCTTTTGAGCTTTTGAACCAATGCATTTGAACTAACTGTTGAACCAAGGCTTTGAAACTTTTTGTTGAACCAAGACATTGAACCAACCGTTGAACCACTTTTTGGTTCAACGGTTCAAACAAAGCCTTGAACCGACTGACAAACTGTTTGATTGAACCAAATAATGAATCAAAGCATTGAAACAAAGTGGATGAACCAAATGTTGAAACAAAGTGTTGAACCACTTGATTGAACCCGCCTTTGAACCATTTCACGTTAAACCAAAGGATGAACCAAATGTTGAACTTGCTGCTGATGCTTGCCGATGCAAATTTCTGTTTGAACCAAGGTGATGAACCAATTCCAAAAATAACCAATTGTTAGTTGCTTGTTCTTTTGACTGATCTCGCCTGCAGAAGCTTTTTTAATCTGTTGAACCTGTGAACCTCCTTTACAGAAAAAGCTTAAAAATGAGGAATTTGAAAGCTCAGAACAAATTTTGAGAAGGGAAGAGAGAAATTTTGGTTTGTAGGTTGTCCCAAAAATGAGTGGCATTTTTTGGGGACAACAGCTGGTGCTAGTTGGGAAACTACCTTTAATTGCAAAAAATTGATTGAAGGGAGTAGAATCCAGAATCTCTAGTGCCTTGAAGTGTGCCATTGGGCTATGGAGTTGCGCTACCCAAGAAGAAAGGTTCCAAAAATAAAAATGAAATAAACAAAACAAAACAAAAGACTATACAAATATACATATGTACAGGGGGACTCATCTGATACTTCAAGAATTGAAGTAATTCAGACGCTACTCCTTATGAGGTGAAGAAAAGGGGATGCCATCCTGATAAACCAGTAGGAAACCATTCTGTACCTAAAAATAGTGATGGGTGAACGAAGCTCTCCACCATGAAACCAATTTTATACGTCTTCCTCTTGGCTCTTTCTTCTTCTTGCCCATGGCGGGATGTGGTCTTCAAACTGAATACCATAACTCCTTGCTCTCTCTGTGAAGAGTTCCTTTAGCTGACTTCAGAATATAGCAGTATGGTCCACCATCATAAGTTGTTGTTCTGCTGGTTCAGTCCAGCACATGCTTTGATTATCAGCATCAAACTCTTGACAAACCATCAGCTCAACATCTCTTTTGGTGTGAAGGAGTTTGACCTCTTCACCCTGAGCAGTTTTCAATCCGAGCAACAGAGATTTGCATCCAGCTATAGAAGAATTGCTGCCATCAGATTCTAGGATCCAAGCATCATCAGAAGCTGATCTTCTATCAGATTTCTCTTCATGGGAGATGGAGGATCCTTCTTGATTTGTACTATGCCCTACCAATTTTTCTGATGCCTTATTTGGATGAAATCTTGGATTGTTAGCTACAGGACTTTCATCAGTTGGGACATGGGCGTCTTCTATGGTCAAAAAGTAATTACCCCTACTTGAAGGCTCAAAAAAAATTTGAGCAGCAGGGGCTGACGTTTGGGTAACCACAATCTTTGCCTCAGATAGGTCTACACCTGGTTCTCCACCAATGTTTAATTGCTCAAGATTGGCTTGCAGGGATTCAAACTCAGTCTTTTAAATTTTAGATTTCTTGACATGATCAATCATGTCAAATGACTGAGATGGACTTGGAAGAGAGGATGGGAGTTCATCCTTTTGGTTTTTGGGAGTGGAAAGACTGATCTACGAATTTGAAGTAGAAGTTGTAGAACTGTTTGGGATATTTAATTATTTAGCAACCATTGGGTCCTTTGGCTGAAAAGATAGAGTGGTTCCACATTTAGTAATTGAAATTGGTGGTTGAGGTTGCTTCTCTATTTTTCCTTTATTAGTTTACTGAGCTGACTAGTTCTGGGACTGAGTGAACACAACATATGGTCCCTCATCTGCATCACCTTCACTTTTGGGTTCATCCTGGTAATCCAAAAAACTAATGATGGAGTCGTCAACTGACTCTTCTTGATCCTCCATGAAGAGGTTAGCATTATTTTCTTGATTAAACTCAGGTTGGAAAGAGAAATCATGTTCTATTTCCAAATATCCAACTGTTGAGTTGGTTGGAGGCACTTCAAGGGCAAGGTTCCTTTGTGGGGGAGGAAGGCGATTTGGCTACCCTTGACTTCTGGCAGCGTTGCCTTGATATGGCTGATTGGGGAATGTCCTCCTTGGTATATCTTTATATAGAGGATCAAAAGACATACCTTGTCCCATTTGCCTTTTCAAGGCTAGCAATTCATTTGCCAGCTTTTACACCATTGCGTCAATGGTAACTGCAGGTGAATACTCAGAAGATGAAGAGGATTTACCTTTATTAGGGTATCTCCTTATCTTTTTTGCCAAGATAAAGTCATCTTCTACCTCAGTATCCAAGTCTTGAGCAGCCTCAAGGTCTATATGTCTAGCCCATCTCAATAGAAAACTCACTTTAGGCAGCTGTGAGTTGATGAAGAAACACATGAGATTTTGAGGTGTCAGCTGGGCGATCATGGGAATCCTGTGCCTTAGCTTGTTGAACCTGGCAATGAAGTCCCTCATAGGCTCATAAGATTTCTTCTTCATCTAAGTGAGATGGGCCAACAAAGCATGCACATCCTCTATAAGCTTGAACCTGGCTTCAAATTTGTCTTTCAAAATGTCCCAATCAGTCACTAATCTAGCCTGTAGGTGGTAGAACCAGTCTGCAGTAGTGCCTTGTAGTGTTTCCATGAACAACCTGACTGTTATGTCTTCAAATTCCACTCTTATTATGCCATAGGGTATGCTGAAAGCTGTAATGTGTTCATCAGGATGAACTTTCCCATCACCAAAAAATTTAGGGAATTTTTTTTTGAATTGCGTGAAAGCTCATGCAGAGGTGGAGTTAAGTTGAGTGGGCCAAAAGAGTTACTCCAGGGGCCTCAAACTACCATGATTTAGTTATGAAAAATAGAGATAACAAATTTGGGTGGAGTGGCTAGATTGCAGAACAAAAATGGAAAAGAATTGGCCCTGCTTCAGCTTGAGGCTTCAAACTGCGCACTCTTTCCTAGTAGCTTTGGTTTTGTAGACCAGATAAAATAATGAAAGAGGAGGAAGATGGTAAGGCTATAATAATAATGGGCAAGACATGGAACGGAGTCGCCAGACTCTATAATGGATAAGGGTTATAATGATTATGGGTAAGACATAGGTGATGTTTCAATCTGAAACTTGAGGTTCCAAATTGCACAAGATTACTATGTCCCCAATGGAGTCGCCAAAAACTATTGGGTGAATATTTTGTCGTCAACTAACTGATGACAAAATGGGTATATCAGCCATAACACAAGGAGATTTATGCCACAAAAAGTGTGGGTTTACCACATCTGAATAAGGTAAATCTCTCCTCTCATCAAGGGAAAGTTCCCTATGAATATTTATGCACTATATGTATATATATAAGTAAGCAAAAAATAATACTTGGGGTAGTATAACAGCATCCACCTCTCTTTTTTTAGAGATGATGTCCAAGGAGCAAGAGAGAGAAATCTTGGTCATTAGCTAAGAACATTCCTCTTCTTTCAGGAATGGTATCCAACATAGAGCAAAAAATCTCCTAAAGTATGTAACCAAGTTTACAAGGAAACCCACGTAAGCACAAAGTCTTTCGTTTCCTCCTTCACTGATTCAGAATACGCGTAACTGTAGAGTGAAATAAAGCACAAAGTCTTTGCCTGAAACTACAAAGGGTAAAAGGATCACCAAGATAAAAGTAGCTCAAAGTCTTTCTTCTATCTTTTAGAAATGTCCTTAGATAATATCAACACACACACTTAGCTTATTAAATCAAACAGATAAGAGATTATCAAGAAAGAGGACATAAGAACCATTTCCTAAATAACACAAATTACTTCAACACAAAGTTTGAAATAAACTTGTTTCTCATTCAGTCGATGAAATATGATTTACAAGTTGAGCACAAAGTCTCAAGAAGTGTCTCAATTTCAGCAGAGTTTTTGATCTCAATTATCAGAGATACTTTTACAAAAGAGGTCCCCTCTATATATAGAGAGAAACCTTTCAAAATTAAAAAGATTAAAATATAAAAATATCTTAGTCAAAGATGTGTCATCTTTGACTTTTGGGATATTTTTCTAGATTTTTTACATGTAATTACACATTACAAAAGTACACGTGAAAATGTCTCAAGTCAATTACAAAGTGCATTTTGAATAAAGCATGGAAGAACAGCTTCAATCTTTATTTCCAGTCTTCTTCATTATCTTCGACTTCAAAGAAACTTCAGTGATCTGGAAGAACTTCTTCTAAATGATTCTTACTACAATTTCTCTAAATGATGACTTCAAAGAAACTTCAGGTCTTGCAGAAGATGATACATGGCAACTTCTACTCTGCTTTGTCTTTTTTCATCAGACTCTTTTCTGTGGGCTTTTCTCTTTAGTCTGGCTTTTCCTTTGCTTTCTGCTTTTATCTTTTCTAGCTTTGTCTCTTTGTTTTATCGCTCCTTGGTTCAATCGCTTCTTCGCTCCTTGGTTGAACCATCCATTGAACCACTTGTGTGCCACTTTTTCTTTGACTAAGGCCACTTTTGAGCTTTTGAACCAATGCATTTGAACTAACCGTTGAACCAACCGTTGAACCACTTTTTGGTTCAACGGTTCAAACAAAGCCTTGAACCGACTGATGAACTATTTGATTGAACCAAAGAATGAATCAAAGTGTTGAAACAAAGCGGATGAACCAAATGTTGAAACAAAGCGTTGAACCGCTTGATTGAACCTGCCTTTGAACCATTTGATATTGAACCAAAGGATGAACCAAATGTTGAACCTGTTGTTGATGCTTGCCGATGCAAATTTCTATTTGAATCAAGGTGATGAACCAATTCCAAAAATAACCAATTGTTATAAGCTTGTTCTTTTGATTGATCTCACCTGCAAATGCTTTTTTAACCTATTGAACCTGTGAACCCCCTTTACGAAAAAAGCTTAAAAATGAGGAATTTGAAAGCTCAGAACAAATTTTGAGAAGGGAAGAGAGAAATTTTGGTCTGTAGGTTGTCCCAAAAATGAGTGGCATTTTTTGGGGACAACAAGATCCACCATATAAGGTCCTCATATCCTTGGGCCTGATGAAACCATGCTATGTCTGCTTTAATTGGTTGATCTGAATATCATATTTATGCCTTGGCATGATTTTTATTCAAACCTTGAACATTTGTCCATTATAGGTTGAAAACCCATCTCACATTGGTTTTCCTATAGTCAATATCTCCACCTAGATACATTTATATCATTGAATAGCTAACAACTTGATTTTATTTATGTCAAGTCCAAAAGGACATTTTTTACCTCTATGGCCATTTAATGGTAGAGCTAGATCCTTTAAACATCCATCTGGTTTAAATCAAACCTTATTCAAGCTTGACATCTTTTTACATTAGTTTACCCAAGTTGGAAACTACCCTATTGACCTTTATCAAAATATCTCAAGCTTAACCCTTTTCTTATTGGTCATCGATTGTCTAACTTAACCTGTTAATCCCTTGAATAATCTTTCTCCATAGATCCTAACACCTAAGATCTTTCCATTTATCACCTTCATACTTGTCCATGGGGCGTACTAACTTTTTAACCCTAGCTCACTTACATGTTGTAGATCTTTGATGCATGATCAAATGCCAACCATTAGATCTATTGGGACCCACTATTTGAAATAAAATAGCTAATTCATGAGTCTAAAATTTGATATCTGTGTGCCTATATTTGACATTTTCATGATATTCACTACATATTTGAAAACCAATGGTCACTCATCATGGTTTAAACTTGACACTTACGTACCCATCATTTGATGTCTATGCGAATGCATTTTACATCCACACGATTGTCAATCTTTGATCCCCATATGGATGATTGCTGAGCTTTATTTTGACATTTTCAAAACTTTTATTAATCTACTAGAACATAAATTCCTTAGGTCATTTCCTTTGGACTTCTTATCTGTGGGCATTTTGATGAAGAAATGACTCTTTGGGACTTTTATATTCGACACTTTCCTGAAGAAATGACCCTTTGGTAATTTTTAATTGGCCCTTTTCATAAAATAAATACCCTTCGAGACTTTGTCTTGAGATAATTTTGTCAAAGAAATGACCCTTCAAAACTTTTTTTGGGCCACTTTCTCAAGGAAATGATCCTTCGATAGTTTTGTTTCAAATACTTTGCTTGAAAAATGGCCCTTTGGGATTTTTATTTATGGTATTTTGTCAAATAAATGACCCTTCAAGATTTTATTTTATACCAATTTCCCTGAAAGATAGCCTTCAAAACTTTTCTTGGACTTTCCTTGAAAAATGACCCATCGAGAGTTTTGTTTCAAATAAAATGTCTAAAATAATTCCTGATACTTAGGAAAAAAACCTAAAATAAATCTCTCGAAGGAAATATTAAGACTTATCTAAATAAAAGATCTAAAAAATTTGAACTTATAAAAATAAAGACCTGAAGCAATTTGCTCGAGTAAGGACTTAGTAAAAAAAAAGGGTTTTGCACTTAGCTTTTCCAAGGCTTGTATGTTCTTCTGAACTCATGCTTGAAATGTTGCTTGATCCTTGAAGGATTGAAATAACTATGAAGACTTGAAGCTTATGTAGACTTGTTCGACGACCTTAACTACTTGGTTTCACCATGAAATGTGCTCAATAACCTTTTGCTTTGCTTTGTAGACCTATCCCTTAGAATTTGATAAAATATACTTTAAGCAATCTTAGAGTATTTTAAAAGCTTTATGAGTACTATAAGATATCTCTGGTTCATTGATTCCATCTAGAACATCTATTCATCTACTCATCCATTAACAACCTGGTCCATTTGGGCATAACTTGGTATGTGGGCCAAATTTGGCCAACATTTTTGATGACTCACAGGGAAGCATGCTTGCTATGCTTGAGAACCCAGACTAATTTGCTTTGTCTAGTCCATTAGGCATGGAGTCTCCTACCTACGCAACTTATTTAGTCTAAAACTAGATACAAGGCTAACCCTTTTTGGATAAATCCTCTTGAATAAATAAATATAAAAGAACAACAACAACAAAAGCAAAGGCAAGTGCATGCAAGCACTTACAGGAATGAAAAAAACTAACCTATTGAACAAATGTGCACAAAAACACTTCGAGAAAAACATGAAAATTGTTCTAATATGTACAAGGTTACAATTTACAATTACTGACCTCCTATGTCAAATGAGAAACTATGAATACCATTAATTTGTAATAAACTAAGATGAAAAATACCTTGCTTTGGAGGTCCTAGAATTGGTGAACCAGAAATTTTTATGTCCAATCCTTTTGATGTGCTCTCCAATGGATGGAATGGAACAAACATGTCTCCAATGTAGACATACTGGTCTATGTCCTCCAATCTTGGTGCATGTTGTACTATAGGGGCTCTTGCAACCTCCTCATTTGATGGCTCAATTTTGTGCTCTGAATTAAGCACATGTGATGGCTTCTTTGAACTGGTTCTTGGTTGACTGTGTAGGCTTAGGCATAAAATATCTATGTCATCCCAAAAGGTAGCTTCCTCTTGGTCATTTGAGACAATGCCAAATTCAACACCATCTTTTCTCTGCTTATTTTGGAATGGGCCATATGGTAGTTCATCAATATACCTAAGGCCCAACATGTCATGTTCTTGTGGCTCTAAATCTAACCATTCTTCTTCATTCTTGAAGACATCAGTACTACCTTCAAAGGATAATTCATCTTGAGATTGGTTTGTTGGACATAGTCATTAAGGTCTGAAGAATTGTCATTGATGTCAAAGGCAAAATGTGTTATCATGCATTAATGACAAAGGTGTTGAGTTAAACAGACTTGTGGGCGTACTTTGAATGCATTTGCTCACATGGTTATCTTAACAAGATATGGCTAAGCACATATGATGATGTTATCAACACTTTCACGTATGGAAACATCTAAAAGAAATGATCACACTATGATAATTAGGTTTGTGTTTATTCTTTGTGGTCTAAGTTCTATGTCATAAAGATGAATATAACAAATGTTACAAATGCATAAGGTTATTTCCATATTTAGTCAATTTTGCACCTTTGTATTTGTTGAGGGAATTCTTTCAAAAATATTTGTAAAGATAATTTTCTCAGACAAAAATCCCATAACAAATAAGGGAATTCTTTCAGAGAAAGTGTCTTGGAGAATTCTTTCTGAAAAATTGTCCCAAATAAAAATTCTAAAGGGCACTTTGCAAAAAGTTTGAAGAGCAAGTGAATGATTGAAAATTTCCAAAGGGATATTTTTAGAAATTTTTAAGGGTAAGTGGACCATTCAAAATTTCAAAAGGGATATTTTTAGAAAGTCTGAAGGGCACGTGGACCATTCAAATGTTCTGAAGGGATCTTTTCAAAATGCCGAAGGGTAAGTGGACCATTTGAATGTTCTAAAGGGATCTTTTAAAAATGCCGAAGTTTAAGTGGACCATTCAAAACTTTCAAAGGGATCATTTAAAAAAACTTGAAGGGTATGTGTATCATTGCAAAAGTTCTGAAGGGTATGTGTCCTACACAGAAGTTCTAAAAGATGCGAGCGAAGAAATGAAGAGCTCTTACACATTTTGTCAAGGAAATTATCCTGAAAGGCATTTTGGCAAAAATCCCATGGAAATTTTTCCAAAGGGCACCTTGACAAAAAGCCCATGGAAATTGTCCCAAAGGGCACTTAGACAAAAAGCTCGTGGAAATTATCCCAAAGAGCCCTTGACAAAAATCTCATAACAATTTGTTCGAAGGATAGTTCAAATGAAGAAAGGACATTTGTATAGTTTCCAAAGGACATTTTAAATGTTCTAAAAGATAGTTTACAAAATCCTGAAGGGTAGTTTGATTGAAGAGAAAGGTCACTTGAAAGTGTCGAAGGATAATTATGAAGGACATATGGCCAGTTTGAAAAAGCCAAAAGGGTTCCATGACAAACTCCCAAAAGGCATATAGACAAAGATAAAGATTGAGCATGTCTAAAACAATCAAAATGAGTGAAGGTGAATCAATCATAAAGGAGATATCGAGATGTGAGAAATAGCTTGATAGTTAATACAAGAGAGATCAATGGTTCTATTTCAAAAGTAGAAATAGTGCATACATTTGATGGTTCAAGATAGATAATGATTAGTGCCAAAGATAAGATGAATAATCCTCATTTAAAGACATGATGAGATAAATGGTTTGATTGAAAGGTCTCCATAGAGCTCAATATTGATTGATCCAATTGATCAATCATCAATTAAGGAAACAACATAGTAATGACCTAGATCCAGTAGTTGCCAAACATAGTAAAGAGACTTGACCATTACAGTGTGTTGCATGAACCGAGACATAGGAAAGAGTATATGTCAAAGTAGTTTTGAATTAGAACCAAAAAAGGGGTGTTGAAGTGTGAATGCAATTGAATATATGAAACCCTAGACTCATTATATATACATATACGACATATTGAACATTGTAATGGGTTTTTTATTGCTACAGTTTTTACAACTAAAAAAGGTGATATTAGAGCAAACTTGAAGTGTGGAAACTTGGGATGAATGCAGACACAGAGTGAAAGTCAGTGGGATAGAGAGTGAGGCAAAGAAGAAGAAAAGGCACATTGAGAATGTGCAAGGATTGAGTAGAGAGGAATAAAGAGCATATAGAGAATGTACAGAGATTGAGCAGTTACAGACCAAACTTCTAATAGAGAAATAAAACTAGATTATTTCATAAATTTGTCTTATATATTGGAGTTGTAGCTCCATAGTTCTTATTGGTTGGTTCCTTCAGAAAAACTGAGTTGGTGCTTAGTTACGGGATTGGTGTCTCCTAAGGATAGGGGTCCTTAAATGTAACCAGTGTGGTTTTGCTAATGAGGTGATTTAACTATGAGGCTAGATTAGAACAATAGATTCTAGTAACTATTCTCACCATGATTTTTTTCCTTTTGGGTTTTCCACATATAAATTTGGTGTAATGTGCTTTTGTGTGTGTGTGTGATCTATGCATCTATTTTTTAATATGCATATGAATTGATATCTCCTCTAAAAGTTTAAATCAACTAGTTATATCTAATCTACTGATTCATCCCCCTCTCAGTAGATAGTTATGTTCAACAATTGGTATTAGAGCTTAGGGTTCCTTAGGAAGAAGCTTAAACAACTCAAGTAGATCTTGGTTAGTGAAAATAATGGCTAGTCAAGAAGGATCCTCCTCAAACAAAGCACCTCTCTTTGATGGATCTAACTATGCTTTTTGGAGCATAAGGATGGAAGCATTTTCTCCTTGTTAGGATTTGATGTATGGATGCCTATAGTAAATGGATGTACAACTCCAGCTATAGCTCCTAATAATCAGGTTTCCAAGAAGGCATATGAAAATAATGCCAAGGCAAAGAATGTTATTTTTTATGGACTGTCAAACTCAGAGTTTGACAAAGTTATGAATTGTTAGAGTGTAAAAGACATCTGGAACAATTTAAAAAATATATATGAAGCAGATGATAAGGTGAAGCAAGCTAAGCTACAAACATACAAAGGGCAATGTGAGAGTCTTAAGATGAATGAAGAGGAGAAGATTGTCGACTACCTCCTCAGGGTAGATGAGATAGTGAATGCTATCAGAGGACTTGAAGAAATAATAGAAGATATAACTATTGTCAAGAAGGTTTTAAGATCCCTACCATCAAGATATGACTCCAAAATCTCTGTAATTGAAGAAGCAAGAGATTTGGACAAGCTCATAGTGGATGAGCTACATGAAACATTTATAGCCTATGAGATGAGAATTGGAGAGACTGACATGTTTAAAAGAGAAGTTGCATTCAAAGTAGAAAATTAGGCAAAAGAAGAAATATCCACATCTAAATTTGAGGAGACTGATGGAGAAGAAGATAACTTTGTCAAAAAATTAAAGAGAGGATCAGGAAAATACAAAGGTAAGCTACCATTCAAATGTTTTAATTATGGAAAGGTAGGACACTTTGTTTCCAAATGTCCTTATAATACAAAGGACAATTCTGAGAAAGTAGAGATAAAAAAAAGGTGAAACCGCACTATGTAAAAAGGAAGAACTTATTCAAGAGAAAAAAAGGTTTAAATACAAAAAAAGATAGTGACTCAGTGAAGGGTAGTGATAGTGATAGTTTGGATGATGATCATGACTGTAATTTTGTAGCAAAGGAAAAATAATTCTTGTTCATGGTAAAAGAATCCACTCCCATAAATCAAGAACAGGATGAAGATGAAGATTGGGATGAAAAAGAGGAAGGTGAAGTTGATCTTTAAGGTGAGCTAGTTTTTGCTCTAGAAGAGATTGAAAAACTAAGAAAAGAGATCTCAAAACAAAATAAGCTTGGGCAGAGGGAACTTGAAAAATTTAATCAAATGATAGTGACTCTAAAAACTCGACTTGAGGAGGTTAAAAGAATAGAAGTAGTTAAAATGGAACTATAGACAAAATCCAAAGAATGCATGAAAATTGAGGCAGAAATTATAGCTTTGAGGAAAGAACTTGAGAAGGAAAAAATTCAAATAAAAAAAAGTCTAAAGTTGACAAAAGGATCAAACATTTTTAATGAATTAATCAGTTATAAAAAACCTTCAAATGAAAAATTTAGTCTTGGATATGAGAAATGAAATGGCTCATCAACTAGTACATCAACCAACCTATTTGATAATTTCAAAATAGGCAGAGGAACAAAAGCAAAGAAAGAGAAGGTTAGTAAGGACACTGTGAATGATCCAAACAAAGATAAAGTGAGGAGAATAAATTTTGAGAAAAGGTCTAAAATCAAAGATGTAGAAGGATATACTCAAGTGATAGACTTGAAGAAACAAAGGAGTATGAAAGTTAATTATACTACACCAAAGAACTTTATGACTAGGTATTATTCATCCTTTTATGGTTATTGTTACAACTGTAAACAGTTTGGTCATAGGTCCATTGAACGTAGAGTTGTTCTTACTAGAAGAATTAATTTTTTAAGTAGAAAATCATTTGCTTCTCTACTAGATTCAATTTTAATGTGATATAATTGTAATAATTTTGATCACATAGCTAAGAATTGTAGGACCAACTTTGCAACATCAAAAGGATACAATGTAAATAAAGACAATTCTCTTAATAAGAACAGAGGTTCACAGGTCACTGATAAAGAAAATAAAAGGACATATGAGAGACCCAAGAAAATGTGGAAAGTAAAAAACCAATCCTTGATTGCTCAAATGGCACTCCATGCCAAAGAATAAAACTGTGGGTGACAGACAATGGGTGATCAAAGCACATGACTGGTGACAAGAGCAAGTTCGCCAAGTTGAGCAAGTGTAAGGAAGGAACTATCAACTTGGGAGATAACACAATAGTAAAAATAAAAGGCAAAGGAACCTTGAACATTGGTGGTAAACTTCCTACACATGATGTTATTTATGTTAAATGATTGAATCATAATCTACTAAGTGTCAGCTAAATATGTGATAATAGATATAAGGCCATATTTGATGTTGAAGGCTGCAAGCTAAAAAGATCTGACAAAATAGTTGTAAAAGGGAAAAGGACATTTAATATCTTTAGAGCCATGGTTGAAAATGAAATGGGAAGAAAGATCAAATGTTTGATATCTGATAAGGGTGGATAATTCACCTCAAATTAGTTCATAGAATATTATGAGAAACATGGGATTGAAAGGCACTACTCTACAACAAGAACTCCATAACAAAATAGAGTTGTTGAGAGAAAGAATAAGACTATTAAGGAGATGGTCAGAACAATGTTGAAAGAGGCCAAACTATTTGATGGATATTGGAGAGAAGCAATCCAAACAATAGTGTACATCTTGAACAGAGTTCAACTGAGGGTGAAAAGTGATAAAATGCCATATTAACTATGGTATGGAAAGCCTACATTAGTTAATTACTTCAAAGTGTTTGGAATCAAATGCTACATCAGAAGAAAGGAGGACAAACTAGGCATCTTTTAGTCAAGATGTGATGAGGGAATTTTTATTGGTTACTCTACTCAGAGTAAAGCCTATGTATGATACAATAAGAGGTTATATAAAATAGTTGAAAGCATCAATGTCAAGGTTGAAGAAGCATTTAAACAAGTTGAGCCTGACGAGGGGATCAAAATTGAAGAATTAAAAGAAGCATAAAATGAAGAAGATAATGAAGAGGAGGAAGAAAAGACTGTAAAGGCACCTCCAAAGTTTGTTCAAAAGGATCATCCCAAGGAGTAAATAATTGGAAACAAAAATGAAGGAGTTCAGACTAAGAGAAGAGCTAGAATGAATAAGGAGCAAGTAAGTTTTTCTCTTTTTCAGAAATTGAGCCTAAGACCTTCATTAAATCCAACAATGATGAAAACTGGTTAAAAGCCATGGAAGAATAACTGAGTCAAATAGAAAAGAACAAAACATGGGAATTAGTTCCTAGACCCTCAAAAAAGAATGTGATAGGAACAAAATGGGTTTACATAAACAAACTCAATGAAGATGGAGCTATCATAAGAAACAAATAAAGATTGGTGTGCAAGGGATAAGCACAAGTAGAAGGCATAGACTTTGAAGAGACATTTTATCCAATGGCAAATTGGAAGCCATAATAATTTTTTTAGCCTTTTTTGTTTATAAGAAGTTCAAATTATATCAAATGGATATAAATTCAACCTTTTCAAATGGAAACTTGGAAGATGAAGTCTATATTGAACAACCAGAAGGTTTTCAGCTAGTGGATGAAGAATGTTATGTGTGCAGACTGAAAAATGCATTGTATGGTCTGATACAAACACCTAGAACATGGTATTCAAGATTGGATCAATACCTACAACAACAAGATTTTAGCAAAGGATGTATAAATAAAAATTTGTAATTTAAATCAGAAGGTGAATATATGTTGATTATTGTTGTTTATGTAGATGATATCATCTTTGGAGGTGGTAATAATAATATGTGCAAATAATTTTCCACATAAATGCAAGTGATTTTGAAATATCTATGCTGAGAGAACTTTCTTTCTTTCTTGGTTTACAAATTGTAAAAACCAATGAAGGGATATTCATATCTCAAACCAAGTATGCAAAGGAGATTCTCAAGAAATTTATAATGGAAGACAACAAACTGGTTAATATTCCCATGATAACTGGATGCAAGTTGAGCAAAGAAGATGAGTCCCTTTATGTGAATAATACTATGTATAGGTCAATGATAGGCAGCTTGTTGTACCTAACTGCATCAAGACTAGACATCATGTAAGCTATATGCATGGTTACAATATTTCAAGTAGCTCCCAAGGAATCACATGTCAATTCTATGAAAAGAATCTTGAGATACATCAAGGTACAATTGACTATGGTCTATGGTACCCTACAAGTGAATATCTCACTTTGATTGCATATGTAGATGCTAATTGGGTAGGAAGTATGGATGACAATAGAAACACTAGTGGTGGTGCATTCTTCCTTGGAAATAGACTTGTGTCATGGCTGAGCAAAAAACAAGAGTTAGTTATGCTTTCTATAATAGAATCAGAGTATGTAGAAACAACATGTTGCACTTAAGTCTTGCAGATGAAGAAAACTCTCAGAGACATCAAGGTAGAATACCAAGAAATTATTTCTATCTTTTGTGATAACTCAAGTGCCATAAACATATCTAAGAATCTAGCGATGCATTTCAAAACCAAGCATATATCCATCAAATATCATTTTCTAAAAGAAAAGGTTGCAGATCAAGATGTCAAAATTAAGTATGTGCCAACAAAGGACCAAATTGCAGATATATTTACTAAGCCTCTTCCCAAGGAGCAATTTGAGTATATAAGAGAGAAGTTGGGAGTAATGGCAACCACACCACATCACTAATTTCTAGTGACGGGGCATAAATCCAGGGGGAGTATTGAAGGCACATTATCAACTCCTAGATTAAGAGAAAAGGCAGTCTGGTGAGAAAGGTTTAGTCCCTTTGCTATGTGATAACAAAGAGGTGACAAAGGTGTGTTGGCTCTAGATTATTATGCCTATCTATATAGAGGTATGTCGACCATTGATTGGTCTTTTAGACCAATGCTATATAAATGATCATTTGGAAAATCATGGCGCTAGGAGAGCTAATGTACCATTGCCTAAGGGGGAGTTCCTCACAAAAGTGTTCTAACCTATCAGGTCTAAGGATCAGAACAACCAACATGCTAGGAAAGGAGTAGATTATTGACATATTATGGTAGAGACTCTTTGTCATTAATGTCATAGGGGGAGAAATTAGAATGAAGATGAGTTGCCATCAATGACAAAGGGGGAGATTGTTGGACATAGTCATTGAGGTCTGAAGAATTATCATTAATGTCGAAGTCAACATGCGCTATCATGCATTAATGACAAAGGTGTTGAGTTGAACAGACTTATGTGTGTACTTTGAATTCCTCTACTCACATGGTTATCTTAACAAGTTATGTCTAAGCACATAGGATTATGTTATCAACACTTACACATATGGCAACATCTGAAGGAGATGATCACACTATGATAATCAAGTTTATTGTCTATTCTTTGTGGCCTAAGTTCTATGTCATAAGGATGCATTGATAAAATGTTACAAATGCATAAGGTTGTTTCCATACTTAGTCGATTTTGAACCTTTGTATTTATTGAGGGAATTCTTTTAGAAATATTGGTAAAGACAATTCTCTCAGACAAAAAGCCCACAATACATAAGGGAATTATTTCAGAGAAAGTGTCTTGGAGAATTCTTTCAAAAAAATTGTCCCAAACAAAAATTTTGAAGGCCCTTTGCAAAAATTCTGAAGGGCAAGTGAGCCGTTCAAAAGTTTCAAAGGGATATTTTGAGAAAGTCCAAAGGGCAAGTAGACCGTTCAAAAGTTCTGAAGGGATATTTTCAAAAATTTCAAAGGGCAAGTGGACCATTCAAATATTTTTAAGGGATATTTTTAAAATGCTGAAGGGTAAGTGGACTATTTGAATGGTCTGAAGGGATATTTTTAAAATGTCAAAAGGTAAGTGGACCGTTCGAATGTTCTGAAGGGATATTTTCAAAATGCTGAAGGGTAAGTGGACTATTCAAAACTTCCAAAGGGATCATTTCAAAAAACCTAAAGGGTATGTGGACCATTTTAAAAGTTTTGAAGGGTATGTGTCCTACACATAATTTCTAAAATATATGAGTGAAGAAATGAAGAGCTCTTAGACATTTTATCAGGGAAATTATTTAGAAAGGAAATTTGGTGAAAAGCCCATAGAAATCGTCCCAAAGGGCACCTTGACAAAAATACTATGAAAATTGTCCCAAAGGGCACTTAGACAAAAACGACATGGAAATTATCTCAAAGAACCCTTAACAATTTATCCGAAAAATAGTTCAAATGAAGAAAGGATACAAAATCCCAAAGGGTAGTTCAATTGAAGAGAAAGGTCCCTTGAAAGTACTGAAGGACAATTATAGAGGACACAAGGCCAGTTAAAAAAAGATAAAAGGGTTCCATGACAAACTCCCAAAAGGCATATAGACAAAGATAAAGATTGAGCATATCTAAAACAATCAAAAAGAGTGAAGGTGAACCAATCATTTAGGAGATATTGAGATGTGAGAAATAACTAGATGATTAATATAAGAGAGATCGATGGTTTTGTTTCTAAAGTAAAAATAGTGCATACATTTGACATTTCAAGATAGATAGTGATTGGTGACAAAGACAAGATGAATAATCCTCATTTAAAGACATGACCAGATAAACAATTAGCTCAAAAGGTCTACACAAAGCTCAAGATTGATTGATCCAACTGATCAATGATCAACTAAGGAAAATACGTAGTAATGACATAAATCTATTAGTTGTCAAACATAGTAAAGACACCTAACCATTGCAATGTGTTGCATGAACTGAGACATAGGAAAGTGTATATGTCAAAGTAGCATTGAATGAGAATTGGAAAAGGGGTGTTGAAGTGTGAATGCAATTGAAGATGTGGAACCCTAGACTCATATTCTATACATATATGACATCTTGAACATTGCAATGGGCTTTTTGCTACTATAGTTATTGCAATTGAAAAAGGTGCTATAAGAGCAAATTCAAAGTGTGCCAACTCAGGATGAATGCAAATATAGAGTGAAATTCAGTGGGATAGAGAGTGAGGTAAAGAAGAAGAAAAGGCACACAGAGAATGTGTAGAGATTGAGTAGAGAGGAATAAAGAGCATATAGAGAATGTGTAGAGATTGAGCAGTTACAGACCAGACTTGTAATAGAGAAATAGAATTGGATTCTTTCATGAATCTATCTTGTATACTAAATTTGTATCTCCATAGTTGTTATTAGTTGGTGCCTTCATAAAAATTAAGTTGGTGCTTAGTTAGGGGATTGGTGTCTCCTAAGGAAAGGTGTCCTTGAATGTAACTAGTGTGGGTTTGCAAGTGAGGTGATTTAACTGTGAGGTTGGATTAGAATAGTATATTCTAGCAGCTATTCTCATCATGGTTTTTTTCCCTTTGGGTTTTCCATGTATAAATCTGGTGTAATGTGATTTTATGTGTGTGTGTGATCTTTGCATCTGTTCTTTAATATATATATATGAATTGATATCTCCTCTAAAAAGTTTAAATCAACTAGTTATAGTTGATCTACTGATTCACCCCACCTCTTAGTAGATAATTGAGTTTAATATGGTCAATTTATTCAACTTGATTGGCAAGTTCATCTTCAATATTTGGAGAAGGCATAGATTGGTTTAGAACCTCTACCTGATCCATAAAGCCATGGTATAGCTATTGTCATACCTCATCCTAATCCTCCTTTTTGTCTATTTCTTCCTCATCTTCATCTGTAGTCACACCAAATGGAAGCTCTTGGGACCAATCAAAATCTATTTTTCTCTCAGCTTCACTCTGGGTGCATACCCCTTCAAATATGAAGGCATCAATACCACCTTCATGCTCTAGTTCATCAAATTGATGTCAAGAATCTTGATCAAAACCTAACTCCTCCCCTTTTTAAGAAAGTGGACTATTTATCATGATCTCTTCATCATATACACTTGCATTATACTCTTTAGGCTCAACTTTGACTACAAGATTCTCCTCTATTATTTTTAAAATAGGTTCTTTCTCCAAGAGGGAGATGGTGGGAGGTTGAATAAGTTCACCTTGCTTGCAACTTAGGAAAGTGTCCTTTCAACTAGGGAATTTGAATGAATTCCATGATGGCTCTTAAAGACTCTTAAAGAAAGGAGAAAGAGTCTTGGAACTCTTGTACAACAAGCTCATTGAGCTGAGCTATGCTTTCTTGATTTAATTTTGGCACAACAAACTCCTCTTCCAAGACTACTTCTTGGACTGCCTCAACCAACACCACCTCCTTTTTTGTGCCTTTCTAAACTAAATTCCATGAGGGGAATGAGTAGGGAGCAAACACCTTTTATTACTTTATAAAAGAGGGTTGTCTCAAAAGTGAGGGCATGATATATATATGGTAAAATGTATTAGATAATATCCATGATAGAAGGGCTTCATGCTCTTGAGTGGGAATGGGCATTAGGGTAGGAGAGGGAAAATTGATTGGCTCTTGGAAAGGAGAGGACACATAATACTAATCTAAATGAGCATGTTGATCCTCATAAGACATCAACACACTATCTGTATTTTGGATGATATTTCTCATCATCGTTATGTCCTCATTCTCATAAGATAACCACCTTTCACCCTCATAACTTGACCATTTGTTGTTGACCAACTGAATATCACTCCTTGCATCTTGTAGAACATGGATAGGGATGAATAGAGAAAACTCCAAACCCCTACCAATCTCCTTTATCAACTCAACATAAACTAATAGTCTTTACTTGATTCTTGACAAGGATGTAAAAAGATAAGCATAGTCTTGACAAGGAAAATTAGGGTACTTGTTTTAATGCAAAAGAGGCTAAACTTGGTCATATTTAGGGTTAAGAGGAGGATAGAGACCATGGTAAGGCTGATAGGCTGCTTGAGGGCCACTTGGGGGGAATACATAAACATTATTTACCTGATAAGTGTGATGCTGAGGAAGAGATTAAGAATTTTGATCAAAAGAGTGATGATACATACCAAATGATGGTTATGAGGCACCTGGGATGCTTGTACAGTTGATGTTGATTTAGAGTCACCATTGATGTTTATATAATGCCTTTAAAGGCTGATATGTAGAAGAACAATACCAAAAAAAATCTTTCCATTGCTTTGGACCTTAGTCTCACTAGGCATGCTAGAACTGTTATCACTCAAATTATCACCCTTTGGAAGAGGGTTCTTGAGGACCTTTCTAACTTAAGCATAATTATGGGAACAACCCTAGGTTGTGGGTCACCTATGGTAGGCCTAAATCTTTGGAATAGGTCAACTTCCTCTTTGATATTCACCTAAAACTAATGTTAAACTAATGCTTCACAGGGAAAAGAGTTACTATGGGAAAAGGGCTCCTAATAAAGTTAACTAGATAATGAACCAAATAAAAATGGGGAACTCCCATAATATTTAACCTACACTAGATCTATAAAGCAAAATACTAGCTCACACAATCTCAAGATCAAGTTGATTGCATAAGGGTTTCATGGAAGAGGTTCACGAAGTAATGAATCTAAATAAAAAGGAGTTCTAAGACTCACTAAAAGCTCATGTTAATGGTATAAAGAACACTAGTCTAGACCTATAAACAACATTTAAAACTCCATAAATATGGTCAAAAATAAGGACCATGGATGAGGAGGATTCTTCTTCACATAATGCAATAGTGCACAGCTCACCAAACATAGATTCAAGGCAAAAGATAGGTAAAGAAAGTCCTATATTGCATCAAGAGGTAGTTCTTAAAAATGCTTGATAGGGTCGAGCCTAATCATGAGGAACATTCTTAATAATATCTCAAAGAGTCCCCCAGTTCCTCTAAAATTTCTAAATCAGAGAGAATGAATCTCTGAAAATTTCAAATCAGAGAACCCCTTACAAAATGAAAAGAATGAGATATATAGAAGAGGGAAGAGAAAGAGAGAGAGAAAGGAGAGGGGCACACTATCCATGATCATTAAATGAGCTCTAAAATTATAGGGATGCCCCACCACCCCTTTCTCTAATCAAGATAAGTCCATCATCAATAATTATCCTTCATTAGCTCTAGTTAGTTCTTAAGTTCTTCTCATTGGTTGAGAAAAGTGCACTAGGGGATAAGTTTTTATATGGTGAGTCATGATCCTTTAAAGGATAAAATATCTTCAAAGGTTTTGATCATTATGGAATGCTCCAACTACTTCTCCAATCTCCCAAATCTGCTCTATGAATCTCACCATACCTTTCACTTAGCTTCATTATGAGGACAAGGTACTCATAGCCTTAGGCCTGACAAAAACATGTTATGTCTACTTTAAGCTACTGATCTGACTATCATATTTACGTCTTTATGTGTTTTTTTTAAACCTTGAATATTAATCCATTATAGGTTGAAAACCAATCTCATATTGGTTTTCCTATAGTCAATATCTCCACCTGGATGCATTTATATCATTAAACAACTAACAACTTAATTTTATTTATGTTAAGTCCAAAAGGACCTATTTTACCTCTATGTCCATTTAATGGTAGAGATTGATCCTTTAAACATCCATCTATTTTAACTTAGACCCTATTTGAGCTCAACACCTTTCTGCATTAGCTTGCTCGAGTTGATAACTACCCTATCGACCTTTGTCAAAATATCCTAGGCTCAACCCTTTGCTTATTGGTCATTGATTGTCTAAAGCAACCTATTAAACCCTTGAATCATCTTGATATATTGATCCTAACTCCTAAGATCTAACCATTTATCACCTTCACTCTGGTTTATAAGGGCCTACTGACTCGTTGACCCCATCTTGCCTGCATGCCATAGATCTTTGATGCACGATCAAATGCACATCATTAGATCTATTGGGACCCATTGTTTGAAATCAAATGGCTAATTCATGAGGCTAAAATTTGATGTCTACATGCCTAAATTTGATGTTTGCATAGCTATCACTGCATATTTGAAAACTAATGGTCACTTATTATGGTTTAAACTTGACACTTTCACACCCATCATTAGATGTCCACGTGAACATATTTGACATCCGTATGACCATCAATCCTTGATCCCCATATGGATGATTATTAATATTTATTTTTACATTTGCTTAATTTTTATTACTCTACTACAACACAAATTCCCCAAGTCATTTCTTTTAGACTTCTTGTCTGTAGGCCTTTTGGTGAAGAAATGACTCTTTGGGACTTTTGTATTGGACACTTTCTTGAAGACATGACCCTTCGGGACTTTTACATTGGACCCTTTCCTAAAATAAATACCATTTGGGACTTTATATTAGGACAATTTTGTCAAAGAAATGACCCTTTTAAACTTTTTTTTGGGCCACTTTCTCGAAGAAATGACCCTTCAAGAGTTTTTTTTCAGACACTTTACTTGAAAAATAACCCTTCAAGATTTTTGTTTAGGGTACTTTTTCAAAGAAATGACCCTTTGAGCTTTTCTTTTGGACCAATTTCCTTGAAAGATACCATTTGAAACTTTTGTCTAGGACTTTCCTTGAAAAATAACCCTTTGGGAGTTTTATTTCGGATAAAATGTCTAAAACAATTATTGATACTTAGACAAAAAACCAAAAATAAATCTCTTAAAGGAAATATTAGCACTTAGCCAAATAAAATATCAAAAAAAAATGAACTTAACAAAATAAAGACCTGAAATAATTTGCCTGAGTAAGGACTTAACCAAAAAAAGGGGTTTTGCACTTAGCTTTTCCAAGGCCTGTATGTTCTTCTAAACTCATGCTTAAAATGTTAATTGATCCTTAAAGGCCTAAAATAACTACAAAGACCTGAAGCTTGTGCAGACTTCTTATATGACCTGGAATTGCTTGGTTTCACCATGAAACCTACTCAAGAACCCTTTTCTTTGCTCTACAAATTTATCCCTTAGAATTTGACAAAATACACTTTAAGCAATCTCAAAGTGTTTCAAATTATTTGTGAGCACTATAATATCTCTCTGGTCCTCATTCCATCTAGATCATCTGTTCATCTACTCATCTATCGGCGACCTGATCTATCTAATCACAACTTGGTATGTGGGCCAAATATGGCCATTAGGTTTTATGTCAGGATCAAGGTTGTTGTAGAGGATTTTATGCTAGATGACAAAGGTTCTTATGTTTTTTATGGGATGGAAAACATTGGTTTGGTTCCCTTTAGGGCCTTTCAATATTTGGATGATAGATTTGACAATATTCTAGTTCACCTAGAAGACTTGCAATCCTAGCTACAAAACTCTATCCCCTCTAACTATTGGGGGCCCTTTATTCCCCACTAGTGTTGGTTATGGTGGCTATACATGGGAGGAAATGCCTAGGTTTGGATTCAGTGGTTAAGATGCTCTCATATCTCTTTGGAGTACACACCCCACTTCTATAGTAGGCCCTAGTATTTATAGGGGATGGGTAGTTTATTAGATGAGGGGTTACATCAACACCTATGTGGGCTTATTTGGATAATTTGAGAGTGACACTTGGCCTAGAGGGGCATCTCAGTTTGAAATGGGTGGGTAAATCAAGATGGAGGTAAAATTTCACATTTCCATTGGGGACTAATGTGGAAGCTATGGTTGTCGAGGAGGGATGAACCTTTATTCCCATGCACTCGTAGATGGTGGTCCTTTCAAGAGTGGGGATAAGGAGTTTGGCAATGGCACATTGGTGGTTGGGGCCTCTTTGTATGCCATGGGTTTAAAATAGTTAAAATTTTAGTGTACTAATATGGGTGTTTTGGTGGTCTTCTTATGCTTTGGTTTTGGTGGTCTTTGGTTCTTTTATTTTTTCATTATTGTGTCAATGTCAATTTTTATGGGTCTTTAGCCTTTTTTGGTTTTTTGGTGTCCTCATCATTTGACGGGTTTGTAATATTATTTCCTTGATTAATAAAATGGGTGAGGGAACCTCCAACCCTCTTTACCTAGCTAAAAAAAATATTCATATGCTTAAAATGTGTTACTAGAAAACATGTCCTTATGCTTAGAAAAATTTATCCCTTCCTTGTGATTTATTACAAGGGGTACTTTTGTACCCATTTTATGAGCATAGATATTGGTGTGTTTTGTATCATTTATGAGTGTATTTTGGTGTGGTGTTCATTAAAGTGTCTTATTGTTGTATATAAATTGGTTTCTGTTTATCCTACACTCTTCTATCCTTTGATATATATTTAAAACCGTAGTTCTAACTTTGGGTCTTAAGAAAAATTATTTTTATAAGGCCTTAATTACCCTATGGACAGATCTAGGAAGGTGTCCTATTAGTAATTAAGTGTGATCTTAGTTTTATTATTTCTTGGGCATTATAAGTCTAACCACACTTATTTCAATATGTTTGAATGCTTCTTGTAATCACTTGATAATGCTTAGGTGCTCTTGGTTTAGCTAGTGGATATGGAGTTACTTGTAAAGACAAATTCATTATGCTTATTCATAGGTGAGATGATGAAGGATGAATTCCTTTGCATTAATATAACACTCATTTTGTTAATAGGTGACCTACATTTAGCCCTGATCCTACATACAAAGGTGATCATCAAATATATGTAGGCAGCACAGGGAGTGGGCACGTGCATAGAGAAATAACCCTTATGATGTTTAGCTAGTTTATATATTAATAACTTGTTGTCCCCTAAAAATATCACTCATTTTTGGGACAACATTTGAACTATTTTGGTCCTATAGACCAAAATCCTCTCTTCCCCTTTCAGAAATTATTCTAAGCATTCAGGTTCATTTTTCAAAGCTTTCTCAGAAATCTATGGACTCTGCAGGAAGAAATCTACGGACTTTGTAGGCTTAAAACTACGGACTCTGCAGGCTTAAAACTATGGAATTTGCAGGCTCATTTCTATGGAATCTTTCAAGGCTCGAGAGAAAACTTAGAGAAAACTATGAACTCAGTTCTATAGAATTCACAGGTTGATTTCTATAGACTCTGCAGGAAAGAACAAGTTTCCAACACTTGGTCATTTTCAGGATTGTTTCAATGGCTTGGTTCAACCAAAAGAGTTCATCAGCAAGCTTCTAAGCAAGGATTGAACCATTGAACCTTAAACTATTTTGGTTCAAGGGTTCAATGGGTTCAAGGTTCAATGCCGTCAGCAACAGTTGGCGCTTTGGCAAAGGTTCAACAAGTTCAACCACTTCTAGGTTTAACGGCTTCAAAACACTTATCAAAGAGAAGAAGGCTTGAACCATTGAATCGTTGAACCATTGAACCACTTTGGTTCAATGGTTCGACAGGTTCAATGACCAAATGGTTCAATGCATTTGGTTCAAAAAGATCAAAAGGACTTAGCCAAATAAAAAGAATGAACCGATTGAACCGTTGAACCTTGAACCAAAAGGTTCAACGAGTTCACAAGTTCAAAGGTTTAACCAGTGTGATGAAGATCAAAGAGCTTAGAAAGAACAAGGAAGTGACGGGCAGAGAAAAAAACCAATGAATCGATTGAACCTTGAACCAAAAGAGTTCAAAGTTCAATGGTTCACAGGTTTAAATAGTTCAAAGGTGGCCTTAAGCAAAGAGAGAAGTAACATGGATGATTCCAAAGGCAAGTTCAAATGAAAGCGATGGTTCAACCAAGGAACAGGAAAGTGATTGAACCAATAAAGCGATTGAAGCAAGAAAGTGATTGAACCAAGGAGCTGAGAAGGCCGCCTGAACCATTGAAATAGTCAATCGATGACATCCCCGTAGACGTTAAATTTAAGGTAAGGGAATATCCATTGAAATTCAAATAAAGCATGGAACTTGAAGGAAGAACCAAGTGACTGGCTGAAAAGATAGCCTGATAGCTCAAATCACAGTAGGAAGAGACAAAGTAGGAAAAGAGAAAAGCAAAAAGAGGGAAAAGCCCAAAATATCTACGCAGAAGTTATTCCAGTAGATGGAACAGTCTGTAAAGTAGATTTTTGAGCTTGCAAACATCAAAGGCGCGACCTGTTAGTCTCCTTTGGAGTAAAGACAAAATGGACAGCTGCATAGACATCAGAGGGGACAAACCAGATGATCTAGACCTAGGAAAAGACATATTAGATGAATAGACATGCCATAGTTAAGGTGACACACTGTTCCAGGCATGGTCCCTCTAGGCAGAACTGAAGGCGCATTGAAGGTGTTGACTGCAGCATGGGCTATCCCATGGGAGAGAGCACCAAGCCTTGCTTGGTGGCTATATATTGTAATCTCTTTTATTGTTTAAAGGAGATCTTCCCCTTACCAAAAGTGAAACTCTACCCAAATTGAAAGGCATTACTGAGACTTTGAGCTCATATTGTAGTTCATATTTCTTTGATTGAATGAGAAAGCAAGTTACTTGCAGACTTTGTGCTGTGATAGCCTATGCTAATTTAGGAGATTGTTCTTATGTCTATCTTCTGAAAGCATTCTTGTTTATTTGATTTAACAAGCATAACTAGTGGAGGTGATAAGGAAGGTGTCCTGAAGCCAACTATTTTTAGACTTTGCACTGTCATAGTTGTCTTCAGTCTGTGTTTTTCTTTTCTATTTCTGTGTAAAGAACCTTGAGACGACTTTGTGCCCCCATTGTTCTTCATATCTCACTCTTTGGGTAGTTGAGGTGGAAACTTTGCATTCTGTTTCATCCTGCTTTTACTGTACCCTTTTGTTACTAGTTTCTTATCTTACTTGAAAGAACTACTGTTTTCTGCAAGAACACTTTTGAAAGAAGAGGAGTGCCTTTAGTGTTTCCACCAAGATTTTCTCCTCTGTTTGTTAGCATCATCTCTGAAAGAAGAGAGATGGATGGCTTATCCCACTCTTATGTCTTACTTTCAGCTTATTTATATAGTATATAGCCTCCGCATATTTAATAGGGAACCTCCCCTTAATGAGAGGAGAGATTTGTCCCCTGTTGATGTAGTAAACCTGCACACCAAGACGACCCATCTCCCTATGTTGTGGTGATAGGAACTATTTTGGTCACCAGTTAGCTGGTTGAAAAAATATTCACCTAACATAGCTAACTTTAAAGTGTTCTTGGAACACATGCATTAAGAAATAACCCCTAAATCACTTATCTTCAGTGCATATTTTATGGGTGTTCGTCCTTGAGAGTTTATATCCTTTTAAGTTGTTAATTTTATGGTATGTACGAGTGTATTGTGGTTGACTATATTTTGATATTGGGTAGTGAACCTTATTTTAACTCTGTCAAAATGAGCTATAATCTATTATAATGGGCCATAATTTATAACTTGTGAGAGTTAAACACATTAAACTCTTAACATGTGAAAAGAGAAAGTCTTGTAGCAAATAAAAGAACCAAACACAAGAAAAATAACATCTTGTATTTAGAATAAATGAAAATTGTTTTGAGGAGGTTTACATAAATAGGTAAAGGAGGGTCATAAATATACCTACATTTAGTAATGTGAATATATGATAGTTGTTAAATGAATAGAGATCACCATGTGCAAGATGTGAACATTAGCTAGTAAATGTCAAGTGTATTGACACCAACCAATTTGAATATAAATTAGACATGTATGTACATATTAATGACCTCATTATTACACTTTAGTGACCTTAATATTACACCTAATAAATATAATACATGTGTAGAAAAAAATTATAATATGGAGTCAAAAATCTACACTAACACCCCGCTTAAGCATAGCTTCGGTGGGTAGAAGCATTGGGTCCTAGAAAAAAGACATGATTAGGTACTCAAGTACATAGAAAATCCCCCCAAAAGAATAAATAGAACCTACCCTGACAAAAAAATAGAGAGAGAATAATAGAGGACTAGAAATCCCCCTAGAAGATTATGTTAAAGTTACTTGCACCTCAACAAAAGCTCACAAGTGAATATACTGACTCTCAGTGAAGGGTTTGGTGAAGATATCAGCTATCTACTCCATAGTCTAGAAAAATCGAATATCAATTATATGTCCATGAGTTAACTCATAAATAAAGTCATATAAATATTGATATGTTTGGTCCACTAATGTTGGAGTAGATTCCTACAGATTTGGATGGTGCTCTATTTATTGTAGAAGATGATTATGGGTTTCCTAAAATGTATACCAAACTATGTAAGAATCCATTAAAGCCAAATTACCTCAATAGTAAACAAATAATTTATATTCAACCTTTGTAGATGATAAAATAATAACATTTTACTTCTTACTAGACCAACTAATTGGACCTTAACCAAGTGAGAAACTATATTATGAAGTGAACTTGCAATGTTCAATATTGCTAGCCCAATATGAATTTATGTACCTAATTAGGTTAACATCAATGCCTATTCCATAGTGAATCCCAAAATTGTAAGTACCCTAAATATAGCATAGAATCTATTTGGTTGCCTTCTAGTGCAACTCATGCAGTTTCTACATAAACTTAGATACTGTGCCCACTATATATAAAATATCATGTCGAATGTGATTCATATTGGTGAGATTGTCAAGAATTTATTAATACAACATAGAATCAACAAATGGAGAAGAACACTTAACCTCAATTTTGACTCCAAAAAAAGGCAATCAGAGTTGACTTGTAGTCAACCATGTGAGCAAATCAAGAGCATACTTAGATTGTGAAATGGTGATCCCTGATTTAGAGTGTGAAATATTAATCCCAAATAAATAATGCAAAAAACCTAAGTCACTTGCGAAGCTTCTATCATTCAAAGTAGTTTTCGTTATTGTAATGGAGGATGAATAACTCCATATGATCAATAGGTCATCAACATACAGAGCTAGAATAAAGAGTGATTCATCATGCCAAAAAATATAAGCATTCAGATCATAATGGCATCTAGTGAGCCCAACTATGAGAAGTAAGAAATACATCTTGGCATACTGAGCCCAAGAGGCCCGTTTGAGACCATAAATATATTTTCAAAGTCTACAAACTATAGAAGAATCCTAAAAAAAACCTTGTGTATTTTGCATATATATTTCCTTCTCCAGTTATTTATAAATAAATATTCTCTTCACATCCATCTGATTAATATCCCAATGATGAGTTGTAACAATAGTAAGAGTGAGTCAAATAGAGTTCATCTTTGCATTTGGTGTAAAGGTCTCAATGTAGTCTATGTCAGGAACCTGTTGGCCAAATTTGGCCCACATACCAAGTTGTGCCTAGATAGATCAATTTGTTAATGGATGAGTGGATGAACAAATGTTCTAGATGGAATGGGTGGGCTAGAGAGATCTTATAGTGCCCATAAGTCTTTTTAAACACTTTAAGTTTGCTTAAAGTGTATTTTGTCAAATTCTAAGGGACAGGTTTGCAGAGCAAAGAATAGGTTTTTGAGTAGGTTTCATGGTGAAACCAAGCAATTAGGGGTCATAAATGCAACAACATTAGGCCTACATAGTGCTATGGACTCCATTAAAAAATATAAAAACTCCATCAGAAAAGCTACAAACTCCATCAGAACATCTATGAACTGCCTCAAAAAATCTATGAACTCCATCAGAATATCTATGGACTCCATCAAAAAATCTACAAACTCCATCAAAAAAGCTATGAACTCCATCAAAAATTTATGGACTCCATCAACATTTACAAAATTACAAGGTGGAAGACTTTGGGTACTTTGCTTAATTTGGCTAGTAGGTTACGAGTCATAAGAAAACCGAAGCAAGCTGAAGGGCACTTTTCTCGGTAAAGTAGTCCACTTCAAAAATTTTGAAGGGAAATTCTAATTCTTTAAAAGGGCACATTTGGAGAAAAAATATCAAAACAAGAAGTCCAAAGGGTATGTTCCTTTCAAGAAGTCCATTTCAAGGTTTTGATGGTCCATAACAGGTTTCCTGAAGGGTATGTGCCTTTCAAGAAGGTTCATTTTCAAAGCTTAAGATCCTTTAAAAATAAATATAAGGGGTACTTTTCATAAAGTGCCTAAGTACAAAAGGGAGAATATTCCAAAGAAATTCCTTTAGAAGGAATTATTTTTAGTAAAATTGTTTGGGATAATTTTCTTGAAGGAATTCTCTTAAGGAAAAGTTCCCTGAATGAAGTTATCGAGAAGTGCCCATGAAGGATGGTGCAAAGGTGAAGAATTACCCGATGAACTGAGAAAAGGACATGTGGTAGGTGTTCGAGGTTTTTTAAGCACTGGTCTTCTTTTAAGTTTGCCTCACTTACCTTCTAAGCAAAAAGTGTAAAAGTCACCAAAGACCATGGTGTAAAATCCACCAAGGGCCTGAATGGAAAAAAAGGCCCAAAAGAGCAAAAAGGGTCCAAAAGCAAAAGGGGCTTGAGGAAAAGGATGCAAGGCAATTTTTGACCATAGGAAAAAGGTTTTATAGGGTCTTCTTGAGGCTATTAAAGCTTGTTCAAATTCCATGAAGTGGTCTAGTTGATGCAACCAAGTGCAAGGAATAAAGGGAGACACTATTAAAGCTAAGAATGGACCCATGGATCAAAAATTTATATCATACAGGGTCAAATCATTCAGATGTATTTACCATTGTAAATAGAAGAATTGTAAAGACTATTTAGGCCTTTTTAGACCTAATAGGAGTCCAATAGGGGTCGTATATTCTATGGATTTATATAAGGACTATAGGAAAACCAATGGATCTTATATTGGTTTTTACCTATAGTTAATCAAGGCCCATGTTTCAAGTCATGGGGCAGGTGGGTGATCAATGCAAAAACATGGTCTCATCCTCGACAAAATAAGTGCTATACTAATTAAATTCATGGATCCTCTAGGGTCATAAAGATATGAGGATCTTGTCCTCATCATGAAGACAATTGAAAGATAACGTGCAGACCAATTGAGAGATCTGGTGGTTAGAGAAAGTAGCTCAAACATTAAAGGCATTCTGGGAGCGTTCCTGTCTTCTATCATGTTTCCCAATTACTAGGATAGCTCAAGATCATTGGGACAAACAAAGGTTTAATTACCAAAATGTAGAACAGTGCCCTGATTGATCAAAGGGATGGTGGAACATTCATTACAAAGGTGTGGTAGCTCATCTATCAAGTCCCAAGTGAGTTCCCCTCCTTTTCTCTCCCCCTCCTTTTTGTTACATATAGCCCTTTCTTCTCATTTGTAAAGGGTTCCCATTTTTTAGACTTTTTCATCTTTTTGGGAGACAAACATTCATTGAGATACTGCAAAGAATGCTCTGCTTGATTAGGCTCGACCTTGTCAAGTATATTGTAAGAACTACCTCTTGATGTAATAAGATGATTTATTTCCCTATATCTTGTCATTGATAAGTTCCTTAGTATGTTTGTGCTTGGTGGATTCGTGAAGGAGATTCTTCCTAATCTATTAGTCTTCTACTTGCCTTTTTAATGTATTTTCAAGCTCTTACAGGTCTAGATTAGTGTTCTACCTAAACCTCTTCTGGTGTGTTAACTTGATCTCAAGATTATGTAAGCCATAGTTGTCTTATGACTGATCTAGTATGGGTTCAAGCATAGATGAGTGTCCATTTTACTTTGGTGCATCACTTGGTTAGCTTTTTTAAGAGCCCGTATCCCCTTTCTAACCCATTTTCCTTGTGAAACATTAGTTTAGCATTAGTTTAGGTGATCATCAAAGAGGAATATGACCTTCTTCAAAGGTTCAACCTCACTATAAGATACCCACAAACTGAGGTTGTCCCAATGCTTGTAGCTAGGAGTGAGAGAGCCTGAAAAACTCTCCCACAAAGGGTGCAATTTTAGCACTACAATAGCTTATGGCATTCCTAGTGGTACCAAGGTGAGGGAGATTTTTGGTGTGTCTCTCCTCTATCATCTTTTGAAAGCAAGTAATTATCACCAATGGAAACTCCAAATCAAAAATTCTGGTTATGAGCAGACTAGATTTATCTCTTTGTAGATTTTAATCAACTCTTACATCTCACTTGACATATGAGGCTAATATGAATAACTATGGTGAATATCTCTATTATCCACCTCCTTATCAGTAGCCCCAATATGATCCTTATGATCCATATGAGTCTTATCAACCCTACCATGAGATCTATTAAAGCTATGAGAAGCCTTGTCAGGTTTCTCATAATCCTTATCATCAAGAATATTACCCTGACCCTTCTTATGGTCAACAGGCCCATCATATTACTACTCCTCATCAACCCTATCATGAGCCATCCATACCAACACTTAAGCAGACTCTAATAAGCCTTGAAAAGAATGCACTAGAGTTGTGCCCATAGAAATGTTATGGCCAAGATGTCCCTACCCACCATATCTATTATGTGAGGGACTCATTGCAGCTAATAAAAGTAGAATGGACACCTATTGAGAGAGAAAATTAGAAAAAACTCATATATAACATGATGAATGTAGGGGATTACATTCAGGGCATCGAAGACAAGATGAAAGGACTTGAGGAATAGTAGGGGAAACCTCACCAACCTTTTGTGCCTACATATACACCATCTCAGCCTTCTTATATGCCATCCTTTCCTCCTCAAGATACCATTCCAAGTGCTCCTTCGAATGTTCCAAGTTCTTCATATGTTCCTCAGATGTTTCCTTCTTGGGAATCTATCCAAGGGAATTGTCAAATAAATGAAGATATTATTGTGGGATATCCTGCTGTTTGGGTCCAAGACTCCATCCTTCCTTAAGAACCCCTTATGAAGTCTTTCAAGGTTCCAAACTAGAATCAAGTGGTGAAGTCATAGGGTGGGCAAAGTGAGACAAATTTAGATTTAAGGACCCAAGATAAAGAAGGAGATGAACCCTTGAAAACCTCTCTCATCCCTCTTCAAGGGTCTCCTTGTGTCCCTGACCTTCATGAAGCCCCTAATCACCTTAAATAAAAGCCATTTTAAGAGAATATTGATAAGCAAATTAGAGAGTTAGAGCTAAAATCAAGGAAAGAAGAGGAGAACTAGGATCAAAAGGTCAAAGAAAAACCTCTACCTTTCCCATCATGGATCCAAGTCATGCAGTCAAGTAAATCCAGGGTCATTCAACCTCCATCCCTCTCTCCTCAATAACTTAGGTCATTTCCATCTTGGAAATCCATCCAAAGTAGTGGGCAAAAGGAGGAGGTGGTGATTGCTGAAGTCAGATAAGAGACCTTGTAGCCTCCACTCTTTTCCCCTTAAAAGCCCAAAGCCTTTCCTTCATGGAGAGCCATTTAAGAGGCAAAGAATCATGAAGAGGAGGTGAAGGTCATCCAAGAAGAGCAACTTTATGTTCAAAATCAAGTACTTATGATAGCTTCTTTGGACCTTTCTCACCTTGTTGAGTATTTTCAAGGATCTGCTATGCCACTCTTTGAAATATAACCTCTCCTTTTTAAGGAAAATTGAGAAGATACAACTAAAGAAACAAGAAATGAAGGTGACTTGAGTGACCAAGAAGAAGAAATCATGATTGGGACACCTCTTAGTAAGGATAAATATGCTTCGATTTTCCATGATGATGTAGAGATGGAACAAGTGCATGAAAAAGCTGAGGTAAAGGCTGAAATACAAGTACATGAGGAAGAGGTTGCTGATGTGTTGGAGAAAGATGTCCTAGTTAGACAAGTTAATTGTGTTCTTTGTGAGCTCCTTGATAACATAGAAATTGCCATTTATCATGAAAGACAAGAGCTTGCAAGAGAAGAACAAGCTAAAATAGAGAGCATGCTCAATCATCAGCTTGATATTAAAAATTAAGTAGTATTTATTGACTAATTTGAGATGCCAAAAGAAGGCTCACAACCTCATGTTATTGGTTAAGAAGTTGATATGCTTGCTTTTGACTTTCAGTTTGAAAAGGCTTCAATTAAACTGTAGCTTCATGAGAAAAAATCTTATGATTATTTTATATCCTACATTTAGGTTTTTATTTACTTGAATGATGTCCATTTTAGGATAAGAGGAGCACTATCATCATGCAGGAGGCAGTTATTCTCTCAGGAGATGACATGTTTGAACTTTTCAAACATGGTTATTAACTTTTCTCTCCAACTTCAGACATCTCTTTACTATTAGAAGCTGAGGACTTCAAATGGCCTTAAGAAGCCATAGGGTCAGGTTCATCTCCCTTAGAGGTCAACATCATAAATATGTCAAAGGAGACACATTGAGTTGGTTTATATGTTCATGATCAACAGTTTAGGAATGATGAAGAACTGAAGTTGTTCCTATAAGGTCCACAATATTGGAAGGAGTATGATTGGGTCTTGGACCCATGTTTACAATTCATGCACCTAAAGTTGGTAGCATAGGAACCAATCACTTCCCCAAGAAGACATGAACATCTAATTTCTCATAGCTGGAGAAGGGAACTGTAAAAAAAATATGTTTCACAGATCCAAGGTGCAAAAAATAGTTTTCCATTTGACCCAGGTGGAAAATACTTGTAGATTAAATCCATGTACATGTTAGAGTAATTTTCATGCTTTCCTCTAAGTGATATTTTTAGCACATTTGCTTGTTGTCCCTGTTTCTAGGCTATTTCCTTTCAATAAGTTCCTTGTGCACATTTCCTTTATGTTCTATTTTTCCTTTCTTAACTGCCTTGGGCACTTTATTTTGTTTTATCCTTGTTGCTTCAGAGGAAGTTCCAAAAAGGGTCAGCTTTGTATCCTATTTTAGAATAGCCCAGTCATAAAGGCTAATGACTTCAAGCCCAATAGACTAGACAAGGCAAATGGTCTGGGTTCTCAAGCATAGCAGTCATGCTTCCCTGCAAGTCACCAAAAATGTTGGCTCACATATCAAGCTTTACCTAGATGGATCAAATTGATAATGGATGAGCAGATGAACAAATGTTTTAGATGGAATGAGTGGATCAGAGAGATCTTATAGTACTCATAAAGCTTTTGAAACACTTTAAGTTTGCTTAAAGTGTATTTTATCGAATTCTAAGAGACAGGTCTGTAGAGCAAAGAAGAGGTTTTTGAGTAGGTTTCATGGTGAAATCAAGTAGTTAGGGGTCATAAATGTAGCAACATTAAGCCTACATAATGCTACAGACCCCATCAAAAAATATATGGACTCCATAAAAAAAGCTATGAACTCGATCATAACATCTACAAACTCCATCAAAAAATCTATGAACTCTATCAGAACATCTACGAACTCCATCAATAAATCTATGGATTCTATTAGAAAAGATATAAACTCCATCAAAACATTTATGGACTCCATCAACATTTACAAAAGTACAAGGTGGAAGACATTAGGTACTTTACTTAATTTGGCTAGTAGGTTGCAGGTCATGAGAAAATTGAAGTAAGCTAAAGGGCACTTTTCTTGACAAAGTAGTCCCTTCAAAATTTTTGAAGGGTAATTCCAATTCTTTCAAAGGGCACTTTTGGAGCAAAAAGACCAAAGCAAAAAGTCTAAAGGGTATATTCCTTTGAGGAAGTCCATTTTAGGGTTCTGATGGTCCATAACAGGTTTCCTTTTGTGTATGTGCCTTTTGAGAAGGTTCATTTTCAAATTTGAAGATCCTTTAAAAATAAATCCGAAGGGTACTTTTCATAAAGTGCCTAAGTGCAAAAGGGAGAAGATTCTAAATAAATTCCTTTAGAAAGAATTCTTTCGGGAAAATTGTCAAAGAAAATTTTCTTGAAGGAAATGGTTTTTCAAAATCTTGAAGGAAATGGTCCTTCACAAAATTCCCAAAGGAATTCTCCTAAATAAAAGTGCCTCGAATGAAATTGTCAAGAAAGGCTTGTGAAGGATGGTGCAATGTTGAAGAATTGCCTGATGAGTCGAGAAAAGGACATGTGGTAGGTCCTCAGGGTCTTTTAAGCTCTAATATTTTTTAAAGTTTGCCTCACTTACCTTCTAAGTAAAAAGTGTAAAATTTGCCAAAGACCATGGTGTAAAATCCCCTGAGGGCCCAAATGGAAAAAAAGGCTCGAAAGAGAAAAAAAGGGTTTGGAAGCAAAAGGGGCCTAAGGAAAAGGATGTAAGACCATTTTTGACCATGAGAAAAAGGTTTTGAAGGGTCTTCCCAAGGATATTAAAGCTTGTTCAAATGCCACAAAGTGGTCCATTTGATGCAGCCAAACACAAGGAACAAAGGGGGATGCTATTAAAGCTAAGAATAGACCCATGAATCATAAATTTATATCATAGATGGTCAAATCATTTAAATGTATTCACCATTGTGAATAGAAGACCTGTAAAGACTATTTAGGCCTTTTTAGATCTAATAAGAGTCCATTAGGGGCCATATATTCTATGGATTTATATAAGGAATATAGGAAAACCAATGGATCTCAGATTGGTTTTTACCTATAGTTAATCTAGGCCCAAGTTTCAAGTCATGGGGCAGGTGGGTGATCAATGCAAAAGCATGGCCTCATCCTCAACAAGACAAGTCCTACACCATTCAAAGGCATGGATCCTATAAGGTCATAAAGATACGAGGATCTTTCCCTCATCATGAAGACAATTGAAAGATAGCGTGTAAACCAACTGAGAGATCTAGTGGTTAGAGAAAGTAGCTCAAACATTAAAGGCATTCTGAGAGCATTCTTGTCTTCTATCATGTTTCCCAATCAGTGGGAGAGCTCTAGATCATTGGGACAAACAAAGGTTTAATTACCAAAGCTTAGAATAGTGCCCTGAATGATCAAAGGGATGGCAAAAAATTCATTGTAAAGGTGTGGTAGCTCATCTGTCAAGTCCCAAGCGAGCTCCCCTCCTTTTCTCCCCCCTTTTTTATATATCCCTTTCTTCTCATTTGTAAAGGGTTCCAAGTTTTTAGATTTTTTTATCTTTCTGGGAGATGAACATTCATTGAGATACTGCAAAGTATGCTCTGCTTGATTAGGCTCGACCCTATCAAGTCTATTATAAGAACTACCTCTTGATGTAATAAGATTATTTATTTTCCTATCTCTTGTCATTGATTAGTGCCTAAGTATGTTTGTGCTTGGTGTATTTTTGAAGGATATTTTTCCTAATCTACCAACCTTTTGCTTGCCTCTTTAATGTATTTCAAGCTCTTACAGGTCTGGATTAGTGTTCTGCCTGAACCTCTTCCAGTGTGTTAACTTGATATTGAGATTATGTAAGCCATAGTTATATTATGACTAATCTAGTGTGGGTTCAAGCATAGATGAGTGTACATTTTACTTTGGTGCATCACCTGGTTAGCTTTATTAGGAGCCCCTATCCCCTTTTTAATCCCTTTTCCCTGTGAATCATTAGTTTAGTATTAGTTTAGGTGAGCATTAAAGAGGAAGTTGGCCTTCTCTGAAGGTTCAACCTCACTATAGGATACCCACAACATAAGGTTATCCCAATGCTTTTAGCTAGGAGGGAGAGAGCCTCAAAAAATCTCCCACAAAGGATGCAATTCTAGCACTACAATAGAACCTATGAAAAACCTTTAAACTTATCCACTAACCCATTTACTACAAATTTTGTTTTATATATCCATCTACATTGTACAAGTTTCATTTCCTTAGGAAGATTAATTGAATCCCAAGTGTGGTTCCTAGTCAAGGAGCTATACTCCTTATACATGGATGTATCCCACTCAAGAGTGCCACATGTATCACAAAATGATAGTAGATAGAATTCCAAGGTAATGAAAATATGTAGAACACCTTGGAACTATGAGCATGTTTTTATAATATCTGATGGATCCCCAACTTAATAACTTGCACTCATTAGTGTTTTTTTAGCCCATAGAGACTTTGAAGTCAATGATTTAGGAGGAGATTCCTCAACCTCTAAAGTGTCTAGGAGAAGGATGTGAATCCCTATCTATGTTATCATCATCTGAACTGGATGAAGAATCCTCATCATCAGGAATCTGCTTAGGGTGATTTGAATCATTAGAATTGTCATCAAATCCTAGTGAGCCTAAGGATGAGTGAGAAGTGTCAAGTGTGGATTCTGAAGGACACTATTGAAAATGAACATTTATCTCAATGATAAACTCATGTGTGGTGATATGAGAAACCTTGTATCCCTTAACACCATCTAGATACCCAATAAGTATGCAATGCCTACTAGGTGAATCCATTGCTTACATTTCTAATTATGAATGTGAGCTATAGTTAGAGGTTCAAAAAATCTAAAGTGCATAATTGTGGGTTTCCAAGCAATTCAAGATTAAAAATAAATGGATCCTTTTATATCTCAATGAGGAAAATAGTTATAGATGTAACATACATAGTTACTAGCTTCTATCTAGTATTGAGGTGCAAGAGGTTTAGAGTGCATCATACAATTTTCCATTTACTTCAAGGACCTCTTTTTGTGTTCTACCACATCATTTTGTTAAGTATTGTATGGAATTGTATGTTGTAAATCAAGCCCTTTTGAAGTGAAAATTTTCTTTAAATGATGGTTGACACACTCTCCATTTTTTGTGCATAAAATCATGATGGTTTTCCTTGACTATTTATCCATAAGAGCCTCGAAGTCTTCAAAAAGATCAAAAACCTCATACTTTTAAAAAAAAAAATTGACCAAGTATACCTTGAAAAGTCATCAAAGAAGGTAATAATATCTTTGGTCCTATTAAATGAAGGTTGTAGAAATGGACCATAAATATCACTGTGAGAAAGCTCTATAATCTATGTTACTCTCTAGGATGTGACTTTGTTATAATTATCTTCAAGATATTTACCAAGTATGAAACCCTAACAAACACCATCAAAATAGTATACACGAGGCAATATTATAACCATATCATGCTAATTGAATTACTCCAGGTAGCAATAGTTAATATGGCCAAATCACTCATGCCATAACATACTTAACACATTTGAGTGAGTGAGTAGTGTAGTATAAGGGTGATCAAGATTAAAGTTTGAAAAAGTGTACAACCATAATTGATTGTTTGCTTTCCTAGCTGCCACTATAGAATTATTTTGTAACTCTCTAATGACAACACAATTTGGGATAAATTCAATTTTTTTTGGTCTAATTTGGGTGATGTGTTAAACAAATAAAAGATTAGTTAATAGTGAGGGAACATATAAAATAACCTCAAATTTTCTATAACTCATTTCAATAGACCCTCTCACACAAACTTATATATAATTATCATCACCTATCAAAATATAAGGAATAGAACATGACTCTAAGGATGACAAAAATTCATGTGAAAAATCTATGTGATACGAAGAATCAAAATCAATCACCCATGTGGAAGGCTAAGATGCAACTTCAACAAGGGTCTTTCCATCACCTTTCCCTTTACCACTATCTTTTACCTTGTAATACTATATATTTGATGAAATTTGCATGATGAAATCATGAACACTTATATTATTTTTCTCAAGATTTTTTGTGAATTTATTTAACTATTTATCTATACATTTATGTTCATCATGCCCAATTCTCTTTCAATAGGCACATCTGACCTTCTCTATCTTAGGTTTGGCATTTGAAGAGGATGTCTTATTTTTTGTTGATTTGGATGTAGCATAAATTTTTTAACCCTTGTTTTTTTCATAGTTCTTGTTATGTTTCTTATCCTTACTATTTGAATTCTTCTATTTTTCATGACTAAAAACTAGGGCATGAGACTTATAAGACTTCAATGTATCCATTGGAACAATCTTATCTTGTTCTCTAGTTAAGTCTTTGTAAAAATAATCTAAGGATGGCATGGTCCATGTAGTTTCTAGGGCACTCTTAGTAGCATGGAAGGTAGAGACAAAAACATAATAATTAGGACCTAATTTAGCAAGAATCGAAAGGATCAATTGTTCATCTTTTTTCTCTATGCCACAAAATTTCAATTACAATCTAAATGACTTAAATTTGATGAAGAAGTCAAGTATTGTGTCAAAGTTATCTAAAATCAAATTAATGAACTCATTATCCAACTCATGATCCATCATTACATCATGCTTCCCAAAAAGTTCTTCTAGAATGATACATACCTTACTTGGTGATTTTGCATATTTAATGTGAAAAAATAAGTTAAGAGATATAGACAAGCATAGTAGACCATGTAGACACCTAAATCTGGCCACCAATAACCTCTAACCAGGGTTTTGATCAATTTCTACCTAAAATACATAATTTGGCTTAAAAACATTAAACCATGTTAAATGATGTGAAATTGACATATTCAAGTGCTGATTTTTCCCAAGGTATCCATAAATGGGACAATGCAATTTATGAGCTAGCTAACTTTGATCAAATTATTTTGAGTCAAAATACCAATTTTGTACTTTGGTGCTCTATATTGCTCTTTCCTATCAAATCTTCTCCATAGGACATGTGCCTTTGTTATTTGCTGTTGGTAACATCCTAAATAGGAATACAATTCTAATGTATCTGAGATCACCTTCTAATTCCAATCCAATCAAATTTAGAATCAATAACAAGGTAATCTGATTAGTTTGAGTAATTTGTGCACAAATTGCTTAATCATGCTTAAGAGCTAATTAACCCAAACTAAGGCCTAATCAAAAATTCAATGGAAACTCTTTGAATACTTATTTTTAGAAATGAATATGGAATATTTGCATCATCAAGTGACCTCATTTCTTGGGAAGACATTCCTAGGACATAAATTTTATAAATATCAAGATTCATGCCTCCTATGCCTCATCAATGCCTTCTATGATGCACTCCATGTCTATTAATTGCCCCTTCTTCCAATGTCATGATGAAGATAATTACCAACTTAATTATAAAAATTTAATTAATCCTCAACCACACATCTCAATCTTGATATAGACGATTGAGGTTGATTCTAATCAAATCCAAAAATTTATAAATAGGAGGCCTCACAACATCATTTCTAAGCTTTTTTAATGCAAAGTTATAATGCTAAATTGGTTCCAAAATCTCCAAGTAATTAGTGTTACCATGCCAAATTAATTCTAAGCCAAGACAAGCCACAAGCCAAAGGTGCCAAGAGGAGATGGAGGTAGCTAAGCTTCCATTGCCAAGGACATCATGAGCACAAGCTAAGCAAACCACTACTACAAAGGCATTTGGAGCATCCAAGGAAGGTGAATGAACTCTTGTATTTGATCCCTTGATTTTTAGTTGTGCTTGTCATTTGCTTTTGTTAATTAAGCTCTTCCTATTATCTAGGCTTAGAGATGTTATGCTATTAGTATGTTTATTTTATTTTATTTTTATTTTAGAACTAACACCAACTAACCATCCTCTCTTGAATCAAATTCTTAGATCACATTATGGCACACTCAATGGGACCAGATGCATCCTACACATGAAAGATATCATTTTACAACTCTAAAATATTTATTTGAGCCTCTAAAACTCTTGCAAATTGATTTTCTAACTTTATTTTGCTATTTTTGGTTGTCATAGTTTTTACATAGTAATCGATGTCGACAAATAATACCAACATAGGTTACCTGTCTTAATCGATGTTATTCAAAAAATTGACATCAGTTAGATCTCGGTTAGCCAGAGTAACTGACCTCGATGATAATAACTGACATCGGTCATTGTGTTTTTCTAAAAACACAGACTTGAGAGCTACTTTTTCAAAGTTCATTATTTCAAGCTAAAAAGGGCTTCAAATCTAAAGGACATGCTAATAATTTTACTACAAGATTAAGCTTGATATTTGATCAAAACATGTTTAAATCACCTTTGCATGCTTAAAAATTGATTAAGAACCTTTTTTTAGGTGTTTAACAAAGAATTTCGATGTTTTTGGTGAATATTTTCAAAGTTTACAACTAAGACCAAGTGGTCAAATGAACACCACCAAATCTTTCATTTGGGTATAAAATTGAACACACTTGTCAATTTTTGTTTGTAATAGTTGTTTAGTTAGATTTTTGTTTGGAAAAAAGAGGAATGTTGCGTATATGTTCTTCTATTTGTCCCCTATAAGGAATCATTGGAATCAAAAGTGCCATTCCTATTGCAATTAGTCTAGTCCAAGGCTTAAAAAGAAAGTCATCTAAAGCACTCCCCAAAAACTCATCAAAGTTTGGGTGACCATGAAAATGACCTTAAAGTCTTTCTATTTTCATGCTTTCTTTGTTTTTATGCATCTTGGCTTGCGAGGGGGACTTCATCACCTCTCGTAAGTTATTTAGAGAAGCTTTGACCTAGGGTTTCATCTCCTAAAATTGACTTCATTTGGATCCTTTGGAGTTGCATATAGAATGTAGTGGCACTTTGGACATCGCACTACACTGAGTGAATAATAAGATGTAGTGGTTGTAAAAATGACTAGACCTTTTTGCAATAAGCCAAGTGATATAGACCCAAAATCCATGCTTTTCTTTTACATTATTTGACGTAAAAGTCATTATGTAATTGATTCCCCTAGATCATTTAAAAACTTTTTAGATCTTAGACAAATCCCCACTTTTTATGGAAGTATTGTTGGTGTAAGGTGCGCCTCAAGGTCCATGTCATATTACTATCATTTAAGAGAAGGGGAGGTGTAAAAACCCTACTATATAATACACATTTACTTTTGGATGAACACTTAAAATCCTCTCAAATTATGTATATTGATGAATTTCAACAATACCAAGCAACCTTGTCAGTTTAGGATCTAAGGGTGATTAATTATTTGGTCTTGTCCTAGATTAAAGTCTTGTTTGAAGTCAAAACTTGGTGTAAATAAATAATTCAAACCAAACACATAGTCCAAATTTTCCTTTGAATAAAGAGGCATTATGTTTCCCACGTGAGATTATCCAATGATTATAATCACCTATGGGCAAACCATTTCGCACCATCCAACCTGCATTTCTCAATGATTATAACTACCTTTGAGAAAATCATTATGTTGTCACCACTTTACTTTATCTAACTACACAGGGGCATGTTACTATCTTGTTTATCTATCTTAATTGGGGTAGCTCCATCTTCTCAATGATTATAACCACTTTTGGACAAATCATTGTGTTATCATACCACGTTGCCACTATCGGAGTACAATGCTTATAACCGCCTTTGGGCAAACCATCATGCACTGTCCCACTTATATTCTCAATGATTTTGACTACTTTTTCAATATCATTTTGTTTTCACCCCATCATATTTTCTTTCTTTGGTCCTCTCATTTTGCTTCTTTCCTTTTGAGGGACTATTTACCGACCTGCTTGTACAAACTATTCCCTCAAGGGGGCATCATACAGTTAGTTTATTATCATTGTAGTTGTAGGCATACATGACCTTTTAACTCTTTGAGAAGATGTTACTATGCTACAGCTTTCAATGCCTTTCCAAGCAAGGAAAAATTGTAGACACTTAAATCTGGACATCAATAACCTCCAATTGAGTTTTTAACCAATTTCCACTTAAAATACATAATTTGGCCTAAAAACACTAAAACATACTAAATGATGTGAAACTGACATATTCAAGTGCCAATTTTAGTCAGGGTATCCCTAAATAGGGCAATGCAATTTATGAGCCAGCTAATTTTGATCAGATCATTTCAAGTCAAAATGCTAATTTTGCATTTGGGTGCTCTGGATTGCTCTTTCCTATCAAATCTTCTACACAGGACATGTGCATTTTTTATTTTTTATTGGTAACATCCTAAATAGGAATATGGTTCCAATGCATCTGATGACACCTTCCAATTCTAATCTAATCAAATTTAAGACTAATAACAAGGCAATCTAATCAGTTTGAGTAATTTATGCATAAAGTGCTTAATCATGCTTAGGAGATAATTAACCCAAATCAAGGCCTAATAAAAAATTATATGAAAACTTGTTAAATACTTGTTTTTAGAAATGAATATGGAATATTTGCATCATCAAGTGACCTTATTTTTTGGGAAGACATCTCTAAGCCATAAATGTCATAAATATCAAGATTCATGCCTCCCATGCCTCATCAATGCCTTTCATGATGGCTTCCATGCCTCTTAATTGACCCTTCTTACAATGTCACGATGAGGATAATTACAAACTTAACTCTAAAAATTGAATCAACCACACATCTCAATTTTGAGATGGACAGTTGAGGTTGATTATGATCAAATCCAAAAATATATAAATAGGAGGCCTCACAACATCATTTCTAAGCTTTTTTGATGCAAAATTATAATGATAAATTAGTTCCAAAAGCTTCAAGAAATTAATGTTACCATGCCAAATTGATTCTAAGCCAAGCCAAGCCACAAGTTAAAGGTGCCAAGGAGAGATGGAGGTAGCCAAGCTTCTATTGCCAAGGACTTCATAAGCACAAGCTGAGCAAGCCACTACTACAGAGACATTTGGAGCATCTAAAGAAGGTTAAGGAACTCTTATATTTTATCTCTTACTTTTTAATTGTCTTTATCATTTATTTTTTTAACTAATCTCTCCCTAGTGTCTAGGCCTAGAGATATTATGCTATTAGTGTATTTATTTTATTTTGTTTTCATTTTAGAACTAACACCATACTAACCATCATCTCTTGAGTCAAATTCCTAGATCATAGACCATAGCTATCATCACATGAATTAAAACACTTAGTATTTCATGCATATGGTGTCGTCTCAATTTCTATACCCATAGTTATTATGTGTAAATCTTTACTCCTAAAAAAAATTTGTACTTTAATTTTCCACTCATGATAATTATATGGAGTGAGAATCGAAATCAAATTATAATCCACAGTGCAAAGAAATAATTATATTTGTAGAAAAAGAAGTGTCAGAGAGAAATGAGGCACAAAACAACCCTCCCTGAAACTATTATCAATAACCCCCCAAGATTACATAGGTTTGACACTTTATATTTTAGTCCATGTACAATTGGCACTTTATACAGAATGCATATACAATTTTTGAAAAGGGTTAAAATACTTTGTACTAGTCAAAAAATAATATGAAAATAAAACTAATACAAAAATCTAAAAAAATACACACTTTCAAAAAAAATGCACCTCAAAATAAGTTGCCTACATAAATTTGTGTGTTTTACAAATTCTTTCAATCTTTTCTTAACTCTTTCATAGAATAAATTCAGGTTTTAAAAATTTTGTATTGTTTTTGCATAGTAAAGTCCATCAAACCTATTTAGCCTTTTTGAGTTGGTTGTGACCATGGGATAAAATCTCATGTGTCCAGGGGATAAAATTTATAAATTTTATGATATCACCCTTTGGTTTTTCTCCAAAACATGTCAAAGATGATTTCACAAGTGGGGACAACTTTTGTAAGGCTTATGTAGGATTAACCATAGTTGGCTTGACTTAACCACATGGGTGGTGTGCAATGTTAACCACCATTTTGACTTTACCACATGGCTTGATTGACCATGTAACTTGACATTGGAAATATGGTACATAGTGTATATCATACACATATAGTTATAAAATGGTAAATAGTGTATATCATGTAGATATGTGCATTACTGATATAAGGTATCTGTAAGTGCAAACTACCCATAATTCATAAACCATATAGGTTCAAAAACAAACATGAATGTGAGTACATGATCAGTTCACATAGGTTCAGTTACTATAAGAAATTTGTATGTATAAATGATGCATACATGTATATGAAGTACATATTGACATAATAAATTATGTAGATATGAAGGTATAACACTACGTATAGGTACAAACATCTGAAATAGTCAAATGCATAGTAAGACATAATATCCACCATCGTGTAATACATAAAACAATAAGGTAATAAAAAGAGGTTGTAGAGTGAAAAATACATCATAATATCCACCATTCTGTAATACACATAGTAACATAATGACCAACAAAGGTCATTGAGATAGATTGTAGAAACCTTCATGTGGTCCACAGTGCCAAAACACATAGTATGTTAATTCATGCAAATTGAGGTCGTGCAGATCTATATATATCTCAAAATTGGTATATGAAACAATAAAATGAAAATAAACCTAGTAATTTCATAGAGAAACCTAGAATTGTAACCTTTTATAAAAAACCTTCAATCCTCCAAAATTGTACAATGAATAGCACATAATAGTATCTAGGTAGGCCACAAACTAGTAAAAAAATAGCTTTTAAAAAAAACTTTATTTTTGATGAATTAACAGATGATCCTAAGGTATTGAGGTCTTCTAGACTCAATGGCATAGGTTATAAGACCTAAAAAATGTATTTATACAAATATTATATCCCTCAATCTTTTTTGATTCCCTTGACCATCCAAGGACACTGGAAAAGAGCATACTCAAAAAATAAAGGGTCTATAACAAGCAAAATCAGTTACTCAAGCTTCCAAAACATATTATAAAAAAATAAAGGTATTTGTTTTAATATAACCCACTCTGAAACCATGTTATAATGAGCCATGATCTGCTAGAATGGGTCATGATCGATAAATTTTGAGATTCGAACACACTAGAATCTTAACATATGAAAAGAGAGTGTTGTAGGAAAAGAGGAACTAAACATGAGAAAAATAACAACTTGTATTTAAAATTAATGAAAATATTTTTGAGGAAAGGTACGCAGATAGGTAGAGGAAAGGCATAAATCCACCTACATTTAACAATGTGAACATAAGACAGTTTCCAAATGAATAGTGATCAACATATGAAAGATGTCAACATTGGTTGGTAAATGTTAAGTGTATCCACACCAGATAAGTCGACTAAATATTAGACATGTTCATGTGCATATTAATAAACTCATTATTACATCTAAACAACCTCAATATTGCATCTAAGAAAGTTAAATACTTGTGTAGGAAAAACCATAAAATAGCATAAAAAACCCACACTAACAACTTCAATTAGTGTAAGACATAAATTGTTGAGACTTATTAACTTATTGAAAGAAAGGAATGTGGATTATTTTATCCTAAAATATTTATCCCCATTTATATTCTTGTGTGAGAATGATTTAGGTAAGCATAACACCTTGATTTATCAATGTGTTTTGCAATAAAAGACCTTTGAGTGTGTCTTTTCATCTTGAGTTTGACGTTTAGAGTTTTAAAAGCTTGATTGACTCATATCAGCTTGTTCTTTGTTAACTTCAAGTGCAAAACCTAATCAATGATAATATATTAAATAGGATATTCATCACAAGTTCACGAATAACTATGATGGACATTGATTTTGAGAAACATATATGTAGGTTGCCCAAGTTGTGGGTGTATCGGGTCTAGGTCATATACTAGGTTATGGGGTCTTCTTGTTATCCCTTGCGTTAGTCTTATACGTTATTTTTGGATTAAATTTATTTATAATAATAATTAAATAAAGTTTGATATTGATCTATGTTTGTTCATAGTTAATCCCTATATATTAAGATTGAATTGCTTTAATGTTAGCTGCCTTGAGATGAATATTTGAATGTCTTTTTCTACTATTAAACCAAGAAAATATAATTAATATAGACTATGTCATTAATACATCTTATTAATGTAGTTTTTTCCCCATTTATTTAATAAGGGTATTAATTTAAATGGACTCTAATGTGACGTAATAATTTAGTAGACCAATAATGAACTTAACTCTCACCTAAACATGTTTGTATTCCATTTTATTGTGAAGCCTTGTAGAAATTAAAATAGGAATTAATCTATCCTTTGAATAATTTTGTGTGTCACACTCTTGTGGTGATGTTGGAAGAATTAAAATAATAGATAAATAATTAAGAAACCAAAGTTAAACAATTAAACATCATTCACTTAAGTAAATGAAAAAAATTACCCCTATTTACTTGGGTTTTGGGTCAAATATTTTTGGGCATGACACTCCACTTCTAGCCATCTTTCCACATCCCATTGGTTGGAAAACTATCTCAACATGTATATTTAGATTCGAGGCACTATAAAATTGACAACAAAACCATTTTTATCCAAATTCATTGGCGATTAATCCAAGGACATGTTAAGCCTAAAGTTGGAACCATGTTTTGTGCAATAAATCAAACTCATGCAGAAGTTTTCTAGTGAATGAATTGTTCAAACAGAAAATAGAGCATAATGTATCAATTAATACAAATAATTATTATAATTAATTACATGGAAATAAATCAAGATAATCTTCACAACTCCATATAATTAAATACGAAATGCACAAAACCCCATGTTCCATTCATAGTAATGAAGAGTATCAAGGCTAGAGAAATATCAATCTTTTATGTTAGAGCTCCGACAATGTGTGTATACAGGTATGTGTAGAGTGTTTGTTCAAATTTATTACTGAGACGAATTATATTTTGGCTTGAATTTATCTATACTAAAAATATTACATACATATCTACATCATTCATATTGATATCCCTTCATATTCTATTCTTATGTCATTTCCTACAACCCAAAATAAAACTTTAGTTTTTTAAGTTCTTACAAAATGATATACCTTTAAAGTTTCCCAACCTTAAAAATTATAACTTTGGATGGATCCTTAAAAAAGATGACCATCAAAACTACTATTACCAAATAAATCTCAACAAATAATAATTTTAGATATCTCTTTAACAAAGATGACCATTAAAACTACTATTACCAAAGAAAGCTCAATCTATACATGCAACAAATTATACCTAAAAAATAGGGAGAAAAATAAATCAAGGGAATACAAAGCTCGTATTTATATGCATATGTGTGTGTCTTTATGCGAGTGTAAATAGTAATTTAAATTTATTATTTATATGATTAATATTTTTGTTCAATTTTACCTATACTAATAATATTACATACATATCTACATCCATTCATATTGAAATCCCTTTATCTTCTATTATGATGTCTTTTCCTACAACCCAACTTACAAATCCAATTTTATACTTTTTACAATATGATATATCTTTAAAATTCCACAAATTTAGAAATTATAACTATTAAGAGCTCCATAACAATGATAATCATTGAAACTAACATTTCTAAATAAAACTCAATCTATACATGGCACAAAATATATCTATGAAATAGGGATCAAAATAAATTGAGGGAATACAAAGGCCCTGACTATATGTAGTAGAAATAAACTTAATAAAGTGGGATAAGTAACACATCTACTTATAATATAAGGGAGAGTAGTCAATACTTATGCATCCTACTTGTTAAGTTATTTGTGCTTATTTGCAACTACTTCAACCAACCGATTTTTTTTTATAAGTTTAAATATTTATAATGAAGGCTTAAGTTAAATATTTCATTTCACACATTTAAATTATGCATAAGACATGTTTTTTTAACATATCTACATAAATATATTTTTAATATGAATAAAAATGCACTTAACCATAACTTATAAATTTATTTTGTGTGCATGTATCTCTCATTTGAATAATTGTTTTATTGATGTGACTTTTCATTATGAATACCTCACTCATAATTTTTTAGCATATGTATTAATATAAAAAATGATAAAAATCTCCCATTTTTCTCAATAATTGTAATTCAATGCCTTTTCTATCCAAACATTCACCTGGATGTTGCACACTTCCATGTTTTAGATATGTATTTATTTCATAGGCAATTCAAAATATATCAATTGATCCAAAATTTGTCATTTACCTAGAATCAACTTTATTTTTATTTATATATATCCACAATGTCCATAAGTAAACATACAAATCAATTGAGTTTTAGATTTAATAATTTTATGTGTTATAACAAGGCAATATTGGGAAATGTTTCATCTATTCCTTAGAAAATTGTTTGTATTATTGCAAATGAAAAAAGTTGTTTTATTTGTTTATTTGTTCTATTTGTTTTTTGGTTTTCTAAGGGTCATGTAACAAGTTATTACAAAGGTTATTTTAATTTTAATGTTAAGATTTAATGGGTATTTCTTATTGGTTAAATGAAATGAAATGAAATGGTTTTAATTGCATCCATAAAACTAAATGGTTTATGGTACTGCCGATTATATCGATTGTTCCAACCACTCAAAGACTTATGATCCCAACTATGTCTTTTAGAAGAATATTCCTCCTTTCACTTATTTGAGTTAACATATCCCCCATCTATTTTATTTTGTTTCTTCAAGTAGCTATACCATGGAGCCAACTCTTAAAGTTTCTACATATTTAGTTTAAATGTTCGCATATTTGAACTTTCAATGATGAAATGCATTTCTATATCGATTACCTTTATGGTACATAGAACACAAACCCTTTCATCTCACTATTAAAATAGTTCCTTCAAAGAGGGTTAAAATAGTTTCTTCACCCTTATAAAAAAGAAATGCTTCAAAGTCTAAAATTAAAATATGTTGAAAGGTCATTAGTTCATTGATAAAGTTGCTTGGCTCACAAAGAGCCCACCAAGGATCAATTATTGTTGACGACAAAGACTCGACACCATAAGGGATGAGGTCAGGTTTGATCCCCATGTGAATTTAATAGAATATAAGCCATTAATCCTTATAACTTAGGCAAGGACAATAAAAAATCAAAATACAACCAATCATGGATTTGACTCTAACATATGGAATCACAAAAATATTTATTATCATAATCTAATTTCTCATAGTTGTTCGTACACTCAAAAAATCACTTATTGGTGGGAATTTTTAGAGAATCTTTCTCTACTAGGGTTTACATATTTGTCTTATGCTTGGTTGTCTTGTCTTGCACTGTAATCAAACCACCTATATAGAATTTCCAAGGCTAAGATCATATTTATTTTGGCTTTAACTCTATGATGTAGGTGAATTGAGTTTCTTTAGAAGGCCCTCAACCACTTTTTCACAACCATTGATGCCAATGTTGGGAAGGATGGCGCTAAAATGAGCTAAAAAATTTGCCTTGAAGGTCTATGACAAGGTATAAATTCTAATAATCCTCCTCATCATAAAGTTTTTTTGAAATTAGATGTTATTAAAAATAATTTTAGATAGTATGAAAATAATTATCTCATTGCTTACTATGTTGGCCACATACCCTCTAAGGATTCTCTCAATGCCTGTATTAGACACCACTAGGAACCCTTGGGGTTCTGAGTTACTCTTAACCTCACTGAGGTTTTTTTCCTATTTAACTTTAAGGAACCTTCTCATACGAAAGCTCTTTTTTATAGGTCAAGTTGTTAGTTCCTCCAAAATATCTTTAAGATTATGTTTCCATGTTCTTTTAATTTTAAGGTTTCTAAGCAAACTTCCCTTAAGGTCCCTATCTAGGTTGAGGTACCATGGATTATGATTTCATTATGGGCCTTCCTCTATGAAAATTTCAAACCCATAAGGCATGTGATTTGCCATGAATTGCAAAAGTTTTATTTTATGTGCCCCAACAAATGTATGTGTCAAGGTTGATTTGACAAAAGAATTGAAATTTTCTATTAATATTCAATTAGGGATTGAATGCTTTTCATATAAATTCACCTAAATTAACCTTCCAAACATGTGTTTTAGACATCGATCACCCAACCATAGGATTCAGAACTACCACCTCATGGTTTGCATAAGGCCCCTTATGGAGAAAGCGACACCTGAAAAATAAAAGGTGGTTGAAAATAATGATGGGTGGACCGCTATGACTAACAATAAATCTATCACCAGGAATAAAAACCCTAAGTTGGTTCCCACTTTTCTCATTAGCAAACTCCAACATGGTGTGAAAAAAGTGGATATTGTTATTCCTCCCCTATCAATCCTCAATCTCTTAGTTTTTTGGTTACCCTGTAGGATGAAGTTTCTCAAGAGGAATCACTTTTTGATTGTAACTTCTAGAGTTAGGACATCCTCTATTAGTGTTCCCACCATGTAGGGGTATGCAGTCTACCTCATGATAATGACAACTCTCCATGAGAATTGAATGGGGATAAACATAGTTCTATAGTGGTAAGAGATTTTTTATTACTACACCAAGCCCTATTGGGTAATTATTTTACAACACTTGACTTAAAGGACTCAAAGGATTGACAAGGAGAATTTCACACAGAGGATTATTCTCAATAAATATAATATCATGGAACATTTGAGATCTCACAAAGTCATCTTAAAAAATTTATGTGCATGCCTCTTTTCAATGGTTAGGCATTTTAGATTTTTATGTGTTTGCACGAAGTTAAGATATCAAGGTTTACTCAATAGACCTCTTTAAGAAGTATTTGGCCTACCATATTACATTTTACACTTTACATGAAGATAGATGTGGTGACACCAGTATTTTAATTTTAGTAAAATTTTCCTCCTTAAGTATTGCATCGGGAGAAGACCCATCACATTAGGTTATTTGGGTTATATTTAACATTGATGGACTTTTTTTAGTTCTCAATGTTTATGCTCCTAATGGTGGCCTTGATAGTAAAATGTTATGGAGATGGCTCCTTGATGATTTTCATTTTGACACATTATTGATTTGTGGTGATTTTAATATGATTGAGAGTCCCAAGGATAAAGCTAACACCCTCCCTATGTGGTGATGCATAGGGGAATGTGAAGGTTAGTATTATATTAAAACCCATTGGGGTTTGGTGGACCCTCTCTTCAAAGGTGCTCATTAATCAACAAATCATAATTTTTTTGGTCCAACTTCCAAGCTAACAATGATTGGATTCTCAAATGGTTAGGTCACATTATGTTTCCTAAGCAACATGTGTTCTCCTTTTACGTTTATGATGGAAAAGCTATCACAGTTTATCTAAAAGTTTTCCTTTCCAACCATAGTCGCATCACTTATTTTAGATAATAAATCTAAATTATATAACACCTCAGTCTTGTACACTTGGAAAATACCTATCATGGCTATATCCATTAGTTTTTACAGCTTCCTACTGCTTAAAATATCACATACACTATCTTTCTAAGCTAAATTGATTCTCTTATTCCAACAAGTGTTTTTTTAATGCCCCAGGACTTATATCATGCTGAAAGTGATAAAACATGTTTATCTTATATCTCTACAAGTTTGGGACATGTGCTTGTTTTCTAGTTTTTTGGACACTTGTGTCTCAATGAGACGTCTACATCGATGTATGTGTCTTGTGATAACGTAAGTGTCAAGTACCCAAAATTTATCAAAATTTTAAATTATAACATCTCCCTATGGTTGGCCTAAGTGCTTTAATGTAGGATATTTCCCTAAAGGGTTGGTATATATGCACGATCAATCCCCATTCATTGACCACCTAAAAAATTCTCACCTTTTGCAAGGCAACTTACCAAAATCATTCAATCAAGAATTTAAGAGAGAAAAGCTTCAATATTTTCTCTTATTTTCATATCATGCATAGGAAAAATACATCTACAGGTTTGAAGTACTGAAGGAACAACCCATGAGTCCTATTTGCCAAGTTATGAGCTAGGTCACTATTGTACTTTCAATATATTACACCCTTGTACATACACAAGTCAACATATTAATATATATCTATATCAGTTTGAGGCCCTATTTAGAATAGTGACTATGTAGGCAACACCCATCGACAAAGGGGTCCTTAGGGTTAGCTCAACACCATGAGCCCACTAACCCATTTTTTCACAGTCTCCATGAAGAGGTAGAGTTAAGGTTTTTTCTATTTGACATGGAGCAATAGTGCATGATCTAGATTTGAACATACTAGAGCAAAGGTGACATAGAACCCAAAATATCCCAAGTGGTCACGTCTAGATTTAATGGGTATTCTATACTAGGCATTTGCATCTATTTTAGACATCTACATCGATGAAACCGTTCAAGGTCAATACAAGTGTTCAAGGCCACAAAGATCAATTTTATAAAATTTGATGACTAATTAGAATCCAAATCAAGTCTGTTTCCAACCTGTTCCATATTATATCCTCATGCACATAGTAGACCAATTACTATTGTTTTTTATTTATTATAATATCAATCACTAGTTATACTTATTATTTTTAGCATATCTCAATATTTAAATTCATAATATTATCTATCTGAATTTATAATTAATTGGCCTATTATATATTTGTTTATCACCCTTGTGCTTATTTATTTTTATATTCTTAACCTTATACTATATTGACCAATCTCAATTTAGGGTTAAACATTTGATAAATCTGACCTCTATGTCTTTTCATGCAATTCCTAGTATGTTATAGGGTTTTTCTAATTTTTATAATCTCTTAATTTTTACAATTTATTTAAAAAATTAAAATTTATTTTCCTAAAATCATGTTTAAAATGGACACAAAATAAATTCTTCCTCTTAACCTTAAGGAGAGTGATATCTACCATCCCTTTATCCAATTCCATGTTATCACTCCTTCAAAGGGTAAGGCAGATGGTATGTGTATGTATGTTCAATTTAAAACACCTAGGGTTTGTGCTTGTGAATCCCTAAAATATAAAATCACCCTTATGATCAAGTTAATAGAAGAGATATAAAAGAGAAATTAATACTTTAGTTCAAAGATCATATTATTAGAAAATAAAATTTCATATGCCCAAAATATAAAATTGCTAGTGTTAATCATGTATTTGCATCTTCATATGCCAATGTTATGCCAAATAGGGTTTCTTATCCAAACAAAAAAGTAAAACAACGTATATCTAAAACAATTGATTCAAATATTATACCAAAGGCTACTAAGAGGCCAAGTGAAATCCTAAGATAAATGCTTTGAAATAAAATGATCAAATTACCTCCACATCTAATAAGGAGATCCAAATACTATTGTGCATATCATAGAATGCTTGAGCATCATATAGATTGTTGTTTTGAATTGAAAAACAAAATACAAAGTCACAAAGATATTGGTGATCTTATAATCGATACATCACTCAAGCCAACCACTCACATTATGAGTACCTCTCCTAAAACACAAGTGCCAAAAATAGAAAATATGGTTAGCAGATGATAATTCAGAAATAAAACACTTACAAATGAAACAATTAGAAAAAGAAAATATTCCAAAGGCAATGTTAAAAAAAGAGTAAAAACAAAAGTTGCCAACTCAAACTCAAGATAAGAAAACAAACATTCTTAAAAGAGGGAATTTTCAAAGCAAGACATGCCTACAAAATCAAAAGATACAATTATGGTTGCTAAGGATCTAAAAACCATATCTAATTCATGCATAGAGGAAAAAAAAGTTAAGTTCAATATACAAAGTATATTGTCATCCTCAAATAAAGAATTCAGTTCACAAATTACATATTTTCCTAGTGTTCAAGTAAAACAATCTTTCAAGAAGGAAACTCCAATCTATGGTGTAGTTGGTTTTTCATACATGGATTCTCAAAATGGTATGTCACAAGTTCAATAAAAACCTAAGAGGTTACATTTATCTTATAATAATGATCACATCAATGATTATGATCCTAATAATATAGAAGCTTGTTATGATCCTGATGATATCGATTACACAACCTATGAGTATGATACACATGATACAAGGCATCCACAAAGGCATATCCTTAATGATATCCTTGGGTTCTAGTATAAATTTTACCTACATATGATCATAATATACCCAAGTTATACAGTTCTATGATCACTTTCCATTATCATGATTAAGCTTATGTACTTACATATGCCTTTATTCATCCTTATATCTTTCACAGTATACTTGATATGTTATGTACATGACATTTTTTTTCTAACACATATATATAGGGATAGTATGCTATGTTTATGCCAGTTGCTTATGATTTCCTTTATGAACTTATTTGAGTGTCTTTTCTTGTTTATTGCAAATTTGAATATGCTCCATTGTTTATGGTCCTCATGCATTTGTTTACTTATTTTAACATTTGCATATGTCATTGCTTTTTATATGGACATTTGAATATGTCATTCCTTGATTTGTGTAAATTTAACTAATTCATGTCCATTTGATTGTGCAACATTTGAACATGCCCCTTGTTTGAGGTCTCCTTGGACCATTGTATTTTGATTTAATTTTTAGTGCTCTTTTATATGTGCTTAATTACTTTTTGATGTTATACTGTTACTATCTAGGTGTTGTCATGATTTATATCATGAATATTAGGGTGTGATGTGATCATATTATACGTGATTTAATGATATATCTAAATAAACATGTTTCTCTTATATGTTATATGATCCATACATAAATTATATGGTTATTGTATCCTTTTGAGGTAAGGTAATTATCAGTTTTTACTTCCCCTCACCTCTAAAGGGGGAATATTAGTGGCAGCATGTCACAGAGATATGGATTCTACTTTTTTTATAGTTAAGAGATTCATATATATAATGGGGGCATGTTATGGAAACATGTTCTCCACATTTATCATAGTACATAGATTCTGGTATATAGTGAGAGCATGTTATGGAAAGATGTTCTCCACACATAACAACTTTTAGTTTCATATTTTAGTGGCAGAATGTTTTGAAAAGATGTTCTCCACACTTACACAGTTATAAATTGACTAAATTGCATAGTTATATGATTCAGATATACATTTGTGGCAGAATTATATACACTGGTACCATTATTATACCCAAGTTTCAACATAAGACATATATAAGGTGCATATGAAATAAAAATAGTTCATAAATAGTAAAATCAAAATTAGTTTTAGATTTAAAAATACTTCTATTAATTTTAGTTCACCAACTTGGATTGTTATAAACTATTATTGAGCCAATCTATTGCACTAGTTGGTTCACTTTTGGTAGGGTTGAGTTGATTATATTACTCAATCTCTCTAAGTTTATATGTTGGACTTAATAACATAATTAAACCTCACCATATTTATAGTGTGGGTTGACTTGGATCAATTCATACTCATCAAGTTATAGGTATGATTCAGTTGCATGATTGAGCTAGCCTCAACTTCCAAGTGGCAACTCACATTTTCTCTGAGGATGGGAGTAAATTTATCCTATAACCTCTCTCTATATATGCATTTATAGATTTAAATTTGTCATAATATTAGTTTAAATGGTTCATAATGATATATTTTGTCACCAAATTTTGCACCTTAGAAGAGGGTGTTCAATCTGTTTCCAGATTTGGGCAACATGGGAATGGTATAAGGTCATGGGTTACCTATATCTAGACTAGACCTCTAATATTTTTAATGAGGCTAGCTCCTCTGATGCATCATTTTATACCTTTGCTTATAAAACCTAAAAAATTGGTTGGGTTGAAAAGGGAGGAGTTGCATAAATGTAAATCTATTCTAACTTTTGGTGATGCACCATGAAGATTGTCCATCCACTCATACCTAAGCCTCTAAAACACTAGTGAGACATGAACAAAAATAGGATCTATGACTCCAAATTCCTGTGATGCATCAACATTTCATGTAGAGGTTCATCAAGTGAGTGAAACCTAAGGGGATGATGGAGAGGCTTGGTTCAAGGCACTAATCTAGTCAACATGTTCACTATTGGCTTCATTCAAATGACATCGAACACTAAACATAACCTGCATAACCAAACAATCTACCAGCTAGGTGAGATCAGGACTTGGCAATGGAGAAGGTTATACCACTTATGCAAATCAAACTAACATGAGAAAACTAAGCTAATATCTTGAAATTAAAAAATAGTCATCTTATTTATCTCAATAGGTTACAAGACTCAATCTTGGTAGAGTCTAGTCATGCCCAAGAGAGGGATCCATTTTAAGGCTCAAAAGCTTGTATATATAACACAAAAGGATGAAAAAAATGGAGAACCTTGCATGGGAAAGTGGAGAAAGGGTCATAATGATCGAGATTTATGTAGCCTCCTCAAGCTCCTGATTACATTAATTCCACTAAGATTGCAAGGATAGAGTCCTCATATCCATGAGCCATGATTAATTTTACTTTAGGTGGTTGCTTGTTGAGAGTATGGCTCAAGACATTCCTCCATTAATTACATATATCTACCTCTGTTTTGAAATGTGAATCTAGGCTTACTATAGATTGAAAACCAATTTAAATTATTCATTTTCCTATAGTTGGTACATCCACCTAGACATATCTATATTGCATGAATAACTAGTAACCCACCTTGATATATATTAGGTCTAAAAAGACCTATTCTATCCCTAAAAAGTCTAAATGGCACCGTCTGATCTCAAAATATCTATTCTTGGTCCCAAATGAAATATGTTCAAGCTTGGCTCCACCATGCTTTCTTAGCTTAGTCAAAAAGTGACTCTTCAACCTCTATCTAAGTCATTTTGGGCTCTCCTTTGCTCTGATTAGTTACTAAAAATTGACTTAGATCCTTAAATCTCACCATTAGATCTGCTTGGGGTGAATGAACATGGTTCATCAATCCTTTGTCTGGACTCACGTACTTGTGCCACTTGTCCATCATGCCTTTGCTCTTGAGATTCACTGATTTTTTGACCTCCTTACATGTTGTTGATCTAAAATCCATGATTGAATGCATGTCATTGATCTGATCTGGGCCCATTGACCTACCAATTATCATTTGTAGTTAGATTTGATCTAGGCTCTCAAGATTTAGACACTTGTCAAGCCTATGCTCAATCAAGGACCCCTTTAATGATTTTTGAATACAAACAACTATTTTATGAGGCTCAAACTTAACATCTGTGCAAACATCCTTAGATTTTCAAATCTAAATGGATAGTTGAAGGGGCTTGAATTTGATGTCTGCGGGGTTGCCCGAGACCTTTTAAAATCAAACGACTATTCCTTAAGACCTTTTGCTAGAAAATTCTTTCGAGATTTGTGTGGAACACTTTTTTTAAAGGAATTCATTTGCCTTATCTTTGCCTCAAATAATTCTTGTAGAAAAAATACTTGAAATAATTCATGTCTTGGTCCCTTGCCCTCTAAAAAGTGCCCTTCAAAACTTTGAAGTAGACCATTTCCCTGAGAAAAGCACCCTTTGGGGAAATTATTTGGGATACTTTTCTTGAAAAAATTCCCTTAAAGATTTTGACTTGGTGCACCTTACTATAGAAAGATCCTTTAGAGAAAATGTGTAGGATACTTAGCCGAGAAAATGATCTCTCAAACTTTTGAAAAGTACCTTTTCCAAAAGAAAAGTACCCTTCAGAAACCTTGAAGTGGACCATTTTCCTAAGAAACTTACCCTTCAGGAAAAGTGTTTGGGACACTTTATGACAAAAATGACCTTTTGGGAAAGGTGCATAGGAAAATTTGCTTCAAAAGTGTCCCTAAATATTTTTGTAAAGGACCAACTTCTCAAAAAAATACCCTTCAGAGAAATTGTTTCAAACAAAATATCTAAAATAATTCTCAACATTTGAAAAAATAATCCAAAATACAACTCTCAAAAGAATAAAGCTTTGCATATTTATTGTGGGCTTTGTATGGAACACTTCCTTTTAAGGAAATATGGGTGCTATACTTAGCCAAAATTTGGAAAAGTACAAAATTAAGCCTTTTCTAGATATGTTCCTACAACTTCTTAGTACCATGAAAACATACCTAGATCCCTTCACTTGAAATGTTGAGCTTGCTCATAGCCACCTAATCCATTCAACAATTGGGACCATGTTCATCTATTCAAACTAGGCAAAAGCTTGGCATGTGGGCCAAAATGGCCAACATTTTTGGTGACTCACAGGGGTTGCATGCCTACCTATGTAAAATAACCTAGACCATGTGCCTAGTCCAGTCTATTGGGCATGGATTATTTACTTGGATCCAACATATTGACCTAGTGTTAATCTTGCTCTAACCTCCCAAAATAAAACAAAGACCAAAAGGAACAAAATAGAATAAAGTGCCCAGGTCACTTATTGAAAGGAAACTAACCTAAAATAGGGACAACAAACAATTTTTTTAGAAACAACACTTAGAGGAAAGCATTAAAATTACTCTAACATGTACATGGCTGCAATCTATAAGTATTTTTCACCTAGGTCAAATGGGAAACTTTTTTATGTACCTTGGATCTTTGAATCATACTTTTTTTTTTTTTGATAGCTCCCTTTCGTAGCTATGAGAAATTGGATGCTCGTGTCTTCTTGAGAAAACAACTGGTTCCTCTACTTCCAATTTCAGGTGCATGAATTATAAACATGGGTCTAAGACCCAAGCATACTCCTTTCAAATTTATGGAATTTATAGGAACAACTTTAGTTCTTCCTCATTCTTGAACTATTGATCATGAACATATAGACCAGCTTGATATGTCTCCTTTGACATATCTATGAGGTTGACCTCTAAGGGAGATGGACCTAACCTTATGGCTTCTTGAGGCCATTTGAACTCCTCAACTTCCAATAGTAGAGAGATGTATAAAGTTGGAGAGAAAAGTTGATAACCATGTTTGAAAAGTTCAAACATGTCATCTCTTGAGAGAAAAACTACCTCCTACTTGATGATAGTACTCCTCTTATCTTGCAATGGACCCCATTCAAGTAAAAAGAAATGTGAATGTAAGATATCAAACAAATCAAAATTTTTGTTCTCATGAAGCTACACTTCAATTGGAGCCTTTTTAAACTAAAATTTAGAAGCAAGCATATCATATTTTTTACCAAAAAAATGAGGCTACAAGCCACCTTTTAACATCTTAGATTGGTTAATCAACACTACTTCATTTTCAATATCAAGCTGATGATTGAACATGCCCTCTATTTCAACTTGTTCTTCTCTTACAATCTCTTGTCCTTCATGATAAATGGAAACTTTTGTGTTATCAAGGAGCTCACAAAGAACATCATCAAATTGTCCAACTAGGACATCTTTCTCTGGGTCATCAATAACCTCTTCCTCATGTACTTGTATTTTAGCCTCTACCTCAGCTTTCTCTTGCACTTTTTCCATCTCTACATCATCATGAAAAATTGAAGCATATTTATCTTTGCCAAGAGGTGTCCCAGTCATGATTTATTTTTCCTAATCACTCAAGTCACCTTCATTTCTTGCTTCTTTAGCTACATCTTCTTGATTTGCCTCACAGAGGAGAGGTTCTTTCTCAAAGAGTGGCATAGGTACTCAAAAAGGTGAGAAAGTTCCAAAGAAGCTACCATAGGTACTTGCTTGTTCTCCTGAAGTTGCTCTTCTTGGATCACCTTCACCTCCTCTTCTTGATTATTTGCCTCTTGAATGGCTCTCCATGAAGGAAAGGCTCTAAGATTTTGAGGGGAAAGGAGTGGAGGCTACAAGGTCTCTTTTCTGACTTCAACAATCAACACCTCCTCCTTCTTCTGCCCGCTGCTTTGAATGGATTTCCTAGATGGAAATGACATAGGTTATTAAGGAGGGAGGAATGGTGGTTGAATGACCTTGGGTTTACTTGAATGCATGACTTGGCTCCACAATAGCAAAGCTAGAGTTTTTGACTTGACCTTTTGATTCTGGTTCTCCTCTTTTCTCCTTGATTTCAACTCCAACTCTCTGATTTGCTTATTAATATTCTCTTGAAATATGTCCTCTTTAAGGTGATTAGGGGCTTCATGAAGGTAAGGGACACAAGGAGATCATTGAAGAGGGATGAGAGAAGTTTTTATAGGTCAATATCCTTCTTTATCTTAGGTCCTTAAATCCAGATTTGCCTCACTTTGCCCACCCCTTGACTTCACCACTTGGTTCTAGCTTGAAACCTTGAAGGACTTCATAAGGAGTTCTTGAGGAAGGATGGAGTCTTGGACCCAAAAAAAAGGCTATTATACAACAATATCTTCATTTCTTTGACATCTCCCTTGGATATATTTCCAAGAAGAAAAGGTCTAAGGAACATATGAAGAACGTGGGACATTCAAAGGAGGACTTGGAATGGTATCTTGAGGAGGAATGGATGGCATATAAAAAGGTTAAGGTATTGTATATGTAGGAAAACAATGTTGGTGAGGTTGGACCTATTATTCCTTAAGTCCTTTTATCTTGTCCTCAATGCTCTAAATATAACCCCCTACATTCAACATGTCATCTGTGAGATTGTTCCAATCTGATCTCTCAACAGGTGTCCACTCTGCTTTCATTTATTTTAATGACTTTCTCACATGATGAATCGGGTGAGTAGGGACATCTTGGTCATAATTTTTTGTGATAACAACTCTAGTGAATGCTTTTCAAGGCTTATTAGAGTCTACTTAAGTGTTATTATGGATGGCTCATGATAGGGTAGAGGAGGAACATTATTATGATAATCTAGCTATTCATACGGAGGATTAGGGCAATATTCTTACATATATGGCTGATATTGATCCTCATATTGTTGGTAAGGGTCATGAGGAAGGTAAGATCCATTCCCTTGATAATCAAGATCATGAAAAACTTACCAAGGCTCCTTATAACTTTGATAGAAATCTTGGTAGGGCTGGTTAGGCTCAAATGGATCATGAGGATCATATTGGGACTGCTGATAAGGGGGTGGATAATAGGAGTAACCACCATATCTATTTATATTGAACTCATATATCAAATGAGATGTAAGAACTGAATAAAATTTTTAATGAGACATACTTGGTCTGCTCATAACCAAAAACTTTTACTTGGAGTCACCATTAGTGCTAACTTTCTTACTTCCAAACGTTGATCAAAGGAAAGACACACCAATAATCTTCCTCTTATTTTAGACTTGGTCCCACCAAGCATGCTAGAACCGTTATCACCAAATATCACATCCTAGAAGAGGGTGTTCAATCCTTTTCCAAACTTGGGCAACATAGGAATGGTCTAAGGTCATGGGTTTCCTATATCTAGACCAAACCTCTAGGATTTTTAATAAGACTAGCTCCTCTGATTCATCATTTTAGACCTTTGATTCTAAAACCTAAAAAACTAGTTGGTGTGAAAAGGGAGAAGGAATTGCATTAATATAAACTTAATCTAACTTGTAGTGATGCACCATAAACATTGTCCATCCACTCATACTTGAGTCTCTAAAACACTAGTGAGACACAAACAAATAATGGGATCTAAGACTCTAAATGCCTATCAAGAATCAACATTTCATGTAGAGGTTCAAGTGAGCAAAACCTAAGGGGATGATAGAGAGGCTTATTTTAAGGCACTAATCCAGTCAACATGTCCATTGTTGGCTTTAATCAAATGACATCAAACATTAAACATAACCTGTATAACCAGCTAATCTACCAGCTAAGTGAGATCAAGACTTGACAAGGGAGAAGGATCTACCACTTATGCAAATCAAATTGACATGAACACACAAGGCTAATATCATGAAATCTAAAAAATAGTCATATTATTTATCTCAAGAGGTTACAAGGCTCAATCTTGGCAGAGTCTAGTCATGCCTAAGAGAGGGATCCATTTTAAGGCTCAAAAGCTTATACATATAGCACAAAGGGATGAGAAAAAATGGAGAACCTTGCATGGGAGAGTGGAGAAGGGGTCATAATGACCAATATTTTTATAGCCTCCTTAAGCTCCTAATTGCATTAATGCCATTGGGACTGTAAGGACAAAGTCCTCATATCTATGGGCCATGATTAAGTCTACTTTGGGTAGCTACTTGTTGAGAGTATGTCTTAGGATGCTCCTCCATTAATTACATATATCTATCTCTACTTTAAAATGTGATACTATAAATTGAAAACTAATTTAAATTATTGGTTTTCCTATAGTTGGTACATCCACTTGGACATATATGTATCATATGAATAGAGAGTAACCCACCCTGATCTATATTAGGTCTAAAAAGACCTATTCTATCCCTACAGAGTCTTAATGGCACCATCTGATCCCAATATATCCATTCTTGGTCCCAACTAAAATGTTTTTGAGCTTGGCTCTGCCATGTTTGCTTGCCTTAGTCAAAAATTGACTCTTCAACCTCTATCTAAGTCATTTTGGGCTCTCTTTTTCTCTAATTGGTTGCTAAAAATTGACTCAGATCCTTGACTCTCACCATCGAATGTACCTGAGGTGAATGAATGTGGTTCATTGATCCTTCATCGGGAATAATGTGCTTGTGCCACTTGTACATCACACTTTTGATCTTGATATATTTTTAATCTTTGACCTGCTTATGTACCTTTGATCTAAACTCTGTGGCTAAATGTGTGTCATTGATCTGATCTGGGCCCATCAATGTGCTAGTTTCTAATTGTCATTGAATTTGATTTGGGCTCTTGATATTTGGACACTTCTCAAGCCTATGCTTATTTGGGGACCCCTTTGACAATTTTTTAATGTAAACAACAATTTTATGAGGCCCAAACTTGATGTCTACGTGAATGTCCTTGGATTTTCAAATCCAAATGACTAGTTGAAGGGGCTTGAATTTGACATTTGTAGGGCTGCCCAAGACCTTTTGAAATCAAATGGCTCTTCCTTTGAACCTTTTGTTGGACAATTCTTTTGGGCTTTGTGTGAAACACTTTTTTCAAAGGAATTTTTTTACCTTATCCTTACCTTGAATAATTCGTGCAGATAAAATGCCTAAAATAATTCATGTCTTGGTCCCTTGCCCTCTGAAAAGTGCCCTTCAAAACTTTGAAGTGGACCATTTATTTGAAAAAAACACACTTCGGGGAAATTATTTGGGACACTTTTCTTAAAAAAATACCCTTCAAGATTTTGAATTAAATATCCTTCAGAGAAAATGTGTAAGACACTTTGCTCAGAAAATGACTGCTCAGACTTTTGAAAAGTGCCTTTTTTGAAAGAAAATTACCCTTCAGAAACCTTGAATTGGACCATTTTCCTAATAAACTTACCATTCAAATTAATTGTTTGGGACACTTTGCTGCCAAAATGACCTTTCAATAAAAGTGCATAGGAAACTTTGCTTCAAAAGTGTCCCTTAGGATTTCTATAAAGGACCAACTTATCAAAAAAATACCCTTCAAGGAAATTATTTCAAATAGAATGTTTGAAACAATTCTCGACACTTGAATAAAAAGTTTGAAACACAACTCCCAAAAGAATAAATCCTTGTACATTTATTTCAGGCTTTGTGTGGAGTACTTCCTTCGAAGGAAATCTAGGTGATATACTTAGCTAAAAGTTGAAAAAGTGCAAACTTAAGCCTTTTCTGGATATGTTCCTATAACTTCTTGGTACCATGAAAACCTACCTGGATCCTTCACTTGAAATTTTGGGCCTGCTCATTGCCCCCTGATCCATTCAACAATTGGAACCCTATTCATCTATTCAAACTAGGTAGAAACTTGGTATGTGGGCCTAAATGGCCAATAATACATATTTTTTAATCAAGTTACCAAAAGGTAAGGCAATTGTATCAATACATAGGTGTACTCCTAAACATTGCTGTTTCGATTTCAATCATTTCATTGCTTTTAATTTCAGATTATATACACTGATTATGTATTGTAACATGCTCTTGGTTGTATGTTAGTTACAAAAAAATCACTTAAGTTGGACTCATGCAAAGGCAAGGTGTGTTATACACACCCAGGCACATTTCCCCCTCTTTAAACTAGCAATTTCATTACTATATTAAGGGGGAATATAGACACTAAATATAAATTATATAGCACCTCAATCTTGTACACTTAAAAAATACCTATCATAGTTGTACCTATAAGTTCTTAAACCTTCATGCTATCAAAAGAATCATATACACTATTTTTTGTGTAGAATTACTTATCTCTTAGTTTGACTAGTCTTATTCTTATGACCTATGCCTTCTATCATGTTCAAAGTAATAGAACCTATTTATCTTTTGTCTCTACAAGTTTAAGAACTGTCGATGTTTTCCAACTTCTTAGACACTTGCATACCATTTGGACACCTACATCAATGCTAGTGTCCTATGCCAAACTAAGTGTCTAGTGACCTAAATCCATCAAATTTTCAAATGAAATATATAGTTATGGTTGGCATAAGTGTTTTAATGTGAGATATTTCTAAAAGGGATTAATATATATACAAAATCAACCCTCAATCTTTTCACACCTAACACAAACCTATAAATTTCATACCTCTCATAAGGCAACTTACCAAAAACATTCAATCAAGCATTCAAGTGAGCAGAGCTTCCCTATTTTATTTTATTTCTCTAAAACCATAGGGACAATACATCTACAAGTTTTAATTACTAAAGGAGAAACCCATGAGTCATATTTTCCAAGTTATAAACTAGGTCACTATTGTACTTACTTTCCATATATTGCATGCTTGTGAATACATAGGCCAACACATTAGGTGAAAACCACATCAGTCTGAGGCCATCATTGGTGTAGTGGCTATATAGGAAACACTCATTGACATAGGGGTATTTGGGGTTAGCTTGACACTATGAGACAACTAATCCATTTTTACAACAATAACTATGAAGATAAATAATTAAGATTTTGTTATTTGATAAGGAGTGACAACTCATGATCCATATCTAAGCACATGACAACAAAGGAAACACAAAACCTAGAATATCATAGGTGCTTGCATCTAGATCCAATAGGTTTTTCATACTTTACACTTGTTTTCAAGCATTGATGTAACCATCCAAGGTCAATGCAAGTATTTGAGGCTATAGGGTGTAAATTTTCATAAATATGAAGACTTATCCAGGGCATTAATCTAGTCTATTTACATGATGTTCCATATTATATTTAAATGCACACATTTGACTAGATAAGTAATCTTGTTTTCATTTCATTACTATATCAATCAATAGTTCTTACTATTTTTAGCATAAGTCAATATTTAAATTTAGAATATTGTTTATTTGAGTTTGTAATTAATTAGCTTGATATAAATATATTTATCACCCTTATGCTTATTCATTTTTATATTCTTAACCATATACCATATCGACCCATCTCAATTTAAAGTTAAACATATGAAAATAAAAAAATCTTTAAATATCTTCAAATTTTACATGTTTTATCATCTCCTTGACATCTATGTTGTCGATTCAATGTTGGTAGATGACATATTAGTACTTTCTATGTGCACATGTGTTTCACACATCATTTGAGTGTGATACATGCATACACAAATACATGATCTATTCATATATGTATGTTAAGCCTTCCTTATACTCATGTCACATAGACATTGGGGGCATTTTATTCTTTGATATTTATATACACACAAGTTATATTATTATATGATCACTTTTAATTATCTGATTGAGCTTATATACTTACACATGTCTTTATACATGATTATATATCTCACAGTGTACTTAAGATGCTATTCACTTGACATTTTTTACTAAAACATATATCTAGGGGCTAATATGATTTATTTATGATGGTTTCTTATGACTTTCCTTTATGCACTTATTTGAGTGTCTTGTCTTGCTTGTTAAGCATTTGAATATGCTCTATTGTTTATGGCCCCCATACCTTTATTTGCTTACTTTGACATTCGCATATGTCATTACTTTTTGTAAAAAAATTAGAATATGTCATTCCTTTCTTTGTAGACATTTGACTAGGACATGTCCCTTTGATTGTGTAGCATTTGAACATGCCCCTTGTTTGAGGTCTCTATTGGCCATTTCATTTGGCCCACATACCATAATTTTGACTAATTTGAAAATCTATAGACTTTATCAGAAGAATTATGGACTCCATCAAAAAATCTACGAACTCCATCAGTACAGCTACGGACTTCAGTAACGAACCTCTAGATATGCATAAAAGGGATGTAAAAGCATTTGGTAAGTTAAAGAGAAGTTATAAATAAGATTTTAGGTTTTGTCATGCAAAAGGCTTCAGGCTTTACAAGGTGGAAGACTTCAAGTTTCTGAAAGTACTTTAATTAATTTGGAAAGTAAGTTGCAAGTAATCATAACTCCAAAGTAAAGTGACTCCACAACCTCGAGTTACTCTATATAGAGTTCCATGGGTTTGTGGTGTTGCTTTACTTAAATTGCTTTATAATTTGAAAATAGTGGAAAATACAAAGTAGTAAGTATTGAGGTCTAAGAAGTCCAAAGTAGGCAAGTGTGGAAAACATTTTTGGACTTTTAGTGTTGAAATTCTTTTAGACTTTGTCCAAAAAAAAAGTTTTGAAAGCTTGATTTCTTCAGAGAAGTGTCCAAGCAAGGTTTTCTAAAGGATCTTTTCTTTAATAAAAATGCCCCATACAACTTTCCTGAAAGGTGCATTTCTCGGGAAAGTGGTCCTTTTCATTTTTTTCGAAGGGTCATTTTTCACTTTTCTGAAAGGTACTTTCAAAATAAATGGTCCTCTTCAAAAATTTTGAAGGTTACCTTTTCAAATTTTACAAAGGGTATGTTCCTTTTGAAAGGGCCATTTTCAAAAGTTTTTAAGGACTTTTCCAAAAGGGCAAGGCATATTTTCCAAAGAAAGGACCGTTACATTTTTTTTCGAAGGGTTTGTTTGGATCTCCGGTGGGCAATTTGCAAAGGAAAAAATTAATTCAGAATTTTTATCCAAAGGAAGTTTACTAAAGAAAAGGCCATTCAATTTTTTTTGAAGGGTAGAATCTCTTTGGAAAAAGATCAATTAAAAAATCTTGAATGGTATCTGCCTTTTGAGAAGGATCATTTCAATAAAGCTGAATGTCCATTTCCTTTTGGGGAGTCCAATTCAAGAAGGCTGAGGGCACATTCAAAAAGGTCAAAAGGATCATTGAAAAAGTTTGAAGGGTACTTACCCTTTGGAAGAGGACACTTAGCAAATTTTTGAAGGGTACTTTCCCTTTGGAAAGGACACTTGCACAAAGCCAAAATACCAATTGTAAAGCAAAGGAATGGCCCAAAGGAAGTAGCTGTTGGATTCAAATGGCCTGGAAAGGTTTGTAAAAGGCACTTAATAAAAATTGCAAGGGAATTATTTTAGAAGAATAAGCTTTGAGATAGTAGTCTGAGACTTTGTTGTGAGAGAAAATCTGAGGGAAAAGGTTCTAAGGCAAAAAGTTTTGTAGAAAAGCAGTCCAAAAAGAAGAAAATTGTAAGGAATGATAAGTCTGAAGCAAACAATGAGAAACGAGAATCCCAAAGAAATAAGCAGGCAAGTAGTAAGTAGTAAGGAGAACAAAAAATAAAGAGGTGACACTTGTAAGGATCGTACAGACCCAAATCAATAGAGTGAAATAAGTCAAATGGTTAGGGGATTCCAGGATTTGAAATGTGGAAAGAAATAAAATGTGCCAATAAGTTAGGATAAGGATCCAAGGGCTCACGATTTATCACACATTTAGATCTAACAGAGTGAATACACAAGTGGGGTCAGTAAAACTAAGCAGATCAATGACATAATTGACCAAATGAGTAATGCAAACACAATAGAAGTAAAGATGACTCAAGTTGAACCAAGATGACAATAAGAACTAAAACCCATCATTAAAGCTCTTGAAGGAAATAAAAGATTTGTTCACACCCACTTGTACAAAGTGGGTGAGCAACTTGAATGAAGACATAGATCCATGCATTTGGTCATGCCCTCGATAAGCTTCCACTTAAAATAGGTTCGATGATGACGTTGCCAAGTACACAAGTATAGGGACCTTATCCTGGAGACAAAGGAGAGTTGATGCATTCAAAGATTTGATAAATCTATAAAAAACATCTTGGTCATTCATGACCCCCCTATCCATCCTCTCACATAGGCCCCCTCTTCTCTCATCCCCTTTTGGCTATGTATACAAGCTTCTAGGCCTTAATAAGGATCCCTCGACTGGTGATAGAAGGACTTTATCAAAATTTCCTTGTAACACTCTCTTGAATCAATACAAGACAAATTTTTAATTTTTGTTGAAGTCAAGTGTGCATTATTGAAGTTTAACTTGTAGAATGTATGCTTTTCTTCATCATCTATGATTTCTCTATGCACCTTGCTTTAGTTTTTTTGGTTTCTTACAGGTTATGTGATGTGTTAGCCTTTGGTGCCTTTATGAATCATTATGAGTCATAGTGTCTCTCCTGCAGACCTATTTCTTCCTACCCTTCAAAGTGCATCTTCCCCTTTGACCTCCACACAGCTACTCTATTTGTAGCTCTAAAATAGGATCAACTAGACTTGTCTTGTTTAAGTCTATTAGTAGTTGTTGTTGATGCAGTGGATTGCACCTTGGGTAGGAGGTCGAGCTCCTACCTTCCACACACAATAATGGAAACTCCTCTCTCACCTATGGGACTGGTGAAGCAAGAGGGGAGAGTCTCTAGATAAGGGCTAGCTCCCTCTGATCTATTTTTTAGGCCCTGGATTCCCTATTGCTAACAAATAAATGGAAAAAAGGGGGGGATGAAAAGGAGAAGGATGCAGGAAAACAAAACCTAAACCTAAACTAAAAAGGTGATACACCAAAAAAGATGACCCACTCAGCCCGAACATACACTTTTCACCAAGAAAAAGTTGTCATACACTTCATTTGATGTCGGAAACTCTTCTATATCAGTGAGTCAGGGGTCTATAAAGATACAGGGAGGAAGAACTATCAAAGGTGTTTTGAGACACACTTTGGCAGCCTATTCACATGCACCCATATTCCTACTATAGACACTTCTGCAAACCTACAGAAGAAACAACTTCACAATGCACTAGACATGTTGGAATCATTCTATGGAAAGCATGAAAGAAAATGACTTAACGCAAAAGAAAACATAGACATATGCATGAGTGCAAGTTCAAATGGAGGTACAAAGTTGCCAATTCTTGATTCAAGATAAAAATCTGGCAAAATTCTGCTTTACAAACCCAAAGATTTTTGGGCAGAGCTTTGCCTTAAGGTTGAGAGATTCATTTTCTCAAATGAGAAGTTTACAATATATAGAAAGAGAAGAGAACTTGGTGCTTTCTAGAAAAGACTTTGGTTCTCTTGACAAGTTGGCCCATGTGCATTTGTGAGCATTGGGAAGAGGAAGTCACTGTTGCTAATGTCATTCTTCTAGAAGAGGCTTGCTAGAACCATGTTGTGTAATCACCGGTCTTGACTTTGGAATTCAAACATTAATGTGAAAACACAGGCCGCACCTCTTTTATACAAACAAGACTGCTCTTTCTAGATATTCACATAGTTTGTCCCCTTATAAATGTAAAAATGGAGAAAACAGGCCACATCGTTTACTGTTCACGCCGTTTGATGACCACCTGGCAATAACTCGCCTTCCCTTTACCACCTGGGCCATCTTATCTATTTCTACACTTTGTCTCTTTTTGGCTCCTTCAGCCCTCGGGGCTATCTTTTGGTGGGTCACTACGTTCTTTGAGCTCTTCCTGTCATTTTTCAAATTTTTGGCTTTGCTTTGGACCCTCCCAAAGGGAAGGTGATCCTTTAGCTTATGGAGAAGCGCCCTTCATTTTGGCTGAGAGTCCCCTGCAAGGGCACCTGCCCTTTGGGATTAGTCTGCAGCCTTCTCTCTTCAGCTAATTCCCATGGACATTTTCCCCCACGGACCTTTTTCCCCGCAGACTTTTTTTGCGGACTTTTTTCCCGCGAATGAAAGTCCACAAGAATTGTCTCTGCCACTTTGAAATTCCTTTGGGTTTTCTTTCTAGCCACTTTTCCCGTGGCTATTTTCCTTCCAAATTTCTTCAGACTTTTTATCCAAAGAAATTCCTTCAGACAAAAAGTCTGAAGAAATTATTCTTGCTTTTGCTTTGGTATTTTTTGCGCCTTTCAAAAGTGCCCTTCAAAAAAGTTGAAAATGACCCTTTCGAAGGGTGCTATTGCCGAAAAAGTGCCCTCCACAAGGGCACTTGTCCTTCAGGAGGCTCTCTTGAACTTTTTTATTGAATCGCTCTTTTGAACCAACCGTTGAACCGAACACTGAACCAACACTTTGAACCAAGCTGACTGAACCAAGTCGTTGAATCAACTGAGTGAACCAAGTGATTGAACCGTCTGATTGAAACAAAGCATTGAACCAACTGAATTGAACCAAGCCTTCAACCAAGTCGATGAACCATTTGATTGAAGCTCGTCATTGAACCAAAGCATTGAACCAAAGTGTTGAACCAAGGCATTGAACTAGTTCAATGGTTCAACGGTTCAGAGATGCTAACTCATGGAAAGATCATGTCGTTGAACCACTTTCCGAACCTTAAATAAAAGTGCCTTTGAACCATTTTATCTCTCTTTCCTTATAAATTTATTCAAACAAGAGTCCGAAGAAGCTTTGTAAAACCTTGCACTCTTTGAACTGGTTCTTCATCTGTCGAAAGACTCACCTGCAGAGTCCGTAGAAAACTTCTTTGTAGAATTCGTAGAAACTTCACTTGCAGAGTCTGTAGAAATTCCAAGACTTGTGCAAAATCAAAAGATGAACTAGCTCAGGACAACAGGGAAAGAAGGGGACTGATTTTTTGGCCTGTTGGACCAAAAATGGTCAACAAATTGGTGAATCCCAAGGGAAGCATGCCTGATATGCTTAGAGACCAGTTACCTTAAAGTCCATTGGGCATGGAGTCAGAATGCAGCTTTGAAGAAAGGTTAGCAACAGCCCCAAAAGATCCAAGAATCAATGATGAGCCTTTACCCCACACACAAAGGAAAACACACACAAGGCTAAAAACACTACTTGTGCAAACTACACTTAGGGGAAGCAGGAAAGAAAACTGAAATCAAACTACTATATATAGCTAACCAGGTATATTTGCTTCCCTCCTAGATCAAAGGGAAAAATTATTAAGTCCCCTTCCTAGCAAGAAGACTTATGGTGCCACCTACATCTCCTACATTACCTACATCTCAAACTCCAGCGCCACCTCTCTTATCGTTGAAGGGCACATAGGAGAGTTGTTTGAGGGGATTGTATGAAAAGTTGGAGCTTGATCAAAGTTATACGAAGGAATACAAAGTCCATGATTCTTATCAATGGGATTATACATACAAAAATGTGATTTCTTGATGGCACCTGAACTGCTTAACTAGCTAATTCAACTCAGAGTCGCCATTGGTGTTGATGAAAAAGCCTCCAAAGGCTAGTTGGTTGAAGAACACACCAAAAATTCTTTAACTCTTTGGACACAACTTGTCCTAGTTGGTCTCACCAGGTGTGCCAAAAAATGTTGACGTAGTGGATTGCACCCTGGGCAAGAGGCCGAGCTCCTACCTTCCACACGAAACAATGAAAACTCCCCTCTCACTTGTGGGACCAGTGAAGCTGGAGGGCAAAGTCTCTACATAAGGGCTAGCTCCCTCTGATGTATCTTTTAGGCCTTGGATTCCCTACTGCTAACAAATAAATAGAAAAAAAGAGGGGATGAAAAGGGAGAAGGATGCAAGAAAACAAAACCTAAACCTAAACTAAAAAGGTGATACACCAAAAAAGATGACCCACTCAGCCCAAACATACACTTTTCACCAAGAAGAAGCTATCATACACTTCATCTGATGTGGGAAACTCTTTTGTATCAGTGAGTCAGGGGTCCATAGAGATACAGGGAGAAAGAACTATCAAAGGTGTTCTGAGACACACTTTGGCAGCCTATTCACATGTGCCTATATTCTTGCTGTAGACACTTCTGGCAGACCTGCAAAAGAAGAAACTTCACAATGCACTAGACATGCTGGAATCATTCTATGGAAATCATGAAATAAAATGACTTAACACAAAATAAAACATAGACATATGCATGAGTGCAAGTTCAAATGGAGGTACAAAGTTGCTAAGTCTTGATTCAAGGTAAAAATGAGGTAGAATTTTACCTTACAAACTTAGAGATTTTTGGGCAAAGCTTTGCCTTAAGGCTGAGAGATTCATTTTCTCAAATGAGAAGTTTACAATATATAGAAAGAGAAGAGAACTTGGCACTTTTTGGAAAAGACTTTGGCACTCTTGACAAGCTGGCCCATGTGTGTTTGTGAGCATTGGGAAGAGGAAGTCATTGTTGCTGATGTCATTTTTCTAGAAGAGGCCTGTTGGAACCATGATGTGTAATCACCGGTCTTGAATTTGGCATTCAAACATCAATGTGAAAACATGGGCCATGCATCTTTTCTACAAACAAGACTACTCTCTCTAGATATTCACATGGTTTGTCCCCATATAAATGCAAAAATGGATAAAATAGGCTGTGTCGCTTACTGTTCGCACCATTTGATGATCACTTGGCAATAACTGGCCTTCCCTTTACCACCTGGGTTGTATTGTCTATTTTTGCACTTTGTCTCTTCTTAGCTTTGTCTCTTTTTGGCTCCTTCAGCCCTCGGGGCTATCTTTTGGTGGGTCATTGAGTTTCTTGGGTTCTTCCTGTCATTTTTCAACTTTTGGGCTTTGCTTTGGACCCTCCCGAAGGGAAGGTGATCCTTCGACTTATGGAGAAGTGCCCTTCGTTTTGGCTGAGAGTCCCCTGCAAGGGCACCTACCCTTTAGGATTCTTTGGTGGCCTTCTCTCTTTGGCTAATTCCCATGGACATTTTCCCCCATGGACTTTTTTCCCCACGGACAAAAGTTTGCAAGAATTGTCTCTGCCACTTTGAAATTTCTTCAGGTTTTCTTCCCGGCCACTTTTCTCACAGATATTTTCCTTTCGAATTTCTTCAGACTTTTTGTCTGAAGGAATTCCTTTAGACAAAAAGTTTGAAGAAATTATTCTTGCTTTTGCCCTGGTCTTTTCTACGCCTTTCAAAAGTGCCCTTCGAGAAAGTTGAAAATAACCCTTCCGAAGGGTGTTGTTGCCAACCAAGTGCCCTCCATAAGGGCACCTATCCTTTGGGAGGATCTCTTGAACTTTTTGATTGAACTTCTCCTTTGAATCAACCATTGAACCGAATGCTGAACCAACACTTTGAACCAAGCTAACTGAACCAAGTCATTGAACCGACTGAGTGAACCAAGTGATTGAACCATCTGATTGAAACAAAACATTGAACCAACTGAATTGAACCAAGCCTTAAACCAAGTCCATGAACCATTTGATTGAACCTCACCATTGAACCAAAGCATTGAACCAAAGCGTTGAACCAAGGCATTAAATCGAAGCATTGAACTGGTTCAATGGTTCAACGGTTCAAAGATGCTAACTCATGAAAAGATCATGTCATTGAACCACTTTCCCAACCTTAAGGAAAAGTGTCTTTGAACTTATTATAAATTTCTTCAGATAAGAGTCTGAATAATCTTTGTAAAACCTTACACTCTTTGAACTGGTTCTTCATTTGTCGAAAGACTCGCCTGCAGAGTCCATAGAAATGGACCTGCAGAGTCCGTAGAAAACCTGGTGAGTCTGTAGAAATGGACCTGTAGAGTCTGTAGAAAACCTGTAAAGTTCGTATAAATGGACCTGTAGAGTCTGTAGAAAACCTGTAGAGTCCATATAAATGCCAAGACTTGTGCAAAATCAAAATATGAACTAGCTCAGGACAACAGGGAAAGAAGCGGACCGATTTTTTTGGCCTGTTGGACCAAAAATGGTCAACAGTAGTCACTAAGGTTCCCAATCTGAATGTGGATCACTCTCTTTTGGTGCATCACCTTCTTTGGCTTATATTTCCCTTTTTATGTTATCCTCCTATCCCTTTTCCTTAGTCAGCAGTAGATTTTAGCATGGGAAATGAGAGCTAAAGTGAAGCATCTGAGGAACTAGCCTCACTAAAAATCTTAGAGGTTCAACCTCATGATAGGATACCCATAGCTTGAGGTTGTCCTAATGCTTGTAGCTAGGAGTGAGAGAGCCTAAGAAACTCTCTCACAAAGGGTGAAATTCTATGCTACAATAGGCTCCTTAGACCATTTTCTTTTGATTTGATTTTGAGTGCTCTTGTGTGTGTGCTTAATTGATTTTTGAGATTGAACTGTTACTATCTAGATGTTTTCATGATCTATATCATGCATCTTAAGGTTTGATGCAAGTACATTATACATGATTCAATAATATATCTACCTAGACATGTTAATCTTATAAGTTACATGATACATTCATAGATTATATAGTTACCTTATCTTTTTTAGGTAAGGTGACAACTAGTTTTTACTTCCCCTCACCTCAAAATGGGGGCATAGTAGTGGAAGCATGTCATAGAGATAATGCTTTCACATTTTTCACAATTTATAGATTCAAATATATAATGGGGACATGTTATGAAAACATGTTCTCCACATTTGTCACAATTCATAGATTCAGATATACAGTGGGGGCATGTTATGTAAACATGCTATCAACACTTATATCAGCTTTTAATTTCATATTTTAGTGAGAGAATATTTTGGAAACATGTTCTCCACACTTACACATTTTCAAATTGGTCAAATTACTCAATTATATGATTCATATACACATTTATGACATAATTATATACATTCATCCCATTGTTATACCCATGTTTCAACATGAGACATATATAAGGTGCATATGCTATGCAAATAACACCTAAATTGGAAAATCAAAGTAGTTTCAAATTTTAAAATATTTTTACAGACTTTAGCTCAGCAGATTGGACTTTTACAAACTATTATTGAGCCAATATATTGCAGTAATTGGTTCACTTTTGGTATGGTTAAGGTGATTAAATCACTCAATCTTACCAAGTTTATAGGTTGGACTTGATTACAACATCCAATCTCACTATATTTATAGTGTGGGTTAACTTGAATCAATTCACACTCAGCATGTTATAAGTATGATTGGGTTGCACAATTGAGATAATTTGATATGTTAGGTGACAACCCACTTTTGTTGGGAAATAACGAAAGCACACAATTGATTACCATATAAAAGCAACTTACATGCAGAATTAAACCAGAATCACAAGTAACTAAAACTCAGAAATAACACAAAATATGAGAGACAATACACAACTTGTATTAATACTCATCCAGAAAAGAATACAATAAAGAGACGCCACTCTCTTTCACCTTACAGAGGCTTCCCACACCTCAAGTGTACAGTAATTCTCTTCTCAAAGCTCTCTCTCTTACGGTCCCAACACACAACTCAAACACAAAGTTGGTGTTCACCTCCAACCAGTCAGTATCCACTACTGCCAATACACCAGTGCTCCACGCACTCCACAAGTGCTCCACGCACTTCACAAGTACACAATCGTACTTCAAGTAGATCTCCCCTAAACTGCAACAACCTGCAACCCAAATGATCTCACTTATGGAAGGAACTACCTTGCCTTCCTCTTTGCTCTCTTTCTGAGTACCCACTGTACTCTAAGTAGATCCTGCCTGATCCTGCTCCCTGTTGTGTTGATGTCCTCCTTGATCTTGCACACCTACAAATCAATCTGGTTCTACGCACCTACAAACCTGGATCATGCACACACATACACCTACAGATCAATGATCTTACTTACCATGTAGATCTCCTAATGTAGCCATGCACACCTACTGACCAAGATCCTACACAACTGAAGAACCCTTCTGATTCTCCAAAACCAGCACCCACCTTGGCACTGTTGTGGAACTAGGAGGAACACCCTTGCTCACCTCACACACAGAAGGAGCTAACTTTGCTCAACTCAAACTAGAACACTTTTACAATACATCCTATGAGTCTCTTAAATAGATCTCATGCAAACAATAATTAGATCCACAGCTTCTAGTCTAAATTTGGCTCTTGACATGCAAACACTTGGTTCATTAACTAACTGCCCGTAAAACTTGCAGTTCTGAACCACACAGGTGACTGACATCGGTCCCTGTCTGCCTGGAGGTGACCAACACCGGCCGAATTCTGACTGACGTCGGTTGCTCTTTTGTTTGTACCCTATCGATGTCGGTTGGCCTGACTGACGCCGGTGTCTGTGACACTCAGCAAACTCTCTGCAACCTCCTCCTCTGTTTGCATCAGTGAAGCTTTTAGCTCCACAACCTAACAACTTTTTCTCTAAGGTTGGAGAAAATTTTGTCCTTTAACCTCTATATATATGTATGCACTTACATATTTACATTTTTTATGATCTCAATTTAAATGGTTTATAATGATACATCTTTTCAAATCAAGTTGCCAAAAAGGCAAGGCGATTGCAATGATAACCAGGGGTACTCCTAAGCCTTTCTCTTTTTATTTCAACCACTTCAATGTTTTTGATTTCAGATTATTTACACTAATTATATACTATAACATGCTTTTAGTTATAGGTTAGTCACCAACAAATCACTCAAGTTGGCTTCATGCAAAGGCAAGGTGTATTATGTACACCCATGTACACATTTATTTTATTTTAAACTAACAATTTCATTACTAAATTAAAGGGGGAGAAAATGTAAACACTAAATCTAAATTATATATCATCTCAATCTTATACACTTAGAAAATAACTATCATGGTTATACCTGTCAGTTATTTAGACCTTATTATCGAAAGACTTGCTTACACTCTCTCTACCAAATTGTTTATCTCTTAGTTTGAGTAGTGTTATTATAATGACTTAGGCCTTATATCATGCTTAAAGTGCTAAAACCTACTTATATTTTATCTCTACAAGTTTGGGACTTATGCTTATTTTTTAGCTTCTTGAACACTTGCATCCTAGTCAGACACCTACATCAATGCAAGTGTCATGTGCTACTGCAAGTGTCCAATACCTTAAATTTGTCAAATTTTAAAAATTTAATGTGTCTTTATGGTCATCCTAAGTGATTTAATGTAGGATATTTCTCTAAAATATTGGTATATATGCATGATCAATCTTCATTCATTGATGACCTAAAAAATCCATAACTCTCAAAATGCAACTTATCAAAAGTATTTAAATAAGCAAAGCTTCCATATTTTATCCTATTTCCATATCAATCATAGGGAAAACACATCTATAGATCTGAAGTACTGAAGCAACATCTTATGAGTCATATTTTCCAAGTTATAAGTTAGGTAACTATTGTATTTACTTCACACATTGTGCACACGCAATCCAACACATTAGGGGAGAAATAAATTAGTTTGAGGCCCTCTTCAAAGTAGTGGTTTTTTAGGAAACATCCATTTATATAGGGGTCTTTGAGGTTAACTCAACACCGTGAGCCCACTAACTTATTTTTATCGTAGTCACTATGAAGATGAAGAACTAGGGTTTTTGTTATTTGACAAGGAGTGATAAACCATGATCCATATATGAACACACTAGAATGAAGGCAACACAAATATTATAATATTCCAGGTGGTCACATCTAGATACAGTGGGTATTTTAAATTGGACATTGATGTCAACACAACTGTCCAAAGTCAATATGAGTGTCCAAGTCCACAAAGGTCAAATTTATAGAATTTAATGACTGATCTAAAATCTAGATACAATTTGTTTTCATCATGTTCTACATTAGATCTGCATACACATAATAAACCAACTAAAAAATCTTATTTTCCATTTATTACAATATCAATTACTATTTGTACTTACTATTTTTAGCATATCTCAGTATTTAAATTTAAAATATTATTTATCTAAGTTTATAATTAATTGGACTATTATATATCTATTTATCACCCTTGTGTTTATTCATTTGTATATTCTTAACCCTATACTATATTGATCCATATCAATTTAAGGTTAAACACTTGTAGATTGGAATGGGGAGGTGGCCCTCATAAAGTCCTTCATAATCAATTTTTTTGGGTACATCATTTCTCAACCATGACAACACTATCTAATTCATTGTCAGGGTGTGGAACTTGGCTCTACATCCATTATATGTATTCATTTAGGTCAAGTGGTATAATGATGTGATCAACCACACTTACACCTTCCTCTACCACTAGGGCAAGTATATTGTGTGAGTTTTAAATCATGTTAATGGCATTGAATCTAAGGAATACCATAGTATTTATTCCTCTCTTTACCAAATCCCCTTTGATTTTAACTTACATGGCATAGCTACCTCACTCAATCACAAGATTAAAGTGGCTAAAATCCATGATGTTAGAGATGTTGAAATTAGAGCTTGACTATATTGGCTTAAGATTGGTAAACATTCCTATAAGGATTTTTTCAAATCTCTTAGGGCCAACTAAGCCAAGGACTAGATTAAAGCCATAAAAAAATCACATAGACATCTCAACAAATTTCCAGAGATATCCTCAATTTTCTTGGACCACTATAAACTTGTGTTCGAAGCCTAAAAGAATAAGATAGAGAGAACACAAAAATTACAAGTGTCTAAATGTGATGACTCACAAGTTAAGCCCTTTAACTCAAAATATTTTTGATACCTCTTATTTATATTGATGAACTATTTGTAATTGTGCAATGCATGGCTAATGATAAGGCATTAGGGGGCAGATGGCTTTCCATGTGAATTTTATAAAGCTACGTATAAAATTATGGGTCATAATTTTCTTTAGGTGTACGTTAAAGCCTTGCATAATGAATATTTAAGGGCCATTATCAATAAAGGCAATATTAAGTTTATTCTTAAGTCTAATGATCTTAATATTATTACTAGTTAGCACTCGATTACCTTGCTCAATGTTTCCTATAAAATAATTATTAAAGCATTAATGCTTTATCATCACCACATCCTCCCTATAAGTATCATCCCAAAGCAAACATGGTTTATTTACACTTGGTGAACCATGGATAATATTATTATTGTTTGGGAAGGATGGAGTTGGATCATGATTCTCAAAAAATAACCATAATTTCCAATCTTAATTTCAAAAAAGGTTATGGATGGATTGATTGGCCCTTTATCCTTGCCATGTTTAAAGCTTTGGGTTTTGGTAACTTCTTTCTTTTGGTGGTTCAGTATTTTTTATTTGAATTTTGGACTCGTCTCACCATCAATGGTCACTATCTCATAGCTTTGAGCTTATTTGTTCCATTAAACAAGGTTTCCCTCTTGCCCCAACTTTGTATGTCTTAATCACTGAAGTTTTTGGTTATCTACTTGCTCACAGAGTGAACTACGGGTTTATTAGGGAATTATTCTTCCTGATAGCTCCTCTCAACTCAACAATGGGCATTTTACATATGCCTCTTTTCTCACACTTGATGAGCAATAAGCTTCTTTCAAAGAGGCACTTCGTTGCCTTGATGTTTTTTACAAAGATTCTATATCAAGCCTTTAATGGGCTAAAACCCCGTGTTATAGACAAAACATGATGCCCTTGCCTAAGTGGCTCTTATCAATGGAAATGGATTTAGAAAGGGTAAACTTTCAAAAAAATTGGTATTACCTTTGCTTTTGACAACTCTCCCTCTGTGCTCTAGCAGTATATAATTGATAATAGTGGTAAAAAAATCTCTTATTAGATTAATAAGTCGAGTCTTTCTTTCACATGAAAGTTTCAACTACGCACTAAAATTATTGCAGCCACCCATGTCTACTACTCTTGTTGGGCTCCTTCAAAATTCTTGAATGAAAAATTAACAAAGGTAATTGGATGTTTTCTCTTGGGAAATGTTAAGAAAACTCAAGGATTTCACAGAGTAGTTTGGGACATCTAATGACTTCCTCGTGACAAAGGAGAAATGGGCATTATTGATATTTATAGACAAAGTACTACCCTCTATGCTAAGTGGATTGTAAGAGAAATTGAAGAATTGAGGATTAGAAAATTCTCCTTAAGCATTGCATTTTTAATAGGGATCCTTATTAAAATAATTTTTAGAAAAACATTAGATTGCACACTATTTTGATTGTTTATGCCCTTGTCAAGATTTACAAGTCCTTTGTGGCTAAGAACATCTAGAAAGCCTTTGAAGCAATGAAACCTTTTATAAACTAGGTTTATGATGGATATTGTATTAGTCTTTCTTTTAATGACCATGGTGTTTGTTGGTCCACTATCATGACCAAATCCAACCTCACTTGGGGGAATATGCCAGGCATAAAAGTTATTCATATTTTTAGAAAAAGAATTTGCATTGTTTGGGATTTGGTTTTGTCTCAAGATTAGATCTTGTGGCACTCTTTGAAATACAAATACAAGATTTTTAATACAAACTTACCTTTTATTTTATCTTTTGGAATCGATGCCCGATGTCATGATTCATAAGATAGTCTGCAAGCTTCACTTTCTTGGTGGAAGGATAAGTGGTCGAATTGCAATACTACCTTAAAAAATCACTCTCTAAGTCTCCTCTACCAAATCATGAGTCCCTTTTATTTAGATTTACGAAATCTCAATAGGTGATGTAATCTAAATTTCTTACCCAGAGCATGGCTTGCCAAACTCAATAGGATTTGAAAGCCAAACTCTAGCCCAAACTTGCCCATTTTCTTTAGAATTTTGTCTATCAAGTTCTTCCTCTTAGGGAATGTCTCAAACACATTGGGATTTATAACCCCAAGTTTCAGGGTAACACCCAACCTGAACCTTCAAACATATTTTTTAAACATGTCCAAGAGCTTAGATTCCTTGACATTCCATCCTTATCACCCAAACCTGATTAATTATTGTATGGATTTTTGGGGAAAAGGCTTAGTGGTCTCCATACATGAATTTATGTAGAATTTATTCAAAGCTATTATTTTGGTTCAATGATGGAAGTCTATAAATTCAAATATTTTTAAAATCTAGAGTTTTATATACACTTCTCTATTAATGATAAAAGTGCTTGTAAGTTCTTTGGATTTACTATGGATTTATGCGTAGGCCAAGAAAGTGGCTCTTTAGTTTCAACATCTACAATATTTTGTCAACCACTGGGGGAGTGCTCCTTGCACCATGAGCCACGTTACTTCCAACCAACCCTTGTATGACACTCCTCTAATGGAAATTAGATGTTGACAAAGCCAATTTCACTTTCAAAAGTGATTTTCCTTCCCTCCTCCTTAGTGGAGGGGATGGATTTTACCTTCGTTGCATAAGGAAGTATTTTACTTACCCTTTTTAGTGGAATTCAAGTATAGGGGGTGAACCAGTGGTAAATTATGTGTTTCCACCTATAGGTCACGTAATTACTATCCCTATGTCACCCCTAAGGCCATACAAGATGAGTGAGTGGCACTTGATCCTCCTTTTGTTAAACTCTCTTCTTAGGTTGCTCAACCATTGAAGGATGATCCACCTCTACCACCTTTTGGGGATTTAACTATTGGTTGAGAATACTTAGAAACAAATAATATTTCATTCAAATTCTAATACAAATGAATTAGGTTACATTAATACATAAAAAATATAGTCACAAATAACTTCTACATAAGTTTCAACCAACAAAAAAACTACCAAGGTTTTCTATGTATATAACAACACTTATTTAATATTTATTTTCAACTAAACTAAACTACAAGAGAGTTTTTTTAATAATTTTAACTTAAATTTTAACAAAAACTAATTATGAATAACTAAGCTATTCTAACATTCCCCCCCACCCACCACCTAATTCATCATAGTCTTTAAATTAGAAGAGAGAATTTTTTTAAATGACTCAAACTTATCATGTGCAAGTGCCTTAGTAAACATATTTGCACATTGATCTTGAGTGGAGAAATATTGGAGTTGGATGTTGTGTTGTTGAACATGCTCATGTATGAAATGAATTTGAATTTCTATATGCTTCATGTGTTCATGCAACACTGGATTGTGAACAAGTTTAAGAACATCTTGATTGTCACAATACAAAATTGATGGTTGAGTCTAAGGTACTCCCAAACCTTAAAGTATGTGAAATAGACACATCACTTCAAAAATAAATCATCATGCAACATGATACTCTATCTCAAAACAATAATGGGAAACAAAGTTCTTCATCTTACTCCCCCATGATATTGGACAATATCCAAAAAAGAACACAAATCCAGAAGTGGATTTTATCTCATAAATTAAACCTGCATGATCCAATTCCATGTAACCTATCAAGAATAACTTATCATTATTCTTGTATTTTAGGCCATACTCCATTGTTCCTCAAATATATCATGATATTTGTTTAGTTTTTTTCCTAGTGGCTTACCTTTGCCTCTTGCATAAAATGTGAAATATAGAATACAACATAACTAATATTTGGCCTAGTGTGGGTTAAATAGATGAGACTCCCAATCACCTATTGATATAGAGTAGTATCTACTAGTGGTGATGGATTTGTATGATATATTTGAAACCTTGTCTCCATAGTCAATTTCATTGGTTTTTTATCCATCATCTGAAATTTCTTGAGCATTCTCTTGATATACTTTATTTGAGACACAAAGATGTGGTGCCCCTTTAACCATGCTTATAGACTAAGATAATAGTGTAGTAGCCTAATATTTTTCTTGTCAAACAATCATTTTAGATCATTATTTGATGAATCTATCATATTCACTAAACCATCAGTGGTGAATAGATTGTCAACATAAAAAATAATTATTACAACCTCCCCCCTTGCTCTTTGAGGTAGAGGTTTGGATCATATAAACTCCTATGGAATCCATGTTCAATGATATGCTCATCCATTTTTATGTACCAGGATTTGGGAGCTTGCTTGAGACCATACAATGACTTTGTAAGTATGCACACCTTTTATTCTTGACCAGATGTAACAGAACCTTCTAGCTGAGTCATATATAATTCTTATTGAAGATTTTTGTTCAAAAAGGCACTTTTGACATCCATATGATAAACATTCCACCGAAACTAAGTAGCCATAACAAATATCATTCTAATTATCTTTATCTTGGTTGTGGGAGCTAAAATATCCTCATAATTTATGCCTTCTTTTTTAGTGTATCGCTTTGCTATGAGTCTTTCCTTGTGCTTGTATATGCTACCATATGCCTTGTATCTGGTCTTGAAGATCCATTTTCAACCAATGGGCTTCTTTCCTAGTGGAGGATCAAAAAGCTACCATAACCGAAGATCAATAAGTTGTCATGCATTATTTTTCATGAAAGAATAATACTCTAAATACATGGCATCTTTCTAAGGATTGGACTTATTGGCCATTTTTGGCCCACATATCAAAATTTGCCTAAGTATGAAAAAGGGAGCTTTTAAGCAAGAAAATGGCAAGAATTTGAGAGTACTTCGGGTTTTCCAATAGTGACAACTTTGGGTTTTTGAGGGCACAATGTAAATCAGGTTTCCAATAGTGCTTGACTTATAAATGTTTTATAAGTAGAAGTAATTCGGGTTTACAAACCTGAATTACTCATGGATAGTGTATTTTGGGTTCTCCAAGGAGCACTACTTGATAACTTCATAAGTTGTGAGTAGTTAGAAGCTTGAAATACATAAAGGGGCTTGACAAACCTGATTTGGTCTTGAAAAATAGTGCTTTTTGAGTTCTTCAAGGGACAAGTCTTCTCCAAAATATGAAGGGCCTTTTTCTGGCAAAAGGGATCTTTTCAACATTTTTGAAAGACCAATCAACTTTTTTTAAGGTCACTTTCATAAATCCGAAGGGTTTTTCCTTCTCCAAGTGGATAGTTACAAGTTTCTCGAAGGGTATGTTACCCTTTATAAGGACCATTTCAAAATTTTGGAAGGGTATCTTTCCCTTCGAGAAGATCATTTACGGAAGCCCGAAGGGTCTCTCACCCTTTGGGAAAATCCATTTGGAAAAGTTTTAAAGGTAATTTCCAAAGGAAGAGAGCAAGAAGGAAGATTCAAACAAAAAATTTGAAGGAATTCATTTAGACAAATTATCCCAAGGAATTCCCTTAGGATATTTTCTCGAGACAATTAGGAGCTTGCAAAATAAAGAAGACTTCAAGATGGACAAGTCTGAAGTAAGTAAACTTGGAAAATTCAAATTACTCTGCATAGAGTAAATCGGGTTTCTCCAAGTACTTTACTTTAAAATATTTATCAGTAAAGGATCTGGGAAAGTCCAAAGTTGGAGAGATCAAATAACTTGAATTACTCTACATAGATTAAATCAAGATTCTTCAAGTGCTTGACTTAAGCTTGGTCTAGAAATGTGAGAATCATGATACAATGAATGAAAGGATACCACGTGACGTAAGATAGAGTAGAAAGGGCCAATCAGTAAAGGACAAGTAGCACAAGGATGACCAATGAGCAAAGGGAGTCCACGTGACTGATAGCTAGAATGATAAAGGCTCTCATTTGCCACAGTTCACTCCCCACAATTATCATTTGATGCTTAAATGTAGCATGGTTGAAACACATGGAGACTTGCATCCTTCTTTAGATAGGACACAAAAAATTGAAAGACACCATGCTATTTAAATGCAAATATTAAATGCATTGTGCCAAGAAAAGACATTCCAACTACTCACAACATGGCTTCTCAAATGCACCAAAGAAAAACTTAAAGATGGGAGGGGCTAGAGAGGATTGTTTAGTGATCATGAGAGATGAATTTAGGGACAACAAGAAAGGACAATATCAGAGTTCCAACCATCAACATCTTCTTATTTCTTCCCCTTCTCTCTCCTTTTTCTATATAAGTAGAGGCCTTGGAGCCAAGCAAATCATCCCCAGATTGGTGATAGAATCACTCTGCAAAAATCGTTGTGTAATATATCATTGAAGCAATAAAGATTATTTAACCTATCTCTTTGTTTGAAAATTATGTTGAGTTAGCTTGTGCATAATATCATTGTGAAGAAGCATCCTTAAAACCTTATTGTCCTTCTTTCTTGCTTATTTTCATGTGTTTTCCAAGTAGTTATAGGTCTGAACTTGAGCCTTTTCAACATTAATGGATGCTTAATGTGGATTTATAAATCTCTCTTCACTTCATGTATGGTTTAGTGAGCCTAGTTTATGAAATATATATGTAAGTTAGTTGGTTAGGAGGTTGTGTAAGCAAACTCATCTTATGTTGAATTAGTGCCAATTCCCAGACCAAGTAGATCACTTACTTTTGGTGCATCACCTCCCTTAGCTTAGATTTATTTTTAATTAATCCTCCTATCCCTTTTCCTTAGCCATCAGTAGATTTTAGTGTGGGAACCAATGAGCTAAAGTGAATCACCTAAGGAACTAGACTAATTAAAAAGCTTATAGGTTTAACCTCACCATAGGATACCCACATCCTGAGGTTGTCCCCATGCTTGTAGCTGGAAGTGAAAGAACCTGAAGAACTCTCTCACAAGGGTACAATTCAATGTTATAATAGGACTCTTGGAATTCATGTAATATTAACGTTTGAAATGTTTCTAAAAATATGCTCATTAGGGCCAAATTTACCTATGTGAGCCATATTATGAGTCCTCAATCTTGTATTAGATGTATCTAGGTCTCCATCCAATTTAGCATCTTCTATAGTGTTGATATACCATTTGGGCATACATTAAATAATTAGTGGTGGTATTAGAGGTCTTGGTTAATCATTATCATTTTCACTACCTTTATTATCATCTAAAAAATTTATAGGTTAAATGCTTGTATGAGGTGCCTATTTATAAGGTTAGTTGATTTTACCTTTCTCATCAAACACTAAATCCCTATTGATAAACACATTCTTAGTTTCTATATCAAGGAGCTAATTTGCCTTTGAATCTTTAATGTATCCCAAAAAAATGCATTGATTGGTTTTGTTATCCATTTTATTTATTTTATTTTTTGGGACTTGCATGTATGCTTTGCATCCAAAATCTCGAATATGAGATACTTTTGGTTCCTTCCCAATCCAAGATTCCTTAGGTGTGATACCTTCAAGGGTATAGGTGGTTGACTTGCTAAACATGTAGATTGATATGTGACATGATTTTCCCCAATATAAATGAGGTACTTGTGCATCCTCAACCATGTTGTGAAACATCTCCATAATGACATGATAATACAGTTCTACAAAACTATTATGTTGTGGTGTATATGGAGCAGTAAATTGCCGATGTATTCCATTTGATTTTAGATAGGCTGAGAATTCTTTACTAGTGTATTCCACCCCACATTTTGAGTTGAGGGCCCTTATTTGATGACTTTAGTTTCAACAATGGCCTTGAATTCTTTGAAGGCCTAATTCTTAGTTTTCAAAAGTCATACATGTATTTTGCATGAGTAATCATCAACAAAGAACTGAAAGTATTGGTATCCCCTGGTATTGGGATTCATGTGTCCATTGAGATTAGTGTGCACCAAATCCAATGGAATATGATCCTAATATTAACTCTTCCTAAAAGGAACTCTTTGTTTTTTTCTACTGAAAAAAATAGAATAAATATCAGTGTTGTGCTTAAGTGTGGGAATGACTCTGACCATTTGGTGACTACTTAGTTTGAGAAAATACCCATAGCTATTGTATCTACGGTGCTACAAATTTATGATGTTTTTAGCCTTTGAAATAAGGTCTTGATAGTCATTATGTACCACATCATTTTGAAACATCTTGAAAATGTTAGAAGCTTGAGCCACAATTTTGGAGCCTCTAGTCTTGTTCTTAATCAAACAAAAAAAATGACCATATTCCTCATCAAAGTCAACCTTAAGGTTGTGATCAAGAAATTGGTTTACAAACAACAAGTTATTAGTAAGCCCTAGAATAGACAAAACATATGTAATTATGCATGTACTATTTCTAAGATTTAGAGTGATATGACCACAACTTTTTACTATGTATGATGTATCATCCTCAAGAGAGACATTACCCCATGACGTTGTTGGATTTAAATTGGATAACTAATAATTTATGTCGGTCATGTGCCTTTTGAAATTATAATCCACATACCAAACTAAATTGAGAGAATTAGTTTCTTTATGTGTCTAAGTGATAAACAAATGATCCTCATTTGAAGCATCATTTTATTCTGCAACATTCCCATGTTGATGTGATTTGGAATATTTATTCTTTTAGTTTCATTTTTAAGTGTGTTGTTTCTTATCTACGTGTGGTGAATTATGTGAATTGGGCCTCTTTTTGGATGATCTCTATGTGAATGCATTGTACTAGTAGTTTTACAATTCATGTCCTATCTTTCCACATATTAGATAAACTTTTTGGGAACAAGGTTTGTTCTCAAATTGGTCTTGTTGATTGTTTTACATAGGGGTTGATTTTAAAACCTTGATGGGATTCTTCCCATTCTAATGCAATGAAAGCACATGTTCATCATTTACTTCCTCTGCATTCTACATTGCCTCTTCCTATTGAAACATGTTAACCAACGTCTCAAATGTTAGTTTTTTATTTGTGACATTGAGTGATCATAAAAATTATGTATGTAGGGGGTTAAATTATAAGGACAAGTGGAACCAAAGAGTCATATATTACTATCTCTCCTAACACTAGATGTGAGGCTCAAAAAATTACAACACAACATAATAAAGCTTCTACTTTTTCCTCTAGTTTTAATTTGAGATAATGTAGCTAGCTCTGAAGATGCATAATTTGATTTTGATTCCTCACCTCATAGAAAAAATTGAGCTTATCTTAGGTGTAATTTTTTGTAATGGAATTGCAAATATGAGGCTACACCTCATTTGAGACTCTGAACATGAAAATTAACTTTGCAATCTGATTGGAGTTATCAAATTTTCGTTGTTGATTAGTGTCATTGTCATGTTGGGTCCATGTACTATCAAAAACTAGCCATATGTCTTCAAATTTTAGGTGTGTTTTTAGCTTAGTGTTACACACTACATAGTTATCACCTTGGAGAAGCTAAGTGTTTGACATAACAAATTTTGGTTCATTCCTGGCAATTGTGAACAAGCTAACAAAGGGAGATGGATGGGTTACTTATCACTCCAAATAGGTTCCATTTTCTATATATTGTTAATTTGATAAACCACACCTCTTGATATAGATTCCCTTCCTATATATATGTTAATATGTATAATAAGCTCATCCTTTTGATATACTCGATGGTACATGAAAGAGATGTTTATGTACGTGAGAGCAGGGTGGTACATGGTACAAAGACAATACATGAAAAATATTCATCCAATCAATGTCACCTACTTAGTGGTAATATTTGTATGCAGGTGTAACTTCTCTACAATGTGACCTTATTACTCCTCAATTATTTATATGAATGCCGCCTAAACATCATTATTATAGTTATATTAGGTAGTTTATGTTGTAGATCAAACATGACAACATTACTCGTAAACATGATCCAAAAGTATTAGAAATATTTTATAATGCCATTTTTGAAGAGAAGAAATAACCTCCTCCCCCTTTACGATTTCTTGAAAACACTAACCCCCTTTATACATACTTTGAGAAAAAAATTGTCCCCCTTACCTTGTAATTTTTTTTCAAAAAAAAACAACCCGCTCTTTATGTTTGAATTTTTAAACAAAATTTATCCCCATAAAATAAAATGTTTATCACTTGAGAGTGGTGGGATTGACCCCTTAGACCACTTGGTAGGTTAAAGTTTTTATAGGTAGGAAATTACTATTTAACTTCCAAAAAAATTGTGGGATTTGAGGGCGATTTGAGCCCATGGCTATTTTGATGGTAAACTAATGGAATTTAATGCAAGCCAAGAGCTTGTTGCTGTAGGATACCTCATCGGCAACACCTTGGAACACCATATGTCTATGTGTCCTTCATGAGAGCCACTTAGGTTAGTTTGGTCCCTCTGTCTAAACACTAATATGAATGTAAATAACGAATGAAACACAATATTCTTATGCATTTATCATGGTGTGCATCTTGCACTTATTTTTTTATAGCATCGATATGATCCAAGTATCTAGATGCAATTACTAAGCATACTTGCAACTGTTACAGAGAAGATGGGGATCAAAGATTTTGTATGGAATGCATCAATTTAATAGGGGCATTATCCAAGCTCTCATACCCAATGTTGGTTTATCATACTTTGAAAAAAACTATATTTCATTCAATTTCTGATGCAACTGAATGACATTGCACTAATACATACAAAAATCTAGTTACAGAAGTTTCAACCAACTAAAAAATGGTGTAAATAACAATAACTATTTAATATTTATTTTTAATTAAACTATAAATGTTTTTAAAAAACTAATGATGAATAACTAAACTATTCTAACAGTGCCTTGTGCCTAGCTTTTTTGGTGTTATAATGCTTTGATATTGTGTCCAAGTTGTCGTGTGTAGTTGACATTTTTTGTATTTACACATAATTATAATTTGTGCACATAAAACTATAGTTACCACCTATTAGAAACTAAATTGGATGGGTAAATTATTAAATATTTTATGTGCCTTGTGTGTACTACAACATTTTGCATACATTTTTATATTGGGGGCATCTTTTATGGTGAAACACCTCCACTTTTCCGTATAAATAGATATTAGGCACTAAAATTATTTCAATTTATAAATTTTATCACATAACATTATTTAAATACACGCTAGATCATCTAAATATATAATTATGCTATATTTTGGCATATTCCATTGAACAGACCATGTTAGTAGATAAAATCATGTTTTTAGATGGATGTTTTTTCTATTTAGAGCATCCTTTGTCTAGTCTATCTACCACATTGTAGTGACTATAAAAAGGGGTCAGTTTCAAGTACATAATTTGAATACAACTGTGAAGTCTTTGCAGGCCACCATACAAAAATTTGATGCGGCCTTCTTCAACCACCATGTTTATACTTCTATATATACTTTTGAAACCCAACAACATTACTTGTGTAATGGCCCTTTTATTTTTGATTCTAATCTTAAGGAATGACATTAAGAAGATGATGTGCAAACCACCACCAATAATTGAGCTCCTCCAATGAGTGGTCATATGAGTCATTAATAAATTGTGTTTCTTACATCTCTTTCAACTTGTAAGAGATGATTTCTTCCATTGTTTAGTTCAAAATTTTCTCTAATTTAATGCAAGGGACAATCTTTTTTCTGTGATCCACTAGTTGAAAGACCAACACTTGGTATGTTTATCAATGCCCATCTACTATTTTTTTCATTCTTGATTTTATCTGATGTTCATGTGTCATTTAGATATAAGATTCCAAATGATCCAGGTTTTGATTGGTCTCACCTAGTGCTGCTAGTGCCATCCTCCAATGACCCTTAATTTGCTTTTCTCCTAGCACAATTTTAAAAAAAAAAATCTCATTATCATAAAAAATTAGTGTTAAAACACATTAGCCAACACCTGCATATAAAAATAAATAAAGAAAAAATCAAAATTCTTACCAGGTGTCAACTTTAATGGATCTGGTGACTATTTATTTAGTCCACTTAGATTCAAAAGTTGTGCCATTATCACCTATATACTTCACAAATATAAATAAAAAGGTTCCTAAATATAAATTTTCCTTTACAGAGATAGAAATGTTACTTGTTTCAAGAAACCCAAAAACACACAATAAAAATAGATTATAAACTTCATAGAAAATATGGTTGGAATGTTGATCAAATTGGCAAGCATATAATGTATAATGAAGTCTTTCATGAAACAAGAGTGATCTAGAATGTCATGTGTTGGGAGATAAGTATAAGAATTGGGCTAAGAGTTGTGTGGCATAACCCTTGGGCTTCCACATGCCTTACATTTTGACATGTTTCAATGCTTTTGAATAGTTCATTATCTCCATTTTCATGTTATTCTGCCATTCTAAAACTAAGCCAGTTGAGCCTTTTAATTATGTAGATGTTTGTCGCTCTCAAGTCCAGTAAACCTTATAAATCGGTGGCTCTTATTACCTTTATAATAGGTTTAAAATTTCTTCATCCAAAGTGAAAGAGTCTTAAAAAATAGAGTATTTCTCATTAGGTCAGTTGTCTTGTTTTTGAACAATGAAATAAGAGATGTTTAAAAAAACTCAATATATATATGTATATATATTAAGATTTTTTATATAAGTTTATATAATACATATTTTTATATACTAATAATAATGTGTGTAATTAATAATATATAATAGTTACAAATAGGGGTACTTTTGAACGATGGGCAGAAAGACTATTGGAGGAATTTTGAACACGAACAATGGGTGGGAAGAAGGTGAGATGTAGCCTAGTGATCCCATGAAGGGCATGACAATACCATTAGAGGATACTAGACCACCAATCATCTCTAATGTTTCCTAAAAATAATGCTAAGAACAAGGGTCCGCCAGACACAGGACCCAATCCCACTGAGGAAAAAAAATCTATTTCATGGGTTGCCTTGGTGGCTGGAGAGCATCTTATCAAAAAACCCTCAGAAGATTCCTTCTAAGTTCCATCCAGTGATAGAAACAAGGTATGTCTTGAGGTTCCTAACTCTATCATAGATAATATTGTCTCTTCATTGTCAAATTCTATCTTTGCCAAATTTAACGATTTTACGCTGAACATTGACTCATTTAACAAGTGGGCTAATTTCAAATGGTGACCCAAAGGTTAGATCAATATGATTTCCATGCCCAAAAATATTTTTCTAATTAACCTATCTCATTTTGAAGATTATATCAAGATTTTTACTAGAGGTCCATGGTGTTAGAAATATTGTCATTGATGTCAAAGGTCTAGCATTAGTGATAACGGCCCCATTGTATTTAATGATGTTTTTAATATTCATGTCTTAGCTAATGTGTGTTAATATTTATTTAATATTAATGAATATATTTTTAGTTGCATATAAGTCAAAAGAGATCCCATGGAGAAGTCAAAGAGTCATGGGGTAAAGACAAAAGAGGAATGGGATGCATTTTCTCATGAAGAGTCATCTTGAGGAATTCCAAGAGTAACCATGTGAAGATAAAAGAAGGTATGACATATTTTTATATGAAAGTAAACTTTGAGGAATAAAAAAAGTCACAAAGATAAAGACAAAATAGGAAATGATGCATTTGCCTAAGAAGGGTCACCATATGACTTTTCAAATGCAAGGATACAAATGATCATGCAAGTTTGGTGTCATTTTCTATGAAGATTGAAGGGTCACAAAGGGTGAATTCTAAATGTCATTTGGAAAGCTATAAATAAAAGTTTGAGAAGCCATTTGTAATATGCAAGAGAGTACATGGTTTGTATTTGTTTTTGTAGAGAGAAAAGTAAGAGATATTGTAGAGTTTTATCATTTGTTGAGTAATCAACATTGAGAGATAGTTATGTTTTATACACAAGAGGGGTTGGTGCTCCTGTGGATTGGTGCTCATAAATCTTGGCAAGGGATTGCTGCTCCTATGAGTTGGTGCTCACAAATATTTGCTTTGTTGGTGCAAGAAAAAGGGGTTGGTGCTCCTGCAAATTGGTGCTTGTGAACTTTGTAATTTTAATTGGTACTTATTCATATACTTGAGATTGTTCTTCTTGGTTTTTCCCACTATGAGTTTCCACGTAAAAATCTAGTGTCTCTCTCTCTTTCTCTCTCTCTCTCTCTTGTGTGGTGCATATTATTATTTTAGTTTTATTGCATATTTTGAATGTGTGGTTAAGTGGTTAAAGAAAAAGAAATTGATTAAGCAAAAGATATTTATAATATATTAATTCACCCCCCCTCTCAGTATATTTTGTGCTTAACAATTTGGTATCAGAGCAAGTTCCTTTGTAAAAAGTTTTACAGCTTGAAGGTAGATCATAAAAGCATGATGGTTGGATCACATGAAGGTTTTTCTATAAATAAGGCACCTTTGTTTGATAGGACAAATTATACTTTTTGGAGCATAAAGATGAAGAATTATTTGATGGCTTTTGGATTTGACATTTGGCAAGCAATGGTAGAGGAATATGAAAAGCCACAGACACTTCTAACTACTTCAAATGAAAAGAAGGAAAGTGAAAATAATGCTAAAGATTTAAATGTTATTTTATGTAGTTTATGTGAATTAAATTTTATTAAAGTTATGAGATATAAATTTTCTCATGAAACTTAGGTAAAACTTAAGAATATTGACAAAGGTGATGGAAAGGTTCAGCAAGCTAAGCTTCAGACTTTTAAAAGATACTTTGAGAGTTTGAAGATGGAAGAGAAAGAAAATATAGTAAGTTATCTTTTATGAGTTGATCAAATAGTTAATCAAATTCAAGGTCTTGGATAAAAGTTAGAAGAATCAATTATAGTTTAAAAAGTTTTGAGATCTTTACCATTGAGATATGATGCAAAAGTTTCAACAATTGAAGAGATGAAGAATTCAGCCAAGCTAAAGATGGATGAGTTACATGATATTCTTATGGCATATGAGATGCAGACCGAATAATAAAAACCCTCAAAGAGAGAAGCTACTTTCAAGACATCAAAAAAAGAGAAGGCTAAGATTTAAGAATCAAGTGACAATTCTAGTGATGATGAAGATGCCAATGAAGCTCTATTCATTCTCAAGTTGAAAAAGGGTATAGGTAAATATCAAGAAAAATTACCTTTGAAATGTTTTAATTGTAAAAAGATTTGACATTTTGTAACTAAGTGCCTAGATAAGGGTAATGATGATAATGAAAAAGGAAAGTCTACATACAAGAATAATTTCAAAAGAAAATTCAAGAAGAGATTCGAAAAGAAGAGTTTATATTTTAAAGATTCTAGCTCAGCTGAAGATAGTGGAGTCAGTGATTCAGAAGAAGAAGAGATTTTATTCATAGCCATACATGAAGATACCTTAGTAAGCAAAAGTATAGATGATCAAGAAGAACAAGATGAAGCCGAAGTGAATCTAGAAGGAGAACTTATTTGTGTCTTAGAAGAGTTAAAAGCTCTTGAGAAGAAGAATCTAAGATTAAAGCTCCAAAACGAGAAAAATAAAAATAAGTCAAAAGAAACAATTGAAAATCTACGAACACACTTTGAAAAAGCCAAGAAGAATGAAAAAGATATACCATTACAATTTCAAAAAATAAATAAATAATATGAAATGTATGTTATTGAAATTGCTTTTTTAAAAGCATATCTTGAGAACACAAATAAAGCAATCAATGATAGAGTAACTAATAATATAAAATTTGAGAATAACACTAATATGTTGAATAAGATATTATAAATTCAAAGATCAATGTTAGATAAAATAGGTATCAGATTTAAAAAAGAGAAATGTGAGGCCACTACTTTCACAAATAAGAAAAAAAAAGAACTATGTTGAAGATCTTACAAAAGAAAAAATAAAAAGGGAAGAAGTTAAGAATACGGAAGACATCTCATACAAATAAGGTTGGAAAGAATAGAGCTACAAAAGACAATCAGGATATAGATACATAAATAGATCCTATTTTTATGGTTACTATTTTTATTGTAATAGATATGGTCATAAGAAAATATGTCAAAAAAGGGCTAATAGTTTTAAAAATAAGGAGAAGAAAAGTCATACAGAAGCCACAACTCTTTTACTCTTTTATCAAGCTTTAATGAAGAGACCATAATATCTTATAAGTGCAATAACTTCAGACATTTAGCTTGGTATTGTAGAAGCGTGTTCGAAATAGTCAAGAAAGACCAGAGTTTTAAGGCTCCATTCATCAAGAAAAAAGTTAAAACAAGTTCATGGTAGAAAAAACAACTTAAAAAATCTATGTTGGTAGAGATAGCTTTGCATACAAAAAATGAAGAAAAGTCATAGTTCATTGATAGTGGATGTTTGAGGCATATGATAGGAGACAAAAGCAAGTTCATAACTTTGAATAATATCAATAGTGGCACAGTGAAATTTAGAGATAATACTATTGCCAAAATTATCAAAAAAGTACACTAAATTTGGATAATGGTCGAACTAAAATTAAAAATATTTTGTATATAGAAGTTATTAAGCATAATTTTTTGAGTGTAAATCAAATATATGATCAAGGGCACACTAAATTTTTATGCATAAGGTTGTAAAATTAGGAGAAAAAATTTAGATGTGTTGCTTGTAGATGCTCAAAGAATAAACAATAATTTGTATATGTTATCAGACATCAAAGATCAAAGATGTTTTTTGAGTTAGATTGAAAAAAGTTGGCTATGGCACAAGAGAATGAGACACAAATTTTAACAATCTTGTCAACATAAATAAGAAACAAGCAGTCAAAAATCTTCTAAAGATTACAAATCTATTTGACACATTTTGTGAATCTTGTCAACATGGGAAGCAGGCCAGAAGGTGATTCAAAATAAAAAAGTACTTGACCACTCAAATGTTAGAGCTTGTTCACACTGATTTATGTGGACCTATGAGAACTCAAAGTACTCAAAATAAAAAATATTTTATGTTTCTTATTGATGATTTTTTACGTATGATTTGGGTAACATTTTTTTTAAAAAAATCAGAAGCTTTCAGACATTTCAAAGCATTAGTTAAGAATTAAATCAGTTTAAAGATTAAGTGTCTAAGATCATATCGAGAAGGAGAATTCATGTCAGATTAGTTTATTGAGTTTTGTGAAGACCATGGAATAAAGATACATTATTCAGCACATAGAACTCCACAGCAAAATGAAGTAGTTGAACAGAAAAACAACACAGTTCAAGAGATGGAGAGGACAATGCTAAATAAATTTAAGATATCAGATAAATATTAGAAAGAGGTAGTTGCTATAGTAGTATATATTCAGAATAGAGCATTATTAAGAGTCAATAGTGATAAGACTCCTTATGAGCTATGGAAAGACAAACGAGCAATAGTTAATTATTTTAGAGTTTTCAGTAACATATGCTTCATAAAGAGAACTAATAAAAAACTTGATAAGTTTAAATCTAGAGTAGATGAAGGTATATTTCTTGATTATTATTGCAAAAGTAAAGCTTATAAATGTTATAACAAAAGAACTAAGAAAATTATTAAAAGTACAAGTGTCAAGATATAAGAAGATGAAACATAAAGAATCAGTGATCCAGTAGATATTCCTGAAATTATTGAAGAAGAAGATTTTGAAGAATCAAATGAAGATGAGAAGGAGAAAAAGGACACCAAAACTCCATCCAAATATGTTTAGATAAATATAATGAAAGTGACTTCTTCGAAGACATAAATGAAGGAATTCACACCAGAAAATTGATGGTAAGTGAATCTGAGTAAGTTAATTTTTTTTTATTATCCAAAATTTAGCTTAAAACTTTTTTAAAAACTAGACATGATAAGCATTGGGTTAAGGCAATGGATGAAGAATTAAATCAGATAGAAAATAATGATACTTGAAAATTAGTGCCTAGACCAAAATATCATAATATGATAGGAACAAAATAGATTTATATAAATAAGTTGAATGAAAATGGAGAAGTGACCAAGAATAAAGTAATATTAGTATGTAAAAGATATGCTCAAATTGAGGGAATAGATTTTGAAGAAACTTTGTACCAGTGGTAAGGTTAGAGGCTATTAGAATGTTTCTTGCATATGCAGTGTTTAAAAATTTCAAAGTGTCTTAAATGGATGTCAAATTTACCTTATTAAATAAGAATCTAGAAGAAGATGTCTACATTGAGCAGCCTAAGGGATTTATTCTTTTAAATATTAGTAGCTATGTATGCAGATTGAAAAAAGTATTATATAGATTGAAACAAGCTCCTAGAGCTTAGTATGCAAGAATTGATAAGTACCTGAAGTATCAAAGTTTCAAAAGAGGATTTACTGACAGTAATCTCTACATCAAAGCAGAAGGTGAGAATCAATTGATTATTGTGGTATATGTTGATGACATCATTTTTAGAGGAAACATTGAAAATATGATAATTTTTTTTGATAATATGCAAAAAAATTGAGATGTCTATGCTTAGAAAATTATCATTTTTCTTAGGGTTGAAAATATTTCAGTCAGATAAAAAAAGTTATATTTAAAATTAAATATGCTAAAGAAATGTTAAATAAATTTGGTTTAGAGGATTATGTACCAGTTGGCACACCAATAAGTACAAGAAATAAGATAGGTAAAGATGAAGATTCACCTGTTATAAATCAATCTTTATATTGATCTATGATTGGTAATATTTTATATTTTCATAGCATCAAGGCTAGACATCATGCATGCAATAGGTATGGTTGCAAGATATCAGTCAGCTCTAAAAGATAGTCATGTTCAGTTGGTAAAGAGAATATTTTGATATATCAAGGGGACATTGAATTATGGATTATGGTATCCTATAGATAGAGATTTCACTTTGGTTGCTTATACAAATTCAGATTGGACAAGTTGCTTGGATGACAAAAAGAGTACAAGTGGAGGAGCTTTCTTCTTTGGTGATAGCTTAGTATAATGGCTAAGCAAAAAACATAATTCAATATCACTTTCTTCAGTTGAAGTAGAATATATTGTAGTAGTATTATGTTTTACTCAAGTGCTTTAGATGAAGTAAACTCTGAAAGATATCAAGGTAAAATTTGATGAATCTATTTCTATTTTTTGTGACAACACAAGTGCTATTAATATTTTGAAAAATTTAATGATGTATTCAAGAACAAAACATATTCCCATCAAATATAATTTTTTGAGAGAGCAGGTTGCAGATTAATAGGTTAAGATGGAATATATTAGTACTATAGAGCATATTGTAGATATTTTCATAAAAGCACTACCAAAAGACATATTTGAATATCTGAAAGATAAGTTGGGAGTAATTTTTTTTACTTTCTGCCATTGAGGATCAACATTAGTTAAGGGGGAGATAAGTTTTAGTTTCAGGTTAGGCCCTTTGCCATTGATGTCAAAGGGGGAGAAGAACAAAAATAGGTACATGTACATGAATAGGTGTAGAATAGGTATATGGAATAGGTATATGTTAGTACAGTAAGGGAGAGTTATTGTATGTTTTTCAGATGGTAGTATGTATAGGTTTAGGATGTGGTAGTTTTAGTTTGAGGTTGCCATAAATGACAAAGAGAGAGATTGTTGGAAATATTATCATTGATGTCAAAGGTTTAGCATTGGTGATAAAGACCCCATTGCATTTAATAATATTTTTTATATTCATATCTTGGCTAATGTGTGTTAATATTTATTTAATATTAATGAATATTTTTTTGGTTGCATATAAGTCAAAAGAGGGCCCATAGAGAAGTCAAAGAATCACGGGGTAAAAATAAAAGAGGAATGGGATGTATTTTCTCATGAAGAGTCATCTTGAGAAATTCTAAGAGTCACCATGTGAAGACAAAAGAGGTTATGGCACATTTTTCTATGAAAAAATACTTTGAGAAATATGAAAAGTCACAAAAATAAAGACAAAAGAGGAAATGATGCATTTGCTTATGAAAGGTCACCATATGATTTTTCAAATGCAAAAATACGAAGGGTCATGCAAGTTTGGTGCCATTTTCCACGAAGATTGAAAGGTCACAAAGGGTGAATGCCAGAGGTCATTTGAAAAGCTATAAATAAAGGCTTGAGAAGCCATTTGTAAAATGCAAGAGAGTGTATGGTTTGTATTTATTTTTTTAAAGATAAAAGCAAGTGATATTGTAAAGTTCTATCATTTGTTGAGTAAGCAACATTGAGAGATAGTTGTGTTTTATACACAAGAGGGGTTGGGGCTCTTGTGGGTTGGTGCTCACAAATATTTGCAAGGGGTTAGTGCTCTTGTGAGTTGGTGCTCACAAATAATTGCTATGTTGGTGCACAGAAAAGGGGTTGGTGCTCTTACAACTTGGTGCTTACGAACTTTATAATTTGAGTTGGTGCTCATTCATATACTTAGATTATTCTTTGTTATTTTTTCCTCTTTGGGTTTTCATGTAAAAATTTTCTCTCTCTCTCTCTCTCTCTCTCTCTCTCTCTCTCTCTCTCTCTCTCTCTCTCTCTCATGTGGTGCATTTTATTATTTCAATTTTATTGCATATCTTAAATGTGTGGTTAAGTGGTTAAAAAAAAAGATTTGATTAAGTAAAAAATATATATAATATACTGATTCACCGCCCTTCTCAATATATTTTGTGCTTAACACATGGTTTATGGGTAAATCCACAATTAGCCTTCGAAAGTGGAAGGGAGGGTTTAATTTGGATAGTGTCGTCATGGAGGACATACTTATATGGGTGAAATTATCAGAGTTGCCTTTGAAATTTTGGGCCAGAGGTTATCTTGGGAATTATTAGAGCCCTTGGCCGACCAATCTCCATTGACCCTATGAGCAGATTGAGATGAAGGCTCCTAGATGCTCACATATGTATGTTCATCCCTATTGATAAACCCCTTATTCACTCCAATTAGATAAAATCTAAATATGGGGTATTATATCAGCATATTAAATTTGAAAGGAAATAAAAAATTTGTCAAATTTATGATGTTTTAAATCATTCATCCAAAAATCTCCCCTTGAGTGAGAAGCCATACCTTCCCCCTAATCATTAGGTCAATAAACCCTCTTCCCAGAACCCTTCCCCCTATATCCCTCCATTTGCCATCCCTATTTCTCCCTCCCCCTCAAATATCCCATTCTCCCCCTTCCCAAACCTGCTCTAGCTCCTCTTAGCTTGGGGAAAATGTTTTCAGCCGCAACATCCTCTAATCCCTCTTCTACCTTGAAGATTCTTAGTCCATCTCGGCTAGTTTAAAATTAAAGGCCTTTGTTGTTGTTATTCCTAAGCTCTTGGTCACTCTAAAGGTGACTAAAGCAACTATGGCTATGCCACCTTTGGCTAACATCTTAGTTGAAGCAGTGTTTGCCTTCCCAGTTGCTCTTTCTCCATCTCTCAAGAAATCCCAAGGAGATGCTCGGGAAGTCTTGCCTCAAACCAACTCTTATGAAACTTTATTATTCAACAAAGAGTTGTTTCTTCAAGAACTTGCACCTACTCAATATATACTAACCATAATCAAATGTTCAAGGTTGTCTAAGCCCTTCTCCCCTATAGAAGGTCAATGTTCTTCAACAAACAAGAGAGACAAATATGATATCTTCAAGGAAAAGGTTGAGGAACAATGGACAAAATTCCAACCAAAAAAGGGTAGGAAAAAATTTGAAGTTGGAGAAGAGCTAAAATCTCAAGGTAGACAAACTAAACAAAATTTCAAAAAAGCAAAAACTAACAAGAAAGTTTAGACATTATCCAAGTAATAAGAAATGAAGATCATCTTCTAGAATATAAGGGGGTTGAATAACCCTATGAAATAGAGGTTGGTTAGAAACATGGTTCTTAATCATAAACTTGATACTCTAATACTCTAAGAAACCAAAATGTTTGTGGATAAACTATTGAAGAATAAAGCTAATATATAGGATTAAGCACGGTGCGGTAGTAGCAGTTTTCATAGTGCTTCAGGGGGGATGACGGTTCTTTGGGATCCAGTTGTTTTAGAAGGAATCATCCTTATAGATTTCAATTCTCATATTACAATGTTTTTCAAAGATATTCGTAGAAAATTGAATTGGGTTATTACTAATGTGTATGCCCCTAATTCTAGGAATGATCAGAGAAAGTTATGGGAGGATTCAATTGAGTTCAAGAAACATTTCAAGGATCAAAATTGGATGGTAGTAGGGGATTTCAAATCTCCTTTATCCTTGGGGGAAAACAAACAGGGAACCTATTCCCTCAATGATAGCATGATGGATTTCAATGAGTTTATTACAAATAAGATCTAATCAATGTTGACTTAAAAGGCAATCCCGTCACCTGGTCTAACAAGAGATTGAGAGAAAACCTCATCCAAGTTAGGCTTAATAGGTTTCTAGTTTCTTTGTAGTGGGATATACATTATATCAACTCCCTATCTTCCCTTCCTAGGATTGGATCTAATCATAACCCCTTGGTTTTCTTAATTGAAACGATGTTCAAAGCCAAAATCACCCCTTTTAGATTTGAGAAAGTGTGGCTTACCAATAAGACCCTAGAGGATTATCTGAAGGAATGGTGGAAGTTCCTAGTTCAAGGATTTGCTATGTATACACTTGCTATGAAACATAAACATGTTAAGTTTAAACTTAAGATCTGAAACAAGGAAGTTTTTGGGAATATTTTCCCCCAAAAATGTAGAATTAAGGAGGATCTAAGAAGAATCAAGGAGGAAATCAACTCTTTTGGATCCACCCCCTCTTTGCATTCAAAAGAAAATGAGCTTTTAAGTTTGTACCATAACCTAGAAGCTAAGGAAGAAATATATTGGCACCAAAAATCAAGGAAAACTCAAATCAAAGAGGGAGACAGGAATACCAAGTACTTTCATCTCTCAGCTTATCGGAATCATTAGCATAACTTCATCTCAAAAATTAAGGGGGAAGATAATATCTGGTATAAGGAAGAAAAAGACATCAAACTAAAGATTATCAAATTTTATAAAAATCTTCTAGCCCATGTTCCCTCTAAAGATGCTTAGTTATAAGAGTAGGTGGTTAATCTTATTCAATGAGTCATTTCCCAAGAAGACAACACTACCATTATTTCTCTTCCCTCAGATGAAGAAATTAGATCCATTAGCTTCTCTCTGCAAGGGGATAAGGCCCCCAACCTTGATGGTTTTCTCCCATTTTTCTTTTAGGTTTTTTGGGACATTGTTCAAAATGAAGTCTACTTGGCTATTACTAAATTTTTTAAAGTTGGAACTATGCTTCAAGAAGTCAACAATAATTTTTTAGTTCTCATCCTAAAGAAGCAGGGGGGAAAATCAATTGAAGAATTTTAGACCCATCAGTCTAGTTCCACTTTTTATAAAATTTGCACTAAATGTTTGGCTCTAAGAATTCAAATGTTACTTGATAAATTTATTGTAGAACAACAAGGGGATTTCATGTTTGGTAGACAAATCTTGTATGGGATCATTATTTCCCATGAAACTATACATTCAGTGGCCAATTCATCATGACAAGGCATATTTCTCAGATTGGATATGAATAAAGCATATGACAGAGTTTCATAACAATTTTTGGATAGAATCCTCCAAAAGTTTAGGTTTAATCAGGTAGTCAAAAATTTGATAGCCTCCTACAATTTTCCCCCCATGTTTTTAGTGATCATTAATGGGGTTTCTGAAGGTTTTTTCTTGACAGGCATAGGTATCAGACAAGGAGACCCTCTCTCCCCATATCTACTTATCTTAATGGCCGGAACCTTGAGCATGATCATCGACATGGCTTGATCTTTCAGGGTCATCAAGGAAATTTTAGCAACTCCAAACACCAGACCTGTTACCCATCAACAATTTATGGATGACACTCTGATGATCAGAGAAGCTTTAGTTCTAAAGCTAAATGATTCAAAAAAATCCTTGAGATCTATGAAATAATGTCAAGCCAAAGTGTTAACTTCCTCAAAAGTTCCTTATTTTTTAATCAATACTCTGTCTTCTCTGCAAGGAAAGATTTCTAGGGTCCTTGGATGTGTCATTAAGAACCTTCCTTCCTCCTACCTAGATATTCCTCTTTTTGATAGTAATATGAAAATAGATTACCGAAATCCTTTCATTAACAATATTTAGAGGAATTTATCCAAATGGAAAGGGAACTTGCTATCTCAGGTCAAAAAATTGTAATTACTTAAGAGTTCGTTGCAAAGTATTCAAGTATACTTCATGTCCTTATTCATTATTTTGGGAAAGGTGGTAGAACAGATTGAACAAATTCAAAAGAATTTTCTTTGGAGGAGAATGGAAGATAAATTCATATTCCCTCTTATTTCTTTGAATAAATCATGTCTTCATTTATCTAAAGGAGGATTGGAGCTCAGAAGGGTGATCTATGAATTAAGATCTATTATCAAAGCAAGGGTGGAGGGTGATCAACGAAGATAATCACTATACTAAGATCATTAAGGTAAAATAATTGAATTCTAGGGAGGGTCCCTGCTTCCTGATAGAAGAAGGTCTTGGTAATGGTTCAGCCTTCTGGAAGGTATTGAGAGCTGGGAAGGATATTCTCAGAAGAGGACTTAAATGAAATATTGGTAGAGGAAATAAAGTCAATTTATGGTAGGATTTGTGGTTAAACCAAACCCCACTAGATTCCTTATCTCATGTAGCAGAGCTGTCCAAATATTTTAAAGAGTCTATTGGCCATAAGGTGTGTGACAATTGGCAGGAAACTGAAGGTAAAAAAATATGGAAGTTTCTTCACAAAAAAGATTTGAAACAACATCAAACTCTTTTCTTACAAGAGTTAAATATCACACTTCAAAACACTCATATCAAAATTGATCCAAAGGTCAATTTGGAAAAGGTCCTAGATTAGATCAAAACCTATACCATTGTGTAGATCCCTTTGAGACGTTTCTAATAGTATGTAGAACTTTAGAAATAGAGCTCATATGCTCTTAGTACAGTGGATCAAAATTTCAATCAAAGCAAGTCAAAAAATGGTCAAATCTAGTCAATCTAAAAAAATTGACCAGCATTTAATGTTTTCAAATCCATTCCATGGTGTAGATCTCATTGAGAGTTTTTTGACACATTTTATGGTTTGAAAAATGGAGTCTGTATGTGTAAGTTATAACTAGTCAAAACTACGGTCAAATTCGATGACGTGGAAATAAAGTGACGTGGAAATATAATTTGACTCAAGTCTTTAATATTTGGGGATAAAAATATTACATCATAAATTGGGGAATAATTATCATCCTATATTTTTAAATGTGATGGATAATTTAAAATCCCATAAAAATCAGGTATGGGATAATTATGAAATTTATTAAAATAAGATTGTGGATAATCATCCCAATTGAAAAAAGTAGACCCATAACAAGTATATAAAGGGGTCATAGGTGCATTTAAATTCATTAAAAAAAAAATCAAATCTCTCATCAGAGTTGAAGAGCTGAGAACCGAGAGCCAATAGACGAGAGCCAGAGCTGAGATCCAAAACTAGAAGTTCCAGCTATATGCTGAGTGTTTGAATTTGAGGTCATTTGATGCCATTTTCAATACCTCAAAGTAAAGTTGTGTAGATTGTTTAATGGCCAATATATAGACCATTCTACATGTATCTTAAGTTTTGAAGGACTTAGAGAGCTTTTCAGACTTTGGTGTAAACTAGGGATTGTCATAGACTCTGAGATGACTTTAACATTATGTTCCTTGCGACGATTTTTGTAAGACCATTTTAAAATTCTATTTTTGAGACCTTTGGCAGAAATCCATTGAATTGTGAGATTGAATTCATGCAACAGTAAGGTGGAAGGTATGTTCATGGGTTTATCGAGACTTTTTGAAGCTCTGTTGTTTGAGTTGTGTGCAATCTTAGAGTATCCATTTGATAACATGAGGGTTGGTCATGTACTTACTTTTTAAGGAAATAGATTGGTTGGTACTATAAGCAAATATAAAGATGTAGGCATTGCAAACTCCATTATCATGTGCTTTTTGTGAGTGGATTTTATTTTTGCATTTTGATTAATCTTGTTTATTAATAACTATTGAATGCATAAATAGCTAAAATAAGATAAAAGGTCAAATTCAATTTTGTTTCCGTGAATGTTTTAGGAAATTATGTGATCTGACTAAAGGATCCAAGGTAATTTTTTTACATGGAAATAAGTGCCAGTTTATGGATCAAACATTTTACCAAATAAGATGCTCTTATTTGGAAGGTGGACCCTAATGGATTGTTTTCAGTCAAATCTAGTTACCTCTCCCCGTGGGACCAACTTGAAATTAAGGAGAATTAGAATTTATTATGGATTAAAAATCTTATCCCTAAGATCAATGTATTTTTTTGACTGGCAGCACAAAACAAGATCTTTACAGTGGATAATCTTATGAGGAGGGGAATCCCAATTCCCAATAGATGTGTTTTTTGCAAATAGGAAGTTGAATCTATAGAACATATTTTCCTTTCCTATTTTGTTGCCTTCTCTATTTTTTAGTCTTTCTTTAGTTTATCTAACTACTCTTAGGTTCCACCTAGATCCATTAAGGATTTGATCTATCAATGGGTGCCTCCTTGGGATTATCCACCTTTGAAATTCTAGTGGAATTTGATCCTTCCTCATATCTTTTGGGGAATTTGGATTTCAAATAATTCAATTATCTTTGATAACCTCAATCATATCCATTCTGTCACATTCAAGAAAATCATGGATTTTATAAAATAAAATTGTCCCTCCTATGCTTCATCCTTTGATGGCCCTCCTTCCTCATATTTTCTCAAATACTCTACCTGTTGAACCTTGGAATCCCTGCTCATCCTCACAAGCAATTTGTTAATAGATCAAAGATCAAGTGGACTCATCCTCCCCCAAATGGTTCAAACCAAATTTTGATGGAGCCATTAAGGGGAATCTTGGTCTGATGAGAGCAAGTGGTGTTATCCAATATTCCCACAAGAATCTTAGGGCTACCTTCAAAATACCACTCGAGATACAAATAAATCATTTGGTGGAAGTTGAAGCTGCTTTTTGGGGAATTAAACTTGCGATTAAGTTGGGTATGGAGTACTTACAGGGTGAGGAATAATTTATGAATATTATCAATTATCTAAAATATTTATCCCAATCTTCCTGAAATATAATTGGAATCATTGACGATGCTAAAAAAAAATTCACCTTCTTCAAGGGGGTGTTCATTGCCCATGTGTATAGAGAGGGTAATAAATATGCAGAAAAAATGGCTAACTTAGGGGTCTCTAGTAGATCCCTTACCCATTTTCAAGGTGATGAGGCATTCCTTAATGATGTCATCCCATTCATCGATCTTGATAAAGATCATTCCATCGAGTGATATGACAGGTTCAATTATGTTTCAACACACTCAACAAAAGTGGAGGGTCTCTCACACATGCAAGGACATCATGCCTTGTTCATGACTTAATATTTTACATGTATGGATTAATGTTGAAATGATCTATAACATTTGAAATGGCACTGACTTCAACATAACCCTATATTTCATTACAAAGGATCCCAACCGCAAAAACTATATCAGAAGCACATATACTATGATGGGAGGTGACTGTGATCATGTTGAGCCAATATCCTACATGGAAGTAAAGGAGGATGCTTATGTTTAGAAGAAGATTATCAAGGGTGGCTCTCAACCTATATCGAAATACTAGTTGGTCATGACATGGTGCTATTCAAAGATTTTACACACAGATGGAATGATAGGGAAGTCTGCATGCACAGACTGAGGCTCATGATCATTGAAGAGGTTATAGGAGAAATCACTGGCATGGATTGCTCTAGTGTGAAGGAATGTAAATATAATAAGAGGAAGGAAGAGATGTTCTACATATTTTACAACACTAAGAAAAATAAGCCAAAAGCTTTGAATCAAAAAGGGATTTTGAAAGTAATTACCTAAAAAATGGTCGAATGTGTGCCTACAAATACTAAGGTTCATCACTTTGGTGGGGAAGCACATAGTGATTTTCTCTCATCACTTTATTCTCCTCAATCATTTTAGGGGCCATCCAATTAGCTTACCCTTTTTTATTCTCAAGTCTTTGGAAGCATCAGTCAATAATTTCAAATCCAACCCCTCAACAGACCTAATCCACCAAGGGCTTATCCTGCTCCTGGTAAAAAAGGGAGAACCCCTCCAATCCAAATTCATAATGGAGGCCATTCATGTCACAAGTGAGCAAGAAGAATCTAGCAGGAAGGATGAATTCTTAACATATACTAAAGCTGAGCATGCAAGAGGCCAAAATGAATTTGTTGGTGTTGATAACATGCAGGGGGATTTCAAACCTAGTGGCATTCAAAAGGGGGTCCCTATAATTATGACTCTCATTGCTAATAGGGGTCAGGAATACTTCAATTTCAAGCTAAAAGATGATATCAAGTAGACTTTTGAAAAACTACAAACCAAAGTGACAATTCAAAATCTTTTATGTGTGGAAATAATTGATGAATTTGAAAAGTTGAAAAGTTACTGGTTCTTCGTGATTCTACCTCAGGAAAGGTCAACTTTTAGTAGGATAAGGAAGAAGATGCGGAGACCAAGCATACCCCCATGGTGTAAGAACCACCCACAGTGGCAAAGGAGATGAAGTCAGGACAAAAGTCGAGTAGGTGATGGAGGATTTCAAGTCCATCAAGATTAAGTGAAAGAGGCTAGCATAAGAAACTATACAGGGGATTGGAACTCAGACTTGAGGAAAGGAGAAGGAAGAAGAGAACACATGGACAAATAAATTGGTCCTTTATTCTAAGTCTGAGGAGTTGGACTAGCTAGTTTGTGGTCTAGGCTTCCTCTTAGTTTTTGCTAGTTTCTTGGTATCTTTTTGGCTAAAGTAGATGATCTTAGTTGGTTTCTAGGTTTTATATCACTTTGTTTTACTATTTATTCCTATATATATTTCATCTTCTCTTTGTAAGGGTATGAGAACCTTAATCTATCTTTTAACCTATCAAATAAAAAAATAATAATATATTATCAAACATAATTAATATATTAATTAGTATTTGTCAGTTCAACCATACATAACTTCCTCAAGTCTGGATTGGAAACCATAGGTGACATGAAAATTTAATGTAAAAAAGATGGTTCCCTGCCACTACATTGTAGCCCCAAACTTATTTTGTTGATTAGATATCTGAACTTAAATTATAGGGTCTTAGTGAACTAAAAATCCCTCTATGGAAAAAGATTTGATCTGCTCAGGTTTCCTCCATACCTGCCATTGAGTTGGCCTTTGATTTTTTGTTTGTCCAACTTGTGTCAGACTGTGGCCCCTAAGTTGCATATAGGACTTGTATTTATTGCCTTTTAGGGTTTCTCACCTTTAGGTAAGGCCAAAATTTATAATGACTTCTCGTCATTCTCTCTCGACTATTTCAGCAATAGAGAAGAATGACCGAGCATCGAGCAATGGCCCCCTGGTGGTGCCTGAAGAAGTTTGTCCAAAAGGTTTACCATGAGGTAACTCTTTACAACCTAATGTTATCTTGCCTATTCCTAAATTTAATTATGCATGTCAATGGTTAGAGCAATTTTGTTTGATAGGATATTTTGTGGGGAGAATTCCCTCTAAAAGTATGCTTAGGTCTTGGGTGTAAACCCACTGGACAGCTCATAACATTAAGATGGAGAGCATCCAAAATATAACCAAGGGTTTTTTATGTTTTGATTTGTTGACCCTTCCCATACATGAGGTATCATCCATAGGTCTGCCACTTGGTATGTCAGGAACTCACTTATGGTTCTCTCCCTCTAGACATGAGACTTTGTTGTCTCATAACACACTACTGTTAAAATCTTAGTTTGGGTTGAATTTCTAGGCCTTCTGCTTCCCTACTATAAATTTATTCACTAGATAGCTTCCTCCATCAATCGTGTTATCTGCCATGAGCAAAACTAGTTCTACTTTGCTAGACCGTAGAATTGGGTTTGTGTAGAAGTAGACCTTTCCTGGGACCTCAAGGAGTTTAAGGAAATACAAGTTGGGGACATGAGACACTCTAAATGAGTCTTGTACATCAACTTGTCTAACATTTTTTTTCACTATCAAGCCCTAGACCATAAGATTCAAGACTGTCCCCTCCAATTATCCCACAACAATGTGTCCAACTGCTCATCCTCTCCCCCCAAGCCCTCTTTGAAATCTATAAAAAATCCAACTGAGGATGGAGGGACTACAATATGAAATAATAACAATCATACCAAAGTTGTGAGTTTAAAATTTGCTCCCAAAGGAGGTAAGCCATCATCAAGTAATGGCCCACAAGAGTAGGCTCTTGCTGAGAAGAACCTTCCCAAGATGAAGCCGTAAAAATATTAGAAAACCCCAAGGTCTTTAACACCCCTTTGTATGATAATGTTTTGTCCCAAGGTCTTGAGGGTCCTTTTCCCTGTTCTTCTAAATTTTTAGACTCACAACCAACCACTCTTCCACTTATTTCTCAACGGGATGCACCCAAACGCTCTTGCAACCCTCCTAGGAGGAGCAATGAGATAAAGGAATGAGAGTATTAGGTTGACCCTGCTGTGAGGAAGAAATTTGATGATTTTGTAAATGCCAATAGTGGGCATTTTATATAAAACCAATATGATGCCTTAGAATGCCTAGACTTTGAGTATATGTCTCTCGACACCGGTCATCTATGAATTGCTTTTATGGAATGTTCAGGGTCTTACAGACCTAAAACTCAAGTTTGTTGTGTGTGATTTTAGACAAAACTTTCTTGAGATGGGCATTCTTTATTTGAAAGAAGCTAAGGTGGAATTTTTTTTATTGATGACTGTCAGTAATTCCATCTAGCACGATAGTATTATCTTGCATAGCAATCATGAAACAAGACATGGAGGGACGATCACATTCATTTCTCCAAGGCGACAGTCATACTTAGTGCAATCTGGCATGGACCCCACTAACCAATTAGTATGGGTCATTTTTAGCATTGAAATCCACTCTTTGGGTTTTATTAATATTTATGCTTCAAATGATGCCATTGAATGTACCCATTTATGGAAATAAATTACGGATGATATCCCCAATGCCCATTGGGTCTTATGTGGTGACTTTAATATGGTGGCATCTACCAAAGATAAAGTGGGCCACCTATCAATGCATTGGGAAGTTGGAAAAAGGGAGGCATGGTATTATATGTGCTCTAAATGGGTCTTTTATGATCCTGATTTAATCTACTAGCCTGTAGACAGAGTATGGTACACCTGGAGTAGTCTTAGGGAGGGCCTCACTTAGATTTTGAAGTGCCTAGATAGGGAAATGATGTCCACCCATCATAATTTTTCTTTGATAATGGTTTTTTTCTTCTAATACAAGCACTATTGGATTTTGGACTTTTCAACCACTCCCCTATTCAGTTCTAAGTGACATGGTAGTTCATGAAACCCAAAGTACACAAAACATAATTCTTTTTTAACACTTCTCTGCTCAAGCATGGGCCCATTATGGCACACATTTGTAGAGTATGGAATTCAGATCCCCATCCATCCAAAGAATCTATTTAGATTCTTTGGTGGGATGACACCATTAGAAGGACCTCTTACTTTCTACAAATCTATGGCCACCAACTTGCTAAAATTTGGAAGCACTCTTACTCTGCTACTTCCTCAGAGCTTAGTCATGCAACTTTAGCACTGAAAAAGGATTGTTTCAATGAGATCTTATAGGTCAAAGTATCTTCTTTATTGCATCGTATCTAGATAAAAGATAACTACAATGCCCTGGGAGCTCAAGTCAAAGCTAGACTCCATTGGCTCAAGATACGGGACAAAGCTTTCAAGGAGTTTTTCAAATACTACAAGCCAAAAACTCGAAGCAAAAAATCTAGGTCATCTCTAAGACTAACAACAAACTATCAGAGACACCACATATTGTTCAAGATTTTGTCTACCACTATCAACAAGTGTTCAAAGCTCAAGCTTCCTCTATAGAACATGATATTTCCCTTTAACAATGTCTCATAGTGGTGTCTTGCAAACTCAATCCTACCCAGTGGGTGGATTTTGATTGGCTCCTCACTGTGGATGATTTGCATGAGGCGGTATCTCACATGGAAAATGATAAATCTCTAGGAATTGATGGTTTCCCCTATGAATTCTATAAAACCCTTTGTGATCTTATGAGCATTGATTTACACCATTTTTATCAAGAGGTATTTTGCACTCATTCTCTAGGAAAGAATATAAATAAAGGAAACATTAAATTCATACCTAATTCGGGTAATCCCAAGTTGATCTATAATGGTGGCCTATCACCCTCATAAATGTTTCTTATAAAATCATTGCCAAGGCTCTGGTACTCTAGTTGCACAATCTATTACCACACATCATTTGCCCTGAGTAAACAAGATTCATCAGAAGTAGATATTTATTAGATAACATCATAGCAGTTTGGGAAGGGATGGACTAGGCTAGAAGGTCTAAGAATTAAACTATATTCAATAAATTTGACATTGAAAAAGTTTATGACCGTATTGAGTGGATTTTTATCTTGGCCATGCTTAGAGCCCTGGGATTCATGCCCAATTTAATTCAAACCATCTAGATGTTATTTGTAGATGCCTTAACCATTCTCTCCATTAATGAAGTCACTTCTAAGTAATTTGGTTTGTTCCACTCCATTTTCTAAGGGTACCCTTTGGCACCTGCCCTGTATGTACTTACAACTGAGGGTTTTGGATATCTTCTTAACAATGCCCACGCCAGGGAACTTATTAAGGGAATTTATATACCTCCAAATATAACAAATTCACACAAAGATATGTAATTGCTTAATGGTCACTTCAAAAATGATTATTTCCTTACTCTTATTGAGGATGAGGCCAATGTGGACAATACATTGCAGTGTCTCAACACCTTCTGCCTTGCCTATGGCTCCAGCATCCAATGGCAAAAAACTTATTTATACAGGGAATCATACCTCCCTCCACTAGTGTGGGATGCTAAATATGGTTGGGTTTGGATCCAAAATGATGAAATCTTCAAATTTCTTGGCATACCCTTTGTTTTTGATGCCTCACCACCCTTGTTGTGGTAATATGTTGTTGATAGAGCTGCTAAGAAACTAAAATAATAGGTAACCAAGCCCTTATTGCTAGAAGGAAAGTTTCAAATCTGCTCGAAAGTACTTGTAACCATCCATGTTTACTCCTCTTCATGTTGGGCACCTTTTGAGAAATCTTACTAGAAATTAGAGAAATTGCTCAGGCATTTTCTTTGGGTCAATTCCTCTCAAGGTAACATATTCCACAAGGTGGTCTGGGAACACTATTGCCTCGTGGGATGTCATAGGTATGGGGCTCATTGACGTAGCTCAACAAGGATCTGTCTTATGTGCCAACTGGATTATGTGGGCCCTTGAAGACAAAGAAGCTTGGAAGGTGTTGTTATGACATTGCATCTCTTTGGGCTTACATATGGGCAAGAAACCCTAGAAAGGGCTTGACTTCTCCAATTTGCTTATCATCAAATCTCCCACTCAAATCATAGGGTTCTTTGTGATGAAAAATATCTAGAAGGCATGGGAAAAGATCAAACCTTGGCTTCTCTGGAATGGCTCAAGGTTCTGAGATGGGTTGTCTGTTAACACCCACTCACTATGGTGGTCACCTGTTATCAATTTCAATGAAGTTCCTTTGGTTGAGGTCCCTTGGATCAATGCTCTCAAGTTTTTTCATAGAGGCATTCATAATATCCAAGATATTTTTTGCAGGTGATCATGCTCCTGGTTATCCTAGAAAGAGCTGAAAACCAAATTCTAGTTAGCCAATTCTGATCAAGAATCCTACCAATAAATACTTAATGTTGTGATCCCCTCCATGTTTCACAAAATTTATATTCACTCCACTTGTCCTTGGTGGAAGGAATGGAAGTTGTATATTGAAACTCCCTTTCGTAATTACACCCCCTGACTTAGCTATGGATGGCTTACTCCCCACTTGCTTATGGTGAATAAGCTTAATTCCTATTGGGGTTTACATTCTTCTATTAGTACGTGGGACTTACATTTTATCACTATCTGGGGGGCTTGAATGGAGCCCAACTTAGCTCATTTTGCTTAATGTATTCTATACCATGGCCTACCTATTGGCTTGTTCAATTAGGAGTTCCCATCTCACTTTACCTTTTTGTGGCCACTTGGAGATGATCCCTCATCTTTCCTGGGACTGCTCCAAATCTCAAAGGGTCTATATTTGTCTATATTTGGATTCATGACCTCTTCAGGCCTTTTCAACTCAAATTCTTTCATTGGCAATATATCCTCCTAGGAGATAAACCCATGTTGCCTTTTAAATATACCCAAGTCTGGCATACTTTCAGAGTGAAGATTCTCTTTTGGATATGGAAAGAAAGAAATAATACTATAGTTAATAATGTTTCTTTAGATTGTAATGTTTATGCTTTGAGCAAGTCTTTTATGATTTCTAATGTTCTCTTACAGATTTAAGTTCAAGCCAACAAAGTTACCATAGAGCTTGGTCACCTTCAGGTTCTTCTCACACACTGGGGAGATGTTCCTTGTGCCATGGCACAGGTTCCACCATCTCCTCCTGTTGACCATTTTTGGTCCAGCAGGCCAAAATTGGTCTCCTTCTTCCCTTGTTGTTCTGAGCCAGTTGAATTCTAGGTTGCACAAGTCTTTCGACAGAAGATGAACCAGTTCAAAGAATGAAAGGGATTTTACAAAGCTTCTTCAGTCCCTTGTCTGAGGAAATTCACAAGGAAGGAGAGCGAAAAATGATTCAAGACACCTTTCCTTAAGGTTGGAAAAGTGGTTCAATGTTGGGGTCCAATGCCATGAGCTTTCCAAGAACTTTGAGCTTGAACTTTGAACCATTTTCGGTTCAGTCAGTTTGGTTCAACGACTTGGTTCAGTCCGCTTGGTTCAATTGGTTTGGTTCAATGTGATGGTTCAATCATTTGGTTTGATCTTTGGTTCAATCAGTCAGTTCAAAGAGTTGGTTTAATGACTTGGTTCGATCGAACGGTTCAATCGGTTGATTCAATCAAAGGGTTCAATTGAATGGTTCAAAGCGGTTGGTTCAAGCAGCAAATTGAATGAGTAGAATACAGTATTGAACCATTGAACTGTTAAACCATTGAACCATTGTTGGTTCAATCGATCAGTTCAACCGGTTGCTTCAATCGAAAGGTTCAATCAGAAGGTTCAAGAGTCTCCTGAAGGACAAGTGCCCTTGCGGAGGGTAGTCAAGCATAAAAGGGACCATTCTAGTGCCCTTGCAGAGGGCAGTTTTGGACCCAAGTGCCCTTGAAGAGGATAGGGAACACTTGCAAAGAGATCAAAGAGAAGGCCAAAAGGGTAAGTTTTTCTTCAGAAAAGTGAACAAGGCAGAAAAATTAGAATTCCTTCGAATTTGTTCAAGGCAAGAGATGGAGAATTTCTTGGGACAAAATGCCCGAAGGAATTCTTTCAGACATTTTGTCTGAATAAATTCATAAGGTAAAAACAATGTCTTTTGGGAAGATTTTCCGTGGCAAAAGATAGGACAAATTCTTTTGGACAAAAAGTCTGAAGGAATTCCTTCGAACATTTTTTTCTGAAGGAATTCACCCGACAGAAAGTCCGAAGGGAGAAACCTGAAGGGATTCACCCAGAGAAAACCCTGAGGAAATAAGCAAAAAAAACAAATGAAGAAATCCTTCGAAAAAAATGTCTGAAGGAATTCCTTCAGACATTTTGTCTAAAGGATTTAAGGACCAAGGACCCCGAAGGGCAGGTACCCTTACAGGGGCCTCTTGGCCAAAAAATGATCAAACAAGAAAGCCAAAGGAATTGACCAAGGGGCGATGGGCCCACGAACGTCAAATTTACGGCAATGAAATAGCCATTGATCTTTAAAGGCTTGAGCACAGACCCGAATGCATTCAAAGGCCTTAAGGCCAAAAGGAAGAGCCGTTGAGAGAAGAGCCCAAGGAGCCAGCAAGGCTAGGAAGATAGCCCCCGAGGGTCGAAAGAGCCAGAAAAGACAAAGCCAGGAAGAGACAAAGTGCATAAATGAAAAAAATAGTCCAAGTGGCAAAGGAAGGTGTTGACTCAAGGAGTTACTCTAGCAGTTGACACAGTATCTGCCAAGTGGTCATTAAGGGGTGCAAACAATGAACGACGCGACCCATTTTCTTCACTTTACATTAATGAGCAGACAAACTATGTGAATATCTTGAAGGAGCAGTCTTGTTTGTAAACAAAGGGGTGCAAACCATGTTTTCACATTAATGTTTGAATGCCAAAGTCAAGACTGGTGATTACACAGCATGGTTCTAGCAGGCCTCTTCTAGAAGGATGATATCTGCAACGACTTCCTCTTCCCAATGCTCTCAACGCACATGGGCCAACTTGTAAAAAGGTGCCAAAGTCTTTTCCAAAGGGGGCGCCTTTTGATTTCTTTCTCTATATATATTTTAATCTCTCATTTGAAAAAAAGGATCTCTCATATTGTAAGGAGAAGCCCTGCCAATTTTCACCTAGAATCAATAGAATACACATTTTTTACCTCTATTCTGGTTGGATATATCTCTGAGTGTGTCTGAGTGTTAGTCTTGTGTTCAGTCATTACTTCCTAATGCTTTCATAGGCTTGATACCAATACACCTAGTATAGACAAAGCGTCATTCCTGCAGGTGACAAGAAGAGTTGTATCTAGAGCACAGAGGTAGAAGCAGGTTACTAGATAGTATGCTTTCCCTACAGTGCCTATGGTAAGTTCCTTTTCTATGTGTTTCCATTAAAGCATCCCTATCAATCTCCCTTCAGTCTAGTCCTTTTATCAGTTAAAGTGTATGTATGTGTTCTTATGGTTCAGAGTGTGAGTATGAGTAGATCAACTTGTTTGGTGCATCACCCTCTTAGGTTAGGTTCTATTTTTTAGTAATCTTTCTCTCTTTTCACCCCCCCATTATGTGTGTGTGTGTGTGTGTGTGTGTATTAGCAACTTACTAGAATAACTCAGATGCATCAAAGGGAGCTAGCCCTTATCTAAAGACTCTCCTCTCAATTTTGCCATACCCATAGGTAAGAGAGGAGTTTCCATTGTGATGCATGGAAGATAAGAGCTCAGTCTCTTGTAAAGGGTGCAATCCATTGCATCAATAGTTTTTGGCACGCCTGATGGGACCAAGTTTTAACACTCAGTCAAGTTTTAAGATTGGTGTTGGTCCTGTTATAGCAGAATGAACCACTAATATAGCATCTGAACTTTAATCAGGTGATTGTGGGACACGTTTTATCCAAAGAGTTGAAGAATTTTGGTGTGTTCTTCAACCAACCAGCCTTTGGAGGCTTTTTTCATCAACACTAATGGTGACTCCAAGTTGAATCAGCTGGTTAAGCAGTCTTGGTGCCATCAAGAAATCATAATTTTTGTAAGTATAATCCCGTTGATCAGAATAATGGGTCTTTTATTCCTTCATATAACCTGAGCTTGATCAAAATTATATGAAGGAAAACAAGGTCCATGGTTCTGAGAAATGGGATTATACATACCAAAATATGTTTTCAATTGAATCAGCTCTTCTTGTGCATGAGCGGATCCTTCTTAGTCTTCCTTAACTTCCTCAGGTCTCTCAACATGATGTCAAGATTCCAAGTTGGAAGAGGGAATATCATGAACCAACTCAGGACTTTGAAGAAGGCAAAGCTGCTCCTACTCATCATGATGATGTTTGTGACCTCCAAGAAAGGCTCTTTCAAGAAAATCTAGACAGGCAAATATAGAGTTGGAGTCCAGAATGAGGTTCCTCAGCCAATGTGTGATGGACGATTTAGGCCAAACAGTAGATTCCATGTCTGAACACACCCCATCTACACACCTCCAAGAAAGGTATCAGGCCACATCTGATATAGATGAAGTGCTATCCAAATGGAAGGAGGAGAATCATTCGATTCTAGCTCAGGGACTACCTCCTCTTCCACATGAGTTTAATCATCAGCATTCCACTTCATCCCTTCTCAAGGAGGAACCTGTTTTGTAGGAGGCAAGTGAAGAAGAGAGTATCCAATTTGCAGCTGCCCTGGAGGCTATCATGAGCAACAATGAAGATGAAATCATCATGGATGCTCCTTTTGAAGACATCATCGACAACGGAGAAGACACAGGCCATGCATACATGTGGATGTTCTAGCAATATGAAGAGGAAAGTAAGCATGGTGACCTCTCTCCTCCCTTGTTTGATGAACTTCCTTGTTGCTTTGATGAGGATGACTATGTTGTGGAGCCTAAGTTGGAGGAGGATCAGGAGGATGTTTTTGAACAACTAGAGACTCTGATCCTTGAGCAGAAAAAGGAAAGGCTTGTCCATCTTAAGGAAAGCCTTGAAGAAGATAGATTTAAACAAAAAGGTGATGTTCAGTGGGATGATCAATCAGTTTGTGATTCCATTTCAGACATCACAATAGTCACCCTTCTTAAAGAAAGCCATGAGGGAGTAGAGGATGAGTTTGATAGGATCTTCAATGAAGTATAAGGGAACAAGTCAAACCATGATGCACTGCAAAGGGACTATGCATATCAAAGGGTTTATGGTGATGAGCCAACATCCATCAATTTCTTGGTGAAATATGCCAGCATGAAGGACCAACATTCGACAAGCTTCCAAGAACAAGAAGAGTACATATATGTTGGAAGCATGTTTGACTTTGATCCAATCGCATGCAAGCCAATCAACGTGGTAGGCAAGAGGAGCAGGTCACCAAATCTCCATTCTATTCAGCCACTTGTCTGGCACCATAAGTTTCCTTGCCATGAAGGAGACTTAAGAAGTTTTTCCTTTGATCCAGGAGGGAGGAAAATATCCCTGGTTAGCTATATATAGTAGTTTGCTTTCAGTTTTATTTCCCTATTTTTCCTAAGTGTTATTTGCACAAGTAGTGTTTTCAGCCTTGTGTGTGTTTTTCCTTTGTGTTTGGGGTGAAAGCTTCATGATTGATTCTTGGATCTATTGAGGTTGTTGCTAACTTTTTTCAAGTTGCATTCTGACTCCGTGCCCAATGGAATTTAAGGCTACTGGTTTCTAAGCATAGCAGGCATGCTTCCCCTGGGAGTCGCCAATTTGTTGACCATTTTTGGTCCAACAGGCCAAAATCGGTCTCCTTCTTCCCTTGCTATTATGAGCTAGTTGAATTCTGGGTTGCACAAGTCTTTCGACAGAAGATGAACCAGTTCAAAGAATGAAAGGGCTTTTACAAAGCTACTTTGGACCCTTGTCTGAGGAAATTCACAAGGAAGGAGAGCAAAAAATGACTCAAGACACCTTTCCTTAAGGTTGGAAAAGTGGTTCAATGTTGGGGTCCAATGCCATGAGCTTTCCAAGAACTTTGAACTTGAACTTTGAACCATTTTTGATTCAGTCGGTTTGGTTCAACGACTTGGTTTAGTTGGCTTGGTTTAATTGGTTTGGTTCAACGGGATGCTTCAATCATTTGGTTCGATCTTTGGTTCAATCAGTCAGTTTAAAGAGTTGGTTCAATGACTTGGTTCGATCAAATGTTCAATGGGTTGGTTCAATCAAAGGGTTCAATCGAATGGTTCAAAGCAGTTGGCTCAAGCAGCAAATTGAATGAGTAAAATACAGTATTGAACCATTGAACTGTTGAACCGTTGAACCATTGTTGGTTCAATTGGTTGGTTCAACCGGTTGGTTCAATCAAATAGTTCAATCAGAAGGTTCAAGAGAGTCTCTCGAAGGACAAGTGCCCTTGTGGAGGGTAGTCAAGCATAAAAGGGACCATTCTAGTGCCCTTGTAGAGGGCAGTTTCAGACCCAAGTGCCCTTGCGGAGGATAGGGAACACTTACAAAGAGATCAAAGAGAAGGCCGAAATGGTAAGTTTTTCTTCAAAAAAGTGAACAAGAAAAAAAAATTGGAATTCCTTCGGATTTGTTCAAGGCAAGAGATGGAGAATTTCTTCAGACAAAATGCCCGAAGGAATTCCTTCAAACATTTTGTCCGAAGAAATTCATAAGGAAAAAACAATGTCTTTCGGAAAGATTTCCGCGGCAAAAGATAGGACGAATTATTTCAGACAAAAAGTCTGAAGGAATTCCTTCGAACATTTTATCCGAAGGAATTCGCCTGACAGAAAGTCCGAAGGGAGAAACCCGAAGGGATTCACTCAGAGAAAATCCCGAGGAAATAAGCGAAAAAAACAAAGGAAGAAACCCTTCAGACAAAATGTTCAAAGGATTTAAGGACCAAGGAGCTCGAAGGACCCCAAAGGGCAGGTACCCTTGTAGGGGACTCTCAGCCAAAAAATGAAGGATCAAACAAGAAAGTCGAAGGAATTGACCAAGGGATGACGGGCCTATGAACGTCAACTTTACGATAATGAAATAGCCGTTGATCTTTAAAGGCTTGAGCACGGACCCGAATACATTCAAAGGCCTTAAGGCCAAAAGGAAGAGTCGCTGAGAGAAGAGCCCAAGGAGCCAGCAAGGCTGAGAAGATAGTCCCCGGGGGCCGAAGGACCCAGAAAAGACAAAGCCAGGAAGAGACAAAGTGTAGAAATGGACAAAATATTCTAAGTGGCAAAGGAAGGTGTCAACTCAAGGAGTTACTCCAGCAGTTGACACAATATCTACCAAGTGTTCATCAAGGGGCGCAAATAGTGAATGGCGTGACCCATTTTATTCACTTTACATTAATGAGTAGACAAATCACGTGAATATTTTGAAGGAGCAGTATTGTTTGTAGAAAAAGGGGCACGGCCCATGCTTTCACATTAATGTTTGAATGCCAAAGTCAAGACCAGCGATTACACAACATGGTTCTAGCAGGCCTCTTCTAAAAGGATGATATCAGCAACAACGACTTCCTCTTCCCAACTCTCTCAACGCACATGTGCCAACTTGTAAAAAGGCACCAAAGTATTTTCTAAAGGGGGCGCCTTTTTCTTTCTTTCTCTATATATATTGTAATCTCTCATTTGAGAAAAAGGATATCTCATATTGTAAGGCGAAGCCCTACCAACTTTCACCTAGAATCAGTAGAATACACATTTTTTACCTCTATTTTGGTTGGATATATCTCTGAGTGTGTCTGAGTGTTAGTCTTGTGTTCAGTCATTGCTTCCTAATGCTTTCACAGGCTTGATACCAATACACCTAGTATAGACAAAGTGCCATTCCTACAGGTGACAATAAAAGTTGTATCTGGAACGCAGAGGCAGAAGGAGGTTACTAGACAGTATGCTTTCCCTACAGCACCTATGGTAAGTTCCTTTTCTGTGTGTTTCCATTAAAGCCTCCCTGTCAATCTCCCTGCAGTCTGGTCCTTTTATCAGTTACAGTGTATATATGTGTTCTTATGGTTCAAAGTGTGAGTATGAGTAGATCAACTTGTTTGGTGCATCACCCTCTTAGGTTAGGTTCTATTTTTTAGTAATCTTTCTCTCTTTCACCCCACCCCCGACATTATATATATATATATATATATATATATATATATATATATATATATATATATATATATATATATATATATGTTACATATACATATACATACATATACATATAGATATATATACATATATATATATGTATGTATTAGCAACTTACTAGAATAACTCAGATGCATCAAAGGGAGCTAGCCCTTATCTAGAGACTCTCCTCTCAGTTTTGCCATACCCACAGGCAAGAGAAGAGTTTTCATTGTGATGTATGGAAGAAAAGAGCAAAGTCTCTTGTCAAGAGTGCAATCCGCTGCGTCAACACATCCTCGAGAACACAAACTAAATAATAGAATTACCTTACCACCTCATGGTGGATAATAATACAGTCAATCTCAATGTCGCTCTCACAATAATACCTTGTACCAATGCATGACCCCTCCTAGGTAATAGTGAGGGTGGAAACCTTTGCCTCCTTCCCCTATTGGGTTGGATGGTTGGGATGTTCCTCCTCCTCCTCTACACCTAAATGCTTTGGGGGTACCACCTAGAGGTTGGTTGAATGTGTTGGCCAAGTTCTTCAAGCTCTCTCTAGCCATTTCGCCCACTCAAACATAGGAAGAAGAAGATGACAAGGACATTTCTCAAGCTACTGGTTGGGAGCCAATTCTAGATGGCAATAACTTTCCAATATTAGACTTGGGTCCTGATGATATGGATCCTTCACCCTCCAGCCTTGCTCTAGCTGCTTAATACTTTCCTTAATGATGACATTATGACTTGTTCTTAGACAAGGCCTAATTTTTTATATGTCTATTTTCGGTTCCTAGACTATGCTTAGTGTGACTATTGTAATTTGAAACATGCACCCATGGATGTTCCACAATGCAAGGAAGCTTGGTGGTGTGGCACTGAGCACAAAGGCCTTACATGAGATACAAGAGTCCAAGGCATTGGGCATGAAAGTATTATCATGTAGATAAATGCATGAGCATCAATTATCTCATTGTAATTATGAGAACTTCCCTAAGGTGTGAGACCCTTGTGCTCCTTAGGATGAACCTTCAAAGTAGGTTGGATTCCTTCTATTCTAAGCACACCTAGTTTAAGACCAGCATGCAGGCCTAAAGAGTAGATAGGTAAACCACCACTAGTCTAAACCTAAGATCTTGAAAGGAAAAGGGAGGGAAAAGGTAAGATATTTTGAAAGCAAAGGTGATGCACCTAGAATAGAGTGAGTGCTCTTACTGCCATAAACACAATGCAAACATTTGAGAACAAGACAATATCACATAGTTTATGCCAAGTCACTCCAAATGCATAAATGTTTCGCATAGAGGCACGATAACACAACGTAGCATTGAGAGGGATGAAGGTTATCCATAAGCAAAGTCTATGTAGACACTAGTGCGCATAAGATATGACCTGAAAGTATGTTTTGAGTTCAATGAGGAGGTGTTGGGAATGGGTGACAATGAGATGGGCACACAATACCCATAGACAAAGATCAACATACATAAAATATCACATAGATCATTAGAATAATGAAAAGAGGTGAACATAATTCTCATTAACATGCAAGGTTTAGCCAATACAAGTGCTCATGGAGGGTAATTTCAGTAGTGTAAGGTTGTTAAAATGTGTCGACCCTTTTATAATGAAAGAATCAAGGTTTTATAGTATATTAAACTAGTTTTATAATTAATGTGCCATTTGGGGATGATGGATGTAGCATTTAATCCTTTGTAGTGTTGCAACCATGCTTCTTTAAGTTTGCTTGGTGATTGGATCTAAGGTCATTAGCAAGATCACTTCTGGATCCATGTGCATTAGGGAATAGAAGATCTCCCTAATAGAGTCAGAGAGTGATGTGCACTCAAGTCCTAAGTTTGATAGCTACTTTTGCATTTAATTTTTCTGACAAAGCCTCAAAATTTTCTCAACCACCTCTAAAAATCTTCATTATACCCAGTAGCTACTCGACACGTGGCACTTCTTGATCGGTCTTAGATATGGCACTATAGGGACACGTGTTGACTTGGTGGGATATTGAAGGAGTCTCTTATATTTTTAGGTAGGAGCAACGTGGATGTGACACATGGAAGATCGACACTTATCTTGGGAAACTAGGAATTTCTTTATGTAGGACAAGCGCTAGGCCACCACATGGAAACAAAGAAAACAAGGTTACATCCTACACAATGGAAGCTCGCAGATGCAAGATCCTACATATGAGTGCAAAACTACATTAGATAGGCATAGGGAGGTCCTGGAATAAGATTGCACACAAAAATAGAAGGTCTTCAGCATGTTATTTATGACTTGTAACTGCTCCTTGTGTGTTTCCTCTGCTTTGGCCTTTTAAAACTCAGGGGTCCTGCATCCTTAAATATGTGCACCTCTTGACCTGTGCACCATAAAATCCTACACACAAACATGTGTCAAGAACATTTAGTGAGCACAAACCATCCTCTTACTCCTGCACAGACCTATGCCTCTATCTCAAGCTTGAGCATAGAAGGGAAGTGCTTGTGCACCTTTTGCTTGAAGTGCTTGGGTCATCACAAGTGCACTATCTCTTTGTAGGCCTTGGGAATCCTTGCACCAACTAGGGGGTGACTTATAAATTCAACACTTTTGGTGACCTCTGCAGGCTGCTTACCTGCTAAATGGGAATCCAGTGGCCTTTGAAGTGATCTATTGGGCATGAAGTCATTAAAGCTACAACCTGCTTGGCCTATGCTTGAATAAATTGAATTGAGTTCTACCCTCAACAAGTAAAAGAAAAAGAACAAGCAATAAATATATGAAGTGCACTTAGAGGAAAAAAAATCTAAACTAAGACTATACAATGTGCATGCAGGCACTTAGGGAAATATAATGTGAGCTACTCTAACTTACTATATACAAACTACAAACATGGGCCTTCACCCTCTTGGGTCAAAACAAAAACCTCTTAGGTCATTTGTATTATGCACCTCCCTATTGTTGGAATGTGATAGAAGGAGGTGAGGTGTCATCTATTTTATATGGAGGCATGCCCTGATTACTTATGAAGAGCACTCAAGGGAGTTTATTTGACTAGGATCCCTTTTGATGAACAACTCCACCATGATATGCATAAGTCTTTCCCCCAGATGGCTGATGTTCTTGATGTCATACCAATTCTTCTAAGATCTCTCAATGCCTACCTGTGCTTTTTACTCAAACTGACTATTCTAGAGCTCAAGAGGTTTGTGCATGATGTTTGAGTAGTTCATGAACTCAGTGGGTTGTCCTTGTGAACCCATTTTATCTTCTATAAAATCCCCTATAAGGCACTCAAGATAATAGACCTAGAGTCCACTTGCTACTATAGCCTCCCCCTCATATTTGTGTTTACTGGGAGTCTGAGGCCAAAACCTAACTATGATGTCTTCGAGGGATGCACAATCATATGTAAAGTCATTGAAAAGTTGATAACCATCATTGATTATGTCAAACAAATCAGCACTCAACCCTTGAGAAGGTTGACCTAATGAGATGCCTCCCTCTTGCCCCTTAACCTTTTTAATAATGGCATAGTCCTTGAATTTGGCCAGATTGTAGCCTAATTATAGAGGGGCATAACCTATACACAAGATTTGGAATAAATCCTACATCTCCTTGTCACTTGTTAGTGTCTGCATGCTACTTTTGAGCTAGTTGGGGTGTTCCCTTTAAAGAATGCATTCCCATTGAAGTCTTTGCTTATCCCCAAGGTCTTCCTCTGTAATATCAAATGGTATCCCAAATACCCAAGAGAGATCTAGCTTAGACTCCTAGGTGTATTATAGAATGGTACGAATTGGACCCTCATCATTGTAAGCATTTTCTTCCATATTAAATGGAAGTTCATATATCCAAGAGAGTACCTCATCTTCTCATGCTTGCACACCGCCCTACAATGTAGATTGATTTTTTTCATCTTTTTCCTATAATAGCTCTGAAACTTCTAACTTCATGGCATAAGGAGGGCCACCAATGATGATATCCTCATCGTACTCACTTGAAGTATCATCTTCTTCATCTGAATGATCTTCACTTGCCTTCTTTATAACTAGTCATCCTTTAAAAAGGGAGATGGTGGGAGGGCAAGGGGTTTCAATTGGTGCATAAGAAGGAGATTCTACAAGGTTGGACATCGTGAAGTCAAGATGCATGGTCCACAGAGGCTACCATGGCTACACTTGAGGCTCTTGAGGGAGGTTGGGCTCTTGAATTGGTACAAGCGTAGGATTTTGATGCTTTGTACTTTTAAAATAGGGTTTTATGTCCCATGGGTTGGCTTGCAAGTGCAGGGGAAGCCTGCTTGAAGCTAGGAAAGGAAGGAGTATAGGCGATTGGCTATGATTCAATTTTTTGCATTTGTACAAGTAGCTGACGTATCTGCTCTTCCTTAGTTGTGATATGCCTATCCAAGCATTCCTCTTCAAATATACGCTGCTTTCTCATCTCCTACTACCGATCATGAGCTTGATGAGTAAGATCCTCTTGTTGCCTGCCATAACTTTGCTCTCTTTCAATCTCCCTCAGTTGTCTCTGGAAATCAAGATGTATATCATTGATGCTCTTTTGAGGCAGATATGGAGGGTAGTAATGGTAATCAAGAATGAGGTAGCTTACATAGGATTGAATAGAAGCATAAGCAGGTTTCCACAAGGGCTGAGTAAGGGGAAGGTTATAGGCGCTCACATGATCTTGATATAAAAAATGGGAAGGCACGAATGCAACATTTTCATGGAATGGGGGGTAAAAAGACATATCTTTAAGTGTTAGGGCTGCTTAAACCAGTAGATTTAGACATTCAGAGTTACTAGGTTCTCTATAGAGTGTCTTTAACACTTGATAGCCAAGGGTAGCATTGATTCCTTAGCTTTTCCTCAACTTGGTCCCACCAGGCATGTCATAAATTGTTATCATTTGAAACATGCACCCATGGATACTCTATGGTGGGGGAAATCTTGATGATGCAACACTGAGTGTGAAGGCCTTGCATAGGGTGAAATAGTCTAAGGCATTGGGCATGGAAGTATTATTGCATAACGATGCATATGAGCTTCGGTTGTCTTGTCATAACAATGGGAAAATCCCCAAGGTGTGGGACCATTGAGCTCTTTGGGATGAACATCTGGAGTAGGCTAGATTCCTTCTATTCTAAGTGCACTTGGTTTACGACTAGTGCACGAGTCTAAAGAGTAGAAAGGTAAACTACCACTAGTCTAAACCTAAGATCTTGAAGGGAAATGGGAGGGAAAAGGTAAGAGATATTAAATGTAAAGGTGACGTGCCCAGAATAGATCAAGTGTTCTTACTATTTTAAACACAATGCAAACCTTTATGAAAAAGACAATATCACACTTTTTCCACCAAGTCACTCCAAATGCATAAGTGTTTCGCATAGAGGCATGAGAACACATCTCAATGTTGAGAGGAACAACGATTATCCATAGAAAAATTCTATGTAGACCCTAATGTGCATAGGATATGACTTGTAAGTGAGTTCCAAGTTTAATGAGGAGGTGATAAGAATGGATGATGATGAGAGGGGCAAACAATACCCACAGACAAATATCAACAGACACAAAATAACACACACATCATCATAATAATGAAAAGACGTGAACTTAAATCTCATTAACATGCAAGGTTTAACCAATAAAGTGCTCATAGAGGGAATTTTTAGTAGCGTAAGGTTGCTAAAATATCTCGATCCTTTTAAAGTGAAATAACTATGATTTTATAGTAGATTAAGCTAGTTTTACAATTAATGAGCCACTTGGAGGTGATAGATGTAGCATTTAATCCTTTGTGGCACTACAGCCATGCTTCTTGAAGTTTGCTTGGTGATTGGATTTGGGGTCAATGGCAAGATCATTTTTGGATCCACATGCATTGGGGAATAGAAGATCTCTCTAACAGATTCAAAGAGTGATGTGCACTCAAATCCCAAAGTTTGATAGCCACTTCTAGATTTAATTGTTCTAACAGTGCCTCAAGATTTTCTCAACCACCTCCAACAATCTTCATTATATCAAGCAGCCACTCGACACATGTTGCTTCCTGACTGGTCTCAAATATGGTACTGAAGGGACACATGTCACCTTGGTGGGATCTCGGAGGAGTCTCTTAGATTTTTAGGTAGGAGCAGCGTGAACGTGACACATGGAAGATTGACGCTTGTCTTTGCTAACTAAGAATTTATTTATGTAGGATAAGCATTGGGTCACCATCTAGAAATGATGAATATAAGGTTGCATCCTATGCAATGGAAGGATGCAGATGCAAGATCCTACGTAAGATTATGAAACTGCATTAGATAAGCACAAGGAGGTCTTTGAATAAGATTGTGCATGAAAGTTGAAGGTCATTGGTGTGTTCTTTATGACCTGTAATTGTTCCTCATGTGTTTCCTCTACTTTATCCTTTTAGAACTTGGGGATCCTACATCCTTAAACATGTGCACCTTTTGACCTACATGACACAAAATCCTGTGTACATCAGGAACTTGTTGACTTTCTAAGTTACCCCCTCAGTCAGTATAAGACTTACCAAGACCATAAGAGAAGTTGTGCACCTGTGAGGTCCCAAGCGCTTCAAATAAAGAAGGATGTTTGTAGATGCTCCCCATTTGTGCCCATGCCCAATTAGTCAAGTATAGGTCTGCACGAAAATAGAATGAAGACTCGCACCTATCATAAGAAAAGGTTACACACTAAAGTGCAAGATTCTTCGATGCATAGTCCAAAAGGTGCATAGGTCTGAAGTTACAAGCTCCTAAATTTTGGATGGCCGAGTAAGGAAGGTACACAAGGAGTAGTTATATATCATGAAGAGTGTACTGAAGACATTTAGTCTTAGTACATGTTCTTGCTCAAAGATCTCCTTATGCCTATCTAATATAGTTCTATTCCAAAGTGTAGGATCTTACTCTCAGGCCCTTGAATATTGTAGGATGAAAATCTAAAGCCTCATGCCACCTCTTCCACATACTCATAATTTCAAAGAACTCTCAAGTGTACCACTGGTGCAAGAGTACTTCCAAATTAAGGGGTGCACACATAAAATCTACATGCATATAACATATAAAGAGCAGAACAAACAACAATTTTCATACCATGTACAATAATGATGTGGCAAGTCGAGCAAGAAGTTAAACAATAGGAGCCATGTGGCAGGAAAAAGTAAATAGGTAATTAGAGGTAGTTGAGTGAGGCCCAAAATGTGTTAGAGCTAGTAAATGCAAAAGTGGTTATCAAACATCAGAATATGAGTGCACACCACCCTCTAACCTTGTCATGGAATTCTCTTGTTCCCTAATGTACGTGTATCTAAAAGTGATCCGACCACTAACTCTAGATCCAATCGTTGAACAAACTTCAAGAGGTATGGTCATGGTGCCACAAAAAAATTAAAAGTTGCACCCACCTCCCCAAGTGGTGCATTTATTGTAAAATAGGCTTATTCACTATAAAAACTTGGTTCTTCACTTGTACAAGGGTCGACAAATTTTTAGTAGTCTCACGCTACAGAAATTTTCCCTCCATCAGCACTTGTATTGGCTAAATCCTTGCATGCTATTAAGAATTAAGTTCACCTTCGCTATTCTGATGATCTGTGTGCTCTTTGTGTTTGTTGCTTTCTATTTATGGGTAATGTTCACCCCTCTCTTTAATCACTCATCCCCCACACCTCCTCATCAAACTCAAATCTCACTTGTTAATTGCATTCTATGCATACTCGGGTCTATGTTGACATTGCCTATGGATCATCTATCATCCCTCTCATTGTAGCATTGTGTTATCGCACCTTTGTGTGAAGTATTCATGCACGTAGAGTGACTTGGTATAAACTATGTGATATTGCCTTGTTCTCAAGCATTTGCATTGTATTTATGGTAGTAGGAACGCTTGATCTATTCTAGGCACATCGCCTTTTGATTTATGCACTCTCTTACCTTCTCCCTCCCTTTTCCTCAATAAATTATTAGGTTTATACTAGTGGTAGATTACCTTTCTGCTCTTTAGGCTTGTGCACTGGTCTTAAATCAGGTGTGCTTAGAATAGAAGGAATATGGCCTACTCTAGAGACTCATTCCAAGGATTGCAAGGGTTCCATGTCTTGGGGACATTTCCATCATTGTGGTGAGATAATTGATACTCATGCACGTAGTTGTGCTATAATACTTCTATTCCTACTGTTAGATCTTCCTGCACCTTATGCAAGACCTCCATGCCTAGCACCTCATTGCAAAGCTTTCCCTCACCATAGAGCATCCATGGGTGCATGTTTCAAATGATAATAAAACCTTTAGTGAGAACAAATCATCCTCTTACTCTTGCATAGACTTGAACCTCTATCTTGGTCTTGAGTGTAGATAAGAAGCACCCTCGCACCATTTTATTGAAGTGTTTGGGTCATCATAGGTGCACTATCTCTTTATAAGCCTTTGAAAGCTTTACATCGACTAGGGGGTGACTTAGAAAGTCAACAGTGACTTCGTGACATGATTCCATACCATCATTTTTGTGTGAATTATTTGTATATTTAATTATATATATAAATATGTTTCATCACAAATAAAATTCCTTTATGCCAGTAGCATTGTATGTTAAGTATGCATCGATCAATATTTTCACCATAATCCATACCTTGGGAATGGATAGTGGTTGACCCCCCACCATCAATGGAAATGCCCTTACAAAAAAGTGTTTCACCTAATACTTGTTTTGTCAATTATTTCAGGTGGCATTCTTCATCCAAAATAGTGCCAACCTCACCGTGCTTTGCCCTCATTCCATCTAGTAAATTCTTGTTTCCATGCAAATGAGCAGGTTCAACATGTGGTACCAAAATGGGATCCCAACTGGCCATAAAAAGTTTAGAATGAATTGCTAAAAGGTCTCTATTGACACTTTAAGTCACCCTCAAGTTGGTACAAGGCCACCCAAGGCTTGCAGAGAAAGGACACACCTGTGAGGTCCCAATCATTTCAAGTAGAGAGTGTATAGATGTTTCCCATCTGTGTTAAAACCCAAGGTAGAAGCGTAGATATACACATCAAAGCCATAATGACTCATGATTGCATAAAGCTTTCAATATGCACTCACACATAGGAGCTGCACAGGTCAAAAGGAGCATGAGTTTAGGGTGTAGGATCCCCAAGTTCCAAGTGGCTAAGTAAAGAGGTTGGCGTAGGAAGCAACTATTAATCACATGGGAGTGCCTTGGATACTCTTTCTTCATATTCACCCTCATCTAAAGGCCCCCTTCCACCGTTGCCATGAGGCAACTTGATGCTTGCTCAAAAATAAAGAGATTCTTAGTTGCCCAGGAGAAGTGACAATCTTCCATGCAGCATGTCCATGTAGCTCCTGCTTAGAAATCTAAGAGAATCCTTTGAGAGCCCGCCAAGGTGACAAATGTCCCCGTAGTGCCATGTTTGAGACCGATCAAGAAGCACCATGTGCCGAGTAGCTACCAGATATAAAGAAAGTAGTTGGAGGCAGTTAAAAGGAGATCAAGGTGTTGTGAAAACATTAAATGCAGAAGTAGCTATCAAACTTTAGGATTTGAATTCATGCCACCCTTTGACCTTGTTAGAGAGATCTTTTATTCCCCTATACATGTGTATCTAGAAGTGATCTGACTACCAAATTTAGATCCAATCACCAAGTAGACTTCAAGAAGCATGGCTATAGCGTTGCAAAGGATTAAATGCTACATTGGCTGCCCCCAAGTGGCACATTACTTGTAAAACTAGATTAATCTACTATACAATCCTTGTTTTTTCACTATAAAATGGTTAACACATTTTATCAACCTTATGCTATGAAAATTGCCCTCCATTAGCACTTGTATTGGCTAGACCTTGCATGTTAGTGAGAGAATGTTCACCTCCTTCTATTATTTTGATGATCTATGTGCTATTTGTGTTTGTTGATTTTTGTTTGTGGGTAATGTCTGCCCCTCTCATTTTTCATTCATCCCCAACACCTCTTCATTGAACTCAAATCTCACTTATCCTATGTGCACCAGGGACTATGTAGGCTTTATTTATGGATAATCTTTGTCACTCTCAATGTTGTGTTATGTTCTTGCACCTTTTATATGAAATACTTATGCATGTAGAGTGACTTGGTAGAATCTGTGTGATATTGTCTTGTTCTCAAGAGTTTGCATTAATTTTATGGTAGTAGGAGCACTCGCTCTATTTTGGGTGCATCACCTTTTACTTTCAACATCTCTTACCTTCTCCCTCCCTTTTCCTCTCATAGATCCTAGGTTTAGATTAGTAGTAGTTTACCTTTCTACTCTTTAGGCCTGTGCATTGATCTTAAACCCAGTGCATTTAGAATAGAAGGAATATGGCCTACTCTAGCGGCTCATCTCAAGGGGTGAAAGGGTCCCAATATTTGGGGACATTCCCATCATTTCTATGAGACAACTGATGCTCATGCACATAGTTGAGCGATAATACTTCCGCACCTAGTGCCGTATACTCTTGTGCCCTATGCAATGCCTTTACACTCAACACCCCACCACCAAGTTTCCCCATGCCGTAGAGCATCCATGGGTGTAATTTTCAAATAAAAATAATTTCTGGTATGCCCAATGGGACCATTTGAAGAAAAGCTAAGGAATTAGTGCTATATTTAGCTAATAAGTGTAGCAAACACTCAGTGAGAGTACCTAGCGACTCCAAACATCTCTGATCCATAAAGATCAATCCCTTACCTACATGCTAAGAAAAACAAGATCATCTACAAGAGGCATCAATTTCCATTTTAGTGACCTTCCAACATCCTCAAGAAGGAGAGTCAGAATATCTTTGTCCCTTATCGAAAGATGTAGTGTAATCTAGTCACCTCCCAAAGTGCAATCTACACCTCCATTTGGAAGGTTTTAAGCAAGAAGGCAAGGTCTATTCCCCATTCCATGAATAATGATAACGAGGAATTAGGTGTTTGTGCCTTTCAATGGAGGTAGTCCATTAGTCCTAGCATAATACGATGACATTTCGATGTCCGATCTCAAAAGCTTCTCTTATTTCACAGGTGAGAATTCAACCTGCCCTATGGATTATATACAAGACATTGCAAACATTTGTTTTGTGCACCATGTCACCCAAGACAATGTCACAGTCAAGTTACTAGCTTATTCCTTTAAGGGAAAAGCTCTTCAATGGTACCAAAGGTTGAGACCAAATTCTATTCACAACTGGGATGAACTCGGTGAAGAATTATGCAAGCAGTTTAAAGACCAAAGCGACCACTTGTCCTTGATAGAGTAGCTCACGACCATAAAATGGGCCCCACATGAGATGATGGTCAACTTCAATTTCATATTTCAAAGAGTCTGGGATAGAATCCCACCCTTATGTAATCCTTCTCCAAACATTGCATTCTTGTATTTACTAAAATCTTTTAACAACAGTATAGTGATGATGATTCAATCCATGGGAGGAGCGGTCCTACCTGATGCCTATGAAGTGGTGGTGCACACAAAAAATTATTTGATTCAAGTAGGCAAGATTGCACATAGACCCCCATGCCTATATTCGCATAACCTATCCCTAATCAAATAGTTGTATAACCTATGTTAGCGCCTATCCCTATTATAGTGATCCCACCTAATCCACCCATCATCTCTTCTAATGAATTGTATGAAGTGAATATCATATTTCAAAGTTTGAGGAATGAACTAGTTACCCTTAAAAGGTAGAAAGTGCAGTATCCTAAACATCATCAACCTTTCACCCAACATAAACTAGTCAAACATACCTCAATACCAAGGTGGCGTGTAAACCTAAAATCAACTCACCTACAACATAACACCTTATGTGCAAAAAAATGATTCTACTAGTACCTCCAAAGCCCTTGTTCTAGTACAAAAAAAATTTAGCGTAGGATTTCAAATGGTGCTTCCCATGCAATCAATTGCATAATCAAACCACCTACACAAATGTAATATTGAACCAAGCACTCATGGTGTACAACATGCCTTAGTTACAACAACAAATAATCAGTATAGCCCTGTAATAGGAAGGGATCCAAGCACCAGTTCAACCATAGGAAGGGTCCACTTTCATCAATTGGCAAGAGGAGGACTTTAGCTATGTGAATCAAAATAACAAGCTTAGTGGAGGAAACACTCCAGTAACTTTCAATATAATATTCAAAATGAGAACTATAAAAGAAGCTACACCAGCCTCAATGCCCTTCCCTTCAGTGCCCCAAGTCAATCATGTAGTTGTGCAAGCCAAGGCACCTGCACAACCTTTGTGCCCAGAAAAGATAGTGCAGAAGGAGGGACCATCTCAAGTTAGTGTACGAATACCAGGAGAGCCCATTATTTCAAATCCATAACCAAAGAGATCTCAAGTTCCCTTCAATATAGTAGAACATATGAAGAAGACGAGTCTCAACATCATAATGTGGGATGTGCTCACTATTCCATCTCAATGGAATTTGCTACAAGATGTGCTAAAAGGTTTTTAAGAGTGTTAAGCCCCCCAATTGACACCCGATACCTCTACTAGTCTATGCCAATTGAAAGCAAAATAAGCACATGTGTGAAATACCAATAAGCCACCTCCATTCTATGTCTCATTAATCAATGGCTGGCATCTAGTGTATAATTACATGATTGACTCTAGCACAAATAGCTCAGTAATGCCAAAGGAGATCGTAGATATGCTTGGAATTGTATATGACCCTGTTTTAAAAGGAGTAGTCCAAATCGATGGTACGACAATCAAAGCTATAGGTATGATCAAAAAAGTTAATCTCATGGTACATGCATGCCCTAGTCTTTCCATTTCATAGGATATCCTAGTCATTGAATTGCCTCCCTACTTTGCCATTTGCCTCTCCAAAGACTTCAAGACAAATATGGGTGGGTATTTATCTTCAGATTGGTCACATATGCTATTCAAAACTAGATACAGGACTAAGGTGACCATTAGGGTAAAGCCTATCTTCAAAATCCATGTCAAACCATACTCTCCTAGCCCCATTGAGCAAAATTTCATAATGTTTGATCAAGAGGAGGATTTAATTCTCCATGAGACTGCAACATTGTTAGAGGAAACCCTAGATAATCTGCTAGATGAATGGGCATACAAAATCTTTGAGTGTGACCCATATGATAATGCAGAGATGGGGATAGCACATATTACATCATGGAAGAGAATTTTGTACTTTTTAAGCTTATGAAGGTGCATGAGGACCCTAAAGGTATGTGGCAATTATACTTTGATGGCTCCCAAAGTAGGAATGGTGTAGGAGTTGGTGTCATGTTGGTGTCACCCCAAAGGAAAAATACTTACATGCCTTTAGACTATAGTTCACTTAACAATGTTGTTGAATATGAGGTGCTAATCCAAGGCCTTCAACTTACATAGAAAAAAGGGATCAAGGTGATACAAGCACTAGGTGATAGTGAACTGGTGGTCAACCAAGTTAGAGAGTAGAGCTTGACTAAGAATGGCTTGCTGAAAGCAGAAAAACATAGAGTGTGGGATCTGATAGAAGGCTTCAATGCATTCAACATCATTTCCTTACCAAGAGAACATAATGTCAATGCATATAGGCTTGTGACTGTAGATGCACAATATGACATTCTGTGCAACATAATGAAATAATTTGAACAACTCATCAAGCTCGTGGTCAAACTGATAGTTCCTAATGACATGAAAAATTAGCAAGTGTTCGAGAGTGATGAGAAAATCATCACCTTCCTACAAGATGAGGTAGAGTTTTTCATCATGAACTATGCACAACTGTGAGCCCAATATGAAGATCAAATAGTCCAATTAAAAGGAAACAAGTTGCCAAGAGGGATAGTCACACCAGAAAACATCTTCGATTCTAATGACCAATTTAAAGGAGAGAGGTGTAACATGACAGGCAAGGAATATATCTCAACGCCTATGATCATTTTGAAAGGAAAAGCTTGTAAAACTGGTAAGGTTTGCTCTACACCAAATATTGAAAGCTTTATTCAACTCAGTAGGAGATATGATGATATCTTCGCATGGAGATAGAAGGATCTAAGAGGCTTTGACCCAAGATTAGTGCAACATGCAATTGATCTAGATCTTGACATGAAACTTGTGCACCAAAAGCAAAGGCATGTTAATCTGAAGTTGGAGCCATTAATGCACAAGGATCTCTCTATGCTCATTGAGGCTAGCATAATACTTTCGATCAAGCATTCTTTGTGGGTCACCAATTTGGTCCCAGTGTAAAATAAAAATTGGGAGATTCGCCTCTATGTGGACTTTAGGGACCTGAACAAGGCTTCCCTCAAAGACCACTACCCTCTCCCACTAATGGATAAAATATTGAAAATGGTTGCAGGTGTAAAAATATTTTCATTGCTAGATGGTTATTCAAGCTATAACTAGATTTGTGTGCAGGAGTGCGACCATTACAAAACTATGTTCACCACTAAATGGGGAACCTTTGCATACTAGTGCATGCCATTCAGTTTAACAAATGTAGGTACAACCTTATAGAGAGCCATGGATATGGCATTCAAAGAGCTCATCAATAAGATCATCTTAGTTTACCTTGATGAGATAACCATTTTCTCTAAGCATGCAAAGGCTCACTTGGGTCATCTAGAGCAGGTCTTTCAGAGATGTTGTGAGTTTGGAATATCTCTTAACCCTAATAAATGTATCTTTGCAGTTCATAAATGTGCCCTCTGTGGGCAAATTGTTTCTAAAGAAGGGCTTACAATTGATCCAAAGTGAGTCAAATCTATCTCATCCCTTCCCCTTCTAATCCACAAGAAAAGTCTGCAGAGCTTCTTGGGGAGAACCAACTTTGTGATGAGGTTTATGCCTGGTTTCACTATCCTAGTCAAGCCCCTCAATATGATGTTAAATAGGAATGCTACATTCAGTTAGACACGTGAGGGCAAGGAAAGTTATAAGGCCATCAAGTGTACCATCGTGCAAGCTCCCACCTTGATCAACCCAGACTATAGCAAGGATTTTTTCTTGTATGCATTTGGTAGAACTGAAAGCATCTCATCCATCCTAACACAACAAAACAAAGAGAAACTAGAGCATCTAATTAGCTTCTTCAGCCATGTGCTAAAAGATTATGAGTTACACTATAGTTTTGTAGAGAATCAAACACTCACAGTTGTGAGAGTGCTGAAGAAATTTAGGCATATGCTCTCCAAAAACAAGATCCAACACATAGTGGTGCATGTAAGCATCAAAGAGTTTTTGCCTAGCAAGGACATCAGTGAGAAAAGAGTTGACTGGATCATGAAGGTGATGGATTATGATGTGGACGTTTAGGTCACCAAGTTGGTGTGAGGGAAGGCACTCTGCGATCAATTAGCTGAGGTAGAAAAACCAAAGGACAACATAGTCTTAGTATTATGTGAAGAAGAGCACACAAGCCTAGAATCTATGACCAACTTGGTGCAAGATATGAGGGCTTTCCTTTAGCATAACATATATCCTCTTTGCCTTGGCAAAGCTAAGCACAGGTATTTCAGAATGCAGTCCATTCCCTATGTGCTCATAGAAAATGCACTCTTCTATAAGGATCTCCATAGAGTCCTCCTAAAGTGTGTAGAACCAGAACAAGCAAATAAAATTCTTCAAGAATTCTATGATGGCCTTGTAGGAGGCCATTATTCACCCAAGACCACTGTTGTAAAGATAATGCGAGTTGGCTATTATTGGCCAACTCTGTTCAAATATGCACATGCATATGTGGGAAATTGCAATAAATGCACCTTCTTCATAGGAAATTAAAGGTTCGTATCCTTACCACTGCACCCAATTAAAGCTGACCAACCCTTTGCGTAGTGAGGCCTAGATTTTATAGGCATGATTAATCCACCATCAAGTGATGGGCAAAAATGGATTCTTATAACCATTGATTATTTCACAAGGTGGACAAAAGTAGTTTTACTTAAGGAGGCTAATGAGACATCCATCCTGAACTTCTATGAGGGCATTGTAACAAGATTTTGTGTTCCAACCAATATTATCTCTGACAATGCGCTAGCTTTCTTTGGAACCAAGATCAGTGAGTGGGTTGTTAAGCACAACATCTACTTAGTGCCTCATCAAACTATTACCCTAAAGGTAATGGTATACCCAAGTCCATGAATAAGAACCTGATTCACATCATAAAAAGGACTCTAGGGGATAACCAATGAGATTAGCACACTAAGCTCAAAACTAATCTTTGGGCTGATCAGATCACGCCCGAGAAAGTGTTAGGAAATTTGCCTTTCATGCCAGTTTATGGAAGGGAGGCTAGATTGTCAACATCCCTCAAGTTGCCTTCATTATAACTTGTGCATCAGTTGTAGCTACTCGAGAGTGATCCCTTGAGGTAAGATTAGCCAAGCTAATGGACCTTGAAGAAACTAGAGCACAAAATGTGCACACTATGGAACTTCAATAGACACAGACCAAGGTCTTTGACAAGAAGGCCAGTGACAAGAGTTTCTAGGAGGGAGACTTGGTTCTCAAATGAGATGTAGATAGAGGAAAGGATAGAAGGCAAACTAAATTCGATGCATATGGAGTGGTCCATATACCATAACCAACTGCAATCCATCTAATGCCTTCCAACTTGCCAAATTGAGTGGAGAAGAGTTGTCTATCCTGGTCAGTGGGATTCATCTTAAGCACTATCTCCATTGAATCTTATATATATATATATATATATATATATATATATATATATATATGTAAATAAGTATAGTAGATGCTTTTCATTTCCCTAAAACACCTCACGTGCCTTGCTTTAGTGAAAGTTTAATTCCTCCAAGCACTTGTGCACAATGTTTTCTTATTTTAGGTCTTTTCCACTAAGCGCCTTTGACATAGTTCTTATTTTATCAGGGGAATCTCAATTATTTCCAAAGCCAAAAGTTTTAAAGACTCCATGCCCAATGGATCATTTAAAGGCTACTAGACTCCTACTTATCAGACAAGCGGCCCGTAAAGGTCACCAGAAGTGTTCTCTTTAAGTCACCCTCAGATCGGTATAAGGCCACTCAATGCTTACATAGAAAGGATGCACCTACGAGGTCCTAGGAATTTCAATTAGAGAGTGCACAGATACTTCCCATATACGCCTCAACCCAAGTTAGAAGCACAGATATGCACAACAAATCCATAATGACTCGCACCTACATAAAGCTTTCAATATGTGCCCACATGCAAGATTTTAAGATGTGTAGGTCAAAAGGAGCACAAGTTCAGGATGCAGGACCCCTAGGTTCTAAGTGGTCAAGTAAAGAGTTCGATGCAGGAAGCAACTATTAATCACATGGGAACACCTTGGATCTTTGATCTTCATGTGCACCCTCATCTAAAGGCCCCCTCCCACCATTGCCACAAGGTAGCTTGATGCTTGCTCAAACACAAAGAGGTTCTCAATTGCCCAGGAGAAGCGCCAGTCTTCCATGTATCACATCCACATTGCTCCTACCTAAAAATCCAAGAGAATCCTTTGAGAGCCTACCAAGGTGACATGTGTCCCTATAGTGCCACCTCTAAGACCGTTTAGGAAGTGCCATGTGCCAAGTAGCTCCCAAATATAAAGCAAGTAGTTGGAGCTAGTTGGGAGGAGATCGAGGTGTTGTTAAAACATTAAATTCATAAGCCGCTATTAAAATTTGGGATTTGAATTCATGCCACCATTTGACCTTGTCAGAGAGATATTCCATTCCCTTATGTACGTGTATCCAGAAGTGATCCTACCACCGAATTTGATCCAATCACCAAGCAAACTTCAAGAAGCATTGGCGCAGTATTGCAAAGGATTAAATGCTACATCTGATGCCCCCAAGTGGCACATTAATTATAAAACTGACTTAATCAACTATAAAATCTTGATTCTTTCACTGGAAAATGGTCGACACATTTTAGCAACCTTACGCTGTTGAAATTTTCTTCCATGAGTGCTTGTATTGGCTAGACCTTGCATGTTAATGAGAATTAAGTTCACCTCATATTATTCTGATTATCTGTGTGCTATTTGTGTTTGTTGATTTCTTTCAGTGGGTAATGTCCACCCCTCTCATTTGTCATTCATCCCTAGTACCTCTTCATTGAAATCAGAACTCACTTGCAGGTCATATCCTATGTGTACTAGGGTCTGCGTAGACTTTGTCTGTGGATAATCTTCATCACTCTCAATGTTGTGTTCAATTCTCGTGCCTTTATATGAAATAATTATGCATGTAGAGTGACTTGGTAGAATCTGTGTGATATTATCTTGTTCTCAAGAGTTTGCCTTGATTTTACGGTAATAGGAGTGCTCACTCTATTCTGGATGCATCACCTTTTACTTGTTAGGAATAAATCATAAATTGATGCGAAACAATTTCACAGAATCATAATAATAATAGATATGAATAAAGATGCACAAATAATAGAAATAAACATGAATAACAAGAATACCAAATTTAATGTGGTTCACCCAATGTGGGCTATATCCATCAAGAAACACTTGCTTAGATTTTATTACAAGCCACAAGAGTACATTCCACTCTCAGATCTGTCTTCTCACAATTACAATGCACAAATATTGTTTGGAGCTATGCTCAACAAACCCTCTTGAATTTGCACCTAAATTCACACACTCTATTCTTCCTTCTCAAACCCTTGTTCTCATGATGTATTACCTAATGAATATCCATTTATACATAATACATAAACATAGCAGTTTTACAACATAATGGGTACCAAAACCATAGGTCAAGTCAACCCAAAATGGTTTCCCATTAAGGGGATTTTTTTTAAATGTACAGTATTTGAAATACATTATAATTTAGAAATAGGCTCCACAACACAACATTACTTTCAGCATCTCTTACCTTCTCCCTCCCTTTGCTATCAAATATCTTAGGTTTAGATTAGCGATAGTTTACCTTTCTGCTCTTTAGGCCTAAGCACTGGTCTTAAACCATGTGAGTTTAGAATAGAAGGAATCCAGCCTACTCCAGTGGCTCATCCTAAGGAATGCAAGGGTCCCACACCTTGGGGATGTTCCCATCATTTTGGTGAGATAAATGATGCTTGTGCATGTAATTAAATGTTAATACTTCCATGCCCAGTGCCTTAGACTCTTGCACCCCATGTAAGGCCTTCACGCTCAGTGTCCCACCGCTAAGCTTCCCCGCATCGTGGAGCATCTATGGGTGCACGTTTTGAATGACAATAGTCTCCTTCCCATCATATCTCAATGGGAGCTTGGATTTAGAACTGTCACTTACCCTGATCCATAAAAATAAGGTCTACTACAAATTGGGATCCATCCACGATCACCTTATCATCTAAATGATCAAATTGACAAGAGACAATCCTCTATGTTGTTTTATTGTTCCCAAAAGAAGATTCATTATGTAAACCATCTAAAAAAGAGTTGTTCTCAACATCATTCACCCTGGGGAGTCAACCTAAGTGGTCACTGAGCAAAGACCCCAAGAAGCCATAAAATCATTATTTGTTGAACCACGACCCAAATTATGTGTTTTTTATGAATCAAAGCCAAAAACATCCTTTTTTGCTTGAACTCAACATTATGAAGCATCCCCAAAGCATTGGCATATGAAATGTTATCAAATTTGATCTAGGCATCAACACATAGGGTAGATACCAATTCAAGGTGAACCCTGTATAGGCTACCTGCTATATTATCCATAACCACCCTAGTTTTCCCAATAACATACCTCAATAAAGAGAGGCTTGCTTTCTCAAAAATCTTAATGCTACCCCAATTATTCAACATGTGTGAAATAGAAACATAAGTCAAAAACAACTTTGTGATCTCTACAACATTTTAAGAAAGCTAGGTCAGTGGTTCGCTTAGCCATTTTAATTCTAAGCTTCTCAAGAAACTTTGTTTTGGAATATAATTCCCTCTTATCAAGGGTACAAGTAAGAGATTTGATGCTTTTGCAGTGCATGAAATAACAATAAAGTTTTTAGAAACAAGAATAATGATGGAACAATAAACCCGAGCTTCCCTAAATAGGTAAAATATAACATGATTATTAGAGGTAATTAATGCAAGAGTAGTTTTTAGTTAAGGAAATGTGTGCCCACCTCTTTTACTGTCGTCAAGTATTCGAACCTCCAAGCGACAAAGATATCACTAATAAGAGAAAATAATTCCAAGATTAATCTTTGAAACAACCTATGAATAACATTATTAATATTTAAATTGTTATTAAGATAAAATAAAATATTATATTACAATTTTTTATTATTAATTTTTAAAATTGTGAACATGTTGAATGAATATTAAATTTAATTTTTAGATTAATTCTAATTTAATGGTTAAAATTTAACTCCTATGCACAAAGGCTACATGATGAAGAAGTAGGACCTAAAGAGTGCTAATAATAGGCCCCCACATAGGATCAATACCTAACCATGCGTCTCTATTCAAATTATGGTGGTGCTTACTAATTTCGATGGCTTCTCTTAATTTCTGCTTTTGCAAATGGTTCTCCACCTTAATAATCTTGGTTTTATATATTCATACTACATGTTTGGAATTATATGAGTGTTCAGCTAGAGCCAATTTCTCACACCTCTCTAGTTAGATGTCAACAACATGCTTCTTAATTTTAGTGCATATGGACCTCCCTATTTCACCAACGTAAGGGACACCACATGAGCATTCCACCAAGTAGACACCACTGTGTAAGATAGGATCCATAGGGTCTTTGGCGAACCTTAAAGACATTGTTAACCTATTGATAGGCAAGAAGGTAGTCCATATATTATGGTGCTTTAGGATTCTAGAAATTTTATTTGAGACTCCTTCAACATAAAGCAGGAATGCTACTAGGCTTTTGTTTGGAGGTTCTTTGTGCCTATCAAGATTGTCCTTGGCTTGTTTTATAGTACTCATAATATGTTTACCATTGTAACCATTTCTTCTAAAATCTATTTTTAAATGTTCAATTTCTTGTTCTATGTTGTCTTCATCACCAATCCTGAAAGCCCTAGTGGCAAGATTTTTTAACACCCCTAATTTTTGGGTTGGTGATAGTGTGACGAGGCATGTAGGTAGAGGTCAGTGTGGGTTCCTTTTCTATAGACCTTCCTAGAAAGAGATCCATCCCATTTATGCGAAAGGAGGACATCTAAGAAAGTAATATTACCTTCCATCTCAAATTCTTTAGTGCTCTGGGTGTTAAGCATTAAACTATTGAGATGAGCATGAATGCTTCCAAACTCTCCCTACCATGTGGCCAACATAGATTGGTATCATCTACATACCTTTTCCACCATTTTTGTTGGAGAGGAAAGGAGTGGAGAGCCATATCTTCAAACTATTCCATAAGTAGGTTGGCTACAACCAAGGAGAGGGGTGAGCCCATGGCCATACCTTCACATTGCTCATAAATAATTCCCTTGAAAGAGATAAATGTGGAATTCAAGCATATGGCAACTATCCTAGCAAAAAATGAAGTTTATGGATTTTATTCCTAAAAAAGAAGCACATAATTTGGGTCGTGGTTTAACAAATATTGATTCCATGGCTTCTTAGGGTCCTTCCTCAATGATGACTCGGGTTGACTGCCCAAGGGTGAATGATCCTGGGAACAAATCTGCCTTAGTCAACTTGCACAATGACTTTTCTTTTAGAAATAATAAAATGGTAGAGAGGCTTGTCTCTTGTTAGATTGATCATTTGGTTGATAAGATGCTCTTGGATGAATCCCAATTTACAATAAACCTCATTTTTTTGGGTCAGGCCAAAGCGACAGTTCCAACGCCAATCTCTCATTGAGCTATGATGGGAAGGAGACCCTTCAACCATCCGTTCTGAACTTCTCATGTGATGTTGGGATCCCATTTTGGTACCACATGATACTCCTATTCCTTTGCATGGAAATAATAATTTAGTGGATGACATGAGTGCAGAATGAGATGAGGTGGATGAAGACTGCCACCTAAAATAATTGATGGAACAGGTATTAGGTGAAACTCTTCCTTGTAAGGGCATTTACATTGATGGTGTGGGGTCTACCACTAACCATTCCCAAGGTATGGATTATGGTGAAAACTCTAATTAATGCATACTCAACACTAAATGCTACTAGTATAAAGAGATTTTTAGTTCACTAGGACCCTATAATTTGTGTTCGACTGAGTTATCCAATCAATGAAATAATTTTTATTGTTATATATTAGGTGGGTGTTATAATGTAGTGGCAAGCAACCATTTTATTTTTGACATTAAATTTTCATGTCACCCTATGGTTTCCAATTGGGACCTAGTGAAGTTATGCATGGTTGAATCGATAGCCAATACTTCGAAATGCATGTTGAGCTATAGTTCATTCCCACTTGGAGGTGGTTTTTTCTCTAGTTTTGTTTATTTTGATAATTCTATAATTAAAAACAAAAAAAACAACAATATTATGATAACAATAACAATAGCAATAGCAATAACAATAACAATAATAGAGACAACAATAATTTTTTTAATGAGAATAACCATATTGATAATAAGATTAATCACAACAATAAGAATAACAATTGTGTCTCAGATTGGGAATTGAAGCTAGTAGTTAATTTGTCAGATTACCAATTATATAAGCATGCCTTTAATGTAATAAAAAGGGGTCTAGGTTTCATTATAACCCCCCATGTTATCCCTAAGGAAGAGTTTATCATAGGTATTGATACTACTCTTAAATGGTTTCTTGTAAACACTGTTGTAGAAATTTGATAAGATTGTGTGGTTGTGCTACATAGGGCCAAGCCTCCATCCACGAACATTTCTTAAGAAGAGTGGAAATCTCTTAAGAGACTAAGCAACAACAAAGACATTTTTCTCTTTAAGGCAGACAAAGGGAACACCACTATTATCATGAATAAGAAGGACTATGTTACCAAAATGGAGGACCACCTCAATAATAGTGGTAGCTATTGGAAGCTTGATTGTTACCCTCTTTCTCATATGTTAAAGAATGTAACTAAGGCTATCAAATCTTCTTTTCTGGAAGAGGGCATTAAGAAAAGGTTAATACCCAATAAAGAGGTCACCCCTAGGGTGTATGGTGCTCCGAAGATCCAAAAAGAAGGTAACTATTGATTTTTTAAGTCACCCCTTGATCGATGCAGGGCCTCCCAAGACTTACAAAGAGAGGATGTACATGTGAAGGCCCAAACATTCCAATCATAAAGTGCGCAAGTGCTTCCTGCCTATGCCCGAACCTAAGATAGAAGCACAAGTTTGTGCAACAATATAATGATGACTCGCACCTGCATACATATTTCAATATGCACATGTGTGCAAGATTTTATGCTGTGTAGGTAAAAAAACACACATGCTTAAGGATGCAAGGCCCGAGGTTCCAAATTGACAAGTAGTGGAAGCGCATGAGGAGTGATCACAAATCAAGAGGGATGAACCGAAGATCTTCTGTATTCATGCACAGTCTTATTCAAAGGTCCTCCCACACCTATCTAATGAAGTTTTACGCCCATGCGCAAGATCTTACATCTGTGCCATATCATTACGAAGGTGCACAATCTAAAGTTACATGATGCCTTAGCCCCAAACACAGTTTCAAGTGACTCTTGCGCACACTTTGGTGCAGGAAGTTCTCAATTCAACCAAAGGCAAGTGCTAGTTCTCCATGTGACAACCCTACGCTCATCCAAGGATGGTCCCTTTAGTGACAAATATTCAGGCAATGCCATTGGCTGGTGAGGAAAGAAGAGAACCCACCGAACAGTCATAGTAAAGAATTAGTGGCCACATGTCACAAACGTATTGTTTCCACCTAAAACTCCAAGGAGATTCCTCCAAGAGCGCGTCAAAGTGATGCATGTCACTCCTACAGTGCCACACTCAAGGATAATTAGAAAGCACCATGTGTCGAGTGGTTATCAAACATAAAGAAGGTTGTTGGAGGTAGTTGAAAGGGGATCGAGGCATGGTTAGATAGATTGAATGAAAAAGTGGCTACTTGGCATTGGGACTTGATTACAGGCCACCCTCTAACTCTATCAGGGAAATCTTCTATCTTCATAGGCACACATGTGTCCAAAAGAAGTCCTACCACAATCCCCATATCTGATTAACCTACTAAAATTTAGGAATTAATGGTGCACCATCATAAGAGAATTAAATGCTACATCTACCCCCAAGTGGCACATTAATTGTAAAATAGGGTTTTTCTCTATAACATATTGGTTATTCACTTGTAAAAGGGTTGACACTTTTCCACAAACCTCATGTTGCTAAAATTTGCCCTCCATGAGCACTTGTATTAGCTAAATCCTACAAATAAATGAGAATTAATTCACCTCTTTCTGTTCTTTTGATGTTCTGTGTGCTATTTGCGTTTATTTATCCTTGACTGTGGTAATGTTCACCCCTCATTGTTGTTTATTCCCTGCACCTCCACATTAAACTTGGAACTCACTTCCAGGTCATATCATGTGTGCACTCGGGCCTATATTGATGCTATCTATGGACCATTTTTCATCCCTCTCAGTGTTTCAATGCATTCCCATGCCTCTATACAAATAATTTATGCATTTGGAGTGACTTGGCAGAAACTATGTGACATTGTCTTGTTCTCAAAGGTTTGTATTGTGTTTATGGCAGTAGGAGCACTCGCTCTATTTTAGGCACATCGCCTCTTTATGTTTCATTATTTCTTGCCTTCTCCCTCCCTTTTCCTTGAATATCTTAGGTTTAGATTAGCGGTAGATTACCTTTCTGCTCTTTAAGCTTGTGTGTTATTCTTAAACTAGGTGAGCTTAGAATATAAATAATCTAACCTACTCCTAAGGCTCATCCCAAGGAGTGTAAGGATCCCACACTTTGGGGACATTCCCATCATACAACAAGACAATCGATGCTCTTGTGCATATCTGAGTGATAATACTTCCGTGCCTAGCACCATATACTCTTGTACCTCACGAAAGTCCTCCACACTAAGCGCCCCACTGCAAAGCTTCCTTGTGCCATGAATCATCCATGGGTGCATTTTTTGAAGAACAATAGTTTCTGATAGCCCAGTGGGACAAAGTCATAATAAAGAGCTAAGGAATTGATGTTATTGTTAGCTATCAAGTGTTGAAGACATTGCATAGAGCACTTAGCAACTTTGAATCTCCAATCTAGTGGAGTAAGTAGTTTGAGTGCTTAATAGTATGTCTTTCCATCCCCCATTCCATGAAAATGTTGCTATCATGCCTCCTCATTTCTCGTATCAAGCTCATACGAGCACCTATAACTTCCCCTAGTTCAACCCCTATGGTAACCTGCTTATGTTTCTAATCAGCCCTACACAAGTTACCTTGTCCCCAATCAACATTACTATGCTTCTAATCATCCTCAAAAGAGTGTCAGTGATATACACCTTGATTTCCAAAGATAGATCGAAAGAGAGCAAGAGTTTGGTAAACTACGAGGAGAGCTTGCTCATCAAGCTTACATTCAGTAGGAGGTGATGAAGCAATGCATATATGAATAAGAGTGCTTGGATAGGTAGATCACAACCAAAGAAGAGGAGATGCACCAATTACTTGTGGAAATGCAAAAAATTGAAGCACAAACAAGCACCCCCACTCCTTCCTTTCCTAGATTTAAGCAGGCTTCCCCTGTGCTTACAAGCCAACCTGTGGGACATAAAGATTTTACGCCCAAAGTACCTAGCTTCAAGAAAGATAACTCCTTTGCACCTTCAAGTAAATCCTCTATTTTCAAGGTACCAAGCTTCAAAAAGCCTATTCCTATGCCAACTCAAGAACCCATCCTTCCTCAGGAGCCTTATGTGCAGTCATAACAACCTTCTTGGACCAGACATCCCAACTTCAAAATGGCCAACCTTGTAAAGCCCCCTTCCTCTGTGCCAACTAAAGCCTCTTGCCCTCCCACCATCTCCATTTTCAAAGGAGGACTAGTTGTATGGAAAGAAAACATAGACCATTCAGATGAGGAAGATACTTTGAGTGAGTGTGATGAGGAGATCGTCATTGGTAGTCCCCTTTATGTCACCACTCCAAAAAAATCAACCCCACTGCAAGAAGATAGATATAATCGGATAACACAGTAGGTTGATGAGCTAATGAACAAAGTGGTAATAGAAGGGGAGGACCTTAATGAGTAAAAACTGATCTATGCCACTCCAGAGTACATTTAAAGGCCTGGGCTTAACCTCTCTTGGGTGAATGAGCTGCCATTTAGTGTTATGGAAGAAGATCTAGAAGAAAAGACTAACCTTTAATAAGAGTGCATGCTTGAAGAAAGTGACTATGATCACTCCAAGGCGAGCTCACAGGCACAATCATAGGCATAGGAGGAAAACTCTTTTTGGGAGGAGCTAGAGGAATTTTGTGCAAGATTGAAAGATAAGCCAACATCCTCTCAGGAGCGTAGCCATGACCAATTATGTGTCGGTGGCCTTTTTCAATCACATATCATAGAAAAACAAGGCACACACATAGCAGAGGTCACAACCTCATAGATGGTGGAGATCTGTATGGATCTAAGCATGCATCCAAGTGTGAACGAGTCATCAAAAGGCTAGTTCAATTTAAGAGATAGATGCTAGCCAATCGAGCTCGAAGGGCAACATGAAAATGTAGAAGAAGCTATGGCGATGAGCGCTCTCAATCCTTATGTGCTCAGGCATGTCACAAAAAGGTTCTCAAAAGGCATGTTCGACTTAGAGAAACAACTACAAAATGAGCAAGGGAAGCCTACTGAGTTCATGAGCTTCCCAATTATCAAGCGCAAGCCTCCTAAACTCCAGAAGGCTCAATCTAAGCAAAAATCACAACTAGGCACCAAGAGATCCGAGAAAGATTGGTTCAACTTCGAAGACATTAGCCATCTGGGAGGAAAGCTTCTATGCAACGTGGTGGAATCATTCATAAAAAGGGATCCTGGTCAAACAAACTCCCTTGAGCACTCTTCAGAAGTAATCAGAGAGTACCTCCTTCATGGTGAATAGATGACAATTCGCCTGCCTCCATCACATGTCCATGATAAGGAGGCACATAATGCAAAAGACCTAAGAGGTTTCTATTTTGATCCAGGAGGGCGAAGGCCCATGTTTGTAGTTTGCATATAGTAGATTAGATTAGTTCATATTACATTTCCCTAAGTGCCTACGTGCACATTATATAATCTTAGTTTAGATTTATTTTCCTCTAAGTGCATTTTGCACATCTATTGCTTGTCCTTTTCCTTTTTGTTTTGTTGAGGGCAGAACTCAATTCAATCTATTCAGGCATAGGCCAAGCAAGTTGTAACTTTAATGACTCTGTGCCCAATGGATTGCTTCAAAGGCCACTAAATTCACACTTAGTAGGCAAGTGACCCATAGAGGTCGCCATAAGTGTTAAATTTCTAAGTCACCCCCTAATCGGTGCAAGGCCTCCCAAGGCTTACAAAGAGAGGACACACCTGTGAATGCTCAAGCGTTCCAAGCATAAAGTGCGTAGGTGTTTCCCGCCTATGCCCAAGCCTAAGATAGAAGCACAAGTTTGTGCAATAGTATAGTGATGACTCATGTTTGCATAAAGATTTCAATATGTGCTCGTGTATAGGATTTTATGGCATGCAGGTCAAAAGGTGCACATGTTTAAGGATGCAAGGCTTGAGGTTCTAAATGGCCAAGTAGTGGGAGCATGTAAGGAGAAATGAAAAATTAGGAGGGATGCACCAAAGACCTTCAGTCTACATACATAGTCTTATTCAAAAGTCCTCTCGCACCTATCTAATGAAGTTTCATGCCCATACGCACGATCTTACATTTGTGTCATATCACTACGAAGGTGCACAATTTAAAGCTGCATGTTGCCTTAGCCCCAAGCGCAATTTCAAGTGACTCTCACGTGCTCCTTGGTGCACAAAGTTCTTGATTTGACCAAGGGTAAGTGCTAGATCTCCATGTGGTGACCTGATGCTCATCCAAGGCTGATCCTTTTAGTGACAGAGTTTTAGGTAGCACAATTAGTTGGTGAGGAAAGAAGGGGACCCACCGAATAGTTGCAACAAAGTAGTGCCAACGTTTTCCAACTACATTGTTTCCACCTAAAACTCCAAGGACATTCGTCTGAGAGCCCATCAAAGTGATGCATGTCACTCTTGTAGTGCCACACTCAAGACCGATCAGAAAACACCATGTGCTGAGTGGTAGTCAAACATAAAGAATGTTGTTAGAGGTAGTTGAGAGGGGATCAATGTGGTTAGATCAATTGAATGCAAACGTAGCTACTTGGCATTGGGGTTGAGTATACATGACCCTCTAACCCTGTAAGGGAAATATTCCATCTTCCAGGCACACATGCGTCCAGAAGAAGTCCTACCATAATCCCCAGATCTGATCAACCTGCCAAAATTCAAGAATTAGCAATACGCCATCGCAAGAGAATTAAATGCTACATTTACTACTCAAGTGGCACATTAATTATAAAATAGGATTGTTCTCTATAAAAGCCTAGTTCTTCACGTGTAAAAGGGTTGACATTATTCTATCAACCTCATGTTGCTAAAGTTTTCCCTCCATGAGCACTTGTATTGGCTAAATCTTGTAGATCAAAGAGAATTAAGTTTTCCTCTTTTTGTTTTGATGTTCTATGTGCTATTTGTGTTTGTTGATCCTTGACTGTGGGTAACATTCACCCCTCTCATCGTTGTCCATTCCCTGCACCTCCCCATTGAACTTGGAACTCATTTTTAGGTTGTATCATGTATGTACTCAGGTCTATATTGATGTTGTCTGTGGACCATTTGTCATCCCTCTCAATGTTGCGTTGCGTTCCCACACCTCTATGTAAATCACTTATGCATTTAAAGTGACTTGGCAGAAATTGTGTGACATTGTCTTGTTCTCAAAGGTTTGTATTGTGTTTATGACAATAGGAGCACTTGCTTTGTTCTGAGTGCATTGCCTCTTTATGTTTCAACATTTATTACCTTCTCCCTCCTTTTTCCTCAAAGATCCTAGGTTTAGATTAGCAGTAGACTACCTTTCTTCTCTTTAGGCCTGCATGTTAGTCTTAAACTAGGTGCGCTTAGAATAGAAGGAATCCGACCTACTCCGAAGGCTCATCCCAAGGAGCATAAGGGTCCCACACCTTAGGGATGTTCCCATTATTGTGACGATGACAACCAATGCTCGCGTGATAAATGAGTGATAATAATTATGCGCCCAGTGCCATAGACTCTTGTGCCTCGCACAAGGCCTGTATGCTAAGTGCCCCACTGTAAATATTCTCTGCATCGTGAAATATCGCTTTTACAGGATATCTACTAAAACACACAAAAACTCTAAAACTCAAACACTTCAACTCACAATGATCCAAACTACATAGATATGCTTTTATACCATTGAAATATCCCCAAATGGGATATTATGCACATAAATAACACATACATAAAATCCACTAAAAGCTAAACTTGACATATAACTTAAATCGAAAAATTCGTACATAAACTCTTCACTTAGAGAATCCACACATACCATTCTCACTCTCACAAAACTTGGAAAATACCATACACAACACATTGACTATTATTTCAAATGACATACAACACACCATCACACAACTTTTATATGATGGAATAAGTATTACAATACATCACAAAACACAAGTATCACAATATGGAATTATAACACAACAATAATTCCTCAATATCACACTTATAAATTAGGGAAAGCCTCTCCCATACACACACTGTAATATATGCAATATGACACTATAGACTTCACACACATAAACTAGAAAACTTGCAAATAAACAACTCTAACACACTGGAACTCAGCTACTCTAAATTTTGCAAACACCTGTTGAAGATCTGCAACACTTTGAAGTATAGCTGCAATCTCTGAGTGAGATTACCTCCAAGAATCTTTGGGTTTTCGTCCGTTGATCCTATAAGTCTTTAAGGGGTTTCATCCTTGAATCCTTTTCTTCAATGGCGTTTCATCCTTTGAAGAGGGTGTAGTTGAACCAGGTTCAAACATACAAATGGGGGGGTTTGTATATGATTTCAAGAATGATATTACAAAGGAGGAGCCCCATATTTATAGATTTCAAAATGGAGGAGGAAAGAGAGATGAAAGATGAAAAGAGAGAAAATATGGTGCCACATTCTCATGTGTGCCAAAATGGGCACTATTGAGCATGTTTGACATCATGTGCCAAGGTCAAAATCAAATATCCAAAGTTACCTCCACTTAGCATGCTTTTATAATGGCTCTTCCACCTTCACATGTAGTCCAAATCAACATAGTAACTCTTGTCTCCCACTTTTCCAAGTGCACACAAGACTCCAAACATGTCACCACCTCTTTTTGACTCTGTCACCAACCCACATTATGCAAGCCCATAGAAAATGTGCCACACTCTTCATGTGGTGGAAAATAATGGAAGAAATATTATTACTTTTCAACCAAGTGCTCCATGTGAGAAATATTCTCATCAAACACCCACTTTTGACTTTCCTTAAAGCTTTGAATAGTGTTCCCTCATGAAATTGCACCAACTTTACCCCACATGGACAAATTCACATGTTTTGGACCCCATTTGAGGACCCCCTATAGGTCATGCCACCTCATCTCCAAGTCAGCTCACTGCTACATCATTACATGCATCACTTGCCTTGTCATTCACAATACACCTCACTGCTGAGTCACCTGCCATGTCACCATGAATAGTGAACCTACCATGTCACCATGAATAGTACTTGTGAATAGTACATATGAATAGTGATGCTAAATAGTGACTTGGTGAATAGTGTTGAAAGAATATTGGAATTATCCATTTTTTCCTCAACATCAAATTAATTACAAAGGGGACATGACAAATCTCCCCTTCCCAAAATTTCTTGCCCACAAGCAATAACAAAATTGGAATGCTCGATTGTCCCTAGGTAACGCCCAATGAAATTCTTGGATGGCAAACAAATCTTAGGAACTCTGCACCATATTTCCATTACACTACTCTGATATACAACAAAACCTTCACAACCATGTTAGCTTTCATATCATAAACAACATCAATGATTATGTATTTGTCACAAAATTTCTTTTGCCTATCCCTTGGATCCCATATCTTGATGTGTAGGCTGCTTTAGATGAAAATATTTGTGTTCCATCCTTAGAATTCGTTTACCATTCATCATATATTCCTTGTATGGCATAATGAAATCATGAGCAACAATGATGTTGAAATCAGAAATCCAATATTTCAACATATCATTAGAAACCATATCATTATGCATTGACAATCTTGAACCCAAGGATCTAATTGCACTCTTTTATTGTCCTTATGATGATAAAAAAACTAAAATATATTGGTTTTATCATTCCCATGTCTTGATATGAAACTGGGTGAGTGCTTACCAAACACATTATGCATATTGGATTGGACAATGACCTTTCTCTGTTTGATTCTCCCAACTGCATCTCTTGAAATAATACCATCCCAAGTTCTTCCCCTGAAGCATCATATTCTATAACCAAAGGAAGTGAGAAATCTGAAATAACAAGAACTTTATATGAACTTATTACCTTCCTTGATCTTCTAATAGTGGCTTGTGATGGTTCTGTCATGAATGGAAGAAAAACAATTTCTTCCCTGATGAGGTCAAACAATCTGATCCTTTCCAATCCTTGGTGTGTAGAATAGTCAATCATTCTAAGTAACAACCCATAATTTGCCATCTTCTTTTGGAGATCCCAATCATGATGTAGATTTATTCCAGGATGCATGATATCAAAGTATTTGCATAAAGTGGTAGAACATTGATTTGTCTTCTTAAACAACCAATTCTTTTTGGGATTCAACATTTCATCCACATAAATGAAATCATGAATTCTTACCTCCTCTTTCTTGGGATGAACACTCCTCTAAAAAGTAACTAAAAAATTTCCTTTCTTTGATTCCAAATCCAAAGTGTACTCCAAAAAATAAACACCATGCAAGCTCCCAATTTTTCTGATTCCTTTCATGATGCTAGTAATTGGTAGTATCTCCTCCTTCATGAATCCTGTAACTTGCTTGTACCTTAAGCCCAAAAACACCATAACAAACTTAGTCACAAAATTTTGAACACTAAAAAGGCACTTACTTTGCTTACCCTCATAAAGCATCAAGATTCCCATAGGAAATGTCTTCATTTATTTACCATCTATGATTTTGTTTTTCCATAAGTGATCTAAAATGCTTGCACATGGATTCTTCACAGTGTGGTTAGAAAGCAAAATAAAACATCTGTAATCCCTTATAGACTTTTTTTCATGGCAATATCTGAAGAACTTACCAATGCCTTTATCTGCTTTTGATCTCAAGAGACTACATGGATCCCAAATGACAAAACCATGTGGAATGTAAAATAAAGAGCCCTCATGCCCCATTCTACAATTTGTACCCCTCACTCTACCAACCTTTGGTGCATTCCTTCCATGATGAATACAATTTTGGAGTGGCATAAGAGGAAATAATAAATCTAAAATAGGAACATCATGCTCATACCTTATATTGCCAAAACCAAGCTCATCAAACTTGCTATTTTGAAAACCAACCACTATCTCACTCATGGAAGGTTTGGTGGTTTGTGCAAGTTCCACCATTTAGTACCTGTTAAGTAAATCTCCTTTTTCTAAAACATTTGGTCGACACATGAAATCATTAGAAGCCAACAAAACATCTTTTATTACCAAAGAAGATTTACCTTCATTCTGCATGCTGGATTTATCCATACCCCCAGGATCCCACACAATTAGATATGTGACATCTTGATGTTGAGAGAAGGGATCTTCCTTCCACTTTGTTCCCTTTCTCTTTTCAATCTTGTTATAATGCTTCCCATAATAACAAAAAGTTTGTAGTGACATAGGTACAAAAAAAATCTGAAATATGTTTGTACCTTTGGTTGCAAATAGAAAGTTCACCCTCGTGTCTTTGGCTACAAATAGAATGCTCATCCACAAACCTTTGATTGAAAATAGGATGCTCATCCTCATTTGTCACAATATAATTGGTTGAGATATCCTCATTACCTCCATGTTTGTGACTCAAAATTTCAAACTTAGAACTACCCAAAACATTCTTATTCCCAATGCTGTCTTGCAAAACAAATAATGGCTTACCATTAGGAATCTTGAGAGGTTCCTTTTTCCCTTGCTCTATCATCTCTCGTGGATCTTTTTCTCCACTTTCTCTTCTTCTTGCAAGCAAATTTATTCCTCCACATTTTTCACACCATGGAGTGCCTCTTGCTCCTTGATTTCTTGAGGATCTTCTTGGCATATACATTATTTAGAAACCAACAAAACATTATCTTCAAATTTAAAACCATCCATAATTCTATTTGACACCTCAATATACATATGCTCTTGAGCAAAAAATTCAGATTCTAAGAAAGTATCTTGGATTAATAAAGAGCTTTTACCTTCCATGTCCTGAAAAGTTCCTGGTTCACCTCTTTCTTGATCTTGCAAACAAAATGTTTCCTCCTTTGCACAACTTCTTGGGATTCTGGCTGTTCTTCTTAGGTGGAGTAACTCTTATTGACTTCTTCATCTTTTTACTAATACATGCAAGCATTAGAAATCAATGAGATATTCTCTATTATCAAAGAATTTTTACCTTCAACCTCCATGGCTTGGAGTGCTTCAGGTTCAACTCTTTTTTCTTTCTTATTTTCCTCCTCACAATGTCTCTAATTTCAACCCCTTCTTTGTTCTTGCATTTGTGGCTAGGTTCCCAAGACTTATTTCATGTGGAACAAAGATTATTCTCATCTTGTTTCTGCTACTATCTTCTTTCCTTGCAGAAACTTCTTTGGATTCTTCTTTCTTCACAATCTCTTGAGGTTCTAGTTCAGGCCTTTCTTCCTTAACTTCCTCTTTTGGAAAGATGGGTACCTCTGCACTTTTCAACTCTGGCTGTTTGGGACCTTTTGACTTTTTGGAGACCTTTGCCTTCTTTTCGTTCCTCCTTGTCCTCTTGATGTATCTTATGAGACCCCTTTGGCTAGGATCACCTTCTAAGATGTCCAAGTATCCATCAAGGGAGACTAGTTCTTTGTAATAATCAGGGCATGCTTGGTACTGGTCTAGCAATTTTGTGGCATCCTACTCATAATTCACAATCCTTTGAATTTTAGCCACCATATCAGCGATCAAATCATTTTGTTTTTGCCTCAGCACCTCTTCTTTTGTAGGCAAAAACTTTGGAAGTTGCCTCCACTCCATGCACCTTGTATCAACACAAAAATACAAACAAAAACTCTACAACAGACAAACCTACAACATGACCTACATAGGTTGGCATGATACATAGCTCTAATACCACTGAAATATCCCTTTAATAAGATATCTACTAAAACACACAAAAACTCTAAAACTCAAACACTTAAACTCAAAATGATTCAAACTACACAGATATGCTTTGATACCACTGAAATATCCTCAAATGGGATATTATGAACATAAACAACACATACATAAAATCCACTAAAAACTAAACTTGACATATAACTTAAATCTAAAAATTCACACATAATCTCTTCACTTAGAGAATCCACACACAATTCTCACTCTCACAAAACTTGGAAAATACCATACACAACACATTGACTATTATTTCAAATGACATACAACAAACCATCACACAACTTTTATATAATGGAATAAGTGTTACCATCCATCACAAAACACAAGTATCACATTTGGAATCATAACACAACAATAATTCCTCGATATCACACATACAAATTAGGGAAAGCCTCTCCCATACACACTATAAAATCTGCAATATGACACTGTAGACTCCTCACACATGAATTGGAAAAACTGCAAATAAACAACTCTGGCACACTGGAACTCGGCTACTCTGAATTCTGCAAACACCTGCTAAAGATCTACAACACTTTGAAGCACAACTACAATCTTTGAGTGAGATTACCTCCAAGAATCTTTGGGTTTTCATTTGTTGATCCTGTAAGTCTTCAAGGGGTTTCATCTATGAATCCTTTTCTTCAATGGGGTTTCGTCCTTTGAAGAGGGTGTAGTTGAACCAGGTTCAAACATACAAAAGGGGGGGGGGGGGGTTTGTATATGATTTCAACAATGATATTACAAAGGAGAAGCCCCATATTTATAGAATTAGAAATGGATGAAAGAGATATGAAAGATGAAGAGAGAGAAAATATGGCACCACATTCTATTGTGTGCCAAAATGAGCATCATTGAGCATGCTTGGAATCATGTGCCAAGGTCAAAATCAAATCTCCAAAGTTATCTCCACTTAGCATGCTTTTATAATGGCTCTTCCACCTTCACATGTAGTCCAAATCAACATAGTAACTCTTGTCTCCCACTTTCCCAAGTGCACACAAGACTCCAAACATGTCACCACCTCCTTTTGACTCTTCCACCAACCCACATTATGCAAACCCATAGAAAATGTGCCACACTCTTCATGTGGTGGAAAATAATGGAAGAAATATTATTACTTTTCAACCAAGTGCTCCATGTGAGCAAGATTCTCATCAACCACCCACTTTTGACTTTCCTTAAAGCTTTGAATAGTGTTTCCTCATGGAATTGTGCCAACTTTACCCCACATGGATAAATTCACATGTTTTGAACCCCATGTGAGGAGCCCTTGTGAGTCATGCCACCTCATCTCCAAGTCACCTCACTGCTACATCATTACCTGCATCACTTGCCTTGTCATTCACAATCCACCTCACTGCTGAGTCAACTACCATGTCACTATGAATAGTGAACTTGCCATGTCACCATGAATAGTGATCTGTCATGTAACCATGAATGGTAACAATGAATAGTGCTCCATGAATAGTACTTATGAATAATGATGTTGAATAGTGACTTGGTGAATAGTGTCCCTGAATAGTGTTGGAGAAATATTGGAATTAGCCAATTTTTCCTCAACATCAAATTAATTACAAAGGGGACATGACATGCCGCGAAGCATCCACGGGTCCACGTTTCAAATAACAACAGTAATCCTTTCAGGGCTATAGTTGACACCACGGACTATGGTCTTGCGGCATTTCTAGCAAAAAGATTGAAACTATTAGTAGGCAAGACCACTTCATTTATCCAAAACTCAAAGGGATTTTATGGAGTTTGTTAAAAATAAAAAGGTAGAGGATAATGAGTTATTAGTCAGCGTTGATGTGGTCTCGTTCACGAAGGTTCATATTGGTGATATTGTGGAGGTAATTGGGTCCATCACAGATGAGGAAACCGCTAGGTTAGTTTCCATATCCTTGAATTCCACATTTTTCTCTTTCAAAAGAATTATTTATGAGCAATGTAAATGTATGGCCATGGGCTCACCCCTCTCCCTGGTTGTAGCCAACCTCTTTATGGAAAAGTTTGAAGATATGGCTCTCCACTCCTTTCCTTTCCAACCAAAATAGTGGAAAAGGTATGTAGATGATATCAATCTATGTTGGCCACATGGTAGGGAGAGTTTGGAAGCGTTTCAAGCTCATCTCAATGGTTTAACGTCTAACATCTAGTTCGCTAAGGAAGTTGAGATGGAAGGTAATCTTCCTTTCTTAGATGTCCTCCTTTCACATAAAGGGAATGGATCTCTTTCTAGGAAGGTCTATAGAAAAGGAACCCACACTTACCTCTATCTACATGCCTCCTCGCGCCATCACCTAGCCCAAAAAGTAGGGGTGTTAAAAACTCTTGCCACTAGGGCTTTCAGGATTTGTGATGAAAACAACATCGAACAAGAAATTGAACATTTAAAAATAGTTTTAGAAGAAATGGTTACAAGGGTAAACATATCGCAAGGGCTATAAAATAGGGCAAGGACAATCTCGACAGGCACAAAGAGCCTCCAAACGAAAGCCCAATAGCGTTCCTGCCTTATGCTGAAGGAGTCTCAAATAAAATTGCTAGAATCCTAAAGCGCCATAATATGGGACTACCTTTTTGCCTATCAATAAATTAACAATGTCTTTAAGGTCCGTCAAAGACCCTATAGACACTAGCTTACGCAGTGAGGTCTACTTGATGGAATGTTCGTGTGGTGTCCCTTACATTGGTGAAACAAGGACGTCCATCTACACTAGAATTAAGGAGCATGCCGCTAACATCTGACTACAAGGTGTGAGAAATCAGCTCTAACTGAACACTCATACAATTCCAAACATGCAATATGCATAGAGAAAACCAAGGTTATTAAGGTGGAGAACCATTAGCAAAAGCGGAAATTAAGAGAAGCCATTAAAATTAGTAAGCACCCCCACAATCTGAATAGAGACACATGGTTAGGTATTGATCCTGTGTGGGGGCCTATTATTAGCACTCTTTAGGTCCTACTTCATCTTTTAGTCTTTGTGCATAGGAGTTGAATTTTAAACATTAAAATATAATTAAGCTAAAATTAAATTTAATATTCATTCAAAATTCACCAGTTTAAAAATAATAATAATACAAAATTGTAATATAATATATTAATTTATCTTAATAACAAATTAAATATTAATAATGTTATTTATTAGTTGTTTCAAAATTAATCTTGGAATCATTTTCTCTTATTAGTGATCTCTTTGTCACTTAGAGGTTTGAACACTTTAACGGTAATAAAAGAGGAGGGCACACATTTCCTTAACAAACAACTACCCTTACATTAATTACCTCCAATGATTGGTGTTATATTTTACCTATTTAAGGAAGCTCGAATTTGTTTTTCTATTATTACTCTGGTTCCCCTGATGAGAGATCACAGTGTGTAATCTGAAACATCGAGGTTACTTTATGGACTATGAAAGCATCAAATCTCTCACCTTTATATTGTTCAATCATAAAACAATTGCTTTTTCTGATGTTATCAAAGCATTGTCATCAGGCACTACCATTCTTTATAGAAGTTTCATACCTAAAAGCTTGTTCTAACATGCTTATTCTCTTAGGACTTCTAGCAATTCTTATTGCTTGAAACTTCTATTATTTTCTTTAAGAAAAAATAGTCATTAAAAAAAGATGGCAAACACCTTAATAAGAAAATTCTCATTTTTATTAAAAAGATAATGCATTTTTTCAATGTAAACGCTGAAAATATTTACACACTACTTTTTCGTGAATAAGATTTACATATAAGAACCAATTTATGCATCATCTTAGTTTTCAAAAAAAATTATGCATCATCTTATTTAAGTGTAACGCTGGACTAGTACATTTGTTTCGACTATATTATGAAACATCTGTTAGTTATGTCAGTATATTAACAAAGATTGGATATCACTAATGACAAATGCTCTGTTTCAAAGATGCCTCATTTTGAGTGCACCAAAACGTCGGTAGGATGCATGTACTCATATAATCCAACCATCTGACTGTAAAGGTGCCTTCATAAATTGAATGGTTAGTTGAGAGTCTAAATGAAACACACATATGTTGAGCTCTCTTTTAAAAAATTATTAATATTTTTATTATTTTAAAAATATTTTAAAATTTGAAAAAATCTTTTTGTGGACTTGGATTTTACAATTACAAATTGATAACTGTTGATGATAGTCTCATAAATATTTTGGACTGACATTTTTTATTTATTGTATATTTGAAGGAATTACATGCAATTGTTAAATTACATAGAATCTCTGTACTCTGCCCATATTTCAGAAATAAACATATAACCCTTTTATAAAATGTTTGTGTGCTTTTATGAATGTGAAAAACAGTGTTAGTATACACAAGGCCATATTTTTTTAAGCAAAGCAACTTGAAATGCAACTTTGGAAAAATATTAATTCATAAGACTCAACTGCCATCAATGTCATACTCAATAGAAAGCTGTTGAGAACTTTGGGGCATCTCAACATGAATAAGAGTGAAAACAAAGAAATTGGACTGAAAAATATCATCACCCAGAAGAGCAGAATTCCTTGGATTTACAAGGAAGAAGAATACAAAAAGGAAAGCAATTTACTTTCCATTATGAGCAACAAAATTTCAATAGTGGAAATCCATGTAGAAATCACCATGTCTTACATGGTAATATTACAATGTTTTTTAATGTACCATGAAAAATAACTTAAATTGATGGAAACAATGTACCTGAAAATGTCCCCATCTGAAATTGCGTATGCATTACTTTCAACCTTAGCAAAAGAGAGCGACAGCACTGCAGATTGAGTAGGCATATCGATTCCCTTGCAAATGCTGTCTGTGAAAATTTCAAAACTGCCATTAGATACTAGCGATCAGCTTACATGGAATTAAATAGTCCAGACAAAAGTAGGCAAACAGGGTGTTGTCTCTCCACTGTCACATTTGGAACCACCTGTAATTTAGATACAACGGATCAACTGTAATTTACGGGAATTAAACGGTCCAGATACAAGTAGGCGAACAGAGTGCTACTTCTCTACTTTGGAGAGCTTCCAACATTTGGAACCACCTGCAATTACTGAAACAAGTTGAAGAATTAATAGCTAAACATAACCACCAAAATCTGGAAGGCTGCATTACAGAAAAAAGTCATCAAAAGCATAATTTAGTAAACACCTTGGAACAATATGAAACAATGAGGTCACAATTTTTTAAAAAACAGAGAAATTTGTATTAAAAGAACGGAATTTTTACATTGCCACAAGTCCTACTCTGGACAAGACATAGGGGCGATGACATTAACCTGTGTACAAAGCAAATTCATTTCAAAATAACACCTCCAGAAAAAACTAAGACACAGAACTTAAAGAGAAACAAGTTCAGCACATACACTAAGGACTTGAGACAATATGACCAACTGTCACGATGGTTATTTAAATAACTGCCAAGACAGCCAAAATTATTGATATAGACCAAATTGCCCTCCGTAATAACGTATTTTTGTAAGTCTAGGATGTTTTTAACATTAAAAGGACGAGAAATTAGACATTTCCCCCTCCTATGGCTATGGAGTTTTGGAAAGATTTATCAATGTGCTCCAAATCTTGCTTCTCCATAGGAACGTGATCAACATCTTGAGAGTTCCAAGCAGGTGCAGCAGGAACAGGGACATGCCTATAGAGCTTTCAGGTTGGACAACATGCTATTTGCTTTCATCTTCCAAGCCAGTCATAATACATTATAGCCTGACATGACCTGCTACACATCAGACGCAGCCACCATGGGAGTTTGATGACTGCTGTACATGGTCATTGGACTGGGGGTTCAACAAGTAAGAGGTTGCTGTCACACCGTTGTCACTCCATTTATAATCTCATTAGTTTATATGTGTATTCGGTTTATTAAAATAAAAGAAATCAGCTGGGTTTTGGTATTGTTATCAGTGTTATACAGCTCAGTAATATGAACGATTTCAGCAGAGTTTAGAATAACAATATTGTATGTTGCTGCCTAATATGTTTGCCAACTGTTTGTGTAATTGTCTAGTGGTAAGAACAATAGTGGGTTATGTATGCTAACTGTTTGTAGAATTGCCGATGAATGGTTCATGTTTGCCAAATTTTTGTGAATATGTCAATGATTAATTGTGAAAGTTACAGTTGTTCCTAAGTTCAGAAATCAAAAAATTGCATAGGTTATTGGTTTATTTAAAAAGGGAAATTACAGTGGTTTCAGAACTATGATCCTGTTAGCCTACAGGGTAAGGTATAGAGCAGTGATTTAGCTAGCCTATGAATTATGGCGGAAACTTGGAGAGATTGTTTTATGGATTTGATAAAACGAAGGCAAGATAGAATGGACAAGCTTTTGGAAGAATATCATATTCACATGCAAGATCTAGTGGCATCAATAAAAATATAATTGGACAAAGAAGAGTTGAAGAAGCATGAGTCAGAAGAAGAATGGCAGCAACTCAGAATTGATTATGAGGCCCGCTATGAAGAATCTTATAATCTAAGCCTGAAATTTCAAGCTAACACGACCCTTCGAGATTTTGGTGACTTAATAATAAGGCATGAGCCAAGAAGACGAGGATGAATGATCACTTAAAATTGTTTGAGCAAGCTTCCCACATATGATGAAAAGTCTGACTTCACCTTTGAAGAATTCTTGAAGATGCTCGAAGAAGATAGAAGTAGAAAATTGAAAAAGAGAGAAGAGTAGCCGGAACCAAAACCTCAAAAAATTGCTAAGAAGGAGATCAAGGAGCAAGAACCCAAGAATGCATCCCTGAAGGAAGAAAAAAAGCCAAGACCAGAGCTACAAGAAAGTGAACAGACTAGTGATCAAGAACATAAAGAATCCACCATGCAAGTTGAATTTGAAGAGTCCTCAATAGAAAAAGGTATGACTTCTGATAAACAAAATGTTTATATTAATGAAGTCAAGAAGAAGAAAACATTACACATTGAATGTAAAATGTCCATAATTGAAAAGAAGCTTCCGAAGAGTGAGACACTACCACATAAGATTGAATTTCAAAATAATCATGTTGATAGACATGAAATTAAAGAAAAGGTTTTAGTTGATTCTAATGCTGAAATACATCTCTATAAAACTCCTACTTCAGCCAAAGAGGGTAAGCACTTTTAAAATTGCAGCTCAAGATATGGGAATGATAGCACAAATCTATTTCAGTGTTTTGCTATCATTTTAAGGCGGGTAAAAGAGTGAAAATAGATCCTTTGACTCAAAAGTGTTTGTATATAATGTAGTGTGGGATCTAGGTGATATTTTGAGATCTATAAAGGGTAGAGTTTATAATTTTTATATCATTATTGCTTATAATTTCATCAACCCATACAAATGGATAGGAAAAAAATCCGAATCGACCTTAGACAAGCATAAGGATAATATTGTGAATGATAACAAGATTCAGTGGTTGGAGCACATGGGTCAAATGCAAGGAACCAAGGCCTGTCACCTCCCATCCGATAGTGCTCTCAAGGCAAGCAACAATGGAACAATTCAAAACCTTGGTAAACAAATTTATATCATCTTAGTTGGCCACAGATTTGATATCCAAACTACGATTGCATTGGAAAATGCATATGGCATGGTGATTGGCAATAAGTTCACAAATGGCTATCGTCTAGACAAGGTCCATGGTATGCTAGATAAGGCAACAACAATTTTCTCTTCTTATATTGGTTTTGATTTAGTTGCTAGTTTACCATTCAACATTACTATGATATCCTCCGTATGTAATGAGCTATATTTGTGTGAAAATAATATCACATTAAGGAAAGAACTGCTTAACAACCTCAAAGGGGAATAAGGTAATGGTAACTAGTGTTTGTATCCTCATGATTCCATTTGTGGTCAAAGGTTAAGAAGATAATTCACTAAATAGATTAACATATAATGTTGCACATCCCTATGGCTATCATGGAAAACATTTTGATATAAGCAAACAAATCTTTTTGTCCAAAGCTGCCTACACATTCCAATATGGGAACTAGGAGATATTTCTAGACATAAGCAGGGTAAAAATTGTGATAAGTTCAAAATTATTATTCTTGAGTATGTTATGAATGTTAACCGGGTTGTGGAAGTTCAATGGTTTCAGTTCATGAACAAATCATCATCAAATCCTCAATCCATAGTGCTGAACCTTACATTTGAAGGATGGTTTGTGATTTCTAAAAAATAAAGGTAGTCACAATTAAAGAAATTTCTCATGAGACACAAATTGCCCAAGAAACTAGATACTCGGTATTGAGGGGCGTTCATACTCTCTCACTTTGTGAGCAAGGTAAACATCATGTTGACATTCAATTTTTTATAAATAAGCGTATTGTGGTGTTTAGTCATTTGCTTTCAGAATCGCCAAAGGACATAGAAAATCAACACATCACACATTTGGAATCAAGTTCCAAGCATGTTCATCTTCCCAGGATACACAAAGGAGAATTTTCAGAAGTTGAAAATTACATTAATGGGAATCTCGTGGCTTCTTTGATTGCAAATAAATTGAAGGTCATTTATTATAGCATTGCACACTTGGGAGAAGGCCAAATACGCAGATCCGGACATATATTGGAAAAGGTTTGATGAAAGGTACCATTTCTCTTATCAATTCACAGTAGACATCCTTGCAATAAATAAAGCTGATTTTACTATTACCAACACATCAAAAAATTGTAAAAAGTACAGATGCTATTGGGCAATGTGGAAGCTATGTAGCTTTTATACTTGTTGACCAATTTTGGTCCTGTAGGTCAAAATTGGGCACCCCTCTTTCCTTTTCCTTGCAGGGTCTTTTGGCCTAGGTTTTGACAAGTTCATCCCACAACTGCCTTGTGGGCTTTTCTTTGACAGGTCTTTTTCCATAAAAAACCAAGTTTTTTTCCTTCTTTTGATTGCCAAGTGTTTTGGGTCCGGCAAGCAAGAGTTCAACTTGAAACCCATTTTGATCTTGAAGGCTTAATAGGGGAAGTAAGTTACTTCGGAAGTCCTTTTATCGGCAGAATGGACTAAGTTCAAAGGGCCAAGGGTCTTTTACAAAGAGCCTGAAGGGTAGGTACCCTTGCGGAGGGCACTTAGGTGCCAAATAGGACCTTTGAAATTCTTCTGAAAGGTGACTTAGAGGCCAAGAAGCCCTTGCGGGAGGCAGGAAATCGACAAAATGGACCTTTCCAAAAGGCTCGAAGGGCAACCTTGGACTTAAGGTGTCCTTGCAGAGGGCAAAAGGTCAAGGCAGAAAGCCCGAAAAGGACTTGCCCTTCGGGAAACTGGACAGGCCAAGGATAATCCTTCGGACATTATGTCTGAAGGAAATCCAAAGAGGAACACTAAAGGAACGAATTCCTTCGAACATTTTGTCCGAAGAAATTCGACAAGTGAAAAAAGTCGAAGAAATAGGTCAAGAGCCCGAAGGGCAGGTGTCCTTTTGGAGGGCACTTGGCCTTGAAAAGAGGACCTTTTCATTTTTCCGAAGGTTCACTCTCCCTTCGAAAAACTCTGTTTGCAAAAGGCCGAAGAAATTCCCAAAGGGGGGTGACAGGGCCGCGGACATCAATTTTAAGGTAATAAGCTAGCTGTTGGAGTTCAAATGTTTGGTGACAGGGCCGCGAACGTCAAATTCAAGGTAGCGAAATAGCCATTGGTTTTCAAATGAGATGACAAGCCCGCAAACGTCAAATTTAAGGTGATGGGTTAACCATTGGAGAGAAGCCAAAAAGCAATTCTTTTGGACAAAATGTCCGAAAGAAGGCCTCCACTCATGAGTTCTTTCGGATAAAATGTCCAAAAGAATTCTTTCGGACATTTTGTCCGAAAGAACTCATGAGTGGAGGCCTAAAGGGTCGTCAAAGGCGGGTTTCAAAAGTGGCAAGCATAAAGGAAGAATTCCTTCGGACATTTTGTCCGAAGAAATTCAAAGGCTCGGAACCCCGAAGGTAGACTCAGCAACCCGCCAAGGAAGGAGCCCGGGCCATGAAAGGATAACCCCGAGAGCCCGAATTGCCGGGTGTTGACGTTGTGGATTGCACCCTTTAAAAGAAAACTCGGCTTCTTTCTTCCACGCGGCACAATGGAGACATTCCTCTTGCTGTGGGTAACAAGTTTGAGGAATGAATCTCTAGATTACGGGCTAGCTCCCCTTGATACATCATGAGGTCCTGAATTTCTACTATTAACAATGAGGGGGGATGAAACGAGAGAAGGATACTACAAAAACATAACCTAACTAAAATGGTGATGCACCAAAATTGATTGATTTACTCATCTTTTATCTACACTTTATACCAAAAGGGCGAACAAACACTTCATTTGAACAAGAGACTTAGACTGCATCAATGTTTTAACAAGGGGTTTGATAGAGGTATAATGAAGAAGAACCTAACATAGGTGCTCTAGAGGCACACTGTTGAATGGTTGCTCATCTGCACCTATGCTCCAACCTGGACGCCTCTTGTTAACCTGCAGAAGAAGATCTTGGATACATTAGATACACTGGCATCGACCTATGAAAGCATTAAAATAAATGACTAAACATAAGGCAATACACAGAGCTATGCAAAAGTGTAAAGAATCAGATGGAGGTAAAACGCTTCTTTTGATTAAAGGCAAATTGTTAGGGCTTCGCCATACAAAACTGAGAGATGTCTTTTACAAAGCTGAGAGGTTACAATATATAGAATTTGGAGAAAGACCCTTCACCCCTCTCAAGAGCAGGCGGCCCATACTGCATTAAACACCTTGGTAAGAGGAATTCACTCATGCTGCTGTCATCTTTCCATAAATGCGTCTGAAAGAGCCATGCTGTAGGTGTCCTAGATATTGACTTTGCTGCCAAAGCTGCATTAAACATTCCTGCTAAAGGATGGGTCACTTTGTTCTTTGAATGACAAAGCCGCCTTTGTATGAAAACTCGCACAACTGTTCGCTTATTAATGCTAAACAAAGAAATAACGGGCTGCTCTATTGAATGCTTGCGTAGATCCCTTGATGGCTGTTTGGTGGAGACTATTCCATCTGCAAGCAATTACTTCTCTTGTCGACGCCTCCTGTGCCACCTGGATTGATCTGGTTCATTCCTGCGCTTGGCTGGATGTGTCATCTAGAACGCTCCAAGTGTTTGTCTTATGTGTGCGTGGTTGCATTCTGGATTAATTGCTATGCTTTCTCTTTCCTTGCTACTTGTCTTTTCCTGGCAATTCGGGCTCTCGGGGCTATCCTTTTTTCTCCTCTCGGGCTCCTTCCTTGGCAGGTCACTGAGTCTACCTTCGGGCTTTCGAGCCTTGAATTCCTTCGGACATTTTGTCCGAAGGAATTCTTACTTCTCTCGCCACTTTGACACCCGCTCTTAATGATGCCTAGGCTCGCGCTCTATAATAGAATTGTTCTTTAGCTTTTCTCCAACGGTTAATCCATTTCCTTGAATTTGACATTCGTGGGCCCATCCTCAAACATTTGAAAATCAACGGCTATCTTATCACCATAAAATTGACGTCCATGGGCCCGTCACCATTTGAAAACTAACGGCTCTTTCGCTACCTTGAATTTGACGTTCGCAGGCTTGTCACCAGACATTTGAACTTTCAACGGCTAGCTTACCATGTTGAAGTTGGTGTTCTCGGGCCCGTCACTACCCTTTAGCAATTTCCTCGGCTTTTTGTAAACGGACTTTTCCAAAGGGACAGTGACCCTTCGAAAAAAATGAAAAGGTCCTTCTTATGGCCAAGTGTCTTCTGAAAGGGCATTTACCCTTCAGGTTTTTGTCTTCCGAATTTCTTCAGACAAAATGTCTGAAGGAATTCCTTCGGACATTTTGTCCGCAAGAATTCATGCCTTCAGTGTCTTGAATTTCCTTGGTGAATTTCTTTGGACAAAATGTCCGAAGGAATTCCTTCGGACATTTTGTCCGCAAGAATTCGTGCCTTCAGTGTCTTGAATTTACTTGGTGAATTTCTTTGGACAAAATGTCTGAAGAAATTCATCCCTTGAACTCTTCATGGATTTTCTTCGGACATTTTGTCCGAAGGAAATCCTTCCTTTTGGCTTTCTGGCTTGGCCCTTGCAAACGGACCTTTTGCCCTCCGCAAGGGCACTTTGGGTCCAAGGTTGCCCTTCAAAACTCCTTGAAAAGTCCTATTTTTTGCTTTCCTGCCCTCCGCAAAGGTACCTAACTTTCGGTGTTTTTGTAAAAGACTTATGCCCCTTTGAAACTGGCCCATCTTTCTGTCGATAAAAGGCTTGCCCGAGGTAATTTGTTTGCCCTAATAAACATCTAGAATTGAAATGAGTTCCAAATCGACCCAAATACTTGCAAGACTCAAAACACTTGGTTTTTATAGAAACGGCCCTATTACAGGGGGAAAACCCAAAAATTGTAGTGGGGTGAATTCATCAGAAACTGGCTAATAGGCCCTGCAAGGAAAAGAAAAAGGGGTGCCTAATTTTGGCCTGCAAGACCAAAATTGGTCAACACCAAGAAAAGGACAAGAAATAGCAAGAAAAGAGAAAAGCACAGCGGGTAATCCAGAATGCGGCCATGCACATATAAGGCAAACGATCAGAATGCTCTAGGTGGTGTGGCAAGTCAAACGTAGGGATGAACTAGAGCAGGCCAGGTGGCACAAGAGGCATCGACGGGAGAAGTAAATGCTTTCAGGTGGAATAGTCTCCACCAAATAGACATTAAGAGAGTTGGTTGCAAGCATTCAAGGGAGTGGCCCGATTTTTCTCGTTTTTATATTAATAAGTAGCCAACTGTGTGAGCATTCAAGAGAGAGCATGGCATAGAACATAAGGAGGGATGGCCTTGTCAGTTTCTAAGAGAAGCGACCCATGCTCTTGCACGCCTAGGCAGCAAAGTCAATATCTGAAATACCTACAACATGGCTTCGACAGGCACATTTAAGGAGAGACGATGATTTCTTACTGCAGGAGTGTTTAATGCAGTATGGACTCTTTCCCTTAACTGGGGAAGGATCTTTTCAAAGATTCTCTATATATCGTAACTTCTCATTTTGAGAAAAAGAATCTCTCAGCTTTGTAGGGCGAAGCCCTGAAGAAATTTACCTTTAATCAAAAGAAGTGTTTTACCTCCATTTGAGCTTGCATTTTTGCATATGCCTGTGTAGTGTCTTATGTTTAGTCATTTCTTCTAATGCTTTCATAAGTCTATGCCATCATATCTAGTGTATTGCAAATTATTTTCTGTAGGTCAACAAGAAGTGTCAAGATTGAAGTATAGGCGCAGGTGAGCAACCGCCCAACAGTGTGTCTTCAGAACACCTCTGGTAGGTTCTTCCTCCTTATACCTCCATAAAACCCCTTGTTGAAGCATTGATGCAATTAGTTTCTCATTCAAATGAAGTGTCTGTTCGCTCCTTTTGGTGCAAAGTGTAGGTAAAGCTGAGCAGACCAATCAGTTTTGGTGCATCACCACTTTAGTTACGTTCTGTTTTATAGTATCCTTCTCTCTTTTCACCCCCCCCATTGTTAGCAGTAGAGTTTCAGGGCCTCAAGGTGCATCAAGGGGAGCTAGCCCCTAATCTAGAGATTCATTCCTCAGTTTTGCCACCCACAGCAAGAGGAATGTCTCCAGTATGCCGCGTGGAAGAAGGGAGCTGAGTATCTTTTCAGAGGGTGCACTCCAAAGCATCAACAATACTTCTTGGAAAATATAGTAGAGTTTTTGGATTTCACATCAGAAATGAGATTAGTAGCAAGAATGCTACTATAGCTAATTGGTTTCAGCAAAATATAGAAAAAAAATATGTTGCAAAGGTCAAAGATGTCTTTCTTGTTGAAGTAGAAGTGGGCACAAATATAGTCTATGATACTCAAGAAAAGAGGAGCCTGACAAAGGTGGGGAACAAGCAAGCTAAGGAGAGAACAACTTGCATAAGAGTTGTGAGATTTGGTATGAATGAGAATTTTGGGTGCTTGCTAATAAGTACATATCAGGTTTGAGATTTTGATGCACTCTGCTCCATAGTGAATCTTCTTGAAGAGCTAGAGCTCCAACTTGTAGAAGTGTCTTTTGGTGCAGAATATGTGGAGCACCAAGCAAAACAATTTGAGAATGAGAAAGGCAAAATATATGCACCACATAGAGAGATGGGGAAGGCTTCAAGGGAACCACATAAATAGGGCTCAGCTAAAGCTATGTAGTCGAAGGAACATACTGCATCACACAAGGAATTCAAAACATGGAATTGCAAATTCCCAAGGATGAATTGGGATTCAGGTTTTATAGGGATTGTTATTTGGGGAGAGTCAAAGCAGTTGATCTTGCAATTGCTTGAAGGCAAGCAATTTTAAGACAAACAAACTGTCGTGTCCCCTTTTTTAAATATTTAATTACGAAAATAATTTAATAATAATATGTTTAAGTCATTCTAAAGTTACTTTATTTTATAACATGGAAAAATAACACTTATGTATTATTATTATAAAGGGGGCCAAAACTTAATATTCATTATGTGGGCCAAAAAGTAATATTTATCTAAAAGTATTTTAAATGCTTTTATGGTTAGGGCAATTGGAATAAGGGAAATTATAAAAGCAGAGCTAGGATCAAAAGGATTATTCACTATTCACCCCTTATCATTTGTTATCAAACTCTATTCTAGAGCTTGAGCATTTCTTGTTCAATTTCTTCGCCCAAGTCGAAAACCTTTGGAGTGCGGACATTTGGAAGACAAAAACCCTATTGGTTTTCATTGTTGGATTGGATGACGAAAACCCTCTTGTCCATGTGAGGTGATTCCATCTGGGAACCACATATGTGCCAAAGATTGAGATCATTTTCAATTTCAATTGGTTAAAGGCTCGAATCAGTTTCAGAATTGGGTGAAGGTTCAAAGTATTCACTATTGTGCATCATTGAAGGGCTTGCCTTACACCACCATAAACCTATAAGGAATTTTCATATGGCATTGTCTATTGCTCTGTGACATGTATTGCATTCTATCATGATTTGAGAAGTGTGGAGACTCACGTGTATGCTACAATTGTCATCCAACAACGTATTGAACCCTTTGGATACTGTCGTTTCATCTTCCAAGCCATTCATAATATATTACAACCTGATGTGACCTGCTACACATCAGACACAACCACCATGGAGGATTGTTGACTGTTGTACGTGGTCATTGGAATGGGGGTTCAATGAGTAAGAGGTTGATGTCACACCGTTGTTACTCCATTTATAATCTCATCAGTTTGTGTATTTGGTTTATTGAAATAAAAGAAATCCGCTGGGTTTTGGTATTGTTATCGGTGTTATAAAACTCCTTAATATGAACGATTTCAATAAGTTTTAGAATAACAATATTGTATGTTGTTGCCTAGTATGTTTGCCAATTGTTAATGAAATTGTCTAGTGGTAAGAACAACAATGGGTTATGTATGTCAACTGTTTGTCGAATTGCCGATGAATGGTTCATGTTTTCCAATTGTTTGTGAATATGTTAATGATTACTTGTGAAAGCTACAACTGTTCCTAAGTGCAGAAATTAGAAAATTGCATAGTTTATTGGTTTATTTTAAAAAGGGCATTACATCCAACTAAAGTCTTATTCTCCATTTTTCTCCTTTGAATGCCAAATTTGTTGCTCAAATTGTTGAAGTGATACCACTTGTTAAGATACTAATGAAAGAGATACAACATATCCAAAGAAATAAAGCAACAAAATTTACCACAAATGCATGAAACGTAGTGACATGTAGAATTGTAGGGTCAAAGCCCAAGATTACTTTACAATAGAATAAGAAAGTAATGTGACTTTTAGGGTAAAACCTCATAAATGTTAAAGTTAGAGACGAATTCACACAAATGATGAAGTCCAAATGAATATATTATCCATAATCATAGTATGCATACTCGCCGATTACTTGGGCAAGTTATCGCTGAGCTTCAACAGAGCCCAATACTTGCCACTCGAAATGGCCATAATTTGAGTACTCGGCCCTTGGTAAGTACTCGCACAGTACTCGGCAAGTACTGTGCCAATACTCGTCGAGGGTCTATTAATGGGGCTCAATTTTGCAAATCTAGGGGATCCAAAAATGGTGGTTGTCCTTTTAACTTGGATGATTGCTGAAGGAGAGAGCCCTAAGTAGATAACTATCCTTGCAGCGTATAATGGACAAATTCTTCCTTTATTTACTTCTACAAGTTCAAGTTTAAGTACAACAATTGATAAGACAACCGACAACTAGATCCTTGATATAGATTGGTTTGTTTGTTTGTTGACCTTAAAGCCATTTGTTAAAAGAGGAAATAAAAAATCTTAGATAGCATAACACCTTGTGCACCACTGCTAAAAAATGCTCACCCATTCAGCTCAACGAACCATTTCATCCTTCATATGTAGTTTTTATAAATATCTATCATCCATTTCTATCATTCAACACTAAAGATCTTAACTATTTCAGCCGGATTTAAGTGTACAAATAGTGTACTATTGTTAAGAAACTTAGCTCATTCAAATTTGATGACAAAGGACTAGAGGACAATGGAAGAAAGGAATAGAGCTGCTTATAAATTCTTTTTATACCGAGATGGAAAGAAAGACCATTCACTATTGCTTACAAGACTTAAAGAACATAGTTATGTTCAAGTTTGAGTATCGTTACTCATTACCATTTTGTATGTTTGGATTGCCTTTGCCTTTTGGTAGGTATCATTGTTGAGGGAGAAATTGCAGAAGCATCCAAGTGCTAAAGATGTTCAAGTTTATAGCATTGATGGATTTCAAGTAAGAATGCTTTGCCAAAATGATATAGTGCAACAGATACTATTGATGTTGAGAATGTTCCAAGTTGATGTATTCAAATCTGATAGAAAACACTTCCCCAACGTTTTACAGACTCATTGGATACATTTTGCAACTGTAATTTCTATAAAATTTATGTTTTTTTAATAAATTTAAGTATTTTTTTAATTTGTCAAATAATGGTGAGTGGCTGTCGAATAATTGTCAAGTAAACTTTTTAGGAGCTGGGCAAGTACTCTCTGAGTACAAGTATGCAAACTATGCCCATAATTATAACCGAATTAAGTTGAACCAATCCCAAAATCCTTAATGAGGCAATCTACTAGAATTTAGAAACTTCTACTTGACTAAGGCCAAGGTTTGTGCATAGTATAGATAGGCTACCCACATTTATATATGACGTGTACAACTCAGATCATAACAAACATATTGATTGACTGCTTCTCCCTTAAGTGGATCACTACTAAGATTCGTGAAAGATTATGTGTAGATGCCCACTAATTGGTTTGTTATCCACTCTTTCATGGCACGCTAATTTTAATAAAATACCAAAGCCTTTTATATTTTAACAATTAAACTATCAAAGCCTTAAATATTTATCCATTATACTCAACAAAGCTCCCTTACGTCAACACTCTTACAAGTTCCACTCTTATTTATCTAAACTCAGCCTTGTATTTTCTTGTGATCCTACATTCAAATGCTCAAACTTATCTAAATACTTATAGAGGTGTAATCCTCAAAAGTCACCTCACTTTAGAAAATGAGGAAAGTAATGGTAAGAATAACAGTAGCGGCTAGTTCTTGCCTCTATGTTGTAAATAGGAAATAGAAATAAATAAAGTTATAAAGATGATTCTAGGCGGGACTTGTTTGCAAAAGCATATTGTGTGGGCAAAAAAAAAGAACGCAAATTACGATTGTATTTTTTTAATAATTTCTATTGAATTGCAGAGAAATAGATTAATTAAACCTAGTTTTTAGATACATTTAACAATGCATCTGTGAATTTTATGATTCTACAACAGTTGTCTTAAGCAGTCATTTGGTTAAGTTGCCCAATGTTAATAATATTTATTCATAATCTACAAATGAACCACAATAGTTGTAATTAAACATATTTATTAAGTTTCTTAGTATTCGTAATATTTATAGACAATATTTATAGATTAATAGCAAAATATTTAGCTCAAACTTGAAAAATAGTTATCGACAATATAAAATTATGCTATTATACCATTAATCTAAAAAATCTCATGCTTGTTTTTAAAAAACGTCTTTTAAGATTAAGTTTCGTTCCTAGGATCCACGATGATTTGTTTAGCTCAATTTATTTTTATTTTTAACATATTATTTAATAGGAATAAAATTTTCTAAACTTACATTTTGAAATGAAATTAATTAATATTTACTACCAAAAAAACATTATATATGGTTAACACACTATATTTTATATACAATAAGTGAAGACATGATTCTAAGGAACATTTATGTCTAATGCAAGTTTGGAGTAAAGCATTATAAAAAACAATAACCTCCATTGCATCATGTTTTGGGAGTAGGCATGAGAACCTTATTACACCGATAAGTGTTCTTACAATGGCATTTGGGGGAGGCTAGAGCTGTAATGACATGAGAATGTTAGCATTTAATTATTTAAAAGCAGATAAATAAAATAATTTAATTATTTCAAAACAGAGATGATTAAATAAAAAATAAAACAACATAATAATTTAAAAAAATAAAAAACATATAAATATTAACATACATATCTTAGATAAATCTATGTAAAATACACTAATAGATATCATTCTCAAGGCAAATCAAAATGCATAGTAGGTGCCTTGAGAATGATATATATCGGTGTATTTTACATAGATTTATCTAAGATATGTATGCTAATAACATATTTTTTTAAGGAACCAATTTATATAATAAATATGCGTTAGACATATTAAAAACATAATTAAGATGTATTAATTTTTGTTAAGTTTTTTAAATCTATATGTCCATACTCTAACACATATATTATATATCCATAGTTTAACCCATATTTATTGTACAATAGTTAAAATAGAGTTTTGGTTTAGCTATATTGCTATGTTGCATCCGTCCATATTAAGTAGAGGTGTAATGTCCCCAAATGGGATGAATTAGGGCAAAAGGGGTCTACTCCCAAAATCTTTAAATCTGAAATGAAATCAGCAAGCTTTAAATTGAGAAATAAATTCTCAAAACCCTTATTTAATTTAGGTAACCCTAGGCACCACAAAAAGAGGGTTTTATGTGTAAAATTCAGTCAATAAATTGCTCTTAATTAATCTAAAAATATGCAAAAAATTTTCATAATTAAATTCGCACAAATTGATACATTTTTCCCCATTTTCTGAACCTCCAGCGCCACAAAAAGATGACGGAAAAATATGATTTAATATCAAAAAATTTGCTACTATTCCGAGTAAAAATCCTCTTCAAACACTTGCCAAAAATAGCTACGATCCTTCGAAAAATATTAGAAAAATTTCAACGACTTGTTTTGGCATGAAAATTGCCAAATTAGCCCTCCTAGGTCATTTGCCCCACTCCTAAAGTGCTTGGAAAAATATAGAAAATATTCTTGCCTTCCGCAAGTGATTAATTCTTTCAAAATCTGTTAGAAAATTAAATAATAATTCTGAAAATTATTATTTAATTTTTCTTCTTCAAAACCCTTCACAAATCGTTCAAAACTTCACAATGATAATAAAAAAAATACCAAATTAAGTTAGATTAATTAATTAGTGATTTTTTGTCGAATTGAAGCCTTTAAACCCTAGCTCCAAGCTCTCCAAGTGGTTCTCTCCACTTGCAAAATTAGCACAATAAATTAATGAACTCAAAATGGAAGAAAAATACCACGAAACTCTAAAAAACATGCACACAACTCCTCCAAAGCAAATTGCCCCACTCCTTAGGGCATAAACAAGCTTTCCTTTCGCAAAGGTGGTGTCAAAAGACACCTTTTGGATTGATCAATCACCAATAGTAAAGAACCTCTATTGGGCATGCATCCCAATAGTCTTCTTTAAGCATGAAAAAATATATATCAAATTCACCATATCCTCCATTTTAGCCTTCGCCATGTATTTATAACTTCCAAAGAGAGTGAACCCACTTTAAGAAGATAAAACACCTTTCCTTTTTCTTTATTTAGCTCCCATGCCAACATCTCATTTTTGAATAATATATTAATTATTGGCCTTAATTAAAATAGTAATTAAAATTACTTTAAGGCAAATAAATTAATAATTAAGTCATTTGAACACTTTAGTGGTAAAAACCAATGTTTAAATATTCTATTAATTAATTAAAAATTGTCTTATGATAAAAATCACTATTTCGACCATTAATAAAATAACATTCCCCAAAAAGAGTTCCTTTAATCTATGAGAAAATAGACTAAAGGTCTTCAAGCCCTGTTTATTCATGATGTGGAAATGAGGACATTACAAGAGGGGTTTCACATTTTTAAAAAAAAAATGTAGATGATAAATTTTGAAGGCTTTAGATTCTCTCCCACTTGTGGATGTCTTTTCATGATAAATTGAACACCATACGTACAACCTTTAATGCTCCTTCATATGATTGAGTATATAAAATACCCTGTCCGACAGATGCGGCAAATTTGTAGATTTTATTTTTAACAAATCGCATGTTGGGTTTGGTTTTTGGAATTGTCATGTAATCTTTAAAATGTTTGAGAAAATAAAATATATAAATGTCTTTACATGTACAAAATTTTTAGGTAATAGATGAGCCGATTATTTTGGGATAAGTAATGATGGGTCATATTTTTGATAAATTGTTGGAGACATATGTTGAAACTTTATTAAATATATGTGTTTAAATAATAAATATGCAATATTTTATTATTTATATTTTAAATTTTAAATAAATTTTATAATTATTATAGTAATAAATGTTTCCAACTTTTTTATTGGTTATATGAAGAATAGATTAATTTAAATAACAACATATATGCAACATTATTGTAGGGGATAAATGTCAATGCTACAATCAATTTAAAAGAATATGCTCATAATATTTAGGGAATATACCATTATTTATGGTGCAAACTTTTTAAAAAAAATATAGTTATTATTAAAATATATATTTGAAACTATTTGATTGGATAAATAAAAATCAACTAATTACAAAATGTGTCCTATAATTCCTACCTTGACAAGGACTAATAAGAATGATAATATTTTTTTTTAATAAGTATTTTAAACAATATAGTATTATACCTTCATATCTCTTGTATAACTATCTCTTTGCATATTTATGAGATTTTAGGAACATAACATTCTCCCCCTCTTGTTTATAAGTGACCTTAGTTTTTCAACTCTATTCTCAACTCATATCGCGTATAACGATATGGACAAGGTAGGTGTTCCCATATATCCTATGACATGCATCCAATACTTAATTTATTATGAAAGTTAAAATTAGAAAGATCATCATATCTAATTATTTTATTCTTCTAGTTGTTTCACATCAAGTTTCATTATATTTGTCATATACATGATAAAATAAAATAATAATAAAACATATCATCTAAATATAGTATAATGTCAAATGTGAGACAAACTTTTTTTTTCAAAGCTAAAATTAATATTAGTTATTGTTGTCAATCAGACCCTGCACCCTTGTGAAGATAGTTTTAAGCCTTCACAATCCACTGGATCATGGAAACAATCCGAGGTTGTGGGTGCCCTGCTAAGTGGATTGAGTCTCTAGATTATGAGGGCTAGCTCCTTTAGGTGTATCAATGAGGATCTCTACTCTGTGTTGTGGACTACCATAGAAAAGGGAGAAAGAAACTTGAAGGGGAAATCCTACCTAATGACGGTGATACACCAGAATGTTGATCCACCCTACTTGGAACCTTGAACACTGAACAAACAAGGAAAAATGAAGACCTTTGATTTCAATTGATCAATATGCATAAGTATTTCATAAGAATGTTCGATCCAATGACGAAAACGTGAGAGAAAATGATGGAGAGAGGTTTGATACAAGACACTTTACAGCGACCTAACATCCACTTACAGCTTTAGCAAAAGACATTTTAAAACACTGAACATGACCTGCATAACATGATAAGCTAGCAACTAGGTACGAATCAAAATTTGGGAAGGGAGAGAAATCTACCACGTATGCAAATTGATGAATGAATGTACACTATGCTAGTGCTTGAAATTTGAAAGTACAGTCCTTCTATTGATTAAAAATGTTACACAACTCACTAATGGCAAAGTCTGGTCTTGCCAAGAAAGGGATCCATTTTACAACGCTGAAAAGCCATTAATATAAAAAATTACAAAAAACAAAGAGATTGGTGTTGGAAAATAGAGATGGAGTAAACTCAAACCAACTCAGCGTTTACAAAAGTCTATTTTGTCTTGCATAGAAATTCCTTGCATTGAAAAAGAAGACAAGCTTTGGATGCATGAAATCTACGAATAGATGTCTTGACTTGAAAACCAGTCAACTCCAAAACAAGAGTAGTCAAATCCACTCGAACTACTGGAACGTTTGAAAGTCTCCCCTTTGCATGAAATCAATGCAAATGCCAAATTAAGAATCACGTTTGAACCGCCGGAACATTTCAAGCTTTGAAACAAACGAGAGTGCGTGCATGGAATTTCTTTTGTTTAAGCTTTTCACTATTCCACTACTCAAGTCTTCATGCAAAGCGAGCCGCTGTTTAAGAACTGAAGGTGACGTGTTAGAATGGTCAAATATGGACGCGTCTATTCCTGTTCATCGCTGTTGCATGCTCTTGTATTCTCGGACTATCTAGGCATGTTCACCGTCTGTATTTGTCTTTTCCATTAATCTTTTGTTATGCCATTATTCATGCGCATGTTCAACTTGTATTTCCGTCGGGTTTTTGCATCTAACATCTATGTTTTGATTCTCTGGGTCATCTTTTCCACGGATTCTGTTATCTACATTTGTCTTTGCTTTCGGGCGGCTTTTCTGTTCATGGACTCTTCTCTGTATTCTGTCTGGGTCTGTGCTTCCTTTGTTATGTGTTCTATCTGTTTATGGCTTTCGCCGTCAGGTTCGGGATTTTTGTATATGTCCTTCGGACAAATTGTCCGAAGGACTCTAGTCTTTCTTCCACGCCTTGTTCTTTGTCTTGGCTTTGTTCACGCTTTAGCCTTCGGGCTTTTGTTCCTTGCTCGTGGCCTTGTCTTTTCTATCCGGCTTTTTGTCTCTCCCAAATTCCTTCGGACTTTTGTCTGAAGTAAATTCTTTTTCGTTTGTGCCTTTCGCTTTTATTTCTATCGGGCTTTTCCCCAGGTATATCCTCCGTCAGGTCTTTTTCCGAATTCCTTCGGACTTTTTGTCCGAAGGAATTCGTCTCCTTTGGCCATCTTTCCCCTAAGGGCATGTGGCCTTCGGAAAATTTTGAAATGTCCCTAAACTATGAAGGTGCCCTCTGCAAGGGCTTCTGCTTCCCAAAAGTGCCCTTCAGGGTTTTACAAAAGGTCCCATCTTTGGCTTTGGTGCCCCCCACAAGGGTATGTTCTTCCAGAAGTGCCCTTCAGAAGAATTGTAAAGGCCACCTTGTTGCATAAGTGCCCTCCGCAAGGGCTATTCATCCTCAAAAGTGCCTTTCGGAACTTTTGAAAGGGTTCTGCCACCGACTAAGTGTCCTCCGCAAGGGCAGGTGTCCTTCGAAAAAATTGATTTTGTCCTTCGAAAATTTTGCCAAGGCCTTCTTCGTGCTTGAAGTGTCCCCCGCAAGGGCACATGCCCTTCGGGGAAATTGTAAACGTCCCTACGCAACGCCCAGATGCCCTCCGCAAGGGCACTTCTCCTTAAAACATACCTTTCGAAAGAAATCCCCTACCCAAGACCCTTTCGGGCTTTACAAGCTCCATTACTAAAAAAAAAACTTTATAAGACAACTACCTCGCAAAACCCAATCCACTCGTAATTGCATTTGTAGACCCAATTGGGCTTATCGACTGCTTCAGCTTATAAAAGCTAATAAGACATGCACCCTGGTAAACCCGAATTGCTCAATAAGTGCTATAAATGATCATTACATGATGGGAATACACTTGTACTTGCATAAAAGTGACTTATCCTCGATTTCTCAAAGGTCAAGACTTGGTTTTCAAGGCAAATGGTCATGGTGAGCGAAGTTTCGAATGGTAATGTTGATGATTTGGCCTATGGGGCAAAATTGTCAATAGTTATTTTTTCATTAAATAATTTAAACATGCTATATATCTCAAGTATGGATTATAAGAGCACAATAACTTATCTCATCATCATAGAATAACTAATATTCAAAATCATCTATCATTTGTTGAAAATTGGTTGAGTTTTCACTCAAAAAGATTTTGGTAGATCAAATAACATAGTTTTATTCATAACGATAAAATATTTATACAAAATTGTTGGTCTTATTTTCTAAGAAACCAACTTCATCTTTTCCTCATATTATCCCTATCTTCACTCATATCCCTTATATCTCTCATCTACTCTTCTATTCTCTCTCCTAGAATCTCTCATTCTATCTAAAACATACAACAATAGTGCATACTCACACACATTATTTTCTAACTGTTGTAGCGCTATAATTGCACCCTTTGTGGGAGAGTTTTTTAGGCTCTCTCGCTCCTAGCTACAAGCATTGGGACAACCTCCGGCTGTGGGTATCCTGTAGTGAGGTTGAACCTCTGGAAAACGCTGGGTTCCTCTTTGATGCTCACCTAAACTAATGCTAAACTAATGATTTACAGGGAAAAGGGGTTAGAAAGGGGATAAGGGCTCCTAAGAAAGCTAACTAGGCGATGCACCAAAGTAAAATGGATACTCATCTATGCTTGAACCCACACTAGATCAGTCATAAGACAACTATGGCTTACACAATCTTGAGATCAAGTTAACACATTGAAAGAGGGTCAGGCAAAACACTAATCCAGACCTGTAAGAGCTTGAAAATACATTAAAGAGGCAAGCAAAACGCTGATAGATTAGGAAGAATCTCCTTCACGAACCCACCAAGCACAAACATACTAAGGCACTAATCAATGACAAGAGATAGGCAAAGAAATCATCTTATTACATCAAGAGGTAGTTCTTACAATAGACTTGACAGGGTCGAGCCTAATCAAGCAGAGCATACTTTGCAATATCTCAATGAATGTTCGTCTCACAGAGAGATGAAAAAGTCTAAAAACTGGAACCCTTTACAAATGAGAAGAAAGGGCTATATAGAGAAAAAAAGGGGGGGAGAGAAAAGGAGGGGAGCTCGCTTGGAACTTGACAGATGAGCTGCCACATCTTTGCAATGAATGTTCCATCAATCAGGGCACTGTTTTGCATTTTGGTAATTGAACCTTTGTTTGTCCCAATGATCCCGAGCTCTCCCACTGATTGGGCAACACGCTAGAAGAAAGAACGCTCCCAGAATGCCTTCAATATTTGAGCTACTTTCTCTAACCACCAGATCTCTCAGTTGATCTGCACGCTATCTTTCAATTGTCTTCATGATGAGGACAAGAACCTCATATCTTTATGACCCTTGAGGAGCCATGCCTTTGAGCGGTGCAGGACCTGTCTTGTCGAGGATGAGGCCATGTTTTTGCATTGATCACCCACCTGCCCCATGACTTGAAACTTGGGCTTGGATTAACTATAGGTAAAAACCAATCCGAGATCCATTGGTTTTCCTATAGTCCTTCTATAAATCCATAGAAGATACGGCCCCTACTGGACTCCTATTAGGTCTAAAAAGGCCTAAACAGTCTTTACAGGTCTTCTGTTCACAATGGCAAATACATTTGAACGATTTGACCCTGTATGATATAAATTTATGATCCACGGGTCCGTTCTTAGCTTTAATAGCGTCCCCCTTTGTTCCTTGTGCTTGGATGCATCAACTGGACCGCTTCGTGGCATTTGAACAAGCTTTAATAGCCTCGGGAAGACCCTGCAAAACCTTGATCTCATGGTCGAAAATGGCCGTGCGTCCTTTTCCTCGGGCCCCTTTTGCTTTCGGACCCTTTTTGCTCTTCCGGGCCTTTTTTTCCATTCGCGCCCTCGGGGGCTTTTACACCATGGTCTTTGGCGACTTTTATACTTTTTGCTTAGAAGGTAAGTGAGGCAAACTTAAAAAAAAGACCGGTGCTTAAAAAACCCCGAGGACCTACCACGTGTCCTTTTCTTGGCTCATCGGGCAATTCTTCACCTTTGCACCATCCTTCGCGGGCCCTTCTCGACAACTTCATTCGGGGAACTTTGCCTTAGGAGAATTCCTTCAAGAATTTCGTGAAGGACCATTTCCTTCCGGCTTTTGAAAAAACCATTTCCTTCAAGCAAATTGTCTCGGACAATTTTCTCAAAAGAATTCCTTCCAAAGGAATTTCTTTGAAATCTTCTCCCTTTTGTACTTAGGCACTTTATGAAAAGTACCCTTCAGATTTTTTTTAAAAAGATCTTCAGAATTGAAAATGAACCTTTTCGAAAGGCACATATCCTTTGAGAACCCTGCTATGGACCATTAGAACTTTGAAATGGACTCCCTGAAAGGAACATACCCTTCGGACTTCTTGTTTTGGTCTTTTTGCTCCAAAAAGTGCCCTTCAGAGGAATTGGAATTGCCCTTCAGAAATTTTGAAGTGGACTACTTTGCCGAGAAAAGTGCCATTCGGCTTGCTTTGGTTTTCTCATGACTCGCAACCTACTAGCCAAATTATGCAAAGTACCCGAAGTCTTCCACCTTGTACTTTTGTAAATGCTGATGGAGTCCGTAAATATTTTGATGGAGTTCGTAGCTTTTCTAATGGAGTCCGTAGATGCTCTGATGGAGTCCGTAACACTATGTAGGCCTAACGCTGTTGCTTTTATGACCCCTAATTGTTTGGTTTCACCATAAATCCTGCTCAAAAACCTCTTCTTTGTCTGCAGACCTGCCCCCTACAATTTGACAAAATACACTTTAAGCAAAGTTAAAGTGTTTCAAAAGTTTTATGAGCACTATAAGATCTCTCTGGTCCACTCATTCCATCCAAAATATTTGTTCATCCGCTCATCCATTAGCAATTTGATCCATCTAGGCACAACTTAGTATGTGGGCCAAATTTGGCCAACACTAACCACGTGATATAAATACTCACCACTAACATATATGCTCACAAATGTGACAATAAAATCTTAACATTCCCCCCTTAGTGCCAACATGGAGAGAGGAACTACAAACCATATAGGCTAAACAACTATATTGCCCCCCACAATTTGGACGTCAGGTTTGTCCAAGAATACGCCCAATTTTACATTGACTAGGAGAAATTATTACATTGAAACATCCCATTTTATTATAAACTGCCTTGTAATATAGGTTTATTTTAGAACTTACGACTAGTGACAAAGGACACCAAAAAGACTATGACGACACACTGACGACAATAGAGAGACACAAGACTATAGCAAGCATAATGAATATTGAAAACATAGAGACGACACAAATTTTAATAACATCGTAGAGAGACACAAGACTATAGCAAGCATAATGAATATTGAAAACATAGAGACGACACAAATTTTAATAACATCGATTAGTAAAACGACTCACAATTAACATTGTCTCAACACAATGAATATTAAATCTATTATAAAAAGATTGAAACTAAACGGTAAACTAAAAATTATAAAAAATACACAAATCTAAATATTAAAACAACCCCCTATTAATGGGTCAACCATAGTCCTTGAGAAAAAAAGGCAGGAAAGACAATTGTGCTTAGAGTCCACCTCCTGTAGGCTAGTTCAAACTTAATTTTGATAGGGTTTCCAGGGGGAATCCTGGGGCTTCAAGGGCCGAATGTATTATTTGAGATTGCAATGGATCTCTAATCCGAGCAATGTCCAGAAAACTCTAGGACGACACCAACAATGAAGCAGAGGCTCAAGCGCTTACTAGTTGGATTGAATTAGCAATCTAGTGTGATATCCCGAAGTTAATTGTGGAAGGTGATTCGCAGGTCATTATATTTGCACTCCAAAAGAAGGCTGCCACTTCCTGGCACTTAAGAAAACATCTTGTCAAGCACCTGGGAGAGATTGGTGAATTTCTCTTCTATGGATTTTATTCATTGTTTTCATGAAGCAAATTCGGCAGCCGATTTTCTAGCTAACTACAAAATTGGTCAAGTCGAAGTTTGTCAGGTGGATAATGTGAGGGAGGCGTAGGAGGATTTCCCATCCCTGCCCCTTATTGAGATGGGATGATCTTCAGTTTTCTTTCTCCTTTTTTGTATTTGCTTTTATCCTAAAAAGCAATTTCAAAAAAGTGACAGTTTTAGAGAGAGCCTAGTTGGCGGAAATTGGACATCTTTGGCAGCGTACTTAGCGGCGGTGCATATCTTGGCTAAATCTCCCATCATTATCCAGGATAAATCTCCTGTCATTAATGATCATCACTTATTGATTGAAATCATCAATGTAGAAGTGGTTGATTGATTGGGCGAACTGACGACTTATACGCGGCACAAGGGAGTCAAGAAGCTTCCCTCTCGCTTCATGATTTCTTGATGTCCTTGTTTCTTTTTAGCGAGCCGAAGGGTATGTTGGTGCCTCATTGCCGTTTAATTGTGCTCTCTTCTTGTATGCTGTAGATTGTCGATGGGCTCAGATGCTCTAGGCATGGATAAGATCATAGAGATTGCTATTGCCACCCCATGCATCTATGGTGGAAGCGAAGTGCGTGAGATGGTGTTTGATGGCTCAATTTCGAGAGCTCGCTTGAAAAATATTTTCTGGGTTCCGTCGGAAGAGTTCTTCAATGCAGTTTCGTTGGTCCTGGGACCCAATTTTATGGTGCAAGGTGTCCACTATCGTGTTAATTCTGAGGTGGCAGCAGTCTTTGTGTCAAATCTAATGCCATTGGTGTTGGATTCTAAGGTAGTGGCGAAGGTGGTTTCCTTCTACATGCAGCCTGAACACCGCGTGGGGATAGAGAAAAAAATCGTGATGCATGACCTATCCCCCCTTCCCAACTTGATGTTTACGGGCATGGATAGCGTAGGTCTGGGCCCTATATCGATTTTTTGAGCTATAGAAACGCATTTCATGGTTCTTCTGAGTTTTGTGGAGGTGCTGAGGAAGAAGGTTAGCTCGTCGGACCCTCTGAAAGGGCAATTCTTATCCATGTCGCCTATGGCCCAGCTGCAAAGCTCGATTCCAGAGATCTCTCAATGGTGGGCTCGCTGCCATGACAAGTCATGAGTTGCCGCTGTTAAGAAATTGGTGAAATGGGTGGTTCATGGTCAGATGGCAACTCCGCACTGGTTCAACAAAATGCTGAATTTGGAAGTTGCATTGGATACTCCTCTCTCCACCAACTCACTGGGTCCCGAATCAGTTTGTAAAGGCCTATGGAAGCAACTTAAGTGCGAGGTCCTGGGGGAAGTTGAAGAAAATGTCTACAAGTGCAGGTAGATCATCTTTTTGGATGAGGCAAGCATTAATCTCTGATGCTTTTATGCATCTTTTTTTTTTGTTTGTTTGTCTTATTTCGCTGGTCCTCTATGGGTTTCTACTTTGTGTCTCTTGATCTATGGTGCTGGGTTTTTGTTTCCCCTGTTGTTATCTGGGGTTCTTGTTGGCCATTTGTCGACTTTCTTTCGGTTTGTTCTTGTTTTTTGGTAACTGCCCATGTTAACTAGTCTTTGTAATACTTTTCTCTTTCGCTGAGGGCCTAATAAAACCCCATATCTATCAAAAATAAATAAATTAAAACAACAAAAAAACTTAAAATATTTAAATATATAAAATTGTAATCTAAAACCTAAAAGCTTTAAAACAAAATAAAATATATAACTTACTTTTAAAAAATATTGAAAAATTATTTGAATTTTAAAAGAAAAAACTAAAAAAAAAACTAATATAAAAATAAGAATAATACCACCTAAAAATAAGATCACAAAATATAACTTTAAAAAAACAAACATTATAACAAATATAAAATTTAAAACTAAAACAAAAAAAACTAATAAATAAAATTTAACTTTACAAATTGTGATTTCTAAAAATTAAACTATTAAAACTAAACTATCTCACTTTAAACCTAATACCACTTTTAAAAAATTAAAAGCCACGAATTTTTTGAGACATGGATTTAACACAATAAAAAACATCTAATACCAAAAAACCACGAATTTTTTGAGACATGGATTTAACACAATTAAAAAAATCTATACCAAAAAACCACGGGTTATATAAATAAAACCACTGCCGAACAAAACTAACAAAAGCCTAAAACAAAACCGTAAAATTAAAGCAAAAAAACATTGAACCGAGGAAAACCGTGCACGGAGAGGAGAAGATGGAGCTTGGACAGCGTTTTTAAGGTGAAAGTCGCGGTTTGGAGAGCTTGAGGCTGCCGTGTGTTGGGAGGATGAGAATCTGGACAACTGAGAACGAATGCACAATGGCTGAGGCTCGGATCTGGGAAACGTTGTGGGCTAATTTCAAGCTGAATACAGAACTTTGAAACCGGTTTGGGGGGCGTTCCACATTGCAGACCGTGTATTGCCGCTGAGATGGAGCAGCTGGATAGTGCAGTCTAGTAGTGAGCTGGATCCAAGCCGGAGCTATGTTGGAGGAAAAGCTGCTACCTTGAGCCAACTAGCTTGGCATGCAGATCAGAGTCCACCTTCAAATCTTCGACGTAGGGGAATAGCTTACGTTTGAATGGAGGCTGTTCAATCCTCGAAAATAGCCCAACTTTAATAACAGAACAATGGTGCTTTGTTGGGTAAAGTGTGTATTTCCCAAGCAGGATCTACACTGGTGACAAAGGTGCTCACGAATAGCTGATGTCGAATGCCAAACGATTCGCCCAGGAAGGGCTGAACGTAGCACTGGGCGATTGAGGTGATCCAGAAGATTGTTAAGTAGTGTCCTATGGAGGCCGTGGGTGTGGAGTGCTGCTGTATTGTGATCTGAGTTGAATGTTGTGGATTCAGACCTGATCTAAAGTGGTGAACACATCGAGCTGAATACTGAGATTTAATCCAATGGTTCAGTTTAGAAACACAAAAAAATGCCCCCTGAATTCTTAAAAAATTAGAAAACTAATGTGTCATCAAATGATTGATATTGGAAATGGCACATGGTCTGCAATGTTTTTCCGATGTCAAGCACAATGAAGACCTATCAAATGGAAAGAGCAGTGGACATGGTATTCACTCCAAAGCAACTATGAGGAACAAGGCCAATAATTGTAGAGAGGTCCCATAGGTGCCTGTGCTGATACAGTGTTGAAAACTGGTTAACTTAAAAAAAAATTGGTCCATCAAATAAGATAGTTTTATTCATAATGATAGAGATATTTATACAAAATTGTTCCTTAGGAAACCAAAATTCATCTTTCCTCATATTACCTCTGTCTTCACTCATATCCCTTATATCTCTCATCTACTCTTCTATCCTTTCTCCTAGAAATCTCTCATTCTATCTTAAAATGAGTTGTTATCACAACTCACACACAACAATAATGCATACCCACATATATATTATATCTCTCATCTACTCTTCTATCCTTTCTCCTTGAATCTCTCATTCTATCTTAAAATGAGTTGTTATCACAACTCACATGCACCAATAATGCATACCCACATATATATTATATCTCTCATCTACTCTTCTATCCTTTCTCCTTGAATCTCTCATTCTATCTTAAAATGAGTTGTTATCACAACTCACATACAACAATAATGCATACCCACATATATATTATTTTCTACCCACATGATATAAATACTCACCACTAACATATATGCTCACAAACGTGAGCACTAGCACAATAAAATCCTAACACCGTTTTCTATGTGGGTAAACTTCTCTTTAGGTGCATTGTTGGAGCCTTCATTTCAAAATCACGCACTTTTAAGTGAAAACACACATGCTCACCAACTGTAAAATAAATTCTCGCACACAAGAGAAACTCGTGTGCTAAAAAGCCTCTTTCCAGGTGTCACTAACACCAAGTTGGATGACACTACATGCCCTATAAATGCCTCCAATCACACAATCTCACTCTTAAGCACCGTCAAAAAAGGGGATGAAACACGCATCATAATCCCTCATATCCACAATCTTTGATCTTAATGATTCAAAAAATCATCACATAAATATTGATCAACACACTAAATAAATCAATTTGCAATGACAAGAAAGTTAATTGAATTTCCATAATCACAACACTATTAATTGTTAGAGATTTGAGATTCTTTTCATAGAAAGGAATTATAGTAAACATAATTTTGGATATAATTATGTATAAATTTTAATTGCCAACATTTGGAGTCTTATAGTGGACCCATCATCAAAAAGAAGCGGCCTATACTTAAGTAAGATATGAGAAACCAATTTAACTTTTAAATTTACCAAAAAGAGCATAAAGGAGGACATGTAGGCAATCCATAACAAAGAGAGGACAAGAGTAAGGTGTCATGTCCCTCTTTTGATAGGGACATTTTGGAAGAGCCTTAGCCTTAACTTATTCCCGGGGGCTAAGTGACAAGCATAAAGGGAAAAGAGTATTGAATGTTTTGTTTGAATATTTGTACAAGTATATTTTTTAAAAGTTACTTTATGTTTCTTATTTCACTTAAAAAGCGGACCTTTAAGGGTCATGAAGGCTTAAGTGATTTTAAGAAAAGATCACAAAGAAAAGTTTTTAAAAATATTTTAAGTTACCATCCCTTCTTCTTTTGGGCACCACACTTGGAGAGCTACAAAAGTAAAAGATGAATCATTTGAAGAGGTTATGTTATGTTTTTGATATTGAAAATTGGTTTATTAGCATGAAAACGCTAAGACATTGCTCTGAAGACGAAACCCTTCAAGCAAATGAAGTTAGGGGATGAAAACCATATTCCTTCTACGAGGTAACTGTTGACAATTCTTCCATAGGTCAGATTGTCTCTTGCCATTCGAAAAATTCACGTCTCTAGCCAAGGAAGAAATAATACATTGGGTAAGAGGTAGACCAATTGAAATAACTCATTTGCAAAAGCCTTGGCTACAACAAGATTTCCTTCGGGCAAAGAAGGCAGAATGCCACATAGCTTCGGAAAAGTGCAAAGGACATAAGTCCGCAGGTATTACAAAGGAAAGAGCCTACAACAAAGGAAGTAATTCCTTCAGACTTTTTGTCCGAAGGAATACTTCAAAGAATTCAAAAGAGAAAAGTCCGCCCAAAAGCAAGAAAAGACCAAGGAATTCCTTCGGCCAAAAGTCCGAAGAAATAAGAGAGAGAAGTCAGAAAACCACTAGAAAATTCAAAGGAATAAGGACCCCTGCAAAAAACCCGGGTGTCCTACAAAAACCCCGGGTGCCCTACAATTTTTTCGAAAAGCCACAAAGGAAAGACAGAAGCCCTTGCGGAGGGCACTTGGTCGGCGACAGGACCATTGCAATTTTTCCGAAGGGCTTTCTGCCAGTGGTAAAGGCAAAAAAGACAAAGCAAATACCTTCGGACTTTTTGTCTAAAGGAATTCCTTCAGACAAAAAGTCCGAAGAAATTCAGAGAAATTACAGGAAAAAGCCCACCCAACAGAATAAACTCTGAAATTGCACAAAGCAAAGGAAATAACAAAGGAAGATATCCTTTGAGAAAAAGTCCGAAGGAATTCCTTCAGACTTTTTGTCCGAAGGAATACTTTGGAGGATAAACAGAGACAAAAGCCCGCGGAAAAAGATAAGGACAATTCAAGCGGACAATTTGTCCGAAGGAAATCCAAAGAAGGGTGAAATAAAAGATCCAAAGAAGATAAGACTAGGGAGAATTCCAAAGAGAGGAAAGTCCACAAAAAACAAGACTCGGCCATTTTTTCCGAAAGGTAAACCCAAGAAATAAAGTCCGCAGGAAATGATAAACCAAAGGAGAAGTCAACAGAAAAGTCCGCAGGAAATGAAGCCAAAGGATATAAGCCAAGGGCAAGGAAGAGAAGCCGAAGGAAATAAATCCGCAGACAAAAAACTCCACAGCGAGAAATCTGAAAGAATTAAGCCAAGGAGACAACAAGAAATCCGAAAGAAATGGAGGTTTGACTGTACAAAAAAGGATAGAAAATAGATAATCCGACGGAAAGTTGAAAACAAAATATCCGAGGAAATATAGACCAAATATAGATAAGATAATCCAAAAATAGAATCCCACCAAAAATAGACAAGACACAAGCAGAGAAAAATAAGAGAAAATACATGCAAACAAGGGCTATTTTTGGCGGATTGCTAAGTTTCGGTTGACTATTTGTTTTATTTGTGGTTTGACTAGTCATTCTCATGCATTCGAAGGTCCAACTCAGCTTCAAACTGAGTTCTCAATTCAAGTTCGGCATTGTCTTCATGCAAACGAGAGCAGCTCAGTTGGAGTTCCAATTTCGGACCCCGAGTTGACCGTTCCAGATTTAGAATTGACTAATTGTTAAATGCCACATCTACTAGGAGTTTCCCATGCAAAAGAGAATAATCTCTTCGTCCAACTCAACAGTTCAAACGTTCCAACTCAGCTTCCAACGAATCAAGTCAGAGTTCTAAAATTGACATTGGCGTTAGATTTCATGCATGATATTATCATCTCATACTTTCAAACGTTCCAGTAGCTCACAAAGAAGCTAAAATTGGAAACTTGGCATAATCTTCCATGCAAAGAGAGGTGGGCGTTTCAATAAACAAAAACAAGTCCACTTCCTCTAGCGCAAGGAGCTTCATGCAAAGACAAAGGGAAAACATATTTTTATTGAAAGGCCAAGTCAGCGTTGAGTTAATCTAAGTTGATCCTTCTCTTCAATTTTTCAACGCCAATCTTTGGCTTTTGTAATTCTCTATAAGATGGCTTTCAGCCTTGATTAAAAATCATTCCTCTTTTGGCAAGCCCAGACTCTGCCATTGGTGAGTTGTGTAACCTCTTCGATCAATAGAAGGATTGTACTTTCAAATTTCAAGTGTTGGCATAGTGTATATTCATCCAGCAATTTGCATAAGTGGTAGATTTCTCTCCCTTTCCAAATTCTGATTCGTACCTAGTTGCTAGCTTATCATTATGCAGGTCATGTTAAGTGTTCTTTATGTCTTTTGCTGACGTTGTAAGTGGATGTTAGGTGGCTGCAAAGTGTCTTGTATCAGACCTCTCTCCATCGTTTTTTTCCTCATGTTTTGGTCATTGGATCAAACCTTCTCACGAAATACTTATGCATAGTGGTCGATTGAAATCAAAGGTCTTCCTTTTCCCTTGTTTGTTCAGTGTTCAAAGTTCCAAGTTGAGTGGATCAATCTTTTGGTGTATCACCTTTATTAGGTAGGATTTCCCCTTAAAGTTTTCTTCTCCCTTTTCCATGGTAGTCCGCAGCATAGAGTAGAGATCCTCATTGATACATCTTACAAGAACCAGCCTTCTCTGGAGGTTTTTCTCACCATTGAGACACCCACCCTCGTGAGAAGATCCCATTGTTTCAACCAGATAGAGGATTGGCCATTTCATGCACATCTTCAAGTCAGGGCGCAGCTCCAGGTTGACAACAGTTTTTGGCATGCCCGGTGGGACCACGAAAAGAGTTCTTTACATAGAGTTTTTGCAGCAGCGGAGGATATTTATTTACATCTAGTTGCAGAGTTCATAACATCATTCAGGGAATCTGTTCATGCCAAAGGTTACCACAAGATCAACAAGCAAAGGTAATCCTTTTGAATTTGTAACTTATAAAAGAGCAAGGTCTAGGAGGGCAAATCCATATCCTCAAAGGGAATATTTACCTCCCCCTCATCCTATTTGTCTAGACACTGCAATCCTCACCATTCAGATAGCCGTTAGAAATCAAGTGTTTGCTCCATTCAATAAGGGGAGTCTTCTTAATCTAGCACAGTTAGATGATATTCATGTATCTGCCCTCAAAAGTATTCCATTCTTCTCAGGAGAAAATCAAACCCCTATTGAGCATATCTAGGATGTGGCTAATCTTTGTTCAGTTCATAATGTTGTTGAGGATAATGTTGCTATCAGATTACTAGCTGCTTCTTTCAAAGGAAAAGCCCTACAGTAGTATAGAACCCTCCCACTTAGGTCCGTTTCCACCTGGGATGAATTGGGTGCTACCTTGGTCAAACAGTTTGAGGACAAATTTGATCACTTATCTTTAGTTGAGCAATTAACTACCATACATAGAACTCCTCATGAGTTCATGTCTGATTTTAATTTCAGATTCCAGAAGACATGGCACAGGATACCGGTTCTGATTAGGCCATCCCCTGAATATGCATTTCTATATTTTTTGAAAGCTCTCAATTCTGACATTAGTGTGATGATACAATCAATGGCTGGTACTACTTTGCCAGATGCTTATGAAGTTGCAATAAGGGCAGAAAATAGTCTAATTCAAGTAGGTAAGCTTTCTCCAAGACTTCCAATGCCCATATTTCCAGAGATAAGTTTTGTACTAGCCCTTCAAGTTTCTCAAATTCCATCCTTGGCTTCAATTCCAGCACCTCAACTTCCTATTGCAGCCTCTACTAGTCAATCTAATGAGATAGGAGAGTTGAAAAGTTTGTTACAATCTTTTGGAAATGAAATAGTACAGCTCAAAAAGCAGCAATTTCAGTCAAATAGGCCTTATCAACAACAAAATCAGAACAACTATCAACGCGTCAAAGATCAAAGGTCTCCTTATTAGGGTTTTAGAGAAAATAGACCACCCTATCAAGCACAAGGAGCCATAACTCCAGCGAAGCCATATGCTGCTCTTGATCCAAATGCTCCTTCCACTTCAAAAGCCATTGTTCCAACCCCACCTCAGAACAATTTGGTGCAAGATTCAAGTTGGCAGCTCTCAAATCTCAATAATGTTCAAAACCAGAACTTGGTATCACCAAATAGCACCATGTCACAGATGACACAAGAGTTCTCTTTTCAAGAGGGTCAATATCAAGATATAGGTTTGGTATCACAAGGAGCGACTCAAGGGCAGCTTGATGTTATTAATATAAATTGGCAGATAGATGATCATGTCGCTTTTACTCAAGATGTTAAAACTAATGTTTCAAATGATCAAGTTGCAGCTATAACCTATCAGAGAAATAAAAGAAGCGCTGTTGAGGAAGCCCACGCAGTAGCAAATACTTCAAGTGCTCCTATTATTATTGCTCAAGGTACGAAAGAACAACTTGCTGCCCCCACACCCCAAAAAAATCAGAATGTAGAGGTTGGTAAAGTGCAACAAACACCTCTAATTTGTGAGCAGAAAGTACCACAAAAGGCGCAATCAAATGTTAGTCCATCTCAGTTCAGTATTGTAGATCAGATGAAGAAGTCTAACATCAGCGTTAACATGTGGGATTTGCTTTCAATTCCAGGCCAAAAGGATAAACTCATTCAAGAACTTTCAGCTCTTGAATTGTCTCCAAAATTAGTTGATAAAGAAGGTGTTGTCTTGACAAATTCGGATCAGCCAACTAAGCAACAGGTACAGCAAGGAGATAAGATATCGAAGGTGGACAAAACTGAGGTAAAAACAAAGAAAACTCTCCCTTTTTATCTTTCTTTGATAGTGGATGATACCTTAGTTCATAATTATATGGTGGATAGTGGAGCCAGCAGTACAGTGATGCCCAAACAGATTGTAGACAAGCTCGGCCTTCTTTATGAGCCAAATACTAAAGGGGTACTGCAGTTGGATGGTTCACCCACAAAAATGGTAGGGATTATCAAAGATTTGAAATTAACATTACATGCCTGTCCTAATGTGACTATTCAGCAGGACATTGTAGTGGTGGACCGGCCTCCTTATTTTGCTGTGTCTTTCAAGAGATTTCACCTCAAAGATTAGATCCACTTGGAGGGAAAATTAGATCATTCATAAGGTTACTCTCCTTTTAAAATCACTTAAGACCTAAAATTAGCCCATGAACTCAAAAAGGCCCCTCCTCAACTCACAATTAGAACAACTTAACCAAAAAGTACCTTTTTACCATTTGAAGAGGGAAATTAGTGCTTCCTTTTTGAACCTCCTTTTCCTTAGCCTATAGGAAATACTGAAAACAAGGCTAAGGGTCGTCTTTTGCTTTATGTCCAAAAAAGGGAGACATGACATAATATAAGCAACTTGTTGGGATTGTGAAAACTTGCAAGGGACCATCCAAAAGACACTGTCAGAGTGGTTGTTGTCTCTCATGAAAAGGAACCTGAGCTTTGAAAACCTGTTGGTAATGGCAGACAAAGGCTTCGACAATAGATGACACCTTAGTTAACCGCTCGTCACCCTATTTAATGGCTTTGATTTGCTAGGCAAAAGTTTTGCCTTAAGAATTTGAAAGAATTGATTAGAAACATTATCACCTATCTTGAGCCAATGCAGTCTAGCTTTGATTTGCGCACCACACACATTGTACACATTTTCTATCTGAAGGCAATGTCGTAGTGCCACTACTTGCAGTTGGAGGCTCATGAAAGGGTGCTTTCTCTAAAGCAATAATTGTGTGGCTCAACTTTGAAGTGATGGACTAAGTTTTTCGGCAAATGCATGTCAATTATTGGCTGTAGATGCAAATAAATTGTATTGTGCGTGTGATGGCATACGACCACCAACCAATCCAGCCATAATTTCTTGTCAATTGTGGCACAAGGTTCCAAACCCGTGGATATGAGCTAAAGTGGGCCCATGATTTAAAGGGGTAGAATCAAGAAAAAATTGCTTTTTTTGAATTTTGGGATGCTTAAAATGCCAATCAATACGGAATCATATTCACAGGTGGTTAGAAAGGACAATATTTGACAACGTCTCCATCATCAACAAAAAGTGGTTGTCAAAGGATAGGTATGGTTGTGTGGAGATCATGGCCCTATCAAGTCTCTATAAGACCCTTTCAGATCCATGGAGAAAGTTAGACCACATGTTTGAGACGAAAAATGTGGAATGATGTTGATAACTGGGGTCATAAAACCAAAATTTATCATGCATATACAACCATGCCTCACATTCGCCAACTATCCATTGCATAGGGAGGCGATCAAGCTTGTCAATTGACAAATCGACCATATTAAAGTCACCACACATTACCCAATGCACATTTGGCAATTCATTATCAATCCAAAACCAAAGCGCTGCCCTTTCAATAACATCATTAGATGCATAAACATCGTTTATACCAAATGAACATTTTCAATATTTAATAATGCCCAAAGGACATGATTTGAGGGGTCACACCCATCATCCACCTAATAAAGCTACCATTTGGAGATATAAAGGTAATAATTCCTTCATGCCCTAGATCATGATTACTACTTAGGGCTATATTATTGGTCCAAATCACTTTACTGACAGTTGTAAGCTAAAAGACCGCCACCTTAATTTCTTGCATGCAAAGAATGTCCATTTCTAGAAATCATTGATGAAAATCACGCACTACGTACTTGCGAGGTGGGTCTGTGAGACCCTGCACATTCAATGAGAAACAATTTGTGGATTATGAAATTCAATGGCCATATCTTCTAAACCTAAGCCCTAAAGGGCTCCAAACCTATTTTGAAAAGTGTTGGTTTGTTTGTAGAAAATCATTATGCTGAAATGGACATCATGCTTCTACAAAATATTCTCCCTCCTCCAATTGAGGAGGTGGACTATGAGAGTGTTGGGGTAATGCCTAGTGTGGAGAAACATATAGAAGACTTGATTGCGAATCTCGAGAAATATCTTGAGTAGTAATATGAGAAATCGAGAGAGCATTGGCAGCCAAGGGTGTTCTAAAAAACCTATATTTTTTTGCCTAGTTTGATTTTGAAAGTGCTCTCTAGAGGGTTGAGCAACTGGGACAACCTCCATGGACACATCTTGCAAACGAGAACCTAAACTAGGGTTTGACTTTGTGATTTTGGTATTGGATGTCTCCACAATGGGGTTTGTTTCCACACTCTTGTTACGGCCATTTTTGCATTCACCAGCAGGAATCCAACCTTCTTCACCATTGGACTGAATTTTTTTAGTGGATGGCTTTGACATGGTTTTGTTTCGAGAGGAAAACAAAGGACAATCTCTCATATTGTGTTTAGAATATTGGCAACAAAACCATGTTTTGGGAATTTCAATATACAAAAATCTCTAAGTATAGTGGGAATTACTAATTTGAATGTCAAAAAACTCTTTAAGGTCACAAGAAATACCGACTTCAACAAAAACTTGTTTCTATGGATGACTCGAAAATTTTTTGACGGATCTTGGCATATGATTGTTGACACAGTGGATTGCACCCTTGACAAGTGGATGATCTCCTGTCTTCCACACATCACAATGGAAACTCCTCTCTTGCCTGTGGGTCTAGCAAAACTGAGGGGAGAGTCTCTAGATAAGGGCTAGCTCCCTTTCATGTATCTCTGTGGTCCTAGATTTTCTACTGCTAACAATGGAGGGGGGTGAAAAGAGAGAAGGATGCTGAAAACAGAGCCTAAACTAAATGGTGATACACCAAAAAAGTTGATCTACTTAGCTTGAACATACACTTTCGACCAAGAACAAGCTGATATACACTTCATTTGATATGAGAAACTCTTCTACATCAGTGAGCTAGGGGTCCTCTAGAGATACAGGGAGGAAGAACTATAAGACACACTATGGCAGCCTGTTCACATGTGCCTATACTCTGCTGTAGACACTTCTGGCAGACCTGCAAAAGAAGAAACTTCACAATACACTAGACATGCTGGAATCGTTCTGTGAAAGCATAAAAAAAAAATGACTTAACACAAAACAAATCCGTAGACGTATGCAAAAGCGTAAGCTTAAATGGAGGTAAAAATGCTGTCTTGATTCAAGATAAAATCCGGCAGAGCTCCGCCTTACAAGCCAAGGGATCCTCTCTCAAACGAGAAGTTACAATATATATAAAGAGGAGGCAAAAGGCGCCCCTTTTGGAAAGGACTTTGGCGCCCTTTGACAAGTGGCCCACGTGTGCTGAGAGCATTGGGAAGAGAAAGCCACTAAAAGAGAAAGCTGTGTCGGCTCCGATTTTGACTTTAGGCATCTAAATACATTAAACGTCATGTGTGAAAACATAGGCCGCGTCGTTTGTCTGCTAACAAGACCACTCCTTCAAGGCATCCACGCGGTTTGTCTGCTCATCAATGCAAAGTGAAGAAAAACGGGTCATGTCGTTCACTGTTTGCGCTCCTTGATGACCACTTGGCAGATACTGTGTCAACCGCTGGAGTAACTCCTTGAGTCGACACCTTCCTTTGCCCCTTGGATTGTTTTGTTCGTTTTTGCACTGTCTTTTCTGGCTCCTTCGGCCCTCGGGGCTATCTTCTACTAATTCTTTGGCTCTTTGGGCTCCCTTCTTAGCGGTCTCTTCCTTTTGGCCTTAAGCCTTTGAATTCCTTCGGGTTCACGATTTTCATTAAAAAATCAACGGTTATTTCATTTCTGCAAAGTTGACGCCTGCGCGCCCGTCGCCATTTGAAAGCCAACGGCTAGTCTATTGCCTTGAATTTGACGTCTTCGAGGACGTCATTTCTTTGAATTCCTTCGGCTTTCTGTCTTTGGAACCCCTCGAAGGGAAGGTGTCCCTTCGGGCCTTGAGAATGGTCCATTTCGTGGTTGTCGAGAGTCCCCCACAAGGGTACTTGCCCTTCAGGGTCCTTCGGGCGGCCTTGTTCTTCAAATCCTTCGAACAAAATGTCCAAAGGAAATCTTTCGAACATTTTGTCCAAAGGAAATCTTTTCTCTGCCTTTGCCGCTTTCGGTCGGGCCTTTCAACATTCTTGTTGACGCAGTAGATTGCACCCTTGAGAGAAGACTGAGCTTCTCTCTTCCACGCGGCAAAATGGAAACTCCTCTCTTGCCTGTGGGTCTAGCAAAACTGAGGGGAGAGTCTCTAGATAAGGGCTAGCTCCCTTTGATGCATCTTTGATTTATTCCAGTACATTTGCTTATATATATATATAATGGGGGGTTGAAAAGAGAGAAAGATACTGAAACAAAACATAAACTAAGAGGGCAATGCACCAAAAAGTTGATCTACTTAGCTTGAGCCTACACTTTCCACCAAGAACAAGCTGGCATACACTTCATTTGATATGAGAAATTCTCCTGCATCAGTGAGCTAGGGGTCTTCTGGAGATACAGGGAAGAAGAACTACCAAAGGTGTTCTAAGACACACTATGGCAGCCTGTTCACATGCGCCTATACTCTGTTGTAGACACTTTTGGCTAACCTGCAAAAGAAGAACTCACAATACACTAGACATGCTGGAATCATTCTGTGAAAACATAAGGGAAAATGACTTAACACAAAACAAAGCCATAGACATGCAAAAGTGCAAGCTCAAATGGAGGTAAAAATGTTGTCTTTGATTAAAGGTAAATTTCGACAGGGCTCCACCTTACAAGCTGAGAGATCCTTTCTCAAACGAGAAGTTACAATATATATAGAGAAAGAGGAGGCAAAAGGCGCCCCTTTTGGAAAAGACTTTGGCGCCCTTTGACAAGTGGCCCACGTGTGCTGAGAGCATTGGGAAGAGGAAGCCGTTGAAAGAGAAAGCTGTGTCGGCTCCGATTTTGACTTTAGGCATCTAAATACATTAAACATCATGTGTGAAAACATAGGCCGTGTCGTTTGTCTGCTAACAAGACCACTCCTTCAAGGCATCCACGTGGTTTGTCTGCTCATCAATGCAAAGTGAAGAAAAATGGGTCGCGCAGTTCATTGTTTGCGCTCCTTGATGACCACTTGGCAGATACTGTGTCAACCACTGGAGTAACTCCATGAGTCGACACCTTCCTTTGCCACTTGCACTATTTTGTCCGTTTCTGCACTTTGTCTTTTCTGGCTCCTTTGGCCCTTGGGGCTATCTTCTGCTAATTCTTTGGCTCTTTGGGCTCCCTTTTTTGCGGTCTCTTCCTTTTGGCCTTAAGCCTTTGAATTCCTTCGGATTCACGCCTTTCATTAAAAAACCAACAGTTATTTCATTTCTGCAAAGTTGACGCCTGCATGCCCGTTGCCATTTGAAAGCCAACGGCTAGTCTATTGCCCTGAATTTGATGTCTTTGAGGACGTCATTTCTTTGAATTCCTTCGGCTTTTTGTCTTTGGAACCCCTCGAAGGAGAATGGTCCATTTCGTGGTCGCCAAGAGTCCCCCGCAAGGGTACTTGCCCTTCGGGGTCCTTCGGGCGGTCTTGTTCTTCAAATCCTTCGGACAAAATGTCCGAAGGAAATCCTTCCTATGCTTTTGCTGCTTTCTATCAGGCCTTTCAACATTCCTTCGGACATTTTGTCCGAAGAAATTCATCATTTGCTTTTTTTGAAGAAAACATTACCCTTTCGGCCTTCTCTTTGATCCTTTCGGAAATGTTCCCTGCCCTCCGCAAGGGCACTTGTCCTTCGGGCTTTGGGAGACTCCTTTGAACCTTTCGATTGAACCAACTGATTGAACCATTCGATTGAACCAACAATGGTTCAACGGTTCAACGATTCAATGGTTCAATACTGTGTTCTGCTCATTCAATTGACCGCTTTGAACCATTCGATTGAATCAACCGATTGAACCAATCCCGTTGAACCAACTCTTTGAACCAAGTCGACTGAACCAACTCTTTGAACCAAGTCGTCTGAACCAATCACTTGAACTGACTGATTGAACCAACTGATTGAACCAACCGATTGAACCATTTCTTGAACGGACTGATTGAACCAAAAGATTGAATCAACCGATTGAACCAACTGAGTGAACCAACCGATTGAACCATTTTTTGAATGGTTCAATGGTTCAAGGTTCAAATTTCAAAAAACTCTTGGAAGATCATGTCACTGAACCTTGACGTTGAACCACTTTTTCCAACTTTAAGGAAAAGTGTCTTGAATCATTTTCGCTCTCTTTCCTTACTGGCTCAGAACAACAGGGGAAGAAAGAGACCGATTTTGTCCTGCTAGACCAAAAATGGTCAACAAATTGGCGATTCCCAGGGGAAGCATGCCTACTATGCTTAGAAGCCAGTAGCCTTAAAGTCCATTGGGCACGAAGTCAGAACGCAACTTGAAAAAAGATAGCAACAGCCCCGATAGATCCAAGAATCAATCATGAAGCTTTTACCTCAAACACAAAGGAAAACACACACAAGGCTAAAACCACTACTTGTGCAAACAACACTGAGGAAAAACAGAGAAATAAAACTGAAAGCAAACTACTATATACAACTAACCAAGTATATTTGCCTCCCTCCTGAATCAAAGGGAAAACTTCTTAAGTCTCCTTCATGGCAAGGAAACTTATGGTGCCAGACAAGTGGCTGAATGGAATGGAGATTTGGTGACCTGCTCCTCCTGCCTGCCACCTTGATTGGCTTGCATCCGAGTGGATCAGGGTCAAACATGCTTCCAACATATATGTATTCATTTTGCTCTTGGAAGCTTGTCGAATGCTGGTCCTTCATGCTGGCGTGTTTTACCAAGAAATCCGTGGCTGCTAGCTTGTCACCATAAGCCCTTTGATATGCATAGTCCCCTTGACATGCATTAGGGTTTGACTCGTTCCCTTCTGCTTCATTGAAGACCCTGTCAAACTCATCCTCTGCTCCCTCATGGCTTTCTTGAAGAAGGGTGACTGTTGTGATGTCTAAAATGAGATCACAGACTGATTGCTCATCCCACAGTACATCACCTTCTTGTTCAAGGCTCTCTCCTTCAAAGCATTCCTCATGATAGACAAGCCTCTCCTTTTCTTGCTCAAAGACTAGAGTCTTCAGTTGTTCAAAGACATCCTCCTGATCCTCCTCCAACTCGGGTTCCATGGCATGGTCGTATTTCTCATCAAAGCAACAAGGAAGTTCATCAAACAAGGGAGAGAGCTCACCATGCTTACGTTCCTCTTCATATTGCTGGAACATTCGCATGTATGCATGACCTGTGTCTTCTCCATTGTTGATGATGTCTTCAAAAGGAGCATCCATGAGGATTCCTTCCTCCTTGACATCCATGAGAGCTTTTTGATCAGCTGCAAATTGGATCCTCTCTTCTTCGCTTGCCTCTTTCAAAACAGGTTCCTCCTTGATGACTTCGAAAATATCATCTTCAGATTCACCAACCTCTTGAAAGGATAAATCTGAAAGCTTGCAACCCCTTTGCATACTTATTTAATCCCAATGCTGCCCTCATAGCCTCCTTGAAGAGGAGTGCAGCCTGCCCCAATGACTTCAAACGAATCATTCAAAACATGAACAAGAGACTGTTCATGCTCCTCCATGACATCTATGGCAATCTCCTTCTCATTTGCACTCATGGAGTCTACTTGATCGGTCATGAACTGAGTATACTCCTCTTCACTCGCCCCTTTCAAAACAGGTTCCTCCTTGAGAAGGGGTGAAGTGGAAGGCTGACGGACGAACTCATGTGGAAGAGGAGGCAGTCCTTGAGCTAGAATCGAATGATTTTCCTCCTTCCATTTGGCCAGCACTTCATCTATATCAGATGTGGCCTAATAGCTCTCTTGGAGGTGTGTAGATGGGGTGTGGTCAGACATGGAATCTGCTGTTTGGTTTGAACCGTCCATCACAAATTGGCTGAAGAATCTCGTTCTGGACTCCAACTCTGCAATTCGCCTGGCTAGATTTTCTTAAAAGAGTTTTTCTTGGAGCTCATAGGAATCATCATAGAGATGGGGAGTGCATGAAGGCTGCCATGAAGTAGAAGAAGCTTCTTGAGGAAGGGTGAGAGGGACTAGCCTCATTTTGTACCTCACACTCTTGGACAATGTCTTTCTCCTCCTTGCTGTTCCATAACTCAACTACTTTACTCTCGCTCATGATATTAGGACTAGACATCTCCTTTTGGGGTGATGGGGTTGCAATGTGAGAGGGTAGTGAGTGTTTGGATTCCACTTCCCTTGCTGCCAACATAGACTGCTGCATTTGAAGATTTGCCAATTCAATTTGCTTATCAAGATTGGCCTTAAACACAAGATTTACTGTTTCAGAACTCTCCTCAACATGATTGGGGAAAGGACTTTGACAGGCTTGACTTGGCTTATGAGCAGGAACTGCGTATGGCTGATATGAAACTTGGGGCAGCGGGTATGCAGGTTGATAGACTTGGTAAGGCTGCCTCTCATGAATACTCAGCCTCCCTTCCAAAGATGCAATCAAACCACTCACATTCAGCATCTCATTTGTAAGCCTTTACCAATTGGCTCTTTCAATAGGAGTCCATTCACTCTTAACCAGATCTAGTGCGTTTCTCACTTGATTGACGTCATGATCAGGGATTTCTTGGCCACATCCCCTTCTGGTGTCAAGCTCCACTACATACTTTTCATATCCCAGCAGTGCTTGTTTGAAGGTGGAAATGGGTTGATTGGCAAAGAGATTAGGTTGAGTAGGAGAAGTGACACATTGAGAAGACTGGGCATAAGACTGATATAGCTCATGACAGGGCTGAGACTGGTCATATTGGACCTGCAAAGGGAAAAACTCATAACCGTATGCATCCTTTTTGCTTGAGGTGATTCCATGAACAACCTGAGCTTAATCAAAAATATATGGAGGAACACAAGACCCATGGTTCTGAGCAATGGAATTATACATACCAAACTGTGATTTCTTGATGGCACCAGGACTGTTTAACCAGCTGATTTAACTCGGAGTCGCCATTGGTGTTGATGAAAAGCCTCCAAAGGCTGGTCGGTTGAAGAACACACCAAAATTCTTCAACTCTTTAGATAAAAACTAGTCCCACAATTGCCTGATTAAAGGTCCGATGCTGGATTAATGATTCGTTCTGCTGTAACAGGGCCAGCACCAATCCTGGAACTTTTCTGAGTGTTAAAACATGGTTCCACCAGGCATGCCAAAAACTGTTGACGCAGTGGATTGCACCCTTGACAAGAGGATGATCTCCTGTCTTCCACGCATCACAATGGAAACTCCTCCTTGCCTGTGGGTCTGGCAAAACTGAGGGGAGAGTCTCTAGATAAGGGCTAGCTCCCTTTCATGTATCTCTGTGGTTCTGGATTTTTTACTGCTAACAATGGGGGGGTGAAAAGAGAGAAGGATGCTGAAAATAGAACCTAAACTAAACGATGATACACCAAAAAAGTTGATCTACTTAGCTTGAACATACACTTTCCATCAAGAACAAGCTGATATACACTTCATTTGATATGAGAAACTCTTCTACATCAGTGAGCTAGGGGTCCTCTGGAGATACAGGGAGGAAGAACTATCAGAGGTGTTCTGAGACACACTATGGCAACCTGTTCAAATGTGCCTATACTCTGCTATAGACACTTTTGGTAGACCTGCAAAAGAAGAAACTTCACAATACACTAGACATGCTGGAATCATTCTGTGAAAGCATAAAATAAAAATGACTTAACACAAAACAAAGCCGTAGACATATGCAAAAGCATAAGCTCAAATGGAAGTAAAAATGCTATGCCTTGATTCAAGGTAAAATCCGACAGAGCTCCGCCTTAAAAGCCAAGGGATCCTCTCTCAAACGAGAAGTTACAATATATATAGAGAAAGAGGAGGCAAAAGGCGCCCCTTTTGGAAAAGACTTTGGCGCCCTTTGACAAGTGGCCCACGTGTGCTGAGAGCATTGGGAAGATGAAGCCGCTAAAAGAGAAAGCTGTGTCGGCTCTGATTTTGACTTTAGGGGTCTAAATACATTAAACGTCATGTGTGAAAACATAGGCCGCGCCGTTTGTCTGCGAACAAGACCACTCCTTCAAGACATCCACGCAATTTGTCTGCTCATCAATGCAAAGTGAAGAAAAACGGGTCGCGCCGTTCACTATTTACACTCCTTGATGACCACTTGGCAGATACTGTGTCAACCGCTGGAGTAACTCCTTGAGTCGACACCTTCCTTTGCCACTTGGACTGTTTTGTCCGTTTCTGCACTTTGTCTTTTCTAGCTCCTTCGGCCCTCGGGGCTATCTTCTGCTAATTCTTTGGCTCTTTGGGCTCCCTTCTCGGCGGTCTCTTCCTTTTGGCCTTAAGCCTTTGAATTCCTTTGGGTTCACGCCTTTCATTAAAAAACCAACGGTTATTTCATTTCTGCAAAGTTGACGCCTGCGCGCCCGTCGCCATTTGAAAGCCAACGGCTAGTCTATTGCCCTGAATTTGATGTCTTCAGGGACGTCATTTCTTTGAATTCCTTCGGCTTTCTGTCTTTGGAATCCCCCGAATGGAAGGTGTCCCTTTGAGCCTTGAGAATGGTCCATTTCATGGTCGCTGAGAGTCCCCCACAAGGGTACTTGCCCTTCGGGGTCCTTCGGGCGGCCTTGTTCTTCAAATCCTTCGGACATTTTGTCTGAAAGAAATATTTCCTCTACCTTTGCCGCTTTCTGTCGGGCCTTTCAACATTCTTTCGAACAAAATGTCCGAAGGATTGCTCTTGTGAAATTTTGCCGCAGAAAATCTTTCTGAAAGATATCCTTTTGTTCCTTGACTTGGCAATTTCTTCGGACAAAATGTCCGAAAGAATTCCTTCAGACATTTTGTTCGAAGAAATTCATCCTTTGCTTTTTTGAAGAAAACCTTACCCTTTCGGCCTTCTCTTTGATCCTTTTGCAAATGTTCCCTGCCCTCCGCAAGCGCACTTGTCCTTCGGGCTTTGGGAGACTCCTTTGAACCTTCCGATTGAACCGACTGATTGAACCGTTTGATTGAACCAACTGATTGAACCAACAATGGTTCAACGGTTCAATGGTTCAATACTGTGTTCTGCTCATTCAATTGACCGCTTGAACCAACCGCTTTGAACCATTCAATTGAACCAACCGACTGAACCAATCCCGTTGATGCAACTCTTTGAACCAAGCCGACCGAACCAACTCTTTGAACCAAGTCGACTGAACCAACTCTTTGAACCAAGTCGTCTGAACCAATCACCTGAACTGACTGATTGAACCAAAAGATCGAACCAACTGATTGAACCAACCGATTGAACCATTTCTTGAACGGACTGATTGAACCAACTGAGTGAACCAACCGATTGAACCATTTCCTGAACGGTTCAATGGTTCAATGGTTCAAGGTTCAAATTTCAAAAAACTCTTGGAAGATCATGTCGCTAAACCTCGATGTTGAACCACTTTTTTCAACCTTGGAAAAGTGTCTTGAATCATTTTCGCTCTCTTTCCTTGTGAAGTTCTTCGGACAAAATGTATGAAGAAGCTTTGTAAAAGCCCTTGTATTCTTTGAACTGGTTCATCTTCTGCCGAAAGACTTGTGCAAACCAAATTTGAACTGGCTCAGAACAGCAAGGGAAGAAAGAGACCGATTTTGGCCTGCTGGACTAAAAATGGTCAACAATGATGCGGCCTACAGTGGCTACTATTTTCTCAATAAAGTGCCAACATATTAAAGGAAGCCATCAAAATTCCACCCAGGCAAGACCTCAAGGGTTGTTTGCTTAGAAACGTCAAAGCCATGTGTTCAAGGCGACTGAACAAGAAGGGAACTACAAACATAGAAAGTGGACTTTTGCAAAATAAGTGAGGCATGTGTAGGTCGGCAAAATGAAACAAAAAAAAGCCTTTGGTTATATTTTGGAAAGTTTCCAACCTAATACCATGTTGTGTCCATGCAATCTGGACCCAAATTTTTAGCATACTTTCAGAGGGAATTCTCTTGACAAAATACCCTATTAAATAAAAGTGTTCAAGGCATTTGTATGCAGAATCAAATTCAAGAATGGGTAAGACTAGATCAGATGGATAATCGTTACCTCGTGGAATACCTTCGAGATGAACTTTTGAGGTTTCTTGGCCAGGGGTGCCATTCTTGACAACTTCACAATCCAAAATCATAGTTTCAACAACTAGACTTGTGTTATGAGATGCCATTATATAGGCAGAGTCCACTTGAGGGAAAGTCTACCTAAGAGAAGACAATATATGCCAAGAACAAATGATAAATCCCACATCTTTCTAGAGAAAACACGTATGAATGCAGGAAGATGTAGGGAAAATCAATGATAGTGGGCATTAAACCCTAGCAGAGCACTTTCTTTCCATAGACCGCTTTCAAAATAATTAATAAGTACATTTGAAATAGTATTAAACTTCATATCCTTCATATATCTATCCTCCTAAAAGTACACATAATCAATATAGAAATCTTTGTATAATTATGGGTGTTGTAGGGAATATATCACATTAGTCTAAATAACTATATCTTGGATGTGTAGGGAATATATCACATTAGTCTAAATAACTATATCTTGGATGTGAAAAGCATTTTGACCATGTGAAAAAAATATTTTTAGCTTGTTATGGTGCCATTTTGACTAGGCAATGTTCATCGGAAGGGTTGTAGTCTGACTGATGAGGATGGTGGTTGCTTATATCCATCCACCAAGGTACAAATCCCTCTAGATACCAGACACGGATAGTCAAGTGGTTAAGGCCATAATAGTGCTTTGGGTGATTTTGATGGCGTGGAGGCCCTTTACTCATGGTTGCTTAGCCAAAGGAGCTCACTGATTTAGATGTATGCTTGCTTAGCATTGTAAATCCGCTATATGTTTATTTTTGAAATATGGGCAAAGATGCCAACATTCTATGTAATTCAGTGGTTCCATATAATGCCTCTAGGCATATCAAAAAAAAAAGTAGATTTTTGTTTTTCCCAAATGAGTATTTTTTTGGCACTGCCTAATTTCAAAGTTGTATCGAAACTATACTAAATATATATTTAAAAAAAATTAAATAAATAATGATAAAAACATGTCTGTTTGCATTAAATACATATATATATATATATATATATATATATATATATATATATAATAAATAAATAAAAATGTTAACCTAGTTGTCTAACTCTATATATACCATAGCATAGGCACCAAAATAAAGAACTGTAATGTCCCCTTCTAGCTAGACATTGTACTTTCAACATGATTAGCCTATCAGTGGCCCTCGTAGGCTAATACGGTATGGTTAGAGGGTTTTCTCCACAGTTACCCAAATGGCAGTTGGTTTCTTTGGGGAAGTTTCGACATATTCTAGAGGTTTTCTAATGATTTATTAGAATGTTTCTATTTTTAGAAACCTCATGTTACAAGATGATGTTATATTTGTACTTTATGTTGTAATTTATTATTTTATATTAAAGTGAAAATATAATATATTAAAAGGAAAAAATAATAATAAAATATTATAATGTTTCTAGAAGCTTCTCAAATCAAGGAAAGAAAAAAAAATATATAAAGGGAGGTGTGGGCTGCCATTATGAATCATTCCGATTTGATGTTGTCTTGCTGTGGTATGCTGGTGGAGCCTAGAGTTTCCTGCAGTGAATCAATTTGTCTTTGGGAGCGATAACTTCCATTGATAGCATAACTGAGGGAGTGAAATATCTCTTGAAGGGTTGCATTTGGAGGTGATATTTCAGTCATCTCAATTGGAGCAAAATTTGTGGCCATTGGCCAATTTGGGAGAAATCGATTTGGTGAATTTGTGGAGGTTGCATAGCTATCTTTTGGTGTTGGTTTCTACATAGCTTGGCATCGAATTTCCTTGGTTAAGAGAGCAAATTGCATTGTAGAGAAATCTGATATAAAAATAAGAGATTTACAGTCAAGGAAGGACGCCATTGGGAGGGACGTTTTTGCTTGTGGGGGTTCCAATTTGCATTGATTCTCTGCTTGGCTTGATGCACCCACTTCCTTGGAACATGGAGATGATATTCGATGCTTGAGACAATGCATATTCATTGCATATTATTTTAAATTTGAGATCAGACCAGAACAGAGGCGACTGGCTTGGAAAATTCGATTTGGCTTGGGAGATCATCCTTTCACTTGGAAATTGCTTGATCCTTCATCTATTCTCAAGGGCGCCTCAATCCCACTAGGGTTCATTGCATACAATTCATCCTTTAGTATAATTTATATTTGCAGCTGTAGGTGTGCATCCTTCATACTAGCATACCATATAATTGTAATTTCTTGTTTATGCCAAGAGTCTTGGCTAGTCTAGTGGAGCATTGTATCAAATCATCAATACAAATAAGAATCACAAGTTGCTGGTCATTTGTAGTTATCTTTTAAGCATTTGAATTGAGATAGTAGGTTGCATGCCAACTATTCGATTAAATGTACATTGGCTGTAGGTGATTAGTTTGCTTTGCGAATTCATCTAATTGCATAGAAAAGAACAAAAAAAGAAGTCATTCTGGCATCTAGAACTTAGCATTGTCATTCTTGCATTATTCTATAAACACTTGAAGCTTTAATCCATCGTCATTCAAACAAATCATCAAAACTGTGACAAAAACCAGCAAGAAGCACTTTGCTTACAAAGTATTTGAAAAAAATTACAAGGCAGTAAATTGAGACAATTAAGGGCAGATTGGGCAAGGATTGTTAGGGGACCTCTTTCATGTAATTTTCTTGGGTTTTGTTCTTCCTAGGTGCATCTGAGGTAATTTGTTTCACTAGTATTACTGACAACCATTGCCTCTCTATATGCTTAAGGCAAACACATTCATGACCCATCCTATTGAAAATAACTCAAAATGCCCTGTGTTCTCCATGGGGTGGTATAAATCTAGGTAAACTTTTCCAAGGTTTTCACTCCAATGGATTTTACACGAACCTTTCTTTTCTCGCTTTTCGCAAACATGGATACCATGGTCTAAACCCAATACTAAAAAAACCATGTTGAAAAAAGGGAATAGAAAACAAAAAGGAAAAGTATGCAAATCATAACTCTTGATAGCCCTTATGATCCAATAAATTACTATTTTTAGGATTAAAAATCAAGAAATGAACCTTCCAAATTCAGTATTGGCTATTGCTAACCTACATCTCTAAAATTGGAAATTGCAAGATCTAGAAACTTCAAGTTGTGTTTTCTAAAAATAAGCAAAGGTTACTTTCATGCAGCATTACGTGGGAAGTTGTTCGGAATTACTACAAATGCATTGGATCTTATTGAAAATACCAAATCACAAGGTCTTAAGCTAGTAAACATTCTAAATCCCCAAAATACATATTTTTCGTATTGAAACTCTGGCATGTCTTAACTTACCAGCACTCTATTTTTATTAAGAAACCATTATCATTGTAAGAGTGGCAAAATGGACTCTTGTAGTTTAACTACATATCTTACTACGCTTTCACAAAGAAATATAAAAATGGGAGCAAAGAAAAAATAACACTTACTGTAAACATTTTTTATCTTCTTTGATTCTCCAAAATTCTATGTGAATGGGATGATCTATCTGAAATTTGAGTGCTGTACAGAGGACAGTCTTTACATGTTATTGCATACAGCTTATATATTGTGTACCACATCCAAAAGGAATAAAATTTAGGACAAAAGCAAGTTAAAATAATTATGAAACTGCAAAAAAAACGTACCACTAAAGTTTTAAAGCATATTGCATACAAACAACAAACTTCAAAGGATCTTTTCTTTATAAAAAACACATCTATTGAAAGAGAAAGATGTGAAGGAAATGATTTCTTTTCGACTTACATCGAAATTGTCAGCAACGAAGCAGAGCAAAATTTGGCAGTGTTCGGAGAGAATGTTTTAAAACATGACTACTAGATTCCTCCTTGTGGATGATACCTTGCAAATCAAGTTCATTTTCCTTCCCAAAAGATTCACGCATTTGAGCCTGTCACAACGTAAAATTTTATACACACTAAAATCATCACCCATAGAATACAGGAAATTTCACTGTAAAATTGTTTAGAAAATAATTTATTTTTATTTCTTGAAAAACTTGATATTATAGCTCTTTTTTATTGATAGTGCTATGGAAGCAAGTCTTATTCCTGATTCTGTTATAGACCAATCTTTCCTCGAGCTAGAAGACAACTTTCAAGAATAATAATAGTTATAGGATCCAACATGGATGCATGCCTATTTGAGCACCAAGTGGGGGCCAAATTATAAATTATTTAGTCAGTATTGTCAGATGACATGAATTCCGATGAACATGTCATCTTTCTTGATCCAAACCCTAGGAGGGGGACATCATAGTGATTGAGAATTATCTGTTATAATAAACAAATCAAGAGTAAACTATTTGAAAGCTTAGTAAGAAAAACAAGCCCTTACAGTTTGCTTGGTAAGAGTGCATAGTAATACGAAGAGACAATAACAACCAAAGTACTAAGAACCGTATTTCTTAAAACAGATTATTTTTTGTAAAAAAACCTCTGAGAAGAGATGTGAAGACCTTTATCAAATAGCATTTGTGAAACTTGAGGTTTTGATGGTAAACTAACTGATTATTTAATAATATGTTTTATTAATCAAGGAAGGAAGGTGGTTTGGAAGTTGAAGTGGTATAACTTTTAGTAGTTACAAGAATAAATTTGTAACTGATATGGTGTTGTAGGGGCGTGATCTTCTAGCACAAGCTAGAACTTATTGCAGAGCTTTGGTTCTGATGACCTGAGAAATATGGTTCCAAGTGGCAGGTACAAGGTACTAGACTTGTATAGGCATTGGCATCCTTGGGACTGATGTGAAATCTAGCATTGGTGCTGATGTTGAACTCTGGTCCAATGGGTTGCATGAATATCAGCGCAAGAATTCGACACCACAAGAGCACACAACATGTTGCCAAGGAGACTTTGGTGCAGCATTCGACATTAATAGTGACGTATTTTTTCAATGCCACGACGTGGCCCTATACTTATCCAAATTTGAATCCATAGCATGAACATTCATCCCCCTTGAGAAGCTGTAAGATTTTCAAATGTTCAAACACATGCAATGGAAATGAAATAAACCTATGAAGATAGCTCATAAAAAATACGTGGTACATAATTGTACCGCATAGCATAGTTTGCATATTTGGACTCGACTCGGGCTTGGCAGACCAAAAAAATTCTACTTGGAAAATACTTGGTAAATACTCAGGAATACTCGACAACTTAAAAAAAAGGCTTAAATTTCTTTACAAACATAAATTTTATACAAATGACAGTTACAAATGTATCAAATGAGTCTATAAAAAGTCGGGGAAGTGTTTTCTATTAGATTTGAATACAAATAGAGTATGAAATCACATCATCATTTATTTCACCATTTCCTTTATGCTTTTGTGTTGATATGCTTCTTTCCCAAAGCACTATTCCACGTTACACTATTGTGACAAGTGATGAGCTTTGGGTGGGGCATATGTATACCCGATATATTTGAGATTTATCATTTATTGACACTCTCTCTTCTAGGGGCTTGCTGGTGCATCAAATTTGCCTAAGTGCATGCCTTAAAGGGTGCACAATGAATGGGGTGGGATCAGCTCGTGGCACTTTGCGAGAGATGTTCTCATACTATTCTATCATACCTATGTCCCTTCATGCAACCGTCAAACCTCCTATGACATCTCCCTGAAATCTTAAAATCCTAAAGTATGGCTAAGTCTGAAATCCTAAAACATTGAAATCTAAGTAAGTTTGAAGTATGATAGGATCCTCCAAAAACAAGAATTTGCATTATAGCTCATAGAGGATCAAAACCACTCTCAAACATCCTGAAAGTGTGTGTGTGTGTGTATATAATATAAGTTGAAGTATAAGAAACTAAAACATTTATTTTATAGATATACTATTGACCAATTTTTGGTCCTGCAGGCCAAAACCGGGCACCCCCTCCTTTTTTATTGCAAGAGTCATTCAATCCATGTTCTGGCTAGTTCATCCCTCAGCTGCACCATTTCCCATGAAAAAACCAAGTGTTTTCCTCTTTTGCTTGCCAACTGCATTTCGAGTTTGACGAGTGACTTTACTTGTAAAAAATTCATAAGTAAAGCCACTTGCAAACCTCGATTTGGTCTTGGATGCTTCGAAAGGCAAGTGAATTACTTCAGAGGGCTTTTCATCGGTAAAATGGACCAAGTGGAAAAGTTGAAGGGTCGTTTGTAGGATTCCCAAAGGGTATGTACCCTTGCGGAGGGCATTTAGACGGCAAACGGGACCTTTACAATTCTTCTTAAAGGCAACTTTGGAGGCCAAGGAGCCCTTGCGAGGGGCAAGTGATGAACAAAGTGGATCTTTTTCAAAAGTCCGAAGGGTAACTTTGGGCTCGAAATGCCCTTGTGGAGGGCAGACGGTTAGAGCAAAGGGGCAAGACAGGAAGCCCGAAAGGAACTTGCCCTTCGGAAAAAAGTGACAAGCCCAAAAGAGAATTCCTTTGGACTTTTTGTCTGAAGGAAAACCAAAGAAGAAAAATCAAAGGAGAATTCCTTCGAACAAAATGTCCGAAGGAATTCGATAGTCAAAAAAAGTCCAAAAAAAATTGAAAGACAAGAAGTCCGAAGGGTAGGTGTCTTTGCGGGGGGCACTTGGTTATGAAAGTGGACCATTTCCATTTTTCCGAAAGGTCACTTTCTTTTCAAAGTGGACCATTGCAGTTTTTCCGAAGGTGTTTTTCTAAAGGCAAAGGTCATTTTCGAATGTCAAAAAGGACCATTTCAATCTTTCCGAAGGGTCACTTTCCCTTCGGAAAAGTTCGTTTGCAAAAATGCCGAAGGAATTGTCCTAGTGAGTGACAGGCCCGTGAACGTCAATTTCAAGAAAGTAAGCTAGCCGTTGGGAAAAATCAAAGGAGAATTCCTTCGGATATTTTGTCTGAAGGAACTCAGAAAAGGAAGCCCGAAGGCCCGCCAAAGGAAAGTCAAAGAGTGCAAGCCCAAAGGAGAATTCCTTTGGACATTTTGTCCGAAGGAATTCAAAGCCCGAAGAATGAATGAGCGAACAAGCAAAGAAAGGAGCCCGGGAGAGAATAATAAGCACTGAGAGCCCAAATTGCCAGGACAAGAGGGAAATAGCAAAGGGAAAACAAGGCAGGTAACCCAGAATGTGGCCACGTGCACATAAAACAAAGGCTCAAAACACTCCAAGTGGCGTAACAAGTCAAAGTGCAAACCCAAGGATGAACCAGACCAAGGCAAGTGGCACAGGTGTCGTTAGTAGGAAGAGTAAATGCACTTAGGTGAAATAGTCTCCACCGAAAACCAATAAAAAGATTGATTTTTGAACTATAGAAGGGAGCAGCCCATGTTCACACTTTGCCATTAATGTCTAGTCAATTGCGCCTAGCACTGAAGAGAGCATGGCCCAGTCAACACAGCTTGGGGATGGCCTTGTCAGTTGTTAGGAGTATCCCATGCTCTTGTAGGCCTAGGACAACAAGGGCAGTGACTTGGACGCCTACAGCATGGCTCTCCCATACGCAATTGGAAGGATACGATAGCAGCATGGGCTTATGGTCGCTGCAAAAGTGTTTAATACAACATGGGTTCCCATCCCTTGACTAGTTAATTGTCTGTTTCTAAGCTTTCTATATATATTTGTAACTTCTCATTTGAGAGGGAGATCTCTCAGCATTTGTATGGTGAAGCCCTGAAGAAATTTACCTTGAATAAAAAAGAAGCATTTTTACCTCCATTTGAGCTTGCACTTTTGCATGTCTATGGTTTTCTCTTATAAGTCATTTTCTTTTCATGTTTTCATAAGTTTATGCCAACACATCTAGTGTATTGCGAGTTCTTCTCTTGCAGGTCAACAAGAAATGTCCAACCCAGAGTATAGGCGCATGTGAACAGGTTGTCCATAGTGTGTCTTAGAACACCTCTAGTAGTCCTTCCTCCCTGTATCTCCATAGGATTCCCTGTTGAAATACTGATGCAAGAAAAGTTCTCATTCGAATGAAGTGTATGTTTGCTTCTCTGTGGTGCAAAGAGTAGGTCAAAGCTGAGTAGAACAACCAATTTGGTGCATCACTGCATTAGTTAGGTTCTATTTTTTAGTATTTCTCTCTTTTCACCCCCCCCCATTGTTAGCAGTAGGAGATCCAGGGCCTCAAGGTGCATCAAGGGGAGCTAGCCCCTAATCTAGAGATTCATCCCTCAAGTTTGCCACCCATAGCAAGAGCAATGTCTCCATTGTGCCACGTGGAGAAAGGGAGTTGAGTCTCCTTTTAGAGGGTGCAATTCACGACGTGAACATATACAATCGTCTCAAATGTCGTGATGAAAGTGTGGGGGTTTGTGCTTAAAAAGGAGAAAATTATGTGTTTCTTTCGCGTTTTGACCACATTGGCAAATATGTGCTTAGTTTTCCTCGAATACTCGTGACGAGTACTGAGCACATACTCGCTTAAACTTGGCTTTTGAGCCCCACGATTATAAGTGACAAAAACTCATGAATGGAAAAAAATGGCGAGTACTCGCATACTTGTTGAGTATGTAAACTATGCCACATAGGTTTCCATTAAAATTCATATGGAAATTAAGAAAATTCTCTCTCTCTCTCTACATGGTTTTCTTGCATTCTTATAAAGCCCTTTTATAAAAACAAGTGCAAGAGAAGGATAACAAAGATGGTTATTCAAAATAGATATTCTATCAAAGTTAAGCTTAAACTAAAATTGGAGATACAATCAGTCCACTTGGATGATTTATAGCATTAAAATGAAGATGTGAGTGAGTCAAGGCAAGAACTTCAATAATGAAGACTTGACTTGAGTTCTCATCTTATCCTCACTAGAATCTAAAAATTAATTTTAATATCACAAAATATGTATAACTAATAAAAACAAAAAAACAAATCAAAACACACGAACATCCGTCCTTAAGATTAGTTAAGAGAGAGGGATTTCGTGTCCCACCCCAAATCTGCCCTGAATTTAGTGTATTGACATTTTGTCAAACACTTAGCATGCTCTTTGTTATCACTGAATTTTCTGAGTTTGAATGCTTGTTTGTGATAAGTTTTTCCAGTTTGTTTCATATAGACATTTCAATGAACAATAGAGCATACATTTCACATGCATACGCCAATAACCAAACAAGATCCAATGACTGATATTAACACTTATAACAGCATAAGTAAACAGGATATATGTATTCAAATTAAAGATTTGAATAGAGTTATTTGCTAATTACATTCAGTTTCAGATTATACAATGAAATGCCAACATACCAAATTTTGCCTTTGTGCCATGATGAAGTTACAATGCCAAACTACAAACAAGGTATCAAATCCAATCGCCTTCATATGTATATGCTGCTCCAGCTGTAAATTAATGTCTGAGATACTAGAAGACTGTTGTAGCTCAACCTTTTCACCATATACAATCTCCACTTATTCTATGCTTTGGCTGGTTTGTATGGAGCTAGATCTACTTTGAAATGCAATCGATCCTCTAATGATGGATGCAAGTAATCTTTCCAATGGCGCTAGGGCTAGTATGAACCCTGAATAAAGAAATCTTCCTGAATTCGATGAAGCACAAGAATAATCCCTGCAATGGAATTCTCTGCAAGCTATTCTTCCTGAGGGGCTACGTCCTCAAACAGCGTGAGATTTTCAGACTCTCTAGTCTTCAACAAAGCCCTTAGCCAAATTCTTCTTCTTTAACAATGAACCCTTGAAAATGAGCTTTAAATGCCCCTTTATAATATTCAATTTGCATTTAACTTCATCTCATTTAATTTACTTTAATTTCATTTACTTTTCCCTCTTTTTTGGTGCACAACTTTAAAATATAAAGTATACTTTATTATTCACTTACATCTCCCCTTTAAAATAACACTTTGACACTTATTATAAAGTACAATTTTAAAAGAATTTAAATCCCCCTTTTAAATAAAGTCCACTTAATTCATTAATGATATGCACTTAATAATTAATTATTATTAAAGTATAACTTTAATAAGAACTATAATATTATAACTCCATCATTAATCATCGTAAATCAATTCTGACTTCACCAAGAGGTAGCCCACTGCATTCACTGCTAACCAGGGTGCCTTACTATAAATAGTAAGGTTGGCCTCTATCATCCAATTGACTTACTATAAATAGTAAGTATACACAAATGAAGCCAGAAACCCCTGAATAACATCGCCTTTGAACAAGCTAAGGATCTGGAGATAAAAACACTGCCAACTACCCACTGGAGAACCAACTAACTCCAACACACCCTGATTAGCTTATGAGGCCCTGATGATAGGCTAAACCACCAAACTTCTGATGCTTGCTCAAAAGGGGACATTACAGTTTGCCCTCCCTGAAATTGCTTGTCTTCAAGCAATTGCAACTGAAACGAAAACACCACTCCAACAGAAGCCCAAGGGAAGAACTGTAGAATGATCCACATATCTCCAAATAACTCTAGCATTACCAACAAAAGCACAACTTCGCAAAGATAAACATCATACCAACTATCCAACTCATGCGCACAAGATTTGTGCATCGAAATCAGCTCATGTACATGTGAACCAAAGGTGAAATTGTATGCATACAACACAATGTACATGTTGTAAAACTCATCAAGAAACCCTAATTGGAATCCTGATGCACAAGAAGGATCCCATAGCAAACTGTAGAGGGCCCAATAATATATCACTGGATCCCAAACCTAAAATGGAAGTCTGCCATGCGTAACATCCTTTGACTTCCACTGCACTAATCTGATATCAACTTCACCATGCCAAGAGTGGTGAAGCAACCCAATAGGACCCATCCGAACCACAATGCCAATCCTGTCACCACCTGGATCCCAATACAATCGAAACTCACATCCATCAGTCAAGAGGAGGTAAGAATGTCCAGACATGTCTGCACCACAACATCCCCTTTCATCTTCTGCAAATCTCCTATGGATGTGCTGACTATCCCTCATAGGTGCTGGAAGATATGTAACTATTGGCCATTTTTGACCCACATATCAAAATTTGCCTAAGTATGAAAAATGGAGCTTTCAGGCAAAAAAATGGCAAGTCTTTGGGAGGACTTCGGGTTTTCCAGCAGTGATAGCTTTGGGTTTCTGGGGGCACAGTGCAAATCGGGTTTCCAGCAGTGCTTGACTTCTAAATGTTTTATAAGTAGAAGTAATTCAAGTTTGCGAACCTGAATTACTCATGGGTAGTGTATTTCGGGATCTCCAAGGAGCACTACTTGATTACTTCATAAGTTGTGAGCAATCAGAACCCTGAAATAAGTAAAAGGGCTTGACAAACCCAATTTGGTCTCAAAATATAGTGCTTCTCGAGTTCTTCAAGGGACAAGTCTTCTCCAAAAACCGAAGGACCTTTTCACTTTTCCAAAGGATCTTTCAAAAAACCCAAAGGTACACTTCAAAAATCCAGAGGGCATTTTCAAAATGCCGAAGGGCCTTTTTTAGGCAAAAGGGATCTTTCAACATTTCTGAAAGACTAGTCAACTTTTTCGAAGGTCACTTTCAAATTTCTGATGGGCACTTTCTTCTCAAAAGTGGACCGTTGCAAGTTTCCCAAAGGGTATCTTTCCCTTCGAAAGGACCTTTTTCAAATGCCGAAGGCACTTTCTTCGGCAAAAAAAGGGCAATTCTCAAAGGAAAGGACCATTTGCAAAACCCGAAGGGTGTTTGGCCCTTCGAGAAAGTCCTTGACAAAAAGCCCAAGGGAAAAAATTCTGAAGGAATTCCTTCGGACAAATTGTCCGAATAAATTCCTTCGGGAGATTTGCCCGAAAGAAAAGGGCCAAAGGAATTCCTTCGGAAGAAAAGCCGAGCAGGAGCCATGGAGAAAAATCCCAAGACCAAGTGTCCAAAGGAAATGATAGGCCAATGGACGTCAAAATCAGGATAAACGACTAGCCATTGGAAGTAATCAGGTTTGAAAAGCTTGAAGTCTTAAAGCTTGGAAACAACAAAGTGAGAAGACTTCAAGATGGACAAGTCCGAAGTAAGCTTAGAGAACCTGAATTACTCTGCATAGAGTAAATCGGGTTTCTCCAAGTACTTTACTTAAAAGGCTTTATAAGTAAAGGATTTGACAAAGTATGAAGTTGGAGAGATCAAAGAACTTGAATTACTGTGCATAGAATAAATCAGGATTCTTCAAGTGCTTGACTTAAGCTTGGTCTAGCAATGTGAGAATCATGATACAACGAATGAAAGGCTGTCACGTGGCGTAAGCTGGAGTAGAAAGGGCCAATCAGTTAAGGACAAGTGGCACAAGGATGACCAATGAGCACGGGAGAGTCCAGGTGGCTGGTAGCTGGAAATTATAAAGGCTCTCATCTGCCATAGTTCGCTCCCCACAATTGTCGTTCAACGCTTAAATGCAGCATGGCTGAAACACATGGAGACCCGCGTCCTTTCAGCAAGGCACGTAAAGAGAAAGAAGCCACATCAATCTTGAAGGCAAAGATTAAATGCATCATGCCAAAAAGAGACATTCCAACTGCTCACAACATGGCTTCTCAGATGTGCCCAAAGAAAAACTTAAAGACAGAAGGGGCTCGAGAGGATTGTTTAGCGATCTTGAGTGGCGTATTTAGGGACAAGTACAACATCAGAGTTCCAGTCATCAGTGACTTCTTCTTTCTTCCCCTTCTCTCTCCCCCCTTTTCTATATAAATAGAGGCCTTGGAGCCAAGAAAATCATCCCCGAATTGGCGATAAAACTACTCTGCAAAAATCGCTTTGTAAAAGACTCTTTTGAAGCAATACAAGGAAGACTTTTCTGTTTTTGGTTAAACCAAGTGTGCACATTTGGTTTCATTTGTAGAATGTATGATTGTCATTCATCACCTGCGATTTTTGCCAGCACCTTGCTTTTGATCCTTTCGATTTTGTGTAGGATTGCGTGAAGTCTCTGTGTGTTGAGCTCTCCTTCAAGTGTCACCAGTTCATAGCGTCTCTCGTAGACCTATTTTTGTTATCCTTCAAAGCGCAAGGCTTCCCTTCAACCTCCACGCAAAAGCTCCATGCCTATGGCCTTGAGATAGAACCAGAATACCCTATGTCTTGTTTGGGTTCATTAGTAGTTGGCTCTTTTCCCAAACCAAGTGGATCACTTCTTTTTGGTGCATCACCTCCCTTAGCTTAGATTTATTTTTCAATCATCCTCTTACCCCTTTTCCTTAGCTAATAGTAGATTTTAGTGTGAGATCAAGAGCTGAAGTGAAGCACTTGAGGAACTAGCCTCATAAAAAAGCCTAGAGGTTCAACCTCACCATAGGATACCCACATCATGAGGTTGTCCCCATGCTTGTAGTTGGAAGTGAGGGAGCCTGAATAACTCTCTCACAAGGGGGCAATTCCAAGCTATAACAGTAACTGTTCTTTCCAAATCGAGGGAATGATAAAACTCTCCTCCATCACCGTTGTAAGGGCTAAACAGGGCATCATGCTTACGGACACCACCATCTCCTTGTAACTATGTATCCAATGGAAATCTCTGAGACAAAGAAGTGGCAAACTCTGTCAAGTACATAGCAGCATGATGGTAATCTGATCTCTGAACTTGCAAGTAATCCTCTAAATATAACTGAGTCAGACACCTGCAATCTCTAGTTCCATCTTCTGAAGATGGAAACTCTTCATCCCACAATGGATGGTATAAATCCCAAACCAATCCACACCTACGTGTTATCAAGTCATCAATGTGTGGACTAAAGAAGTGATGAGCACTCCTCACTATACAGTCAAGATAAAAAGCACCTGCCTATGTCAATGGTTGACTGTCATAGTCATGAGGAACACACTCCTCATCGCTCATCATTCAAATCAGAAGATGGCTCACATCTCTAATCCTGAATGGCCAATTGGGTAGATGCTCTGCCAACCCTCTCTGTGTACCCAATAGCATACTCTCTATCATGAAACAATTGGAGATATTCTGATTTTATCTCCTCCAAAGCACTCCTGATGAACCATAAATCACGAATGTGAGTACTAGTCGAGACCCCATACTGTCTCTCCTCAAACTTTGTTGTCCAAAGAAGGTACTCAACATACTTATGAGTACAATCAAAATGAGATAAGGTTGAATCAACCTTCTCTCCTGTAACCTTCAGCTGATATCTCCATCTCTGTGGCTCAATAAGTTGTCGATCAAAATCAGCTGCATGGGATGTAATCTCTGATTTGCTTCTAGGAGAGGGAAACAAATCAACATGAGAACCAATCTCCCAACTAGGTGATACCCTGCATACCTCTTGTGAAGAAGACGGAACAGCGTAGTGATCTGTCACACAACTCTCTTGAGAATCCACTACTTCACCACAAGAGCTATCAATAATCTGCTCTGCATCACCTGAAATGGGACTATCCTCAAAGACACTTGATGCAACATATGGTTCTTTGCTAAACTCATCCAAAGTACTCATCCCATCTGTGTCACCTGCACCTGTAATTGAAATGGATGTAGCCACATCCTCAATGTGCTCCTTACCGCTACCCGTGGGTATATGCTCATCACCAGTAACTGTCATAGATATTAGAAGTATATATGTTGATGATGAAGACTACGCTAAGTTCAACTCCACGGTAAGCTCATCTATCCGTAACTTTGACTCTTGAAGGGTTGTTTGAGTGCTCTTCAAAGAGTCCGTGGTAACCTCAAGCTCAATCAAAATAGATACCATCGAGCATGAGAAGATGATCTCTATCTGATAATAGTTGTAGGTAATTATTCTTCATTACCCCGACTGCATTTGTAAGTGCCTGAAACTCTACAAGTAAAAGTCCACTATCAAGGTCCTCATATATACCTGGAGTCCAACAACAGTGTGCCACCAACTACTGAACAACGCCACCAACTACTGAACAACATCAAAGTGTTCTAAGGCTGAAGCAATCATGCCTTTGTTCACCTTCAATTGCCCTGCCAAATGATGAGACCCTTGTGACAAATCGTATCCACACAAATTTTCTAATTTGTAATCTACACTATGGTAAGAGGCTGAATCATCATCACTGACTATTTGATATGCATCTGTTGAACACAACTATCTACTGAGAGGGGGGGTGAATCAGTAGATGAGCTAAAACAAGTTGATTAAAACTTTGCGAGGAGATATCAAATCATATTTATATCAAAGAACAAATGTAGAGAGCACATACACACACAAAAGCATATTACACCAGATTTATACGTGGAAAACCTAAAGGGAAAAACCACGGTGAGAATAGCTGCTAGAATCTACTGTTCTCATCCAGCCTCATAGTTAGATCACCTCACTGGCAAAACCACACTCGTTACATTCAAGGACACCTATTCTTAGGAGACACCAATCCCCTAACTGAGCACCAATTCAATTTTTCTGAAGGCACCTACCAATCAGAACTATGGAGCTACAACTCCAGTGTATAAGATAGATTCACAAATGAATCCAGTTTAGTTTCTTTGTTACAATTCTAGTTTGTAATTGCTCACTCTTGGCTTATTCTGTGTATGCCTATTCTCCTTTTCTGCTCAAAATCTGCACATTCTCTGTGTGCCCTTTCTTCCTATCTACTCAATCTCTGTTCCTCTGACTTTTACTCTGTGTCTGCATTCGTTTGGATATATTCTGTTCAGACACACTTCATTCCCTTTTTCTGCCTTTTTCTTTGTCTGTATTCATCTGGATAGACAACCTTTTCTTTCCTTCTCTGCCTTACTGGTTCTATGTCGTTATATCTTCTGTTTGATATAGTCCATTTACACTAGTTGCTTCGGCCTCTCTTCCTTTGTATCTTTTATATATTCTTTGTATGACACATCAACGTCCTCTTCTTGCCTCTATACCTCTCTCTATGCTATCATGGTCTGTGTTTGTATATTCTATTAGACACACTTCGTATTGCTCACATGCTTAGGTTCAATGATAGTCTGAGCAATCGCAAAATGACAGCGTTTGACTCTCTTAAAATTGCAACGGCAGCAGTGGCAAAAAGCAAATTACAATGTTCAAGATGTCGTATATGTATAGAAAATGAAGCTTAGGGTTTTCTATCTCCAATTGCGTTCACACTTCAGTGGCAATTAATCGGTTCTCATGAAAAATGATTTTGACTTATGCTCTTTCCTGTGTCTCGGTTCATGCATCACATTGCAATGGTCAAGTCTATTTACTATGTTTGGCAACTGCTGGATTTATCTCATAAATGCACAGCCTTCTTAATCGATGATTTATCGGTTGGATCGATCAATCTCGGGCTCCGTGTAGACTTTTTGAGCTTAGCGTTTATCTGGTCATGTCTTTAAATGAAGATTATTCATCTTGTCATTGGCACCATTCACTATCTATCTTGAAATGTCAGATATTTCCATTTTTTAAAACAGAACCATCGATCTCTCTTGCATTAACCATCGAGCTCTTTCTCGCATCTTGATATTTTCTATATGATTGGTTTGCTTTCACTCCTTTCAATTATATTCGATATGCTCGATCTTTAATGTCGCCTTGATCCTTTGGCAATAATGCGTCTTATACTTTAGCCAAGATATCCTTCGGAACCTTTTTTAAATGTCCACTTGCCCTAGATTCTTTCCGAAACAATCCAAGTGATCCTTGGGAAGCTTTGTAATGGTCCTTGTGTCCTCCGCAATTTTCCTTCGGCACTTGTGGAAGTGCCCTATGTCTTTCGGCAAATGCTCAAGTGTCCTTTCTCTCCATTTGAACTACCCCTTCGAACAAATTGTTGCGGGCTTTTTGTCCGAGTCCCCTTCGGGACAATTTCCACGGACTTTTTGTCCAAGTCCCCTTCGGGACAATTTCCACGGACTTTTTGTCCCAGTCCCCTTCGGGACAATTTCCACGGACTTTTTGTCCCAGTCCCCTTTTGGCACTTGTTGACAAATCTTCCACAAATCAGATTTTCTCTTGCCACCAGAAAATTTTCTACGGACTCAAGCAGAAAATTTTCTACGGACTCAAGCAGGGAATTTTCTACGGACTCAATCAGATAAGGAAAACCTTCGGACTTTTTGTCCGAAGGAATTCCTTCGGACAAAAAAAATTCCGAAGAAATTCAGAAGACCACAGACAAAGAAAGTCCGCAAAAGGCAAGCCAAAGATTAATTCGGAAAAAGGGGCATTTCCAATTTTTCCGAAGGGTAGGGTACCCTTTGGAAGGGTCACTTTCAATATTCCCAAAGGGCACCTACCCTTCGGGCAGGAGGAAGACCAAATTCACAGACCTTTGCAAAAAGCTCGGGTGCCTTCCAATTTTTCCGAAGGGCACTGGCGGAGGACACTTGGTCGGTTGCCAAAGGCACATTTGAAATCTCGAAAGGCACATTTCGGAGGGAAAGGCAATAGAAAGAATCCTTCGGGCAAGGATGAGAAATTTACAGGGCTGTGTGGGGTCCAAGAGGTCCCCTCAAAAACAAATTGATCATTTTTTTAGTTTTTTTTTTTAAATTTAAAAAAAAAAATTAATCTAGAATACTCAATAAGACTTTGGGTGATAAGTTGAATTTTAAACCAATATGCTTCAACGAGGTTTGCTTGCACAGTTGGAGACATTCAAGGACCCAATCTCCTTCAAATTCTTCCTTTGTTCAATGTTGATCAACTTGTTGCTTCATTCAATTACGAGCACATTCCAAATTTATCTCAAGTGGTTTATCTTTAAAGACTCTTTGATACAGTTTTAACTTTTGAACTGGTGGTACTTTGATTCTAGTATCCATGAAATTCCTTAAGCCTTGGTGGTTCATACCTGTAAAGGCAGTGAATGGAGTCGTCTTGGATGGCAGATGGTAAGTTGTATTATACCACCATTCTGCTGGGTGCAACCACTTGAATTATTGCTTCTGTTTATCAAATACTTGAAAAAAAATCAGAATGGCAAACTGCAGGTCCCTAAACACTCCTATTGATATGTATGTGAAGTTGTCCACAAGAACAATGTCCTCGAAATGATGAAGAAAAAGAGATGATTAAAAATGTACCATACCAAACTGTTGGAGTAGCCTGATCTATTTAATGGTTTCCAGAAGCCCTAACATTGCATGTGCAGTGGGAGTTGTAAGCCGTTGTATAAATAAGTCTGGACCTCAGCATTAGGTTGCAGTCAAACAGTTTTCTCTATACATGAGTGGTACATCAGATTTTGGAATCAGTTTTAGTGGGAGTGATTATAATGATCAAAGCCTCTTCAGTTAGAATGATGCTGAGTTGGCCAGAGTCATCAACAGCTGAAAGTCCACAACCGTATATGTGTTCAATTTGTTTATTGAAGCAATCACTTGGTGTAATAAGAATCAGGCATCACTGGATTTGTCCAGCATTGGAGCCGACTACCTGGCTGCATCACAGCTTCAAAAGAAACAGCCTATCTTCAGAAACTTCTTTCTGATTTTCCTTATCTTAGTAGAGAGAGAGAGAGAGGAGTGCTTTGCCTCACACAGCTTGGTCCATGCATCAACATGAATAATTTGGAGATCTTCAGTAGCATGATGTTCTAATCCTACCAGATCCTCACTTAGCAATAAAGGTACACTGTAACAGTTTTATCACACAAAATGTAAGGATAGGTTGCTTTGTGTTTTCTTATCATTTTCTCAGCAAAACATTGTACGCCAACGCTTATAGGAGATATGCAAGAAGGATAATCATCATATAATTCCTTAACATTGTTTTTTTAATCGATTTATCAATAAATGCATGTTTCCCAAAAGCTATATTTGGTACATAAGTTAGCAAAAAATGTTGTGCTAGGATAGGCAATCACATTCTAATTAATTTCTAGTATCACTAACAAGAAAAGCAAGAAGATGCTTCCAGTAATTACTGTAACATTGATTCCAACAATAATTTAAACAAACATTAAGAATGAAGATCATTTGAAAGCATTACCTTCAATGGAGCTATATGCGTATTCGACTCCACTTGTTTCTTTTCTTCTTCAAGACAAGAAGAAAGTTCATTTATAGCTTCCTTGTCCTTTTCATGCTCTTTGGTTTCTGTTATATCTCCTTCAGATTTCAAGCTCTCATCACTATTTATATTTTGTGTCCTATGTTTGACATTGTTATAAACTTCACTTTCCTTCTTTAAGTTTGCAACAACCACCCACATCCCTGCTAAATCATTCTCCAAATCTGCCTCCTTGTTTCTCAAGTCATCAATCATTATCTGCATTTCTGCTTCTTTCTGTTCCTTCGCTGCTAAAATGATTTCCAGAGCAGTCTCCCTTTCTTTCCTTATATGCAACTCCCTCTTGATGCCTTCTAAATCGAGATTCCATGAATCCAAGTCATTGATGTCATCATTTCCAAAATCATTTCCTCCAACTGAGCTTTTCTTTTGCATGGCTACCATCTGCTCCATCTTGCTTTCAGAATATTTACAAAGCCCATTAACTTTAGCTGGCTTGTTTGATCCTCTACAAAAGTCTATTTCTTGTCTTGTATCTAGTTCTTTTGTAAGCTTTGCATTCTGGAATGAAAGTTGAGTAAAAGCTTCTGCCAAGTTCTTAAGCTCCACAGCAGCCGTTGAAGCCAATTCCTTTGCATATGACGATTCTTCAGCCAACTTTTGACATTGAATTTCTAGGCCACCCTTTTCTTCAATAAGTTGTACTGTCTCTTGTTTCAATTTCTCAATTTCAACTGCCTGTGCAATTACAAAAACCACTTTATCAATAGCCTACAGGATACTGTTTTATGTTGTTCAATGCCACTATGAAAACAAAGAATCATAACACACACACACACACACGGAATACTTCATCATTTCACGATTTCAGCATTTTAGAAAGACTCCATTTCTTCTAAATTATCAACATAGTTCACTTTTGTCTTTTGCTTTCAAAAAATTATATAATTGAAAAAATCATGACACCAAGGTTCAAGATTGTTTCCTTGAACTTGCAGATAAATTAAAAAATATATTTTCCTTCTGTTTAATATTTTTTTTTAAGGAATTCCTAATTTCAATGGAAATAATAATAGTTATTTGACTTATTTTTCCCTGATTTCTATACACAAATTAAGAATTGAAGATCTAAAGAAAGATAAAGAAAATCAGAATCCACCTAATACGCACCACTGTGACCTCAACTCTGATTAGGTAATTACCGATGGAAAAGGAAAAGTTCTGCGCTATTATGCCATGGACATAGATATAGCTTCTAACAATTTAGAAGAAGATGAAGCCCTCAATGCAAGGCTTAAAATGGCTGGGCTTGAAAAATTAAAAGCATGATCTTAGACCCAATATTTATTATGATTCCTAGAACATCTCTTTAGCAGCTAGGTATAAGCTCTCTTGTGTTGTCATCTTAAAAACCCATTGATTATTGATTAGCCTTCAAAATCTGTATGGAGTAGGAAAATAGAAAAAGCCAAAAAGTCAAAAGTCAAAATCCAAATAGCAAAAGGTAAAATTTAAATCTAAACAATCAAAAGAAAAAATACAAAATTCAATCACAAAAAAAAAAGGAAAAAATGTAACCAATATCATTAACATGCTCCTTATCCTAGTTGAAGCTCAAACTCCATAGTTGGCCTCTCAATAAATTGGGAGTTTCATTGAAGTGCAGTAGGTCAATAGATTGGGATAATAGGCCTCCTATCTATCATTTGTGGCAGTAGTTCGCATAACCGGTTGGGGCGAGTACTCGCCAAGGGGCCAAAATGGGTAACTGGTAGTTATTTGACCCACTCGGTCAAATAACCGGCAATAACCGACAAAAGCAAAAAATACTTGAAATTCACCCGAAGCAGACAGTATATAAATAAAATAAACATTCAAGTATAAGTTTACATTTAGATATGTACGTAAAGTTTCTTATAGACGTCCATATCTAAATGTAAACTTATGCTTTAAGTTATATTTTATTTATATACTTTCAGGATGTTTGAGAGTGGTTTTGGACCTCTAGGAGCTATAATGCAAATTCTAGGTTTGGGAGGATCCTATCATATTTCAGTGTTAGTCAGATTTCAGGGTTTCAGACTTAGCCATATTTAAGGTTTCAAACTTTCAAGGAGACATCATAGGAGGGATGAAAGCTGCATGAAGGGATGTAGGTATGATAGAATAGTATGAGAACATCTCTTGCAAAGTGCCACAAGTTGATCCCATCCCATTCCCTATGCATAGATTACTAGACTTTTTCAGTCTCCCTTAGTTTTCCAGAGAGCAAGGAAGAGAAAAATATAGATTCCTGTAATTTGTACTTGTAGATTCTTGTATAAGTATCATTGTATCAGTTTTAATCTATGCACAAGGAATGGGGTGGGGTCGACTTGTGGCACTTTGCGAGAGATGTTCTCATACTATTGTATCATACCTAGATCCCTTCATGTAGTGTTCATTCCTCCTACGATGTCTCCTTGAAATTTTGAAACCCTAAAATATGGCTAAGTCTGAAACCCTAAAACCTTGAAATCTAACTAAGTTTGAAATATGATAGGATCCACCAAAACCTAGAATTTGCATTATGGCTCCCAGAGGTCTGAAACCACTCTCAAACATCTTGAAAGTATATAAATAAAATACAACTTAAAGTATACTTATACTTAAATGTTTATTTTATTTATATACTGTCTGCTTCGGGCGAATTTCAAGTATTTTTTGCCTTGTAAAAAAAAATTGCAGTTTTTCAAATTTCGTAGTTTTGAGTGGTGGTTATTCGCCTAGTGGTTTTATTGGTGAGTAACCAACCAACCGGTGGTTACTCGCCGGTTATGCCATCTATTGTGCCATCTGTCTTGTCCCACAAGTAACCAATCCTCACAGCTAGCTGACGCCTCAAGTGGACTCCCGAGGAACGAGAAACACATCGTGGGAAGGTAGGCACATTTAGTTTTCATGCATAGCCTTCATGGGATATGTCTGTATACTTCACCAGTTAGCCCAAACTTCAGCCTTACAAAACATGGTTCCTAAACCTTTCAATGCCAAAAACTTTTGATCTTGCCAAACTAATTAAATTGTCTTATCTACACTAAAGAACATGTTTTCACCTTGGTGGCACCCTCTTTTTCCTCCCTTCATTATTTCTTCTTGACAAACAAACTTATTTCCAAATCTAACCCATTTCTTTGTTTCTTATTCTTCATCTCTCTCAGACATGCTAACATTGTGACAACATTAAAGTTCAAGCGTTTCAAATGATAATACATGGGGAATCAACTGACCTTTCCGTTTGAACCATCCATACTTAAGTAGCAGCTACATCTTTGCATTTATCAAGATGCTCTCTCAACCATTGCTTTATATTTCTTAGATTCCTCTTAGTTATGCTTGAAATCCTGTTCTCTCTCCTTATTATCATTTGGATCATCCATACCTAATTTAGCCTTTACCTCATAGTTATCTGGACATGTTTGATCTCTTTATTTGTTGGAAATTTGAGCAAGGAGACAGTTGACAGTTTTGATATCATGGTATAGAAAGCAGTTTGAGGACTGAAGAGTTATCATTCACATCTAGGGCAGCATGGAATTGTCATTGATGTCAAAGGTTGATGTCCTTGATGTCATTGAGATTGAATCTGATCATGCATTAATGCCAAAGGTTGAATTGAGTAGACTTGTGGAGTAAATCGCGTTTGTGAAATGCTCTTACTTAGAAGAGGCAATCGGGATAAGTCAAGAAGTATTGAAAGAATTCCTTCAGAGGAATTCTTTCGAAAAATATGGCAAGGATAATTCTTTCAGAAAAATTGTCAAGTCCTCGGGCAAGTGGACCTTTTCAAAAAGTCCGAAGAGTATCTTTTGAACATTGCAAAGGGTATGTGGACACTTGCAAAAAAGCCGAAGGGTAGATTGTAGAAAATCCGAAGGGTATCTTTTGAACGTTCCGAAGGGCAAGTGGACCTTTTCAAAAATTCCGAAGGGTATCTTTTGAACATTCCGAAGGGTAAGTGGACACTTGTAGAAAAGCCGAAGGGTAGATTGTAATGTCCCCACTTTAGCAGTTGACTCACTCAGTTTCAGGCATACTTACTATTTGTAGTAAGTTAGCAGGACACAGCAGAGGCCGGTTTTGATGATGGGATTTAATACTCCTCGACGAGAGCTTTCCGGCGAACTATCACTTGCGCTATTCGGAGTCCGATTGCTAGTATATTTTAATGCCTGAAGTTTTGTAAAAGTAACATTTAACTTAATTGCAAGATATTAAGTGTTTAAATATTTACTTTATGGGGATGATACCCAAGGGAGACAAGCAATATTTTAATATATAAACTGTTGCACATCTTTTATCCCACATTGCTCAAGTGAGTTGAGTTGCCCCTTGGAGAAAGGATAAAAGGAAGTGTTTGTGGCTTCTTTAGGTATGTTGGATAAGAAAAAAAATTGATGCACTTGCAGTTTGCAGGTTATTTTGGGCATTTGAGAATGTCCTTCTCATATCCTTCTCATCTGTAGCACTCTAGACATCAATCCTTGGGATTGGTCTTTGGAGTTTGTGCTTTCAACCTCATGCAGCCACGCCACTGTAGCAGTCGCGCCACTGTAGTAGCCGTGCCACTGTAGCAGCCACATCACTATAGTAGTCGCATCACTGTAGCAGCCACGTCATTGTAGCATCTTGTAGCAGCCGCTATCTGCAGTAAGAGTCGGGAGAATCAAGCCTGCGGAGTTCATAGAACCAGCCTGCAGAGTCCGTAGAACCAGCCTGCAGAGTCCGTAGAAACCAGCCTGCAGAGTCCGTAGAACCAGCCTGCAGAGTCTGTAGAAACCAGCCTGCAGAGTCCGTAGAACCAGCCTGCGGAGTCCGTAGAAACCAGCCTACAGAGTCCATAGAAATCACTTTGCAGAGTCCGTAAAAGCGTGCCTGCAGAGTCCGTAGAAACAACCCTGTAGAGTCCGTAGAAACAAGCCTCCGGAGTCCGTAGAAACAAGCCTGCAGAGTCCATAGAAACCAGCCTGCAGAGTCCGTAGTTCTACTGGACGGAGAACAAAATGATCGCACCTTCGGTATTCGCTGGGGATATTCGCTTGAAACAATGTTCATTCCATTACTGGAGTATTTAGTGAGTTATCGCGCAGCCGACATTGTACTTGTTTACTCATTTTGCAATCAATATAAATACAGTGTGTTGGTTAATTCAGTTGTGTGTCTATGCTTTCAATTCTATATTTATGTTACATGCATAAGACCTTGCAAAACACAAAAAAATAATACAAGCAAACCGTTCCAGAGTCATAAGGGATTTCAGCTGGGTTAGTTTTGGGCGTAACAGAGGTGCCCATTACAGTGGTATCAGAGCCTATTTTCCTGCTACCCTGTGAGGTTTCATGCATCCAACACATCAGTACTACTTGAGGAGAAACCGGACAAACCCAGACTTACAAAAATTTTCAAAAATTGAAGAGGGTGACCCTTTTTCAGCACCAGCCATGGGTGATAGAGATGAAGAAAGGGGAGAACCTAGCACTAGGATGATGTTCAGTGATCTTGCCAGGGGTCAGAGGGAGCTATAGGCTACATTGCAGCAGATGGCTCTAGCAATCACACAACACTTGACTAGAGCAGATCAGGGCAATAATGCCAACTAGGGTAATAATGCTACCCAGTTAGGTGGACAGGGTAATGGAGGTAATGGAGATGCATCGATTAATAGAGGAACCCAGACATATGCTAGAGCAGGTTCTTCTACTACAAGACCACTCATGCCACAGTTTTTTCCGAGACAGAATGACCAGAATAATGTTGGTCCTACACAGCAGGAGATACAGGACCAAATACTGGAGGATTGGAGAAATTCTGGACTGGATTTTCAGGGTGAAATGTCCTTCAGGGAGTATATAGATGTTAGACTCAAGCATATGCCCATGAAAGGAAATAGGCAACAAAATTAGGAGATGAGGAAGAAGTTGGGGAAGTTGTCTATTCCATACTATGATGGTACAGGGAAGACTTCAGCGCGAACATGGGTCCAGAAATTAGACACTTATTTCCAGCTTAATCCCATGCCTGAGGAGGATGCGATTAAGTATGTTGCATTGCACTTGGATGGGAGTGCCCACAAGTGGTGGCACCACGGTATGGTCACACTTGGCCATAACCAGATAGATACCTATGCAGAGTTTACTGAGAGACTCATTGACAGATTTGACACTAAGGACCCAGAATTGCATTACAAGGAGCTAGCACAGCTTAAACAGTGGGGTTCTGTGGAGGCCTATATCACCGAGTTCCAAAAGCTGGCAGTATTGGTGACAGATATATCTGAGAGGAGACTCATTGTTCTTTTCATGGATGGGCTTTCCGATCCCTTGCGAGGATGGGTAAAGGGACACAACCCTTCTTCACTACAAGAGGCTATTAAGAAAGCGAGAGACCTAGCATCTTCTTCCTACAGGAGTAAACTTCACTCTAAGGACTCTCATTTTAAGAAGGATAAGGAAAGAAAGACATTTCAGAAGGACCCTCAACAGCCTAAGGGGGAAACTAAAGGGTTGGACAGTGACACCCTCAACGAGCTCAGGAAGAAAAAACTATGTTTTCATTGTAGGGAGCCATGGAATATTTCCCATAAATGTCCGCTTAAGGTGAAGGCTAAACCAATGGAGTATTTTTCAGCAGATGAATCACCTTCCGAGGACAAGGAACAACATTGAGATTCGGAGTCTAGTCAGGGTGATAGCATTGTTGAGGAGAGTTCGGATGATGAGAAGTCTCTTGCTCGGTTGACAGGGGTCCAGAAGGCCATTACCTTTAAGGTAAGAGGGATGATTCAGGGGCAGCGTGTGGTTTCATTGATCGACACAAGGGCAACGCATAACTTTATCGATGCAAAAATGGTGGCCAAGAGAGGCCTTCAGACAGAAGAGCACGCGAGGTTTAGAGTCATGGTGACCAATGGCCACAAGATATTATGCACCCAGAAGATTTCAAATATTCGCATTAGATTGGCAGGAGGTTATGAGTTGGAGGATGATTTCTATGTAGTTGACATGGGTGATTATGATGTCATCTTGGGAATGACATGGATGGCTTCTCTGGTAGAGTTTACCTTCAACTTGGCTAAGCTAGAGATGAGGTTTCAGCATCAGGGCAGGGAGGTGGTGCTTCGAGGTTTACCCGATGGGGGGCTCAGGGTGGTATCATTGAAGAGGATGGAACGGTTATTTAGACATGATGATGTAGAGTGGGCAGCTGAATGTTTGATCATGCCTACACCTCCAGAGCAGCAGGTTAAAAGCCATCCTCCAGATGTATAGAAGATCATTTCTAGGCATGATAAGGTGTTTGGTAGCATTCCACATGGGGTTCCTCTCGAGAGGGGTATAGAGCATGTTGTCGAGCTAGAGGAGGGGGCTAAATCAGTCATCATCACCCCCTACCGCCATCCTAAAAAGCATAAGGATGAGATAGAGAAGTCGATAAAGGAGCTATTGGAGATGGGGCATATTAGGCCAAGCATAAACCCCTTTGCTTCAGCAGTTGTTTTGGTAAAGAAGGATGGGACAATGCGTATGTGCATTGATTATAGAGCTCTCAATAAGAAGACAATTAAGAACAGGTACCTCATCCCTAGGATTGACGAGCTGATTGATGAGCTACATGGAACACAGTATTTCTCTAAGATAGACTTAAGTTCAGGATACCATCAGATCAGAATGCGAACGGAGGACATAGAAAAAACTGCCTTTAGGGCACTTTGAGTTTTTGGTTATGCCATTTGGGCTAACCAACGCTCCAGCTACCTTCCAAAGTTGTATGAATTAGGTGTTCAGAGGGCAGCTTCAAAGATTTGTATTGATATTCTTTGATGATATCTTGGTATTCAGTAGGACTTGGGAGGAGCACCTACAACAATTAGAGGAGGTGCTGGTCATTTTGGAGAAGGAATCGCTGTATGCCAAGGAATCGAAGTGTGAGTTTGGCATGACAAAGTTGCTCTACCTTGGCCATATTATCAGTGCTGAGGGAGTTAGGGTGGATCTAGGAAAGATTAAGGCGGTTGTTGATTGGCCTACTCCAACAAGCCTTACACAACTCAAAGGTTTTTTGGATCATGTGGATTTTATAGGAGATTTGATAAGGGTTTTTCACAGACTGCAGCACCATTAACAGACCTCACCAAGAAGGGTGCTTTTGTATGGACAAAGGCAGCACAACAGTGTTTTGAACATTTCAAGCAGGTGATGTTTTCATGTCCGGTTCTAGCTCTACCCAACTTCACGAAGCCTTTTGAGCTTCATTGTGATGCATCGGGTGATGGGATTGGAGCAGTATTGATGCAGGAGAAGCACCCCATTGCTTTTGAGAGTAGGAAGCTCCGAGGGGTGGAGAGGAGCTATTCTATTTATGATCGGGAGATGTTGGCCATCATGCATGCCTTGACCAAATTCCGATCCTACTTGGTTGGAGGGAAGTTTGTGATCAAGACGGAACACAACAGCAGAAAGTATTTCATGGGCCAGCGAGACTTGAATAGCAGGGAGCAGAAGTGGGTCACTAAATTGCAAGCTTATGACTTTGACATTGAGTTTGTCATAGGGAGGAAGAATGTAGTAGCTGATGCCTTATCCAGAAGACCTCACATTTGTGCTCTTGCAGAGATTTCAGGAGATTGGTGGGTTAAGATTATAACAGAATATGCTAGAGATGCTTGGGCTTCTGGATTGATTTCAGGTACTATACAGGATGATCGCTATGAGGTGATAGATGGGTTGATCAGATTTCAGGACATGATTTATTTGATTCCGTCATCACATTTAAGAGAGACGATACTGAGGGCATTTCATGATGCACCTACGGCTGGGCATCCAGGGGTCTTCAAGACCTACAGGGAGATCCGAGAGCGGTTCTCATGGAGAGGGCTCAAGGACGATGTTCAAAGGCATGTCAGGGAGTGTGTAGTTTGTCAGCAGAATAAGGAAGAGCACACGTTTCCTACTGGTTTACTACAGCCCTTACCCATTTCGGACCGAAAATGGGAAAGCATTTCTATGGACTTCATCACTGGCCTACCACGAGTGCAGGGAAGAGATTGCATTTATGTGGTGGTAGATAGATTGACGAAGTTTGCTCACTTCTTTGCTATCCCTTCTACTTACACAGCAGCTCAGGTGGCAGATTTGTTCTTCAGGGAGGTTTTCAGGTTGCATGGGTTACCGAGATTTATTGTCAGTGATAGGGATAGCAAGTTCATGAGCGCCTTTTGGCGGGAGTTGTTCAGGCTGTGTGGTACAGATCTTACACCTAGTACGAGCTACCATCCTCAGACAGATGGGCAAACAGAGATAGTAAATAAATGGGTGGAAGGTTATTTGCGAAACTATGTGACTGCACAGCAGAGAGCCTGGCTTAAGTGGTTACACATGGGGGAGTATTGTTACAATACCACACATCACATGACCATAAGGACGACTCCATTTATGGCATTGTATGGGTATGAAGCCCCAAGCTTCATGGATATGGTTTTGGGGGACAACAGAGTGCCCAAAGCTAAAGACCTGTTGAAGGATAGTCAAAATATCCTGAGAGCGCTCAATAAGAATATACAACAGGCTCAAAATCAGCAAAAGTCGTATGCTGATCAGCATAGGGTAGAGCGCAGTTTCAAGGTAGGGGACATGGTGTATTTGAGGCTACAGCCATATAGGCAATCATCGCTCAAAAAGAGTGGAGCAGAGAAGCTAAAGCCTAGATTTTACGGCCCCTATAGGGTGATTCGTAGAGTGGCCGAAGTCTCCTATGAGCTTGAGCTCCCAGAGGGCAGTCGGGTGCACAATGTATTTCATGTGTCTAGGCTTAAGAAAGCCATTGGTCAGAGTGTAGTGCCTCCTGCAGATTTACCCCCTTTGGATGAGGAGGGGAGGCTCGTGTTAGTACCCGAGGCTATTCTGGACCCCAGAGACAGGAAACTCAGAAATAGGATAGTGAAGGAGTATTTGGTCAGATGGAAAGACTTGTCGGAGGAGGATGTTACATGGGAGAGTGAGCAGGTTAGTCAGCAGGCTGGGCTGAGATTGCTTGAGGACAAGCAATTTCAAGGGGGGCGGACTGTAGTGTCCCCACTTTAGCAGTTGACTTACTCAGTTTCAGGGATACTTACTATTTGTAGTAAGTTAGCAGGACACAACGGAGGCCTGTTTTGATGATGGGATTTGATACTCCTTGACGAGAGCTTTTCGGCGAACTATCACTTGCGCTATTCGGAGTCTGATTGCTAGTATATTTTAATGCTTGAAGTGTTGTAAAAGTAACATTTAACTTAATTGCAAGATATTAAGTGTTACTTTATGGGGATGATACCCAAGGGAGACAAGCAATATTTTAATATATAAACTGTTGCACATCTTTTATCCCACATTGCTCAAGTGAGTTGAGTCGCCCCTTGGAGAAAGGATAAAAGGAAGTGTTTGTGGCTTCTTTAGGTATGTTGGATAAGAAGAAAAAATTGATGCACTTGCAGTTTGCAAGTTATTTTGGGCATTTGGGAACGTCCTTCTCATCTGTAGCACTCTAGACATCAATCCTTGGGATTGGTCTTTGGAGTCTGTGCTTTCAGCGTCATGCAGTTGTGCCACTGTAGCAGCCGCATCACTGTAGCAGCCGTGCCACTGTAGCAGTCGCGTCACTGTAGCAGCTCGGCACTGTAGCAGCCACGTCACTGTAGCATCTCGTATCAGTCGCTATTTGCAGTAAGAGTCGGGAGAATCAAGCCTGCAGAGTCCGTAGAACCAGCCTACAGAGTCCGTAGCCGTAGAACTAGCTTGTAGAGTCCCTAGAAACCAGCGTGCAGAGTCCGTAGAACCAGCCTACAGAGTCTGTAGAAACCAGCCTACAGAGTCCGTAGAAACCAACCTGCAGAGTCTGTAGAACCAGCGTGCGGAGTCCGTAGAAATCAGCTTGCAGAGTCTGTAGAAGCGTGCCTGTAGAGTCCGTAGAAACAACCCTGCAGAGTCCATAGAAACAAGCCTGCGGAGTCCGTAGAAACCAGCCTGTAGAGTCCGTAGTTCTGCTGGACGAAGAACAAAATGATCGCACCTTTGGTATTCGTTGGGGATATTCGCTTGAAACAATGTTCATTCCATTACTGGAGTATTTAGTGAGTTATTGCGTAGCTGACATTGTACTTGTTTACTCATTTTGCAATCAATATAAATACAGTGTGTTGGTTATTTCAGTTGTGTGTCTATGCTTTCAATTCTATATTTATGTCACATGCATAAGACCTTGCAAAACACAAAAAAAACAATACAAACAAATCGTTCCGGAGTCATAAGGGATTTCAGCTGGGTTAGTTTTGGGCATAACAGAGGTGCCCATTACATAGATTGTAGAACGTCCAAAGGGTATCTTTTGAACGTTGCAAAGGGTATGTGGACACTTGCAAAAAGTTCGAAGAAATGAAATGTTGCAGACAAAAAGTCCGAAGAAATGATGCGGACAAAAAGTCCGAAGAAATGTCTCGGACAAAAAGTCCGAAGAAAAGATTTCCGAAGGACATCTCCGAATAGAAGCCAATGACATTCTTTCACAGAAATTGGAGGACACTTAAGGAAGAAATGGACCTAGACAAAAAGTCCATGGAAATTGTCCCGAAGACACAAAGGCTCGCAACAATTTGTATAAAGGAACCTTCCGAAGGAATTAAAGCAAGGTTAAAAGATGATCAAGTCTTCAAGGATCGACGTTGCAAGGAACATTACAAGAATGCTGAAAGAAAATAAGATCACGCCAACATGCCGATGTTTAACACTCAATACAAAGGGTATACATCGAGCATATCGAGAACAATCGAAAGGAGCAGAAGTGAACCCTTGATATAGAAAGCAACAAGATGTAAAAAATGAAGAAAAGAAGCTTGATGGTTAATGGCAAAGCAAGAATTAAAACTAATGCTGCTTTAAAAGATCAACGGCTCATGTCTGATCGGTGCATTCGATCCAATGGTGCAAAGCAAACTCAGATGATCCTCTGAGTGCACGCGCATTTGACAAGTGTCAAAAGGTCATAAGGAAAGATCCAACAAAGAAAAGAACGTGAACTTGTCGCGATAAAAGAAATAAAAAAACCTGCAATCAATGTCTTCTAATTGTTTGTAAAGGAACAACTAGAATCGGTGATGAACTCGATATATCTTCATGGAGCTCAAGATAATTCAATCGAAGTGAACGAGGAAGCAACGCAGTTAAGTAGAAGTGCAGATGCCAAAGATAGTAAAGGCATTTGAACGTTGCCGTTTGAAGCATGAATCAAAACACGAAGTTCGAGCCATGTTGAATGAAGATTAGAAGTGATCGAGGAAGCGACGCAGTTAAGAACAGTAAAAGTGCAGATGCCAAAGATAGTAAAGGCATTTGAACGTTGCCGTTTGAAGCATGAATCGAGACACGAAGTCAGAGTCACGTTGAATGCAGATCAAAAGTGATTGAGGAAGTGGTGCAATTAAGAACAGTAGAAGTGCAGATGCCAAAGATAGTAAAGAAATTTGAACGTTGCTGTGTGAAGCATGAATCGAGACACGAAGTCAAAGTCACATTGAATGCAGATCAGAAGCTTGAACCCATTAAGAACAATTGAAGTGTGAACACTTTACAAATAGAAAAACCTAAGATGCATTTGTCTATATATGCTACGGACAAAACATTTGAAAGGGTCTTTTGCAGCTGCTGCGATAATAATTAGAGTGTTAACTCAAAATTGTCGAGTGACGACATATGCAGACAGTGTAAAAAGGCAAGAAAATAAGCTGTGTCAATATAGAAGACATCCAGACACAAAGAGATAAAGGCAGATAAGTCGAGAAGGCACACAACATAGGTGTAGTTACAGACTAGTAACATAAAAGTGAACAAGATTCATTCTGAATCTCTTTTGTATTTTGAAGTTGCAGCTTCATTTCTCTGATAGGTTGTTGCCATAAAAAAAAACTGAGTTGGTGCTCAGTTAGGAAGTTGACGCTTCCTTAGAGTGGGTGCTCTTGAATGTAACCAATGAAGTTTGTCTGTGAGACTTCTTTTTTGTGAGGCTAGATTAGAACAGTAGCTTCTAGCAGCTTTTTTCACCGTGGTTTTTTCCTTTGGATTTCCACGTAAAAATCTAGTATTGAGCATTCTTATGTGTGTGTATGGTCTATGTTTTTGTTCTTTACTTTGCATGTACTTTAAGTATCTTGTTTAAAAATTTTAAGAACGAGGTTTTAGCTCATCTACTGATTCACCCCCCCTCTCAGTAGATAGTGTGTTCAACAATTGGTATTAGAGCGTAGGTTCCTTAGGAGAAGCTTAGTCGGCTCAGGTAGATTGTGGGTGGTGAACACAATGGCCTCTCAAGAAGGATCTTCATCAAACAAGGCTCCTCTGTTCGATGGGTCTAACTATGCTTTTTGGAGCATAAGAATGGAAACATATTTGTCTTCTCTAGGGTTTGATGTATGGATGTTAGTGATAAATAGTTACACAGCTCCTGTTGTAACTCCTATTGATCAGGCAACCAAAAAGGCTTATGAGAACAATGCCAAAGCTAAGAATGATATTCTTTGTGGGTTGTCAAACTTCGAGTTTGTCGAAGTTATGCACTACCAGAGTGTAAAATACATTTGGAATAAGTTAAAAAGTATCTATGAAGGAGATGTTAAAGTGAAATAGGCCAAGCTGCAAATGCACAAAGGACAGTTTGAAAGCTTGAAGATGAATGAAAAAGAGAAGATAGCTGACTACCTCCTCAGGGTAGATGAGATAGTCAATGGCATAAGAGGACTTGGAGAAACAATAGAAGAATCGACTATTGTCAAGAAGGTTCTAAGATCCCTTCCATCAAGATATGACTCCAAAATTTTAGCTATTGAAGAAAAAAGAGATTTGGACAAGCTTACTGTTGACGCAGTGGAGTACACCCTCGACAGGAGGCTGAGCTCCTGTCTTCCACACGCAACAATGGAAACTCCCCTCTTGCCTGTGGGCCTGGCAAAACTGGGGGGAGTCTCTAGATAAGGGCTAGCTCCCTCTAATGTATCTTTTAGGTCCTGGATTTCATACTGCTAACAAATAAATGAAAAAAAGGGGGGTTGAAAAGGGAGAAGGATGCTGAAAACAGAAGCTAACCCTAAACTAAAAGGTGATACACCAAAAAAGTTGATCCACTCAGCTTGAACATACACTTTTCACCAAGAACAAGCTCCCATACACTTCATTTGACACGAGAAATGCTTCTGCATCAGTGAGCTAGGGGTCCGTGGATACAGGGAGGAAGAACTACCAGAGGCGTCCTCAAACACACTATGACAGCCTATTCGCAGGCACCTACACTCCTCTAGGGACACTTTTGGCTAACCTGCAAAAGGAAAACTCACAATGCACTAGACATGTTGAAATCATCCTGCGAAAGCATAAAGGAAAATGACTTAACATAGAACAAAGGCATAGACACATACGAAAGTGCAAACTCAGAATGGAGGTAAAAACTGCTATCTTGATTCAAGGTAAAATCCGGTAGAGTTCTGCCTTACAAACCCAGATATTTTTGGGTAGAGCTTTGCCTTACAGGCTAAGAAGATGATCCCTCTCAAAATGAGAAGTTTACAATATATAGAGAGAAGAAGACTTTGGCGCTTTCTGGAAAAGACTATGGCGCCCTTCTTACAAGTGGCCCATGTGCATTGAGAGCATTGGGAAGAGGAAGCCACTTGATAGATAATGTTGTGTCGGCTCCTGCTTTGAGTTTGGCATTCAAACATTAATGTGAAAGCACGGGCCGCGCCTCCTTTTCTGCAAACAAGATTGCTCCTTTCAGATATTCACGCGATTTGTCTTCGCGGCCTGTCCTTAAGCCTTTTCAAAAACAAACGGCTATTTCACCGCCTTAAATTTGATGTTTATGCATCCATCACTGCGTTTGAACTTCCAACGACTAGTTCGTCGTGCTCGATTTTGACGTCTTCGGGCCCATCACCTCTTTGAATTTCTTCGGCCTTTTCCTTTGCTCGGCGTTTTTTGTTTCCTTTCCTTCAGGGTTTTGCTTTGGACCCTTCCAAAGGGAAGGTGACCCTTTGGCTTTGGAGAAGTGTCATTCATTTTCGCTGAGAGTCCCCCTCAAGGGCACCTACCCTTTGGGGTCTTTCGGCTCCTTGGTCTTGAAATCCTTCGGACATTTTGTCCGAAGGATTTCTTCCTTTGCTTTTCGCTTATTTCCCCAGGTCTTTTCACTCGGCCACTTTTCCCGCGGATTTCCTCTCGGCTACTTTTCCCGCGGACAAAAATTCCGCAAGAATTGTTTCGATCATTTCATTTGACTTTCGGCATTTCTTTGATTTTTCCTCCTGTGGCCTTTTCTCCGAATTTCTTTGAACTTTTTGTCCGAAGGAATTCCTTTGGACAAAAGTTCGAAAGAAATCAATTTATGCCTTTGCCTTGTCTTTTCGCGGGATTTTCTTCCGAAGAATTTCTTCGGACAAAATGTCCGAAGGAATTCCTTCGGACATTTTATCCGAAGAAATTCTCGTGTTCTTGCCTTGAACAATTCCGAAAGAATTCTAACTTGCCTTGTGCATTTTTCCGAAGGAATTCCAACCCTTTCGGCCTTCTCTTTGGTCCCTTTGAAAATGTTCCCTGCCCTCCGCAAGGGCACTTGAGGATGGTCCATTTTGCGCCTAAGTGGAAACTTGTCTCTGCCTGCGGAGTCCGTAGAAAACTTCCTTGCAGAGTCCGTAAAAAACTGCCTGCAAAGTCTGTAGAAATGCCTGTAGAGTCCGTAGAAACTTCCAAGACTTGTGCAAAACCAAAAATGTACTGGCTCAGAACAACAGGGGAAAAAGGGAGACCGATTTTGGCCTGCAGGACCAAAATGGTCAACAAATTGGCGACTCCCAGGGGAAGCATGCCTGCTATGCTTAGAAACCAGTTGCCTTAAAATCCATTGGGCACGAAGTTGAGATGTAGCTTTAAAAGAGTTAGCAACCGCCTCGATAGATCCCATAATCAATCATGAAGCTTTTACCCCAAACGCAAAGGAAAACACACACAAGGCTAAAAAACGCTACTTGTGCAAATTGCACTTAGGGAAAACAAGAAAAGAAACTAATAGCAAACTACTATGTACAGCTAACTAGGTATATTTGCCTCCCTCTTGGATCAAAGGAAAAAAAATTTAAGTCTCCTTCCTGGCTAGGAAACTTTCGGTGCCAGACAAGTGGATGAATGAAATGGAGATTTGGTGACCTGCTCCTCTTGCTTGCCACCTTGATTGGCTTGCATTCGAGTGGATCAAAATCGAATATGCTTCCAACATATATGTACTCTTTTTTTTCTTGGAAGCTTGTTGAATGCTGGCTCTTCATGCTGGTGCATTTTATCAAGAAATCAAAGGCTGTTGGCTCATCACCATAAGCCCTTTGATATGCACAGTCCCTTTGCAGTGCATCATGGTTTGACCTGTTCCCTTCTGCTCCATTGAAGATCCCGTCAAACTCATCTTCTGCTCCCTCGTGGCTTTCTTGGAGAAGGGTGACTGTTGTGATGTCTCAAATGGAATCACAAACTGATTGCTCATCCCACAGAACATCACCTTTTTGTTCAAAGCTGTCTTCTTCAAGGCTGTCCTCAAAATGAACAGGGCTCTCCTTTTGCTCAAGGATCAGAGTCTCTAGTTGTTCAAAGACATCCATCTGATCCTCCTCCAACTTAGGCTCCTCGGCATGGTCATCCTCCTCATCGAAGCAACAAAGAAGTTCATCAAACAAGGGAGGAGAGAGCTCACCATGCTTACGTTCCTCTTCATATTGCTGGAACATCTGCATGTATGCATGCCCTGCGTCTTCCCCATTGCTGATGATGTCTTCAAAAGGAGCATTGATGATGATTTCTTCTTCATTATCGCTCATGATAGCCTCTTGGGAAGCTGCAAATTGGATCTTTTCTTCCTCACTCACCTCCTACAAAACAGGTTCCTCATTGAGAAGGGATGAAGTGGAAGGCTGATGATTAAAACCATGTGGAAGAGGAGGCAGTCCTTGACCTAGAATCGAATGATTCTCCTCTTTCCATTTGGCCAACACTTCATCTATATCAGGTGTGGCCTGATAGCTCTCTTGGAGGTGTGTAGATGGGGTGTGTTCAGACATGGAGTCTGTTGCGTCCATCACACGTTGGCTGAGGAATCTCGCTTTGGATTCCAACTCTGCAATTCTCCTGGCTATGTCTTCTTGGAAGAGCCTTTCTTTGAGGTCACCAGCATTGTCATGATGAGTAGGAGGAGCTTCATCTTCTTTGAGGTTTTGAGCAAAACCTTTCTCCTCCTTCCTGCCCCAAGATTCCACTATTTGCTTCCAACTCATGACCTTGGGATTGGAATTTTTCTCCTATGAACAGGCAACAACTTTATCCTCTTTACGGTCCTGAGCTGGTTCATGATGTTCCTTCTTCCAGCTTGGAATTTGGAGATCATGTTGAAAGACTTGAGGAGGTTGGGGAAGATTTGGGAGGGTCTGCTCATGTAGAGGAAGAGCTGTCTGAAGAGAGGCGTGCTGGAAAGCTAGGCGCACGGGATTAAGAGCAGGATCGATTGATGCATCGGATGAGCTAGAATGCGCAAGTGCTATCTGATAGAAAGGATTTGGTGCACAAGAGGGGGCTTTCTTTAGAATAGGAGGGGGCGCGCAACGCTGGCTACCTTGCATGAATGGATTCTTCCATTTTGCTACCTCCTCCTCCATGGATTGCAAGACCTGAGCTTGCCTGAACAAACACTCCTCTTTATACATCAGCTCCTGCTGACATCTATGCTGCTCATCCGATCTGTCTATCTCCATTACCTGCTTCTCAAACTCCAGTGATACTTCCCTTATTGTTGAAGGGCAACTAGGAGAGATGCTTGAAGTGATTGCATGAAAATCCTGAGCTTGATTAAAACCATATGAAGGAATACGAGGCCCATGATTTTGTGTAAAGGAATTATACATACAAAAAATACGATTTTTTGATGGCACCTGGACTGCTTAACCAGCTGATTCAACTCGGAGTCGCCATTGGTGTTGATGAAAAAACCTCCAAAGGCTGGCTGGTTGAAGAACACACTAAAAATTCTTCAACTCTTTGGACAAAACTTGTCCTAGTTGGTCCCACCGAGCATGCCAAAAACTGTTGACGCAGCGGAGTGCACTCTCGACAGGAGGTTGAGCTCCTGCCTTCCACACACAACAATGGAAACTCCCCTCTTGCTTGTGGGCCTGGCAAAATTGGAGGGAGAGTCTCTAGATAAGGGCTAGCTCCCTCTGATGTATCTTTTAGGTCCTGGATTTCCTACTGCTAACAAATAAATAAAAAAAGGGGGGGTTGAAAAGGGAGAAGGATGCTGAAAACAGAACCTAAACCTAAACTAAAAGGTGATACACCAAAAAAGTTGATCCACTCAGCCCGAACATACACTTTTCACTAAGAACAAGCTCCCATACACTTCATTTGACACGAGAAATGCTTCTGCATCAATGTGCTAGGGGTCCGTGGATATACAGGGAGGAAGAACTACCAGAGGCGTCCTCAGACACACTATGACAGCCTATTCGCAAGCACCTACACTCCTCTAGGGACACTTATGGCTAACCTGCAAAAGGACAACTCACAATGCACTAGACATGCTGAAATCATCCTGCGAAAGCATAAAGGAAAATGACTTAACACAGAACAAAGGCATAGACACATACGAAAGTGCAAACTCAGAATGGAGGTACAAACTGCTATGTGTTGATTCAAGGTAAAATCCGGTAGAGTTCTGCCTTACAAACCCAGATATTTTTGGGCAGAGCTTTGCCTTATAGGCTAAGAAGATGATCCCTCTCAAAATGAGAAGTTTACAATATATAGAGAGAGAAGAAGACTTTGGCGCTTTTTGGAAAAGACTTTGGCGCCCTTCTTAAAAGTGGCCCATGTGCGTTGAGAGCATTGGGAAGAGGAAGCCGCTTGATAGATAATGTTGTGTCGGCTCCTGCTTTGACTTTGGCGTTCAAACATTAATGTGAAAGCACGGGCCACGCCTCCTTTTCTGCAAACAAGACTGCTCCTTTCAGATTCAAGCAGTTTGTCTGCTTATAAATGCAAAGTGGAGGAAACAGGGTGCGCCGTTCACTGTTTGCGCCCCTTGATGACCACTTAGCGGGCACTGTGTCAATCACTAGAGTAACTCGCCTCCCCTTTTGCCACCTGGGCCATTTTGTCTGTTTTTGCACTTTGCCTCTCCCTGGCTTTGTCTCTTTCTGGCTCCTTCGGCCCTTGGGGCTATCTCCTTGGCGGGTCGTTGAGTTCCTCGTAGCCTGTCCTTAAGCCTTTTAAAAAACAAACGGCTATTTCACTGCCTTAAATTTGACGTTTATGCATCTGTCACTGCGTTTGAACTTCCAATGGCTAGTTCGCCGTGCTCAATTTTGACGTCTTCGGGCTTGTCACCCTTTGAATTTCTTTAGCCTTTTCCTTTGCTCGGCCTTTTCTGTTTCCTTTCCTTCAGGGTTTTGATTTGGACCCTCCCGAAGGGAAGGTGACCCTTTGGCTTTGGAGAAGTGTCCATTTTGGCCGAGAGTCCCCCGCAAGGGTACCTGCCCTTTGGGGTCCTTCGGCTCCTTGGTCTTGAAATCCTTCGGACAAAATGTCCAAAGGATTTCTTCCTTTGCTTTTAGCTTATTTCCCCAGGTCTTTTCACTCGGCCACTTTTCCCATGGATTTCCTCTCTGCTACTTTTCCCGCGGACAAAAAGTCCGCAAGAATTGTTTTGATCACTTCGTTTGACTTTCGGCATTTATTCAGGTTTTCCACCTGTGGCCTTTTCTCCAAATTTCTTTGGACTTTTTGTCCGAAGGAATTCCTTCGGACAAAAGTCTGAAAGAAATCAATTTATGCCTTTGCCTTGTCTTTTCGCGGGATTTTCTTCCGAAGAATTTCTTCAGACAAAATGTCCGAAGGAATTCCTTCAGACATTTTGTTCAAAGAAATTCTCGTGTTCTTGCCTTGAACAATTCCGAAAGAATTCCGACTTGCCTTGTGCATTTTTCCGAAGGAATTCCAACCCTTTCGGCCTTCTCTTTGGTCCCTTTGAAAATGTTCCCTGCCCTCCGCAAGGGCACTTGAGAATGGTCCATTTTGCGCCTAAGTGGGAACTTGTCTCTGCCTGCGGAGTCCGTAGAAAACTTCATTGCGGAGTCCATAGAAAATTGCCTACAGAGTCCATAGAAATGCCTGCAGAATCCATAGAAATCCCTGCAGAGTCCGTAGAAACTTCCAAGACTTGTGCAAAACCAAAAATGTACTGGCTCAGAACAACAGGGGAAAAGGGGGGACCGATGTTGGCCTGCAGGACCAAAATGGTCAACACTTACCATGGATGAACTACATGGAATGTTTACAGCCTACGAAATGAGGATGGGAGAGACAGACATGGTCAAGAGAGAAGCAGCCTTCAAAGTAGTAAAGTCTGCAAAAGAAGAAGCCTTTGTGCTCGATTATAAGGAAACTGATGGTGAAGAAGCAAATTTTGTCAGAAAACTGAAGAGAGGATCAGGTAAGTATAAAAAAAAATTTCCGTTCAAGTGTTTTAACTGTGGCAAGGTAGGACACTTCGCTGCAAAATGTCCATTCAATAAGGACAACGCCGATCAAGTTGAAAATATCAAAAAGGTAAAACTGCATTATGCTAAGAAGAAAAACTTCTTCAAGAACAAAAGAGGTTATATATAAAAGAAGAAAGTGACTCAGTAGGAGAAAGTAATAGTGACAGCTCTGATGATGAGAATGACTGTGCCTTTCTAGCTTAGGGAAATGAGTTCCTATTTATGGTAGAGGAATTCACCTCCTTGACTCAAGAACAAAATGAAGATGAAGATTGTGACGAGGGAGAAGGTGATATTGATCTTGAAGGTGAACTTGTGTGTGCTCTTGAAGAAATTGAAAATCTAAGAAAAGAAAACTCAATGCAAAAGAGGCATGAGAAGGAGATTGAAAAAGCTAATCAAATGATTTTGACGCTAAAAACTCAAGTTGAGGAAGCCAACAGAATAGTAAAAGTCGTCAAAATGGATCTCCAGTCAAAATCCAACGAATGCATGAGACTTGAAGCAGAAGTAGTATCCTTGAAGAAAGAACTTGAGAAGGCAAGAGACCAACTAAACAAAAGCTTAAAGCTAATAAAAGGATCATAAACTCTTAGTGAAATGATCAGTGTGCAAAAGCCTTCAAATAAAAAGTCAGGTCTTGGATATGATAAAGAAAAAGGATTCTCAGCTTGTACATCAATGAACTTGTATGATAATTTCAAGAAATGAGGAGAAGCAAAAGCTATGAACGAAAAGATCAACAAAGAAGCTACGAAGGCAAAGATCAGAAAGGACATAAAGACTAATCCAAGGAAAGATGCAGAAGGATCCATCAAAGCGGTACACCTGAAAAAAAAGAAAGGTAAAAGTTTTCGGTATACTACACCAAAGAACGTTATGACTAGGTACGCTCCTTCCTTTTATGATTATTGTTTTAGCTGTAATCAGTTTGGTCATAGGGCTATTGATTGTAGTCTTTCTTACTAAAAGATATAATTTTGCTAGTAGAAATTCATTTGCTCCTTTGATAGATTCAAATTTAATGTGTTACAATTGCAATAATTCTGGACATATAGCTAAGTATTGTAGAGCTAACATTGCAATGACAAGAAAGTACAACTTAGGCAAAGGCAGGTCTTTAAATGAGAATAGAGTTTCAAAGGCTACTCTTAAAGAAAATAAAAAGGTAGATGAGAGACCCAAAAAGATGTGGAAGGTGAAAGATCAATCTTTGATTGCTCAAACGACACTCCATGTCGAAGAGCAAAACTTGTGGGTCATAGACAATGGTTGCTCAAAGCATATGACTGGGGACAAGAGCAAATTCACCAGTTTAAGCAGATGCAAAAAAGGGACTCAGTCTGGGTGATAACACTGCAGTCAGAATCAAAGGTAAAGGAACCTTGCACATAGATGGCAAGCTTCCTACACATGACGTCCTGTATGTTAAAGGACTTAAACATAATCTTTTAAGTGTAAGTTAGATGTGTGATAATGGTTATGAAGTCATATTTAATGCTAAAGGTTGTAAACTGAAAATAGCGGGAAAAACTGTTGCACAAGGAAGAAGAATTGAAAGCAACATATACAACTTGATTGAAGAAAATGATGCAAGTTGCCTCATGGGAAAAGTTGATGAGAGCTGGTTATGGCATAAAAGAATGGGCCATGTCAACTTTGACAATCTAGTCAAATTAAGCTCTAACAAGTGTGTTAGACATATGCCCAAAATAGTCAAACCTACAGACATCACATGTAGAGCGTGCCAGCTAAGAAAGCAGTCAAGGGTCAAATTTGAAACAAAAGAATATGCGACCTCAAAACCCCTACAAGTAGTTCATGCATATTTATGTGGTCCTACTAGGACAAAAGGATCCAAAGGTGTATACTAGTTTATGTTATTTGTAGATGACTTCTCAAGGATGACATGGGTAACCTTCTTGAAAGATAAATCACAAGCCTTTGAGAGATTTAAGATCTTCAAGGCCATGGTTGAGAATGAAATAGAAAGAAAAATCAAATGTCTAAGATCAGACAAAGGTGGAGAATTCACTTCCAATGAGTTTATAAAATATTTTGAGAAGAAAGAGATTAAGAGACAGTACTCTGTTGCACGAACTCCACAACAAAATGGGGTTGTAGAAAGAAAAAATAAAAAAGTGAAGGAGATGGCTAGAACAATGCTGAAAGAAGCAAAACTTCCTGATGGATATTGGAAAGAGGTAGTTCAAACAACAAAATATATCCTAAACAAAGTTCAACTTAGGGTAAAGAGTGATAAAACCCCATATGAACTGTGGTTTGAAAAACCTGCATCCGTAAAGTATTTCAGAGTGTTTGAAAGCAAGTGCTACATCAGAAGAAAAGAGGCCAAACTGAGAAGTTTCGAGTCAAGATGTGATGAAGTAATTTTTCTTGGATACTCTACTCACAACAAAGCCTATGTGTGTTACAACAGACGACTGCATAAAATAGTTGAAAGCATCAATGTCAAGGTAGAAGAAGGATTCAAACAAGTTGAACCTAATGAGTAGATCAGAATTGAAGAATCAGAAGGAGCAGAAAATAAAGTAGAAGACAGTGAAGAGGAGGAAGAAAAGAGTAAAAGGGCACCTGCAAGGTTTGTTCAAAAAGAACATCCCAAAGAGCAAATAATTGGCAACAAAGATGAGGGCGTTCAAACTAGGAGAAGAATTGTAATAAACAAGGAGTAGATAAACTTTGCTTTACTTTCATAAATTGAGCCTAAGACCTTCAATGAAGCCAACAAAGATGAAAACTGGCTAACAGCCATGGAAGAAGAAGAAAACCAAATTGAAAAGAATAAAACTTGAAAATTAGTTCCTAGACCCTCGAACAAGAATGTAATAGGAACTAAGTGGGTTTATAGAAACAAACTCAATGAAGATGGAGCAATCATAAGAAACAAAGCTAGAATGGTGTGCAAAGGATATGCACAAGTAGAAGGCATAGATTTTGAAGAAACATTTGATCATGTGGCAAAACTGGAAGCTATAAGAATGTTCTTGGCATTCTCTGTTCACAAGAAATTCAAGATATATCAAATGGATGTGAAGTCAACATTCCTAAATAGAAACTTAGAAGAGGAAGTGTACATTGAACAACCAGAAGGATTTCAGTTAGCAAAGGAAGAAAATTATGTGTGCAAACTAAAGAAAGCTTTGTATGGTCTGAAACAAGCACCTAGAGCATGGTATTCACGATTGGATCAATACCTGCAATGACAAGGTTTCAAAAAAGGGTGTGCAGACAACAATCTATATTTTAAATCAGAAGGTGAGTATATGTTGATTGTTGTTGTCTATGTGGATGATATTATCTTTGGAGGTGGTGATAGTAACATGTGCAAAGAATTTGCCACACAAGTGCAAAATAAGTTTGAAATGTCAATATGTTGGGAGAACTCTCCTTCCTTGGTTTACAAATTACACAAATTAATGAAGGGATATTCATATCTCAAGCAAAGTACGCGAAGGAGATGCTCAAGAAATTTGGAATGGAGGACAACAAACCAATTGGTACTCCCATGATAACTGGCTGCAAGCTAAGCAAAGATGACGAGTCTCCTGATGTAAATAATACGTTGTATAGATCAATGATAGGCAGCCTATTGTATCTAACAGCATCAAGACCAGACATCATGCAAGCAGTATGCATGGTTGCACGATTTCAAGCAGCCCCCAAAGAGTCACATGTTAATGCTGTAAAAATAATTTTTAGGAACATCAAGAGCACAATTGACTATGGGTTGTGGTACATGTTGACGCTGTGGATTGCATATTTGAGAGAACGCTGGGCTTCTCTCTTCCACACGGCATAATGGAGACTCTTCTCTTGCTTGTGGGACTGGCAAAATTGAGGGGAAAATCTCTAGATAAGCGCTGGATCCCTTTGATGCATCTCTAAGTTATTCCAGTACTACTGCTAATATATAAAAGGGGGGTTGAAAAGAGAGAAGGATTACTGAAATCAGAACCTAAACTAAACGATGATGCACCAAAAAAGTTTGATCTACTTAGCTTGAACATACACTTTCCACCAAAAACAAGCTGATATACACTTCATTTGATATGAGAAATTCTTCTGCATTAATGAGCTAGGGGTCCTCTGGAGATACAGGGAGGAAGAACTACTAAAGGTGATCTAAGACACATTATGGCAGCCTGTTCACATGCGCCTATACTCTGCTGTGGACACTTCTGGCTAACCTGCAAAAGAACTCACAATACACTAGACATGCTGGAATCATTCTGTGAAAGCATGAAGGAAAATGACTTAACACAAGACAAAGCCATAGACATATGCAAAAGTGCAAACTGAAATGGAGGCAAAAATGCTTCTTTTTGATTCAAGGTAAATTTCAGCAGAGCTCCGCCTTACAAGCTGAGAGATCCATTCTCAAATGAGAGATTACAATATATATATAGAGAGAGGAAGCAATGGCGCCCTTTTGGAAAATACTTTGGCGCTCTTTTTACAAGTGGTCCATGTGCGTTGAGAGCATTGGGAAGAGGAAACGTTGAAGGAGAATGTTGTGTCGGTTGCCAGTTTTGACTTTTAGTGTTTAAAATATATTAAACGTCATGTGTGAAAACATGGGCCATGCCATTTGTCTGCAAACAAGACCCCTTCTTCAAGACATTCACGCGGTTGTCTACCCATTAATGCAAAATGAGGAAAAAATAGGCTGTGCCGTTTACTGTTTGTGCTCCTTGATGACCATTTGGCGGAGACTGTTTCAACCGCTGGAATAACTCCTTGTGCCGACGCCTCCCTTTTGCCATCTGGGCTGTTTTGTCCATATCTCATTATTTTGTCTCTTCCTAACTTTGTCTTTTCCTGGGTTTGTCTTTCCCTGACTTTGAGCTCTCGGGGCTATCTTATCGTCCTTCGCTGGCTCCTTGGGCTCTTTCCTCAACGGGCTCTTCCTTTTGGCCCTAAGGCCTTTGAATTCCTTCGGGTTCGCGCTCAAACATTTAAAGATCAACGACTATTTCATTGCCGTAAAGTTGACGTTCGCGTGCCCGTCAACATTTGAAAGCCAACGGTTATTCTATTGCCCCGAATTTGACATCTGTGGGGACGTCATCGGACGTCTGCATTCCAACGGCTAGTTCACGATGCTCAATTTTGACGTCTTCGGGCCCATCACCCCTTGGTCAATTCCTTCGGCTTGACTCTCCTTCGGCTTTCTTAGCTCTCGGCTTTCTTTCCGAAGTGTTCCTTTGACTGGGCTTAGTCTTTGAACCCTCCCAAAGGGAAGGTGTCCCTTCGGGCTTTGAGAAAGGTCCCATTCACGGTCGCCGAGAGTCCCCCGCAAGAGCATTTGCCCTTCGGGGTCCTTCGGGCTCCCTTGGTTCTCAAATCCTTCGGACATTTTGCCCGAAGGAAATCTTTCCTTCATTTTGCCGCTTGTTTTCTTTCGATCGGCTTTCTTTTGAGTGAATTCCTTCGGACTTTTTGTCTGAAGGATTTGCCTTGTTCACTTTGCCGCAGGATTTTTTTCCAAAAGATAATCCTTTTTGCCTTGTCTTTCTTCTTGAAGGAAAACTCACCCCTTTTGCCTTGTCTTTTGATTTTCTTCGGACAAAATGTCCGAAGGAATTCCTTCGGGCATTTTGCCCGAAGAAATTCAACCTTTGTTTTGGCCTATTTTTTGCCTTGTCTTTCTTCTTGAAGGAAAACTCACCCTTTTTGCCTTGCCCGCTTTCCCGAAGGAATCCTTTGCTTTTTGGCCCTCTGCGTCGCTCTCTCAAATGTGTTCCCTGCCCTCCGCAAGGGCAATTCTGGGTCCATAATGGCCCTTCGCAGCCTGCTGGAATGGTCCAGTTTGCACCTGACTGTCCTCCGCAAGGGTACCTGCCCTTTGGAGCTTTGTAAAAGCCTTGCATTCTTTGAACTAGTTCATCCTTTTGCCGAAAGACTTGTGCAAACCAAATTCACCACTGATGGCTCAGAACAGGGGAAGGAGACCGATTTTGGCCTGTAGGACCAAAATGGTCAACAAATTGGCAATTCTTAGGGGAAGCATGCCTGCTATGCTTAAGAAACCAGTAGCCTCAAAGTCCATTGGGCACGGAGTTAGAACGCAGCTTGAAAATAGTTAGCAACAGCTTTCTAAAGACCTATGAACCAACAAAGCTTTACCTCAAACACAAAGGAAAACACACACAACAAAGGCTAAAAAACACTACACTTGTGCAAATAGCACTTAGTGAAAATAGGGAAAGAAAAACTTAAAGCAAACTACTATGTACAGCTAACCAGGTATATTTGCCTCTCTCCTGGATCAAAGGGAAAACTTCTTAAGTCTCCTTCATGGCAAGAAAACTTATGGTGCTAGACAAGTGGCTTAATAGAATGGAGATTTGGTGACTTGCTCTTCTTGCTTGCCACCTTGATTGGCTTGTATCCAAATGAATCGGGGGCAAACATGCTTTCAACATATATGTATTTTTCTTGTTCTTGGAAGCTTGCCTCCTGCTGGTTCATGCTGGTGTGTTTCATCAAGAAATCAATCGCTGTTGGGTCATCACCATAAGCCCTTTGATATGCATCATGGATTGGCTTGTCTCCTGCCTCATTGAAGACGCTGTCAAACTGATCCTCTACTTCATCATGGCTTTCTTGAAGAAGGGTGACTGTTGTGATGTCTGAAATGAGATCACAAACTGATTGCTCATCCCACAGAACATCACCTTCTTGTTCAAGGCTCTCTTCTTCAAAGCTTTCCTCAAGATGAACAGGCCTCTCCTTTTCTTTCTCAACAACCAGAGTCTCTAGTTGTTCCCAGACATGCTCCTGATTCTCCTCCAACTCGGGTTCCGTGGCATGGTCATCCTCCTTGATGACTTCAAAAATATCATCTTCATATTCACCGACCTCTTGAAAGGATAAATCTGAAAGCTTGCAGCCCCTTTGAATACTTATTTGAGTCCCAATGCTGCCTTCTCCACCCTTAGCCAGCTCATAGCCTCCTTGAAGAAGAGTGTAACCTGCCCCAATGACTTCAAACAAATCATTCAAAACATGATCAAGAATCTGTCCATGTTCCTCCATGACGTCTTGCAAAGTGAGAGAAGAGTCAAAGATCATCTCTTCCTCATCAGAGATAGAGGCAAAAGTTTGTGACCTGTCTTCTTGTTCATCAAAGGGGGTACCTATGGTGATCTCCTCCTCATCTGCACTCATGAAGTCTCCCTAATCAGTCATGAACTGAGCATCCTCCTCTTCACTTGCTTCCTTTAAGATGGATTCCTCAACACAAGAGAAACATTCTTCATTTACCAGGCAAGGAGGTGGAACACAAGGATTGTCAAAATCAGGTTGGGAATGGAAAGCAAGGGATCTTTTTGAAAACTTGTGAGAAAACGGGGGCAGACCTTGGGCCAAAATCACTTGATTTTCGTCTCTCCACTTGACCAACACTTCATCAATATCGAAATTAGCTTGAGGATTGGTAGAAGGGGTGTCTTTTGGCGTAGGCTCCTCTCTAAGGTCTGAAACCTCCATCTCTCTTTCACTAAGCAACCTCACCTTTGCCTCTAATTCCTCAATTTGCTTAGCTAGATTTTCTTTTAAGAGTCTTTCTTGGAGCTCATAGGAATCATCATGGAAATGGGGAGTGCATGAAGGCTGCCATGGGGTACAAGAAGCTTCTTGAGGAAGGGTGGGAGGGACTTGAAAAGGACTAGACTCATTTTGTACCTCACACTCTCGAACAATGTCTTTCTCCTCCTTGTTGTTCCATGACTCAACGACTTTACTCCAGCTCATGATATTAGGACTGAAAATCTCCTTTTGGGGTGATGGGGCTGCAATGTGAGAGGGTAGTGAGGGTTTGGATTCCACTTCCCTTGCTGCCAACATAGACTGCTGCATTTGAAGATTTGCCAATTCAATCTGCTTATCAAGATTGGCCTTAAACACAAGATTTACTGTTTCAGAACTCTCCTCAACATGATTGGAGAAAGGACTTTGACAGGTTTGACTTGGCTCATGAGTAGGGACTGCGTATGGCTGATATGAAACTTGGGGCAGCGGGTATGCAGATTGATGGACTTGGTAAGGCTACCTCTCATGAATACTCAGCTTCTCTTCCAAAGATGCAATCAAACCACTCACATCCAACATCTCGCTTGTAAGCCTTTGCCAATTGACTCTTTCAATAGGAGTCCATTCAATCTTAACCATATCTAATGCATTTCTCACTTGATGAATGGAATGATCAGGAATTTCTTGGCCACATCCCCTTCTAGTGTCAAGCTCCACTACATACTTTTCATATCCCAGCAGTGCTTGTTTGAAGGTGGAAATGGGCTGATTGGCAAAAAGATTAGGTTGAGTAGGAGAAGTAACACATTGAGAAGACTGGGCACAAGACTGATATAGCTCATTACAGGGCTGAGACTGGTCATATTGGACCCGATAAGGATCAACACAAAGTTGGTAAGGATCATACCTAGGTTGGCCAAGGACTTGCTCAAACTGAGGAGGAAGAGGCAAAGCCCGAAATATTTCACTAGCCTGCAAAGGGAAAAAATCATAATCGTATGCATCCTTGTTGCTTGAGATGATTCCATGAACAACTTGAGCTTGATCAAAACTATATGAAGGAACACAAGACCCATGGTTCTGAGCAATGGAATTGTACATACCAAAATACGATTTGCTGATGGCACCAGGACTGCTTAACCAGCTGATTCAACTTGGAGTCGCCATTGGTGTTAATGAAGAAGCCTCCAAAGGTTGGTTGGTTGAAGAACACACCAAAATTCTTCAACTCTTTGGATAAAAACTAGTTTGTCCCACCGGGTGTGCCACAAATTGTTGACGTTGTGGATTGCACCCTTGAGAGAAGGCTGGGCTTCTCTCTTCCACGCGGCACAATGGAGACTCCTCTCTTGCCTGTGGGTCTGGCAAAATTGAAAGGAGAATCTCTAGATAAGGGCTAGCTCCCTTTGATGCATCTCTGAGTTATTCCAGTACTACTGCTAATATATAAAAGAGGGGGTTGAAAAGAGAGAAGGATTACTGAAATCAAAACCTAAACTAAATGGTGATGCACCAAAAAAGTTTGATCTACTTAGCTTGACCATACACTTTCCACCAAGAACAAGCTGATATACACTTCATTTGATATGAGAAATTCTTCTGCATTAGTGAGCTAGGGGTCCTCTGGAGATACAGGGAGGAAGAACTACCAGAGATGTTCTAAGACACACTATGGCAACCTGTTCACATGCGCCTATACTCTGCTATGGACACTTCTGGCTAACCTGCTAAAGAAGAAATCTCAATACACTAGACATGCTGGAATCATTCTGTGAAAGTATGAAGGAAAATGACTTAACACAAGACAAAGCCATAGACATATGCAAAAGTGCAAACTCAAATGGAGGCAAAAATGCTTCTTTTTGATTCAAGGTAAATTTCGGTACAGCTCCGCCTTACATGCTGAGAGATCCCTTCTCAAATGAGAGATTACAATATATATATAGAGAGAGGAAGCAATGGCGCCCTTTTGGAAAAGACTTTGACGCTCTTTTTACAAGTGGCCCATGTGCGTTGAAAGCATTGGGAAGAGGAAACATTGAAGGAGAATGTTGTGTCGGCTGCTAGTTTTGACTTTTAGTGTTTAAAATATATTAAACGTCATGTGTGAAAACATGGGCCATGCCGTTTGTCTGCAAACAAGACCCCTTCTTCAAGACATTCACGCGGTTGTCTACCATTAATGCAAAATGAGGAAAAAATAGGCTGCGCCATTAACTTTTTGTGCTCCTTGATGACCATTTGGCGGAGACTGTTTCAACTGCTAGAATAACTCCTTGTGCCGACGCCTCCCTTTTGCCACCTGCGCTGTTTTGTCCATATCTCATTATTTTGTCTCTTCCTGGCTTTGTCTTTTCCTGGCTTTGACTTTTCCTGGCTTTGAGCTCTCGGGGCTATCTTATCGTCCTTCGTTGGCTCCTTGGGCTCTTTCCTCAGTGGGCTCTTCCTTTTGGCCCTAAGGCCTTTGAATTCCTTTGGGTTCGCGCTCAAGCATTTAAAGATCAACGGCTATTTCATTGCCGTAAAGTTGACGTTCGCGCGCCTGTCGCCATTTGAAAGCCAACGGTTATTCTATTGCCCCAAATTTGACATCTACGGGGACGTCATCGGACGTCTGGATTCCAACGGCTAGTTCACGATGCTCAATTTTGACGTCTTCGGCCTTGTCACCCCTTGGTCAATTCCTTCAGCTTGACTCTCCTTTGGCTTTCTTAGCTCTCGACTTTCTTTCCAAAGTGTTCCTTTGACCGGGCATAGTCTTTCAACCTTCCCGAAGGGAAGGTGTCCCTTCGGGCTTTGAGAAAGGTCCCTTTCACGGTTGCCGAGAGTCCCCCGCAAGGGCACTTGCCCTTCGGGGTCCTTCGGGCTCCCTTGGTTCTCAAATCCTTCGGACATTTTGCCCGAAGGAAATCTTTCCTTCATTTTGCCGCTTGTTTTCTTTCGGTCGGCTTTCTTTTGGGTGAATTATTTCTTCGGACTTTTTGTTCGAAGGATTTGCCTTGTTCACTTTGCCGTGGGATTTTTTTCCGAAAGATAATCCTTTTGGCCTTGTCTTTTGATTTTCTTTGGACAAAATGTCCGAAGGAATTCCTTCGGGCATTTTGCCCGAAGAAATTCAACCTTTGTTTTGGCCTATTTTTTGCCTTGTCTTTCTTCTTGAAGGAAAACTCACCCCTTTTGCCTTGTCTTTTGATTTTCTTTGGACAAAATGTCCGAAGGAATTCCTTCGGGCATTTTGCCCAAAGAAATTCAACCTTTGTTTTGGCCTATTTTTTGCCTTGTCTTTCTTCTTGAAGGAAAACTCACCCTTTTTGCCTTGTCCGCTTTCCCGAAGGAATCCTTTGCTTTTTGGCCCTCTGCATTGCTCTCTCAAATGTGTTCCCTGCCCTCTGCAAGGGCACTTCTGGGTCTAGAATGGCCCTTCGCAGCCTGCTGCAATGGTCTAGTTTGCGCCTGACTGTCCTCCGCAAGGGTACCTGCCCTTCGAAGCTTTGTAAAAGCCTTGCATTCTTTGAACTGGTTCATCCTTTTGCCGAAAGACTTGTGCAAACCAAATTCACGACTGATGACTCAGAACAGTAGGGGAAGAAGGAGACTGATTTTGGCCTGTAGGACCAAAATGGTCAAAGTACCCAACTAGCGAGGATCTTACTTTGATTGCATATACTGATGTTGATTGGGCAGAAAGTGTGGATAACAAAAAAAGCACAAGTGGTGGTGCATTCTTTCTAGGTAACAGACTTGTGTCTTCGTTGAGCTAGAAGCAAGAATCGATTACACTCTCTATAGTTGAAGCAGAGTATGTCATAGCAGCTGCTTGCTGCACTCAAGTCTTGTGGATGAAGCAATCTCTCAAAGACATAAAAGTAGAATATCAAACACCTATCTCTATTTAATGTGTTAGTTCAAGTGTCATAAATCTATCTAAGAATCCTGTGATGCATTCCAGAACCAAGCATATCTCCATAAAATATTATATTTTTAGAGAAAAAGTAGCAAGTCAGGGGGTCACAATGGAATATGTGCCAACCAAGGATCAGATTGCATATATCTTTACCAAGCCTCTTCCCAAGGAGCAATTTGAGTATCTGAGAGAGAAGTTGGGAGTTGTAGCTCCCACTCCATATCACTAGACTCTTGTGATAGGTTAGAAGTCCAGGGGGAGCATTGCAAGCTTTTTATTAAACCCCTGGATTAAGAGTGAAGGCAATCTGCTATGTACCATACACATCGTTTGCCATTTGATGTTGAGGAGCAGATTAAGGTATGTTGGATCTAGATTTCTATGCTCATCTATGTAAAAAATATATCTATTGTTGATTGGTCTTTCAGACCAATGCTATATCCAGGGTCGGTTGAAGCATATGAAAGCCCAGAGAGTCATAGGAACAGTTCAGGTCGGTGTGCATTATCCAAGGGGGAGTCTTTCTTTATAATGCTCTATCCAGACAGGTCCAAGGATCAGAACAGCTTAGCATCAGTGTGTCTTATTGGTTTAGCAAACACTCTTTGTAATTATGTCAAAGGGGGAGAAATTAGAATAAGAGCAAGCAAGCAGAATGAGAAGGGATTTTTGAGGATGGTTTTGCTCTTGAGGGTGTTTTGCCATCAATGACAAAGGGGGAGATTGTTGGAAATTTGAGCAAGGAGACAGTTGACGGTTTTGATATCATGATACAGAAAACAATCTGAGGACTGAAGAGTTATCATTCCCATCTAGGGCAGCATGGAATTGCCATTGATGTCAAAGGTTGATGTCATTGAGATTGAATCTGATCATGCACTATGCCAAAGGTTGAGTTGAGCAGACTTGTGAAGTAAATCGCGTTTGTGAAATGCTCTTACTTAGAAGAGGCAATCGAGATAAGTCAAGAAGTATTGAAAACCTGGAATATTCTTGAAGAATTCCTTCGAAGGAATTCTTTCAAAAAAAATGGCAAGGGCAATTCTTTCAGAAGAATTGTCAAGTCCTTCTCGGGCAAGTGGACCTTTTCAAAAAGTCTGAAGGGTATCTTTTGAACATTGTAAAGGGTATGTGGACACTTGCAAAAAAGCTTAAGGGTAGATGGCATAAAGTTCGAAGGGTATCTTTTGAATGTTCCGAAAGCCAAGTGGACCTTTTCAAAAAGTCCGAAGGGTATCTTTTGAACGTTGCAAAGGGTATGTGGACACTTGTAGAATAGCCGAAGGGTATCTTTTGAACGTTGCAAAGGGTATGTATACACTTGCAAAAAGTCCGAAGAAATGATGTGGACAAAAAGTCCAAAGAAATCATGCGGACAAAAAGTCCGAAGAAATGTCATGGACAAAAAGGCCGAAGAAATGACGCGGACAAAAAATCTGAAGAAATGTCTGACAAAAAGTTTGAAGAAAAGATTTTCGAAAGACATCTCCGAATAGAAGCTAATGACAAATTCTTTCGGAGAAATTAGAGGATGCTTAAGGAAGAAATGGACCCGGACAAAAAGTCTGTGGAAATTGTCCCGAAGACACAAAGGCCCGCAACAATTTGTATGAAGGAACCTTCCGAAGGAATTAAAGCAAGGTTAAAAGATGAGCAAGTCTTCAAGGATCAACGTTGCAAGGAACATGACAAGAATGCCGAATAAAATAAGATCACGCCAACATGCCGATGTTTAATGCTCAATACAAAGGGTAAAGATCGAGCATATTGAGGACAATCGAAAGGAGCAGAAGCGAACCCTTGATATAGAAAGCAACGAGATGCAAAAAGAGAAGAAAAGAAGCTCGATGGTTAATGGCAAAGCAAGAATTAAAACTAATGCTGATTTAAAAGATCAATGGCTCGTGTCTGATCAGTGCATTAGATCCAATGGTGCAAAGTAAACTCAGATGATCCTTCAAGTGCATGCACATTTGACAAGTGTCAAAAGGTCATAAGGAAAGATCCAACAAAGAAAAGAACGTGAACTTGGTGCGAGAAATAAAAACCCTGCAATCAATGTCTTCTAACTGTCTATAAAGGAACAACTAGAACTAGTGATAAACTGATATATCTTCACGGAGCTCAAGATAATTCAATTGAAGTGATCAAGGAAGCGACGTAGTTAAGTAGAAGTGCAGATGCCAAAGATAGTAAAGGATTTGAACGTTGTCGTTTGAAGCATGAATCGAGACATGAAGTCAGAGTCATGTTGAATGAAGATCAAAAGTGATCGAGGAAGCAATGCAGTTAAGAATAATAAAAGTGCAGATGCCAAAGATAGTAAAGGCATTTGAGCATTGCCATTTGAAGCATGAATCGAGACACGAATTCAGAGTCACATTGAATGCAGATCAGAAGTGATCGAGGAAGCGACGTAGTCAAGAACAGTAGATGTGCAGATGCCAAAGATAGTAAAAATATTTGAACGTTGTTGTGTGAAGCATGAATCGAGACACGAAATCAAAGTCACATTGAATTCAGATCATAAGCTTGAACCAGTTAAGAACAACTGAAGTATGAACACTTTACAGATAGAAAACCCTAAGATGCATTTGTCTATATATGCTATTGACAGAACATTTGAAAGGGTCTTTTGTTTCTGCTGCGATAATAATTAGAGTGTTAACTCAAAATTGTCGAGTGAGGACATATGCAGACAACATAAAAAGGTAAAGAAAATAAGGTGTGTTAATATAGAAGATATCCAGACACAAAGAGATAAAGGCAGATAAGCTGAGAAGGCACACAACGTAGGTGTAGTTACAAACTAGACTTGTAACAAAATAGTGAACAAGATTCATTCTGAATCTCTTCTGCATTTTGAAGTTGCAGCTTCATTTCTTTGATAGGTTGGTGCCATCAGAAAAACTGAGTTGGTGCTCACTTAGGAAGTTGACGCTTTCTTAGAGTGGGTGCTCTTGAATGTAACTAGTGAGGTTTGTCTGTGAGACTTGTTTTCTGTGAGGCTGGATTAGAACAGTAGCTTCTAGCAACTTTTTTCATTGTGGTTTTTCCCTTTGGGTTTCCACGAAAAAAATCTAATGTTGAGCATTCTTATGTGTGTGTATGATCTCTGTTTTTGTTCTTTACTTTGCATGTGCTTTAAGTATCTTGTTTAAAAATTTTAAGAACTAGGTTTTAGCTCATCTACTGATTCACCCCCCCTCTCAGTATATAGTGTGTTCAACATTTATTATCATCTGGGTAATCCAGACCTAATCTAGCCTCTCCCTTGTGACTATCAGGACCTGTCTTGTCCTACCTTACCATCCTTTGGGTCATCCAAACCTAATGTAGCCTTTACCTCATGGTTATCTAGACACGTCCTAGTACCATTATTCCTTGAGCACTATCATGCTTTGTATACTTGCATTTTGACTCATATATGTATCCTTGCATTGCATTAGTTCATGTAGTCTTGCATCATTAGGGCTAACATAAGCAGTGTTTGTGCTTGGCACAATCAAGACTAACGTATATGCTTGCATTCATTTCAACGAAAAGCTAAGTCAACATACATAAATGTTATTTTTCAATGTTTCAATTATCTCATTACAACAATTACTTATTATCTTTGCAAAACTTTATTCTTTTATTGAAGCACCACCCTACATCACACTATTGTGTCATTTTATGAGCTTCAGGTGGGGCATATCTATACACCTTATTTTTGCTTACTAATACTTTTCTATTCCAAGGCTCATCTGTGCATTAATCTCTTCGAGTGTATATCTTAAGGAGTACATCGAGATTGAGGTGTGTTGGCTCATGGCACTTTGGGAGATACCTTACCATACATTTCCATTCCTACCACTACCTCTAGATCGCCATGACATCAACCTCGCTTTTTCCCCAAAGGTTCTCATTCCTTCTCTCTATTTTTTCTCTTTGTGCACCTTTATTTGACGCTATTGACTTGATCAATGGCATCTTGTAGTGCCCCCTAAATTAGCCAACATGCTATTTGTACTAGAAATCTTTTGTCCGCCACTAACTGGATCACTGATGTCAACTAAATATGAGCTTTGAATTTTAGGGTTTGGATCTAAATTTATAGTGTTCTTGATTGTTGTTTCTCCAAGACAACATCTAATTTGCTTTGCTCGTGCTTGTAAATCCACCTTAAGAATAAGCAAAGGAATTAGGGCTAAAGGGCTAACATTAAGGGAAGGCAAGTTAGCAAAAGGTCTTTGAATATATTAAGGATAGGATTTGAACCAACAAGGTACACCTAGTCTTTGGAGTCCCCAACTTGGGTCTACTTAGGTCTTCTATTCACCAAGTGACATCACCTACAACAATCTCTCACAAAGTGCTAAAAGACAAAGGGAAACTTAATGTGTCGACAAGTCAACCCAAAGTAAGCACTAACCCTATACTCTTTTGTTTGTATTTTGGTCAGTACATTAGATTGGTTCATTTCATGTCTTTCCATGTTTCTATTAGCACATGCTTGTTACTTTATTGCTACCTTTACATGCTCTTTATTTACATCTCTTGCTTACCATATAATTACACCTTTAGTTTAAAACATAGTTCACATACTCATACTCGGATAGTACTCGGCAAAGCAAAAAAAATTGACTGAGTAAATACTCGGCAATAATTTTTAAAAATATTTAAATTTCTTAAAAAACATAAATTTTATACAAATTACAGTTACAAATTGTATCAAATTTGTCTATAAAATGTTGGGGAAGTGTTTTCTATTAGATTTGAATACAAATAGAGTACAAAATTACATAATCATGCAAATACAACAAATTGATACTTATAAATTTATGATGATTGTCATTGCAAATCATCATCATAAATTGCATATGGATGCAAGTTACAATTTTCAAGAATCTACAATTTCCTCTTGCCCATTCTAGTGAAAAATATGGGAGATTGAGAAAGTCTAGTCCTCGCATTTTGTTATACCTCCTCGCTTTGCCTAGAATGTTGTCCCCGTGGCTCCACCCTAGGACCAGATGGTAGTGACTCCTCATTTGTCTCATGTTTGACAACATCTATAATCATGTCATCCAATCCAGTTTTTTTATCTTCTGCTAATATACAAGGAACCCCTTTAGTTGTTTCTTGAATACAAGGTGTCTATCATACCTACATCCCTTCATGCAGACTTCATACTATAATGTCCCGTTTTTTGCATTAAATAAACTCAGGAGACCCTTTATCTATTTTTTTTCGTAGGCAAAAGGGGTGGAAAAGGGAAAATAATTTATTAATAATGTTTTAAGTTGTCCTCAATGTCACTTTATTTAATAACATGAAAATGACACTTATTCATTATTATTAAGCGGGGCCCAAAAACATTAATTAATTATATGGCCAAAAAGTAATTATTACTATGAGGAGAAAAAAGAAAAATTAATTAAGTAATTCTAATTACTTTAGGGTTAGAGTGAAATTGGGAAAGTGAGTTTTATAAAAGGACAAAGGGGAAATCATTATTCTTTATGATTGATTATTCACTTTTACCAGTTCCCGACAGAATTCTAGAATTCTTTCGCTTTTGCTTGAGGATAAAAACCTTCATTGCAGCCAAATCAAAGGACAAAACCCCTCCAATCCATAGGGGTAATTCTGTACAGGGAATACAATTGAGAAACTCAATAGATTATTTATAGGAAGTCAGAAAATCAAGGTTTGTAGGGAGCCACCATTTCTTTTCAAAGGTTGTGAAGGTGTCAAGTCAAGGAAAAATTCTAGAATCAATTTCATAGGGTCTGCCCTAGCTGGGCATCATCCCCTTTTGCCCTAGTTTCGTTGTCCCTGCCTATAAAAATCATATTGCAGCTTTTGGGGGGCTATTGTTGCTTCACAAATAAGCACAAATCCGTATGGATCCGTACAACGTACGTACTGCGGTTGTACTATGTTACGCTGTGCATAATTGTAGCATCTCAGGGTTGTCATTATGTTCTGAGCCATTTCACATAGGGTTTCAAGGATTTTTATGCATTTTCAAGTTGATACCTAGTTAGGGTTTGGTAAAAAATCATTATTTAGTTTTTTTAATGTTGTACTTTTCCAGAATGGAATAAAAACTCAAACTTAATTATCAATTATTAATTTGCAACATATTCTCATCTTTGTTTTCTGAAATTCCAATTTTGATTAAAATTCTTCCTGCTGCTACATATGCTACTACATTGTTTGTCACAACTTGGACAACATTCTCCACACTTACTTTCATCACCACCTCAACCAAGTTACTAAATCAGTATTCAGTTTTTTCAATGTTGTACTTTTTCAGAATGGAATAAAAGCTCAAACTTAATTATCAATTATTAACTTGTAGCATATTCTCATCTTTGTTTTATGAAATTCCAATCTTGATTAGAATTCTTCTTGCTGCTACATATACTACTACATATGCTACTACATTGTCTGTCACAACTTGGACAACATTCTCCACACTTACTTTCCTCACCACCTCAACCAAATATTACATACAATGTTTGCATTTTTCAATTGGTGGAAGGCATTAATTGACTTAAAAAAGACCAACTACCCACTTGAAGCCACTAGAAAGTTAATCAATGTACAATTTTTTCCATCTATCCTCCCATCAAATAAAATGATGTAGCCATTTTTTACCATTTTTTCTCTCTTTTACAATAGCTTGTGTATGTTTGAAGAAACCCTCCAACAACAGGCCACTCAAATCACGAGTAGGATCTTTGAAACCTTTCCCAGCAATAGTCAATGCAATGACCAAATTCTCCCAATATGGGCTTTTTCACCAAATTGAACAGAATGTTGTTGAGGTATCAAAAATTTGTCGTAGCTATCCTTGCTTCATTATTTACTTCCCGGTTCCAAGTGATAAATTTGAGTGAAGATTGTTCCCCAAGACTACTTCAATAATAAAAAGTAGCTGAACGATCTTCAGTAGATGAGTCCCGTCCCCATCGCTAATCCCCTAGAGTTAGGGCAATAAAAAAGGCCTCAATGTCATATTCATCCGTCACTGTCCTACTCATTAGGGCTGCAAGTCCATCAACTTTCCTTTTTTCTTTGCATAAACTTCAAGGCAAGCAACCATCTCTCTTTGATCCTCAAGTGGTGCTTGTCTGCACACCACCACATCAATCCTTGGTAGTTGCGCAATGTTGTATATGAGGCAATAGACATCTCCATTCATCTTGAACCCACAATAATTGCAGATAACACAAATACCTTTGCCGCTAGTTCACAATGCTTCTAAGAAGGGTCAAGGGACTTAGGTTTATGAAATATCCCCAAAAAGGGATATTTTATGAAACCTGGAATTTGCTGAAAAACCCAAGCAAAATATTATTTTTTCAGATTTATGATAGCAAACCTGAGCTACGATAAACCTTCCACAATTGTCATTAAAAATATGACAAAATGGCACCAATAGGCAGTCCTATAAGCAATTTTATCTCCTCCAAAACTGAGAATTTTCTACAAACTCTAGACACCCCCAATGGAGAATCTCATAATTAATCTCTACTTTTGCAACACTGAAAAATGGTACTCTCACTCCACAAGACAACCCAATAATTATGAGAGGAATTTCTAAATGTAATATCGATTAAACATACTGAAATAGAACTCAATTCAAATTTGAACATTTGGACGAATTACTGAATTCCTTCCAATTACAAATGCTGGAAATATTCCCAAAAAATTAGAGAATAAAATATATAAAATTATAGATAATATTGAGGTCCAATGACCCCCAAAATACCTCACAAAATCAAGAATAATAGCATAATTATTTATATAAAATTAGAATATGGTTTTGGCTCAAAATTAGCCCACACCCCCACAAACAAGCTCCACAACCAAGTCGCCAATGCTGGAAATGGTCAAATCCACATCTAGATCCTTGCAACCCTACAAGTAGGGGTCTTCAACCTTCCCAAATAGCTCATTAGGGCCTCCAACCCTAGTCGCCCCTCTCACAAACCAATCAGCTCCTCCCAAAAGCAAGTCACTAACCTTCAAATTCTATTTTTTGTCTTTTTCTGAATAATAGGCTCAATTGCAACCTTAAGATGAAGATGCCCTAGATGAGAAATAAGTGTTGACCATTTTGGTCTTGCAGGCCAAAAAATTGCTTTTTTTTCTTTCCCTGTTGTCTTGTGCGTCAGTCTTGGATGTATCCACCTTACTACATATGCTCCATTTCCCTTTGCAATAGCCCTATTCTTATGAAGAGTTGAAAGATCTAAGACCTGTAGGTTCTCGGCTTGATATGGGGCTTATTTTGCTTTGGGCAATTGCCTTGGACAAGCCTTTTGGCAAAGGGATGGGCCAGTTCAAAGAATGCAAGTCTTTTACAAAGCTCCAAAGACAGTGCCTTTGCAGAGGGCAGTTAGGTCGCAAATTGGACCGTTCAAGCAAGATCCAAAGGGCAATTCTGGACCCAAGATGCCTTTGCGGAGGGCAGTAAACACATTCAGGAAAGTGAGCAAGGCAAAGGATTCCTTCGGGCTTTTGTCCGAAGGAAATCCACGGCAAAAGGCAAAGGTCATTCGGACAAAATGTCCGAAGAAAAATACAAGAAACAAAGGCAAATTCCTTCGGACAAAAGCCCGAAGGAATTCCTTCTAACTTTTGTCCAAAGGAATTTGTCAAAGAAAAAGACCAAGACATGAAATCAAGATTTCCTTCAGGAAAAATGTCCGAAGGAATTCCTTCGGACAAAATGTCTGAAGGAAATGGGAACCCGAAGGAGCCCGAAAGATAAGTGCCCTTGTGGAGGGCTCTCAACGACCAAAAAGGGGACCTTTTTCATTTTTTTGAAGGGACACCTTCCCTTCGGGAAGGTTCATTTGCAAAGGGCCGAAGGAATAACCAAAGGGATGACGGGCTCGAGCACGTCAACCTTAACATAGTGAACTAGCCGTTGGAGTTCAAACGTTCAGTGACAGGCGCGCGAACGTCAATTTCAAGACAGAAAAATAGCCGTTGGTTTTCGAATAGTGAAGGGCTCGCAGACGTCAATTTTGATGGGATGCGTCGGCCGAGAAAGGAGCCCAAAGAGCCAGGAGGAGACGAAAGATAGCCCGAGAGCTCAAATTGCCAAAAAGAGACAAGAAATAGCAAGGAAAGAGGGAATAAAATAGAGAATCCAGAACACGGCTATGCACACATACGACAACATTTGGAATGTTCCAAAGGACGCACCCAGCCAAGCACAGACATGAATTAGAACAATCCAGGTGGCACAAAAAGCGTCGGCACAAGAAGTTATTGCTACGGATGAGACAAAGCGACCCATGCTTTTGCAGTGACATTTAATACGATTTAAGCACCAAAGTCAAGACTTGCGATTGCCACAACATGGTTCCTTCAGCGTACTTCCTCCTTCTTAGGCATTCAACGCAGCATGGGCCACTTATTTTGGAAGGCGCCAAAGTTTTCTTCTTCATGCTATATATATTGTAACCTCTCAGTTGAGGAAGAAATCTCTCATTTTGTAAGGCGAAGCCCTGCCAAAATTTTATCTTTGATCAATAAGGATGCATTTTACCTCTATCTGGTTGGTTATATTTTTGAGTGTGTTTGTGTATCAATTATGTGCTCAGTCATTTTTAGCTTGATGCTTTCACAGATTGACACCAACATACCTAGTGTAGCCAAAGCACCATTTCTGTAGGTTAACAAGAAGTGTTGCATCTAGAGCGTAGAGACATAAGAGTGGTTATCTAACAGTGTGTTTTCTACAGCGCCTGTGGTAAGTTTATTTTTTGTGTCTTCATTAAGCCCCCTATTAAAGCGCCCTACAGTCTAGTCTTTCTGTCAAATAAAGTGGCTGTTCGCCCCCTTTTGGTCTGAAGTGATAAAATCGCTGAGTATATCAAAATCATTTGGTGCATCACCGTTTAGATAAGTTCTGTTTTGGTTATATCCTTCTCCCTTTTCACCCCTCCCCTATTGTTAGTAGTAGTAGTGAAAGACCTTAGAGATAAATCAAAGGGAGCTAGCCCTTATCTAGAGATTCTCCCCTCAGTGTTGCCAAACCCATAGCAAGAGGGGAGTCTCCATTGTGCCGCGTGGAAGAGAGAAGCCAAGCCTTCTTTCAAGGGTGCAATCCACAACATCAACAGTTTTTGGCACGTCCGGTGGGACCAATTTTAATGCTCAAAAAAGTTTCAAGATTGGTGTTGGTCCTATTACAGCAAAAAATGAACCACTAATTCAGCATTTGGCAACTCCATTTTCAAGAACATCAGTCTCTGGTCAGAGATCAATCTGACATCTCGTGCCTAAGGTCACCACAAGATCTTCTGCCAAGGGTCTCCCTTTTGAATTCATTGAACTACCTTTAAACTCAGCAAAGTGACTGAGGTTTGCAAGGACTCATCCCTATACAAGTCATTTTTCCAGACTTGCTATAAAATATACTTATGCAAGAAGACCCCGACAAAACCCTGTTATCACCATGGCTTTACCTTTTGGAGCCTTTCATGGTCAGAGCTCGTTAAACCTTCTACATTATGACCCAATTCCTAGGACAGCCCTTAAGAGTGTTCCTCCCTTTAATGGAGAGGGGCCTATTACCGCTATTGAGCACATCAAAAATATTGCCAACCTCTGTAATATTCATAATGTCACTAAAGAAAACATAGCCATTAGGTTGCTAGCATTGTCTTTTAAGGGTAAGGTTCTGGACTGGTATGGAACTTTGCCTATGAATTCAGTCGACACATGGAATGAATTAGGCATTCTCTTGACAAACAGATTTGGGGAGAAGAGTGACCACCTCTCGCTTGTTGAGCAACTAACCACCATGAAAAGAGCTCCACATGAATTCATGCAAGATTTTAATACCAGGTTTCAAAAGCCCTGAGACAGAATCCCCATTTTGGTAAAGCCGATCCCAAGCTATGCTTTTCTCTATTACTTGAAAGCTTTGAACAACGACATTGCTGTCATGATACAGTCAATGGGAGGACAAGTGTTGCCAGTTGCCTATGAAATTGCCATAGCCACTAAAAATTGCCTGGTGCAAGCAGGAAAGATAGCCCCTAGACCTCATATGCCGCTCTTTCCTGAATTGCCACCTCCAGTTCAAACTGCTGCACCCACTTTATCTCTTTTGCCTGGCATAGAAAAGCCAACTGCTACCTCGCCCAATGACCTTCATGAAGTTAAAAGCTTGTTACAAAGCGTGACCAATGAACTAGTGGCTCTCAAAAGATAACAGGGTCAAAACTATTGGCCAAATCAGGGATATCAGCAGTTCGGACAAGCAAATAGACCCCCTTTTCAGAATTATAATCAAGGACAGGGTCAGTTTGCACAAGCCAGACCATATCAAGGGTATAATCCAGGTACTCCTTCATCGTCAAAGGCTCTTGTGCCCGCTCAAAATAATCTGGTACAAGGACAACCTAATTACTCACCCTTGGAATATGGTCAAGAACAGACTGCTTATACAAATGAGATGCCGAGTCAATATATGAATGCACAAGACAATCAAGCTGCCCAATTCCCAAGCTTTGAGGCATCAGTACAACCTAGCATGGACAACAGACAGGCTCAGTCTAATTTTACTCTCATGAATCACATGGAAGATGAATTTTGTGCAGTCAACTATGTGGGCAGTATGAACAACCAAGGTGATTATGTTGCAGCCAACGCAAGGTCCAAAATGAGAGCTATGGAGGAAGCTCAGACAGCTACCCAAACGTCCGCGGCATTTTCTTCATCACATATGAACCAAAATTTTCTAAATTATAGGCCACCGGTTACACCCTCAGCTCTTCGGCCTACGCCTCAAGCTGCAAGCGCCCCCAAAGAAAATTTAAAAAGTAGCAACCCTTAGATCAACGTGATAGAACAGATGAAGAAGCTGCACATGAATATCTCTTTATGGGATTCATTAGCAATGCCAGGACAAAAGGACATACTCCAGAAGGAGTTGCACGAGCTAAATGAACCAGCTGTCCCAACAAAAACTGATAACATTTTGATCATGAATGGGCACCCTTCCACAGTAGGCCAAGCAAAGAAAGACGAAAAGGTTCCCCCTTTCTGTCTATCCTTAGTCATAGGAGATTTTTGGTACACAATTGTATTATTGATAGTGGGGCAAGCACCTCGGTAATGCCCAAATGCATAGCGGATAAGTTGGGTCTCAAATACGAGGAGATGACTAAGGGAGTCTTGCAGCTAGATGGATCACCAGCGAAGACACTAGGAGTGGTACGAGGCTTGATTCTAACGCTGCACGCCTGTCCCACTTTCTCAGTTCTCCACGACGTGGTAGTGGCGGATGTTCCTCCCTACTTTGTTATCTGCTTGTCTAGGGATTTCACATCCAAAATAGGCGGGTACCTAGCAGCAAACTGGTCTTACATGGTTTTTAGAACCAAATATGGGACTAAGGTCAAGATTGAGTAAGAGCTAATCCATAGAGATCATCTGGAGCCGTACTCACTCAAAGCGGCGAATGTCAGCTACGCCATTATTGATGAAAAAGAATTCCAAGTGGATCAATCTCCACCCTCTACCCTTGAAGGAGTTGCTGACCTGCTCTTAGACGAATAGGAAAGTGACAACTTCGAACATGACCCATACAAGTTTATAGAAGAGGCAGGGCTTGGAATTTATTGCATGCATGAAGAAGGTGCTCTTGTGCCAAATTTGATGAAAGCAAACCAAGAGAGCTCAGATTTATGGCAACTCTTCTTTGATGGCTCAAAAAGCAAATTGGGAGCTAGTGGTGGAGTAGTGTTAATTTCTCCCTCAAAGAAGAAATACTTTTCGACTTTCAGGTTTCAGTTTTCTTGCACTTGCAATGTTGTAGAATATGAGTCTCTCATCCATGGTTTGGAGTGGGCAAGGAAAAGAGGAATTAAAGAGCTGCATGTTTTTGGGGACAGCGAGTTGATCGTAAATCAGGTGAAAGGCTGAAATCTAACAAAAAATTCTTTGCTTAAGTTTTACAAGCACAGGGTGTGGGACTTAGTGGAGAGTTTCCTTGCTTTCAATGTTATTTCCATTTCAAGAGAGCAGAATAAGCAAGCGGACAGACTAGCAGCAATTGGTGCCCAACTTGACGTCTTCAAGGAGATAGGCTGAGACAGTAGTCCATGCCATTTAAAAGTGGTAATCAGATCTTTCGTACCTGATAACGTCACCAATTGGCAGGTGTTTGACAGCAATCGACAGATAACACTCTTCTTGCAAGAGGATGCTGAGTTTGCCTCTAGAAATCAAGCCAAGCTACAACAACAGTATGGCGGCCAGATTGTTCAGCTAAAGAACAACAAACTTTACAAAGGCTTAGTCACTCTTGAGAGCATTTTCAATGAGGATGACCAACTGAAAAATGACAAAGAAAGCATCACAACGAAGACAAAAAACTACGAAGAAGTTGAAATATTCAAGAACAGGCTGCTTGCACTTGGGAAGGTATGTACAGATCATGACAGGCAGGCTTTCATTTTGTTGTGCCAAGAATTTGTCGATGTTTTCGCTTGGGAGTATAGCAACTTGAAGGGTTTTGACCCAAGTTTGGCCCAACATACCATTGAGCTAGAGGAAGGCGCTAAGCCCATCAAACAAAAACAAAGGCCTATCAACCCAAAAATTGAGCCTCTCATGCAGAAGGAACTCACCAAGTTGATTGAAGGATCATATTTTCGATCAAACACTCTTCTTGGCTGACCAATCTCGTCCCTGTTAGAAAAAAGAATGGGGAGATCATACTATGTGTGGATTTCAGAGACCTCAATAGAGTCTCGTTGAAAGATCACTATCCTCTCCCAAGTATGGAGCAAATCCTCCAAATGGTGACAGGCAGCGAACGTTTCTCCCTCTTGGATGGGTATTCAAAGTACAATCAGATTTTAGTGCAAGAATATGATCAATACAAGACAACCTTCACTACCAAGTGGGGGACGTTTGCTTACCAAAAAATGCCATTTGGACTGTCCAATGCTGGAGACACTTTTCAACGAGCCATGAACATGGCTTTCCAAGGCCTGATAAATAATGTTATACTGGTCTATCTTGATGATGTGATAGTATTTTCGAAAGAAGCAGGCCAACATCTGAAACACCTTAGGAAAATCTTTGAAAGGTGTAGAGAGTTTGGTATCTCTCTCAACTCAAAGAAATGCGTGTTCACTGTCCATGAAGGTAAACTCCTTGGCCATGTTGTTTCGAAAGAGGGCTTGACCATTGATCTAGAAAGAGTTCGTGTCATCCTAACGTTGTCTTTGTCTAAGCATAAGAAAGGTTTGCAAAGCTTTCTTGGCAGAATAAATTTCATCAGGTGATTTATCCTAAATTATGCCAAGATAGTCAAGCCACTGAAGGATGAGAAATTCGCATGGACAGCACAAAGGAAGGATAGTTTTGAAGGGATCAAACAAGCTATCGCCCAGACTCCTACCTTGATTAGTCCTAACTTCACCAAGGATTTCAACCTCTACACCTTCAAAAATGAAGAGGTAATCTCTGCTATGCTTATCCAAGCAAATGACGAAAACCTTGAATAGTCGCTTGTGTTCTTTAGCCAAGGTCTGGAAGGTTTTGAAATTAGGTATACATATGTTGAAAAGCAAGTCCTTGCGGTCATACGAAGCCTGAAGACATTCAAACATATGCTGTCAAACAACAAGGTTCATCTCATGGTGCCCCATCCCAACGTCAAAGATTTCTTGATCAACCGTGATCTAAATAAAAAGAGAGAGATGGATCACCAAAGTAATGGAATATGATGTGGACATCAAAACCACCAAGCTGGTAAGGAGAAAAGGCCTGTGTGAACACCTTGCTACAGATCTTAAACAACAGAAAGAGGACATTTTGCTAATCCATGATGAAGCTACAACAGAAGAACCAGCAGTCGTGAAGGATTGGGCATCAGACATGAAATGTTTCCTTCTCACTAGTGAGTGCCCACAGGGCCTTGATAGGACTAAGAGGAGATATTTCAGACTCCAATCTCTCCCTTATGCCCTGATTGATGGGGTGCTGTTCAGAAGGGATTTTTCAAGAGTACTCTTGAGGTGCATAAATCCAGGTCAGGTCGACAGGGTGCTGTCTGAGTTTCATGACAAGCCAGCTGATGGCCACTTTGCTCCTAAGCCCACAGCTGCAAGGATTATGAGAGCTGGTTACTTCTGACCCACTTTATTCAGAGACACCCATGCCTGGGTACAAAAGTGCCAAAAGTGTGCCCTCTTTGATGGGAAGTAGCAGCTGGCTGCAATGCCTCTACAGGCTATTCAAGTAGAACAACCATTCATGCAATAGGGCCTAGACTTCATAGGGATGATCAACCCTCCTAGTGCTAGCCACAAATGGGTCTTGACTGCTACAGACTACTTCACGAGATGGGTAGACGCTGTTGCTTTGAAGGAGGCCAATGAAAGTGCAATCCTGGACTTTTATGAAGGCCTGGTGACAAGGTTTGGAGTCCCAGCCACCATCATCTTAGACAATGCATTGGTTTTTTTGGGAACCAAAACAAGCGAGTGGGCATTGGGATACGGCATCTACTTTAGCACTTCTTTCAACTACTACCCACAAGGAAATGGGCTGGCTGAGTCCACCAACAAGAATCTGATCAGAATTATCAAAAGGACAATGGAGGAAAATCAGAGAACTTGGCACGCCAAGTTGAAAACAGCCTTGTGGGCATACAGGGTTACTCCAAAGAGGGCAATCGACAATTCACCATACACACTTGTGTATGGAAGGGAAGCTAGACTTCCTATTTCGCTTGAATTGCCAGCTTTGGATCCTGCTCACCAACTGCAATTGGAAGAAGGCAACAACATGGAGGTCAGGCTTTGTGAATTGATGGGGCTTCAGGAGACAAGAGACCAAGCCATGATTTTTATGACCAGCCGCCAACAGCAAACGAATGAGCATTTTGATAAGAAATCCTCATCAAAAGGCTTTTCAGAAGGCGACATCATTTTAAAATGGGATGAGGACCGAGCTAAGCCTGAGAAACACACAAAATTCGACACCCTATGGAGTGGTCCGTATGTCATCACTCAATGCAAACAACATAATGCATTCCAACTCTCCAAGTTGGATGGTGAGGAATTGCATATCCCAATTAATGGGATATATCTTAAGCATTGTTACTGAGTCTTCTCTCATCATGTACATATTTTCTTTGTTTTTTCCCTATTTTCCCTAAATGCTCTTTTGCATGTTTGTAGTTTTTTAGCCTTGTGTGTGTTTTGTTTACCATTTGGGGTAAAAGCTTCATGATTGATTCTTGGATCTCTCAAAGTTATTGTCAACCTTTCGGGCTGTGTTTTGACTCTGTGCCCAATAGACTTGTAAGCCACTGGTTTTCCTAAAGCATAGCAGACATGCTACCCCTGGGAATCGCCAAATTTGTTGACCATTTTGGTCCTGCAGGCCAAAAAATTGCTCTCTTCTCTTTCCCTACTGTCTTGTGCGTCAGTCTTCGATGTATCCACCTTACTACAAATGCACCATTTCCCTTTGCAATAGCCCTGTTCTTATGAAGAGTTGAAAGATCTAAGATCTATAGGTTCTCGGCTTGATATGGGGCTTATTTCGTTTTGGGCAATTGCCTTGGAAAAACCTTTTGGCAAAGGGATGGGCTAGTTCAAAGAATGCAAGTCTTTTACAAAGCTCCAAAGACAAAGTGCCCTTGCGGAGGGCAGTCAGGTCGCAAACTAGACCGTTCAAGCAAGATCTGAAGGGCAATTCTGGTCCCAAGATGCCCTTGTGGAGGGTAGTAAACACATTCGGGAAAGTGAGCAAGGCAAAGGATTCCTTTGGGCTTTTGTCCGAAGGAAATCCATGGCAAAAGGCAATGGTCCTTCGGACAAAATGTCTGAAGGAAAATACAAGGAACAAAGGCAAATTCCTTTGGACAAAAGCTCGAAGGAATTCCTTCGGACTTTTTGTCTAAAGGAATTTGTCAAAGGAAAAGACCGAAAGAAAAAGACCAAGACATGAAAACAAGATTTCCTTCGGGCAAAATGTCCGAAGGAAATGGGAACCCAAAGGAGCCCGAAAGATAAGTGCCCTTGTGCAGGGCTCTCAATGACCAAAAAGGGGACCTTTTTTATTTTTTTGAAGGGACACCTTCCCTTTGGGAAGGTTCGTTTGCAAAGGGCCGAAGGAATAACCAAAGGGATGACGGGCCCGAACACGTCAACCTTAACATAGTGAACTAGCCATTGGAGTTCAAACGTTCAGTGATGGGTGCGCGAACATCAATTTCAAGGTAGCAAAATAGCCTTTGGTTTTTGAATAGTGATGGGCCTGCAGACGTCAATTTTGATGGGATGCGTCCGCTGAGAAAGGAGCCCAAAGAGCCAGGAGGAGACAAAAGATAGCCCGAGAGCTCAAATTGCCAAAAAGAGACAAGAAATAGCAAGGAAAGAGGGAATAAAACAGAGAATCCAGAACACGGCTACGCACACATACGACAACATTTGGAATGTTCCAAAGGATGCACCTAGCCAAGCACATACATGAATTAGAACAGTCCAAGTAGCATAGAAAGTGTCGGCAGAAAAAGTTATTGCTGCGGATGAGACACAGTGACCCATGCTTTTGCAATGACATTTAATACGATTTAAGCATCAAAGTCAAGACTTGCGACTGCCACAACAAGGTTCCTTCAGCGTACTTCTTCCTAGGCATTCAACGTAGCATTGGCCACTTGTTCTGGAAGGCACCAAAGGTTTCTTCTTCAAGCTATATGTATTGTAACCTCTCAGTTGAGGAAGATATCTCTTATTTTGTAAGGCGAAGCCCTGTCAAAATTTTACCTTTGATCAATAAGAATGCATTTTACCTCTATCTGGCTGGTTATATTTTTGAGTGTGTCTGTGTATCAATTCTGTGCTCAGTCATTTTTAGCTTGATGCTTTCACAGATTGACACCAACATACCTAGTGTAGCCAAAGCACCATTTTTGTAGGTTAACAGGAAGTGCTGCATCTGGAGCGCAGAGACAGAAGATTGGTTATCTGACAGTGTGTTTTCTACAGCGCCTGTGGTAAGTTCATTTTCTATGTGTCTTCATTAAGCCCCCTATTAAAGCTCCCTACAGTCTAGTCTTTATGTCAAATAGAGTGGTTGTTCGTCCCCTTTTGGTCTGAAGTGATAAAATAGCTGAGTAGATCAAAATCATTTGGTGCATCACCGTTTAGATAATTTATATTTTGGTTATATCCTTCTCCCTTTTCACCCCCTATTGTTAGCAGCAGTAGTGAAAGACCTCATAGATGCATCAAAGGGAGCTAGCCCTTATCTAGAGATTCTCCTCTCAGTTTTGCCAAACTCACAGCAAAAGGGGAGTCTCCATTGTGCCGCGTGGAAGAGAGAAGCCAAGCCTTCTTTCAAGAGTGCAATCCACAACGTCAACAATAAGGGTTTGCATCCCCACTCCTTGGCTTGAAGATTTTCGTCTCCAAGTCAATAGCTTGAGTTTTTTGTGCTTAAATCTTTAATTTCAAAATATATTCCAAGATGCCTTTTCAAATGAGCCCTCTATTGCTTTTATACTCCTCCAAGAGGGCGTCCAAAATTGAGGGAAATACCTTTTTGATCTTTTTAAATTATAAAAAGAACAGTTATTATAATCCACTTAAGTGGATTGAGTGCCCTTGACCCTCAAAGGGCCCAAAGTTAAATAAATTTATAACAATAAAGTACTTCTACAAGTGCTCTTAAGAAAATCAAATGTTTCCCTTCTTTTTTTCCTTTTTCCTCTTAGCCCTTGGGAAACTAAACAAGGCTAAAGGTCTCCAATAGTGTCATGATCAACAGGGGGACATGAAAATCCTCTCCACCCAAAATTGCTTGTCCTCAAGCAATTGTAATCATAGTTACCAAATCTGGCCGCATCTCAGTCAAATCCGGAAAGATCTAGATTTTTTTCATCCACTGAATTATCTGATCCGGTTCGGGCATTTTATCACATAAAAAATTTAAAAAATAAAAACCCAAAAAAAATTTATAAAACCCTGTCAACATCAGCGAACCCTAAAAAGAGCAGTCGCAAACTCTAAAATGCATTATATAAACCACTTGATCTATGTAGAAGGTATCACAACCATATCTAAAGATGCAAACATCAATGGCGACAACAGAGGTAGTGGAAAATAGTAGAGGCAGTGGAAAATGACAATGGCAATGGAAAACGACGACGACAGAGTTGCAAACAACGACGACAGAGTTGCAGACATCGATGGCAAACGTGGTCACTATCGCGAGCTCAGTCAATGGCACATGACAGAGGATATGTTAAATTTTAATTGTTAAATATAATAACTTAGGTTTAGGTTTAGTTAATTATTATGATATAAATATAAATATATGAAATTTGAAAATTCTAAAATATAAATTAAGTATTAAGTTCATGTGTTTTTTATATTTAAAATATTTAAAAATACTTAAATTAACTTTTAAGTTTGTGTATTTAATATTTATATTATAAAATATTTAAATATAAATTAAAAAATTTAAATTAGGCTTACGTATTTATAATATTATTTTTATGTGTATTTTCATTTATATTATAACTTATAATATTTATTTTTAATATTTTTTCATTTTAATTTTTTTTAAAATTTAAATTTTATTTTATATTACAAATAAATTATTTATATAATTGTTGACAATTTTGCCCCCACAGGGCAAATTGTCATCCCTACTACTCGGAACTTTGGTATGGTGCCAAGTTTGTCTTGTGAATCAGTTTTGGGGTTCTTAAATGTGCATTTGAATCCACCCAAGTGGCCATCTACAATAGTTTGAAAGGGTTTTCCTCCTCTTCTAAGCATCATGTACAGCCAAAAGCCAAGACATACAAGCTGTAAGTTTATTTATTTTGTCTTCCCAAAGATTTTTTCGGGCTATAAGAGGCGGACTATTTCTTCGGACATTTTGTTCAAGAGAATGAGCTCTCAAAGGACAGTGTAAAAGTTTGAAAAAATGACTAAGTGGTAGTTGTTCAAAATTTATTTTCTTCAGACTTTTTGTCCGAATGAAAAGGAAAAGCATAGTTGAAAAGACCCAAAGGGCACCTACCCTTCAGGAAGGTCCAATTCAAAAGTCTCGAAGGGTATGTACCCTTCGGGTTGGTTCACTTTATGTTTCTAAAGACGCAGACAATTCATCCAAAGGACAATTTCCAAAAACCTGGGTGCCCTTCAAAAAGCCCGAAGGGCAACTGCCCTTGCGGGGGGCACTTATGCAGCGAGGAGGCCCTTACAATTCTTTCGCAAGGTATGTTGAAGGAGAAGTGACTTTGAGGAGGGCATTTGGGCGTTGCGTAGGGACGTTTACAATTTCCCCGAAGGGTATGTGCCCTTGCGGGGGACACTTCAAGCATGAAGAAGGCCTTGGAAAAAGTTCTGAAGGACAAAATCAATTTTTTCGAAGAAGTGCCCTTGCAGAGGGCACTTGGTGGCGAGAGGACCTTTTCCATTCTTCCGAAGGGCACTTTTGAAAGAACCTTACCATTGCAGAAGGCACCCAGGCGACTAAAAGGACCAAATCAAGAAGACTGAAGGGCATTTTTGGGAAGCAAAAGCCCTTGCGGAGGGCACCTTCATAAAGCAAAGGACAAAAACAAAGTTCCCAAAGGGCATGTTGACAAATCTTCCACAAATCAGATTTTCTCTTGCCACCAAAAAAATTTCTACGAACTCAGGGAGGAAAATTTCTACGGACTCAGGCAGGAAAATTTCTACGGACTCAGGCAGGAAAATTTCTACGGACTCAAGCAAGGAATTTTCTACGGACTCTACAGGATTTCTACGGACCCTGTAGGAACAAGACAAGTTCCCAACACAGAAGAAAACAAAAGGGGATTTCAAATTTCTCTGAACGACAACTTTTAGAGGCCAAACAACCCTTGCAGAGGGCAGAGAAGATAGAAAGAGCCAATGACAAAGTCCGAAGAAATTTTGGAAAAGTTTCAAAAGGCAAGGAAGGAAAAGTCAAGGATTAATTCGGAAAAGTCCATTTCAAGAATTCCGAAGGGCACCTACCATTCGGCCAGGAGGAAGACCAAAATCACAGACCTTTGCAAAAAGCCCGGGTGCCCTCCAATTTTTTTGAAGGGCACGGGCGGAGGACACTTGGTCGGCGCCGAAGGGCACTTGGTCAGCGGAAGGGACCATGGCAAATTTCCCGAAGGACACATTTCAAAAGCCAAAGGGCACTTTTCGTTGGCTAAAGGGAGAAGCGAAGGGAGATATCCTTCGGACTTTTTGTTCGAACGAATTCCTTCGGACAAAAAGTCCGAAGGAATTTGGGAGACGCACAAAGAGAAGTCCGAAGAAAGACAATGAAAAACAAGTGAAGCCAAGACACAAAAGATTCTTTCGGACTTTTTGTCCGAAGGAATTCCTTTGGACAAAAAGTCTGAAGGAATTCGAAGAAATTACAAAGCCGAAAGAAAGAATGCCAACGGTAAAAAAATTCCAAGGAGCTTCGGAGAAGTTGATTCGGCAGAAAGCAAAGAACAACCTTCGGACTTTTTGTCCAAAGGAATTCCTTCAGACAAAAAGCCCAAAGAAATTCGGAAAGGCTTGGAGCAGACAAATCAGACTAAGACAAAAAGACCACGGGAAAAAGCCCGAACAAATAAGGGTAAAGGAAAATGGGCAGAAATAAACGCGAAGAAATATAGCCGAAGGAAATACGACAACTTCTGGTGACATCCCGCAAGCCATCAATTTTTGACCGCGGGAAGTAACCATTGAGACTAAAGAGACAAGAGATCCGAAATAAATGGAGGCCGACTGTGCAAAAGAGAATAGAAAGCAGATAATCTGACGAAGGAGTTGAATATGGAATCCTGCCAGAAATAGACACGATCAGAATTAGAATAGAATACATGCAAGCAAGAGCTATTTTCGAACATAAGAGCTATTTTAGAATAAACGGTCCAAGCTTCAGTTGACTGATTATTAAAGTCCTGTTCGTCTCCATTCAGCCCATACATCCAAAGATCTAATCCAACAGGAGTTCTGAGTTCGAACAAGGAGTTGACTATTCCAGATTTAGAGTTAACTAATTGATTAAAACGCTGCTTCACTAGAAGCTTTCCATGTGAAGGAGAATGATCTATTCGTCCAACTCAGCTTAAATAACTGTTAACTCAGTTTTCAAACGCTACAACTCGGCAATCAAGCAACTCACATGGAGTTCTAAATTTGACATTTAGAGTAGATTTCCATGCAAAAAGAAGTGGGCAGGTCATAACAAAGATAACTTCGCTTCATCAAGCGAAGAAGGTTCATGCAAGGACAAAAAGGAAAATATATTTTATTGAAAGGCCAAGTAAAGCCTTGAGTTAACCAAAGTGAATCTTTCTCTTCAAGTTTCTACGCCAATCTTTGGCCTCTTGTAATTTTCTATATAAAGGATTTCAGCCTTGATTAAAATCATCCAATCTCTCTTGGTTAGACCAGACTCTGCCATTGGTGAGTTGTGTAACCTCTTTGATCAATAGGACTATACTTTCAAATTTCAAGCATTGGCATAGTGTATATTTTTTCAGCAATTTGCATAAGTGGTAGAGTTCTCTCCCTTCCCAAATTCTGTTTCATACCTAGTTGCTATATTATCCTCGTGCAGGTCATGTTAAAGTGTTCTTTATTGTCTTTTGCTGAAATTGTAAGTGGATGTTAGGTGGTTGCAAAGTGTCTTGTATCGGACCTCTCTCCATCGTTTTTCCTCAGGTTTTAGTTATTGGATCGAACCTCTGCATGAAATACTTATGCATAAGTGATTAATTTGAAGTCTAAGGTCTTCCTTCTCCCTTGTTCGTTTAGTGTTCAAGGTTCCAAATTGAGTGGATCAAAATCTTGGTGTATCACCTCTTTTAGGTAGGACTTCCCCTCTAAGTTTTCTTTCTCCCTTTTCCACGGTAGTCAGCAGCGTAGAGTAGGAATCTTCATTGATGCATCATATAGGAACCAGCCTTCTCTGGAGGTTCTTCTCACTATTGAGGCACCCACCCTCGTGAGAAGATCCCATTGTTTCAGTCGGATAGAGGACTGGCAGTTTCGCGCAAGTCCTCGAATCAGGGCACAGCTCCAGGTTGACAACAGTTTTTGGCACGCCCGGTGGGACACATTTTTCCTGGTTTTAATGAAATCGCAGTTACAACAGTGTTCTTCAAGAAGTATTCGATGACTCCAAGCTCAAGCAGTTGCTTCTAATAATTCAGGACAGCTTCCATGTAAGTCTGTTTTTATTGAATTATTGTGAATGAATTTTGATGGCTATGTATGTAGAGAATTCCTATGCTATGTTTCCTTATCAGCCCAGTGATGGATTATACCAGCCTGGTCACGATACCTATGAGCCTCTTTATGAGTCTAATCAGCCTTATCAAGAGTACTATCAAAGCTATGTGGATCCTTATCAAGTTTCTCATAATCAGCCTTATCAGGAGCATGAATCTTACCTTCCTGGTAAGCCATATCAGTCTCAGGATCATATTTCGTCTTTCCCATATGGCTATGATGTTGCATATGAGCAGTATCGCCCTCAAGAAAAAATGAATGAAATAGAGCTCAGAATACTGGCATATGCAAGAAAGGTTTGTTCTAACTCTCAGTATGAGGAAGTAAATGGTCTTTTTCAAAATGTGTCCAATGATCCAGAAGAGATAAATGGACTATGTATTCTTGCATTGGAAAAGATGGAGGCTTGGGAAAGGCAGAAAATCGAGTTAAACCAATTGTCTACAAAGGGCTATTGTGCTCCTTATTTTTATGAAGTTCTTAACCATGCCTAGTGTGTGCCAAGGGAGCTTCCTAGTTGGAGTCAAGAGCCTATTCAAGAACCCATTCAAGAGCATATCCAAGAGCCTATTCAAGTGACTATTCATGAGACTATACCTTCCTATAGTCCCATTATCTCGCCAATCATCTCTCAAGCTCAGGTTGTCTAGGAGAACAAGCAGGTTTCAGACTTTGACAAGGTAATGGCCAAGTGGAAGGAACAGAATACAGAGGTATTTAAGAGTTTCTCTTTCCCTCCTCTCCAAAACTCCTTAGAGAATTCCTTTTCCCTCAAGATTCCAAAATCCGATCATGATCAACCTCCCATGCTTCATATTTCCTCTCAAACAAATGAATTTCATCACCCTCCCACCATCCCCCTTGCTCAAGAGCATCTTGTTCTGTGGAGTATTGAGAAAGAGGTTGCAGCTACAGGACAAGTTCTTGCAGAATGTATAGAGGATGCTTCAGGAGTGCTTGAGGAAGAATTTCCTATTAATACTTCTCTTGAGGTTGTAATTGAGCATCCAATTATAGCTGAGAGTGAGAAGACTGATCTTGATGCAGAGGAACTTCAAGAGGAGCTGGTACAAATTGAAGTCATACATGAGTTACAATTATCTCCTATTGAAAAGGATCCAAATAGCGTGACAGCTGATTCAGTTCAAATAGATCAAGGTGAGGAACAAAAAGATGATTTGCAGCTATACCTTGAATCTCTACAAGAGATTGAAGAGCTTTGAATGGATATAGTGGCTATTAAAGAGCATGTTTATGAGAAATTTGATCAAAAATCACTTATTCAAGATCCTAGTATAGATTGGGTTGCATATTCAAAGCTCCTTGAAGAGCTGGATGAACTTGCAGCAGTCAATAAGAAGGATATGGTCACTCAAGAACCATGCATAAATGGAATATCACTTGACAAGGTGGTGGAAAACAAGCAATCTGGAAATGATCAGGAAATACTTGGTAAGTTCGTCTTTGTTGGTGACTGGTTTGTTGTTGATGACCCATTTGAAAAGATGCTAATACAGTTGGTCGACAAGGCAAATGCCTCATCTGAGGTTATGACTAATAAACAACCTGCTTTGCAAATTGTACTATCTCTCGGGAGGAGTGAGTTCAAAAATTTCCCATTTGATCCAGGCGAATCATGCTTCATCATGGTTAGCTAGGTTATTTAGTTGTTTTTGCTTTCCTCCAAGTGCTGTTCAAGCACAATAGTTTGCTTCAGTTTTGCTCAATAAGTGCTTGTTTGCACATTTGATTTTTTAGTTAGTTTTCCGCTTTCGTGTGTTTCCCTTCTTATTTTGAAGGAGGTTACTACAGCGATGATCAGAGTAGATTTTCAATCAGAAATCAGATTCACCATCTGAGAATTCGAATAACGTCTATACATGGTCTGAGTTCTCAAGCATAGCAGGCATGCTTCCCAGTTGAGTCACCAGAATGTTGACAAATCTTCCACAAATCAGATTTTCTCTTGCCACCAGAAAAATTTCTACGGACTCAGGCAGGAAAATTTCTACGGACTCAGGCAGAAAAATTTCTACGGACTCAGGCAGGGAATTTTATACGGACTCTGCAAGATTTCTACGGACCCTGCAGGAACAAGACAAGTTCCCAACACAGAAGAAAACAAAAGGGGCTTTCAAATTTTTTCGAAAGGCAACTTTTAGAGGCCAAACAGCCCTTGCGGAGGGCAGAAAAGACAGAAAGAGCCAATGACAAAGTCCGAAGAAATTTCGAAAGTTTCAAAAGGCAAGGAAGGAAAAGTCAAGGATTAATTCGGAAAAGTCCATTTCAAGAATTTCGAAGGGCACCTACCCTTCGAAAGGATCATTTACAACAATCCTGAAGTGTCATGTCCCCTTCCAGTTGACATCTCTCAGCGCTTATGATTAGCCTATTATGCGACCCTTGTAGGCTGATAGGATGGATAGAGGGTCTTGATTGGAGTTTGGCTTGGCTTCGGTCGTCAGATATTACCAGTTGGTTTTCGTTCGGGGTCATTCGGACACCATTTGCCTGACCTGCTATTTTTAGCAGTATGATTTGGTCATGTGCAAAATCAATCACTTATTCACCAGCTTCAGACGGTTCGTGAATCGGACATATTTTGAGGGAGATATTAATATTTTAATTGTCAAATTAAATATTAATTATCTGGAGTTTATAATATAAAGTTATAATATTACTTAATATTATAACTTAAGTGATCTATTGAAGGGGTCGACCAACATTGAGAGGGGCCACTTTTTAATTATAATTTATAATTAAAAGTGCATTGAAGACTATTGAAAAATGGAAAAGTTCGAATTTATTTAAATGATGCCTAATTGAGAAAAGTCGAACTTTTGATGGATATAAGGGTTTTCATTGGGATTTGAGCTCATTATGTTTTGACATCGAATTTTTACTAAGTCCTGAGAACAAAGCCAAGGGTTCCAATTTTCTTTTGGCATTGGAGAACGAGCCATCTTCAGTGTTGCAGTTCAAAGGCTGTGAAATACCAGCTGATTTATTGCTTTTAGAGAGGTAGCTTCATTCAGAGGTTATCACAGAACTTCATCTGAGATTGCATCATTCAGGGTTTTCAGTTTGGAATTGATCCGGAAGAGTTTCTTCTTTTGAGGCGCCTAATTCCTAAGATTCAGACACATCAAATTGGGGCCGTACTTTTATTGGTTTGTTGCTGTCATAGAGCCGTACTTCCCTACAACAGGGCTGTACCTTCAAGAAAGGACGTACATTTTCATCTTGGGCAAACTGCCTACTTCTGTGATCTTCTGTCTCCATCTTTTGTGGCGCCTACACCTTGGGATCACTTTCCAAGCATCAGACGGTGGGAGAAGTAGATCAATGATGAAGCCGTACCATTTCATGTACTCTTTCAGCTTGCTGCAATAACCAGGGTTTCATCAAAATATTGTTGCTTTTGATTTGCATGTTACCAGGGCTTATTTGTAATTGTCATAGAAGATCAATAAATCAATTGACATCATTGGATTCAATCATTTCCAGTGTTGCATTATTTTATTTAAATTTATTCAGCAATTCTTCAAAAATCACAACTTTCATTTGTTCATGCATAAACACAAAAAAAATCAAAAACATCCAAAAACAAGAAAAAAACAAGCAATTTCAGAAAAAGTGAGAACATGGGCTTTTACAGTGGTATCAGAGCTAAATCCTGCCATCCTGAGGGTTTAGTTATTACATGCCGCCAGAGGAGGTTGGTTCACACAGGGATTATACACGCATGAGAGCCTTACTTGAAGGCGAATAGGGTTTAGAAGCATAGCGGGTCATCATGGGTGACAGGGGTGAGGGTAGCCCACCCAGAGGCAACAGGGATAATGATGATTAGGATACCAAAGATTTCTTTCGTGCTATGGTTACAGGACAACAGCAGATGGCGCAGGCATTACAGGCACTCACTACTATGGTAGAAAGGTTGAACCCACCTGTTAGACAGAATGGGGGACATGGAGATAACAGGAGTGCTACAGGTAATCAGAGACCACAGCGGACCCATTCCAAAATAGCTGATAGGCCTACACGCCCTACATTTGTTCCAGAGGAGCCAGAAGAAGCTCCAACAGAGGAGGCAGCAGGAGACCCCATATTTGCAGATGCACTCATGGCTGCAAATGATGAATGAGAATTATTAGCTCCTCAGGTTCGGGAGAGGATGACCTTTGAACGCTTTGTAAATCAAAGGAGAGAGCATTACAGGTCACTTAGACAGGATAGGAGGCCTAGAGGTCAAAATAGTGCGCTGAAGAAGGCTACAGGCAAGCTTTCTTTGACTACTTTTGATGGTAGTGGTAAAATGACAGCTCAATCTTGGATTCATAAGCTTGACACATTTTTGGCACTGAGGCCAATGACAGAGATTGAAGCTATCAAATATGCCACTTTGCATTTGGAGGGAGTAGCACATGATTAGTGGTACCATGGTATGGTAACACTTCAACATAATCAGGTGACAGAGTACTAGGGCTTCGTGGATAGGTTGGTTGAAAGATTTGACAAGAAAGATCCAGAGGTTTACTTTCGAGACTTAGCACAGCTGAAACAAACAGGCAACTTGGAGTATTTCATTGGTGAATTTCAGCGGTTCGCAGTCATGGTGCCAAACATTTCAGAGCGTAGATTGATAGTTCTTTTCATTGAGGGCTTATCCGAACCACTGAGAGGTTGGATAAAGGCATTTGATCATATTTCTTTACAGGAAGCTATGAAAAAAGCAAGAAGTATGGAACACACAGTCCCAACAAACAAATTTCAGTCCAAAGGAGCATCTTTTAGTAAGGATAACAAGCCATTTTATAAAAAATCAGAGAGGACTGATTTTAAAAATGATTCTAAAGATAAAACTCCAGCACCTTTTGACAAGGAAACATTAAATGATTTGAGAAAGAAAAAATTATGTTTCTATTGCAAGGGTCCCTATGATGCTAACCATGATTGTCCTTTGCGGCCTAAGGGTAAGGCCAATAGAGTTATGTGGGCTTATTATGAGGATTCGGATTCTGAAAATTCTGGACAGCAGGAGAGTTCTACAGAGTCAGAGTCAGAGGCTTCAAAACCTAAGGTGGAGGCAGAGTCAGAGATCCAGCTCTAGGAGGCACGGTTGTCTAGCATACAGCAGGAGGGATCTTTCAGACTTTGTGGAGTTTTGGCTGGTCAAAAGGTTATCACCCTTTTAGACACAGGTGCCACCCATAATTTTATTGATGCTAGATTTGTGGAGAGGCGTGGGCTTATAACCAAAGAGTTTGAGGGCATTCGGGTTAAGGTGGCTGATGGTTACACTCTCAAGTGTGACCGTATGATTAAGGATCTCCCCTTGCGCTTGAATAACTATGAATTCAAGGATGATTATTATGTGGTGAACATGGGAGATATCGATTTAGTCTTGGGCATGAAGTGGCTTCATTCCCTTGAGGAAGTCACTCTTCGTCTCAAAGACAGGGAGATTCGATTTGATGTGGACGGGAAGACACATATCCTGAAGGCCATTCGGGACAATAATGTCAAGACTATTTCCTTCCGTCGGATGGAGAGACTCATGCGACATGACATGGTAGAGTGGGTTGCCGAGTGCACATTGACACCTATTCAGGAGGGACAGCATAAGGCCGAGTATCATCCTGACATTCAGCAGTTGAGAGTTAAGCATGAGAAGGTTTTCAGTGATATTTCACCAGGGAGACCTCCAGACAGGGGTATCGAGCACATTATAGAGCTTGAGGAGGGCGCTAAGCCCGTCATGATTACTCCGTACAGGCATCCTAAGCGACTTAAGGATGAGATAGAGAAGACGATCAAGGAGCTGCTCACTATGGGTCACATTCGACTGAGCAAATCACCATTCGCTTCTGCAGTTGTCTTAGTGAAGAAGAAGGATGGCACCCTTCGCATGTGCATAGATTACAGAGTCTTGAATAAGAGGACTATCAAAAACAGGTACCCCATACCTCGTATAGATGAGCTTATTGATGAGCTCTATGGTGCATGTTATTTCACGAAGATAGACCTGAGATCAGGATATCACCAGATCAGAGTTCGTGAGCAGGACATTGAGAAGACTGCTTTCCGTTGTCATTGTGGACACTTCGATTTTGTGGTGATGCCATTTGGGCTCACCAACGCGCCAGCGAAATTTCAGTCCACCATGAACAGGGTCTTCCATTCATTATTGAGGAGATATGTACTTGTCTTCTTCGATGACATTTTGATCTACAGTAGACTTGGCAGGAGCATTTGGCTCATTTGGACATAGTGCTCAGCATTTTGGAGAGGGAGTCCTTGTACGCCAAGGAGTCCAAGTGTGATTTGGGGGTGACTGAGTTGCTCTACTTAGGCCATATCATCAGTGCAGAGGGAGTGTCGATGGATCCTGAGAAGATCCGTGCTATCATAGACTGGCCTACTCCGGCGAACCTTACATAGCTGTGAGGATTTCTTGGCTTGTGTGGTTTTTATCGCAGATTTGTGAATGGTTATTCATGACATGCAGCACCTATGACAGATTTGTTGAAAAAGAGTGCATTCTGTTGGACTCTTGAGGCATAGGAGTGTTTTGTGAGGTTCAAGGAGCTGATGACTACGTGTCCAGTGTTGGCACTACCAAATTTTGCCAAGCCTTTTGAGCTTCAGTGTGATGCTTCTGGTGAGGGCATTGGAGCGGTGCTTATGCAGAACAAGCACCCTATTGTTTATGAGAGCCAAAAACTCAGAGGGCCAAAGAGGTTCTATAGTATTTATGATAAGGAGATGCTGGCCATAATGCATGCCTTGGCCAAATTTAGGCAGTATCTCGTAGGCAGTAAATTTTGCATTAAAACTGACCACAACAGTTTGAGGCATTTCCTGGGGCAATGAGACTTGAATGATTGTCAGCAGAAGTGGGTGAGTAAGTTACAGGCATATGACTTCGATATCTCCTACATCAAGGGCACCCAAAATGTAGTGGCTGACGCTCTCTTACGCAGGCCTTATTTGAGCTCTATGGTTCACATTGCAGAGGATTGGAGGCATTTGATTGTGGTAGAGTATGCCAAGGATACTTGGGCATCCAGTATTGTTGAGGGATTGATGGTTGATACCAGGTACACGCTTGTGAATGACTTGATCATTTACAAGAACATGATTTTCTTGATCCCAAGATCTGAGATGAAGAACACTATTATGTGAGCCTTTCATGATGTGCCCACAGCAGGACATCCTGGGTATTTTAAAACATACAGACAGATATGGGAAAGGTTTACATGGAAAGGACTTAAGGTAGATGTTCTTCAGTATGTGCGTGAGTGCCCTGTTTGTTAGCAGAACAAGCAGGAGAACACGTATCCAACAGGATTGTTGCAGCCACTTCCGATTCCTGATAGGAAGTGGGAATGCCTGTCGATGGATTTTATCACGGGCTTGCCCAAAGCCCAAGGATTGGATTGTATATATGTAGTTGTGGATCTGCTGATGAAGTATGCCCACTTCTTTCTGATCACCACCACTTACACAGCTACACAGGTAGTAGAAGTCTTCTTCCGCAAGGTTTTCAGACTACATGGATTGCCTCGGAGCATAGTGAGCGACAGCGATAGTCGGTTCCTGAGTCACTTCTGGCAGGAGGCGTTTAGACTTTGTGGGACCGAGCTTACACCGAGCACCAATTACCACCCGCAGACCAATGGTCAAACGGAGATAGTGAATAAATGGGTGGAAGGATACCTCAGGAATTATATTGCAGGGTAGCAGAAGGCGTGGGTCAAGTGGATACATTTGTGCGAGTATTGCTATAATACTACCTTCCACATGACCATTCAGATGTCCCCCTTCATGGCGTTGTACGGTTATGAGGCGCCTAGTTTTCTGGATTTGCTACTAAGTGACAGCAGAGTGCCAAGTGCTGGAGATTTATTGCAGGAGAGTCAGGACACTATGAGGGCTCTCAAGGAGAATATTGCCAAGGCACAGAATCAGCAGAAGCAGTACGCAGATCAGAAGAGGACAGAGAGGTCTTTTGAGGTGGGAGACATGGTTTACCTCATGTTACAGCCCTACCAGCAGTCTACTATTAGGAAGAGCGGTTCAGAGAAGTTTAAGCCACGATATTATGGTCTTTTCAAGATCCTGAGACGTGTTTGAGAGGTGGCTTATGAGCTAGAGCTTCCGGCGGATAGCAAGGTCCACAATGTTTTTCATGTGTCACGTCTCAAAAAGGCATTGGGACACCGTGTGGTACCTTCAGCAGTTTTACGTCCCTTAGATGATGAGGGAAAGTTGATTTTAGTACCTGAGTCTATCCTGGAGTACAGAGAGAGAGTTGCGTAAGAGGACTATCAGAGAATATTTGGTGAAATGGAGAGACTTGCTAGTGGAGGATGCTACGCGGGAAAGCGAGGATATTCTGCAACATCCGGAGTTGAGATTGCTTGAGGACAAGCAATTTCAGGAGGGGTGGACTGTCATGTCCCATTCCAATTGGCATCTCTCAGAGCTTATGATTAGCCTATTATGCGACCCTCGTAGGCTGATAGGATGGATAGAGGGTTTTGATTGGAGTTTGGCTTGGCTTCGGTCGTCAGATATTACCAGTTGGTTTTTGTTCGGGGTCATTCGGACACCATTTGCCTGACCTGCTATTTTTAGCAGTAATAGTCACTCAGGGGAGCACCCCTGCTATTTTTAGCAGTATGGTTTGGTCATGTGCAAAATCAATCACTTATTCACCAGCTTCAGACGGTTCGTGAATCGGACATATTTTGAGGGAGATATTAATATTTTAATTGTCAAATTAAATACTAATTATTTGGCATTTATAATATAAAGTTATAATATTATAACTTAAGTGATCTATTGAAGGGTCGACCAACATTGAGAGGGGCCACTTTTTAATTATAATTTATAATTAAAAGTGCATTGAAGACTATTGAAAAATTAAAAGAAAAAGTTCGAATTTATTTAAATGATGCCTAATTGAGAAAAGTCAAACTTTTGATGGATATAAGGGTTTTCATTGGGATTTGAGCTCATTATGTTTTGACATCGAATTTTTACTAAATCTTTCTGAGAATAGAGCCAAGGGTTCCAGTTTTCGTTTGGCATTGGATAACGAGCCATCTTCAGTGTTGAAGTTCAGAGGCTGTGAAATACTAGCTGATTTATTGCTTTCAGAGAGGTAGCTTCAATCAGAGGTTATCACAGAACTTCATCCGAGATTGCATCATTCAGGGTTTTCAGTTTGGAATTCATTCGAAAGAGTTTCTTCTTTTGAGGCGCCTAATTCTTGAGATTCGAACACATCAAATTGGGGCCGTACTTTTATTGGTTTGCTGCTGTCATAGAGCTGTACTTCCCTATAGTAGGGCTGTACCTTCAAGAAAGGACGTACATTTTCATCTTGGGCAAATCACCTACTTCTGTGATCTTCTGTCTCCATCCTTTGTGGCGCCTACACCTTGGGATCACTCTCCAAGCATCAGACGGTGGGAGAAGTAGATTAATGATGAAGCCGTACCATTTCATGTACTCTTTCAGCTTGCTGCAATAACTAGGTTTTCATCAAAATATTGTTGCTTTTGATTTGCATGCTACCAGATCTTATTTGTAATTGTCATAGAAGATCAATAAATCGATTGGCATCATTAGATTCTATCATTTTTGGTGTTGCATTATTTTATTTAAATTTATTCAGCAATTCTTCAAAAATCGCAACTTTCATTTGTTCATGCATAAACACAGAAAAAACCAAAAACATCCGAAAACAAGAAAAAAACAAGCAGTTTCAGAGAAAGTGAGAACAGGGGCTTTTACACGAAGGGCACCTACCCTTCAGGCAGGAGGAAGACCAAATTCACAGACCTTTGCAAAAAGCCCGGGTGCCCTCCAATTTTTTCGAAGGGCACAGGCGGAGGACACTTGGTCGGTGCCGAAGGGCACTTGGTCGACAGAAGGGACCATGGCAAATTTCCTGAGGGACACATTTCAAAAGCCGAAGGGCACTTTTCGTTGGCTAAAGGGAGAAGCGAAGGGAGATATCCTTCAGACTTTTTGTCTGAAGGAATTTGGGAGACGCACAAAGAGAAGTCCGAAGAAAGACAATGAAAAACAAGTGAAGCCAAGACACAAAAGATTCTTTCGGACTTTTTGTCCGAAGGAATTCCTTTGGACAAAAAGTCCGAAGGAATTCGGAGAGATTACAAAGCCAAAAGAAAGAACGCCAATGGTAAAAAAATTCCAAGGAGCTTCGGAGAAGTTGATTCGGCAGAAAGCAAAGAACAACCTTCGGACTTTTTGTCCGAAAAAGTTCGAAGAAATTCGGAAAGGCTTGGAGCAGACATAAATTAGACTAAGACAAAAAGACCGCAGGAAAAAGCCCGAACAAATAAGAGTAAAGGAAAATGGGCAGAAATAAACCCGAAGAAATATAGCCAAAGGAAATACGACTACTTCTGGTGACGTCCCGCAAGCCATCAATTTTTGACCGCGGGAATTAACCGTTGAGACTAAAGAGACAAGAGATCTGAAATAAATGGAGGCCGACTGTGCAAAAGAGAATAGAAAGCAGATAATCCGACGAAGGAGTTGAATATGGAATCCTGCCAGAAATAGACACGATCAGAATTATAATAGAATACATGCAAGCAAGAGCTATTTTTGAACATAAGGGCTATTTTCGAATAAACGGTCCAAGCTTCAGTTGACTGATTATTAAAGACCTGTTCGTCTCCATTCAGCCCATACATCTGAAGATCTAATCCAGTAGGAGTTCTGAGTTCGAACGAGGAGTTGACTATTCCAGATTTAGAGTTAACTAATTGATTAAAACGTTGCTTCGCTAGAAGCTTTCCATGCGAAGGAGAATGATCTATTCGTCCAACTCAGCTTAAATAACTGTTAACTCAGTTTTCAAACGCTACAACTTGACAATCAAGCAACTCACATGGAGTTCAAAATTTAACATTTGCGTGGATCTTCATGCAAAAAAGAGGTGGGCGGCTCATGACAAAGATAACTTCGCTTCATCAAACGAAGAAGCTTCATGCAAGGACAAAAAGGAAAATATATTTTATTGAAAGGCCAAGTAAAGCCTTGAGTTAACCAAAGTGAATATTTCTCTTCAAGTTTCTACGCCAATCTTTGGCCTCTTGTAATTTTCTATATAAAGGATTTCAGCCTTGATTAAAATCATCCAATCTCTCTTGGTTAGACCGGACTCTGCCATTGGTGAGTTGTGTAACCTCTTTGATCAATAGGACTATACTTTCAAATTTCAAGCATTGGCATAGTGTATATTTTTTCAGCAATTTGCATAAGTGGTAGAGTTCTCTCCCTTCCCAAATTCTGTTTTATACCTAGTTGCTATATTATCCTCGTGCAGGTCATGTTAAAGTGTTCTTTATTGTCTTTTGCTGAAATTGTAAGTGGATGTTAGGTGGCTGCAAAGTGTCTTGTATCGGACCTCTCTCCATCGTTTTCCCTCAGGTTTTAGTTATTGGATCGAACCTCTACATGAAATACTTATGCATAAGTGATTAATTTGAAGTCTAAGGTCTTCCTTCTCCCTTGTTCGTTCAGTGTTCAAAGTTCCTGTTGTCAACCTAGAGCTGCGCCCTAATTCGAGGACGTGCGCGAAACTGCCAGTCCTCTATCCCGCTGAAACAATGGGATCTTCTCACGAGGATGGGTGCCTCAATAGTGAGAAGAACCTCCAGAGAAGGTTGGTTCCTATATGATGTATCAATGAAGATTCCTACTCTACGCTGCTGACTACCGTGGAAAAGAGAGAACAAAAACTTAAAGGGGAAATCCTACCTAAAAGGGGTGATACACCAAGATTTTGATCCACTCAATTTGGAACCTTGAACACTGAACGAACAAGGGAGAAGGAAGACCTTAGACTTCAAATTAATCACTTATGCATAAGTATTTCATGCAGAGGTTCGATCCAATAACTAAAACTTGAGGGAAAACGATGGAGAGAAGTCTGATACAAGACACTTTGTAGCCACCTAACATCCACTTACAATTTCAAACAAAGACAATAAAGAACACTTTAACATGACCTGCACAAGGATAATATAGCAACTAGGTATGAAACATAATTTGAGAAGGGAGAGAACTCTACCACTTATGCAAATTGCTGAAGAAATATACACTATGCCAATGCTTGAAATTTGAAAGTACAGTCCTATTAATCGAAAAGGTTACACAACTCACCAATGGCAGAGTCTGGTCTAACCAAGAGAGATTGGATGATTTTTAATCAAGGTTGAAATCCTTTATATAGAACATTACAAGAGGCCAAAGATTGGCGTAAAAACTTGAAGAGAAAGATTCACTTTGGTTAACTCAAGGCTTTACTTGGCCTTTCAATAAAATATATTTTCCTTTTTGTCCTTGCATGAAGCTTCTTCGCTTGATGAAGCGAACTTATCTTTGTCATGAGCCGCCCACTTCTTTTTTGCATGAAAATCCACGCAGATGTCAATTTTAGAACTCCACGTGAGCTGCTTGATACCGAGTTGTAGTGTTTGAAAACTGAGTTGACCGTTTGATAAGCTGAGGTGGACGAACAGATCATTCTCCTTCACATGGAAAGCTTCTAGTGGATGCGGCGTTTTAATCAATTAGTTAACTTCGAATCTGGAATGGTCAACTCGTCGTTCGAATTTGGAACTCCTGTTGAAGCTGATTTAGACTTTCGGATGCAAGAGCTGGCTGGAGATGAACATGACTTTAATAATCAGTCAACTAAAGCTTGCACCGTTTATTCGAAAATAGCTCTTATGTTCAAAAATAGCTCTTGCTTGCATGTATTCTATTCTAATTTTGATCGTGTCTATTTCTACCAGGATTCCGTATTCAACTCCTTCGTCGAATTATCTGTTTTCTATTCTCTTTTACACAGTCGGCCTCCATTTATTTCGGATTTCCTGTTAGCTCTTTAGTCTCAACGGTTACTTCCCGCGGTCAAAATTGACGGCTTGTGGGACATCACCATAAGTAGTCGTATTTCCTTCGGCTATATTTCTTCGGGTTTATTTCTGCCATTTTTCCTTTACTCTTATTTGTTTGGGCTTTTTCCCGCGGTCTTTTTTGTCTTAGTCTGATTTATGTCTGATCCAAGCCTTTCCGAATTTCTTTGGACTTTTTGTTCGAAGGAATTCCTTCGGACAAAAAGTCCGAAGGTTGTTCTTTGCTTTCTGCCAAATCAACTTCTCCAAAGCTCCTTGGAATTTTTTTTACCGTTGGCGTTCTTTCTTTCGGCTTTGTAATCTCTCTCCGAACGAATTCCTTCAAACAAAAAGTCCGAAGAATCTTTTGTGTCTTGGCTTCACTTGTTTTTCATTGTCTTTCTTCGGACTTCTCTTTGTGCGTCTCCCGAATTCCTTCAGACTTTTTGTCCGAAGGAATTCCTTCGGACAAAAAGTCCGAAGGATATCTTCCTTCGCTTCTCCCTTTATCCAACGAAAAGTGCCCTTCGGCTTTTGAAATGTGTCCCTCGAAAATTTGCCATGGTCCCTTCTGCCAACCAATTGCCCTCCGCAAGGGCTATTTAGCTTCCGCCCGTGCCCTTCGAAAAAATTGGAGGGCACCCGGGATTTTTGCAAAGGTTATTCTTTTTGGTCTTGTGCCTTCCCGAAGGGTAGGTGCCCTTCAGGAATATTGAAAGTGTCCATTCCGAAGGGTACCCTGCCCTTCGGAACTTTTGAAATGGACTTTTCCTTGCTTTTTGCAACTTTTTCGAATTTTTTCAGACTTTGTCATCGGCTCTTTCTGTCTTTTCTGCCCTCCGCAAGGGCTGTTTGACCTCTAAAATTGCCTAAGTGTCGGGAGAGTCCGTAGAAATCTTGCAGAGTCCGTAGAAATTCCCTGATTGAGTTCGTAGAAATTCCGTAATTGAGTCCGTAGAAATTTTCCGCTTGAGTCCGTAGAATTATGTCATGTCCCGTCTCTAGTACGACATGACACTTTACGTAGATTTGCCTATTCTAGACTCTCGTAGGTAGATGGTGGTGATGAGTCATTTGTGCGTTTATTTGGTGATTAGATGGCTCATTATGCTCTTGGAGACATTATATTTTATTATTACTTTTTATATGGGGCCAATATGTTATATTTTTAAATTAAGGTGCACTTTTATTTTATTAAGTTACTTTTTATCTAAAAAAGTGCAATGAGATTTTATAAGAATATTATGGATACTTCTAGAAAAGTAAGGGGGCTTCTAGAGGAAGTTTCCAAAAAGTGCATAAATAGACCCCATGGGTCTCTCATTTGGCATCCGAGTCTATTTTCTCATTGACTCTTCTTGAGCATTTGTAGGGCTTGATAGTCTGCAAATATTCAGCATAATCCTTGAGAACGATACCTCTCAAGAGATTGCATAACTGAGGAGGTGAAATAGCTTCTGAAGGGTTGCGCATTGGAAGTGGTATTCAGCCATTTCATGTTGAGCTTCATTGAGTATTCAGACTTAGTTTGAGAGTTAACATTTTTGGAGTCATTTGGTGAGGAGATTGTATCATTGTTTAATTGGAGGGATTCACAAGGAGATTCATTGCAAATCTGATATCAACTGGTGATTTTTGAAAATCTGCTTGGGATCACAATTGACCATCATTGTGCCATCAAGACTGGTCCAAAATCCATGCCACCAATTTCATTGCATCCCTAGAGCCCTGGCGTCTCTGAATTTACCATTTTCGGCAATATTGAGTGGAGATAAAAATTTATATATTTTTTATACAGTACCATACAGGTACGGCCTGTACCTACAGCAAGGTATGGACAGGGTTTGGCATTTTCAGTTTGTTCCAGTTTCATCAGCATTCGCAGTCCAGGGTAACACTTGGCGATCAATCAATATATGAAGCAAAGGTTATTGGATATGATCAAGACAAAGATGTTGTTGTGTTGCGCATTGATGCCCCAAAGGAGAAATTGAAGCCTTTGCCTATTGGAAGCTCAACAGACCTTTTTGGTAGGACAGAAAGTGTATGCGATTGGAAATCCTTTTGGCCTTGATCACACATTAACAACAGGAGTTATCAGTGGACTTGATCGCAAGATTAGTTCAGCTTCAACTGGCCGTCCGATACAAGATTTAATACAAACAGATGCAGCCATAAACCCAGGGAACAGTGGTGGCCCTTTACTTGATAGCTCTGGATATTTGATAGGCATAAACACTGCTATATACTCTCCTTTAGGAGCATCATCTGGAGTTGGGTTTTCCATTCCAGTAGATACGGTAAGTTGCATTGCATAAGTTGTGGTAGATTCAAAAGTGCCAAATGCTTTGTAAAGTCTGAAAGTTGTAATCTATTGTGATCAGTTACATCTCATGAAATGAATATAGATTGGACACTATTTTGCATATTTGAATTGAGTAAATTTGTTGCTTAACCATTTATACAATCAAACATTTACTTCCAGCAATATTATTGTTTGCTTACACACTGTTTGACGAAATTTTATAAGTACAAATTCAGTGATTTTTGTGATCCTACTAGTAAGGGTCTTTACAGTGGTATCAGAGCCATCATCCTGCCATCCCGTGATCAGTTAAACAGCAGATGAGTGAGAGAGAAATCAGATATTATAGCAGGGAACAACGGAGACAACAAAATCAGAATCCTCAGATTGAAGGGGATACATTGTCAAAAGCATTAAGAGACATCGGCAAAACAGTTCAAAATATGGCAGAGGAAGATAGAGATGCAAGTACTGAAAGGAAATTTGACACTATGCTTGATATGATGTCACGCTTATTAGCAAAAATGGATCAGCAAGCCATTCCAGATCAAAATCATCAACACACAGCTGAACATAGTGGAGTTAATGAGGAAAGGTCAATACAACGCGCTGGAGGATCAGCCTCTAGGCCTCTTTTTCCCACCTTTACACCAAGAGAAGGACAAACATATGCTGCTCCAGCTACTCCATTTGGAGACGAAGCTAGACAGGCCTACTTGGAGTATACCACTCTCCCTCCGGATATGAGAGAAATATGGACATTTGATCAATTCATGAATCAAAGAAATAAGAGAGGAGGAAGAAATGATCGCTATGCTCCAAGGAATGACTATCAACAAACACTTGGTAAGATTTCCATGCCTTACTATGACGGAAGTAACAAATGCACAGCTAGGTCTTGGGTTCAAAAGCTTGATAATTATCTTTCTTTGAGACCAATGCCTGAAGAGAATGCCATAAGATTTGCCACACTACATCTTGAAGGAGCTGCTCACGAGTGGTGGTATCATGGGTTAGTCACTCTTGGACACAACCTTATCACTACATATGAGGAGTTTACCAACAGGCTGATTGAAAGGTTTGATGTCAAAGATCTTGAGGTGAGTTTCCGTGAATTGGCACAACTAAAACACCATGGTTCCCTTGATGCTTATATTAATAACTTCCAGAAGCTAGCAGCAATGGTACCTGATGTTTCAGAGCGGAGGCTAGTCATTTTATTTATAGAAGGGTTGACTGAACCACTCAAGGGGTGGGTTAAGGCCTTTAATCCTCTCATATTTCAAGAAGCCATGAAGAAAAGCCGTAGTATGGAACTTGGAGCACCAACAAACAGGTTCGGTTCAAAGGGCTCTTCATCATACAGAGATAATAAAGAGGGATTCAACAAAGGTAAAGAGAAGGATGATGACACGAAAGGCAAGTCAGCTACACCCTTGGATAAGGAGACGCTTAATGACCTACGTAAGAAGAAGTTATGCTTCTATTGCAAGGGTCCCTATGAGTTTGGACATGACTGTCCTATGAGACCTAAGGGGAAGGCCAACAGGGTGATGTGGGCTTATTACGAGGGCTCAGATTCAGACAACTCAGAGTACCATTATCCTGATGATGCAGAGCAAGAACAGGAGGTAGATAATGCTAAACAAAGGGAGGAACCAGAGTTACATTTACTTGAGGCACGTCTATCTAGTATTCAGAGAGAGGGATCTTTTAGACTTAGAGGTGTCTTGGCAGGACGAAAGGTTATTACACTCTTGGATACTGGTGCCACGCACAACTTTATTGATGCACACTTCGTGGAGAGGCGTGGGCTCACCACTGAGGAGTTTGAGGGACTAAAAGTTAAGGTGGCTGATGGATATACTCTTCGATGTGACAGGATGGTACGTGATCTACCTCTACGCCTGAACAACTATGAGTTCAAGGCAGATTATCATGTGGTCAACATGGGTGACATGGACATAGTGCTTGGGATGCAGTGGCTACATTCGTTGGAGGAGATTACCCTGAGACTTAAGGATATGGAGATACGGTTCGAGGTAAATGCCAGAACACATGTGCTGAAGGCTATTCGTAATAGTGATGTTAGGACTATTACACTTAAGAGGATGGAGAGGCTAGCCAGGCATAATGATATAGAGTGGGCAGCTATTTGTACCTTGATGCCTACACATGAGGAGCAACACAAGGCTGAATATCATCTTGATATTCAGAAGTTGAGAATTAAATATGAGAAGGCATACATCAAGATTCCGCCAGGCAGACTGCCAGATAAAGGCATTGAGCATATTATTGAACTGGAGGAAGGCGCTAAGCCTGTCATGATCACACCATACCGACACCCAAAGCGACAAAAGGATGAGATCGAGAGGACCATTAAGGAGTTGCTAGCCATGTGGCACATCCGACCAAATAGCAGAGTGCATAATGTATTCCATGTGTCGTGCCTCAATAAGGCATTGGGTCAGAGTGTGGTGCCTTCTGCAGTGTTACCTCCCTTGCATAATGAGGGGAAGTTAATCTTGGTTCCAGAATCCGTCTTGGATAGCAGAGAGAAGCAGCTTCGCAGGCGGGTAATCAGAGAGTACCTTATTAAGTGGAAGGATCTACCCGTTGAGGATGCTACTTGGGAGAGTGAGGCCATTCTGCAGCATCCGGCATTGAGATTGCTTGAGGCCAAGCAATTTCAGGAGGGGCGGACTGTCATGTCCCATCTCTAATACAACATGACACTTTACGTAGATTTGCCTATTCCAGACTCTCGTAGGCAGATGGTGGTGATGAGAGAGTCATTTTTGCGTTTATTTGGTGATTAGATGGCTCATTATGCTCTTGGAGACATATTTTATTATTACTTTTTATATTGGGCCAAAATGTTATATTTTTAAATTAAGGTGCACTTTTATTTTATTAAGTTACTTTTTATCTAAATTTATAAGAATATTATGGATACTTCTAGAAAAATAAGGGGGCTTCTAGAGGAAGTTTCCAATAAGTGCATAAATAGACCCCATGGGTCTCTCATTTGGCATCCGAGTCTATTTTTTCATTGAGTCTTCTTGAGCATTTGTAGGGCTTGATAGTCTGCAAATATTTAGCATAATCCTTGAGAATGATACCTCTCAAGAGATTGCATAACTGAAGAGGTGAAATAGCTTCTGAAGGGTTGCACATTGGAAGTGGTATTTAGCCATTTCATGTTGAGCTTCATTGAGTATTCAGACTTAGATTGAGAGTTAACATTTTTGAAGTCATTTGGTGAGGAGATTGTATCATTGTTTAATTGGAGGGCTTCACAAGGAGATTCATTGCAAATCTGATATCAACTGGTGATTTTCGAAAATCTGCCTGGGATCACAATTGACCATCATTGTGCCATCAAGACTGGTCCAAAATCCATGCCACCAATTTCATTGCATCCCTAGAGCCCTGGCGTCTCTGAATTTAACATTTTCGGCAGTATTGAGTGGAGATAAAAATTTATATATATTTTATACAGTACCGTACAGGTACGTCCTGTACCTGTAGCAAGGTACGAATAGGGTTTGGCATTTTCAGTTTGTTCCAGTTTCATCAGCATTCGCAGTCTAGGGTAACACTTGGCGATCAATCAATATATGAAGCAAAGGTTATTGGATATGATCAAGACAAAGATGTTGCTGTGTTGCGCATTGATGCCCCAAAGGAGAAATTGAAGCCTTTGCCTATTGGAAGCTCAACAGACCTTTTTGGTAGGACAGAAAGTGTATGCGATTGGAAATCCTTTTGGCCTTGATCACACATTAACAACAGGAGTTATCAGTGGACTTGATCGGGAGATTAGTTCAGCTTCAACTGGGCGTCCGATACAAGATTTAATACAAACAGATGCAGCCATAAACCCAGGGAATAGTGGTGGCCCTTTACTTGATAGCTCTGGATATTTGATAGGCATAAACACTGCTGTATACTCTCCTTCAGGAGCATCATCTGGAGTTGGGTTTTCCATTCCAGTAGATACGGTAAGTTGCATTGCATAAGTTGTGGTAGATCCAAAAGTGCCAAATGCTTTGTAAAGTCTGAAAGTTGTAATCTATTGTGATCAGTTACATCTCATGAAATGAATATAGATTGGGCACTATTTTGCATATTTGAATTGAGTAAATTTGTTGCTTAACCATTTCTACAATCAGACATTTACTTCCAGCAGTATTACTGTTTGCTTACCAACTGTTTGACGAAATTTTATAAGTACAAATTCAGTGATTTTTGTGATCCTACTAGTAAGGGTCTTTACAGTGGTATCAGAGCCATCATCCTGCCATCCCGTGATCAGTTAAACAGCAGATGAGTGAGAGAGAAATTAGATATTATAGCAGGGAACAACGGAGACAACAAAATCAGAATCCTCAGATTGAAGGGGATACATTGTCAAAAGCATTAAGAGACACCAGCAAAACAGTTCAAAATATGGCAGAGGAAGATAGAGATGCAAGTACTGAAAGGAAATTTGACACTATGCTTGATATGTGTCACGCTTATTAGCAAAAATGGATCAGCAAGCCATTCCAGATCAAAATCATCAACACACAGCTGAACATAGTGGAGTTAATGAGGAAAGGTCAATACAACGCGCTGGAGGATCAGCCTCTAGGCCTCTTTTTCCCACCTTTACACCAAGAGAAGGACAACCACATGCTGCTCCAGCTACTCCATTTGGAGACAAAGCTAGACAGGCCTACTTGGTGTATACCACTCTCCCTCTGGATATGAGAGAAATATGGACATTTGATCAATTCATGAATCAAAGAAATAAGAGAGGAAGAAATGATCGCTATGCTCCAAGGAATGACTATCAACAAACACTTGGTAAGATTTCCATGCCTTACTATGACAGAAGTAACAAATGCACAACTAGGTCTTGGGTTCAAAAGCTTGATAATTATCTTTCTTTGAGACCAATGCCTGAAGAGGATGCCATAAGATTTGCCACACTACATCTTGAAGGAGCTGCTCACGAGTGGTGGTATCATGGGTTAGTCACTCTTGGACACAACCTTATCACTACATATGAGGAGTTTACCAATAGGCTGATTGAAAGGTTTGATGTCAAAGATCTTGAGGTGAGTTTCCGTGAATTGGCACAACTAAAACACCATGGTTCCCTTGATGCTTATATTAATGACTTCCAGAAGCTAGCAGCAATGGTACCTGATGTTTCAGAGCGGAGGCTAGTCATTTTATTTACAGAAGGGTTGACTGAACCAATCAAGGGGTGGGTTAAGGCCTTTAATCCTCTCATATTTCAAGAAGCCATGAAAAAAGCCGTAGTATGGAACTTGCAGCGCCAACAAATAGGTTCAGTTCAAAGGGCTCTTCATCATATAGAGATAATAAAGAGGGATTCAACAAAGGTAAAGAGAAGGATGATGACATGAAAGGCAATTCAGCTACACCCTTGGATAAGGAGACGCTTAATGACCTGTGTAAGAAGAAGTTATGCTTCTATTGCAAGGGTCCCTATGAATTTGGACATGACTGTCCTATGAGGCCTAAGGGGAAGGCCAACAGGGTGATGTGGGCTTATTACGAGGGCTCAGATTCAGACAACTCAGAGTACCATTATCCTGATGATGCAGAGTAGGAACAAGAGGTAGATAATGCTAAACAAAGGGAGGAACCAGAGTTACATTTACTGGAGGCACGTCTATCTAGTATTCAGAGAGAGGGATCTTTCAGACTTAGAGGTGTCTTGGCAGGACGAAAGGTTATTACACTCTTGGATACTGGTGCCACGCACAACTTTATTGATGCACGCTTCGTGGAGAGGCGTGGGCTCACCACTGAGGAGTTTGAGGGACTAAAAGTTAAGGTGGCTGATGGATATACTCTTCGATTTGACAGGATGGTACGTGATCTACCTCTACGCCTGAACAACTATGAGTTCAAGGCAAATTATCATGTGGTCAACATGGGTGACATGGACATAGTGCTTGGGATGCAGTGGCTACATTCATTGGAGGAGATTACCCTGAGACTTAAAGATATGGAGATACGGTTTGAGGTAAATGGCAGAACACATGTGCTGAAGGCTATTCGTAATAGTGATGTTAGGACTATTACACTTAAGAGGATGGAGAGGCTAGCCAGGCATAATGATATAGAGTGGGCAGCTATTTGTACCTTGATGCCTACACATGAGGAGCAGCACAAGGTTGAATATCATCTTGATATTCAAAAGTTGAGAATTAAATATGAGAAGGCATACATCAAGATTCCACCAGGCAGACCGCCAGATAGAGGCATTGAGCATATTATTGAACTGGAGGAAGGCACTAAGCCTGTCATGATCACACCATACCGACACCCAAAGCGACAAAAGGATGAGACCGAGAGGACCATTAAGGAGTTGCTAGCCATGGGGCACATCCGACCAAATAGCAGAGTGCATAATGTATTCCATGTGTCGCGCCTCAAGAAGGCGTTGGGTCAGAGTGTGGTGCCTTCTGCAGTGTTACCTCCCTTGGATAATGAGGGGAAGTTGATCTTAGTTCCAGAATCCATCTTGGATAGCAGAGAGAAGCAGCTTCGCAGGCGGGTAATTAGAGAGTACCTGATTAAGTGGAAGGATCTACCCGTTGAGGATGCTACTTGGGAGAGTGAGGCCATTCTGCAGCATCCGGCATTGAGATTGCTTGAGGCCAAGCAATTTCAGGAGGGGCGGACTGTCATGTCCCCTCTCTAGTACGACATGACACTTTACGTAGATTTGCCTATTCCAGACTCTCGTAGGTAGATGGTGGTGATGAGAGAGTCATTTTTGCGTTTATTTGGTGATTAGATGGCTCATTATACTCTTGGAGACATTATATTTTATTATTACTTTTTATATGGGGCCAAAATGTTATATTTTTAAATTAAGGTGCACTTTTATTTTATTAAGTTACTTTTTATCTAAAAAAGTGCAATGAGATTTTATAAGAATATTATGGATACTTCTAGAAAAGTAAGGGGGCTTCTAGAGGAAGTTTCCAAAAAGTGCATAAATAGACCCCATGGGTCTCTCATTTGGCATCTGAGTCTATTTTCTCATTGACTCTTCTTGAGCATTTTTAGGGCTTGATAGTCTGCAAATATTCAGCATAATCCTTGAGAACGATACCTCTCAAGAGATTGCATAACTGAGGAGGTGAAATAGCTTCTGAAGGGTTGCACATTGGAAGTGGTATTCAGCCATTTCATGTTGAGCTTCATTGAGTATTCAGACTTAGTTTGAGAGTTAACATTTTTGAAGTCATTTGGTGAGGAGATTGTATCATTGTTTAATTGGAGGGCTTTACAAGGAGATTCATTGCAAATCTGATATCAACTGGTGATTTTCGAAAATCTGCCTAGGATCACAATTTACCATCATTGTGCCATCAAGACTGGTCCAAAATCCATGCCACCAATTTCATTGCATCCCTAGAGCCCTGGCGTCTCTGAATTTACCATTTTCGGCAGTATTGAGTGGAGATAAAAATTTATATATATTTTATACAGTACCGTACAGGTACGGCCTGTACCTGCAGCAAGGTATGGATAGGGTTTGGCATTTTCAGTTTGTTCCAGTTTCATCAGCATTCGCAGTCCAAGGTAACACTTGGCGATCAATCAATATATGAAGCAAAGGTTATTGGATATGATCAAGACAAAGATGTTGCTGTGTTGCGCATTGATGCCCCAAAGGAGAAATTGAAGCCTTTGCCTGTTGGAAGCTCAGCAGAGCTTTTTGGTAGGACAAAAAGTGTATGCGATTGGAAATCCTTTTGGCCTTGATCACACATTAACAACAGGAGTTATCAGTGGACTTGATCGGGAGATTAGTTCAGCTTCAACTGGCCGTCCGATACAAGATTTAATACAAACAGATGCAGCCATAAGCCCAGGGAACAGTGGTGGCCCTTTACTTGATAGCTCTGGATATTTGATAGGCATAAACACTGCTATATACTCTCCTTCAGGAGCATCATCTGGAGTTGGGTTTTCCATTCCAGTAGATACGGTAAGTTGCATTGCATAAGTTGTGGTAGATCCAAAAGTGCCAAATGCTTTGTAAAGTCTGAAAGTTGTAATCTATTGTAATCAGTTACATCTCATGAAATGAATATAGATTGGGCACTATTTTGCATATTTGAATTGAGTAAATTTGTTGCTTAACTATTTCTACAATCAGACATTTACTTCCAGCAGTATTATTGTTTGCTTACCAACTGTTTGACGAAATTTTATAAGTACAAATTCAGTGATTTTTGTGATCCTACTAGTAAGGGTCTTTACAAATTATCTCTGCTTAAGTCCATAGAAATTTTCTGGTGGCAAGAGAAAATCTGATTTGTGGAAGATTTGTCAACAGTTCCAAATTGAGTGGATCAAAATCTTGGTGTATCACCCCTTTTAGGTAGGATTTCCCCTTTAAGTTTTCTTTCTCCCTTTTCCACTGTAGTCAGCAGCGTAGAGTAGGAATCTTCATTGATACATCATACAGGAACCAACCTTCTCTGGAGGTTCTTCTCACTATTGAGGCACCCACCCTCGTGAGAAGATCCCATTGTTTCAACCGGATAGAGGACTAGTAGTTTCGCGCACGTCCTCGAATCAAGGCGCAGCTCCAGGTTGACAACAGGGCACATGCCCTTTGGGGAAAGATAGCCAAAGGAGATGAATTCCTTCAGACTTTTTGTCCGAAGGAATTCCTTCAGACAAAAAAATTCACAAAAAGACCCAATAGAGGATATACCCAGGGAAAAGCCCAATAAAGATAAAACAAAGGCACAAGGAATTCGAGAGGGACAAAAAGCCCAATAGAAAAGACAAGGCCACAAGCAAAGAACCAAAAGCCCGAAGGCTAAAGCGTAAGCAAAGGCCAAAAAAGAGAAAAGAAAATGCCAAGCACAGGAAAATATAAACACAGAGGCCTGACCAAAATAAAGCTTGAATCTCGAATTAAAGCAGAACACAGGAAAAGCCAGAGAAAACATGAAGTGAACTGAGCATGATCAATAGCATGAACAGAGACATAAGCACAAACAAGACTGAACCAGAACTAAACAAGAAGACAAATGCATAAATAGAGGCATGAGCAAAGACTGAAGCAAAACTGAACATGGACATAAGCATGAAAAATGAATAAAACAAATGCAAAATAAAGACAAAGGCAAGATGAACAAAGATCATGCACAGACTAACGTGAGTGACTCCAACGAAGTGAACACATTTAAGAAAACAAGCATGCTTTAGTTCTGAAAATAGAGTTGTCTTGCATGATGAACGTGCAAAGTGTTGATCGTTTCAAACAACCAGAAATTCCATGCACGCACTCTCGTTTGTCTCAAAGCTCGAAACGTTCTAGCGGTTCAAACGTAATTCTTAATTTGGCATTTGCATTGATTTCATGCAAAGAGGAGACTTTCAAACGTAGTGGATTTGACTACTCTTGTTTTGGAGTTGACTGGTTTTCAAGTCAAGACATCTATTCATAGATTTCATGCATCCAAAGCTTGTCGTCTTCTTTTTCAACGCAAGGAATTTTCATACAAAACAAAATAGACTTTTGTAAACTCTGAGTTGGTTTGAGTTTACTCCCTCTCTATTTTCCAACGCCAATCTCTTGACTTTTTATAATTTTCTATATTAATGGTTTTTCAGCCTTGTAAAATTGATTTCTCTCTTGGTAAGACTAGACTCTACCATTGGTGTGTTGTGTAACCTCTTTAATCAATAGGACTATACTTTTAGATTTCAAGTGCTGGCATAGTGTACATTCATTTAGCAATTTGTATACATGATAGATTTCTCTCCCCTCCCAAATTCTGATTCATACCTAGTTGCTAGCTTATCATGTTATGCAAATCATGTTCAGTGTTTTATATGTCTTTTGTTAAAACTGTAAGTGAATGTTAGGTGGCTGCATAGTGTCTTGTATCAGACCTCTCTCCATCATTTTCCCTCATGTTTTTGTCATTGGATCGAGCCTTCTCATGAAATACTTATGCATAGTGATCATTGAAATCAAAGGTCTTCCTTTTCCCTTGTTCAGCGTTCAAGGTTCCAAGTAGGGTGGATCAACATTTTAGTGTATCACCCTCATTAGGTAGGATTTCCCCTTCAAGTTTCTTTCTCCCTTTTCCATGGTAGTCTACAACACAGAGTAGAGATCCTCATTGATACATCTTGTAGGAATCAACCTTCTCTGGAGGTTTTTCTCACCATTGAGGCACCCACCCTCGTGAGAAGATCCCATTGTTTCAATTGGAGAGAGGATTAGCCATTTCAGCACGTCTTCGATTCAGGGTGCAACTCCAGGTTGACAACAATAATATATGATAAAATTAAAATTAATAATATTATAATATATTTTTATTATGTTGCAAGTATTAAATTAATGTCCATTCTTTAGTAGATTGAAATATTTTGCATATATATATATAAAAAAAATTTCTCAAACCAAATTTTACCGGATATTTTTACAATTTTTTTCAAGAATTCTACATTTCGCATTTTTTTGGCCTCCTGAATGAATTTGGATTTCCAAACTTGGTAACTATGATTGTAACAACTAGTGGGTTGTCCCAACCATGGCCCTTATGCAATTCTCGATTCTTGGTTCTTCCCATAGAAGGGAGACCTCTTGACAAAGCTCTTCATTGCTGTATTTGAAGATTCTTGGCTGCTTATACAATCTGGAAATGATATGAAAGCAGCTTCCAACTTTCCTTTCCCATCTCATGGAGGCCCTATACCTCGGATGTACCAAAAAGACGATAAAAACAAGAAACTTCTCTGAAATGGCAACATTATGGTGGCTGGAAAAGTGTATTCCAGCAAGGAAATTTTTGGACTTTTGGGCCTTGATTGCCCTTATATCAACACCTACACAAGTCACAAACACATTAATCAAAACAAAAGTTCTTGTCTTCCCCTCCATATTTGCACTCTTGACAACATCCTCTATACATGAAGTGGCCAGAAGTATGTGTGTAGATGCCCATGTGAGCATATGAGAGATGACCATGTTGCCTCCATACTCAAAATTGGTCCCCAAATTCAGAATTCTTCCAATTAGAAGAGATGGGAACTTCATCACAATGCTTGCATTCCACCCTTCGCTATTTGGCCACCAACAAGCATCCATATATCCAAATGGGAGGGTAGGATCAGTCATTTCCTTCCTGATTAGTTTGTTGTGAGTGCATATTTCAGACCTCTTATGGCCCTCCCTTAAGGACTTGGTCATCCCTAATTCACCCTTGTGGGGTGTCATCATGAAATCAATATCCTCCAATCATTCTGGGGTCCTCAAACTCACCAAAAGAGGCTGGGACTGTCATGGACAACATGGTGGAAAGAATTACCATGGCTGTCCCTCATGTCCATTCTATTCTCCATGTGCACCTCTTATTTTTTATGTAATCCAAAGTTCCTTCGAAGTGTTGTGACCAGCCTTGCCTTGGTTTACTCACCCAAACCCTTTGCCTTTTCTCTCCTCCTTCCATCCCCTTATGAGAAGGTACTGTGGTGCCCTTCAAATCACTCTTCAAATCTGGTAATTGAATCTCCCATCGCCTAGCAAGCTTCCCTAAACATACTGAAATATTTCCACTTGCCCCTTGCTATTTGGAGACGGAATTTACCTTGCGTAGATCATTTACCAAGTTCAAAAACGACCAAGGAATGTTGCCTTGGGAGTGTTGCTCCTGAATTTCAAAGTTTCATTTTAGTTGGCAATCCAAGGGTCCATCTTCTACCTCCTTTATTGAAGTGATTAGAGGCTAAAATAAACCATCTTTTCCAGAATTTTCTGAGCATGAACAATTCTGTTTTTCACAAAAAACTTGGAATTTTCTGAGTATGAACAATTCTGATTTTTCAAAAAAAAACTCATAATTTTTTGAGTACACCCCAGGTCTCTTCCCTATGCAAAATCCAAAACTTCTTCCTTTCTCCCCAAACTGAAAAATCAACCTCTTTATAAACTTGTTTGGAAACTTCATTTTCAGAATTCATTAAGCTCAAAAAACAAGGAATTAAATTTTCTTTTGCATACCTTAGTGGCTGTCCTATGGCCACTTTGCAGACCTCTTCTGAAGGGCAGCATTTCCACATCTTCGACTCTTTCACCAACCCATGTGAACGATCAAATTTCATAAGTAGAGGTGGCTGCTCCAACTCAGAGAAAACATTCTTCCTTGTTGCTCCCACCGCATTTCTCTTATGGAAGATTCCCTCTATTGCTTTTGAGGTCACCTCTGGGGATGGCTTATCACTCAAACTATGCAAGATTGGCTCTTTTCCATCCACATCGAATTTGAGCTCCACAGTTTGATAATTTTGTGTGTACTCTCCAAGAGAGTGCAGCCATTGGACACCCAACACATCACTTTTCCCTATATCAATCACATGGAAGTCTGTTTGCACTTCATGCTTCCCCAAAGTGAGATTCAATCTCAAAACTTTGTGATGGCAAGGGAGAGAGAATTCATCCCCCAAAGTCACATTGAACCCCTCTAAAGATGTAGTTTGCAGCCCACACCTTGAAGCCAACTTCTTATCCGCAAAGTTATGTGTAGCCCCACTATCAATGAGTATGGTGACCTCCTTATCTTGTAAGACTCCTCTTACCTTAAAGGAGTAGTAATTTTGAATTCCATTTAGGGTGGCCAAGGTGCCCACTACCTTGCTTTCCCTTGTGCCTATGGCCTGCTCCTTCCCACAAGGGGCTACCTCTATGACCTTTGCTCCTTCCCTTCTACTTTGGTCTGCTTCTATTGGCTTTTCTATGCTACTATTCTTTGTTTGCAGCTCCTTTGATTGCCTTTCCTCTTGTTGGAAATTCCCCTTTTTATGCTCAAGAAGGTCTGATTTTCGAAACTTAGAGCTTGCAATCCCAAGTTGCTTTGAACTTCCTGTTGACGCTATGGATTGCACCCTTGAAAGAAGGCTGGGCTTCTCTCTTCCACGCGGCACAATGGAGACTCCCCTCTTGCTGTGGGTCTGGCAAAACTAAGGGGAGAATCTCTAGATAAGGGCTAGCTCCCTTTGATGCATCTCTGAAGTCTTTTACTACTACTGCTAACAATGGGGGGGGTGCAAAAGGAGAAGGATACAACCAAAACAGAAACTAATCTAAGTGGTGATGCACCAAACGATTTTGATCTACTCAGTTATTCACACTTCAGCCTAGAAGAGGGCGGACATACACTTTATCTGATGAAAAAACCAGACTGTAGGGAGCTTTAACAATGGGCTTAATGAAGACACACAGAAAATGAACTTACCACAGGCGTTGTAGAAAACACACTATCTGATAACCCTTTTCAATCTCTGCGCTCTAGATGCATCACTTCCTGTTAACCTGCAAAAATGGTGCTTTGTCTACACTAGATGTGTTGGTGTCAATTTGTGAAAGCATCAAGCTAAAATGACTAAATACAGAATTGATACACAGACACACTCAAAAGCATAACCAATCAAATAGAGGTAAAACACATTCTTATTGATCAAAGGTGAATTTTGGCAAGGCTTCGCCTTACAAAATGAGAGATATATCTCTCATCTCTTGAGAGGTTACAATATATATAGCTTGCAGGAAAAGACTTTGGCGCTTTCTAGAATAAGCAGCCCATGCTACATTGAACACCTAGGGGAGAGGAATTTGATCATGCAGGTGTCATCCTTCTAGAAAGCCCTGAGATAACCATGTTGTAGATGCCACAAGTCTTGACTTTGGCGCTCAACCTGTATTAACTTTTACTGCAAGAGCATGGGTCGTTTTTTTCTGTTTGAATGACAAGGGGGCTTCTTAAATGAAGTTCATGTCATTGTCTGCTCATTAATGTAAAAATCGAAGAAAACAAGCCACGCTCTCACTATTTGCGCTCTTTGATGACCATTTCGTAAGGACTGTTTCACTCGCAGCAATAACTCCTCTGCCGACGCTTCCTGTGCCACCTGGACTATTTTGTCTTTTTCTGCGCTTGGTTTTTGTCTTTTCCTGGCTCTTCAACCCTCGGGCTATCTTCTGGGCGGGTCACTGAGTTTATCCTTGGGTCTTCGAGCCCCCTTTGACTTCCTTCGAGCCTATGCTCAGGAGCTCTTTCGGGCTCTTCCTTGACTATTAACCCATTTCCACGCGTGGGCCCGTCTTTAAGCATTTGAAGATAAATGGCTATCTCATTGCCCTGATTTTGACGTTCGCGTCCCCGTCATCGGACGTTTAAACTCCAATGACTAGTTCACTGTGTTAAAATTGACGTGCTTGGGCCCGTCATCCCTTCGGTTATTTCTTCGGCCCTTTGCAAATGAACCTTCCCGGAGGGAAGGTGTCACTTTGAGATTATGGAAGAGGTCCCTTTTTGGTCGTTGATAGTCGTCCCGCAAGGGTATTTGCCCTTCGGGATCCTTCGGGCTCACTTATCTTCTCAATTCCTTTAGACATTTTGCCTGAAGGAAATCTTGTTTCCAATCTCGACCTTTCTTTGGGTTCCCAATCCTTTCGAATTCCTTAGGACAAAATGTTTGAAGGAATTCCTTCGGACATTTTGTCCGAAGGAAATGTGCCTTCAAGTTTTGGTCTTCTTTGTGAATTTCTTCGGACAAAATTTCCGAAGGAATTCCTTCGGGCACTTTGTTCGAAGGAATTCACCCTTGGTTTTACATGGATTTTCTTCGGACCAAAAGTCCAAAGAAATCCTTTGCTCCTTTCCTTTGGATTTTCTCCAAAGGAAAACTTACCTTTCGGCCTTCTCTTTGATCATTTTTCCGAAGGTGCTCTCTGCCCTCCGCAAGGGCACTTTGGGTCCATAATTGCCCTCTGCAACCTGCTGGAATGGTCCAGTTTGCCACTTGACTGTCCTCCGCAAGGGTAATTGACCTTTGGAGCTTCATAAAAGACTTGAATTTCTTTAAAACTGGGCCATTCCTTTGCAATAAAAGGCATGCCCGAGGTAATTTTCTGAAGCGAAACAAGCCTCAGATCAACCCGAAACCTACAGGACTTGAATCACTCGTCTCTTTCGTGGAATAGGCCTACAGAAAAGGAAAAAACTATGATTGCAGCAAGGTGAAGGCATCAAAGACTGGGACAACAAGGAAAGAAAAAGGGAGACCGATTTTTTGGCCTGCAGAACCAAAAAATGGTCAACACTTCTTTCTTCCCACTACCCCATAGTTTGTGAAGTTGTTGGTTTCATGCCTTTCAAGAGGCAGATCTTGCACTATAGGTGCTGCATGCTCAAGGTTTATGGCCCTTTTTATGGCCATTTGGAGGGAAGGAGGGTCAAAAGCTTTGACCAACACTTTAAGGGATTTAGCTAATCCTTCAATGAACAAAACCATGAGTCTATTTTCATAAATATCCATCACCAAAGTTGATATCCTCTAAAATTCTGCAACATACTCCCCCATGAAGTGTCCTTATTGTAGGTGTGCCAAGTCTCGGATGTGCAACTCCGAATCTTTCCTATCAAATCTATCAATGATCTTTATGTTGAATGCCTCATAAGTCTTGATGAGGTTGTGCCCTAGGGTTATTAACCCTTGGTGCCACCACTCATGGGTATCCCCTTCCAAGTGTAGTATGATCAACTTCAAAGCTTCATCTTCCCTCATATGACGCAATGAAAATTAGGTATCTACCTTGCTAATCCAAGCCTTGGCTAAATTATTTGGGGAACATCAAATGTGTGTAGGGTAACCTTACCTATCTCATCATGTAATTCTATGTGGCTGTCCTATCCCATGTCGGAGCCTCCTCTACCCTTTTTCCAAGTTACGAAACCGTTGAAGCTCATCTCTTTTCTAAAGGGGGAGTATGTCATGTATTTTCATATGTTGCTATCAAAATTTGATCTATAGAACGATTGTTCCTTCCTTCCCAAAGTTGCCTCCTTTTGAAGGACCCTAGGTCCATTAGGTTTTGGCGTAGGTCCTACATTTATGCCCAAGGTGCCATTCATCACAACTTGTGCTGTCTCCTTTCATATCCTTCATTGTTTGAAGGAATTCATTCATCACTTCCTTCATCTGCTCTTGTGCTTGAGACAACCTCTCAAGCCTAGCTTTATCCATGTCATTGTTTGACATGAAACCCTTTTTGTCACACAATTGGCCAAGAAATTGCTCTAATACCACTGAAATATCCCCAAAAGGGGATATTTGATGAAATTTGGAATTTACTGAAAAACCCAAGCAAAATATTATTTTTTCAGATTTATGACAACGAACCTTAGTTGTGATAAACCTTCCACAATTGGCATAAAAATATGATAAACTTAATGGCACCGATAGGCAGTCCTATAAGCAATTTTATCTCCCCCAAAATTGAGAATTTTCTACAAACCCTAGATGCCACCAATGGAGATAATTTCAGAATTAATCTTTGCTTTTGCAATGCTGAAAAATGGTACTTTCGCTCCACAAGACAACCCAATAATTATGAGAGGAATTTTTGGATTTAATATCAATTAAATATACCAAAATAAAACTCACTTCAGATTTGAATATCTGGACGAATTACTAAATTCCTTCCAACTACAAATGTTGGAAATATTCCCCAAAAATTAAAGAATAAAATATAAAAAATTATAGATCATATTGAGGTCCAATTACCCCCCAAAATACCTCAAAAAATAAGGAATAATAGCAGAATTATTTGTATAAAATCAGAATATGGTTTTGGCTTAAAATTAGCCCACAAACCCCACAAACAAGCTTCACAACCAAGTCACCAATGCTAGAAATGGTCAAATCAAGCGCTAGATCCCTACAATCCTACAAGTAGGGGTCTTCAACTTGCCCAAATAGCTCCTTAGGGCCTCCACCCCTAGTCGCCCCTCTCACAAATCAATCAACGCTTCCCAAAAGCAAGTCGCCAACTTTCAAATGCTATATTTTTGTCTTTTTCTGAATAATAAGCTCAATTGCAACCTCAAGATGAAGTTGCGCTAGATAAGAAATGAAGGTTTGTGTGCCCACTACTTGGCTTGAAGGTTTTCGTCTCCAAGTCAATAGCTTAAGCTTTTCGTGCTTAAAACTTTAATTTCAAAATATATTAGGGCATTCCCTTTTAAAGGAGCCCTCCATTGCTTTTATACTTCTCCCCCAAGGGGAACGCCCAAAATGGAGGGAAATACCTTTTTGATCTTTCTTTTTAAATTATAAAAAGAACACCTCTTATAATCCACTTAAGTGGATTGGGCACCCATGACCCTTAAAGGGCCCCAACTTAAAAGTGAATTTATAACAATAAAGTGCTTTTACAAGTGTTCTTAAGAAAACCGAATGTTTCCCTTCTTTTTTTCTTTTTTCCCTTAGCCCTTCGGAAACTAAACAAGGCTAAAGGTCTCCAATAGCATCATGATCAAAAGAGGGACATGTCAGTTTATAATGGGCAACTTAAACGATTGCCAATGCCATTCTTAAACAACAAGCTTAAACCCTATAAAACCAAAAAAAAAGTTTTAGAATCTTTCCCAATGCCATTCTTGGATGAGAGCCATGTGGTGACAATACACATGAGAGGCATGCTTGGATATATTTTCCCTTAATGTATTTTGGAGTATGCAATCATGGCATAGTAGTGGGTTTGTGTTTGACTTGTTCGTGAAGGCATTATCCATAAAAGATTGCATTCATATTTAGCGACTAGTGAAATGAATTTGTTCTTTTTTTGGCTTATAAATTTTTATTTTTTTAACAAATATTCTAGAAGGATGGGCAGGGGTAGGGGTTACATGAGAGGGTATTCCTAGGGAACATGGTAGATGATAGCCTAGGTGATAACACTTTAAATCTAAGTTGCTGATTTGTGACGATTGACAACGAATAGTAACTTAGTAGCAAGATGATGGTGAATATTATTTTTGGTGTAATATATTTTATAATTATCATGACATTTGGCATATGGTTAGTATTTTGTGGGTTTTTTTTTTATATGCATACTTTGTGGTTAATGTCACTAATTTCCTATTTATTAGGCTAGCATTTCTATATTTTTATTTTTTATATATTTTTTGTATGGATGAACCAAAGCCATACCCAAGGCCAAAAAAAATTACATTATTGGCAAACCAGGTTCTTCAAAGCCAAACCCTAATCGGTAACTTAGAGAGGCGGTTCTGCAACAAATATTGTTTATCTTCCATCCTAAAAAAATTCATCTCCAATTTCTATCCAGACATGGGAAAAATCATCAAGATCTGACAAGTCAGCAAGCTCATATGATACCGCCACCATTTTGTCGCCAACAACTGAAGTGTATTTCTGTCTTCAGATTGCATATTTTGAATGCGTCCACCAAAAAAGATTTCTTCTTTTGCTTGTCAAAGATAGATATCAGATTCCCCAGGTCTCACATACAAATACATCTCTTTCTTGATCCTCGAGAGAGATTAACTCCCTTTTTGACATCTTACTTTATTGTCGATTACAAGATTTTACTCCTCAAGCACACTCTTGCCAACCTTTTTTAGCCTTCAATAACTCGTGCTTCATATTTTACTTTTTGCCAACTATTTGATCTTCTAAGTCATGTCCATGCTTTGAAAGTAACCTCTCGAAGACCTTCTTAACAGTTAAAACAAGTGTACTTCTAAGCCTTGAAAACATAAGATTCGTCAATGACTGCTCTTTTTCTCAGCTTCTTGACCCATTTTCAGTTATTTTTAGCTTTTTTTAGACTACATGTGACTGCGGGGTGATGACAACTATGTTGATTGGCAATGACAACTGTCATTGGTGACGATAGAACTATGATGAGTGATGACAACATGGTATAGGATTCACACACGTGTGAAGAGATGAAATAGGAATATTGCTAAATGTAGCTACATAGTCTTATACAAAAATGCTTGAATCACATTCATAACATATACACAAACAATTATTATACAAAATATGTACAGTTATATAAAAAAATACATAGCACAGCATTGGAAGAAAAAGAATGTCTTCATTCATCATCACAATAATGTGCCTCTGGCATGCTTAGGGCTGACTCGCATGAGTACTCAATAGAAATTATGTGAAATATGTCTCAAAGGAGAAATTAGAATGTATTGATCTATCCAGTACATATAGGAAGGAAAATTAAAGGTGCACCTGTTGACCAAAACGGTGTGCCAATAGCCTTACCATAACAAACACTAAACCGAATATTACAGTCATGTATGTTACACCTTGTAAAATCATTTATTTTTATCAAATGCATGCTTTATTTATCATTCTACATATGCACAATGGTAAGAGATGTTATGACATAAGCTTTCTCTGCATGTACTGATCATCTAGGAGGTTTCTTACCTTAGTTTGGAACTGTTCTTGAAGGATACGATTGTCTGCAGACTTAATCTGTAATAGTAGAGAAAAACATGTTGTAATTAGAACCCATCCAATTTCAAAAGGTTTCTCGATTGTAAATTTGCAAACATGTAATCTGTTAGTATATTTTGCAATGCCGCATGCTATTCTAAGGAACACATAGTACAGTAGACAGGTAAATGCCAATGTGAGTGTTGAAAGCCTTAAAATGTACCTCTAACTCAAATGTTTTCTCATTCAATTGGCTCATTAACTTTGCATTCACCTGCATACGAAAAAGTTTCCAATGAACATCCATACAAGAGAAAAAGAACAATGACACACACAAACATTCCAATGAAAGAAATTAACTTAAAAGCACCATTTAGGTATCTAAGACATCAGACATTTTATTTATTTAGTAAAAAGTTACAATTGTTTTCCTGACCCAATTCGGTAGTTGTTTCAACATTGTTGAAAAAATATGAGCACCATTTCTTAACATCACCTCTTGCAAATCTGATAGTGATGCATCATTTGCAAAAGCTTCTCCAATTCCAATCATTCTCTGCTCCAAAGCATGCATATGTCGTTTCTTCTCTTCAATTTCATCCTCTTTTTGCAGAATTTGAGCCTTCACACGCCAAAGGAGAATTAATGAATTGAGCTTCAAGATAATACAATCAGGAGAGCTTCAAAAGAAAAAATATGAAACAAAACAATACCGGCCAAAACAGACAGACAAATCTCTTCTGTTCATATAACTTTGAAATCCAAAAAATTGAGGAAGAGGAATTTACTTGTAATTGAATGTCATCTGGATTGTTTGCAGCTTGTTCAGACAGACGTTTTACTGAACTGGTACATAATGCAATGTCACCAGCAAGCGTTTTCACTAGTTCTCTAAACAGGTCCATCTGATCTGCCATGGTTGTGCCAGTCTACATTCCAGTGCCATAATGTAAATACACTAGACTTCAACATAAACTATTTACTCTTTCAAACAAACACAGTTTATTAACTAAGCATTATACAAACATCATCATACAGAATTGAAATATGCTGAGTTAGCTCGAATCCCAATAATATCAGTTCCACCGCCTATCACCTCTAGAACAAACTAAGCCAAGATTACAAAGCATTGGCATTGCAATATATATAAATTTCCACAAGTGCATAGGTAGATACATTAGTACAAGGGGTGGTAATGAGGGGACATAGCCCAACGGTAGCCATGGGGATGGAACCCTAGAGCTTAGGTGTGTTTGCAGCTTTTCAATATTAACACAATGAAGTAAAACACTCAGCTCGGACTTTCTAAAATTCGTTGGTCTAATTCCTTGTTGGAGGTCAAGCATAGCAGGTTTATTGAGCGTGACATGAGACGAATTTACAATACTTGCCTAGACTTGGAGAGTCTCTAAGACTGGGCTTGCCATTGGAACCTATAAAGAATTAAAAAAACCGTTTCTTTAATTTTCTTTAGAAAGGAAAGAAAACATCAGGGAAGGCATTTTAAGAGTGAAAAATAGCAATATTATCAGCATCATATGATCAAATTTGTTTGCGGGACAGGGGAGGTGCGAGGACAAAATCTTGCAGCAGCTAGTTCTTTTCACATTCTCAGAAGCAGGGCTTAGTATTATGTTCTTGATGCAACATTTATTTATGTGTGTTTTGATCTCTACAAATTTGATTCCTCTTGGTGTGTGAAAAAAGTCCCATTTCATGAATATTTCAATATCTAATGTACTTTTTCTTGTCAAGTATCTCCTTAAGCTTTGTAGAGTCTTTCCAATTTCTGAGTCTCTGACCACACAGAGACCAATATGTTTGACTGAATGGAACAACTGTCAGCACCTTGAAGTAATTTGTAAGAGTGTGAAGCTTAAGAGTATCATTCTAACCTTTTGGTTATGATTTGAACCATTTTGCACTTTAGAGACCTCGTGGTTTCTTTGTGCCCAGCAAATTTTAAGACTGCTAGGCTTTCAAATATCCTTTCAGCCTTTTGGGTATCATTTCAACCCCGTTTTACTTCCTAAATCTTTCAATTTTGGGACAGTTCTTCCATCACTTCCATGGACATTCTGAACCCTTCAACAATAACAATTTTTTGAAGACAGAAAATATCAATAACAATAACCATTTTCTGAAGACAGATAAAATATCAATAGCAATATATAACTATCACTTTAATGAGTCACCAACCTAGTAGCATACAATATTTATCAAATTGTTACAGCCCAAACCTTGAAAACATAAAATGAATGACAAACCATGGAATTGTGCATCACAACAGCTTTCCGACAATTTCAAGCAAGCCTATTTTGACGCAGTGGATTGCACCCTGGGCAGGAGGCCAAGCTCCTGCCTTCCACACGTCAAAATGGAAACTCCCCTCTCGCCTGTGGGACCGGCGAAGCTGGAAGGGAGAGTCTCTAGATAAGGGCTAGCTCCCTTTTATGTATCTTTTAGGCCCTGGATTTCTACTACTAACAAATAAAATGAAAAAAGGCGGGGGGGGATGAAAAGGGAGAAAGATGCTGAAACAGAACCTAAACCTAAACTAAAAAAGGTGATACACCAAAAAGATGACCCACCCAGTCTGAATATACACTTTTCACCAAGAAGAAGCTCCTATACACTTCATTTGACACGAGGAATCCTTCTGCATCAGTGAGCTAGGGGTCCGTGGAAATACAGGGAGGAAGAAACTACCAGAGGCGTCCTCAGACACACTTATGGCAGCCTATTCACAGGCACCTACACTCCTCTAGGGACACTTCTGGGAAACCTGCAAAAGAGAAACTCACAATGCACTAGACATGCTGAAATCACCCTATGAAAGCATAAGGAAAATGACTTAACACAGAGCAAAGGCATAGACACATACAAAAGTGCAAGCTCAAATAGAGGTAAAAATGCTAAGTCCTGATTCAAGGTAAAATCTGGCAGAATTCTGCCTTACAAACCCAGAGATTTTTTGGGCAGAGCTTTGCCTTAAGGCTGAGAGATCCATCCTCTCAAATGAGAATTTTTACAAATATAGAAAGAGAAGATAACTTGGCACTTTCTGGAAAAGACTTTGGCGCTCTTGACAAGCTGGCCCATGTGCGTTCCGAGCCTTGGGAAGAGGAAGCCGTTTGATTGTCGGTTCTTCCTTTGACTTTGGCGTCCCAACATTAATGAGGAAGCATGGACCGCGCCTCTTTTCTGCGAACAGACTGCTCCCTTCAAGGCATTTACGTGGCTTGTCTGCTTATAAATGCAAACTAGAGAAAACAAGTCGCGCCGCTTACTGTTTGCGCCGTTTGGTGACTTCTTGGCAAGCGTTGTTCCAACTGCAGAAGTAAATCCCTGAGTTGACACCTCTCCTTTGCCACCTGGACTGTTTGTTCGCTTCTGCACTTTGTCTCTTCCTGGTTTTGTCTCTTTCTAGCTCCTTTGGCCCTCGGGGGCTATCTCCTTGGCGGGTCGCTGGCTCCTTGGGCTCTTTTCTGGTTGGTGCTCAAGCATTTAAAAATCAAATGGCTATTTCACCATCTTAAAATTGACGTTCGTGGGCCCGAAACTGATTGAAAACCAACGGCTAGTTCGTCGTGCTTGACTTTGATGTCCTCGAGCCTGTCGCCCCTTGGACTTTCTTCGACTTTCCTCTTTGATTCGGCCTTTTGTTTCGGACCCTCCCGAAGGGGAAGTATCCCTTCGGCTTTGGAGAAATGCCCTTCGTTCGGCAGCTGAGAGTCCCCCGCAAGGGCACCTGCCCTTCAGGGTCCTTCGGCGGCCTTTGTCTTTTCAGCTTTTCTCTGCGGACATTTGCCGCAGACATTTTCCCGCGGACAAAAGTCCACAAAAATTGTCTTGCTCGTTCCTTCGGAGACTTTCCTGCGGCCAATTTTCCCGTAGACTTTTTCCCACGGACAAAAAGTCCGCAAGAATTGTTTCGAGCACTTTGTCCTTCGGAATTTCCATCGGCTTCTCCTCCCGCGGCCTTCCTTCGAATTTCTTCGGACTTTTTGTCCGAAGAAATTATTTTAGCCTTTGCCTTAGTCTTTTTTGCAGGATTTTATGCTTAGTGGCCCTTCCGAATTTCCTTCGGACTTTCTGTCCGAAGGAATTCCCTCGGACAAAAAGTCCTAAGGATTTCTTGCTTTTGCCTCTTCGACTTCCTTTGGAAAGTATCCTTTGGAAAAACTGAAAATGACCCTTCCGAAGGGTGCTGTCGCCGACCAAGTGCCCTCCGCAAGGGCACTTGTCCTTCGAGAGGCTCTCTTGAACTTTTGGATTGAACCGCTCCTTTGAACCAAGCTTTGAACCAAGCGTTGAAACAAGTTTTGAACCAAGCGTTGAACCAAGCTTTGAACCGACTGAGTGAACCGAGTGATTGAACCAAAGCATTGAACCAACTGAATGAACCGAAGCATTGAACCAACTCAATTGAACCAAGCCGATGAACCATTTGATTGAACCAAAGCGATGAACTTTGCCGATTGAACTTTGTCGTTGAACCAAAGCATTGAACCAAAGCGTTGAACCAGTTCAATGGTTCAACGGTTCAAAGATGCTAACTCTTGGAAAGATCATGTCGTTGAACCACTTTCCCAACCTTAAGAAAAGGTGTCTTTGAACCATTTCAGCTCTCTTTCCTTGTGAATTTCTTCAGACAAGAGTCCGAAGAAGCTTTGTAAAACCTTGCACTCTTTGAACTGGTTCTTCATCTGCCGAAAGACATCACCTGCAGAGTCCGTAGAAAAGTCTGCAGTGTTCGTAGAAATGGACCTGCAGAGTCCGTAAAAATTTGCAAGACTCGTGCAAAATCAAAAATGAATTGGCTCAGAACAGCAGGGAAAGAAGGGGACCGATTTTTGGCCTGTTGGGCAAAAAATAGTCAACACCTATGTTTTGACACGATATGCCTTGTAAACCTAGAAAGCAACCATTTGACACCCATGGGAGAAATATGGACATCTATTAAGACTTAATGGATGGAGTTCAAGATTGGAATAAGGGATACACCATAGGAAAGTATATCTCAAGTGATTTGTAGCAATATAATATTCCCATATTTGGATGAATCACAAGTAGATGACAATGATTACAAAAATATAGTCTATTCAAATGGTATGTCACCCGAAAATGTAGTCATATTAATTATTATTAATTCTTATGTTATATGCTATGCAAATGTAGTTGACAACAATTTTGTCTAATTACATATGTCAATATGAGTATTGTACTTACGGTTGGTACCTAACAAATGTGGTATAACCTACACACCTTTGGTGTTTGTAATTTCAAGACTGAAATATTTTTCTCAAAGCACATTGCAAGGGGAATGCTTCATCAAATACACATTAGTGCATAAGTCAGGGTTTCAAATGGAAATCATATCAAGTAAATGGAAAACGCTGCAAACCACCAACACTTCTATTTCTTCATTCAAGCCAAAGATTTTGAAGAAAGAGGACTGAGACACAGCCATTTGAGATATAGAAATGCTGTAGACCAGATTTGAGGAGTAGTGAGAGAGGCAACATACACAATTCACACAAGAGAAAGACCAGTTGTCTGGATTACAAGAATATCTTATAGCTATGTGAGATCAATTATCCGACTTATTAGAGGTAGTGACCTAACAAGATCAGCTCATAGTTTACATCACAGAGCTTATAGGGAAGATGCACAAATCCATGCATAAGATGAAGTACAAACATTAGCAGGGATTGAAAGTTGACCTCCATTTAAATAAGTGGGTGCTTCAAGCTAAGGTGAAGTAGCTCAAGGTTGGTAAAGTGGGCTCTTCAGGGTCTGAATCTGTAGTGTCCCCAAATGGGACAATTAAGCCTAATTGGGGTTTACCCAACAAACCCTTGAATTAAATTGCCAAACACCTTAAATTTATGCTCCACAAACCAGCTAGCCCTAACTGAAAAATTTATAGAATACCCAAGCAAAACATGCAAAAATAACTCCACAAATAGCTGAAAAATATTTGGAAAACAATGTATTTTTTTTAGATCAAAATAAATTGGCGAAGTGGTTGAAAATACCCCTGCGAATAATCTGATTTTTATGTGAAAGTACAGCTACGTTTTTCAAGCACTAAAGACCACAAAAACATCTACAAGTGGGTCGCCCAAGTTGCAAAATATTTTAATAATTTTTTGGATGTTTTTAGGGCATTAAATGGCCCTCAAACCCCTGCAAAACCGCTCAAATACAAATCACCCCAACTGGAATAAATTAAACAAAATACTACCAAACCATAGAAGAGGGTTTCTCTTGCATGCCACCCTTCAGAAGGGGTCTCCAAGCTCCCCAAACAATTCATCCCACTTGGAAAGCTTATACAAATAACTCTTTGCATTAATTTCCTTAATTTCAGCCCTCAATAATTTATTATTTACTTCAATCAATTGAAACTTCAAAAATTTGTATCTTCTTGAATATTTGGAATTTCAATGCAAATGTTAGCTCAAAATGATCACAAAAATAGTAGCTTTCAAAAAAAATTAGAATCATAATCTTTCCTCCATGAGAAGTCTCTCAAAAGTAGTTCTAAAGTTACAAAAACCTTAGTTACAACCCTAGATTCTTCCAAAATCAACAAAACTCTTCAAACCAAATTCGCCCACCTCTTTGACCTACAAATTATGAATTTATAGATCTCCAAAGGGTTTGCAATAATTCCTTGATGAAGTTGGTGTCCAAAAACACCTTTGTAGATCCACTTGCATACAACTATGTAAAATTGAAGCGCAATTACAGCCCTTGAATAGAGTTGTCCTATGTGGAAGAGTAGAGGTTTTCGTCTCCAAACTCCTTGGTGCATTTGAAGATTTTCATCCTCAAGTCACTTGTTCAAGCTTGACCTACTTGCACAAGAATTTCAATGTAAAAAAATACATAAACTTTTCAAATGAGTCTTCCCTTTCCTTTTATATCCTTCCTCCAATTGTGGCACCCAAACTAGAGAGGGAGAGTCACTTTTTTCCTTTTAATAAAAATATATATTATAAGCTTCCTTATAAAAGCACTTTTAGGACTTTAGTGCCCATGACTCTCAAAAAGTCTCAACTTAAGCGAAAATTAGATAAAAAACACTTCTTGCATAACTCAACTGAAAATTAGAATACTTAAGTACTTTTCACTTTTTGGCTCTTTGAATAGCTCCCACATAGTTCCCTTCTCTTTCTTTCCCTTAGTCTTGTGGGAACAAAACCAACCTAAGGGTCTATAAGCAATTTATGCTAAAAATGGGGACATACAGTCCTCCCCACCCAAAATTGCTTGTCCTCAAACAATTGCAAAAGCCATGGAGTTGTCCACACATTCTTCATGATGCACTTACCAACTGAAATGGCTTCCCACTAATTGAAGCTCCAATTTGAAGTCCCCACTTGCTAAACGTGTATCTTAGAGGTTGCCCCCATGGGCTCAAGGTGTCATGACCATCCTCCAAGAATCCCTCATAACCCAAAAGAGATAATACATGCCATACAATTTTGCCTTTGATGTAGCCTCTCCTATAGATCAATGTGTCCTCAAAATATGTTTCCAAAATTAGGAAATAAGTAGCAACAGTCTCATCATGAAACTTACCTTGAGTGACCATAGCATATAGTAGTAACCTCTCTTGAATGTGTCCCAATACTTGTGGCTTGCTATCCCTCCTTGCCTTCTTTTTATCATCTCTCTCATGCATAGGAATAAATCTAGATTGGTCATGTAGAAGCCTCAACCAACCCACCATATAGGATTGTGCTCCCCATGCTCTATCAAGCCAAAAGTGTGCTTCTACATGGACATTTTTAGAATTCACTATTGGCTGGATTTTACCAAAAAAAAAGACTTTTGACCTTCTACATACTGTTGTACCTGCCCCTTAAATTCATATTTTTCTATGGTAGATTTCAATATGCACCTTGGTATGTGTCTTCTCCATTATGGACTGTAGTGTGCCTTCAAAGTGCCAATTTTTTATTCTTTTGTGTGGCTGGACTTGTTTTGTTGACTCTGAAAATATTAAACCAACAAATTCAGATTTCAAGTATCTTTGCTCACCTCCTTCCCTTGGTTACCATATGCAAAATGCATCACATTGAATTCTCCTTCAAATGTATATTTACCCAAGGTTAGTCTTAACTCCAAAGTGCTGGAAATGCATGAGATGGAGGAGCCATCCCCCACGGTTACCTTAAATCCACCATTTTCTTTAGTGGGAAGCCTATGTTTTGCAACAAATTTAGCATCTATAAAATTGTGAGTGGCTCCATCGTCCATTGACACAATTACCTTTCTGCCTTTGATAGTTCCTTTCACACGGAAAGCATGGCGTCTAGTGGCACTAGATAAGGTAGAAATCATTTCTTTCATTGTCACAAGTTGGCTGTCCTTTTTTCCTTGATGTATTTGCCCTTCAATTTTCTTATTGTTCTTCCTGTTGACCATTTTGTGAATCTTGCATGCCAAAATGGGTACCCCCCCCTCTTTTTTGCCTTGAAACCTTGTTCTTCATGACCTTTTGCCCTGAAACCAGGTCTTAACCCTTTAAAAATCAAGGAAAAGTTGCTTTTCTGCAGGTGTAGGTGTTGTCTCATCAAGCATTGGTCTTTTCCAGCACTCATAGAGCAAATCGGGTTCTTAGAACAACATTACTTGTAGGCTTTACAAGTAATAAGCAAGAGCACTTGACAAACCCGAAAGGGTCTATGGCCAGTTCCAGTGCAAGTCGGGTTTTGCCAAGTACTTCACTTACCAATTTTCATGAGTAAAAGCAATTCAGAAACCCGAAAGGGTCAGAGCAGTGCATTTCGGGATTACAAGGGGACTTGTCTTATGACTTTTATAAGTCGAAGCTGAAGAGAAACCCGATAAGGGTCAGAGTAGTTCAATTCGGGTTTGTGGGATTACTTGACTTATGATCTTTCATGAGTTGGAGTCAATCACAAACCAGAAAGGGTAAGGAAGAAGCAATCGGGTTTTTGAGACGTCTTTACTTTAAAGCTTTTTGAGTAAGTCCTTCGAAAGAGCCTGAATTGGTCTTAAATGCTTCTTAAGGCAAGTGTTTTTCCACGGAGGGCACCTGGGCATTCTATAGGGTCATTTGCAATTTCCTCGAAGTGTATGTGTCCTTGCAGGGGGCACTTCAAAGATGAAACAGACCTTTACAAAACTTTCGAAGGGTATGTTTGAACGCAGAATGGACCTTGTGGAGGGATTTTTGTCGGCATGAGGACCAATACAAAAGTTCTGAAGGGCAACTAGAGGCTCAAAATGCCCTTGTGGAGGGCACTTTGAGAAATACAGGGACCTTTTCCATAGGCCCGAAGGGCACTTTTGGTTTGAAATGCCCTTGTGGAGGGCAACCGGTTTAAGCAAAGAAGCAAGCCAAGAAGCCCAAAGGGCACTTGCCCTTTCGAAAAAGTGACAAGCAGGAGTTTTCCTTCGAACAAAATGTCTAAAGGAAAATCGAAGGCAAGCCAAGGTCAAATTCCTTTGGACATTTTGTCCGAAGAAATTCAATGGTCACAAAAAGCCCGGAGGCCGACAACGCAAAGAAGCAAGCCAAGAAGCCTGAAAGGCACTTACCCTTCGGGAAAAGTGACAAGTGGAAAGAGAGGAAAACTAAAGAAGGAAAGCCAAGGTCGAATTCCTTCGGACATTTTGTCCGAAGAAATTTGATGGTCACAAAAAGACCTGCAAAGAGCAAGCAAAGAAAAAGCAAAGGCAGGGAGTAAACAAAGGGAAGAGACAAGAAAAGAAGAAGTAAAAAGAAGCAAACAGAGAAAGAAACCGCGGAGTTTTCCCTCAAAAAGATTGTCTCGGACTTTTGTCCGATATGACCTTCCCAAAAAGCTTGAAACCCGTCGAGAACCCGAAGGCCCAAATGAGTGAAGACAAAACAGGAGAAACCAAGGCAAAGGAGAAATTGAAGGAAAGAGACAAAACACGGGCAAATAGAGAGTGAAAAAGACAAAGCTCAGAACAGTTCCAACAACTTGATAAAGTCAAAGCACATAATCAATGACCACTCAGACCAAGACAAGTGGCATAGGCACACTCAACAAAAGGAATTAATACATTTGGGTGGAATAATATCTACTGAAAACCAATAAATAGATTGGTTTTCAAACTATAGAGATCAGCATCTTGTGTTTTCACGCTAAGCCTTCAATGTGCAGCCAGTTGTGCCCAGCATAGAAGAGAGCATGGTCCAGCCACAACAACTTGGGGATGGCTTTGTCAGTTAGTAGAAGGAGTATCCCATGCTTTTGCAAGCCCAGGATAGCAAGGGTGGCGGCTTGGACATCTACAGCATGGCTCTCCCATACGCAGTTTGAAGAATACGACAGTAGCATGTTCTCTTGTCTTAGAAGTGTGTTGACGCAGTGGATTGCACCCTGGGCAGGAGGCTGAGCTCCTGCCTTCCACATGTCAAAATGAAAACTCCCCTCTTCCCTGTGGGCCTGGCAAAACTGGGGGGAGAGTCTCTAGATAAGGGCTAGCTCCCTTCGATGTATCTTTTAGGTCCTGGATTCCCTACTACTAACAGATAAATGAAAAAAGGGTGGGGATGAAAAGGGAGAAGGATGCTGAAAACAGAACCTAAACCTAAACTAAAAGGTGATACACCAAAAAATTTGATACGCTCAGCCCGAACATACACTTTTCACCAAGAAGCTGTCATACACTTCATCTGATGTAGGAAACTCTTCTGTATCAGTGAGTCAGGGGTCCGTAGAGATACAAGGAGGAAGAACTATCAAAGGTGTTCCGAGACACACTTTGGCAGCCTATTCACATGCGCCTATATTCATGTTGTAGACACTTCTGGCAGACCTGCAAAAGAAGAGACTTCACAATGCACTAGACATGCTGGAATCGTTCTGTGAAAAGCATAAAAGAAAATGACTTAACACAAAAGAAAACATAGACATATACGTGAGTGCAAGTTCAAATGGAGGTAAAAATTGCTAAGTCTTGATTCAAGGTAAAAATCTGGCAGAGTTTTGCCTTACAAACCCAGAGATTTTTGGGCAGAGCTTTGCCTTACAGGCTGAGAGATGGATCCCCTTCCCAAAATGAGAAGTTTACAATATATAGAAAGAGAAGTAAAGGCACCCCTTTTGGAAAAGACTTTGGCGCCCTTCTTTGACAAGTTGGCCCATGTGCGTTTGAGAGCATCGAGAAGAGAAAGTCACTGTTGCTGATGTCATTCTTCTAGAAGAGGCCTGCTAAAAACATGCTGTGTAATCGCCGATCTTGACTTTGGTGTTCAAACATTAATGTGAAAGCATGGGCCACGCCTTTTTTCTGCATACAAACTGCTTCTTTCAGATATTCACGCGATTTGTTTACTCATAAATGCAAAGTGGAGGAGACAGGCTGCGCCGCTTACTGTTTGTGCCGTTTGGTGACCACCTGGCAAGCACTGTTTCAACTGCAGGAATAAATCTTTGAGTCGACACCTCTCTTTGCCACCTAGACTGTTTGTCCATTTCTGCAGTTTGTCTCTTCTTGGTTTTCTCTTTCTGGCTCCTTCGGCCCTCGGGGCTATCTTCTTGGCCGGTCACTGAGTCCCTTGGGCTCTTTTTTAAGCTTTTCAAAATCAACGACTATTTCACGAGCCTTAAATTTGACGTCTATGCACTCGTCACCGCATTTGAACTTCCAACGGCTAGTTCGCCGTGCTTGATTTTGATGTCTTTGGGCCCGTCACCCCTTGGAATTCCTTCGGCCTTTTCCATTTTTTCGGCTTTCTTCTGCTCCCTTTCCTTTGAGCTTTTGCTTTGGACCCTCTCGAAGGGAAGGTGACCCTTCGGCTTTGGAGAAGTGTCCTTCATTTTGGTTGGGAGTCCTCCGCAAGGGCACCTACCCTTCGGGGTCCTTCGGCTCCTTGGTCTTGAAATCCTTTGGACAAAATGTCCGAAGGATTTCTTCCTTTGCTTTTTCGCTTATTTCCTCAGGTCCTTTCACTCGGCCACTTTTCCCGCGGACTTTCTCTCGACTGCTTTTCTCGCGGACAAAAAGTCTGCAAGAATTACCTTGCTCGTTCCCTTCCCTCGGAGTCTTTTTTGTCTCGCGGCTTCTCCCAAAATTCTTCGGACAAAAAGTTTGAAAGAAATCGCTTGTCTTTTGCCTCGGCCCTTGTCTTTTGTGGCGGGATTTTCTTCCGAAGAAATTCTCTTCTTTGCCTTAAACAAATTTCCGAAGGAAACTTACCTTTTCGGCTTTCCTCTGTGGCCTTCTGAAAGTGTTCCCTACCCTCTGCAAGGGCACTTGAGTCCCGAATTGCCCTCCGCAAGGGCACTTGAAATGGTCCATTTTGCGCCTAAGTGTTGGGAACTCGTCTTTGCCTGCAGAGGTCGTAGAAAACTTCCTTGTAGAGTCCGTAGAAATGCCTTCAGAGTCCGTAGAAATGCCTGCAGAGTCCGTAGAAACTTCCAAGACTTGTGCAAAACCAAAAATGTACTGGCTCAGAACAGCAGGGGAGAAAAGGGAGGACCGATTTTGGCCTGCAAGACCAAAATGGTCAACAAATTGGCGACTCCCAGGGGAAGCATGCCTGCTATGCTTAGAGACCAGTTGCCTTAAAAATCCATTGGGCACGGAGTCAGAATGCAGCTTTGAAGAAAGGTTAACAACAGCCTTGAGATATTCCAAAATTAAATACGAGCTTTTACCCCAAACACAAAAGAAAGCACACACAAGGCTAACTACTTGTGCAAACTGCACTTAGGGAAAACAGGAAAAGAAACTGAAAACAAACTACTATATACAGCTAACCAAGTATATTTGCTTCCCTCCTGGATCAAAGGGAAAACTTCTTAAATCCCCTCCCTGGCTAGGAAACTTATGGTGCCAAACAAGTGGTTTAATGGAAAGGAGACTTGGTGACTTGCTCCTCTTGCCTGCCACCTGCATTGGCTTGCATCCGAGTGGATCAGAATCAAACATGCTCCCAACATATATGTACTTTTCTTGTCCTTGGAGGCTTGTCGAATGCTGGTCCTTTATGCTGGTGCGTTTCACCAAGAAATCAATGGTTGCTGGCTCATCACCATAAGCCATTTGATGTGCATAGTCCCTTTGTAGTGCATCATGGTTTGACCTGTTTCCTTCTGTTTCATTGAAGACCCTGTCAAACTCATCCTCTGCTCCCTCATGGCCTTGTTGAAGAAGGGTGACTGTTGTGATGTCTGAAATGGAATCACAAACTGATTGCTCATCCCACCCTTTTGTTCAAAGCTCTCTTCTTCTTGGCTTTCCTCAAGGTGAGCAAGCCTCTCTTTTTCCTACTCAAAGATCAGAGTCTCTAGTTGTTCAAAGACATCCATCTGATCCTCCTCCAACTCAGGCTCCTCAGCATAGTCGTCTTTCTCATCGAAGCAACAAGGAAGTTCATCAAACAAAGGGGGAGAGAGCTCACCATGCTTACATTCCTCCTCATATTGCTGGAACATCTGCATGTATGCATGCCCTGTGTCTTCTCCATTGTCGATGATGTCTTCACAAGGAGCATCGATGATGATTTCTTCTTCTTTATCGCTCATGAAAGCCTCTTGGGAAGCAGCAGATTGGATCTTTTCTTCCTCACTCGCCTCTTGCAAAACAGGTTCCTCCTTGAGAAGGGATGAAGTGGAAAAACCATGTGGAAGAGGAGGCAGTCCTTGAGCTAGAATCAAATGATTCTCCTCTTTCCACTTGGCTAGCACTTCATCTATATTAGGTGTGGCCTGATAGCTCTCTTGGAGATGTGTAGATGGGGTATGTTCAGACATGTCCATCACACGTTGGCTGAGGAATCTCTCTGGATTTCAACTCTGCAATTCTCCTGACTATATCTTCTTGAAAGAGCCTTTCTTGGAGGTCACAATCATCATCATGAGCAGGAGCAAGTTCGTCCTCTTCAAGGTTTTGAGCAAAACCTTTCTTCTCCTCTTTCTTGCCCCATGATTCCACTATTTCCTTCCAAGTCAAGAGCTTGCCATCATGATTAGTGATCTGAGGGAGTTGAGGGAGACTAGGAAGGGTCTGCTGATGCATAGGAAGAGCTGCTTCAAATGAAGGCGCATTTTGGCGTGTATAATCCATTGCTTAGGACTATGTACCTTATATTTCTTCATATGTTTTGATCAAGCTCTGGATTTTCATGAAATCACCTCAAACAACTCTCCTAGTTACCCTTCTATAATGAGGGAAGTAACGCTGGAGTTTGAGGTGGTTTCATGACAGCCTAAGCTTGATAAAACCATATATAAAAAAAATGATTTCTGATGGCACCAGAACTGCTTAACCATCTGATTCAACTCGGAGTCGCCATTGGTGTTGATAAAAAAAGCCTCCAAAGATTGGTTGGTTGAAGAACACACCAAAAATTCTTCAACTCTTTGGACAAAACTTGTCCTAGTTGATCCCACCCGGCGTGCCAAAAACTGTTGACGCAGTGGATTGCACCCTGGGCAGGAGGCCGAGCTCCTACCTTCCACACGTCAAAATGGAAACTCCTCTCTTGCCTGTGGGCCTGGCAAAACTGGGGGAAGAGTCTTGTTGTCAACCTAGAGCTATGCCCTGATTCGAGGACGTGCGCGAAACTGTCAGTCCTTTATCCGGCTGAAACAATGGGATCTTCTCACAAAGGTGGGTGCCTCAATAGTGTGAAGAACCTCCAGAGAAGGCTGGTTCCTATATGATGTATCAATGAAGATTCCTACTCTACGCTGCTGACTACCGTGGAAAAGGGAAAAAGAAAACTTAAAGAGGAAATCCTACCTAAAAGGGGTGATACACCAAGATTTTGATCCACTCAATTTGGAACCTTGAACACTGAACGAACAAGGGAGAAGAAAGACCTTAGACTTCAAATTAATCACTTATGCATAAGTATTTCATGTAGAGGTTCGATCCAATAACTAAAACCTAAGGGAAAACGATGGAGAGAGGTCCGATACAAGACACTTTGCAGCCACCTAACATCCACTTACAATTTCAGCAAAAGACAATAAAGAACACTTTAACATGACCTACACAAGGATAATATAGCAACTAGGTATGAAACAAAATTTGGGAAGGGAGAGAACTCTACCACTTATGCAAATTGCTGAAGAAAAATACACTATGCCAATGCTTGAAATCTGAAAGTACAGTCCTTCTATTGATCGAAGAGGTTACACAACTCACCAATGGCAGAGTCTGGTCTAACCAAGAGAGATTGGATGATTTTTAATCAAGGTTGAAAGCCATTATATAGAGAGAATTACAAAAAGCAAAAGATTGGCGTAGAACTTGAAGAGAAAATTCACTTTGGTTAACTCAAGGCTTTACTTGGCCTTTCAATAAAATATATTTTCCCCTTTGTCCTTGCATGAAGCTTCTTCGCTTGATGAAGCGAACTTATCTTTGTTATGAACTGCCCACCTCCTTTTGCATGGAAATCTACGCAATGTTAAATTTAGAACTCCACGTGAGTTGCTTGATTGCCAAGTTGTAGCGTCTGAAAACTGAGTTAACCGTTATTTACGCTGAGTTGAACGAAGAGATCATTCTCTTTCGCATAGAAAGCTTCTAGTGGATGTGGCGTTTAATCAATTAGTCAACTCGAAATCTGGATCAGTCAACTTGTCGTTCGAATTTGGAACACCTGCTTACGCTGAGTTAGACTTTCAGATGCATGCGCTAGCCAGAGATGAACATGACTTTAATAATCAGTCAACTGAAGCTTTGACCGATGTTGGAAAATAACTCCGATGTTTGAAAATAGCTCCAATGTTTGCATGTATTTCATTCTATTTTGGTCTACTGTTCGTATCTATTTCTGGCAGGATTCTATATTTGGATATATTTGTCTATATTTTTACCCGTTTGGCTTTATCTTTCGGAATTCTAGCTTTATCCCTGTCCCAATGGTTACTTCCCGCAGGAAAATTTGACGGCTTGCGGGACATCACCGGAAGCTTTATTATTTTCTTCGGATTTCTCTGCTTGGCAATTTCCTTCGGACTTCCGTCGTGCCATTTTTCCTTTATTTTTATTTGTTCGGGCTTTTTCCCGCGGTCTTTTTGTCTCTGTGGTCTTCCGAATTTCTTCAGACTTTTTGTTCGAAGGAATTCCTTCGGACAAAAAGTCCGAAAGAATTCATTTCTTTTGTTTTTGCCTGTCTTTTGTCTTAGGACTTGTTTTTCTTCGGACTTATGTCTTGCGCAAGCTTCCGAATTTCTTCGGACTTTTTGTCCGAAGGAATTCCTTTGGACAAAAAGTTCGAAAGAATTCATTTTCTCTTGACTTAGCTTTTTCTTGTCTTTTCTCTCGGCTTTGTCTTCGGACTTGTCTCTTGCCGTCGGCTTCTATCTTCGGACTATTCAAATGTGCACTTCGGTTTTTTCGAATTCCTTAAGGACAACTGCCCCTTCGAAAAAATTGTCATGGACCTCTCTGCCGACCAAGTGCCCTTCGCAAGGGCATTTAGCTCTCCCTTTGTGCCCTTCGAAAAAATTGGAGGGCACCCGGGCTTTTTGCAAAAGTCCTTAATTTAGTCTCTGTGCCTGCCCGAAGGGTATGTGCCCTTCGGCCTTTTTGAAAGTGATCTCTCCGAAGGGTACCCTGCCCTTCGAAAAAATTGAAAATCCCCCTTTTTCCGAATTAATCTTTGGCTTGTCTTTTGCAGACTTTTTGTCTTGTGGTCCTCCGAATTTCCTCGGACTATTTGTCCGAAGGAATTCCTTCGGAGAAAAGTCCAAAGGATGTCCCTTCTTCCTTTGTCTTTCTTCCCCCTTTAACTTTTTCTGTCTTCCCAAATTTCCTGATTGAGTCCATAGAAAATTCCCTGATTGAGTCCGTAGAAATCCTGCAGAGTCCATAGAAATTTTCTGCGTGAGTCCTTAGAAATCTGAAGAGTCCGTAGAAATCTTCTTCTTGAGTCCGTAGAAATCTTCTGGTGGCAAGAGAAAATCTGATTTGTGGAAGATTTGTCAACAAGTCTCTAGATAAAGACTAGCTCCCTTCGATGTATCTTTTAGGTCCTGGATTCCCTACTACTAACAGATAAATGAAAAAAGGGGGGGGGATGAAAAGGGAGAAGGATGCTGAAAACAGAACCTAAACCTAAACTAAAAGGTGATACACCAAAAAATTTGATACGCTCAACCCGAACATACACTTTTCACCAAGAAGATGTTGTCATACACTTCATCTGATGTAGGAAACTCTTCTGTATCAGTGAGTCAGGGGTCCGTAGAGATACAGGGAGGAAGAACTATCAAAGGTGTTCTAAGACACACTTTGGCAGCGTATTCACATGCGCCTATACTCATGTTGTAGACACTTCTGGCAGACCTGCAGAAGAAGAGACTTCACAATGCACTAGACATGCTGGAATCGTTCTATGAAAAGCATAAAAAAAATGACTTAACACAAAAGAAAACATAGACATACGTGAGTGCAAGTTCAAATGGAGGTAAAAATTGCTAAGTCTTGATTCAAGGTAAAAATCCGACAGAGTTCTGCCTTACAAACCCAGAGATTTTTGGGCAGAGCTTTGCCTTACAGGCTAAGAGATGGATCCCCTTCCCAAAATGAGAAGTTTACAATATATAGAAAGAGAAGTAAAGGCGCCCCTTTTGAAAAAGACTTTGGTGCCCTTCTTTGACAAGTTGGCCCATGTGCGTTTGAGAGCATCGAGAAGAGGAAGTCATTGTTGCTGATGTCATTCTTCTAGAAGAACCCTGCTAAAAACATGTGTAATCACCGATCTTGACTTTGGTGTTCAAACATTAATGTGAAAGCATGGGCCGCGCTCCTTTTCTGCAAATAGACTGCTTCCTTCAGATATTCACGCAGTTTGTCTACTCATAAATGCAAAGTGGAGAAGACATGCCGCGCCGCTTACTGTTTGTGCCGTTTGGTGACCACCTGGCAAGCACTGTTCCAACTGCAGGAATAAATCTTTGAGTTGACACCTCTCTTTGCCACCTGGACTGTTTGTCCGTTTTTGCACTTTGTCTCTTCCTGGTTTTGTCTCTTTCTGGCTCCTTCGGCCCTCGGGGCTATCTTCTTGGTGGGTCATTGAGTTCCTTGGGCTCTTTTTTAAGCTTTTCAAAATCAACGACTATTTCACGAGCCTTAAATTTGACGTCTACGCACCCGTCACCGCATTTGAACTTCCAACGGCTAGTTCGCCGTGCTTGATTTTGACGTCTTCGGGCCCGTCACCCCTTGGAATTCCTTCGGCCTTTTCCATTTCTTCGGCTATCTTCTGCTCCCTTTCCTTCGGGCTTTTGCTTTGGACCCTCTCGAAGGGAAGGTGACCCTTCGGTTTAGAGAAGTGTCCATTTTGGCTAGGAGTCCCTTGCAAGGGCACCTGCCCTTTGGGGTCCTTCGGCTCCTTGGTCTTGAAATCCTTCGGACAAAATGTCCGAAGGATTTCTTCCTTTGCTTTTCCGCTTATTTCCCCGGGTCCTTTTGCTCGGCCACTTTTCCCGCGGACTTTCTCTCGGCTGCTTTTCCCGTGGACAAAAAGTCCGCAAGAATTACCTTGCTCGTTCCCTTCCCTCAGAGTCTTTTTGTCTTGCGGCTTCTCCCGAAATTCTTCGGACTTTTGTCCGAAGGAATTTCTTCGGAGAAAAAGTCCGAAAGAAATCGCTTATGTCTTTTGCCTCGGCCCTTGTCTTTTGTGGCAGGATTTTCTTCCGAAGAAATTCTCTTCTTTGCCCTAAACAAATTTCCGAAGGAAACTTACCTTTTTGGCTTTCCTCTGTGGCCTTCTGAAAGTGTTCCCTACCCTCCGAAAGGCACTTGAGTCCCGAACTGCCCTCCGCAAGGGCACTTGAAATGGTCCATTTTGCACCAAAGTGTTGGGAACTCGTCTTTGCCTGCAGAGTCCGTAGAAATGCCTGTGGAGTCCGTAGAAATGCCTGCAGAGTCCATAGAAATGCCTGCAGAGTCCGTAGAAACTTCCAAGACTTGTGCAAAACCAAAAATGTACTGGCTTAGAACAGCAGGGGAGAAAAGGGGGGACCAATTTTGGCCTGCAGGACCAGAATGGTCAACAACGTGTTTGACTCCAACATGGGTCTCCTTTCCTTGTTCTGTCAGCATCTTGCTCTATATAATTGTAATTTCTTGTTTTGAGAGGATCTCTCAGTGTGTATGGCGAAGCCCTACAAAATTTTACCTTGAATCTAAGACAAAGCTTTTACCTTCTTTTGAGTGTTGCACTGAGCATACATTTGGGTGTTAGTTTTGTGAAAGTGTGGTCTTTTTCTCTACCTTCATGTGCTAACCCCAACAGTGTCTAGTGTTTGTGTTTTCTTCTCTTGCAAGTCATAGGAAGTGTCTGAAGAAGTATAGGCAAGTGAATAGGCTACACAGCAGTGTGTCTCAGAACACCTTTTGAGCTAGTTTTTTCCTCTCTTATCTCTCCACAGGACTCCCTGCTGAAACATTGTTGCAACAAAGGTCTCATTTTGAGTGAAGTATAGGCTAGCTTGTCTTGATTTAAAGTGTATGTCAAAGCTGAGTAGACCATCCATTTGGTGCATCACCACATAGTTTAGACTCTGATTTCAATATTTTTCTCTCCCTTTTCATCCCCCAAGTAGTTAGTAGTAGGAAATTCAGGGCCTCAAGGTGCATCAAGGGGAGCTAACCTCTAATCTAGAGATTCATCCCTCATGTTTGCCACTCACAACAAGAGGGATGTCTCCATTGTGTCGCATGGATGAAGAGAGTTGAGCCTCCCTTCAGAGGGTGCAATCTACCGCATCAACAATTTTTGGCACGTCCGATGGGACATTTTGTCTAAGAGGTTGAAGAATTCTTGGTGTGTTCTTCAACAAATCAGCCTTTGGAGGCATTCAATCAACACCAATAGCGACTCCAAAGATACATCAACTGGTTGAGCAGCTAGAGTGTTCCTTTGAAGAGCTTTGGTAGTATGTTTCTTTATGAAGTTTCATGGTTGCATACGGTTATGAGTTTTTCCCTTTGCAGGTTGGTGAAACATTGCGGGCTTTGCCTCTTCCTCCTCAGTTTGAGCAAGTCCTTGGCCAGCTTGGCTATGATCCTTACCAGCCTTGTGTTGATCCTTACTAGGTCCAATGTGACCAGTTTAACCCTGTCATGAACTATATCAGTCTTGTGCCCAATCTTCTCAACTTGTTACTTCTCCTAGTCAACCTAATCCTTTTGCCAATCAACCTATTTCCACCTTCAAACAAGCACTATTGCGGTATGAAAGGTATGTAGTGGAGCTTGACACTAGAAGGGGATGTGGCCAAGAAATTCCTAATCATTTTATCCATCAAGTGAGAAATGGATTAGAGCTGGGCAAGAGTGAATGGACTCCTATTGAAAGAGCCAATTGGCAAAGGCTTACAAATGAGATGTTGGATGTGAGTGGTTTGATTGCATGTTTGGAAGAGAAGCTGAGTATTCATGAGAGGTAGCCTTACCAAGTCTATCAACTTGCATACTCACTGCCCCAAGTTTCATATCAGCGATATGCAGCCCCTACTCATAAGCCAAGTCAACCCTGTCAAAGTCCTTTCCCCAATCATGTTGAGGAGAGTTTTGAAACAAAAAATCTTGTGTTTATGGCCAATCTTAATAGGCAGATTGAGTTGGCAAATCTTCACATGCAGCAGTCTATGTTGGCAACAAGGGAAGTGGAATCCAAGCCCAAACTACTCTCTCACATTGCAACCCCATCACCCCAAAAGGAGACTTCCAGCCCTAAGATCATGAGCTGGAGTAAAGTAGTTGAGTCATGGAGCAGCAAGGAGGAGAAGGGCATTGTTCAAGAGTGTGAAGTACAAAATGAGGCTAGTCCTCAAGTGCCTCCCACCCTTCCTCAAGAAGCTTCTTGTACTCCATGGCAGCCTTCATGCACTCCCCATTTCCATGATGATTCCTATGAGCTCCAAGAAAGACTCTTTCAAGAAAATCTAGCTAAGCAAATTGAGGAATTAGAGGCAAAGGTGAGATTGCTTAGTGAAAGCGAGATGGAAGTTTCAGACATTAGAGAGGAGCCTATGCCAAAAGACACCCCTTCTACCAATCCTCAAGCTAATTTTGATATTGATGAGGTGTTGGTCAAGTGGAGAGAATAAAATCAAGTGATTTTGGCCCAAGGTCTGCCCCCGCTTTCTCATGAGCTTTCAAAAAGATCCCCTACTTTCCATTCCCAACCTGATTTTTACAATCCTTGTGTTCCACCTCCTTGCCTAATAAATGAAGAATGTTTCTCTTGTGTTGGGGAATCCATCTTGAGGGAAGCAAGTGAAGAGGAGTATGCTCAATTCATGACTGATCAGGGAGACTTCATGAGTGCAGATGAGGAGGAGATCACCATAGGTTCCCCCTTGGTGAACAAGAAGACAAGTCACAAGCTTTTGCCTCTATCTTTGATGAGGAAGAGGTGATCATTGACTCTTTTCTCACTTTGCAAGACATCATGCAGGAGCATGGACAGATTCTTGATCATTCTTTGAATGATTTGTTTGAAGTCATTGGGGCAGGTTACACTCTTATTCAAGGAGGCTATGAGCTGGCTAAGGGTGGAGAAGGCAGCATTGGGACTCAAATAAGTATGCAAAGGAGCAACAAGCTTTCATATTTATCCTTTCAAGAGATTGGTGAATCTGAAGATGATATTTTTGAAGTCATCAAGGAGGGATATCACCTTCTAGAAGAAACCCATCAGCTCTGGAAGGATGAAGAAGAATCATGTGGGCCTGAAGCTTCTAAGGAACATGAGGAACATGAAAGACATGCCTACTAAAGAGATACAAGTTGACCATGAGACAAAGAGTGGGCAGAAATATGAAATGTCTAAATGTGTGCAAGAGGAAGCTGTCTTCATTGGAAACCTGTTCAAAGGTGACCTCTTCGAGACTCGACCAAGTGAAGTGCCAAGGAAGAGCCCTGATCTACAAAGAGTTCAATTCAAAGAGAAGCATGTTTGGCACTTTATTTCATCTCATCTTGAAAGTAACTTAAGAAGTTTCCCCTTTGATCCAGGAGGGAGAAAAGCATACATAGTTAGCTGTACATAGTAGTTTGCTTTCAGTTGTGTTGTCTTTGTTTTTCCTAAGTGCTGATTGCATGAGTTTGTTTGTTTTTTGTCCTGTTGTGTGTGTTTTTCCTTGTTTGAGGTAAATCTTTGCTAGTTCATAAGTCCTTACAAGGCTGTTGCCAACTTTTCAAGCTGCATCCTGACTCCATGCCCAATGGACTTTTAGGCCACCAGTCTTCTCAAGCTTAGCAAGCATGCTTCCCCTGTGAGTCGCCAATTTGTTGACCATTTTGTGAATCTTGCATGACAAAATAGGTACCCCCCCTATTTTTTGCCTTGAAACCTTGTTCTTCATGACCTTTTGCCCTAAAATTAGGTCTTAACCCTTTAAAAATCATGGAAAAGTTGCTTTTGTGCAGGTGCAAGTGTTGTCTCATCAAGCATTGGTCTTTTCCAGCACTCACAGAGCAAATCGGGTTCTCAGAACATCATTACTTGTAAGCTTTACAAGTAATAAGCTGGAGCACTTGACAAACCCAAAAGGGTCTATGCCCAGTTCCAGTGCAAGTTGGGTTTTGCAAAGTACTTTACTTGCCAATTTTCATGAGTAAAAACAGTTCATAAACCTCAAAGGGTCAGAGCAGTGCATTTCCGTGTTACAAGGGGACTTATCTTATGACTTTTATAAGTCGAAGCTAAAGAGAAACCCGATAAGGGTCAAAGCAGTTCAATTTGGGTTTGTGGGATTACTTGACTTATGATATTTTATGAGTTGGAGTCATTCACAAACCCGAAAGGGTAAGGAAGAAGCAATCGGGTTTTTGAGACGTCTTTACTTCAAAGCTTTTTGAGTAAGTCCTTTGGAAGATCCCGGATTGATCTTAGATGCTTCTTAAGGCAAGTGTTTTTCCGTGGAAGGCACTTGGGTGTTTTGTAGGGTCATTTGCAATTTCCCCGAAGGGTATGTGCCCTTGCGGGGGGCACTTCAAAGATAAAATGGACCTTTACAAAACTTCCGAAGGGTATGTTTGAAGGCATAATGGATCTTGTGGAGGGATTTTCGTCGGCATGAGGACCAATACAAAAGTTCCAAAGGGCAACTAGAGGCTCAAAATACCCTTGCGGAGGGCACTTTGAGAAATACAGGGACCATTTCCATAAGCCCGAAGGGCACTTTTGGCTTGAAATGCCCTTGTGAAGGGCAACCGGTTGAAGCAAAGAAGCAAGCCAAGAAGCCCGAAGGGCACTTGCCCTTCGAGAAAAGTGACAAGTGGAAGGAGTTTTCCTTTGGACATTTAGAAGGCAAGCCAAGGTCGAATTCCTTTGGACAAAATGTCCGAAAGAATTCCTTCGAACATTTTGTCTGAAGAAATTTGACGGTCACATAAAGCCCAAAGGCCGACAACGCAAAGAAGCAAGCCAAGAAGCCCGAAGGGCACTTGCCCTTCGAGAAAAGTGACAAGCGGAAGGAGTTTTCCTTCAGACAAAATGTCTGAAATGTCCGAAGGAATTCCTTTGGCCATTTTGTCTAAAGAAATTCGACGGTCACAGAAAGACCTGCAAAGAGCGAGCAAAGAAAAGGCAAAGGCAGGGAGTAAACGAATGGAAGAGACAAGAAAGGTAGAAGTAAAAAGAAGCAAATAGAAAAAGAAACCGTGGAGTTTTCCCTTGGAAAGATTATCTCGGACTTTTGTCTGAGATGACCTTCCCAAAAATCCCGAAACCCGAAATCCATCGAGAACCCGAAGGCTCGAATGAGTAAAGACAAAACAAGAGAAACCAAGGCAAAGGAGAAATCGAAAGAAAGAGACAAAACACGGGCAAGTAGAGAGCGGAAAAGACAAAGCTCAAAACAGTTCCAACAACTTGATAAAGTCAAAGCACAAAATCAATGAGCACTCAGACCAAGACAAGTGGCATAGGCACACCCAGCAAAAGGAATTAATACATTTGGGTGGAATAATATCTATTGAAAACCAATAAATAGATTGGTTTTTAAACTATAAAGATCAGCATCCAGTGTTTTCACGCCAAGCCTTCAATGTGCAGCTAGTTGCACCCAGCATTGAAGAGAGCATGGTCCAGCCACAACAACTTGGGATGGCTTTGTCAATTGCTAGGAGTATCCCATGCTTTTGTAGGCCCAGGACAGCAAGGGCGGTGGCTTGGACATCTACAACATGGCTCTCCCATACGTAATTTGAAGAATACAACAGTATCATGGTCTCTTGTCTCAGAAGTGTTTGACTCCAGCATAGGTCTCCTTTCCTTGTTCTGTCAGCATCTTGCTCTATATAATTGTAATTTCTCATTTTGAGAGGATCTCTCAGCTTCTGTGGCGAAGCCCTGCAAAATTTTACTTTGAATCTAAGACAAAGCTTTTACCTTATTTTGAGTGTTGCATTGAGCATACATTTGGGTGTTGGTTTTGTGAAAGTGTGGTCTTTTTCTCTACCTTCATGTGCTAATACCAACAGTGTCTAGTGTTTGTATTTTCTTCTCTTGCAAGTCACAGGAAGTGTTTGAAGAAGTATAGGCAAGTGAATAGGCTACGCAACAATGCGTCTCATAACACCTTTTGTGCTAATTTTTTCCTCTCTTATCACTCCACAGGACCCCCTACTGAAACATTGTTACAAGAAAGGTCTCATTTTGAATGAAGTGTAGGCTAGCTTGTCTTGATTTAAAGTGTATGTCAAAGCTGATTAGACCATCCATTTGGTGCATCACCACATAGTTTAGGTTTTGATTTCAGTATTTTTCTCTCCCTTTTCATCTTGTTGATGCAATGGATTGCACTCTGGACAAGAGGCCGAGCTCCTGCCTCCACACGCAACAATGGAAACTCTCCTCTCGCCTGTGGGACCGACGAAGTTGGAGGGGAGAGTCTCTAGATAAGGGCTAGCTCCCTTTGATGTATCTTTTAGGCCCTGGATTCCCTACTGCTAACAAAGAAATGGAAAAAAGGGGGGATAAAAAGGGAGAAGGATGTTGAAAACATAACCTAAACCTAACCTAAAAAGGCAATACACCAAAAAAGATGACCCACTTAGCCTGAACATACACTTTTCACCAAGAAGAAGCTGCCATACACTTCATCTGATGTGGAAAACTCCTCTGTATCAGTGAGTCAGGGGTCCGCAGAGATACAGGGAGGAAGAACTATCAAAGGTGTTCTGAGACACACTTTGGCAGCCTATTCACATGCACCTATATTCCTGTTGTAGACACTTCTGGCAGACCTGTAGAAGAAGAAACTTCACAATGCACTAGACATGCTGGAATCGTTCTGTGGAAAGCATAAAAGAAAATGACTTAACACAAAAGAAAACATAGAGATATGCATGAGTGCAAGTTCAAATGGAGGTACAAAGTTGCTAAGTTTTGATTCAAGGTAAAAATCCGGCAGAATTCTGCTTTACAAACCCAAGAGATTTTTGGGCAAAGCTTTGCCTTAAGGCTGAGAGGATCCGATCCTTCTCAAAATGAACCAAAATGGTCAACAAATTGGCGACTCCCAGGGGAAGCATGCTTGCTATGCTTACAAGCCAGTTGCCTTAAAGTCCATTGGGCACGGAGTCAGAAAGCAGCTTAAAAGAAAGGTTAACAACAGCCCCAATAGATCCAAGAATCAATCATGAAGCTTTTTACCCCAGACATAAGAGAAAACACACACAAGACAAAAAGCTACCAACATGTGCAAACTACACTTAGGGAAAACAGGGAAAGAAAACTGAAAGCGAACTACTATATACAGCTAACCAAGTATATTTGCTTCCCTCCTGGATCAAAGGGAAAACTTCTTAAGTCCCCTCCCTGGCTAGGAAACTTATGGTGCCAGACAAGTGGCTGAATGGAATGGAGACTTGGTGACCTGCTCCTCTTGCCTGCCACCTGGATTGGCTTGCACCCGAGTGGATCAAAATCAAGCATGCTCCCAACATATATGTACTTTTCTTGTCCTTGGAAGCTTGTTGAATGCTGGTCCTTCATGCTGGTGCATTTCACCAAGAAATCTGTGGCTGTTGGCTCATCGCCATAAGCCCTTTGTAGTGCATGGTCCCTTTGCAATGTATCATGAATTGGCTTGTCTTCTTTTGCCTCGTTGAAGACTCTGTCAGACTCATCCTCTGCTCCCTCGTGGCCTTCTTGAAGAAGGGTGACAGTTGTGATGTCTGAAATGAAATCACAAACTGATTGCTCATCCCATAGAACATCACCTCTTCGTTCAAAACCCTCTTCTTCAAGGCTTTCCTCAAGGGAGGCCAGCCTCTCCTTTTCCCGCTCAAGGATCAAAGTTTCTAGATGTTCAAAGGCATCCTCCTGATCCTCCTCCTTCTCAGGCTCCATGGCATGGTCGTCCTCCTCATCGAAGCAACAAGGAAGTTCATCAAACAAAGGGGAAAAGAGCCCACCATGCTTATGTTCCTCCTCATATTGTTGGAACATCCATATGTATGTGTGACCTGGGTCTTCTCCATTGCTGATGATGTCTTCAAAAAAAGCCTCCATGATGATTTCATCTTCTTTAACATCCATGATAGCCTTCTGGGAAACTACAGATTGGATCTTCTGCTCCTCACTCGCCTCCTGCAAAACAGGTTCCTCCTTGAGAAGGGGTGAAGTGAAAAAACTGTGTGGAAGAGGAGGCAGTCCTTGAGCTAGAATCGAATGATTCTCCTCCTTCCATTTGGCCAGCACTTCATCTATATCAGGTGTGGCCTGATAGCTCTCTTGGAGGTGTGTAGATGGGGTGTGTTCAAACATGTCCATCACACGTTGGCTGAGGAATCTCGCTTGGGATTCCAACTCTGCAATTCTCCTGGCTAGATCCTCTTGGAAGAGCCTTTCTTGGAGGTCACCAGCATCATTATGAGCAAGAGCAGCCTCGACTTCTTCAAGGTTTTGAGCAAAACCTTTTTCCTCCTCTTCCTTCCTACCCCAAGATTCCACTATTTGCTTCCAAGTCAGGATCTTGGAATTGGAATTTTGCTCCTGTGAACAGGCAGCAACTTTGTTTTCTCCAAGGTCCTGGGCTGGTTCATGACTTTCCTTCTTCCAACTTGGAATTTGGAGATCATGTTGAAAGGCTTGAGGAGGTTGGGGAAGATTTGGGAGGGTCTGCTCATGTACATGAAGAGCTGTTTGAAGAGAGGCGTGCTGAAAAACTAGGCACACTGGATTAAGAGCAGGATCGATTGATGCATCGGGAGCTAGAATGAGCAAGTGCCATCTGATAGAAAGGATTTGGTGCACAAGAGGGGGCTTTCTTTAGAATAGGAGGGGGCACACAAGGCTGACTGCCTTGAATGAATGGACTCTTCCATTTTGCTACCTCCTCCTCCATGGATTGCAAGGCCTGAGCTTGCCTGAACAAACATTCCTCTTTGTACATCAACTCCTGCTGATATCTATACTGCTCATCCAATCTGTCAATCTCCATTACCTACTTCTCAAACTCCAGCGCTACTTCCCTTATGGTTGAAGGGCAACTAGGAGAGCTGCTTGAGGTGATTGCATGAAAAGTCGGAGCTTGATCAAAGTTATACGAAGGAATACAAAGCCCATGATTCTTATCAATGGGATTATACATACAAAAAATGAGATTTCTTGATGGCACCTGGACTGCTTAACCAGTTGATTCAACTCGGAGTCGCCATTGGTGTTGATATAAAAGCCTCCAAAGGCTGGTTGGTTGAAGAACACACCAAAAATTCTTCAACTCTTTGGACACCACTTGTCCTAGTTGGTCCCACCGGGCGTGCCAAAAACTATTGACGTAGTGGATTGCACCCTGGGCAGGAGGCCGAGCTCCTGCCTTCCACACACAACAATGGAAACTCCCCTCTCACCTGTGGGACCGGCGAAGCTGGAGGGGAGATTCTCTAGATAAGGGCTAGCTCTCTTTGATGTATCTTTTAGGCCCTGGATTCCCTACTGCTAACAAAGAAATGGAAAAAAGGGGGGCGATGAAAAGGGAGAAGGATGCTGAAAACAGAACCTAAACCTAAACTAAAAAGGTGATACACCAAAAAAGATGACCAACTCAGCGCGAACATACACTTCTCACCAAGAAGAAGCTGCCATACACTTCATCTGATGTGGGAAACTCCTCTGTATCAGTGAGTCAGGGGTCCGCAGAGATACAGGGAGGAAGAACTATCAAAGGTGTTCTGAGACACTTTGGCAGCCTATTCACATGCACCTATATTCCTGTTGTAGACACTTCTGGCAGACCTGTAGAAGAAGAAACTTCATAATGCACTAGACATGCTGGAATCGTTCTGTGGAAAGCATAAAAGAAAATGACGTAACACAAAAGAAAACATAGACATATGCATGAGTGCAAGTTCAAATGGAGGTACAAAGTTGCTAAGTCTTGATTCAAGGTAAAAATCCGGCAGAATTCTGCCTTACAAACCCAAGAGATTTTTGGGCAGAGCTTTGCCTTAAGGCTGAGAGGATCCGATCCTTTTCAAAATGAGAAGTTTACAATATATAGAAAAAAGGAGAAAAAGTGAAGGCGCCGCTTTGGAAAAGACTCTAGCGCTCTTTGACAAGTTGGCCCATGTGCGTTTGTGAGCATCGAGAAGAGGAAGTCACTGTTGCTGATGTCATTCTTCTAGGAGAGGCCTGCTAGAACCATGCTGTGTAATCGCTGGTCTTGACTTTGGCGTTCAAACATTAATGTGAAAGCACGGGCCGCACCTCTTTTCTGCAAACAAGACAGCTCTTTCTAGATATTCACGCGGTTTGTCCCCTTATAAATGCAAAATGGAGAAAACAGGCCGCACCGCTTACTGTTCGCGCCGTTTGATGACCACCTGGCAATAACTCGCCTTCCCTTTGCCACCTGGGCCGTCTTGTCTATTTTTGCACTTTGTCTCTTTCTGGCTCCTTCAGCCCTCAGGGCTATCTTTTTGGCAGGTCGCTGCGTTCCTTGGACTCTGTCTTTAGGCTTTTCAAACTTAATGGCTATTTCACGAGCCTTAAATTTGACGTCTACGCACCCGTCACTGCATTTGAACTTCTAACGGCTAGTTCGCCGTGCTTGATTTTGACGTCTTCGGGCCCGTCACCCCTTGAAAATTCTTTCGGCTTTTTTTTTTTTTTTTTTTCCGACTTCTTTCTTTTCTTCGGCTTCTTTCGGGCTTCTAGTTGCTTCCCTCCCGAAGGGAAGGTGATCCTTCGGCTTTTGGAGAAGTGTCCATTTTGGCCGAGAGTCCCCTGCAAGGGCACCTGCCCTTCGGGGTCCTTCGGCTCCCTTGGTCTTCGGCTAATTTCCCGCGGACATTTTCCCGCGGAAAAAGTTCGCAAGAATTGTTTCGGCCATTTTGCTTGACCTCTTCGGAAATCTTCTTTCGGGCTTTTCTCCCGCAGCTTCCCCGAATTTCTTCCGACTTTTTGTCCGAAGGAATTCCTTCAGACAAAAAGTCCGAAGGAATTATGTCCGCCTTTGCTTTAGTCTTTTTACTTGTTCATTCGGCGGGATCTTTGCTCATAGCCTTTCCGAATTCCTTCGGACTTTTTGTCCGAAGGAATTCTTCCTTTGCTTCTTCGACTGCCCTTTGAAAAGTGCCCTTCGAGAAAATTGGAAACGACCCTTCCGAAGGGTACTTCCCTTGCCTTAAACAAATTTTCCAAAGAAACTTACCTTTTCAGCTCTTCTATGTGGCCTCTTTGCCAATGTTCCCTGACCTCCGCAAGGGCTCTTGAGTCCCTAACTGCCCTCTGCAAGGGTATTTGAAATGGTCTATTTTGCGCCTAAGTGTCGGGAACTCGTCTCTACCTGTAGAGTCCGTAGAAAACTTCTTTGCAGAGTCTGTAGAAATGGTACTTCCCTTGCCTTAAACAAATTTTCCAAAGAAACTTACCTTTTCAGCTCTTCTATGTGGCCTCTTTGCCAATGTTCCCTGACCTCCGCAAGGGCTCTTGAGTCCCTAACTGCCCTCTGCAAGGGTACTTGAAATGGTCCATTTTGCGCCTAAGTGTCGGGAACTCGTCTCTACCTGTAGAGTCCGTAGAAAACTTCTTTGCAGAGTCTGTAGAAATGGACCTGCAGAGTCCGTAGAAATTTCCAGACTTGTGCAAAGAATAAGATTTTGGACTGGCTCAAAACAGCAGGGGAAAAAAAGGGGACCAATTTTGGCCTGTAAGACCAAAATGGTCAACACATCCCCCAAGTAGTTAGTAGTAGGAAATCCAGGGCCTCAAGGTGCATCAAGGGGAGCTAGCCCCTAATCTAGAGATTCATCCCTCACGTTTGCCACCCACAACAAGAGGGATGTCTCCGTTGTGTCGCGTGGATGAAGAGAGTTGAGCCTCCCTTCAGAGGGTGCAATCTACTACGTCAACACTTCCTTAGGTGGCTGCTCTTCTATTCCCTTTTCACATTCCTTTACTTCTAAATTTTTTGCCTTCAATCTCAGCTGATTGCTCATCTGTGGGTCCACAATTGACCAATTTTTGATGCTCAAATCTCAAGGGTTCTTCATTTGGTGGCTGCGCTTCAAATTCAGCCTCACTTGCCATTGATTTTTTTGAATTTTCTGAGTTAGTTTCCGACTGTTCACACCTCACAAAGGGGCTATGTTTTACTGAATTTTGGTCATTGACAAACTTGTGGAGTGGTTGTTGTTGTCAACCTGGAGCTGCGCCCTGATTCGAAGACGTGCACGGAATGGCCAGTCCCCTATCCAGTTGAAACAATGGGATCTCCTCACGAGGGTGGGTGCCTCAATGGTGAGAAGAACTTCCAGAGAAGGCTGGTTCCTGTATGATGTATCAATTAGGATCTCTACTCTATGCTGCGGACTACCGTGGAAAAGGGAGAAGGAAAACTTAAAGGGGAAATCCTACCTAAACGGGGGTGATACACCAAAATTTTGATCCACTCAATTTGGAACATTGAACACTGAACGAACAAGGGAAAAGGAAGACCTATGATTTCAATCAATCACTTATGCATAAATATTTCATGAAGAGGTTCGATCCAATGACCAAAACCTGAGGCAAAATGATGGAGAGAGGTCCGATACAAGACACTTTGCAACCACCTAACATCCACTTACAGCTTCAACAAAAGACATAAAGAACACTTTAACATGACCTGCATAAGGATAATCTAGCAACTAGGTATGAACCAGAATTTGGGAAGGGAGAGAAATCTACCACTTATGCAAATTGCTGAAAGAAATATACACTATGCCAGCACTTGAAATTTGAAAGTACAGTCCTATTGATCGAAGAGGTTACATAACTCACCAATGGCAGAGTCTGGTCTAACCAAGAGAGAGATTGAATTATTTTTAATCAACGCTGAAAGCCATTATATAGAAAATTACAAGAGGCCAAAGATTGGCGTTGAAAATTTGAAGAGAAGGATTCACTTCCTTTAACTCAAGGCTTTACTTGGCCTTTCAATAAAATATGTTTTCTTTTATCTTTGCATGAAGCTTCTTGCGCTTGAGGAAGTGAACTTGTCTTTATTATGAACCGCCCACCTCTCTTTGCATGGAAATCCACGCCAATGTCAATTTTAGAACTTTATGTGAGCTGCTTGATGCCGAATTGAAACGTTTGAAAGCTGAGTTGGTTGTTTGACAAGCTGAGTTGAACGAAGAGATCATTTTCCCTCGCATGGAAAGCTCCTAGTGGATGCGGTGTTTAACGATTAGTCAACTCTAAATCTGGAACAGTCAATGAAGAGATCATTTTTACCGTTTAACGATTAGTCATTGGATCGAACACTTTGGCAGCCTATTCACATGCGCCTATATTCCTGCTGTGGACACTTCTGGCTAACCTGCAAAAGAAACTTCACAATGCACTAGACATGTTGGAATCATTCTGTGAAAGCATAAAGGAAAATGACTTAACACAAAATGAAAACATAGACATATGCGTGAGTGCAAGTTCAAATGGAGGTAAAAATTGCTAAGTCTTGATTCAAGGTAAAATTTGGCAGAGTTCCTCCTTACAAACCAAGAGATTTTTCGGCAGCGTTTTGCCTTACAGGCTAAGAGATATCTTCTCAAAATGAGAAGTTTACAATATATAGAGAGAGAAGTAAAGGCGCCCCTTTGGAAAAGACTTTGGCGCCTTCTGGAAAAGACTTTGGCGACCTTTTTTACAAGTGGCCCATGTGCGTTGAGAGCATCGGGAAGGGAAAACGTTGAAAGAGAATGCTGTGTTGGCTGTCCTTAGGCTTTTCAAAATCAACGGCTATTTCACCGCCTTAAATTTGACATCTGTGCACCCTTCACTGGGCGTTTGAACATCCAACGGCTAGTTCGCCGTGCTCGATTTTGACGTCTTCGGGCCCGTCACCCCTTAGAATTTCTTCGGCCTTTTCCTTTCCTTTGGCTTTTTGCTCTGGTCGGGCTTTTCCTTTTGGCCATATTTCCTACGGACAAAGTGTCTGCAAGAATTATCTCGATCACTTCCTTTCCTTCGGAATTTTTCTTTGAGTTTTTTCCCGCGGCTTTTCCCGAATTTCTTTAGACTTTTTGTCCGAAGGAATTCCTTCGGACAAAAGTCCGAAAGAAATCATTTCCTGCCTATGCCTTAGTCCTTTTTTATTTTGCGGGATTTTCTTCCGAAGGATTTCTTCGGACAAAATGTCCGAAGGAATTCCTTCGAACATTTTGTACGAAGAAATTCTCCGTCTCTTGCCTTGTACAAATTTCCGAAGAAAACTTACCCTTTCGGCTTTCTCCTTGATCCCTTTGCAAGTGTTCTTTGCCCTCCGCAAGGGCACTTGGGTCCGGAACTGCCCTCCGCAAGGGCACTGGAATGGTCTTTTTTATGCTTGACTGCCCTCCACAAGGGCACTGGTCCTTCGAGAGACTTTCTTGAACCTTCTGATTGAACCATTTCTTGAACTATCCCTTTGAACCAAACGTTGAACCAACTCATTGAACCGAGCCGTTGAACCGAAACATTGAACCGAGCCGTCAAACCGACTAAGTGAACCGAGAAATTGAACCAAGTCGTTGAACCAATGCATTGAACCGACTGAGTGAACCAAGCCGTTGAACCAATCTGACTGAACCGAAAATGGTTCAAAGTTCAAGTTCAAAGTTCTTTGAAAGCTCATGGCACTGGAACCCAACGTTGAACCACTTTTCCAACCTTAAGGAAAGGTGTCTTAAATCATTTTTCGCTTTCTTTCCTTGTGAATTTCCTCGGACAAGAGTCTGAAGAAGCTTTGTAAAAGCCCTTGCATTCTTTGAACTGGTTCACTTCTGTCGAAAAACTTGTACAACCCGAATTCAACTGGCTTAGAACAACAAGGGAAGAAGGGGACCGATTTTGGCCTGTTGGACCAAAAATGGTCAACAAATTGGCGACTCCCAAGGGAAGCATCCCTGCTATGCTTAGAGACCAGTTGCCTTAAAGTCCATTGGGCACGGAGTCAGAATGCAACTTGAAAAAGTTAGCAACAACCCCGATAGATCCAAGAATCAATCATGAAGCTTCTACCCCAAACACAAAGGAAAACACACACAAGGCTAAAAACACTACTTGTGCAAACAACACTTAGGAAAAACAGGGAAAGAAAACTGAAAGCAAACTACTAAATACAGCTAACCAGGTATATTTGCCTTCCTCCTGGATCAAAGGAAAAATTTCTTAAGTCTCCTTCATGGCAAGGAAACTTATGGTGCCAGACAAGTGGCTGAATAGAATGGAGATTTGGTTACCCGCTCCTCTTGCCTGGCACCTTGATTGGCTTGCATCCGAGTGGATCCGAGTCAAACATGTTCCCAACATATATGTACTCTTCTTGTTCTTGGAAGCTTGTCGAATGCTAGCTCTTCATCCTGGTGTGTTTCATCAAGAAATCAATGGTTGTTGGCTCATCACCATAAGCCCTTTGATATGCATAGCCCCTTTGCAGTGCACCATGGTTTGACTTGTTCCCTTCTACTTCATTGAAGATCCTATCAAACTCATCCTCTGCTTGATCATGGTTTTCTTGAAGAAGGGTGACTGTTGTGATATGTGAAATGGAATCACAAACTGATTGCTCATCCCACAGAACATCACCCTTTTGTTCAAAGCTCTCTTCTTCAACGCTGTTCTCAAGATGAACAGGTCTCTCCTTTTCCTGCTCAAGGATCAGAGTCTCTAGTTGTTCAAAGAAATCCTCCTGATCCTCTTGCAACTCAGGCTCCACGGCATAGTCATCCTCATCAAAGCAACAAGGAAGTTCATCAAACAAGGGAGGAGAGAGCTCACCATGCTTATGTTCCTCTTCGTATTGCTGGAACATCTGCATGTATGCATGACCCGCATCTTCTCCATAGTTGATGATGTCTTCCGAAGGAGCCTCCATGATGATTTCATCTTCATTATTGCTCATGATAGCCTCTTGGACAACTGCAAATGGGATCTTCTCTTCTTCACTCGCCTCCTGCAAAACAGGTTCCTCCTTGAGAAGGGATGAAGTGGAAGGATGATGATTAAACCCATGTGGAAGAGGAAGCAGTCCCTGAGCTAGAATCGAATGATTCTCCTCCTTCCATTTGGCTAGCACTTCATCTATGTCAGATGTGGCCTGGTAGTTCTCTTGGAGGTGTGTAGATGGGGTGTGTTCAAACATGGAATCTACTGCGTCCATCACACGTTGGTTGAGGAATCTTGCTCTGGACTCCAAATCGGCAATTCTCCTGGCTATATCTTCTTGAAAGAGCCTCTCTTGGAGGTCACAATCATCATCACGATGAGTAGGAGGAGCTTCATCTTCTTCAAGGTTTTGAGCAAAAACTTTCTTCTCCTTGCTGCCCCATGATTCCATTGTTTGCTTCCAACTCATGACCTTGGGATTGGAACTTTGCCCCTGTGAACAGGCAGCAACTTTATCCTCTTCAAGGCCCTGAGTTGGTTCATGATATTCCCTTTTCCAACTTGGAATCTTGACATCATGTTGAGAGACCTGAGGAAGTTGAGGAAGACTAGGAAGGGTCTGCTCATGCACAGGAAGAGCTGCTTCAAGAGAGATGTGCTGGTTCATGGTATTCCCTTCAGAGGAGGATTCACATTCCATGGAATTGAGAAGGTTCATTTCCATGAGAGGTTGCTCTAATGCCCTTTGATGTTTGAAAGCTAGGTGCAAGGGGTTAAGAGCAGGAGTGAGTAATGCATCAGATGAGTTAGAGTGAGCAAGTGCTATTAGAGAGAAAGGATTTGGTGCATAAGAGGGGGCTTTCTTTAAAATAGGAGGGGGCACACAAGGCTGACTGCCTTGAATGAATGGACTCTTCCATTTTGCTACCTCCTCTTCCATGGATTGCAAGGCCTGAGCTTGCCTAAACAAACACTCCTCTTTGTACATAGGCTCTTGCTGATATCTATACTGCTTATCTAAACTATCTCTCCATCACCTGCTTCTCAAACTCCAGTGCTACTTCCCTTATTGTTGAAGGGCAACTAGGAGAGCTGCTTGAGGTGATTCCATAAAGAACTTGAGCTTGATCAAAGTTATACAAAGGAATACAAGGCCCATGATTCTGGGTAAAGAGATTATACATACAAAAAATGTGATTTCTTGATGGCACCAGAATTGCTTAACCAGCTGATTCAACTCGGAGTCGCCATTGGTGCTGATAAAAAAGCCTTCAAAGGCTGGTTGGTTGAAGAACACACCAAAATTCTTCAACTTTTTGGACAAAACTTGTCCCACAATCCCCTGATTAAAGGTCAGATGCTGTATTAATGGTTCGTTCTACTGTAACAGGACCAGCACCAATCCTGGAACTTTTCTGAGTGTCCGAACCTTGTCCCACCAGGCGTGCCAAAAACTGTTGACGCAGTGGATTGCACCCTTGACAGGAGGCTGAGCTCCTGCCTTCCACACGTCACAATGGAAACTCCCCTCTTGCCTGTGGGTCTGGCAAAACTGGGGGGAGAGTCTCTAGATAAGGGCTAGCTCCCTTTGATGTATCTCTGTGGTCCTGGATTTCCTACTACTAACAATGGGGGGGGTGAAAAGAGAGAAGGATGCTGAAAAACAGAACCTAAACTAAAATGGTGACACACCAAAAATTTGATCTACTTAGCTTGAGTCTACACTTTCCACCAAGAACAAGTTGGTATACACTTCATTTGATACGGAAAATTCTTCTGCATCAGTGAGCTAGGGGTCCGATGGAGATACAGGGAGGAAGAACTACCAGAGATGTTCTAAGACACACTTTGGCAGCGTATTCACATGCACCTATATTCCTGTTGTGGACACTTCTGGCTAACCTGCAAAAGAAGAAACTTCACAATGCACTAGACATGCTAGAATCGTTCTGTGAAAGCATAAAGAAAAATGACTTAACACAAAACAAAAACATAGACATATGCGTGAGTGCAAGTTCAAATTGAGGTAAAAATTGCTAAGTCTTGATTCAAGGTAAAATCCGATAGAGTTTCGCCTTACAAACCAAGAGATTTTTCGGCAGAGTTTTGCCTTACAAACCAAGAGATATCTTCTCAAAATGAGAAGTTTACAATATATAGAGAGAGAAGTAAAGGCACCCCTTTGGAAAAGACTTTGGCGCCCTTTTTTACAAGTGGCCCATGTGCGTTGAGAGCATCGAGAAGGGAAAACGTTGAAAGAGAATGTTGTGTTGGCTGTCAGTCTTGACTTTGGTGTTCAAACATTAATGTGAAAGCATGGGCCGCACCTCTTTTTCTGCAAACAAGACTGCTCCTTCAAGATATTCACGCAATTTGTCTGCTCGTAAATGCAAAGTGGAGAAAACAGGTCGCGCCGTTCACTGTTTGCGCTCCCTGATGACCACTTGGTGGACACTGTGTCAACCGCTGGAATAACTCACCTCCCCTTTGCCACCTGGGTTGTTTTGTCCATTTCTGCGCTTTGTCTTTTCTGTCTCCTTTGGCCCTCGAGGGATATCTTCTCGGCAGGTCGCTGAATTCACTCGCGGCCTATCCTTAAGCTTTTCAAAATCAACGGCTATTTCACCGCCTTAAATTTGACGTCTGTGCACCCGTCACTGGGCGCTTGAACCTCCAATGGCTAGTTCGCCATGCTCAATTTTGACGTCTTCGGGCCCGTCACCCCTTGGAATTTCTTCGGCCTTTTCCTTTCCTTCGGCTTTTTGCTTTGGTCGGGTTTTTCCTTTTGGCCATATTTCTCGTGGACAAAGTGTCCGCAAGAATTATCTCGATCACTTCCTTTCCTTCGGAATTCTTATTCGAGTTTTTTCCCACAGCTTTTCCCGAATTTCTTCAGACTTTTTGTCCAAAGGAATTCCTTCAGACAAAAGTCTGAAAGAAATCATTTCCTACCTTTGCCTTAGTCCTTTTTTATTTTGTGGGATTTTCTTCCGAAGGATTTCTTCGGACAAAATGTCCGAAGGAATTCCTTCGGACATTTTGTCCGAAGAAATTGTCCGTCTCTTGCCTTGTACAAATTTTTGAAGAAAACTTACTGTTGACCATTTTTGGTCCAACAGGCCAAAAATCAGTCCCCTTCTTTCCCTGCTGTTCTGAGCCAGTACATTTTGATTTTTTGCATGAGTCTTGCAAATTTCTACGGACTCTGCAGGTTTTCTACGGACCTTGCAGGTCTATTTCTACGGACTCTGCAGGTCCATTTCTACGGACTCTGCAAGTGATGTCTTTCGGCAGATGAAGAACCAGTTCAAAGATTGCAAGGTTTTACAAAGCTTTTTTGGACTCTTGTCTGAAGAAATTCACAAGGAAAGAGAGCTGAAATGGTTCAAAGACACTTTTTCCTTAAGGTTGGGAAAGTGGTTCAACGACATGATCTTTCCAAGAGTTAGCATCTTTGAACCGTTGAACCATTGAACCGGTTCAACGCTTTGGTTCAATGCTTTGGTTCATCGCTTTGGTTCAACGACAAAGTTCAATCGGCAAAGTTCATCGCTTTGGTTCAATCAAATGGTTCATCGGCTCAGTTCAAAGGCTTGGTTCAATTCAGTTGGTTCAATGCTTCGGTTCAATCAGTTGATTCAATCACTCGGTTCAACGAGCTTGGTTCAACGCTTGGTTCAAAGCTTGGTTCAACGCTCGGTTCAAAGCTTGGTTCAATGGTTGGTTCAAAGCTTGGTTCAAAGGAGCGGTTCAATCCAAAAGTTCAAGAGAGCCTCCCGAAGGACAAGTGCCCTTGTGGAGGGCACTTGGTCGGCGACAGCACCCTTCGGAAGGGTTGTTTTCAGTTTTTTCGAAGGATACTTTCCAAAGGAAGTCCAAGAGGCAAAAGCAAGAAATCCTTCGGACTTTTTGTCTGAAGGAAATTCAGAAGGGCCACTAAGCAGAAAACCCCACAAAAAAGACTAAGGCAAAGGCTAAAATAATTTCTTCGGACTTTTTGTCCGAAGGAATTCCTTCAGACAAAAAGTCCGAAGAAATTCAAAGGAAAGCCGCGAGAGGAGAAGCCGACGGAAATGCCGAAGGACAAAGTGCTCGAAACAATTCTTGCGGACCTTTTGTCCGCGGGAAAATTGGTCGTGGGAAAGTCTCCAAAGGAACGAGCAAGACAATTTTTGCGGACTTTTGTCCGTGGGAAAATGTCCGCGGGAAATGTCCGCAGAGAAAATCCGAAAAGACAAAGGACCCCGAAGGGCAGGTTCCCTTCCGGGGGGCTCTTGGCTGCCGAACAAAGGGCATTTCTCTAAAGCCGAAGGGATACTTCCCCTTCGGGAGGGTCCGAAACAAAAGGCCGAATCAGAGGGAAAGGCCCGAAGGAATTTGCCAAGGATGGTGACGTCTCCGAAGCCATCAACTTCAAGAAAATAGACTAGCCATTGTTTTTCAAACAGCGACGGGCCCACGAATGTCATTTTTGCAGCAGAGAAATAGCCGTTTGATCTTTGAATTCTTGAGGGCCAACCAGAAAAGAGCCCAGAGAACAAAGAGACAAAGAGACAAAAGCCAACAAAAAGGACAAAACCAAGAAAACGACATTGGAAAAAGACAAAGGTTGAGAATGAACTCAGCGATCTGCTAATAAAAGAGCCCAAGGAGCCAGCAAGGATGAGAAGATAGCCCTCGAGGGCCAAAGGAGCCAGAAGAGTCAAGGCAGGGAAAAGACAAAAGTGTCAAGTGTAGAAACAGACAAATAGTCCAAGTGGCGAAGGAAGGCGTCAACTCAAGGAGTTATTCCTAGGGTTGGATCAGTGTTTGCCAAGTGGTCATAAATGGGAGGCAAACAGTGAACGGCGCGGCCCATTTTTTCTCCATTTTGCATTTATGAGCAGACAAACCGCGTGGGTGCCTTCAAAGAGCAATCTTGGTTATGGAGAAACAGTGCAGCCTATGTTTTAAAACGCTTGAAGTCAGAATCAGAACCGACACAACATTTATATTTTAGCGCCTTCCTCTTCCCAACGCCATTGGGACGCGCATGGGCCACTTGTCAAAGGGCACCAAAAGTCTTTTTCAAAGAAGGCGTTGTTGTTCCCTCTTCTCTATATATATTGTAACTTCTATTTTTAAAAGAGGATCTTTTTTTCACATTGTAAGGCGAAGCTCTGGCAATTTTCACCTGGAATCAATAAAACGCATTTTTTACCTCTATTCTGGTTAGATATCTGTGTGTGTGTCTAAGTGTTAGTCTTGTGTTTAGTCATTGCTTCCTAATGTTTTCACAGGGTTGACACCAACGCATCTAGTATCTATAAGGCGCCATTCTTGCAGGTGACAAGAAGAGTTGTACTTGGAAGCGCAGACACAGAAGAAAGTTACTATACAGTGTGTTTTTTCTACAGCACCTATGGTGAGTCCCTGCTTCTGTGTGTTCCATTAAAGCCTCCCTATTAAGCTTCCTGTAGTCTAGTTCTTTTACCAGTTAAAGTGTATGTATGTGTCTTATGGTTCAGAGTGTGAGTGTGAGTAGGTCGAAGTTATTTGGTGCATCACCCTCTTAGAGTAGGTTTTGTTTTCCTGTAATCTTTCTCCCTTTTCATCCCCCTCCATTATATATATATATATATATATATATATATATATATATATATATATATATATATATATTAGCACTTATTGGAATAACTCAGATGCATCAAAGGGAGCTAGCCCTTATCTAGAGACTCCCCCCTCCAGCTTCGCCGGTCCCACAGGCGAGAGGGGAGTTTCCATTTTGACGTGTGGAAGGCAGGAGCGCAGCCTCCTGTCAATGGTGCAATCCACTGCGTCAACAATTTTTGGCATGCCCGGTGCGACCAACTAGGACAAGTTTTGTCCAAAGAGTTGAAGAATTTTGCTGTGTTCTTTAACCAACTAGCGTTTGGAGGCTTTTTCATCAACACCAATGGCGACTCCGAGTTAAATCAACTGGTTAAGCAGTTCTGGTGCCATCAAGAAACAATATTTTGGTATGTATAACTCCATCGTTCAGAGCCATGGACCTTGTTTTCCTTGGCCAGCCTGGCTATGATCCTTACCAGCGTTGTGTTGATCCTTATCAGGTCCAATATGACCAGTCTCAGCCCTGTCATGAGCTATATCAGCCTTATGCCCAGTCTTTTCAATGTGTCACTTCTACTCAGCCTAATCTCTTTGCCAATCAACCCGTTTCCACCTTCAAACGAGCACTGCTGGGATACGAAAAGTATGTAGTAAAGCTTGACACCAGAAGGGGATGTGGCCAAGAAATCCCTGATCATGTCATCCATCAAGTGAGAAATGCACTGGATCTGGTTAAGAGTGAATTCGGACAAATAGCAAAGACAGAGCCGACAAAAGAAATCAAAAGGGCTTCAGAAAAGTTAAAGGGCGAAGGCAGAAGAGATATCCTTCAGACAAAAAGTCCGAAGAAATTCTGAAGGCCACAAAGCAAAGTCCGAAGAAAAGCAAAAACCAAGTAAAATGAAGGCGCAACAAAGGAAGATATCCTTCGGACAAAAAGTCCGAAGGAATTCAGAGAAAATACTGCGGGAAAAAGCCCGAACAAATAAGAGTAAAGGTATCCGAAAAGAGAGAAGTCCGAAGGAATTCTACGGAAATAAACTCGAAGAAAATTGCCAAGCAGAGAATTCTGAAGGAAATAAGAAGTCTAAGGGTGACGTCCCGCAAGACGTCAAATTTTGACCATGGGAAGTAACCGTTGGAACAGGGGTAAAGCCAGAATTCTGAAAGAAAAGGCCAAATGGGTAAAAATATAGACAAATACATCCGAATATAAAACCCCGCCAAAAATAGACACGAACAGCAGACCAGAATAGGACAGAATACATGCAAGCAAGAGCTATTTTCGAACATCGGTCAAAGCTTCAATTGACTGATTATTAAAGTCTTGTTCGTCTCCAGTCAACTCATGCATCCGAAGGTCCAACTCAGCTTCAACTGGAGTCCCAAATTCGATTCCTTCAGACAAAAAGTCTGAAGAAATTCATTCCTTCTTTTGCCTTTGCTTTTTTGTCTTTTGGTCTTTGAAAAGTGCCCTTCGGAAAATACACAGTGGTCCTGTCACTGACCAAGTGCCCTCCGCCACGGCTAGTAACTGTCCCTCTGTGCCCTTCATAAAAATTGGAGGACACCCAGGTTATTTGCCAAGGTTCCGAATCTGCTCCTGTGGCTTCCCGAAGGGTAGGTGCCCTTTGGGATTGTTGCAAATGACCCTTCCAAAGGGTACCCTGCCCTTCGGGATTCTTGTAATGGACTCTTCCGAATTAATCCTTGGCTTTTCCTTGCCTTCTGTGCGGACTTTCCTTCTTAGTGCTCTTCTGAATTTCTTCGGACAAAAGTCCAAAAGAATTCATTATCCGAAGTAAAAACCTTTTTGATGAACCATTCCAAAGGAATTTATCCTTTGTAGCAAGGACCCTACCAAAACAATGTACTCTTCTTCCTTGGCTAGAGACGTGAATTTTCCGAATGGTGAGAGACAATCTGACTTGTGGAAGAATTGTCAACATTTCTGGCGACTCAGCTGGCTCAGCATGCTTGCCATGCTTGAGAACTCAGACCATATGATGAACCTGATTTCTGACTGAAAATCTGCTCTGATCATGGCTGTAGTAACCTCAATCTTCAAGATAAGAAGGGAAACACACGAAAGTAGAAAACTAAGAAGCAAATGTGCAAACAAGCACTTATTGGACAAAAACTGAAGCAAACTACTGTGCTTGAACAGCACTCGGAGGAAAGCAAAAAAAAAAACTAAATATGTACATAGAATTTTGCTCTTTAATAGCAATGTTTCAGACGTATCCCATTGACTGGGATTGGAAGCTCTTGGCCGTCCATCTTAGCAAGTTGGAAGACATTGTGGGATTTGCAGTTGGAGATCGTATATGGGCCACTCCAAAGTGAATCAAACTTTGTGTGCCTTCCTGGTTTGGCCCGATCCTCATCCCACTTGAGGACCAAATCTCCTTCATTGAAGCTTCGTGAGGAAGCTCCTTTGTTGAATGTCCTTTTCACCTGTGCCTGATGACTTTCCATGGCTAGCATGGCTTGATTTCTTGTCTCTTCCAGCTCCATAAGTTCTGCATACCTGATCTCCATAAGCTCGTTTTCTAACAATTCAAGTTGATGCATTAGTTCTAAAGCTGGAAACTCGACAGAGATAGGTAACCTTACTTCCCTACCATAGACCAGCTTGTAGGGAGAGTTGGCTATTGACCTCTTGTAGGTGATCCTATCAGCCCATAGTGCTAACTTCAACTTGAGGTACCATGATCTCTGATTGTCTTCAATAGTCCTTCGTATGATCCTCAAGAGGTTCTTGTTTGTAGACTCAGCAAGGCCATTTCCTTGTAGATAATAATTTGATGAAGTGTTGAGATAGATTCCATGTTGGACAGCCCATTGGCTGATCCTAGATCCCTCAAAAGCCATTGCATTGTCAGAAATAATGGTTGAAGGGGACTCCAAACCTAGTGACCAAACCTTCATAGAAATCAAGGACGCTAGTTTCGTTTGCCTCCTTTAATGCAACTGCTTTTGTCCAACGTGTGAAGTAGTCCGTAGCTGTTAGAATCCACTTATGCCCTAAACTGGATGGAGGGTTAATGAGACCAATAAAGTCTAATCCCCACTGGACAAATGGCTGATCCACTGTAATTGGTTATAGGGGCAGGGCTGCTAGTTTAATTTTTCCTACAAACATAGCGCATTGTTTGCACTTCCTAACCCATGTATGATAGTCACTAAATATAGTAGGCCAATAGTACCCACCTCTCATGATTTTGAGTGTTGTAGTTCTGGCAGAAAAGTGTCCTCCACCAAGTCCATCATGGAATTCTTCAAGTAATCTTTGATTATGGCTTGGCTCCACACACCTTAGTAACATTCCATTGATATCCTTCTTGAACAAGACACCGTCAACGAGCAAAAATGGAATTGATTGCAGTCTGAAATACCTTCTTCTTGAAGCACTTAGGTGGGAATGGTAATGACCTTCCTGAAGATAGCTTACCGGATCATGAAACCAGCTGGAAGGTGAGGTCTATACAGCAGCAATTTCTATATCGTTTGACACTAGAACAACTTTGTTGGTTTCTTGTAAGTCCTGAGCTAGATGCCCACAAAGTCCTTTGCTTCTAACCAATTTCGTGATCTTAATTTCTATATCATATTCTATCACTTTGGTTATCCAACCAGCCCTTTTCTCATTTATGTCTGTGTTCAGAAGAAATTCTTTGATGCTTGGATGAGCAACCATTAGAAGTATTTTATTATTAGACAATAAGTGTTTAAATTTCTTCAGAGATCTTATAACTGAAAGGACGTGTTTTTCAACAAAAAAGTACCTTGTCTCATACTCCTACAAGCCTTGGCTGTAGAAGGCTATTCGCTGTTCCAAGTCCTCATGGTTCTGCTGCATAAGAATGCCTGAAATGGTGTCCACATTCGCATATGTATATAGAATGAAATCTTTCTTGAAATCTAGATTCAAGAGCGTAGGGGCACTTGCTATGGCTTTCTTAACATCTTCAAACCCTGTTATTCCCTCCTTGGACCAGCTGAAGTCCTGATTTTTCTTTAACATGGCTGTAATTGGTTTAGCTACAGTAGCAAAATCTGAAATGTATCTCCTTATAAAATTGATCTTTCCAAAGAAACTTTGCAAAGCCTTTTTGCTCTTAGGCAAGGAGAGTGTAAGAATGGATTGAATCCTTTCAGAATCTATGTTTAAACCGTGCTTTGAAACGACATGTCCAATAAGCTTACCTTCATGAACTGAAAATACACACTTTTTGGGATTTAGGGATATCCCAAATTGCCTACACCTTTCAAAAACATGTTGGAGGTGTACCATGTGATCTTCTGCATCCTTTGAGAATACTGTTATATCATCTAAATAGACAAGCACAAATTTGTCAAGAAGGCCATATCCATGGCTCTCTGGAAGGTTGCTCTAGCATTGGACAAACCGAACGGCGTCTTTCTATATGCAAATGTTCCCCACTTGGTTGTGAAAGTGTCTTGAATTGGTCCTCTTTTTTGACCAAAATCTGATTGTAGCCACTGTACCCATCCAATAAGGAAAACCTCTCTGAACCTGAAACAAGCTGTAAAATTTGTTCCATTGATGGCAATGGATAGTGGTCTTTAAGCGAGGCCCTGTTTAAGTCACGAAAATCAACACATAAACGAATCTCACCGTTCTTTTTCCTTACTGGAACGAGGTTCGCCACCCAAGTTGAATGCTTGATTGGAAATATAATAGCCGATTCTATAAGCTTGTGAAGCTCAACTTTCATCAAAGGCTCAAGCTTTGGATTGATTGGCCTTTGTCTTTGTCATACTTGTTTAGTTTCGTCCTCTAGCTCAATAGTGTGTTGAGCCAAACTTGGATCAAACCCTTTGAGATCACTATACTTCCATGCGAATATATCAGCAAAATTTTGGCATAATTCAACGAAAGCTTTCTTTTGTAGTGGAGTGCATACCTTGCCCAATTTCAAAATCTTACCAGCTGCAATCTCTACATTGGCATAGTGCTCTTCCTTTGTTGACAAGGCTGGTTTCTCTTTCCTTAGTTCATCATCTTCACTGAAAATATTTTCAAGGGTAACCAATCCCTTGGGTAGTTTATTGGTTTTCAGCTGCACAATCTGATCACCATACTGCTGTAAGTGTTTTTCCTATTTTTTGGAGAAAACTCAGCTTCTTCCTGTAAAAATCTCACAATTTGATTGTCACTTTCGAATACCTGCCAATTTTCTTGGTTATCTGGGATAGAAAGCCTTATGACCATTTTTATATGTGACTGAGAAATGTCACTTTTAACGTCAGCTGGGATATCAAATTGTGCCCCAACAACAACCAACCTATTAGCATGTTTATTTCTATCTCTTGGTATTGCCTGAATTTAGAAGCCTAAAAATCTTCAAGTAAATCCCATACCCTGTGTCTATAAGATTTAAGCAACATATTCTTGCATACATTTAATCCTCTTACTTGGTGAACTACAAGTTCACTATCTCCAAACAATTGTAGACAACTTGCTTTCATCTTCCTAGCCCATTGCAAACCGTGGACTAGTGCTTCATATTCAACAACGTTATTTGAACAGCCAAACTGAAATTTAATAGATGAGATATACCTTTGCTTCATAGGAGAAACTAACATCATTCTAGCTCCTGTCCCATGCTTAGTTCTTGATCCATCGAAGTATAATTACCACAAGCCTTCATTAGATTCGCCCTCTTTGACCATAGCTGGGATTGACGCATCGTTCTCATGAAGACAATACACGCCAAGGCCGCCTTCTTCAATCAGCTTGTAGGGATCATACTCATGCAAGGTGGAAGTCCACTCATCAAGAAATAAATCTAGAACTCCATCCAAAGGTGGATCCTTTTCTACATTACTAGTTTGTACTACTTCATCTGAAATGATACCATTTGTATTGACCACACTTGGCGTATAAGGTTCCATGTGAAAACGTGCAATAGGTTCTGAATGAATTGTTACCTTTGTGCCATATCTGGTTCTGAACAGCTAGTAAGTCCAATCAGCTGATAGATATCTCTCAATCTTTGAGGTGAAATCTCTTGAAAGGCACATGGCGAAATAAGGAAGTAGATCCACTACTACAACGTCTTGCTGAATAGTTACGTTAGGACAGGCATGTAATGTTAATTTCAAATCTTTGATAATCCCTACCGTCTTTGCAGGTGAACCATCCAACTGTAGTACTCCTTTAGTATTTGGCTCATAAACAAGGCCGAGCTTGTCTGCAATCTATTTAGGCATGACTGTACTGCTGGCTCCACTATCCACCATACAATTATGAACTAAGGTTTCTCCTACTATCAAAGAAAGATAAAAAGGGGGAGTCTTCTTTGCTTTTACCTCAGTTTTGTCCACATTTGATATCTTATCTCCTTGCTGTACCTGCTGCTTAGTTGGCAGATCTGAATTTGTCAAGACAACACCTTCTTTGTCTACTAATTTTGGGGACAATTCAAGAGCTGAAAGTTCTTGAATGAGTTTGTTCTTTTGGCCTGGAATCGAAAGAGTATCCCACATGCTAATATTGACGTTAGACCTTTTCATCTGATCTACAATATTGAACTGGGATGGACTAACCTTTGATTGCACCTTTTGTGTTACTTGCTTCTCACGAATTAGAGGTATTTGTTGCACTTTGCCAACCTCTACATTCTGATTTTTTTGACTGTGGGGGTAGCAAGCTGTTCTTTCGTACCTTGAGCAATAGTACTAGGAGTATTTGACGTATTCGCCACTGCTTGAGCTTCTTCAACAACTCTTCTTTTATTTCTCTGATAGGTTAGAGCTGCAACTTGATCATTTGAAGCGTTAGTTTTAACATCTTGAGTAAAAGCAATATGATCATCTACCTGCCAATTTACATTAATAGCATCAGGCTACCCTAGGGTCGCTCCTTGTGGTGCCAATTCTGTATCTTGATATTGACTCTCTTGAAAAGAGAACTCCTCTTGTGTCATATGTGGCATGGTACTGTTTGATGATACTGAATCCTGGTTTTGAAAATCATTGAGATTCGAAGGCTGCCAACCTGAATCCTGCACTAAATTGTTCTGAGCTGGAGTTGGAACAATGGCTTTTGAAGTGGAAGGAGCATTTGGATCGAGAGCAACATATGGCTTAGCTGGAGTTATGGTCCCTTGTACTTGATAGGGTGATCTATTTTCTCTGAAACCCTGATAAGATCTTTGATCTTTGAAGGGCTGATAGTTGTTCTGATTTTGCTGTTGATAAGGCCTATTCAATTGAAATTGCTGCCTTTTAAGCTGTACTATTTCATTTCCAAAAGATTGTAACAGACTTTTCAGCTCTCCTATCTCACTAGATTGACTAGTAGAGGTTGCAATAGGACGTTGAGGTGCTGGAATTGGAGCCAAGGATGGAACTTGAGGAACTTGAAGGGCTAGTACTGAACTTATCTCCGAAAATATGGGCATTGGAGGCCTTGGAGCAAGCTTTCCTGCTTGAATCAGACTATTTTCTGCCCTTATTGCAACTTCATAGGCATCAGGCAAAGTAGTGCTGCCCATTGACTGTATCATCACACTAATATCAGAATTGAAAGCTTTCAAAAACTATAAAAATGCATATTCAGGTGATGGCCTAATTAGAACTAATATCCTGTGCCATGTCTTTTGGAATCTGAGATTAAAATCAAACATGAACTCATGAGGAGCTCTCTGTATGGTAGTTAATTTCTCAACCAAAGATAAGTGTGGTCAAACTTGTCCTCAAACTGTTTGACCAAGGCAACACCCAATTCATCCCAAGTAGAGATAGATCTAAGTGGGAGGGTTCTATACCATTGTAATGCTTTTCCTTTGAAAGAAGCAACTAGTAATCTGATAGCAACATTATCCTCAGTTACATTATGAACTGAACAAAGATTAGCCACATCCTGGATATGCTCAATAGGGGTTGTTTGATTTTTCCCTGAAAAGAATGGAATACTTTTGAGGGCGGATATAGGTGTATCATTTAACTGTGCTAGATTTAGTGGGCTCCCTCCATTAAATGGAGCAAATACTTGATTTCTATTAGCAAGTGTCTATAACAATAGGATGAGGAGCTAAATATTCCCTTTGAGGATATGGACTTGCCCTCCTAGATTTTGCTCTTTTATAAGTTACAAATTCAAAAGGAATACCTTTGCTTGCTGATCTTGTGGTAACTTTTGGCATGAACGAATTGTCTGAATGATGCTATGAACTCTTCCGCTGGCTATAAATGAATATCTTCCTTTGCCATGAAGATTGTCTGTAAAAAACATTTTTCGTGGTCCCACCGAGCGTGCCAAAAACTGTTGTCAACCTGAAACTGCGCCCTGATTCGAAGACGTGCGTGAAACGGCCAGTCCTCTATCCGGCTGAAACAATGGGATCTTCTCACGAGGGTGGGTGCCTCAACGGTGAGAAGAACCCCCAAAGAAGGTTGGTTCCTGTGTGATGTATCAATGAAGATCCCTACTCTATGTTGCGGACTACCATGGAAAAAGGAGAAGGAAACTTAAAGGGGAAATCCTACCTAAAAAAATGGTGATACACCAGAAGTTCGATCCACTCAACTTGGAACCTTGAACACTGAACGAACAAGGGAAAAAGAAGACCTATGATTTCAATCAATCACTTATGCATAAGTATTTCATGGAGAGGTTCGATCTAATGACTGAAACCTGAGGGAAAACAATGGAGAGAAGTCTGATAAAAGACACTTTGCGGCCACCTAGCATCCACTTACAGCTTCAGCAAATGACAATAAATAACACTAAACATGACCTGCACAAGGATAATCTAGCAACTAGGTATGAATCAAAATTTGGGAAGGGAGAGAAATCTACCACTTATGCAAATTGCTAAAGAAATATACACTATGCCAACACTTGAAATCTGAAAGTACAGTCCTATTGATCGAAGAGGTTACACAACTCACCAATGGCAGAGTCTGGTCTAACCAAGAGAGATTGGATGTTTTTTCATTAAGGCGGAAAGTCATTTTATAGAAAATTACAAGAGGCCAAAGATTGATACTGAAAATTTTGAAGAGAAAGATTCACTTTGGTTAACTCAAGGCTTTACTTGGCCTTTCAATAAAATATATTTTCTTTCTTGTCCTTGCATGAAGCTTCTTCGTTTGATGAAGTGAACTTGTCTTTGTTATGAACCGCCCACCTCTCTTTGCATGGAAATCCATGCAAATGTCAATTTTAGAACTTCTTCGTGAGCTGCTTGATGCCGAGTTGTAGCGTTTGAAAGCTGAGTTAACCGTTTGGTAAGCTGAGTTGGACTAAGAGATCATTTTCCTTTGCATGGAAAGCTCCTAGTGGATGCGGCGTTTAACAATTAGTTAACTCTAAATCTGGAACAGTCAACTCGTTGTTCGAATTTGGGACTCCGGTTGAAGCTGAGTTGGACCTTCGGATGCATGAGTTGACTGGAGACGAATAGGACTTTAATAATCAGTCAACTGAAGCTTTGACCGATGTTCAAAAATAGCTCATGCTTGCATGTATTTTGTCCTATTCTGGTCTGTTGTTCGTGTCTATTTCTGGTGGGGTTCTATATTCGGATGTATTTGTCTATATTTTTACCCCTTTGGCCTTTTCTTTCAGAATTCTGGCTTTACCCCTGTTCCAACGGTTACTTCCCACGGTCAAAATTTGACGTCTTGCGGGACGTCACCCTTAGACTTCTTATTTCCTTCGGAATTCTCTGCTTGGCAATTTCCTTCGGGTTTATTTCCGCAGAATTCCTTCGGACTTCTCTCTTTTCGGATACCTTCCTTTACTCTTATTTGTTCGGGCTTTTTCCCGCGGTCTTTTCTCCGAATTCCTTCGGACAAAAGTCCGAAGAAATTCTAAAGGCCACAAAGCAAAGTCCAAAGAAGAGCAAAAAACAAGTAAAACGAAGGTGCAACAAAAGAAGATATCCTTCGGACTTTTTGTCCGAAGGAATTTCTTCTGCCTTCGCCCTTTAACTTTTCTGAAGCCCTTTTGATTTCTTTTGTTGGCTCTTTGTCTTTGATATTTTTCCAAATTTCTTCGGACTTTTGTCCGAAGGAATTCCTTTGGACAAAAAGTCCGAAGAAATTCATTCCTTCTTTTGCCTTTGCTTTTTTGTCTTTTGATCTTTGAAAAGTGCCATTCGAAAAAGACACAGTGGGCCTGTCACCGACCAAGTGCCCTCCGCAAGGGCTAGTAACTGTCCCTCTGTGCCCTTCAGAAAAATTGGAGGACACCCGAGTTATTTGCCAAGGTTCTGAATCTGCTCCTGTGCCTTCCCGAAGGGTAGGTGCCCTTCAGGGTTGTTGCAAATGACCCTTCCGAAGGGTACCCTGCCCTTCGGGATTCTTGTAATGGCCTCTTCCGAAGTAATCCTTGGCTTTTCCTTGCCTTTTGTGCGGACTTTCCTTCTTAGTGCTCTTCCGAATTTCTTTGGACTTTTTGTCCGAAGGAATTCTTTCGGACAAAAGTCCGAAAGAATTCATTATCCAAAGTAAAAACCTTTTTGATGAACCATTTCGAAGGAATTTATCCTTTGTAGCAAGGACCCTACCAAAACAATGTACTCTTCTTCCTTGGCTAGAGACATGAATTTTCCGAATGGTGAGAGACAATCTAACTTGTGGAAGAATTGTCAACAATTCCTTCGGACAAAAAGTCCGAAGGTTTTCCTTCTGCTTTGCCTTCATTTTTTCTTGTTTTTCTTTGGACTTTCTTGCTCGTAGCCTTTCCGAATTTCTTCGGACTTTCTTGCTCGTAGGAATTCCTTCAGACAAAAGTCCGAAGAAATTATGTCCTTTACCTTTCCTTTTTCTCATTGCCTGCGGAAAATTGCCCTTGCGGGTTTAGTCATAGTGGTCCTTCCTGCCCTTCGGGATTTTTATGAAATGGACTTCTCCGCGGCCATTCCTTAGAATTTCTTCGGACTTTATGTCCGAAGGAATTCCTTTGGACAAAAAGCCCGAAGGAATACTTTGTTCTTTGCTGTTTGCCGAATTCAACTTCTCCAAAGCCCCTTGGATTTTTTATCGTCAGCTTTCTTTCTTTGTAGTCTTCCGAATTCCTTCAGACTTTTTATCCGAAGAAATTCCTTCGGACAAAAAGTCCGAAGGTCTTCTTTCCGTCTTTTCCTCTGAAATGTGCCCTTCGGCTTTTCAAATGTGCCCTTTGGGAAATACACAGAGGTACTGTTGCCGACCAAGTGCCCTTTGCTAGGGCATTTAGCTCTCCCTCTGTGCCCTTCAGAAAAATTGTAGGGCACCCGGGCTTTTTGCTAAGGCTTTGAATTCGTTCTTGTACCTTCCCGAAGGGTAGGTGCCCTTTGGGAATGTTGAAAATGACCCTTCCGAAGGGTACTGGCTTTTCCTTTGGTTACTTGGGTGGACTTTTGGGTTCTCCCTGTTTGGCTGCGGGTGTTCCCTTATAAACTCTCCGAAGTATTCCTTTGTTTTTTGCCTTGCGGACTTTCCTTCTTAGTGCTTTTTCGAAGGCTCTTTTCCGAAGTACAACCCTTTTGATGAACCATTCCTTCGAAATGATCTTTGCCCCCCTTGTAAAACCACAAAACATCTGTTCTCTCTAGAATTTGCCCCTTCAATTGCTTGAATAAATCCGTTCTTTTCTTTGGGGAAAAATTGTCAACAGTTGCCACTTGTACAATTGTAAATTATGATCTGTTATTTGTTTTAAGAGTTGCCTTTCATCCAATTGGGATTCTTTGTTATGTGCCCTTATTAATTTAGGCCTAGGTGGTTCCATCTTATTTCCAAACTTATCAACTATATTTTCCAACAATTCATGTGTCCCAATAGTGCTAGGTCCTTGTGTCACCCATCCATGATGCCACCATTCATGGGCAGCCCCATCCAAATGTTGGATTGCAATGTTGACGCTATGGATTGCATCCTTTAAAAGAAGACTAGGCTTCTTTTTTTCACGCGCCACAATGGAGACATTCCTCTTGCTGTGGGTAGCAAATTTGAGGAATGAATTTCTAGAGTAAGGGCTAGCTCCCCTTGATGCACCTTGAGGTCTTGAACTTCTACTGCTAACAATGGGGGGGGTGAAAAGGGAGAAGGATGCTACAAAAGTAGAGCCAAACTAAAATGGTGATGCACCAAAATGATTGATCTACTCATCTTTTATCTACACTTTACACCAAAAGGAGCGAACAAACACTTCATTTGAACAAGAGACCAGACTGCATGAGTGTTTTAACAAGAGGCTTGATGGAGGTATAATGAAGAACCTACCATAGGTGCTCCAGAGGCACATTGTTGGATGGTTGTTCCCCTGCACCTATACTCCAACCTGGATGCTTCTTGTTAATCTGTAGAAGAAGATCTTGGATACACTAGATATACTAGCATCGATCTATGAAAGCATTAAAATAGATGACTAAACATAAGGCAATACACAGGTATATGCAAAAGTGTAAAGAATCAAATGGAGGTAAAATGCTTCTTTTGATTAAAGGCAAATTGTCAGGGCTTCGCCATACAAAAGTAAGAGATATCTTTTTACAAAGCTGAGAGATTACAATATATAGAATTTGGAGAAAAACTCTTGACCCCTTTCAAGAGTAGGTGGCCCATACTACATTAAACACCTTGGTGAGAGGAATTCGCTTATGTTGCTATCATCTTTCCATAAATGCGCCTGAAAGAGCCATGTTGTAGGTGTCCTAGATATTGACTTTCCTACCCAAGTTGCATTAAACATTCCTGCTAAAGGATGGGTCACTTTGTTCTTTGAACGACAACCCTGCCTCTTTATGAAAACTCATGCAATTGTCTGCTTATTAATGCTAAACAAAGAAAAAATGGGTCGCTCTATTGAATGCTTGAGCAGTTCCCTTGATGGCTATTTGGTGGAGATTATTCCATCTGCAAGTAATTACTTCTATCGACGCCACCTGTGCCACCTGGACTGATTTGGTTCGTTCCTGCACTTCGCTGGATGTGTCACCTGGAACGTTCCAAGCGTTTGTCTTATATGTGCGTGGCCGCATTCTGGATTAACTGCTTTGCTTTCTCTTTCCTTGCTACTTCTTGTCTTTTCCTGGCAATTCGGGCTCTCGGACTATTCTTTTTTCTCCTCTCGAGTTCTTTCCTTGGCGGGTCGCTGAGTCTACCGTCGGGCTTCCGGGACTTGAATCCCTTCGGACAAAATATCCAAAGGAATTCTTACTTCTCTCATCGCTTTGACACCCGCTCTTAATGATGCCTAGGCTCGTGCTCTGTAATTCTTTCGGACAAAATGTCTGAGAGAATTCTTCCGGACATCTTGTCCGAAAGAATTATTCTTTAGCTTTTCTCTAACGGTTAACCCATTTCCTTGAATTTGACATTCGCGAGCCTGTCCTCAAACATTTGAAAATCAACGGCTACCTTATCACCATAAAATTGACGTCCACGGGCCCATCACCATTTGAAAACTAACAGCTTTTTTGCTACCTCGAATTTTGACGTTCACGGGCCCGTCACCAGACATTTGAACTTTCAACGGCTAGCTTACCATGTTGAAGTTGACGTTCTCGGGCCCGTCACTACCCTTTAGCAATTTCTTGGCTCTTGTAAATGAACTTTTTCGAAGGGACAGTGACCCTTCGAAAAAAATGGAAAGGTCCTTTTTATGGCCAAATGTCCTCCGAAAGGGCACTTACCCTTCGGGTTTTTGTCTTCCGAATTTCTTCGAACAAAATGTCCGAGGAATTGCTTCGGACATTTTGTTTGCAAGAATTCGTGCCTTCAGTGTCTTGGTTTCCTTGAAAATGTCCGAAGGAATTCCTTTGAACATTTTGTTCGAAGAAATTCATCCCTTGAACTCTTCATGGATTTTCTTTGGACATTTTGTCCGAAGAAAATCCTTCTTTGTCTTTTCACTTTCTCCGAAGGAAATCCTTCCTTTTGGCTTTCTAGCTTGGCCCTTGCAAACGGACCTTCTGCCCTTCGCAAGGGCACTTTGGGTCCAAGGTTGTCCTTTGGAACTCCTTGAAAAGTCCCATCTATTGCTTTCCTGCCCTCCACAAGGGTACCTGACTTTCGGAGCTTTTGTAAAAGACTTATGCCCCTTTGAAACTGGTCCATCTTTCTATTGATAAAGGCTTACCCGGGGTAATTTGTTTTCCCTGCTAAACATCTAGAATCGAAATGAGTTCCAAATTAACCCAAATACCTGCAAGACTCCAATCACTTGGTTTTTATAAAAACGGGCCTGTCACAAGGGGAAAACCCAAAAATTGCAGTAAGGTGAATTCATCAGAAACTGGGTAACAGGCCCTGCAAAAAAAGAAAGAGGGGTACCTAATTTTGGCTTGCAAGACCAAAATTGGTCAATAGACAAAAATTAATGCTTCTTTTCTACCTCTAGGTCTCAAATCAAGGTACTCACCTTGTCAACCCAAACTCTTACCGGAATACCTGTATCAACATCAAAAGCTGGAAGAACTATCTTCCCCAAGTCATACTGTGTAGCTATGTGCTCATGGTGCCCTTTGCCATATCTCAATACTTGAAGCTCCTTCCCTTTCTGTACTGTGGTGCAAGTGTCAAGTATTCATCATAATCTTCCATCAAATCTCAACGAACCAAAGACTGGTCCTCCATCTTGAAAGGTTGATTCCCATGATCATGGCCTTGTGTAATACCTTCCATCCTTCTCTTATCCATGTTATTGTTTGATATAAACTTTGAATCCCACATATAGCCAAGATATAGCTTTGATACCACTATAATGTCCCCAAATAGGACAATTAGGCCTAATTGGCGTTTACCCAACAAACCCTTGAATTAAATTGCCAAACACCTTAAATTTATGCTTCACAAACCAGCTAGCCCTCGCTGGAAAATTTATAGAATACCCAAGCAAAACATGCAAAACTAACTCCACAAATAGCTGAAAATATTTGGAAAATAATGTACCTTTTTTGGACCAAAATAAATTGGCAAAGTGGCTGAAAATACCCCTGCCAATAATCTGATTTTTATGTGAAGGCACAGCTGCATTTTTCAAGCATTAAAGACCACAAAAACATCCACAAGTGGGTTGCCCAAGTTGCAAAATATTTTAGTAATTTTTTGGATATTTTTAGGGCATTGCATGGCCCTCAAACCCTTGCAAAATTGCTCAAACACAAATCGCCCCCGCTAGAATAAATTAAATAAAATACTACCAAACCCTAGAAGAGGTTTTCTCTTCCACGCCACCCTTTAGAAGGGGTCTCCAAGCTCCCCAAACAATTTGCCCCACTTGGAAGACTTATACAAATAACTCTCTGAATTAATTTCTTTAATTTTAGCCCTCAATAATTTATTATTTACCTCAATCAATTGCAACTTCAAAAATTAGTATCTTCTGGAATACTTGGAATTTCAATGCAAATGTTAGCTCAAAATGATCATAAAAATAATAGCTTTTAAACAAAATTAGAATCAAAATTTTTCCTTCATGGAAAGTCTGTCAAAAGTAGTTTCGAAGTTACAAAAATCTTGGTTACAACACTAGATTCTTCCAAAATCAATAAAACTCTTCAAACCAAGTTCGCCCACCTCTTTGACCTGCAAATCATGAATTTTCAGCTCTCCAAAGGGTTTGAAATAATTTCTTGATAAAGGTTGTGTCCAAAAACACCTTTGTAGATCCACTTGCATACAACTATGCAAAATTGAAGCGCAATTACAACCCTTGAATAGAGATGCCCTATGTGGAAGAGAAGAGGTTTTTGTTCCAAAACTCCTTGGTGCACTTAAATGTTTTCATCTTCAAGTCACTTGTTCAAGCTTGACATACTTGCAAAAGAATTTCAATATCAAAAAAAATGCATAATCTTTTCAAATGAGCCTTCCCTTTCCTTTTATATCCTTCCTCGAATTGTGATGCCCAAAATAGATAGGGAGAGTTACTTTTTTCATTTTAATAAAAAAATATATTATAAGCTTTCTTATAAAAGCACTTTTAGGATTTAAGTGCCCATGACCCTAAAAAGGTCCCAACTTAAGTGAAAATTAGATAAAAAATAATTTTTGCATAACTCAACTGAAAATTAGAATACTTAAGTACTTCTCACCTTTTTGCTTTTTGAATAGCTTCCATATAGTTCCATTTTCTCTCTTTCCCTTAGTCTTGTGGGAACAAAACCAAGCTAAGGGTCTGTAAGTAAGTTATGCTAAAAAGGGGGACATTATAGAGTCAACTAGAATCAATAAGATCAGTAAGACCATTTCATCCAGCAACACCAGTGCCTTCTACTTCCACTCTTACATAATCAAGGACATCTTCCTCATCCCCCTTCCCCCTCATAGTTCTTAATTCATCTACTACAGTCTATATTGTTAGGGATGTCGACTTGTCTAAAGACGAGGATAGATTGTAGTCAAATGAATTGTAATCAATAGTTATGTTATATATTAAGCAAATGTAGTCGACAAATATTTTGTCTAATTACATGTGTTAATATGAGTAGTGGACATAATTATGTTTTGGATTAGTATGATCAATATCGTGATGGTCCTGGTCTAACTAATGCAACACTAGTACCTTCTAATTCAGCTCCTACGCAATCAAGGTCATTTTCCTCATCCCCCTTCCCCCTCATAGTTCTTAATTCATCTACTAGATTCTATATTAGTAGGGATGTCGACTTGTCTAAAAAGGAGGATAAATTGTAGTCAAATGATTAGTAATCAATAGTTATGTTATATGTTAAGCAAATGTAACCGACAAATATTTTGTCTAATTATGTGTTAAGTGTACATAATTACGTTTTGGGTTAGTATGGTCAATACAGTGACTATCTTGGTCTAACCAATGCACCTCTCAATCAACCAACCTATATATAGAATAATGAAGGTCAAGGAAGGGAGATTTCACATTATCGTACTCTTCTTGGATTATGTTTGATGTATTGATGGAGGAGCATCCAGGATCACAAGCAATCTTGCATCAACCAAAAACACAAGATGTAAAAGGTAGTGATTTAGTTATTTTGTTTCACACATGCATCGTGCAAGGATGCATTTTTTAGGAAGAATGGGTGGATATGTGAAACATTATTCTAACTAGAGTATTTATCCGCAGCATTTTCAACCATCTGTGAATTTTTGCACAAGTTTTGAGCCTATCTACTAAGTTTTGCACAAATTTTAAATTCAATCTCTGCATGCAGCTTCAAAGATCTTCATTTTTCACACAACGCAGGGTTGCCATTGCTTGGTCCGAGATGGGTTTTGAGCCTAAGATATTAACAATGCACATAATTGTGTGCACTGGTATATCATTGTGCACAACCACACATTTCCTCTGCATGGGAACTATTTACAAAGGCATGTGAAGTACATGCACTAGTGCACAAACATTTCCATTCATAAACTTCCATGATGAAAAGGAGTGACTGTCAACGTGAAATTTGAAGTATGCATTCGAAGAAGGACATGGTATGACTAACTCCCACACAGGAGCACAAATTTGTGCATGACCATGTTATGTGCAACATTTCACCTTGGACTTCCACACAACTTCTGGGAATTGTGCATCAATTTGTGATACACTCAGGTCTTGGTTCACATAGGTGCCAACTCAAATACCCGAGCACCAACAAGGAGAAAGTCAGAGACCCACTAGACCAGTCTCCGCTCCACGGATTACTTCCTTTTTCACGGTGCTATCTTCAAGGAGAGGCACTAAGCGACAAATTGACATCAATATAGCCCCACATTCCAAATCATTGAGGCCCATAGACACTACTCACAGTTCCTTGAGTTTTCATCAGCATATCCACTTTAGACCCGACATCAGGAGGCAGACTAGATCCACCAAACCTTCACAAAGGACTTCCTTCTAGGCAGAGGATTGGAGGACAGTCCAGGCATCATACCTCCCCTTCTTCGGGTCAGACTTCTATGCTAGGAGAGTTGGATCGAACTCTTGATGGGTCCCCTCCTGGTTCTTTCTTAGGGATCATCACCTTGCTCCCGATGTTTACAGATTTTTGGAGATCGCTCATTTCTTTAGCTCCCTTCTTTGGACCTGTTGACCATTTTTGGTTGTACAGGCCCAAAATCGGTCTCCCTTCCTTCCTTGCTATCTTGAGCAGTCAGTCTTTGATGTATTCACCTTACTGCAATTGTGTTTTTTCCCTTTGTAATAGACATGTTTCTATAAAGAGCCAAGTGACTTGAGCCTTGTAGATGTTTTGGGTTGATCCGGAGGCTTATTTCGCTTTGAGCAGTTAGTTTGCACAAGCCTTTCAGCAAAGGAATGGAAGAGTTTCAAAGGAATACAAGTCTTTCACCAGGCTCCGAAGGACAAGTGCCCTTGCGAAGGGCAGGCCGGTGACAAATTGGACCGTTCAAGCAGGCTTCGAAGGGCAACTTTGGACCCAAAGTGCCCTTGCGAAGGGTAGAGAGCACCTTCGAAAAAATGACAAGGCAAAAGATAAAGGATTCCTTCAGACTTTTTGTCCGAAGGAAATCCAAGGAAAGGGACAAAGGATTTCTTCAAACTTTTGTCTGAAGAAAATCAATGTAGAACCAAAGGGTGAATTCCTTTAGACAAAGTGCCCGAAGGAATTCCTTCGGACATTTTGTCTGAAAAAATTAATAAAGGAAGAAACCCAAGGCAAATTCCTTTGGACATTTGTTCGAAGGAATTTACAAAGAAAAGACCGAGACTTTGAAGGAAGGAATTCCTTCGGACATTTTGTCCGAAGGAATTGACAAGACAAGGAGCCCGAAGGGCAAGTGCCCTTGCGGAGAGCTCCCGACTACCAAAAGGGGACCCTCTCCTCTTTTCCGAAAGATCACCTTCCCTTCGGGAGGGTTCATTTTGCAAAAGGCCGAAGGAATTACCAAAGGGATGACGGGCCCGAGCACGTCAACTTTAACATAATGAACTAGCCGTTGGAGTTTCAAACGTCCAATGATGTGCGCATGAACGTCAAATTCAAGGCAGCAAAATAGTCGGTTTTCAAACGATGACAGGCCTACGAACGTCAATTTTACGGTGATGAAATAGCCATTGGTTTTCAAATAGTGGCAGGCCCACATACGTCAATGTCGATGGGATGCGTCGGCCATTGAGGAGAAGCCAAGGGACCAATGCCTTTAGACAAGCCCCCAAAAGAACTCATGAGAAGTGGCCAAAAGCACTTATGAGCGCGGGCCCAAAGGAATTCAAAGGGCACAAGGCCGCAAGGAAACTCAGCAACCCGCCATAAAAGATAGCCCCGAGGGCCGAAGAGCTAGGAAAAGTCAAAAGCCAAGCGCAGGAGCGGATAAAATAGTCCAGGTGGCACAGAAAGTATCGACAGAGAAGTTATTGCTGCGGAGGAAACAGTCTCCACCAAGTGGTCATCAAGGGGAGCGCGGGCATTCAATAGAGTGGTCCGTTTTTCTTCATTCTACATTAATGAGCAAATAGTTGCGTAAACTTCAATGAGAAGCGGCCTTGTCATTCAAACAACGAAGCAACCCATGCTTTTGCAAGAACATTTAAGATGGTCTAAGATGCAAAGTCAATACCTGTGACAAGTGACAACATGGTTCTTTCAGGCCATTTCTAGAAGGATGACACCAGCATGAGCAAATTCCTCTTTTCTAGGTGTTCAACACAGCATGGGCTGCTTGTTTTGGAAGGCTCCAAAAGTCTTTCTTTTCATGCTATATATTGTAACCTCTTAGTTGAGAAATGGATCTCTCACTTGTGTAAAGCGAAGCCCTGCCAAATTTTACCTTTGAATCAATAAGAATGCGTTTTACCTCATTCTGGTTGGTTATACTTCTGAATATGTCTGTGTATCAACTCTGTGTTCAGTCATTTCAGCTTGATGCTTTCATAGGTTGACACCAACGTATCTAGTATAGCCAAGACTGTTTTTCTGCAGGTTAACAGAAGTGTCCAAGTTGGAACATAGAAACAGAAGAGCAATTATCTGACAGTGTGCTTCTACAGCGCCTGTGGTAAGTCCTTTTTCTTTATGTTTTCATTAAGTCCCCTGTTGAAGTGCCCTACAGTCTGGTCTTTTGTTCAAATGAAGTGTCTGTTCGCCCTCTTGGTCTGAAGTGTTGATATAGCTGAGTGGATAAAAAAATTCATTTTGGTGCATCACCGTTTAGATAGGTTCTGTTTTGGTTATATCTTTCTCCCTTTTCACCCCTCCCATTATTAACAGTAGTAGTCAAAGACTTCAAAGATGCATCAAAGGGAGCTAGCCCTTATCTAGAGATTCTTTCCTCAGTTTTGCCATACCCATAGCAAGAGGAGAGTCTCCATTGTGCCGCGTGGAAGAGAGAAGCTGACCCTTCTTTCAAGGGTGCAATCCACAGCATCAACAATTTTTGGCACGCCCGATGGGACTCATTTTTTAATGCTCAAAGAAGTTCCAAGATTGGTGTTGGTCCTGTTACTACAAGAATGAACCACTAACCCAGCATCTGGGGACTCTATTTTTAAGAACATCAGTCTCTGGTCAGAGATCAGTCTGACATTCCATGCCTAAGGTCACCACAAGATCTTCTGCCAAGGGTGTCCCTTTCGAATTCGTTGAGCTGCCCTTAAACTCAACAAGGCGGCTAAGGTTTGCAAGGACTCATCCCTACACAACAAACCAATTTCTCAGACCTACCATAAAATTTACTTACACAAAAAGGCCCCGATTGAACCCTGTCATCGCCATGGTTTTACCTTTTGTAGCTTTCCATGGTCAGATCCCTTTAAACCTTCTGTATTATGACCCAACCCCAGGGACAACCCTTAAGAGTGTTCCTTCTTTTAATGGAGAGGGGCCCATTACCGCTATTGAACATATCAGGAATATAGCCAACCTCTATAACATTCATAATGTCACTGAAGAGAACATAGCCATCAGGTTGCTAGAGTTGTCTTTTAAGGGTAAGGTTCTGAACTGGTATGGGACTTTGCCTATGAATTCAGTTGGCACATGGAACGAATTAGGCACTCTCTTGACAAACAGATTCGGAGAGAAGAGTGACCACCTCTCTCTTGCTGAGCAATTAACCACCATGAAAAGAGCTCCACTTGAATTCATGCAGGATTTCAATACCATGGCTCAAAAAACCTAGGACAGAATCCCCATTTTAGTGAGGCCGACCCTAAGCTATGCTTTCCTCTATTACTTGAAAGCTTTGAACAGTGACATTGTTGTTATGATACAATCCATGGGAGGACAAGTGTTACTTGCTGCTTATGAGATAGCCATAGCCGCTGAAAATTGCCTGGTGCAAGCAAGAAAGATAGCCCCTACACCTCATATGCCACTCTTTCCTGAACTTCCACCTCCAGTTCAGACTGATGCACCCACCTTAGCTATTCTGCCTAGTGTAGAAAAGCCGACTGCTACCTCGTCCGATGACCTCCATGAAGTTAAGAGCTTGTTACAATGCGTGACCAATGAATTAGTGGCCTTCAAAAGGCAACAAGCTTAAAACTATCAGCTGACTCAAGGATACCAACAGTTCGGACAAACAAATAGACCCCATTTTCAAAATTATAATCAAAGACAGGGTTAGTTTGCACAAGCCAGACCATATCAAGGTTATAATCCAGATGTTCCTTCATTGTCCAAAGCTCTTGTTCCCGCTCAAAATAATCTAGTACAGGAACAGTCTAACTGCCCACCCTTGGGATATGATCAGGAACAAGTTGCTTACACATGAGTTTCCAAATCAATATGTGAACATGCAAGACAACCAAACAACCTAGTTCCCAAGTTTTGAGGCGTCAATACAATCTGGAACGGATAACAGGTAGGCTCAGTCCGATTCCACTCTCATGAATCACCTGGAAGGTGAATTCTGTGCAGTAAATTATGTGGGCAGCATGAACAACCAAGGTGATTGTGTTGCAGCCAATACCAGGTCTAAAAAGAGGGCAATGGAGGAAGCTCAGGCAGCTACCCAAACATCCGCAACATCTTTTTCATCACATGTGAACCAAAAATTTCCAGATTACAGGCCGTCGGTTGCACCCTCAGCTCCTCGGCTTGCGCTTCAGGCTGCAAGTGCCCTCAAATAAAATTTAAAAGGGAGCAACCCTCAGATCAATGTAGTAGACTAGATGAGGAAGCTGCACACGAATATCTCTTTGTGGGATTCATTAGCAATGCCAGGACAAAAGGACATACTCCAGAAGGAATTGCACGGGCTAAATGAACAAGTTGTCCCAGCAAAGGCTGAAAATGTTTTGATCATGAATGGGCACCCTTCCATAGGCCAAGCAAAGAAGGATGAAAAGGTTCCTCCTTTCTACTTATCCTTAATCATTGGAGATTTCCTAGTTCACAATTGCATTATTGACAGTGGGACAAGCACCACAATAATGCCCAAATGTATAGCGGATAAGCTGGGACTCAAATATGAGATGACCAAGGGAGTCCTGCAACTAGATGGATCACCAGCTAAGACACTAGGAGTGGTACGAGGCTTGAATCTAACGCTGCACGCCTGTCTAACTTTCTCAGTTCCCCACAACGTGGTAGTGGCAGATGTTCCTCCCTACTTTGCTATCTTTTTGTCCAGGGATTTCACATCTAAAATAGGCGGGTACCTAGTAGCAAACTGGTCTTACATGGTTTTTAGAACCAAATATGGGACTAAGGTCAAGATTGAGTCAGAGCCAATCCACAAAGATCATCTAGAGGTGTACTCACTCAAAGCGGTGAATGTCAGTTACGCCATCATTGATGAAAAAGAATTCCAAATGGACTAATTGTTGACGCAGAAGATTGCACCCTTGGCAGGAGGCCGAGCTCCTGCCTTCTTCACGCAACAATGGAAACTCCCCTCTCCCCTGTGGGATCGGCGAAGCTGGAGGGGAGAGTCTCTCGATAAGGGCTAGCTCCCTCTGATGTATCATTTAGGCCCTGGTTTCTCCTACTGCTAACAAACAAAATGTAAAAAACGGGGGGGGGGGGGATGAAAAGGGGAGAGAGATGCTGAAAACAAAGCCTAAGCCTAAAAAAAAGAAAAGGTGATACACCAGAAAATGTGATCCACCCAGGCTGAGTATACACTTTTCACAAAAAGAAAGCACCTATACACTTCATCTGAAGTGAGAAAACCTTTTGCATCAGTGGGTTAGGGGTCCGTGGAGATACAGGGAGGAAATAACTACTAGAGGTGTTTTGGGACATACTGCAGCAGACTATCCACCTCACCTACACTCCTCTAGGGACACTTCTGACAGACTTGTAAAAGGAAACTCGAAAATTGCACCAGACATGCTGAAATCATTCTGCAAAAGCATTAAGAAAATGACTTAACACAGAATCAAATGCATAGACACATACTAAAGATGCAAAACTTAGAATGGAGGTAAAAAAGCTAAGTTCTGATTCACGATAAAGTTCTGGCAGAGCTCTGCCTTACAAGCCCGAGAGATTTTTGGGCAGAGTTTTGCCTTAAGGCTGAGAGCGGATCCTCTTTCTCAAAAGAGAAGTTTACAATATATAGAAAGAGGAAGAGAACTTGGCGCTTCTTGGGAAAGATTTTTTTGGCGCTCATTTCTGCAAGTGGCCCATGTGCGTTCTGAATCTTGGGAAGAGGAAACCACTGTTACTGATGTCATCCTTCAGAAGAGGCCTGCTAGAACCATGCTGTACAATCGCCAAAATTGACTTTGGCATTCAAGCATTAATGTAAGAGCATGGCCGTGCCTCTTTTCTGCAAACAAACTGCAGTTTGTCCCCTCATCAATGCCAACTGCAGAAAACAGGTCGCGCCGCTCAACTGCAATAACTCACCTTCCCTTCGCCACTTGAATGCTTTGTCGTTTCTGCTCTTTGACTTCCCCCTGCACTGGCGGCCTTTCCTTTGAAGTGCTTGCCCTCCGCAAGGGCATTTGAACCTTCGGCCTGCCCTCTGGCTATAGAGCACACCCTTGAACCACGCTGTTGAACCAACCTGTTGAACCAAAATTGGTTCAATGGTTCAATCAATTCAACGGTTCAACCACTGCGCGCCGATGAACTGATGCCGCTGAACCGACTGAGTGAGCCAAATGATTGAACCCGCCGATTGAACTAAAGCCGTTTGAACCAAGCGATGAACCAACGAAGCGTTGAACTTAGTGGTTGAACCAAGCCGAAGCGTTGAACCAAGGCCGATGAACTTATGCAACCTGAAATTGACTGGCCTAGGACAGCAGGGGAAGAAGAGGACCGAATTTTGGCCTATTGGGCAAAAATGGTCAACAAATTGGCGACTCCCAGGGGAAGCATGCCTGCTATGCTTAAAGACCAGTTGCCTTGTAGTCCATTGGGCACAGAGTCAGATGCAGCTTTGAAGAAAGGTTAGCAACTGCCCCAAAGATCCAAGAATCAAAAATGAAGCTTTTACCCCACACACAAAGGAAAACACACACAAGGCTAAAAACACTACCTATGCAACTGCACTTGGGGAAAGCAGGAAGGAAACTGAAAACAAAACTACTATATACAGCTAACCAAGTACATATGTTTCCCTCCTGGATCAAAGGGAAAACTTCTTAAGTACCCTCCTTGGCAAGAAAACTTATGGTGGCAGATAAGGGGCTGAAAGAAAAGGAGATTTGGTGACCTGCTTCTCTTGCCTGTCACCTGGATTGGCCTACATCCGAGTGGATCAGATTCAAACATGCTTCCAACATATGTGTACTGTGTTCCTGGAAGCTTGTTGAATGCTGGCCCTTCATGCTGTTGTCTTCACCAAGAAATCAATGGCTGCTGACTTATCACCGTTAGCCCTTTGATGTGCACAGTCCCTCTGCAATGCATCATGATCTGACTCGTTTCCTTCTGCATCGTTGCAGACTCTATCAGACTCATCCTCTGCTTTCTTTTGGCCTTCTTGAAGAAGGGCGACTGTGATGATGTCTGAAATGGACTCACAAAATGATTGCTCATCCCACAAAACATCGCCTCTTTGTTCGAAGCTTTCTTCTTCAAGGCCTTCCTCCAGGAAGACAAACCTCTCCTTTTCCTCCTCAAAGGTCCAGATCCCTAGATCTTCAAAGATATTCTCCAGAACCTCCTCCAACTCAAGCTCTTCAGCGTAGTCGTCCTCCTCATCGAAGCAACAAATAAGTTCATCGAACAAGGGGGAAGAGAGCTCACCATGCTTTTGTTCCTCCTCGTATTGCTGGAACATCTGCATGTATGCGTGACCAGAGTCTTCTCCATTGCTGATGATGTCTTCACAAAAAACCTCAATGATGATTTCTTCTTCGCTGTCGCTCATGATAGCCCCTTGAAAAACTGTAGATTGGATCTTCTGCTCCTCACTCGCCTCCTACAAAACAGGTTCCTCTTTGAGAAGGAGTGAAGTAGAAAAAAACATGTGGAAGAGGAGGCAGTCCTTGAGCTAGAATCGAATGATTCTCCTCCTTCCACTTGGTCAGCACTTCATCAATATCAGGTGTGGCCTGATAGCTATCTTAGAAGTGTGTAGATGGGGTGTGTTTAGACATGGAATGTGCCGTTGGGTCTGAACCGTCCATCACACGTTGGTTGAGGAATCTCTCTCTGGATTCCAACTCTGCAATTCTTCTGGCTATATCCTCTTGGAAGAGCCTTTCTTGGAGATCATAGGAATCATGGGTAGGAGCAGTTTTATCTTTTTTAAGGTTTTGAGCAAAACCTTTCTTCTCCTCTTTCCTGCCCCATGATTCCACTATTTCCCCCCAAGTCAGGAGGTTGCCATTAGGGCGAAAGATCTCAGAATTGGAATTTGCCCTTTTGGTTGAAGGGCAACTAGGAGGGCTGCTTGAGGGGATTGCATAAAAAGGCTGAGCTTGATCAAACTTATAGGAAGGAAAAAAAGGTCCATGATTTTGTGTAGAGGGATTATACATACAAAAGGTGATTTCTTAATGGCACCAGGCTGCTTAACCAGCTAATTCAACTCAGAGTCGCCACTGGTGTTGATGCAAAAGCCTCCAAAGGCTAGTCGGTTGAAGAACACACCAAAAATTCTTCAACTCTTTGGACACAACTTGTCCTAGTTGGTCCCACCGGGCATGCCAGAAACTGTTGACGCAGAAGATTGCACCCTTGGCAGGAGGCTGAGCTCTTGCCTTCTTCACGCAACAATGGAAACTCCCCTCTCGCTTGTGGGACCGGCGAAGCTAGACGGGAGAGTCTCTAGATAAGGGCTAGCTCCCTCTGATGTATCATTTAGGCCCTGGTTTCTCCTACTGCTAACAAACAAAATGTAAAAAAGGGGGGGATGAAAAGGGGAGAGAGATGCTGAAAACAAAGCCTAAGCCTAAAAAAAAGAAAAGGTGATACACTAGAAAATGTGATCCACCCAGCCCGAATATACACTTTTCACCAAAAGGAAGCGCCTATACACTTCATCTGAAGTGAGAAAACCTTCTGCATCAGTGGGTCAGGGGTCCGTGAAGATACAGGGAGGAAATAACTACTAGAGGCGTTTTGGGACACACTGCAGCAGACTATCCACTTCACCTACACTCCTCTAGGGACAATTCTGACAGACCTGTAAAAGGAAACTCGAAAATTGCACCAGACATGCTGAAATCATTCTGCAAAAGCATTAAGAAAATGACTTAACACAGAATCAAATGCATAGACACATACTAAAGATGCAAAACTCAGAATGGAGGTAAAAAAGCTAAACTCTGATTCAAGGTAAAGTTCCGGCGGAGCTCTGCCTTACAAACCCCGAGAGATTTTTGGGCAGAGTTTTGCCTTAAGGCTGAGAGCGGATCCTCTTTCTCAAAAGAGAAGTTTACAATATATAGAGAGGAAGAGAACTTGGCGCTTCCTGGGAAAGATTTTTTTGGCGCTCATTTCTGCAAGTGGCCCATGTGCGTTCTGAATCTTGGGAAGAGGAAACTATTGTTACTAATGTCATTCTTCTAAAGAGGCCTGCTGGAACCATGTTGTACAATCGCCAAAATTGACTTTGGCGTTCAAGCATTAATGTGAGAACATGGCCGCGCCTCTTTTCTGCAAACAGACTGCAGTTTGTCCCCTCATCAATGCCAACTGCAGAAAACAGGTTGCGCCGCTCAACTGCAATAACTCACCTTCCCTTCGCCACTTGAATGCTTTGTCGTTTCTGCTCTTTGACTTCCCCCTGCGCTGGCAGCCTTTTCTTTGAAGTGCTTGCCCTCCGCAAGGGCTTCTAGATTTTGAAATGCCCTCCGCAAGGGCATTTGAACATTCGCCCTGCCCTCCGACTGTAGGGCACACCCTTGAACCAACCCGTTGAACCAAAATTGGTTCAATGGTTCAATCGGTTCAACCACTGCGCATCGATGAACTGATGCCGCTAAACCAATTGAGTGAGCCGAATGATTGAACCCGCCGATTGAACTAAAGCCGTTTGAACCAAGCGATGAACCAACGAAGCGTTGAACTTAGTGGTTGAACCAAGCCGAAGCGTTGAACCAGTTCATGAACCAAGGTCGATGAACTTATGCAACCTGAAATTTACTGGCCTAAGACAGCAGGGGAAGAAGGGGACCGATTTTTGGCTTGTTGGGCAAAAATGGTCAACACTAATCTATGCCCTCTGCTCTTGAAAGAGTTGCTGACCTGCGCTTAGATAAATGGGGAAGTGACAACTTTGAACATGACCCATACAAGTTCATAGAAGAGGTAGGTCTTGGAATTTATTGAATGCATGAAGAGGGTACTTTTGTACCAAATTTGATGAAAGCAAACCAAGAGAGCTCGGGTTTATGGCAACTTTTTTTCGATGGCTCAAGAAGCAAATTGGGCGCTGATGGTGGAGTAGTGTTAATTTCGCCCTCAAAGGAGAGATACTTCTCAACTTTCAGATTCCAATTTTCCTGCACTTGCAATGTTGCAGAATATGAGTCACTCATTCATGGTTTGGAGTGGGCAAGGAAAAGAGAAATTAAAGAAATACAGGTTTTTGGAGACAAGTTAATCATAAATCAGGTGAAAGGCCGAAATCTGACCAAGAATTCCTTGCTTAAGTCTTACAAGCACAGGATGTGGGACTTAGTGGAGAGTTTCCTTGCTTTCAACATTAATTTCATTCCAAAAGAGCAAAATAAGCAGGCGGACAGACTAGCAGTAGTTGATGCCCAATTTGACATCTCCAAGGAGATAGGCCGAGACAACAGTCCGCACCATTTAAAAGTGGTAATCAAACCCTTCGTGCCTGATAAGGTCACCAATTGGCAGGTGCTTGACAGTGATCAGCAGATAACACTCTTCTTGCAGTAGGAGGCTGAGTTTGCATCCAAGAATCAAGTCAAACTACAACAGCAGTACGACGACCAGATTGTTCAACTGAAGAACAACAAACTTTTCAAAGGCTTGGTCACTCTCGAAAGCATCTTCAACGAGGATGACCAACTGTAAAATGACAAAACAAGCATCACAACCACGAAAGAAAACTATGAAAAAGTTGAAATATTCAAGGACAGGTTGCTTGCACTTGGGAAGGTATGTACAAAGGATGAGAGGCATTCGTTCATTTTGCTATGTTAAGAGTTCGCCGATGTTTTTGCTTGGGAGTATAGCGACTTGAAGGGTTTTGATCCAAGCTTGGCCCAACACACCATTGAGCTGGAGGAAGGTGCCAAACCCATCAAACAAAGACAAAGGCCTATTAATCCAAAGATTGAGCCTCTCATGCGGAAGGAACTCACCAAGCTGATTGAGTCCAGAATTATATTTCCTATCAAACACTCTTTTTGGCTGGCCAATCTAGTCCTTGTTAGAAAAAAAAATTGGGAGATCAGACTATGTGTGGATTTCAGAGACCTCAATAGAGTCTCGCTAAAAGACCACTATCCCCTCCCAAGTATGGAACAGTCCTCCAAATGGTGACAGATAGCGAAAGTTTCTCCCTCCTGAATGGGTATTCAGGGTACAATCAGATTTTAATGCAAGACTGTGATCAGTACAAGACAACCTTCACTACCAAGTGGGAAACTTTTGCTTACCGAAAAATGTCATTCGGATTGTCCAATGCTGGAGCCACCTTTCAACGAGCCATGGACATGGCTTTCTAGGGCCTGATAAACAAAATTGTAATGGTCTATCTTGACAATGTAACATTGTTCTCTAAGGAGGAAGGCCAACATCTGAAACACCTGAGCAAATCTTTGAGAGGTGTAGAGAGTTTGGTATCTCTCTCAACCCAAAGAAATGCGTGTTTGTCGTCCATGGAAGTAAACTCCTTGGTCATGTTGTTTCAAAAGGGGGCTTGACCATTGATCCAGAAAGAGTCTGCACCATCCTAGCGCTGTCCTATCCTAAGCATAAGAAAGGTCTGCAAAGCTTCTTCGATAGAATAAATTTTATTAGGAGATTTATCCCAAATTTTGCCAAGATAGTCAAGCCATTGACCTCGATGCTGAAGAAAGATGAGAAGTTTGCATGGACAGTGCAAAGAAAGGATAGTTTTGAAGGGATCAAACAAGCTATTGCCCAGGATCCTACCTTGATCAATCCTGATTTCTCCAAGGATTTCAACTTTTACACCTTCGGAAATGAAGAGATAATTTCCGCCATGCTTACCCAAGCAAATGATGAAAACCTTGAACAACCTCGTCAATTCTTTAGCCAAGGTCTGAAAGGTTTTGAAATCAAGTACACATGTTAAAAAGCAAGTGCTTGCAGTCATACGAAGCTTGAAAAAATTCAGACATATGTTGTCAAACAACAAGGTTCATCTCATGGCGCCACATCCCAACGTCAAAGATTTCTTGATTAGCCGTGATCTAAATGAAAAGAGAGCAGGATGCATCACCAAGGTAATGAAATATGACGTGGATGTCAAAACCACCAAGCTGGTAAGGGGAAAAGGGTTGTGTGAACACCTTGCTACATACCTTAAACAACAGAAGGAAGGCATTTTGCTACTCCATGATGAAGCTACAGCAGAAGAACCAACAGTCATGAAGGACTGGGCACAAGACATGACACATTTCTTTCTCACCGATGAGTGCCCACAGGGCCTTGATAGGACTAAGAGAAGGTATTTCAGACTCCAATCTCTTTCTTATGTCTTGATTGATGGGGTGTTGTTTAGAAGAGATTTTCAAGAGTACTCGTAAGATGCATAGACTCAAGTAAAGTCGACAGAGTACTATCCAAGTTTCATGACGGGCCAGCTAGTGGTCACTTTACTCCTAAGCCTACAGCTGCAAGGATTATGAGGGCTGGTTACTTTTGGCCCACTTTATTCAGAGATACTCATGCCTGGATATGAAGGTGCCAGAAATGCGCCCTCTTTGATAGAAAGCAACGGCTGGCTGCAATGACTCTACAGTCTATTCAAGTAGAATAACCATTCATGCAATGAGACCTAGACTTCATAGGAATGATCAACCCTCCTTCCAGTGCTGGCCACAAATGGGTCTTGACTGCTACAGACTACTTCACGAGTTGGGTAGAAGCTGTTGCTTTGAAAGAAGCCAACGAAAATGCAGTCTTAAACTTTTACGAAGGCCTGGTGACAAGGTTTGGAGTCCCAACTACCATCATCTCAGATATCGCATTGGCTTTCTTGGGAACCGAAACAAGCAAGTGGACGTTGGGATATAACATCTACCTTAGCACTTCTTCCAAATACTACCCACAAAAAAATGCGCTGGCTGAGTCTACCAACAAGAATCTGAATAGAATCATCAGAAAGACAACGGAGGAAAATCAGAGAACTTGGCACGTCAAACAGAAAACAACCCTATGGGCAGATAGGGTTACTCCAAAAAGGGCTGTTGGCAATTCACCATACGCACTTGTGTATAGAAGGGAAGCTAGACTTCCTATTTCGCTTGAATTGCCAGCCTTGGATCTTGCTCACCAGCTGCATTTGGAAGAAAGCGACAGCATGGAGGTCAGGTTTTGTGAATTGATGGAGCTTCAGGAGGCAAGAGACCAAGCCATGGTTTCTGTTGACGCAGTGGATTGCACCCTGGGTAGGAGGCCGAGCTCCTGCCTTCCACACGCAACAATGGAAACTCCCCTCTCGCCTGTGGGATCGGCGAAGCTGGAGGGGAGAGTCTCTAGATAAGGGCTAGCTCCCTCTAATGTATCTTTTAGGTCCTGGATCTCTACTGCTAACAAATAAATGAAAAAAGGCGGGGGAATAAAAAGGGAGAAGGATGTTGAAAAGCAAAACCTAAACCTAAATTAAAAGGAGGTGATACACCAAAAAAGATGACCCACTCAGCCCGAACATACACTTTTCACCAAGAAGAAGTTGTCATACATTTCATCTGATATGGGAAACTCTTCTGTATCAGTGAGTCAGGGGTCCGTAGAGATACAGGGAGGAAGAACTATCAAAGGTGTTCTGAGACACACTTTGGCAGCCTATTCACATGCGCCTATATTCCTACTGTAGACACTTCTGGCAGACCTGCAGAAGAAGAAACTTCACAATGCACTAGACATGTTGGAATCGTTCTGTGGAAAGCATAAAAGAAAATGACTTAACACAAAAGAAAACATAGACATATGCGTGAGTGCAAGTTCAAATGGAGGTAAAAATTACCAAGTCTTAATTCAAGGTAAAATCCGACAAAGTTCTGCCTTACAAACCCAGAGATTTTTGGGCAGAGCTTTGCCTTACGGGCTAAGAGATCGATTTTTTCTCAAATGAGAAGTTTACAATATATAGAGAGGAAAAGAAGTGAAGGCGCCGCTTTGGAAAAGACTTTGGTGCTCTTTGACAAGTTGGCCCATGTGCGTTGAGAGCATCAGGAAGAGGAAGTCACTGTTGTTGATGTCATTCTTCTAGAAAAGGCCTGCTAAAACCATGCTGTGTAATTGTCGATCTTGACTTTGGCGTTCAAACATTAATGTGAAAGCACGGGCTATGCCTCTTTTTTGCAAACAAAACTGCTCTTTCCAAATATCACACGGTTTGTCTGCTCATAGATGCAAAGTGGAGAAAGCAGGCCACGCTGTTTACTGTTTGCGCCGTTTGATGACCACCTGGCAATAACTCACCTTCCCTTTGCCACCTGGGCCGTCTTGTCTGTTTCTGCACTTTGTCTCTTTCCGCGCCTTTCTTTCGGCTTTCTGCTTTGGACCCTTCGAATTCCTTCGGACAAAAAGTCCGAAGGAATTAGTCCTTGTCTTTTCTCTCGACTGCCTTTGAAAAGTGCCCTTCGAAAATATTGGGAACGACCCTTCCGAAGGGTACTTCCTTTGCCTTAAACAAATGTCCGAAGGAAACTTCCCTTTTTGGCCTTCTCTGTGGCCTCTTCGCAAAAGTGTTCCTTGCCCTCCGCAAGGGCTCTTGAGTCCCGAACTGCCCTCCGCAAGGGCACTTGAAATGGTCCATTTTGCGCCTAAGTGTCGGGAACTCGTCTCTACCTGCAGAGTCCGTAGAAACTTCACTTGCAGAGTCCATAGAAAACCTGTAGAGTCTATAGAAATGGACCTGCAGAGTCCGTAAAAAACCTGCAGAGTTCGTAGAAACTGCCTGCAGAGTCCGTAGAAATTCCAGACTTGTGCAAAATCAAAAATTGGACTAGTTCAGAACAGCAAGGGAAAAAAAAGAGGGGACCGATTTTGGCCTGCAAGACCAAAATAGTCAACAAATTGGTGACTCCTAGGGGAAGCATGCCTGCTATGCTTAGAGACCAGTTGCCTTGAAGTCCATTGGGCACAGAGTCAGAATGCAGCTTTGAAGAAAGTTAACAACAGCCTTGAGAGATCCAAGAATCAAACATGAAGCTTTTTACCCTAGACACAAGGAAAAACACACACGAGTAAAAACACTACTTGTGCAAACTGCACTTAGGGAAAAATAGGAAAGAAAACTGAAAGCAAACTACTATATATAACGAACCAGGTATATTTGCCTCCCTCCTGGATCAAAGGGAAAACTTCTTAAGTCCCTTCCTGGCAAGGAAACTTATGGTGCCAGACAAGTGGCTGAATGAAATGAAGAGTTAGTGACCTGCTCCTCTTGCCTGCCACCTTGATTGGCTTGCATCCGAGTGGATCGGAGTCAAACATGCTCCCAACATATATGTACTTTTCTTGTCCTTGGAAGCTTGTTGAATGCTGGTCCTTCATGCTGGTGCGTTTCATCAAGAAATCAATGGTTGTTGGCTCATCACCATAAGCTCCTTGATCTGCATAGTCTCTCTGCAATGCATCATGAATTGGCTCGTCTCCTTCTGCCTCGTTGAAGACTCTGTCAGACTCATCCTTTGCTCCCTCGTGGCCTTCTTGAAGAAGGGTGACAGTGGTGATGTCTGAAATGAAATCACAAACTGATTGCTCATCCCACAGAACATCACCTTTTTGTTCAAAGCTCTCTTCTTCAAGGCTTTCCTCAAGATGAGCAAGCCTCTCCTTTTCTTGCTCAAGGATCAGAGTCTCTAGTTGTTCAAAGACATCCATCTGATCCTCCTCCAACTCAGGCTCCTTGGCATAGTCGTCCTCCTCATCGAAGCAACAAGAAAGTTCATCAAACAAAGGGGGAGAGAGCTCACCATACTTACGTTCCTCCTTGTATTGCTGGAACATTTGCATGTATGCATGCCCTGTGTCTTCTCCATTGCTGATGAAGTCTTCAAAAGGAGCCTCGATGATGATTTCTTCTTATTTATCGTTCATGATAGCCTCCTAGAGAGCTGCGAATTGGATCTTCTCTTCCTCACTCGCCTCTTGCAAAACAGGTTCCTCCTTGAGAAGGGTGAATTGGAAAAACCATGTGGAAGAGGAGGCAGTCCTTGAGCTAGAATCGAATGATTCTCCTCTTTCCACTTGGCTAGCACTTCATCTATATCAGGTGTGGCCTGATAGCTCTCTTGGAGGTGTGTGTTGTCAACTTGGAGCTGCACCCTGATTTGAGGACGTGCGCGAAATGGCCAGTCCTCTATCCCGCTGAAACAATGGGATCTTTTCACGAGAGTGGGTGCCTCAATAGTGAGAAGAACCTCCAGAGAAGGCTGGTTCCTGTATGATGTATCAATGAAGATTCCTACTCTACGCTGCTGACTGCCATGGAAAAGGGAGAAAGAAAACTTAAAGGGAAAATCCTATCTAAAAGGGGGTGATACACCAGAATTATGATCCTACTCAGCTTGGAACCTTGAACACTGAACGAACAAGAGAGAAGGAAGACCTTAGACTTCAATTAATCACTTATGCATAAGTATTTCATGCAGAGGTTTGATCCAATGACTAAAATCTGAGGAAAAATGGTGGAGAGAGGTCTGATAAAAGACACTTTGCAGCCGCCTAACATCCACTTACAGTCTTAGCAAAAGACAATAAAGAACACTTTAACATGATCTGCACAAGGACGATATAGCAACTAGGTACGAAACAAAATTTGGGAAGGGAGAGAACTCTACCACTTATGCAAATTGCTGAAGAAATATACACTATGCCACGCTTGAAATCTGAAAGTACAATCCTTATTGATCGAAGAGGTTACACAACTCACCAATGGCAGAGTCTGGTCTAACCAAGAGAGATTGGATTATTTTTAATCAAGGTTGAAAGCCATTATATAGAGAGAAATACAAAAAGCCAGAGATTGGCGTAGAACTTGAAGAGAAAGATTCACTTTTGTTAACTCAAGGCTTTACTTGGCCTAATAAAATATATATTTCTCTGTCATTGCATGAAGCTTATTTGTTTGATGAAGCGCACCTATCCTTGTCATGAACCATCCACCTCTTTTTTGCATGAAAATTCACGCAGATGTCAATTTTTTAACTCCACGTGAGCTGCTTGATTACCAAGTTGTAGTATTTGAAAACTGAGTTGGACGAAGAGATCATTCTCTTTCGCATGAAATTTTCTAGTGGACGTGGCGTTTAAATCAATTAGTTAACTCTAAATCTGGAATAGTCAACTCCTCGCTCGAACTCGGAACTCCTGTTGAAGTCGGATTTAGTCCTTCGAATGCATGAGCTGACTGGAGATGAACAGGATCTTAATAATCAGTCAACTGAAGCTTTCACTGATTGTTCGAAAAATAGCTCTGATATTCGAAAATAGCTCCAATGTTGCATGTATTCTATTCTAATTCTGGTCGTGTCTATTTCTGGCAGGATCCCATACTCAACTTCTTCGGCGGATTATCTATTTTCTATTCTTTTCTGCACATTCGGCCTCCATTTATTTCGGATTTCCTGCTATCTCCTTAGTCTCAACGGTTAATTCCCGCAGGAAAAATTTGACGGCCTGCGGGACGTCACTGGAAGCTGTCGTATTTCCTTCGGCTATATTTCTTCGGGCTTATTCCTATCATTTCCCTTTACTCTTATTTGCTCGGGCTTTTTCCTGTCATTCTGTTGCTCTATCGGCTCTTTTGTATTGGTCGCTAAGTCATATTCTCGCGGACTTCTTTTGATGACATGTCTTTACCTCTTTCCCGCGGGTTTATTTTCCTCGGGGCTATTTGTCTGCATTTCTTCAGACTTTTTGTCCAAAGAAATTCCTTCGGACAAAAAGTCCGAAGGTCCCCTTTGCTTTATTTCTTGCAGCCTTTTTTTTTTTTTTGATTTGTCTAAGCTTCCGAATTCCTTCAGACAAAAAGTACGAAGGATTCCAATTGTTTTTTGCCTTTGCTTTTTTGAAACGTCCTTGATCTTCGTATATATATTGTCTTAAGTCATTTCCGAATTCCTTCGGACCTTTTGTCCAAAGGAATTCCTTCAAACAAAAATTCTAAAGGATTCTTTCTTTGCCTTTGCTCTACGAAATGCCTTTCGAGATTTCAAATGTGCCCTTCGGCAACCAGTCCAAGTGTCCCCTGGTAGTCCAAGTGTCCTCCGGCAGTCCAAGTGTCCTCCGGCAGTCCCCTTCGGAAAAATTGGAGGGCACCCGGACTTTTTGCAAAAGTCTGTGATTTTGGTCTTCCTCCTGCCCGAAGGGTAGGTGCCCTTCGGGATTGTTGTTAAGTGTCCCTTCCGAAGGGTACCCTGCCCTTCGAAACTCTTGAAATTGTCCCCTTCCGAATTTATCCTTGGCTTCTTTGTGCGGACTTTCCTGTCTTGTGGTCCTCCGAATTTCCTCGGACTATTTGTCTGAAAAAATTCCTTCTTCCTCCTAAGTGCTTTACAGATTGAGTCCGTAGAAAATTGACTGAGTCCGTAGATAATTTGACTGAGTGCGTAGAAAATTTGACTGAGTCCGTAGAAAATTTCCTGAGTGAGTCCGTAGAAACTTCCCTGAGTGAGTCCGTAGATAATTCCTTGACTGAGTGAGTCCGTAGAAATTCTGTTTGCTTGAGTCCATAGAAAACCTGCAGGGGAAAACTATGTATCCTTCCCTCCTTGGCTACAGACGTGAACGTTCTAAATAGTAAGAAAAAATCTGACTCGTGGAAGATTTGTCAATAGTGTGTAGATGGGATGTGTTCAGACAAGTCCATCACACGTTGGTTGAGGAATCTCGCTATGGATTCCAACTCTGCGATTCTCCTGGCTAGATCTTCTTGGAAGAGCCTTTCTTAGAGGTCACAATCATCAACATGAGCAGGAGCAACCTCATCTTCTTCAAGGTTTTGAGCAAAACCCTTCTCTTCCTTCCTGTCCCAAGATTCCACTGTTTGCTTCCAAGTCAGGATCTCGGAATTGGAATTTTGCTCCTGTGAACAGGCAACAACTTTGTTTTCTCCAAGGTCTTGCGCTGGTTCATGACTTTCCTTCTTCCAACTTGGAATTTGGAGATCATGTTGAAAGGCTTGAGGAGGTTGGGGAAGATTTGGGAGGGTCTGCTCATGTAGAGGAAGCGCTGTTTGAAGAGAGGCGTGCTGGGAAGCTAGGTGCACGGGATTAAGAGCAGGGTTGATTGATGCATCAGATGAGCTGGAATGAGCAAGTGCCATCTAATAGAAAGGATTTGGTGCACAAGAGGGGGCTTTCTTTAGAATAAGAGGGGGCGCGTAAGGCTGGCTGCCTTGCATGAATGGATTCCTCCATTTTGCTACCTCCTCCTCCATGGATTGCAAGGCCTGAGCTTGCCTGAACAAACACTCTCTTTATACATCAGCTCCTGCTGATATCCATACTGCTTATCTAGTCTGTCAATTTCCATTACCTGCTTCTCAAACTCCAGTGCTACTTCCCTTATTGTTGAAGGGAAACTAGGAGAGCTGCTTGAGGTGATTACATGAAAATCCTGAGCTTGATTAAAACCATATGAAGGAATACGAGGCCCATGATTTTGTGTAAAGGAATTATACATACAAAACGCTGGTTGGTTGAAGAACACACCAAAAATTCTTCAACTCTTTGGACACAACTTGTCTTAGTTGGTCCCACCGGGCGTGCCAAAAACTGTTGACGCAGTGGATTGCACCCTGGGCAGGAGGCCGAGCTCTTGCCTTTCACACGCAACAATGGAAACTCCCCTCTCGCCTGTGGGACCGGCGAAGCTGGACGGGAGAGTCTCTAGATAAGGGCTAGCTCCCTCTGATGTATCTTTTAGGTCCTGGATCTCTATTGCTAACAAATAAATGAAAAAAGGGGGGGGATGAAAAGGGAGAAGGATGCTGAAAAGCATAACCTAAACCTAATCTAAAAGGAGGTGATACACCAAAAAAGATGACCCACTCAGCCCGAACATACACTTTTCACCAAGAAGAAGCTGTCATACACTTCATCTGATATGGGAAACTCTTCTGTATCAGTGAGTCAAGGGTCCGTAGAGATACAGGGAGGAAGAACTATCAAAGGTGTTTTGAGACACACTTTGGCAGCCTATTCACATGCGCCTATATTCCTACTGTAGACACTTTTGGCAGACTTGCAGAAGAAGAAACTTCACAATGCACTAGACATGTTGGAATCGTTCTGTGGAAAGCATAAAAGAAAATGACTTAACACAAAAGAAAACATAGACATATGCGTGAGTGCAAGTTCAAATGGAGGTAAAAATTACCAAGTCTTGATTCAAGGTAAAATCCGACAGAGTTCTGCCTTACAAACCCAGAGATTTTTGGGCAGAGCTTTGCCTTACGGGCTAAGAGATCGATTTTTTATCAAATGAGAAGTTTACAATATATAGAGAGGAGAAGAAGTGAAGGCGCCGCTTTGGAAAAGACTTTGGCGCTCTTTGACAAGTTGGCCCATATGCGTTGAGAGCATCAGGAAGAGGAAGTCACTGTTGTTGATGTCATTCTTCTAGAAAAGGCCTGCTAAAACCATGCTGTGTAATTGCCGATCTTGACTTTGGCGTTCAAACATTAATGTGAAAGCACGGGCTATGCCTCTTTTTTGCAAACAAAACTGCTCTTTCCAAATATCACACGGTTTGTCTGCTCATAGATGCAAAGTGGAGAAAGCAGGCCACGTTGTTTACTGTTTGCGCCGTTTGATGACCACCTGGCAATAACTCACCTTCCCTTTGCCACCTGGGCCGTCTTGTCTGTTTCTGCACTTTGTCTCTTTCCGCGCCTTTCTTCCGGCTTTCTGCTTTGGACCCTTCGAATTCCTTCGGACAAAAAGTCCGAAGGAATTAGTCATTGTCTTTTCTCTCGACTGCCTTTGAAAAGTGCCCTTCGAAAATATTGGGAACGACCCTTCCGAAGGGTACTTCCTTTGCCTTAAACAAATGTCCGAAGGAAACTTCCCTTTTTGGCCTTCTCTGTGGCCTCTTCGCAAAAGTGTTCCTTGCCCTCCGTAAGGGCTCTTGAGTCCCGAACTGCCCTCCGCAAGGGCACTTGAAATGGTCCATTTTGCGCCTAAGTGTCGGGAACTCGTCTCTACTTGCAGAGTCCGTATAAAACTTCTTTGCAGAGTCTGTAGAAACTTCACCTGCAGAGTCCGTAGAAAACCTGCAGAGTCCGTAGAAATGGACCTGCAGAGTCCATAGAAAACCTGCAGAGTTCATAGAAACTGCCTGCAGAGTCCGTAGAAATTCCAGACTTGTGCAAAATAAAAAATTGGACTGGTTCAGAACAGCAGGGAAAAAAAAAGGGGGGACCGATTTTGGCCTGCATGACCAAAATGGTCAACATTTTCTATGACCAGTCGTCAGTAGCAAACGAAGAAGCATTTTGATAAGAAATCCTCATCAAAGGGCTTTTCAGAAGGCGACATTGTCCTAAAATGGGATGAGGACCGAGCTAAGCCTGGAAAACACACGAAGTTCGACGCCTTATGGAGTGGTCCGTATATCATCACTCAGTGCAAGCAACATAATGCTTTTCAACTCTCCAAGCTGGATGGTGAGGAACTGCATATCCCAGTTAATGAGATATATCTTAAGCATTGTCACTGAGCCTCTTCTCGTTATGTACATATTTTCCCTATTTTTCCCTATTTTCCCTAAGTGCTTTTGCGCATGTGCGTAGTTTTTTAGCCTTGTGTGTGTTCTGTTTACCATTTGGGGGTAAAAGATTCATGTTGAATCTTTAGTCTCTCAAGGTTATTGTCAACCTTTCAGGTTGTATTTTGACTCCGTGCCCAACGGACTTGTAAGCCACTAGTTTTTCTAAGTATAGCAGGCATGCTTCCCCTGAGAATCGCCAAATTTGTTGACCATTTTTGGTTCTACAGGCCCAAAATCAGTCTCCCTTCCTTCCCTGTTGTCTTGAGCAGTCAGTCTTTAATGTATTCACCTTACTGCAATTGTGTTTTTTCTCTTTGTAATAGACATGTTTCTATAAAGAGCCAAGTGACTTGAGCCTTGTAGATGTTTTGGGTTGATCCGGAGGCTTATTTCGCTTTGAGCAGTTAGTTTGCACAAGCCTTTTGGCAAAGGAATGGACGAGTTTCAAAGGAATACAAGTCTTTCACAAGGCTCCGAAGGACAAGTGCCCTTGCAGAGGGCAAGCAGGTGACAAATTGGACCGTTCAAGCAGGCTCCGAAGGGCAACTTTGGACCCAAAGTGCCCTTGCAGAGGGCAGAGAGCACCTTCGAAAAAATGACAAGGAAAAAGATAGAGGATTCCTTCGGACTTTTTGTCCGAAGGAAATCCAAGGAAAGGGACAAAGGATTTATTTGGACTTTTGTCCGAAGAAAATCAATGTAGAACCAAAGGGTGAATTCCTTCGGACAAAGTGTCCGAAGGAATTGAGAAGACAAGGAGCCCGAAGGGCAAGTGCCCTTGCGGAGGGCTCTCGGCTGCCAAAAGAAGACCCTCTCCTCTTTTTCGAAAGATCACCTTCCCTTCGAGAGGGTTCGTTTTGCAAAAGGCCGAAAGAATTACCAAAGGGATGACGGGCCCGAGCACGTCAACTTTAACATAATGAACTAGCCATTGGAGTTTCAAACGTCCAGTGAAGTGCGCGTGAACGTCAAATTCAAGGCAACAAAATAGTCATTGGTTTTCAAACGATGACAGGCCTGCGGCTGTCAATTTTACGGTGATGAAATAGCCATTGGTTTTCAAATAGTGGCAAGCCCGTAGATGTCAATGTCGATGGGATGTGTCGACCGTTGAGGACAAGCCAAGGGACCAATGCCTTCGGACAAGCCCCCGAAAGAACTCATGAGAAGTGGCCAAAAGCACTTATGAGCGCGGGCCCGAAGGAATTCAAAGGGCACAAGGCCGCAAGGAAACTCAACGACCCATTAGGAAAGATAGCCCCAAGGGCCAAAGAGCCAGGAAAAGACAAAAGCCAAGTGCAAGAGCGGATAGAATAGTCTAGGTGGCAAAAAAAGCATCAGTAGAGAAGTTATTGCTGCAGATGAAACAGTCTCCACCAAGTGGTCATCAAGGGGAGCGCGGGCATTCAATAGAATGGTCCATTTTTCTTCATTTTACATTAATGAGCAAATAGTTGCGTAGACTTCAATGAGAAGCGGCCTTGTCATTCAAACAAAGAAGCAACCCATGCTTTTGCAAGAACATTTAAGACAGTCTAAGTTGCAAAGTCAATACTTGTGACAAGCAACAGCATGGTTCTTTCAGGCCGTTTCTAGAAGGATGACACCAGCATGAGCAAATTCCTCTTTTAGAGGTGTTCAATGCAGCATGGGCTGCTCGTTCTGGAAGGTGCCAAAAGTCTTTCTCTTCATGCTATATATTGTAACCTCTTAGTTGAGAAATGGATCTCTCACTTGTGTAAGGCGAAACCCTGCCAAATTTTACCTTTGAATCAATAAGAATGCATTTTACCTCCTTCTGGCTGGTTATACTTCTGAATATGTTTGTGTATCAACTCTGTGTTCAGTCATTTCAGCTTGATGCTTTCATAGGTTGACACCAATGTATCTAGTATAGCCAAGACCATTTTTTTGCAGGTTAACAGGGAGTGTCCAAGTTGGAGCATAGAGACAGATGAGCAGTTATCTGATAGTGTGCTTCTGCAGTACCTGTGGTAAGTCCTTTTTCTTTGTCTTCATTAAGCCCCTTGTTGAAGCGCCCTATAGTTTGGTCTTTTGTTCAGAAGAAGTGTCTGTTCGCCCTCTTGCTATGAAGTGTTGATATCGCCGAGTAGATCAAAAAATTCATTTTGGTGCATCACCGTTTAGATAGGTTCTGTTTTGGTTATATCCTTCTCCCTTTTCACCCCCCCATTATTAACAGTAGTAGTCAAAGACCTCAAAGATGCATCAAAGGGAGCTAGCCCTTATCTAGAGATTCTTTCCTCAGTTTTGCCATACCCACAGCAAGAAGAAAGTCTCCATTGTGCCGTGTGGAAGAGAGAAGCCGAGCCTTCTTTCAAGGGTGCAATCCACAGCGTCAACAGGACCTGAGCATGGTTGGGTCCTTTGGTGATTTGGCTCTGAGCGTGGTCACTCTTTACCTGTTTTATACTATTTCTTTCAGCACTATTTTTTTTTCTTGTTTTCAAAGACCCTTTTTGGTTTCCCGTTTTTCCCCGACACATTTATGGAATTTGCAGTCCCTATGACCTACTTTTGTGGTCATTAGTTGGACATTAATATATTTATCTTATCTTATATTGATTGATTTAATAGGAAAATATCCTAGGTTCACATCTTGGTGGGGTGAGAACCAACCCCAAAGTGTCTAAGTGGGGAGCAACTTGACCCCAAAAGGGTTGTTTACAATCAACCAGCCTTGCATAAGCTCCGTTGATGAAATAAAAAGAGCTTTCAGCTATACCAAAAGAAAAAAAATGATTGCAAAAGATGTATCTACAAACCCAAGTACAAATTGATGTTAGACGGGTACAAGAACAATATCCAAACTATTTGTACTAGTAAATTCTAAATTTGTATTAATATAGAATTAAAAAGTACAAAAATGCAAACCGAGAGGGTTTACAAAATCCCTGACAAAGATTTTGGTCCAAAATCTATCGTGGATAAAGAGATTCACTTGGGTAAACTTATGGTTTTTTGAATGATATCTTTTAATAAGGTTTTTAAGTATAATCGTTATTAAAAAAGTCCAAAGTGACATTATAGACTACTTTTATTGCCCAATAGAATGTGCAACATACTACTATTGTTGCTTTTAATAGTCATAACTGATGATGTGGCCAATCTAGTTAACCTTAACCAAGACTATTTTGGAAAAACAAGCATCCAACTACTCTACTCCATCATTGTGTAGCATCATCCAAAAGCATCACAATAGTGCAATAGGTCAATATCATAGAAATAGACAAAAGACAAAGATTTGGTAAATACAATAAGTACCATTACATCACTGTCACTTATCACTTTATTGCTTGTGCAATGGCACAACCAGACCTATTTATAGACATCATGCTAAGGGAGGCTTTATGTTAAGTGAGCCAAGGTTGTTTGGGTACATGTGGGAAACATGTACTAATAATGGTTTCACGGGGATGTGTCCCTGGGGATCTGGGTGATGTCCTAGGAAAGGAGATATAGGATGGGACATCTCTCGCATCCCCAAAAAACATAAAAAGAGGGGGATGTCCTAAAGTGTTTCTTAATTTATTTGTATTTTATAGATTTAAATATTATTTTTTATATATTATTTTAGTAACCCTCCCCATCCCTGCCCCAAAATTTGAGAATTTTTTTGCCATCCCTGAAATCACTTCCACCTATCCCCAAGACATGTGGAACATTGCTACTAATGGGGCTACACATGTACATGGCCCTACAAGTAGGTACACGTCTTCTAAGGGTCACCACACAAGCTTGGTGCCTCATGGGTGTTAAAGCCATAAAGTGGCAATATCCAAACATTCTTGTCAATTCCGGATTACAATAGGTGCATTTAGCACCGACATCCCCCCTAAATCCTAACTTGGAGGAAGTCATGCAACATATCCCCATTCTCGAGAATGTGTGCCCCCTCCATAGTTGTCAGTGGGATCCAACACCATTGCAACCCTCACACTTTCATTGTCACTATCATTGTCAGAGTTTTTATTTGGATCCAAATCACTGCAGCCCCCAATGGTTCACTGTCACATTCACTTGTAATTTGAACATATTTGAAATTGGAATTGGACCTCTATCAACTCCATCAATCCACAAGCCGAAAATGTGTGGATTTACCAAATAATCCCCCCTCAAGCTAGACTCATTGTTTGAAGGAACATGAAGCATAAATGCTGAACGTGTAGGCCCTATTGTCAACCTGGAGCTGCGCCCTGATTCGAGGACGTGCGCGAAGCTGCCAGTCCTCTATCCGACTAAAATAATGGGATCTTCTCACGAGGGTGGGTGCCTCAATAGTGAGAAGAACCTCCAGAGAAGGCTGGTTCCTGTATGATGTATCAATGAAGATTCCTACTCTATGCTGTTGACTACCATGGAAAAGGGAGAAAGAAAACTTAAAGGGGAAATCCTACCTAAAAGGGGTGATACACCAAGATTTTGATCCACTCAATTTGGAACCTTGAACACTGAACGAACAAGGGAGGAGGAAGACCTTAGACTTCAAATTAATCACTTATGCATAAGTATTTCATGCAGAGGTTCGATCCAATAACTAAAACCTGAGGGAAAATGATGGAGAGAGGTCCGATACAAGACACTTTGCAACCACCTAACATCCACTTACAATTTCAACAGAAGATAATAAAGAACACTTTAACATGACCTACACAAGGACAATATAGCAACTAGGTATGAAACAAAATTTGGGAAGGGAGAGAACTCTACCACTTATGCAAATTGCTGAAGAAGTATACACTATGCCAACGCTTGAAATCTGAAAGTACAGTCCTTATTGATCGAAGAGGTTACACAACTCATCAATGGCAGAGTCTAGTCTAACCAAGAGAGATTGGCTTATTTTTAATCAAGGCTGAAAGCCATTATATAGAGAGAATTTACAAAAAGCCAAAAATTGGCGTAGAACTTGAAGAGAAAGATTTACTTTTGTTAACTCCAAGCTTTACTTGGCCTTTCAATAAAATCTATTTTACTTTTTGTCCTTGCATGAAGCTTCTTTGCTTGATGAAGCGAACTTATCTTTGTCATGAGCCGCCACCTCTTTTTGCATGAAAATCCACGCAGATGTCAATTTTAGAAATCCATGTGAGTTGCTTGATTGTCGAGTTGTAGTGTTTGAAAGCTGAGTTAAACGAAGAGATCATGCTGAGTTGGACGAAGAGATCATGCTGAGTTTGACGAAGAGATCATGCTGAGTTGGACTTTCAGATGCATGAGTTGGCTGGAAACGAACAGGACTTCAGCAGCCAGTCAACTAAAGCTTTGACCATAGTTTGAAAATAGCCCTTGCTTGCATGCATTCTGTCCAATTTTGATCTTTTGTTCGTGTCTATTTCTGGCAGGATTCTATATTCGATTGTATTAGTCTAATTATACCCGGTTTATATTTTCTTGCGGAATTCTGGCTTTATCCTGCTCCAACAGTTACTTCCTGCGGTCAAAATTTGACGCCCTGTGGGACGTCACCCTTAGTTTTCTTATTTCATGAGGACTTCTCTGCTTGGCAATTTCCTTCGGGTTTATTTCCGCAGAATTCTTTTGGCTTTATTTCCCGCATCCCTTTTCGGACTTCTGTCTCGCCTTAGTCTTTCACTTTTCTTCGGACTTTGCTTTGTGGCCTTCAGAATTTCTTTGGACTTTTTGTCTGAAGAAATTCCTTCGGACAAAAAGTCTGAAAGAATTCATTTCCTTAGTTTTTGCCTTTGTCTTTTGTCTTAGGACTTGTTTTTCTTCGGATTTATGTCTGCGCCAAGCCTTTCCGAATTTCTTCGGACTTTTTGTCCGAAGGAATTCCTTCGGACAAAAAGTCCGAAAGAATTCATTTTCTCTTGACTTAGCTTTTTCTTGTCTTTTCTCGTCGGCTTTGTCTTCGGACTTGTCTCTTGCCCCTTCCGAATTTCTTCGGACTTTTTGTCCGAAGGAATTCCTTCGGACAAAATGTCCGAAGGATATGTCTTTGCCTTTGCTCTTATTTCAATGTGCCCTTCGGCGAGATAAGTACCCTTCGGCACCGACCAAGTGTTCTTCAGCCGTGTCCTTCAGAAAAATTGGAGGGCACCCGAGCTTTTTGCAAAGGTCCTTGAATTTGGTCTTGTGACTTCCCGAAGGGTAGGTGCCCTTCGGGAATATTGAAAGTGACCCTTCCACCGACCAAGTGCCCTTCGGCACTGACCAAGTGCCCTTCGGCACCGACCAAGTGTCCTCCGCCAATGCCCTTTGAAAAAATTGGAGGGCACCCGGGCTTTCTGCAAGGTCCTCGAATTTTGTCTTGTGCCTTCCCGAAGGGTAGGTGCCCTTTGCATCTTTTTGATTGAGTCCGTAGAAATTTTCTGCTCGAGTCCGTAGAAATTTTTTGCTTGAGTCCGTAGAAACCTGAAGAGTCCATAGAAATCTTCTGCTTAAGTCCGTAGAAATCTCCACTTTGGTCAAGGAAAACCATGTATTCTTCCTTCCTTGGCTAGAGACGAGAACTTTCCAAGTGGCAAGAGAAAATCTGATTTGTGGAAGATTTGTCAACAGGCCCATAAGATAAAAAATATTGTAGATATAGAAGTAGAATCAACCTATCCACATATGCAAAGCATGTTAACAACTCATCATGTGCATGCTTGTCAGAAAATCATGTGCAATGCCTATCAGAAACTCATCATGTGCAATGCCTATTGACAACATCCATTATCATCAAGAATGTTGGCAATTCAATCATCATCATCATACCAACCATGTTAGCAACATCGTTTGTAGGTAGCATATTAGAACCAAGTCTACCAGCATCTCACCATCATCAAGAGCAAAAGATGGTGTCTTAAATCATCCAAGTCATCCAAATTTCATCTCAAGAGAAGCCCTAAGGATAGCAAGAGCAGCACATCTATCCATAAAAGAGGATATGACTGCTAAATTGAAATAATTGATCCAAAGGATTAAAAGTGGTGTGATTCACTAGGTGCAAAGATAGCAAGAGAGTGGCCTAGATATCCTCAATGACAATCAAAAGCATTCATATTTTCCAAAAATCAATGGATGAAAAACACTTGGAAGCAAATGCACCACAAAGTATCCAATGAGGAGAATACAAAATCTATTAGGTACTTCACACTAATATAAGAAAGTGCATTACTCCTTTAAGAAAGCACAATAGGTCCATAAGAGTAAATTAAAGCATATAAAAATGAAAGGATGATGATGTCCTACAAGAGAAATAAGTTGTCCCTTACAAGAAGAGAACCTTCAATGAGACTCATCATAGATCAACTCCTCAAACTTTGGCAGCTCTCCCCAAGTTAAATCATTTGTGGGGTCCATCATGGGAGAGCTTATTTCGTGAAATGCTTATCATTCTTATTGTCATGTCCCCCTTTTGGACATAGAACGAACGAAAACCCTTAGGCTTGTTTTGTTTCCCAAGAGCTAAGGGAAGAAGAAAGAAAAGGGAAACGTTTGGGGTTTTCTAAGGGTAATTTGCAAAAAGTACTTTATTGTTTTAATTTTCAATTAAGTTGTGGTCTCTTGAGGGTAATGGACGCCCAAGAGCTTAAGTGGGGGTTATAAGGATTGCTCTTTTAATATTTGAAAAGGTCTTCCCTCCAAAAAGAAATGCACCCCTTGAGAGAATTGATATAAAAGAGAGTGGAGGATCATTTGGAGAGGTTATGCAATTGATTATATTCAAATTTTATGGTCTAAGAACAAAACGCTTAACCAAGGACTTGAAGACGAAATGCTTCAAGGCCAAGGAAGGATTGGGGATGAAAACCCTCATTCCTCATTTGAGGGCAGCATCATCTAGAGGTTGCCATTGAGCATAATATTCAGAAAAAATACAAAAAGAAGTGTTGAAGATTGGCGACTTGCTTTTGGGAGTTGCTAGTTGCCCTAGGAGGTTGGCGACTAGAGTTGGAGGCCCTAAAATTCTGTTTTTCATGTTGAAGACCCCTACTTGTAGAGTTGTGTTGGATTTAGGGCTGGAAACGTTTAATTCCAGCATTGGTGTTGACAATTTTTGGTCCTGTAGGCCAAAAATTGGTCTCCCTTCCTGTTGACGCAGTGGATTGCACCCTGGGCAGGAGGCCGAGCTCTTGCCTTCCACACACAACAATGGAAACTCCCCTCTCGCCTGTGGGACTGGCGAAGCTGGAGGGGAGAGTCTTTAGATAAGGGCTAGCTCCCTCTGATGTATCTTTTAGGTCTTGGATCTCTACTGCTAACAAATAAATGAAAAAAGGGGGGGGGGGGTGAAAAGGGAGAAAGATGTTGAAACATAACCTAAACCTAAACTTAAAAAGGTGATACACCAAAAAAGATGACCCACTCAGCGCGAACATACACTTTTCACCAAGAAGCTCTCATACACTTCATCTGATGTGGGAAACTCTTTTGTATTAGTGAGTCAGGGGTCCGTAGAGATACAAGGAGGAAGAACTATCAAAGGTGTTCTGAGACACACTTTGGCAGCCTATTCACATGCGCCTATATTCCTGCTGTTGACGCAGTGGATTGCACCCTGGGTAGGAGGCTGAGCTCCTGCCTTCTACACGCAACAATGGAAACTCCCCTCTCGCCTGTGGGACCGACGAAGCTGGAGGGGAAAGTCTCTAGATAAGGGCTAGCTCCCTTTGATGTATCTTTTAGGCCCTGGATTCCCTACTACTAACAAATAAATGAAAAAAGGGGGAGATGAAAAGGGAGAAAGATGCTGAAACAAAACCTAAACCTAAACTTAAAAAGGTGATACACCAAAAAAGACCCACTCAGCCCGAACATACACTTTTCACCAAGAAGCTGTCATACACTTCATCTGATGTGGGAAACTCTTCTGTATCAGTGAGTCAGGGGTCCGTAAAGATGCAAGGAGGAAGGAACTATCATAGGTGTTCTGAGACACACTTTGGCAGCCTATTCACATGCGCCTATATTTTTGCTGTAGACACTTCTGGCAGATCTGTAGAAGAAGAAACTTCACAATGCACTAGACATGCTGAAGTCATTATGTGAAAAGCATCAAAGAAAATGACTTAACACAAAAGAAAACATAGACATATGCATGAGTGCAAGTTCAAATGGAGGTACAAAGTTGCTAAGTCTTGATTCAAGGTAAAAATCCCGCAGAATTCTGCCTTACAAACCCAGAGATTTTTGGGCAGAGCTTTGCCTTACGGGTGAAGAGAATGGATCTTTCTCAAAATGAGAATTTTACAATATATAGAAAAAGAAGAAAAAGTAAAGGCGCCGCTTTGAAAAAGACTTTGGCGCTCTTTGACAAGTTGGCCCATGTGCGTTGAGAGCATCGGGAAGAGGAAATCACTGTTGATGATATTGTGTCGGCTCCTGCTTTGACTTTGGCGTTCAAACATTAATGTGAAAGCACGGGCCGCGCCTCTTTTCTGCAGACAAGACTGCTCCTTCCAGATTTTCACGTGGTTTGTCTGCTTATAAATACAAAATGGAGAAAACAGGCCGCGCCGCTTACTGTTCGCCCCATTTGATGACCATTTGGCAGTCATTGTTCCAACCACTGGAGTAACTCCTTTCCCTTTGACACTTGGGCCGTTTGTCCGCTTCTGCACTTTGTCACTTCTTGGTTTTGTCTCTTTCTGGCTTTGTTGCTTTCTAGCTCCTTCGTCCCTCGGGCTATCTTCTTGGCGGGTCGCTGAGTTCTTTGGCTCTTCCATTTTGCTTTTCAAAATCAACGGCTATTTCACGAGCCCTGAAATTGACGTTCGGGCTCCCGTCACTGCATTTGAACTTCCAACAACTAGTTCGTCGTGCTTGACTTTGACGTCTTCGGGCCCGTCACCCCTTGGAATTTCTTCGGCTTTCTCTTGATTCGGCCTTTTCTGTCGCTCCCTTTCCTTCGGACTTCTTGTTTGATCATTCCCGAAGGGGACCTGCCCTTCGGGGTCTTGAGAAAAATCCCTTTTTCTTGGCGAGAGCCCCCCGCAAGAGCACATACCCTTCAGGCGGTCTTCTTTCTCCTCGACGGGTTTCTCTTTCGGGCTTTTTCCCACGGACTTTTTCCCCGCGGACAAAAAGTCTGCAAGAATTGTTTCGGCTGCTTTGTCTTTGGCCTTCAAAATTTCTTTCGGGCTTTTCTCCCGCAGCTTCCCCGAATTTCTTCGGACTTTTTGTCTGAAGGAATTCCTTCGGACAAAAAGTCCGAAAGAATTTGTTTCTTGCCTTAGTCTTTTCTTCAGCTTTCTTGTTCACAACCCTTCCGAATTCCTTCGGACTTTTTGTCCGAAGGATTTCTTCCTTTGCTTCTTCAACTGCCTTTGGAAAGTGCCCTTTGGGAAAAAAGGAAACGACCCTTCCGAAGGGTATTTCCTTTGCCTTAAACAAACTTTCGAAGGAAACTTACCTTTGCGGCTTTTCTCTGTGGCCTCTTTTGAATATTCCCCGCCCTCTGCAAGGGCACTTGAGTTCAGAACTGCCCTCCGCAAGGGCACTTGTCCTTCGGGAGACTCTCTAGAACTTTTGATTGAACCGCTCCTTTGAACCAACCGTTGAACCGAACACTGAACCAACACTTTGAACCAAGCTTTGAACCAAGCCGATTGAACCAAGTCGTTGAACCGACTGAGTGAACCAAGTGATTGAACCGTCTGATTGAAACAAAGCATTGAACCAACTGAACTGAACCAAGCCAATGAACCATTTGATTGAACCTCGCCGTTGAACTTTGCCGATGAATTTTGTTGTTGCACCAAAGCATTGAACCAAAGCGTTGAACCAAGGCATTGAACCGATTCAATGGTTCAACGGTTCAAAGATGCTAACTCATGGAAAGATCATGTCGTTGAACCACTTTCCCATCCTTAAGGAAAAGTGTCTTGAACCATTTTAGCTCTCTTTCCTTATAAATTTCTTTGGACAAGAGTCCAAAGAAGCTTTGTAAAACCTTGCACTCTTTGAACTGGTTCTTCATCTGCCGAAGGACTTGTCTGTAGAGTCCGTAGAAATGGACCTGCAGAGTCCGTAGAAAACCTGCAGAGTTTGTAAAAATGCCAAGACTTGTGCAAAATCAAAAGATGAACTAGCTCAGGACAGCAGGGAAAGAAGGGGACCGATTTTTTGGCCTGTTGGACCAAAAATGGTCAACAAATTGGTGACTCCTAGGGGAAGCATGCCTGCTATGCTTAGAGACCAGTTGCCTTAAAGTCCATTGGGCACGGAGTCAGAATGCAGCTTTGAAGAAAGGTTAACAACAGCCTTGAGAGATCCCGGAATCAGTCATGAGCTTTTTACCCCACGCACAAAGGAAAACACACACAAGGCTAAAAACACTACTTGTGCAAACAACACTTAGGGAAAGCAGAAAAGAAAACTGAAAGCAAACTACTATATAAAGCTAACCAGGTATATTTGCTTCCCTCCTGGATCAAAGGGAAAACTTCTTAAGTCCCCTTCCTGGCAAGAAGACTTATGGTGCCAGACAAGTGGCTAAATGAAAAGGAGATTGGGTGACCTGCTCCTCTTGCCTGTCACCTCGATTGGCCTGCATCTGAGTGGATCAGAATCGAACATGCTTCCAACATATACATACTCTTCTTGTTCTTCGAAGCCTGTCGAATGCTGGTCCTTCATGCTGGTGCGTTTCACCAAGAAATCTGTGGCTGTTGGCTCATCACCATAAGCCCCTTGATCTGCACAGTCTCTTTGCAATGCATCATGGTTTGACTTGTTCCCTTCTGCTTCATTGAAGACCCTGTCAAACTCATCTTCTGCTTCCTCTTGGCCTTCTTGAAGAAGGGTGACTGTTGTGATGTCTGAAATGGAATCACAAACTAATTGCTCATCCCACAAAACATCACCTCTTTGTTCAAAGCTCTCTTCTTCAAGGCTTTCCTCAAGGTAGACAGGCCTCTCCTTTTCCTGCTCAAGAATCAGAGTCTCTAGTTGTTCAAAGACATCCTTCTGATCCTCCTCCAACTCAGGCTCCATGGCATAATCATCCTCCTCATCGAAGCAACAAGGAAGTTCATCGAACAAGGGGGAAGAGAGCTCACCATGCTTATGTTCCTCATATTGCTGGAACATCTACATGTATGCATGCCCTGAGTCTTCTCCATTGCTGATGATGTCTTCAAAAGAAGCCTCCATGATGATTTCATCTTCTTTAATGTCCATGATAGCCTTCTGAAAAACTGCAGATTGGATCTTCTGCTCCTCACTCGCCTCCTGCAGAACAGGTTCCTCCTTGAGAAGAGATGAAGTGAAAAAACCATGTGGTAGAGGAGGTAGTCCTTGAGCTAGAATCGAATGATTCTCCTCTTTCCACTTGGCTAGCACTTCATCTACATCAGGTATGCCTTGATAGCTCTCTTGGAGGTGTGTAGATGGGGTGTGTTCAGACAGGTCCATCACACGTTCGCTGAGGAATCTTGCTATGGATTCCAACTCTGCAATTCTCCTGGCTAGATCTTCTTGGAAGAGCCTTTCTTGGAGGTCACTAGCATCATCATGATGAGTAGGAGCAGTTGCGAGAGAGATGTGCTGGTTCATAATGTTCCCCCCAAAGGAAGATTCACAATCTAAGGAATTTAAAAGGTTCATCTCCATGGGAGGCTGCTCTAGTTCCCTTTGATGCTTGAAGGCTAGGCGCACGAGGTCAAGAGAAGGGTTGATTGATGCATCAAATGAATTGGAATGAGCAAGTGCCATATGATAGAAAGGATTTGGTGTATAAGAGGGGGCTTTCTTTAGAATAGGAGGGGGCGCACAAGGTTGGCTGCCTTGCATGAATGGATTCCTCCATTTTGCTACCTCCTCCTCCATGGATTGCAAGGCCTGAGCTTGCCTGAACAAACACTCCTCTTTATACATCAGCTCCTGCTGATATCCATACTGCTCATCCAGTCTGTCAATCTCCATTACCTGCATCTCAAACTCCAGTGCCACCTCCTTTATCGTTGAAGGGCAACTAGGAGAGTTGCTTGAGGGGATTACATAAACGTTTTGAGCTTGATAATGGTAATATGAAGGAATACAAGGTCCATGATTCTTATAAATGGGATTATACATACAAAACAATGAGATTTCTTGATGGCACCTGGACTGCTTAACCAGCTGATTCAACTCAGAGTCGCCATTGGTGTTGATAAAAAAGCCTCCAAAGGTTGGTTGGTTGAAGAACACACCAAAAATTCTTCAACTCTTTGGACACAACTTGTCCTAGTTGGTCCCACCAGGCGTGCCAAAAACTGTTGATGCAGTGGATTGCACCCTGGGCAGGAGGCCAAGCTCCTGCCTTCCACACGCAACAATGGAAACTCCTCTCTCGCCTGTGGGACTGGCGAAGCTGGAGGGGAGAGTCTCTAGATAAGGGCTAGCTCCCTTTGATGTATCTTTTAGGCCATGAATTCCCTACTACTAACAAATAAATGAAAAAATGGGGGGATGAAAAGGGAGAAAGATGCTGAAACAGAACCTAAACCTAAACTTAAAAAGGTGATACACCAAAAAAGATGACCCACTCAGCTCGAACATACACTTTTCACCAACAAGAAGCTGTCATACACTTCCTCTGATGTGGAAAACTCTTCTGTATCAGTGAGTCAGGGGTCCGTAGAGATACAGGGAGGAATGAACTATCATAGGTGTTCTGAGACACACTTTGGCAGGCTATTCACATGCGCCTATATTCCTGCTGTAGACATTTCTGGCAAATCTGCAGAAGAAGAAACTTCACAATGCACTAGACATGCTGGAGTCATTCTGTGAAAAGAATCAAAGAAAATGACTTAACACAAAAGAAAACATAGACATATGCGTGAGTGCAAGTTCAAATGGAGGTACAAAGTTGCTAAGTCTTGATTCAAGGTAAAAATCCGACAGAATTCTGCCTTACAAACCTAGAGATTTTTGGGCAGAGCTTTGCCTATGGGTTAAGAGAATGGATCTTTCTCAAAATGAGAATTTTACAATATATAAAAAGAGAAGAAAAAGTAAAGGCGCCGCTTTGAAAAAGACTTTGGCGCTCTTTGACAAGTTGGCCCATGTGCATTGAGAGCATCAGGAAGAGGAAGTCACTGTTGCTGATGATGCTGTGTTGGCTCCTGCTTTGACTTTGGCGTTCAAACATTAATGTGAAAGCACGGGCCGCGCCTCTTTTCTGCAGACAAGACTGCTCCTTCCAGATTTTCACGCGGTTTGTCTACTTATAAATACAAAATGGAGAAAACAGGCCAGGCCGCTTACTGTTCGCCCCGTTTGATGACCATTTGCAGTCACTGTTCCAACCACTAGAGTAACTCCTTTCCCTTTGACACCTGGGCCGTTTGTCCACTTTTGCACTATCTTTTCCTGATTTTGTCTCTTTCTGGCTTTGTTGCTTTCTAGCTCCTTCGTCCCTCGGGCTATCTTCTTGGCAGGTTGTTGAGTTCTTTGGCTCTTCCATTTTGCTTTTCAAAATCAATGGCTATTTCACAAGCCTTGAAATTGACGTTCACGCACCCGTCACTGCGTTTGAACTTCCAACGGCTAGTTTGCAATGCTTGACTTTGACGTCTTCGGGCCCGTCACCCCTTGGAATTTCTTTGGCTTTCTCTTGATTTGGCCTTTTCTGTCGCTCCCTTTCCTTCGGACTTCTTGTTTGATCCTTCCCGAAGGGGACCTGCCCTTCGGGGTCTTGAGAAAAGTCCCTTTTTCTCGGCGAGAGCCCCCTGCAAGGGCACATACCCTTCGGGCGGTCTTCTTTCTCCTCGGCGGGTTTCTCCTTCGGGCTTTTTCCCGCGGACCTTTTTCCTACGGACTTTTTCCCCGCAGACAATTTTCCCGCAGACAAAAAGTTTGCAAGAATTGTTTCGGCTGCTTTGTCTTTGGCCTTCAGAATTTCTTTCGGGCTTTTCTCCCGCAGCTTCCGTGAATTTCTTCGGACTTTTTGTCCGAAGGAATTCCTTCGGACAAAAAGTCCGAAAGAATTCGTTTCTTGCCTTAGTCTTTTCTTCGGATTTCTTGTTCACAGCCCTTCCGAATTCCTTCGGACTTTTTGTCCGAAGGATTTCTTACTTTCCTACTTCGACTGCCTATGGAAAGTGCCCTTCAGGAAAAAAGGAAATGACCCTTCCGAAGGGTATTTCCTTTGCCTTAAACAAACTTCCGAAGGAAACTTACCTTTGTCGCTTTTCTCTGTGGCCTCTTTTGAATGTTCCCTGCCCTCCGCAAGGGCACTTGAGTTCAAAACTGCCCTCCGCAAGAGCACTTGTCCTTCGGGAGACTCTCTTGAACTTTTGATTGAACCGCTCCTTTGAACCAACCGTTGAACCGAATGCTGAACCAACACTTTGAACCAAGCCGACTGAACCAAGTCGTTGAACCGACTGAGTGAACCAAGTGATTGAACCGTCTGATTGAAACAAAGCATTGAACCAATTGAATTGAACCAAGCCGATGAACCATTTGATTGAACCTCGCCGTTGAACTTTGCCAATGAACTTTGCCATTGAACCAAAGCGTTGAACCAAGGCATTGAACCGAAGCATTGAACTAGTTCAATGGTTCAACAGTTCAAAGATGCTAACTCATGGAAAGATCATGTCATTGAACCACTTTCCCATCCTTAAGGAAAAGTGTCTTGAACCATTTTAGCTCTCTTTCCTTATAAATTTCTTCGGACAAGAGTCCGAAAAAGCTTTGTAAAACCTTGCACTCTTTGAACTGGTTCTTCATCTGCCGAAGGACTTGTCTGCAGAGTCCGTAGAAAACATGCAGAGTCCGTAGAAATGGACCTGCAGAGTCCGTAGAAAACTTGCAGAGTCCGTAGAAATGCCAAGACTTGTGCAAAATCAAAAGATGAACTAGCTCAGGACAACAGGGAAAGAAGAGGACCGATTTTTTGGCTTGTTGGACCAAAAATGGTCTACACTTGTTGTAGACACTTCTAGCAGACCTGTAGAAGAAGAAACTTCACAATGCACTAGACATGCTGGAGTCGTTCTGTGAAAAGCATAAAAGAAAATGACTTGACACAAAAAGAAAACATAGACATATGCATGAGTACAAGTTCAAATGGAGGCAAAATTGCTAAGTCTTGATTCAACGTAAAATATCTGGCAGAGTTCTACCTTACAAACTCCAGAGATTTTTGGGTAGAGCTTTGCCTTAAGGCTCAGAGACTGATCTTCAAAATGAAAAGTTTACAATATATAGAAAGAGAAGTGAAGGCGCCGCTTTGGAAAAGACTTTGGCCCTCTTTTTGCAAGTTGGCCTATGTGTGTTTGAGAGCATCGGGAAGAGGAAGTCACTGTTGCTGATGTCATTCTTCTAGAAAAGTCCTACTAAAACCATGTTGTGTAATCGCCGATCTTGACTTTGGCGTTCAAACATTAATGTGAAAGCACGGGCCGCGCCTCTTTTCTACAAACAAGACTGCTCTTTCCAGATATTACGCGATTTGTCTACTCATAAATGCAAAGTGGAGAAAGCAGGCCGTGCCGCTTACTGTTTGTGCCATTTGATGACCCCCTGGCAATAACTCGCCTTCCCTTTGCCACCTGGGTCGTCTTTCTATTTCTGCACTCTCTTTCTGGCTCCTTCAGCCCTCGAGGCCATCCTTTTGGCGGGTCGCTGCATTCCTTGGGCTCTTCTTTGGGCTTTTCAAAATCAACGGCTATTTCACGAGCCTTAAATTTTATGTCTGTGCATCCGTCATTGCATTTGAACTTCCAACGGCTAGTTCACCGTGCTTGATTTTGACGTCTTTGGGCCCGTCACCCCTTGGAATTCCTTTGGCTTCTTGTTGCTTCTCTTTCCTTCGGGCTTCTTGTTTTGGATCCTTTCAAAGGGAAGGTGACCCTTCGGCTTCGGAGAAGTGTCCTTCATTTTGACCGAGAGTCCCCCGCAAGGGCACCTGCCCTTCGGGGTCCTTTGGGTCCTTGGTCTTGAAATCCTTCGAACAAAATGTCTGAAAGAATTCCTTCGGACATTTTGTCCGAATGATTTCTTCCTTTGCTCCTCACTTATTTCCCCAGGTCACTTTTGCCGCGGACTTTTTTCCTCGGCTACTTTTTCCCCGCGGCCTTCCTCCGAATCTCTTCGGACTTTTTGTCCGAAGGAATTCCTTCAGACAAAAAGTCTGAAGAAATTAATTTATGCCTTGAGTCCTTTTTTCGTGGGATTTTGTTCGAAGCCCTTCCGAATTTCTACGGACCTTTTGTCCGAAGGAATTCCTTCGGACAAAAAGTCCAAAGGAATTATTTCCTTGCCTTTTCCTTCGATTTCCTTCAAAAAGTGCCCTTCGGGAAAATTGGAAATGTCCCTTCCGAAGGGCACTTCCTTTGCCTTAAACAAATTTCCAAAAGAAACTTACCTTCTCGGCTTTTCTCTGTGGCCTCCTTGAAAGTGTTCCCTGTCCTCCGCAAGGGCTCTTGAGTCCCGAACTGCCCTCCGCAAGGGCACTTGAAATGGTCCATTTTGCGCCTAAGTGTCGGGAACTCAACTTCACCTGCAGAGTCCGTAAAAATGGACCTGCAGAGTCCGTAGAAAACCTGCAGAGTCTGTAGAAATTTCCAGACTTGTGCAAAATCAAAACTGTACTGGCTTAGAACAGCAAGGGAAAAAGGGGGACCGATTTTGGCCTGCAGGACCAAAATGATCAACAAATTGGCGACTCCCAGGGGAAGCATGCCTGCTATGCTTAGAGACTAGTTGCCTTTTAGTCCATTGGGCACAGAGTCAGAATGTAGCTTTGAAAGAGTTAGCAACTGCCCCAAAAGATCCAAGAATCAATCATGAGCCTTACCCCACACACAAAGGAAAACACACACAAGTCTAAAAACACTACTTGTGCAAACTGCACGTAGGGAAAACAAGAAAAGAAACTGAAAGCAAACTACTATATACAGCTAACCAGGTATATTTGCCTCCCTCCTGGATCAAAGAGAAAACTTTTTAAGTCCCCTTCCTAGTTAGGAAACTTACGGTGCCAGACAAGTGGCTGAATGGAATGGAGACTTGGTGACCTGCTTCTCTTGCCTGCCACCTTGATTGGCTTGTATCCAAGTGGATCAGAATCAAACATGCTTCCAACATATATGTACTCTTTTGTTCTTGGAAGCTTGTTGAATGCTGGTCCTTCATGCTAGTGCATTTCACCAAGAAATCAATGGCTATTGGCTCATCATCATAAGCCTTTTGATGTGCATAGTTCCTTTGCAATGCATCATGGTTTGACCTGTTCCCTTCTGTTTCATTGAAGACCCTGTCAAACTCATCCTCTGCTCCCTCAAGGCCTTTTTGAAGAAGGGTGACTGTTGTGATGTTTGAAATGGAATCACAAACTGATTGCTCATCCCACAGAACATCACCCTTTTGTTCAAAACTCTCTTTTTCAAGATTTTCCTCAAGAGAGACCAGCCTCTCCTTTTCCTGCTCAAGGATCAGAGTCTCTAGTTGTTCAAAGACATCTATCTGAGCCTCCTCAAATTCCGGCTCCTTGGCATAGTCGTCCTCCTCATCGAAGCAACAAGGAAGTTTATCAAAAGAGGAGAGAGCTCACCATGCTTATGTTCCTCCTCATATTGCTGGAACATCTGCATGTATGCATGCCCTGAGTCTTCTCCATTGTCGATGATGTCTTCACAAGGAGCATCGATGATGATTTATTCTTCATTGTCGCTCATGATAGCCTCTTGGGAAGCTGCAGATTTGATCTTTTCTTCCTCACTCGCCTCTTGCAAAACAAGTTCCTCCTTGAGAAGGGATGAAGTGGAAAAACCATATGGAAGAGGAGGCAGTCCTTGAGCTAGAATTGAATGATTCTCCTCCTTCCACTTGGCTAGCACTTCATCTATATTAGGTGTGGCCTGATAGCTCTTTAGGAGGTGTGTAGGTGGGGTGTGTTCAGACATGGAATGTGTCGTTGGGTCTGAACCGTCCATCACACATTGGCTGAGGAATCTCTCTCTGGATTCCAACTCTGCAATTCTTCTGGCTATATCCTCTTGGAAGAGCCTTTCCTGGAGGTCGTAGGAATCATCATGGTGATTAGGAGAAGGTTCGTCTTTTTCAAGGTTTTGAGCAAAACCTTTCTTCTCCTCCCTGTCCCATGATTCCATTATTTCCCTCCAAGTTAGGATCGTGCCATCAGGATCAGTGACTTGAGGGAGTTGAGGAAGACTAGGAAAGGTCTGCTGATGCATAGGAAGAGCTGTTTCAAATGAAGGTGCATTTTGGCGTGTATAATCCATTGCTTAGAACCACGTACATTGTATTTCTTCATATGTTTTGATCAAGCTCAAGATTTTTATGAAATCACCTCAAGCAACTCTCCTGGTTACCCTTCAACAATGAGGGAAGTAACGCTGGAGTTTGAGATGATTTCATAACAACCTAAGCTCTACCAAAGCTATACAAAAAGTGATTTTTTGATGGCATCAGGACTGCTTAACCAGTTGATTCAACTCGGAGTCACCATTGGTGTTGATGAAAAAAGCCTCCAAAGGCTGGTTGGTTGAAGAACACACCAAAAATTCTTCAACTCTTTGGACACAACTTGTCCTAGTTGGTCCCACCGGGCGTGCAAAAAACTGTTGATGCAGTGGATTGCACCCTGGGCAAGAGGCTGAGCTCCTGCCTTCCACACGCAATAATGGAAACTCTCCTCGCCTGTGGGACTGGTGAAGCTGGGGGGAGAGTCTCTAGATAAGGGCTTGCTCCCTTTGATGTATCTTTTAGGCCCTGAATTCCCTATTGCTAACAAAAAAAAGGGGGGGTGGATGAAAAGGGAGAAGGATGCTGAAAACAGAACCTAAACCTAAACTAAAAAGGAGGTGATACACCAAAAAAAAGGTGACCCACTCAGCCCGAACATACACTTTTCACCAAGAAGAAGCTGCCATACACTTCATCTGATGTGGGAAACTCTTCTTTATCAGTGAGTCAGGGGTCCATAGAGATACAAGGAGGAAGAACTATCAAAGGTGTTCTGAGACACACTTTGGCAGCCTATTCACATGCGCCTATATTCCTGCTATAGACACTTCTGGCAGACCTGCAGAAGAAGAAACTTCACAATGCACTAGACATGTTAGAGTCGTTCTGTGAAAAACATAAAAGAAAATGACTTAACACAAAAAGAAAACATAGACATATGCATGAGTGCAAGTCCAAATGGAGGCAAAATTGCTAAGTCTTGATTCAAGGTAAAATATCTGGTAGAGTTCTGCCTTACAAACCCCAGAGATTTTTGGGCAGAGCTTTGCCTTAAGGCTCAGAGATTGATCTTCAAAATGAGAAGTTTACAATATATAGAAAGAGGAGAAGTGAAGGCGCCGCTTTGGAAAAGACTTTGATGCTCTTTTTGCAAGTTGGCCCATGTGCGTTTGAGAGCATAGGGAAGAGGAAGTCACTGTTGCTGATGTCATTCTTCTAGAAAAGGCCTGCTAAAACCATGCTGTGTAATCTCCGATCTTGACTTTGGTGTTCAAACATTAATGTAAAAGCACAGGCCGTGCCTCTTTTTTGCAAACAAGACTGCTCTTTCCAGATATCATGCGGTTTGTCTGCTCATAAATGCAAAGTAGAGAAAACAGGCCGCTCTGCTTACTATTTGTGCCGTTTGATGACCACCTGGCAATAACTCGCCTTCCCTTTGCCACCTAGGCCATCTTGTCTGTTTTTGCACTTTGTCTCTATCTGGCTCCTTTAGCCCTCGGGGCTATCCTTTTGGTGGGTCGCTGCGTTCCTTGGGCTCTTCTTTGGGCTTTTCAAAATCAACGGCTATTTCACGAGCCTTAAATTTTACGTCTGTGCATCCGTCACTGCATTTGAACTTCCAATGGCTAGTTCACCGTGCTTGATTTTGACGTCTTCGAGCCCGTCACCCCTTGGAATTCCTTCGGCTTCTTGTTGCTTCTCTTTCCTTCGGGCTTCTTGTTTTGGATCCTTCTGAAGGGAAGGTGACCCTTCGGCTTTGGAGAAGTGTCCTTCATTTTGACCGAGAGTCCCCCGCAAGGGCACCTGCCCTTCGGGGTCCTTCGGGTCCTTGGTCTTGAAATCCTTCGGACAAAATGTTCGAAGGAATTCCTTCGAACATTTTGTCCGAAGGATTTCTTCCTTTGCTCCTCACTTATTTCCCCGAGTCACTTTTGCCGCGGACTTTTTTTCCTCGGCTACTTTTTCCCCACGGCCTTCCTCCGAATTTCTTTGGACTTTTTGTCTAAAGGAATTCCTTCGGACAAAAAGTCCGAAGAAATTAATTTATGCCTTAAGTCCTTTTTTTCACGGGATTTTGTTCGAAGCCCTTCCGAATTTCTTTGGACCTTTTGTCCGAAGGAATTCCTTTGGACAAAAAGTCCTAAGGAATTATTTCCTTGCCTTTTCCTTCGATTTCCTTCAAAAAGTGCCCTTCGGGAAAATTGAAAACATCCCTTCCGAAGGGCACTTCCTTTGCCTTAAACAAATTTTCGAAAGAAACTTACCTTTCTCGGCTTTTCTCTATGGCCTCCTTGAAAGTGTTCCCTGCCCTCCGCAAGGGCTCTTGAGTCCCGAACTGCCCTCCGCAAGGGCACTTGAAATGGTCCATTTTGCGTCTAAGTGTCGGGAATTCAACTTCACCTGCAGAGTCCGTAGAAATTTCCAGACTTGTGCAAAATCAAAATGTACTAGCTTAGAATAGCAAGGGAAAGGGGGGGGACCAATTTTGGCCTGCAGGACCAAAATGATCAAAACTTCCCTACTATCTTGAGCAGTCAGTCATGTATCCACCTTTCTGCTGCTGTGCTTTTCCCCTTTTGTAATAGGCCTATTTTCTGAAACAAATGACTTGAGCTTTGTAGATGTTTCGGGTTGATTCGGAGGTTTATTTCACTGTGGGCAGCTAGTTTTCACAAGCCTTTTGGCAAAGGAATGGGCCAACTTCAAAGAGATATAAGACGAAGCTCCAAGGACAAAGTGCCCTTGTAGAGGGCAGTCACGTTACAAACTGGACTGTTCCAGCAGGCTGTGGAGGGCAGTTATGGACCCAAAAGTGCCCTTGCGGAGGGCAGGGAACACTTGCGGAGGGATAAAAGAGAAGGCCGAAAGGTAAGTTTTCTTTGGAAAAAATCCAAGGCAAAAGATGAAGAATTCCTTCGAACTTTTTCGAAGGAAATTCATAAGGAAAGGAGCAAAGGATTTCTTCGGACTTTTGTCCGAAGAAAATCCAAGTAAAAGACAAGGGATTAATTCCCGAAGGAATTAATCCCTTGTCTTTTACTTGGATTTTCTTCGGACAAAAGTCCGAAGAAATCCTTTGCTCCTTAAAATGTCCGAAGGAATTAATCCCTTGTCTTTTACATGGATTTTCTTCGGACAAAAGTCCGAATAAATCCTTTGCTCCTTTCCTTATGAATTTCCTTCGAACAAAAAGTCCGAAGGAATTCTTCATCTCTTTGGACAAAATGCCCGAAGGCCTTCCTTTCGGTCTCTTTCCCTTTGGATTAATTCCTTCGGACAAAATGCCCGAAGGAATTCCTTCGGACATTTTGTCCGAAGGAATTAATCCAAAGGGAAAGAGACCGAAAGGAAGGGCCGAGACTTGAAAGAAAGACTTCCTTTGGGTAAAATGTCCGAAGGAAGGAATTGAGAAGACAAGGAGCCCGAAGGGCAAGGGACTCTTAGCGACTAAAAAGGGATCTTTTCCAGTTTTCCGAAGGGACACCTTCCCTTCAAAAAGGTTCAATTGCAAAAGGCCGAAGGAATTGCCAAAGGGGTGACGTGCCCGAAGACGTCAACTTCAGCATAGCAAACTAGCCGTTGGAGGTTCAAACGTCCAGTGATAGGCGCGCGAATGTCAAATTCAAGGCGGTGAAATAGCTGTTGATTCTCAAATGTTTAAAAACAGGCCCGTGCATGTTAACAGTTGAAGAGAGCCCGAAAGAGCTCATAAGCGAAGGCCGCAAGTGAACTCAGCAACCCGCCGAGAAGAGAGCCCGAGAGCTCAAATTGTCAGCAAAAGGCGAGAAGATAGCCCCGAGAGCTCAAATTGCCAGAAAGAGACAAAATAAGCAAGGAAAGATAGATCAAAATAGAGAATCTAGAACACGGCCACACACAAATACGACAACATTTGGAATATTCCAAAAGACGCACCCAACCAAGCACAGACACGAATCAGATCAGCCCAGGTGGCAAAAGAAAGCGTCAACAGTTTTTTGGCACGCCCGGTGGGACTGTTTGTCCAAGGAGTTGAAGGATTTTTGGTGTGTTCTTCAACCAATCAGCCTTTGGAGGCATTTCGACCAACACCAATGGCGACTCCGAGTTGAATCAGCTGGTTAAGCAATCCTGGTGCCATCAAAAAATCACATTTTTTTGGTATGTATAATTCCAGTGTTCAGCAGCATGGACTTTGTTTTCCTTCATATAAATTTGATCAAGCTCAGGTTGTTCATGGCATCACCTCAAGCAGCTCTCTTGGTTGCCCTTCACCTAGTGTAAAGGAAGTAACGCTAGAATTTGAGAAGAAAGTGATGGAGATAAACAAATTGGAGCAGGATAGATATCAGCAAGAGCTTATGTATATTGCAATCCATGAAGGAGGAAGTAGCAAAATGGAAGAGTCCATTCATTCAAGGCAGTCAACCTTGTGTGCCTTCTCCCATTCCAAAGCAGCTCCCTCCTATTCTAAGGAAAGCCGCCTCTTGTGCACCAAATCCTTTCTACCAGATAGCACTTGCTCACTCTAGCTCATCTGATGCATTAATCACTCCTGCTCTTAATCCCTTGCACCTAGCTTTTCAACACCAAAGGGCATTAGAGCAGCCTCCCATGGAAATGAACCTTCTCAATTCCTTAGGTTGCGAATCCTCCTTTGAAGGGAATACCACGAACCAGCACGTCTCTCTTCTAGAAACTCTTCCTGTACATCAACAGTCTCTTATTAGTCTTCCTCAACCTCCTCAAGTCTTTCAACATGATGTCAAGATTCCAAGTTAGAGGAGGGAATACCATGAACCAACTCAGGGCCTTGAAGAAGATAAAGCTGCTCTTGCTCATGGTGATCCTCATGATCTCCAAGAAAGGATCTTCCAAGAGAATATAGCCAGGCAAATTGCAGAGTTGGAGTTCAGAATGAGATTCCTCAACCAAGGTGTGATGGACAGTTTAGACCAAACATCAGATTCCATGTCTGAACACACCCCATCTACAATCCTTCAAGATAGCTATCAGGCCACATCTGATATAGATGAAGTGCTAGACAAATGGAAGGAAGAGAATCATTCGATTCTAGCTCGAGGATTGCCTCCTCTTCCACATGAGTTTGTCCACCAACCCTCCACTCCATTCTTTTTCAAGGAAGAACCTGTTTTGAATGAGGCAAGTGAAGAAGAGAGGATCCGATTTGCAGCTGCCCAAGAGGCTATCATGAGCGACAATGAGGATGAGATCATCATGGATGCTCCCTTTGAAGACATCATCAACAATGGAGAAGACACACGTCATGCATACATGCGGATGTTCCAACAATATGAAGAAGAAGTTGACACAATTTATTTGTCAACAATGGATGATGAGGAATGTAAGCATGGTAAGCTCTCTCCTCCCTTGTTTGATGAACGAACTTGTTGTTTTGATGAAGAGAATGACCATGCCATGGAACCCGAGTTGGAGGAGGATCAGGAGGATGTCTTTGAACAACTAGAGACTCTGGGTTTTGAGCAAGAAGGTGATGTCCTGTGGGATGAGCAAACAGTTTGTGATCTCATTTCAGACATCACAACAGTCACCCCTTTTCAAGAAATCCATGATGAAGCAGAAGGGGACAAGTCAATCCATGATGCATATCAAGGGGCTTATGGTGATAAGCTAACAACCATTGATTTCTTGATGAAACACACTAGCATGAAGGATCAGCATTGGACAAGCTTTCAAGAGCAAGATGAATACATATATGTTGGAAGCATGTTTGACCCTAATTCATTTGGATACAAGCCAATCAAGGTGGCAGACAAGAAGGGCAAGTCACCAAGTCTCCTTTCCATCCAACCATTTGTCTGGCACCATAAGATTTCTTGCCATGAAGGAGACTTAAGAAGTTTTCCCTTTGAATCAGTAGGGAGGCAAATGTATCTTGTTAGCTGTACATAATAGTTTGCTTTCAGCTGTGTGTCTTTTGTTTTCCCTAGCTGTTTGCACGTGTGTAGTTTTTTAGCCTTTGTTGTGTGTGTTGTCCTTTGTGTTTGAGGTAAAGTTTTGCTGGTTCATAGGTCTTTAGAAGGCTGTTGCTAACTTTTTTCAAGCTGTATTCCGACTCCGTGCCCAATGGACTTAGAGGCTACCAGTCTTCCCAAGCATAGCAGGCATGCTTCCCCGTGAATCGCCAAATTTGTTGACCATTTTTGATCCTACAAGCCAAAAATCTCCCTTCCTTCCCTACTATCTTGAGTAGCCAGTCATGTATCCACCTTTCTGCTGCTGTGCTTTTCCCCTTTTGTAATAGGCATATTTTTTGAACCAAATGACTTGAGCTTTGTAGATGTTTTGGATTGATCCGGAGGTTTATTTCGCTGTGGGCAGCTAGTTTTCACAAGCCTTTTTGCAAAGGAATGGGCCAACTTCAAAGAGATATAAGTCTTTTACGAAGCTCCAAGGACAAAGTGCCCTTGCGGAGGGCAGTCGGGTTACAAACTAGACCGTTCCAGTAGGCTGCGGAGGGCAATTATGGACCCAAAAGTGCCCTTGCGGAGGGCAGGGAACACTTGCAGAGAAATAAAAGAGAAGGCCAAAAGGTAAGTTTTCTTTGAAAAAAATCCAAGGCAAAAGATGAATTCCTTCGGACTTTTTGTTCGAAGGAAATTCATAAGGAAAGGAGCAAAGGATTTCTTCGGACTTTTGTCCGAAGAAAATCCATGTGAAAGACAAGGGATGAATTCTTTCGACAAAATGCCCGAAGGAGTTCCTTCAGACATTTTGTCCGAAGGAATTAATCCAAAGGGAAAGAGACCGAAAGGAAGGGCCAAGACTTGAAAGAAAGACTTCTTTCGGGCAAAATGTCCGAAGGAATTCCTTCGGACATTTTGTCTGAAGGAATTGAGAAGACAAGGAGCCCGAAGGGCAAGGGACTCTCAGCGACCAAAAAGGGATCTTTTTCAGTTTTCCGAAGGGACACCTTCCCTTCGGAAAGGTTCAATTGCAAAAGGCTGAAGGAATTGCCAAAGAGGTGACGTGCCCGAAGACGTCAACTTCAACGTAGCGAACTAGCCATTGGAGGTTCAAATGTCTGGTGACGGGCGCACGAACGTCAAATTCAAGGCGGTGAAATAGCCGTTGATTCTCAAATGTTTAAAAACGGGCCCGCGCATGTTAACAGTTGAAGAGAGCCCAAAAGAGCTCATAAGCGAAGGCCACAAGTGAACTCAGCGACCCGCCGAGAAGAGAACCCGAGAGCTCAAATTGTCAGCAAAAGGCAAGAAGATAGCCCCGAGAGCTCAAATTGTCAGCAAAAGGCAAGAAGATAGCCCCGAGAGCTCAAATTGCCAGAAAAAGACAAATAGCAAGGAAAAACGGAACAAAATAGAGGATCCAGAACACGGCCATGCACACATACGACAACATTTGAAATATTCCAAAAGACGCACCCAGCCAAGCAAAGACATGAATCAGATCAGCCCAGGTGGCAAAAGAAAGCGTCAACAATTGGGCAATTTGATTGGATATTGTTTGTAAGGGTTTGATAGGCTATTTCAAACCTACACATTATTCTAAATTTTCTATAATTATTTATGCATTTATTCTTGATTTTGAGAGGGTTTTGAAGGTCATTTGGGACCTCAAATATGTTCATAAATTATAATAATATTATTGTGATTATTCAGTAATATTTTGGCATTTCTCAGCATCATATTTCCAGGTGAAAGGCATTTATTACAGCCAATAATATTTTGTAATTTCTTGGCAATTTTCTGAATACAAATTGGATGGTTTTGAGCATAAGTACATCAACAAGAAGGGCTATTAATTTTCAGGCTTGAGACGCCTAGGGTTTGAAGGGCAATTTCCATTTTGAAGGGGCTAATCTTGCTTGTAGGATTGGGCATATGTTTATGCTAATTTTGAGGGGTTTGTTAAGACTATGGTTTTTTGTATAAAAATCAGAAAAAACAATATTTGGCTAGGGTTTTGCAGGAATTCCAGAATTCAGGGTTTTATCCTATTTTGGGATATTTCATTTCTATAATGATCGGGAGACTAATTCTATGGGATCAACGTTACCTTGACCATGATTGTCAAGTCTGCCTCATGTGTATACCTTACTTGTCAACACCTAGTGAATTTTTATTTATTTTTTTGGATGAAATGGATGCATCTATCTCAACTTTATTGGCTTTTTTTTTGGATGAAATGGATGCTTCTTGTGGTACATTTCCCATTAGCAATCACGATATGTGAATGTAGCATTACCATGGCTTCCAATAGATTTATAGTATAAAATGCAATTTATTAATGGTTTTCTAACTACTACATCCTCTCACTAGAGACGAGAAATAAAGTGATGGAACAACAATCTCCCTACCATCTCCCTACCAATCTGAAACATATTTTTGCCTTGTTATCTGGCTTCAATCTTACTCCACCTCTTCCAACATCTTCCATGCTATTTTCATGGCTAATAATCAATTAAACTACTTGATTTTTAAGCATTAAGTTGCACTTATTCTACCATCCCAATCAAAGGTGCTTGTTCCTTTAACTCTGTGAAGTGGACACTTTTAGGCATCATGCTCTACAAGGGGCTATGGGGACTATGAGATAAATTTACTCATTCATTCAACTTATTCCAACAATTGGCGATGTGTCCTTGAATGCTACAATTACCTATTAAAATACTAATAGATGGTGAGACCATGCCTCCCTCTACAAGAAGTTAAAAAAGTACCTCCTTCCACCTTTTCTTGTACTAAACATGATGGATTTCCTTTCGTCAACCTAGAAGGTTTGCTACCCCTCCTCTCCCACATTCTAGGTGGTCATGTCAGAGATATCTTATCAACCTACTCTCTACTACTATATGAACAACAGCCATGGATGTAAGGAGAGATGTTGAAAGACATTCTTTCCAACCCCTTGTATTGCCCAACCAGATCCACTTAACCCATGCCATTACTTAATGGAGATCATCAACTTTTGTATTGGCTCTTTCATGGTGGTTACTGGGGATTTCATTCTTTGCCTAATACAAATTACAACCAACCTTGGTCTCCCATTTGATTCTCAATCAGCCATATCTTCTTCTCCGGTGGCCCGTCATGTTCTCTCATAGTCATGTGTAATGTTTGGAACACATGACATTATCTTTTTTGAAGATTGGATTTTTTATGAAGCTATTTTTGTTTTTACCAAGGACAAGGATGTTGTAAAGGGAAGTGATGATTCTTTTTAATTTTTCCATTTTTTCCATCTTGAACTTCTAGTTTTTTATTTTTTTATCTTCTCTCGAGTACTAACTTCAAAATTGCAATGTTGGCAAAGAGAACGCCTTTGGTGAAGCATCTTTATATAGTAGATGGGTAATATTCCTCAATGGGCTATATATATGAGGGCCTGTATAGGGCCATGGAGGCCATTAGTTCTTTCTAAAGAGGTGTAAATAAAATCTACCTTCATATATGGGGCATCATAGATAGTAGATGGCCTTTTCAGCTCCATAAGGTGCTACATGCAGCTAGGTACTTCTTGAACACAAAATTGTAAGTCAGGGAATCATTCAAGGCTGGTGTGTAGGTTATGGAAGACCTCTATAAATTCATAGAGAATGGTGTTGGATGCAGCTCTTAGAGGAAAAAGTTGCAAAGAGATCCAAATCTATGAGTGCCGAGGGGGAACTCAGCTAATCCCATGGCAGTTTCATGATGGATGTCAGTGCAGTATGGTATATTTTTAAAATATTTTAATCTAGTCTAGTAACTTAGTATGTTTGTTTTTATTCGACTTGTAGTTTTATTTTTACTAAAATTAATTTTACATTTATACTTTGAAATCGATGATGATTTTAGCATTAGCATACCTAATCTTCAAAAGCTTGCAATTTTAATTTTGAGCCAGTTATGAGACACTTTTGGTTATGAGTGCAATTGGATCATGTAAAAATACATACAACCCAAGAAGGGAAATGCATTGGATCAATGAGGTTGCATGATTTATTTTCTGTACATGACAACCTTCTCCTCCATCACAAACAAATTATAGGGACTAATTCAAAGAACATTGAGTTGGATGAGATTGATCCACAAACATGGATTACCAAAACTGGGAAAATCCATTTTTACAGACCAAGACCTTGCTTGGACTGTTCCAAGATTTTTTTTCAGAAAATCAATGGCCATGGTGGAACACAAGGCACAAGCACATGAAGATTGAACAGTTTTTAACCCCATTGGCAAGACCTTTCCTAGACGTAACACAAAGGGTGTCTTGAGTGGTGCTAGCATGAGTGGTTTTTGGACCACCATATCTTCATGATTAGTTAATCAATGTGTATATGTTTTTGATGCCAAGGATATCATAATCAATGAATTTTATACCATCATACTATGTAATCAATTCTTAAAATTTAATATAAAATCGAACCTTCTCTTCATGTGAAATAACATTATTCACTTAATTTTTGATGGATAGTATGTATGTTAGCATTTATTTGGTTGATTTTGTAAGTCATTGAATTTAATTTGATGTAAATGTGAATAACATTTATTTTTTAAAATATTTTATGTTTGATCTGAGCATAGTAATGCTGGTTTGTGCTTTTACCTAAAGTGCCTTGGTCACTTGCACAAATCCGCGCTTCGAGCACTGCCCCACAGCTCCAAGCATCATGCACATCCCATGCATCACTAAAATACATGGCACACATCTCACAAGACAAAATTGTGCCCTTCACCAGAAATGCAACGGAGCCCAAAATGTATCAAGGGGTTTCCCTGACCTCCACAGTGAAATTTTCTATTGTCAATCTTGATGTCATTTGTCACAACTCTATGAAATGCACAACGATGCATCAATGCATTCTACACAACCTACGCAACACTGCACCACTCTGCATTATGCATGCGACCTCTGCATAGCATCAACCATCCGTGTAGCACCCAAAGACATACCATGCAACTCAGTCCTTGCGCAAAACCTCCAAATTGCACATTGGCCATGTGGACACTCTACACCATGTTGCACCATGCTAGGTGGCACTTCCAAGGCTCACATTATGTCAGAGCATCTGCCAACATGTTGTGTACCTAGTAGTCTAGTTGCATAACAGTCAAAAGCTAAAGAGTCACACATGGAAGCCCAAATGGTTCAACTTTCCATAGTGGTTCTTTATGCCTTCACAACTTTGAAATATATGTTTACATATCATAGCATTAGATAGCAAGTAGACAGTAGAAGATAAGAAGCCATATATCTCCCTCAAGACTATGCCATGTACAAAAAGCACAAATTAATATAATTTTTTGTCCTAGTTATATTATTTTCTCTATTCTAAATTTTGTTCAATATTGCTTCTGCATAAGCATATAACACACCTAAATCCCCATTTGGAGTGGTGTCCCCCAAATCTCCTAGAATCTAAATCAAAGCTTCTCGAATTTGCCAAGATTTTTCCAAGTAAAAGTTTGAGCTAAAAATTGAGTTGTTGAGTCTTAGCCGAGTCCAATTTGAGTTTGAGTCAACATTATGATTTCAGGGGCCGAATTATGAACCATAAGATTTAAGGATTGTATTTTGATACTAAAGGCTCCCTCAAACCCTCTAGGCGAGGATTCCCTCTAGATTCAATTTCAGCCAAGAAGGGATAGATCACAGTTAAAGGGAAGTCCCCCAAACTCTCTCTAAGAATGTCTCCTCTAATACAATTAGCTAAAACCTGGTACATTAGTTGTCAATTTGAGAAAGGGTGTTCCCAACGGCTCCTAAACCTTCTTCTCCCTGAAGGCAGTTTGCATTACTCAAAGAAAAGAAATAAACTTGCAAAATGTTGAAGAGTCCTCATCCTCTACAAAAATAAGCTGAGGAGCAACCTCTCGAGGAAGTGCAACCGAAGGAAAAACAAATAAATCTTGCTAGTTTTTTTTAACAAAATGAGCAAGGTGGCAACTTCGATACTTCCCATATTTTGGAGCAAATAGATGGCAAGAATTGCATGACCCTAGATTCACCACCCATACTTGATTATGAAATTCATGTCTTGGAATGTCCCAATATTCACAGACCCCTACAACAAATATACTATAATAAGAGTTTTGCAATCTAATGCTATTGTTGATGCTTTGTGTTTTGAAGAAGTGAATGTTGTTAGATTTTGCTTACGAACAACCATCCACCATATTTGTCTACATGCCAAGTTATTTTCTACCTCTTGTGAAAATGTCGAAGAGGTGGTGGTGCTATTATTGTAGGCCCAACTTTTGATTAGAATGTAGTAAAGTGGAATTGTGATCCCTCTAGTTACCTGTTTTGACGTTTTCAACGTAAACAAGCATTTCCTTGGTATTTTCCAGTCCTTGTATCTGTAACAATGCAAATTGGAGATGGATGAAAGACGAGATTCCAAAATCCCACTAGATTATTCATAGGGATTTCAATATGATCAAATCCTCAAGAAATAAAGAAGGAATGCTTCTCTTTTGGTAGTGTGTGTGGGACCTCCAAGGCAAGATACTCCTCTTCATCCCCAATGCTCTTAGTCAATAGGGTTTCCCCAAAATTTGTTTTATTTGTTCTATTTTTCTCCATAGCACAAAAAGAGTTGTGAAGCATCTGGGCTAGGCTATGATTTTATACCGAGATACCTTTTCCTTTACATGTAGTTCCTGAAGTCACTTTCTTTGATCACTGACCTATTTCTTCTTCTATTTGTTGGGGCAACAAATGGCCTCGGTGTCATAGCACTAGTATTCTACTCAATGTTTCTCAATTGCATAGCTCTAACGTTTCTCATCTTCATAGCCTCGGATTCACTAGGATACTATGAATTTTTCAAACTTAATTTCTCATTCCAAATGGAACTGTGGTTGTATGTGGTATCACATATTCTATCTGCCCTTAATACAATTTTATATGCCCTTGATTTCACTATATCACATAACAAATAATCAATTAATGGCTTCAACATGTAGCAAGCTAGTTTACATAACTTCTAAATATGTTTTTCATGGAAGGACGTAATTTGCTTTCCATGGAAAAGAAGGGTACATAATGATTCCTTGTAAATGGAAACTGTTAGAACAATTAATGGTTAAGAGGTGTTATTTATGTACCCTTAATACATTAAATTACATTGATTAAATAATAATATATTTGATTATTTATCATGAGTTTATTTTCATGTAAATAAATAATAAAATGTATTAAATGATCTTTGGAGAGGTTGGACCCATTAATGTAGTGGTTGGAAAAGGTGTAGAAACCCCTGTTTCCCTGATTTCTGATAACTGTGTGTTTTTTTGGACTGTTTTGTGTATTTTTGATTTTTTTTTTGGCGTTTTTGCATGAATAAGAGAAGAATGTGATTTTGCAAGATAAATTCGTATAAATTCAAATAAATAAACAAATAGCAGTATACTCTTTTAACTGGCTAATCTATGATCTTATTTTTCATTTCAAATGATTACAATAGACGATCTCTGGTATGCATACAAAATAATATAAAAATATTGTTCAAAAACCTGATTTGCTGCAATCTGAAAAAAAAACCCTAGATCTGGTATGGCTGGTACGGCTGCAATAAATAACCCTTTCCCCTTGCTTTTGATGATCCAGAATGATGCTAGATGTATAGGCGCCCTGATAGGAATCGACAGACTGGACAAAAGGAAGGCGTTTTGCCCCAGAAGAGAAATACGCCCCTGCTGGTGATGGTACGGCCTGGTACAGAACTGTACGGCCTGTGTACAACAGCAATAAAATATGGTACGGCCTGAAAGCTGAGCGCCAGATCTCAAAAAAAATAGCGCCAATATGATAGATCTCTTTCTGAATGATTTCTGGACCAATACCCTGAATATAAAAATCCCTGTGAATCTCTGTGATAACCTTTGTGTGAAGTTATTTCTCTGCCTGGCAATAAATCAGATGGTATTTCACAACCTCTGAATTGCACACACTAAAGATTGCACGTTCTCCAATGCAAATTGTATACTGAAACTCTTGGCTTTGTCTTCTGAGAAAATACTGAGCAAAAAATTGGCTTCAATCATGAATGGCATGACTCCCAATGAGAAACCCTTATATTCCTCAAAAGTGCGATTTCCCTAATTAGGGTTTCTCATTAATTAAAAATTCGGATTTTTCTTTTAATTTTTTCCCAGTCTAAAAATCACATTTTTAATTATAAGATATAATTAAAAACGCCCCCTTCATAATGAGCGCCCCCTTAAGTCAACCCTTAAGTCATAATATTAAATATTATAACTTTATAATATAGCTCCAAATAATTAATATTTAATTAAATCAATTAAATATTAATATCTCCCTCAAAACATATCCGATTCTCGAACTGTCTGAAGCTGGCGAACAAGGGAGTGATTCCGCACATGACCAAACCATAGCAGGGGTGCTCCGCTGAGTGCCAAATATCCCTAAAAAATAGCAACTCAGGCAAACGGTGTCCAAAAGAGCCCGAACAAAAGCCAATTGAAAAAATTCTGATGGTCGAAGCCAAGCCAAGCTCCATCAAGACCCTCTATCCATCCTATCAGCCTACGAGGGTCGCATAATAGGCTAATCATCAACTCTGAGAGATGTCAACTGGAAGGGGATATGACAGTCCGCCCCTCCTGAAATTGCTTGTCCTCAAGCAATCTCAACTCTGGATGTTGCAAAATATCCTCGCTCTCCCATGTAGCATCCTCCACTGGCAAATCTCTCCATTTTACCAAATATTCCCTGATAGTCCTCCTACGCAACTGTCTCTCTCTGTACTCCATAATAGACTCAGGTACTAAAATCAACTTTCCCTCATCATCTAAGGGAGGTAAAACTGTAGAAGGTACCACACGGTGTCCCAACGCCTTCTTGAGGCGTGACACATGAAAAACATTGTGTACCCTGCTCTCTGCCGGAAGCTCTAGCTCATAAGCCACCTCTCCAACACGCATCAGGATCCTGAAAGGACCGTAATAACGTGGCTTAAGCTTCTCTGCCCCACTCTTCCTAAGAGTAGACTGACGGTAAGGCTGCAGCATAAGATAAACCATGTCACCCACATCAAAAGATCTCTCTGTCCTCTTCTGATCTGCGTACTGCTTTTGCTGATTCTGTGCCTTGGCAATATTCTCCTTGAGAGCCCTCATAGTATCCTGACTCTCTTGCAACAAGTCTCCAGCACTCGGCACTTTACTGTCACTCAGTAGCAAATCTAGAAAACTCGGCGCCTCATACCCGTACAACGCCATAAAAGGGGACATCTGAATGGTCATATGGAAGGTCGTGTTGTCGCAATACTCGTACAAATGAATCCACTTGACCCATGCCTTTTGCTGCCCTGCAATATAGTTCCTGAGGTAACCTTCCACCCATTTATTCACTATCTCTGTCTATCCATCGGTCTGCGGGTGGTAGCTGGTGCTCGGTGTAAGCTCGGTCCCACAAAGTCTGAACACCTCCTGCCAGAAGTGACTCAATAACCGACTATCCCTGTCGCTCACTATGCTCCGAGGCAATCCATGCAATCTAAATACCTCTTGGAAGAAGACCTCTGCTACTTGTGTAGCTGTGTAAGTGGTGGTAATCGAAAAGAAGTGGGCATACTTCGTTAACCGATCCACGACTACATATATGCAATCCTGTCCTTGGGCTTTAGGCAAGCCCGTAATGAAATCCATCGACAGGCATTCCCACTTCCTGTCAGGAATCGGAAGTGGCTGCAATAACCCTACCGAGTACGTGTTCTCCTGCTTGTTCTGCTGACAAACAAGGCATTCACGCACATACTGAAGAACATCTGCCTTAAGTCCTTTCCATGTGAATCTCTCCCGAATCTGTCTATAGGTTTTGAAATACCCGGGATGTCTTGCAATAGGTGCATCATGAAAGGCTCGCATGATAATGTTCTTCACCTCTGATCCTGGGATCAAATAAACCCTGTTCTTGTAAATGATCAAGTCATTCACAAGCGTATATCTGGTATCAATCGTCGATCCCTCAACAATGCTGGATGCCCATGAATCCTTGGCATACTCTGCCACAATCATGTCTCCAATCCTCTGTAATGTGAACCATAGTACTCAAATAAGGCCTGCGTGAGAGAGCGTCGGCCACTACATTCTGGGTGCCCTTGATGAAAGAGATGTCAAAGTCATATGCCTGTAATTTGCTCACCCACTTCTGCTGACGATCATTGAGATCTCGCTGCCCCAAGAAATGCCTCAAGCTGTTGTGCTCAGTCTTGATGCAAAATTTGCTGCCAACAAGATATTGCCTAAATTTTGCCAAGGCATGCATTATAGCAAGCATCTCCTTATCGTAAATGCTGTAAAGTCTCTCTGGTCCCCTGAGTTTACGGCTCTCATACACTATAGGGTGCTTGTCCTGCATAAGCACCGCTCCAATGCCCTCACCTGAAGCATCGCACTGAAGCTCAAAAGGCTTCGAAAAATCTGGTAGCGCCAACACGGGGCACGTAGTCATCAACTCCTTAAACCTCATGAAACACTCCTGTGCCTCAGTAGTCCAACAAAATGCACCTTTTCTCAACAAATCTGTCATAGGGGCTGCATAACGTGAATAACCATTCACGAATCTACGATAAAATCCACACAAACCTAGAAATCCCCGTAGCTGTGTAAGATTCGCCAGAATAGGCCAGTCTATGATAGCACGGATCTTCTCAGGATCCATCTGCACTCCCTCTGCACTGATAATATGACCTAAGTATAACAATTCGGTCATCCCCAAATCACATTTGGACTCCTTGGCGTACAAAGACTCCCTCTCCAAAATACTAAGCACGGTCTCCAGATGAGCCAAATGCTCCTACCAAGTCCTGCTGTATATAAGAATGTCATCGAAGAAAACAAGTACAAATCTCCTCAGCAGTGAATGGAAGACACTGTTCATGGTGGACTGAAATGTCACTGGCGCATTGGTGAGCCCAAATGGCATCACCACAAACTCATAGTGTCCACAATGACAATGGAAAGCAGTCTTCTCAATGTCCTGTTCACGAACCCTGATCTGATGATATCCTGACCTTAAGTCTAACTTCGTGAAGTAGCATGCACCATGGAGCTCATCAATAAGCTCATTGATACGAGGTATTGGATATCTGTTCTTAATAGTTCTCTTATTCAGGATTCTGTAGTCTATGCACATGCGTAGGGTGCCATCCTTCTTCACCAGAACAACTGAAGAAGCGAATGGTGATTTGCTACGTCGAATGTGACCCATAGCAAGTAACTCCTTGATTGTTTTCTCGATCTCATCTTTCAACCGCTTAGGATGCCGATAAGGAGTAATCATAACAGGCTTAGCGCCCTCCTCAAGCTCAATAATGTGCTCAATGCCCCTGTCTGGAGGCCTCCCTGGTGGAATATCACTGAATACCTTATCATGCTTGACTCTCAATTGCTGAATGTCAGGATGATACTCAGTCTTCTGCTGTCCCTCCTGTATTGGTGCCAATGCACTCGGCAGCCCACTCTACCATGTCGTGTCGCATGAGCCTCTCCATCCGATGAAAAGAAATAGTTTTGATGTTGCTGTCCCGTATTGCCTTCAGAATATGTGTCTTCCCATCAACATCAAAACGAATCTCCATGTCCTTGAGACAAAGAGTGACTTCCTCAAGGGAATGAAGCTACTTCATGCCCAAGACCAAATCGATATCCCCCATGTTCACCATGTAAAAATCAGCCTTGAAGTCATAGTTGTTCAAGCGCAATGGGAGATCTCTAATCATCCGCTCACACCTAAGGGTGTAACCGTCGGCCACCTTAACTCTAATGCCGTCAAACTCCTCGGTAATCAGTCCACGCTTTTCCACAAATCTAGCATCGATAAAATTATGTGTGGCTCCTGTGTCAAGAAGGGTTATGACCCTTTGTCCTGTCAAAACTCCACGGAGTCTGAATGAACCCTCCTGCTGAATGCCAGATAGGCGTGCCTCCTGAATCTGATGCTCTGACTATGTCTCTACCTTAGGCTTTGAAGCCTCTAACTCTGACTCCTCAGAACTCTCCTGCTGTTCGAAATTTTCTAATTTCGAATCCTCATAATAAGCCCACATCACTCGATTTGCCTTGCCCTTAGGCCTCAAGGGACAATCGTGATTGGCATCATAGGGACCTTTGCAGTAGAAGCAAAGCTTCTTCCTGTGTAGATCGTTAAGAGCCTCTCGATCCAAAGGTGGTGCTGCTGGTTTGCCCTTTGAATCATTCTTAAAATCTGATTTGTCTTTGTTAAAATCTGATTTCTCTCTATTTCTGTTGAAGCCCTTATTGTCCCTGAATGAAGAAGTACCTCTGGAGTTGAATTTAGTGGATGGGGCTGCCATCTCCATACTACGCACCTTCTTCATAGCTTCCTGTAACGAAGGAGGATCAAAGGCTTTGATCCAACCTCTCAATGGTTCGGATAGGCCCTCAATGAAAAGAACTATCAATCTACGCTCTGAAATGTTTGGCACCATGATTGCCAATCTCTGAAATTCACCTATGGACTCCAAGTTGCCTGTTTGTTTCAACTGTGCCAAATCTCGAAAGTAAACCTCTGGATCTTTCTTGTCAAACCTCTCAACCAACCTATCCACGAAGTCCTGGTGCTCTGTCACCTGGTTATGCTAAAGTGTTACCATACCATAGTACCACCAATCATGTGCTACTCTCTCCATGTGTAAAGCAGTGTATTTGATAGCTTCTATCTCTGTCATTGGCCTTAATGCCAAAAATGTGTCAAGCTTATGAATCCAAGCTTGAGCTGTCATCTTACCACTCCCGTCAAAAGTAGTCAAAGAAAGCTTGCCTGTAGCCTTCTTCAGCTCACTAAGCTGACCTCTAGGCCTCCTATCCTATCTAAGTGACCTGTAATGCTCTCTCCTCTGATTTACAAAGCGATCAAAGGACATCCTCTCCCAAACCTGAGGAGCTAATAATTCCCACTCCTCATTTGCAGCCATGAGCGTATCTGCAAATAGGGGGTCTCCTGCCGCCTCCTCTGTTGGAGCTTCTTTTGGTTCCTCCTGAACAAATGTAGGACGTGTAGGCCTATCAGCTGTTCTGGAATGGGTCAGTTGTGGTCTTTGATTAACTGTAGCACTCCTTTTATCTCCTTGTTCCCCATTCTATCTAACAGGTGGGTTCATCCTTTCTACCATAGTAGTAAGTGCCTGTAATGCCTGCGCCATCTACTGCTGTCCTGTAACCATAGCACGGAAGAAGTCTCTGGTGTCCTGATCCTCATTATTCCTGTGGCCCCTGGGTGGGCTACCCTCACGCCTATCACTCATGATGACCGGCTGCTATTCTAAACCCTGATTGCCTTCCAGCAAGGCTCTCCTGCGTGTGTAATACCTGTGTGGTCCTAACTCTTGTGGCTGCATAAGATTGCTAAACCCTCAGGATGGCAAGATTTAGCTCTGATACCACTATAGAAACCCCTGTTTCCCTGATTTCTGATAAGAGAAGAATAAGATTTTGCAAGATAAATTTGTATAAATTTAAATAAATAAACAAATAGCAGTATACTCTTTTAACTGGCTAATCTATAATCTTGTTTTTCATTTCAAATGATTACAATAGACAATCTCTGGTATGCATACAAAATAATATAAAAATATTGTTCAAAACCCTGATTTGCTGCAATCTGAAAAAAAACCCTAGATCTGGTACGATTGGTACGGCTACAATAAATAACCCTTTCCCCTTGCTTCTGATGATCCAGAATGATGCTAGATGTATAGGCGCCCTGATAGGAATCGACAGACTCGACAAAAGGAAGGCGTTTTGCCCTAGAAGAGAAATATGCCCCTGTTGGTGATGGTACGGCCTGGTACAGAACTGTACGACCTGTGTACAGCAGCAATAAAATATGGTACGGCATGAATGCTGAGTGCCAGATCTCAAGAAAAATAGCGCCAATATGATAGATCTCTTTTTGGATGATTTCCGGACCAATACCCTAAATATAAAAATCCCTGTGAATCTCTATAATAACCTCTGTGTGAAGTTATCTCTCTGCCTGGCAATAAATCAGTTGGTATTTCACAACCTCTGAATTGCACACACTGAAAATTGCACGTTCTCCAATGCAAATTGTATACTGGAACCCTTGGCTTTGTCTTCTAAAAAAATACTTAGCAAAAAATTGGCTTCAATCATGAATGGCACAACTCCCAATGAGAAACCCTTATATTCCTCAAAAGTGCGATTTCCCTAATTAGGGTTTCTCATTAATTAAAAATTCGGATTTTTCTTTTAATTTTTTCCCATAGTCTAAAAATCACATTTTTAATTATAAGATATTATTAAAAGCGCCCCCTTCATAATGAGCGCCCCCTTAAGTCAACCCTTAAGTCATAATATTAAATATTATAACTTTATAATATAGCTCCAAATAATTAATATTTAATTAAATCAATTAAATATTAATATCTCCCTCAAAACATATCCGATTCTCGAACTGTCTGAAGCTGGCGAACAAGGGAGTGATTCCGCACATGACCAGACCATAGCAGGGGTGCTCCGCTGAGTGCCAAATATCCCTAAAAAATAGCAACTCAGGCAAACGGTGTCCAAAGAGCCCGAACGAAAGCCAATTGGAAAAATTCTGATAGTTGAAGCCAAGCCAAGCTCCATCAAGACCCTCTATCTATCCTATCAGCCTACGAGGGTCGCATAATAGGCTAATCATCAACTCTGAGAGATGTCAACTGGAAGGGGACATGACAAAAGGTCATGTTGACAATTTTTTCCCAAAGAAAAGAACGGATTTATTCAAGCAGTTGAAGGGGCAAATTCTAGAGAGAACAAATGTTTTGTGGTTTTACAAGGGGGGCAAAGATCATTCCGAAGGAATGGTTCATCAAAAGGGTTGTACTTTGGAAAAGAGCCTTCGGAAAAGCACTAAGAAGGAAAGTCCGCAAGGCAAAAAAACAAAGGAATACTTCGGAGAGTTGATAAGGGAACACCCGTAGCCAAACAGGGAAAATCCAAAAGTCCACCTGTTGACGCAGTGGATTGCACCCTGGGCAGGAGGCCGAGCTCCTGCCTTCCACATGCAACAATGAAAACTCCCCTCTCACCTGTGGGACCGGCGAAGCTGGAGGGGAGAGTCTCTAGATAAGGGCTAGCTCCCTTTGATGTATCTTTTAGGCCCTGGATTCCCTACTGCTAACAAATAAATGAAAAAAGGGGGGGGATGAAAAGGGAGAAAAATGCTGAAACAGAACCTAAACCTAAACTAAAAGGTGATACACCAAAAAAGATGACCCACCCAGCCCGAATATACACTTTTCACCAAGAAGAAACCCCCATACACTTCATCTGATGTTGGAAACTCTTCTGTATCAGTGAATCAGGGGTCCGTAGAGATACATGGAAGAAGAACTATCAAAGGTGTTCTGAGACACTTTGACAGCCTATTCACAAGCGCCTATATTCCTGCTGTAGACACTTCTGGCAGACCTGCAGAAGAAGAAACTTCACAATGCACTAGACATGCTAGAATCGTTCTGTGGAGAGCATAAAAGAAAATGACTTAACACAAAAGAAAACATAGACATATGCGTGAGTGCAAGTTCAAATGGAGGTACAAAGTTGCTAAGTCTTGATTCAAGGTAAAAATTCGGCAGAATTCTGCCTTACAAACCTAGAGATTTTTGGGCAGAGCTTTGCCTTAAGGCTGAGAGATCTTTTTCTCAAATGAGAAGTTTACAATATATAGAAAGAGAAGAGAACTTGGCGCTTTCTGAAAAAGACTTTGGCGCTCTTGACAAGCTCGCCCATGTGCATTTGTGAGTATCGGGAAGAGGAAGTCACTATTGCTGATGTCATTCTTCTAGATGAGGCCTGCTGGAACCATGTTGTGTAATTGTCGGTCTTGACTTTGGCGTTCAAACATTAATGTGAAAGCACAGGCCGCACCTCTTTTTTAAAAACAAGACTGCTCTTTCCAGATATTCACGCGGTTTGTCCCCTTATAAATGCAAAATGGAAAAAATAGGCCGCGCCGCTTACTATTTGCGCCATTTGATGACCACCTGGCAATAACTCGCCTTCTCTTTGCCACCTAGGCCGTCTTGTCTGTTTCTGCACTTTGTCTCTTCCTGGCTTTGTCTCTTTCTGGTTCCTTCAGCCCTCGGGGCTATCTTTTGGCGGGTCGCTACATTCCTTGGGCTCTTCTTTGGGATTTTCAAAATCAACAGCTATTTCACGAGCCTTAAAATTGACGTCTGCGCACCCGTCACAGCGTTTGAACTTCCAACGGCTAGTTCACCATGCTTGATTTTGACGTCTTCGGGCCCGTCACCCCTTGGAATTCCTTCGACTTCTTGCTTTCCTTCGGCTTCTGTCGCTTTTCAACTTTCGGGCTTTGCTTTGGACCCTCCCGAAGGGAAGGTGATCCTTCGGCTAATTTTTCGCGGACACTTTCCCGCGCACATTTTCCACGGCTAACTTTCCCGCGAACTTTTTGTCCGCAAGAATTGTCTTGCTCATTCCTTCGGAGACTTTCTTCAGGGTTTTCCCGCGGCCACTTTTCCCACGAAAATTTCTCCCGGACACTTTTCCCGAGGACAAAAAGTCCGCAAGAATTGTTTTGACCACTTGGCCTTTGGCCTTCGGAATTTTCTTTTGGGCTTTTCTCCCGCAGCTTTCCTGAATTTCTTCGGACATTTTGTCCGAAGGAATCCCTTTTGACGCAGTGGATTGCACCCTGGACAGGAGGCCGAACTCCTGTCTTCCACACACAACAATGGAAATTCCCCTCTCGCCTGTGGGACCGGCGAAGCTAGAGGGGAGAGTCTCTAGATAAGGGCTAGCTCCCTCTGATGTATTTTTTAGGTCCTGGACTTCCTACTACTAACAAATAAATGAAAAAGGGGGGGATGAAAAGGGAGAAGGATGCTGAAAATAGAACCTAAACCTAAACTAAAAAGGTGATACACCAAAAAAGATGACCCACTCAGTCCGAACATACACTTTTCACCAAGAGGAAACTCCCATACACTTCATCTGATGTGGGAAACTCTTCTGTATCAGTGAGTCAGGGGTCCGTAGAGATACAGGGAGGAAGAACTGTCAAAGGTGTTCTGAGACACACTTTGGCAGCGTATTCACATGCGCCTATATTCCTGCTGTAGACACTTCTGACAGACCTGCAGAAGTAGAAACTTCACAATGCACCAGACATGCTAGAATCGTTCTGTGAGAAGCATAAAAATGACTTAACACAAAAGAAAACATAAACATATGCGTGAGTGCAAGTCCAGATGGAGGTAAAAATGCTAAGTCTTGATTCAAAGTAAAATCTGGCAGAGTTCTACCTTACAAGCCCAAGAGATTTTTGGGCAGAGCTTTGCCTTAAGGTTGAGAGATATGGATCCTTCTCAAAATGAGAATTTTTACAATATATAGAAAGAGAAGAAAAAGTAAAGGCGCCACTTTGGAAAAGACTTTGGTGCTCTTTGACAAGTTGGCCCATGTGCGTTGAGAGCATCGGGAAGAGGAAGTCAATATTGCTAATGATGCTGTGTCGGCTCCTGCTTTGACTTTGGCGTTCAAACTGAAGAAAGCAGGCCGCGTCGCGTATTGTTTGCGTCGTTTAATGACCACCTGGCAATAACTTGCCTCCCTTTTGCCGCCTAGACTGTTTTTTCGTTTCTGCACTTTGTCTTCTTCCTGGTTTTGTCTCTGCCCTTCGGAATTCATTCGGACTTTTTGTCCGAAGGAATTCCTTCGGACAAAAAGTCCGAAGGATTTCTTCCTTTGCTTCTTCAACTGCCTTTGAAAGTGCCCTTCGGGAAAGTTGAAAATGACCCTTCCGAAGGGTGTTATTGCTGACCAAGTGCCCTCCGCAAGGGCACTTGTCCTTCGGGAGGCTCTCTTGAACTTTTTGATTGAACCGCTCCTTTGAACCAACCGTTGAACCGAATGCTGAACCAACACTTTGAACCAAGCTTTGAACCAAGCCAACTGAAACAAGTCGTTGAACCGACTGAGTGAACCAAGTGATTGAACCGTCTGATTGAAACAAAGCATTGAACCAACTGAATTGAACCAAGCCTTGAACCAAGTCGATGAACCATTTGATTGAACCTCGCCGATGAACTTTGCCGTTGAACCAAAGTGTTGAACCAAGGCATTGAACCGGTTCAATGGTTCAAAGATGCTAACTCATGGAAAGATCATGTCATTGAACCACTTTCCCAACCTTAAGGAAAAGTGTCTTGAACCATTTTAGCTCTCTTTCCTTATAAATTTCTTCGGACAAGAGTCCGAAGAAGCTTTGTAAAACCTTGCACTCTTTGAACTGGTTCTTTATCTGTCGAAGGAATTGCCTGCAGAGTCCGTAGAAATGGACCTGTAGAGTCCGTAGAAATGGACCTGCAGAATCCGTAGAAAACCTGCAGAGTCTGTAGAAATTTGCAAGACTCGTGCAAAATCAAAATGTACTGGCTCATAACAGCAAGGGAAAAAAGAGGGGACCGATTTTGGCCTGCAAGACCAAAATGGTCAACAATTCCTTCGGACAAAAAGTCCGAAGGATTTCTTTGCTTCTTCGACCGCCTTTGAAAAGTGCCCTTCGGAAAAATTGGAAACGACCCTCTCGAAGGGTACTTCCTTTGTGCCTTAAACAAATTTCCGAAAGAAACTTTTTCCGGTTTTCTCTGTGGCCTCTTTGAAAGTGTTCCCTGCCCTCCGCAAGGGCTCTTGAGTCCCGAACTGCCCTCTGCAAGGGCACTTGAAATGGTCCATTTTGCGCCTAAGTGTCGGGGACTCGTCTTTTGGAAACAACCTGTTGAACCAAACGTTGAACCAACCATTGAACCATTTCTATTGAACCAGTTCAATGGTTCAACGGTTGTTGAACCAAGGCATCGAACCGAATGTTTGAACCAAAACAATTGAACCAAGGCATGAACCGAACCGATGAACCGACTCATTGAACCAAAGCATTTGAACCAAGCCGATGAACCATTTGATTGAACCAAAGCGATGAACTAAAACATTGAACCAAAGCGTTGAACCAATCAATCGAACCGGTTCAATGGTTCAATGGTTCAAAGATGCTAACTCATGGAAAGATCATGTCGTTGAACCCCGACGTTGAAACACTTTTCCAACCTTAAGGAAAAGTGTCTTGAACCATTTTAGCTCTTTTTCTTTATGAATTTCTTCAGACAAGGGTCTGAAGAAGCTTTGTAAAACCTTGCATTCTTTGAACTGGTTCTTCATCTGTCGAAAGACTCGCCTGCAGAGTCTGTACAAACACCTGCAGAGTCCATAGAAAAGTCTGTAGAGTCCGTAGAAAACCTGCAGAGTCTGTAGAAATGTTAAGGCTTGTGCAAAACCAAAAGATGAACTAGCTCAGGACAGCAGGGAAAGAAGGGGACCGATTTTTGGCCTGTTGGATCAAAAATTGTCAACACCACCCAAGTCAACAAAGGAAAAGCCAGTACCCTTTGAAAGGGTCATTTTCAACATTCCCAAAGGGCACCTACCCTTCGGGAAGGTACAAGAACGAATTCAAAGCCTTAGCAAAAAGCCCAGGTGCCCTACAATTTTTTCGAAGGGCACAGAGGGAGAGCTAAATGCCCTAGTGGAGGGCACTTGGTCGGCGACAGTACCTCTGTGTATTTCCCGAAGGGCACATTTGAAAAGCCAAAGGGCACATTTCAGAAGAAAAGACGGAAAGAAAACCTTCAGACTTTTTGTTCGAAGGAATTCAAAAGACTGCAAAGAAAGAAAGCCGACGGTAAAAAATCCAAGGGGCTTCGGAGAAGTTGAATTCGGCAAAAAACAAAGAACAAAGTATTCGGGCTTTTTGTCTGAAGGAATTCCTTCGGACAAAAAGTCCAAAGAAATTCTAAGGAATGACCGCAGAGAAGTCCATTTCATAAAAATCCCGAAGGGCAAGAAGGACCACTATGACTAAACCCAAAGGGCAATTTTCCGCAGGCAATGAGAAAAAGGAAAGGCAAAGGACATAATTCCTTCGGACTTTTGTCCGAAGGAATTCCTTCGGACAAAAAGTCTGAAGAAATTCGGAAAGGCTACGAGCAAGAAAGTCCGAAGAAAAACAAGAAAAAATGAAGGCAAAGCAGAAGGAAAACCTTCGAACTTTTTGTCCCAAGGAATTCGGGAAAATGACCAAAGGAGAAAACCCGACTACGAAAAGGAGCCCGAACAAAGGGAAAAAATACTTCGGAGAATAAAGCCAAGAAGTCAACAGAAGATTCCAAAGGAAATTGCAAACAAAACAACGCCAAAAATAGATAGGAACAAGCAGACAGAATAGGGCAAAATACATGCAAGCAAGGGCAAATTTTCGAACCCCAGTCAAAGCTTCAGTTGACTGGTTATTAAAGACATGCTCATCTCCGGGTCCACTCCACGCATCCGAGAGTCAACCGAAGTTCCAAATTTTAATGTCGAGTTGACTGTTCCAGATTTAGAGTTGACTAATCATTAAACGCCGCATCCACTAGGAGCTTTCCATGCGAGGGAAAATCATCTCTTCGTTCAACTCAGCTTGTCAAACAGCCAACTCAGCTTTCAAATGTTCCAACTTGGCGTCAAGCAGCTCATGTAGAAGTTCTAAAATTGACATTGGCGTGGATTTCCATGCAAAGAGAGGTAGGCAATTCATAGCAAAGACGAGTTCACTTCCTTAAGCACAAGAAGCTTCATGCAAAGACAAAAGAAAACATATTTTTATTGAAAGGCCAAGTAAGCCTTGAGTTAACTGAAGTGAATCCTTCTCTTCAAATTTTCAACGCCAATCTTTGGCTTCTTGTAATTTTCTATATAATGGCTTTCAGCCTTGATTAAAACTCATCCAATCTCTTTTGGTTAAACCAGACTCTACCATTGGTGAGTTGTGTAACCTCTTCGATCAATAGGATTGTACTTTTAGATTTCAATCGTTGGCATAGTGTATATTTCATTCAGCAATTTGCATAAGTGGTAGATTTCTCTCCCTTCCCAAACTCTGTTTCACACCTAGTTGCTAGATTATCCTTGTGCAGGTCATGTTAAAGTGTTCTTTATGTCTTTTGCTGAAGCTATAAATGGATGTTAGGTGGATGCAAAGTGTCTTGTATCGGACCTCTCTCCATCGTTTTCCCTCAGGTGTTGGTCATTGGATCGAACCTCTTCATGAAATATTTATGCATAAGTGATTGATTGAAATCTAAGGTCTTCATTTTCCCTTGTTCGTTTAGTGTTCAAGGTTCCAAGTTGAGTAGATCAAAATTCTGGTGTATCACCCCCCTTTTAGGTAGGATTTCCCCTTTAAGTTTCCTTCTCCCTTTTCACGGTAGTCCGTAGCATAGAGTAGAGATCCTAATTGATACATCATACAAGAACCAGCCTTCTCTGGAGGTTCTTCTCACCGTTGAGGCACCCACCCTCGTGAGAAGATCCCATTGTTTCAGCCGAATAGAGGACTGGCCATTTCGCGCACGTCTTCGAATCAGGGCGCAACTCCAGGTTGACAACAGTTTTCGGCACGCCCGGTGGGACCTATTTTTTCTGGTCTTGATAAAATTACAATTGCAGCAGTATTCTTAAAGAAGTATTTGGTGATTCCAAGCTCAAGCAATTGCTTCTAATAGTTCAGAACAACTTCCATGTAAGTCTATTTTTATTGCATTATCATGAATGAATTTTGATGGTTGTGTATGAAGAGAATTCCTATGCTATGTTTCCTTATCAGCCCAATAATGGATCATACCAGCCTGGTCATGATATCTATGAGCCTAATCAGCCTTATCAAGGGTACTATCAAAGCTATGTTGAGCCTTATCAAGTTTCTCATGATCCTTATTATCAAGAGCATGACTCTTACCTTCCTTGTGAGCCATATCAGTCTTAGGACCGGATTTCATCTTCCCCATATGGATATGATGTTGCATATGAGTAGTATTGCCTTCAAGAAAAAATAAATGAAATAAAGCTCAGAATACTAGCATATGCAAGAAAAGTTTGTTCTAACTCTTAGTATGAGGAAGTGAATGGTCTATTTCGAAATGTGTTCAATGATCCAGAAGAGATAAATGGACTATGTATTCTTGCATTGGAAAATATGGAGGCTTGGGAAAGGCAGAAAATCGAGTTAAACCAATTGTCTACAAAGGGCTATTGTGATCCTTATTCTCATGAAGTTTTTAGCCATGCCCAGTGTGTGCCAAGGAAGCTTTCTAGTTGGAGTCAAGAGCCTATTCAAGATCATATTCATGAGACTAAACCTTCCTATAGTCCCATTACCTCACCAATCATCCCTCAAGCTCAGGTTGTCCAGGAGGACAAGCAGGTTCCAGACTTTGATGAGGTAATGGCCAAATAGAAGGAGCAAAATACAGACGTCTTTAAGAGTTTCTCTTTCCCCCCTCCAAAACTCCCTAGATAATTTCATTGCCCTCAAGATTCCAAAATCTGACCATGATCAACCTCCCATGCTTCATTTTCCCTCTCAAACAAATGAATTTTATCACTCTCCCGCCATCCCCCTTACTCAGGAGGAGCCTGTTCTTTGGAGGATTGAGAAAAAGGTTGCAGCTATAGGACAAGTTCTTGAAGAGTGTGTAGAAGATGCTTTAGATGTGTTTAAGGAAGAATTTCCTATTGATACTTCACTTGAGGTTGTAATCGAGCATCTAGTTATAGCTGAGAGTGGGAAGACTGATCTTGTTGTAGAAGAACTTCAAGAGGAGCTGGTACGAATTAAAGTTATAAATGAGTTATAGGTATCTCCTATTGAGAAGGATCCAGATAGCGTTACAGCTGATTTAGTTCAAATAGATCAAAATGAGGAACAAAAAGATGATTGGCAGCTATACCTTGAATCTCTACAAGAGATTGAAGAGCTTTGTATGGATCTGATGGCTATTGAAGAGCATGTTTATGAGAAATTTGATCAAGAACCACCTATTCAAGGTTAGTACAAATTGGGTTGCCTACTCAAAGCTCCTTGAAGAGTTGGATGAACTTGCAGCAGTTAATAAGAAGGATATGGTCACCAAAGAACCATGCATATATGAGATATCACTTGCCAAAGTGGTAGATGACAAGCAATCTGAAAAAGATCAAGAGATACTTGGTGAGTTTGTCTTTGTTGGTGACTGGTTTGCTGTTGATGACTCATTCGAGAAGATGCTAATACAGTTCGTAGACAAGGAAATATACCTCATCAAAGGTTATGACTAATAAACATCTTGCTTTGCAACTTGTACCATCTCTTGGAAGGAGTAAATTCAATAATTTCCCATTTGATCCAAGAGGATCATGATTTATCATGGTTAGCTAGGTTATTTAGTTGTTTCTAGCAAATTTTTAGTCAAAAATCAGGTTCACCATTTGGAAAGTCAAATAAGCATCTATACATGGTCTGAGTTCTCAAGCATAGTAGGCATGCTTCCCAGTTGAGTCGCCAGAATGTTGACAATTTTCCCCCAAAGAAAAGAACGGATTTATTCAAGCAGTTGAAGGGGAAAATTCTAGAGAGAATAGATGTTTTGTGGTTTTACAAGGGGGGCAAAGATCATTCCGAAGGAATGGTTCATCAAAAGGGTTGTACTTCGGAAAAGCACTAAGAAGAAAAGTCTGCAAGGCAAAAAAACAAAGGAATACTTTGGAGAGTTTATAAAGGAACACCCGCAGCCAAACAGGGAGAATCCAAAAGTCCACCCAAGTCAACAAAAGAAAAGCCAGTACCCTTCGAAAGGATCATTTTCAACATTCTCAAAGCGCACCTACCCTTCAGGAAGGTACAGGAACGAATTCAAAGCCTTAGCAAAAAGCCCGAGTGCCCTACAATTTTTTTAAAGGGCATAGAGGGAGAGCTAAATGCCCTAGCGAAGGGCACTTGGTCGGCAACAATAACTCTATGTATTTCTCGAAGGGCACATTTCGGAGGAAAAGACGGAAAGAAAACCTTCGGGCTTTTTGTCCAAAGGAATTCCTTTGGACAAAAAGTCCAAAGGAAATCGGAAGACTGCAAAGAAAGAAAGCCGACGGTAAAAAATCCAAGGGGCTTCAAAGAAGTTGAATTCGGCAAACAACAAAGAACAAAGTATTCAGGCTTTTTGTCCGAAGGAATTCCTTCGGACAAAAAGTCCGCAGAAATTCTAAGGAATGGCCGTAGAGAAGTCCATTTCATAAAAATCCCGAAGGGCAGGAAGGACCACTATGACTAAACCCGAAGGGCAATTTTCCACAGGCAATGAGAAAAAGGAAAGGCAAAGGACATAATTTCTTCGGACTTTTGTCCGAAGGAATTCCTTCGGACAAAAAGTCCAAAGAAATTCGGAAAGGCTACGAGCAAGAAAGTCCGAAGAAAAACAAGAAAAAATGAAGGCAAAGCAGAAGGAAAACCTTCGGATTTTTTGTCTGAAGGAATTCGGGAAAATGACCAAAGGAGAAAACCCGACTATGAAAAGGAGCCCGAGCAAAGGGAAAAAATACTTCGAAGAATAAAGTCAGGAAGTCAACAGAAGATTCCAAAGGAAATTGCAAACAAAACAACGCCAAAAATAGACAGGGACAGGCAGACCAGAACAGGGTAAAATACATGCAAGCAAAGGCAAATTTTTGAACACCAGTCAAAGCTTCAGTTGACTGGTTATTAAAGACATGCTCATCTCCGGGTCAACACACCGCATCTGGGAGTCAACCGAAGTTACAAATTCGGATGTCGAGTTGACTGTTCCAAATTTAGAGTTGACTAATCGTTAAACGCCGCATCCACTAGGAGCTTTCCATGCGAGGGAAAATGTTCTCTTCATTCAACTCAGCTTGTCAAATAGCCAACTCAGCTTTCAAACGTTCCAACTCGGCGTCAAGCAACTCATGTAGAAGTTTTAAAATTGACATTGGCGTGGATTTCCATGCAAAGAGAGGTAGGCAGTTCATAGCAAAGACGAGTTCACTTTCTCAAGCGCAAGAAGCTTCATGCAAAGACAAAAGAAAACATATTTTTATTGAAAGGCCAAGTAAGCCTTGAGTTAACCGAAGTGAATCCTTCTCTTCAAATTTTCAACGCCAATCTTTGGCCTCTTGTAATTTTCTATATAATGGATTTCAGCCTTGATTAAAAATCATCTAATCTCTCTTGGTTAGACCAGACTCTGCCATTGGTGAGTTGTGTAACCTCTTCGATCAATAGAAGGACTGTACTTTCACATTTCAAGCGTTGGTATAGTGTATATTTCATTCAGCAATTTGCATAAGTGGTAGATTTCTCTCCCTTTCCAAATTATGGTTCATACCTAGTTGCTAGATTATCCTTGTGCAAGTCATGTTAAAGTGTTATTTATGTCTTTTGCTGAAGCTGTAAGTGGATGTTAGGTGGCTGCAAAGTGTCTTGTATCGCACCTCTCTCCATCGTTTTGCTTCAAGTTTTGGTCATTGGATTGAACCTCTACATGAAATATTTATGCATAAGTGATTGATTGAAATATAAGGTCTTCCTTTTCCCTTGTTCGTTCAGTGTTCAAGGTTCTAAGTTGATTAGATCAAAATTCTGGTGTATCACCCCCCTTTTAGGTAGGATTTCCCCTTTAAGTTTCCTTCTCCCTTTTCACGGTAGTCTGCAGCATAGAGTAGAGATCCTAATTGATACATCATACAGGAACCAGCCTTCTTTGGAGGTTCTTCTCATCGTTGAGGCACCCACCCTCGTGAGAAGATCCCATTGTTTCAGCCAGATAGAGGACTGGCCATTTCATGCATGTCTTCGAATCAGGGCGCAGCTCCCGGTTGACAACAGGTCACATTATAACGGTCGGATTACTTTGCCTATATAATAAAGATTTTACATTGTAAGATGCAATGAAGTGGTAGTGATACAAATGAAGAAATGTGGAGAACACATTTCCATGTTCTGTGAAGATTGATTGAGAAGAAGTGAGAGGAAGAAATATTGTATAGGGCACTTTTAGTTTCTCTTATATAAATAATCTTTGTGGGTTTTTTCACCTCCGTGTGAGGTTTTTCCCCCATATATCTTTTGTTGATTTCATGTATGCCTTTGCTATTGATCTTACATCTAAATCCATTGTTCATATGCATTATTCTGCATGTTTTATTAGAAACTATATTTATAAGTGGAAAGAACACTTTTATGACATATGCCGTAACAGTCTTTTGCTTTTGGCTTATTGCTTAACACAGTGTATTTCTTGGAAATATAACCCACTGTAATTTACTTTTTACAGCAAGAAAGGAAGATAATGATTCTTAGTAACAGTCAACTACAATTGAAAATGGAAAATGTATTTCTTTGACTTGTGATCTTACAGCCTTTTGGCCTTTTATTTCACCGTGTATATTTTTAGGTAATCATGTTTTCAAACAGAGAGAGTATTCAACTCTATGATGTCTCGCTTACAGTGGAGTATATTGATAGCTTTTTTGAGAGAAAGTGAAACAAAATTGAAGAATGCTGTAGTGAAAAAAGCAAAAGAAAATAAATAAGATACTTACAGGTGGTAGTTTATGTCCAAATGTAGTCAGACAGAACAGTTCGCCAGCTTGTGTAGACCCCAGATACGAATCAAAAACAGGAGACAATTCATCAATACTTTTATTATAAGAATTCTGATGAACATTCTTTAATTCAGTTGCCAAGTCCAAATTCATTGAGAAAGCAGCTGAAGCAGGAGATCCGTTTGGAAAATTATCATCCTCTGGGAATACAAGTGGACTCTCATTTTCTTGTTTCTGTGAGAAAATATAAACAAAAAAATTCATACTCAAGAAAAAGATTCAGGTTAAAACAATTATCTTCGTGAATATCTTCCATTGGATTTGGAGTTCTCTTTAAAAGATTTTTAGAAAAGAAAAATAAAAAAAACCAGTTCTTAGTTTTATTAGCTCATATGGAGATTCATTATTCTTCCTCCATATTCGAACATAGACACAGCTCTAAGAACTGGTCTCATATTTTCCAAATTTTCAATGCTTGAAACTACAATCCTTGTTTCTAACTCTCAACTACATTTCTGAAACCTGATATACACAATCTGTATGTCATTATATGAGTCAACAAAAAGGTATACACACTTATCTTTTAGTTTAATAAAAAAATGAAATTCAAGAAAAAACCCAAAAGCTTGCCTGTGTTATAAATATATGAAATTATTTCAAAAGGTTTGACGATTCTCAACCAAGAGGCACAAATACTAGGTATACCAGATCACACTCTCAAGACATCACATATTTCATAGTCTATCAATACAGTAAATTTCTGAATAAAGCAAGGAAAGCAAAGAGGAAGTAATTTCCCACGCTACAAGGACAGTTACCCGAATCTTGAACCAAGAAAGCATGCCACGTTTTTTGTTTTTCTTTTCATTCTTTAGAATTTCATCTGCACCGTTCCTGATGTCCTTCCCACTGGCAGAAAAAATTGTATCTTCCCCTGTTAATCCCGAACCATCATCATTATCAGATATGGAATTGTGCCTTTTTCCTGGAAGGTAGGCAAGCTGCAATGCAATGACAAGGAAGCAGCCAATGTTGTAGATTTCGTAAAGAACACAAATATAAAATTAGAAAATAAAATTTAAAATATATTTGATGCTGGTGTGATTAGAAGAAATTAGAGTAAATCTAAGGTACTAAAACGATTGCTCCTTTTCAAATAGAAAACAAAGCTTGACAAATAAGCAAAAGTATTTCCTCACAGACTACAGTATAAGCCAAAGTAAAAATAAATAAATTCCACAGATCGACCATAGTGGTTGATGGGTGAATGCACCAAAGAAGAGAAGTAAATGCATGGGATCTGTAAAAGCAATGATAAAGATAAGATAAAAAGGAAATACATTTAGAAAGACTTTGGTGCCAAAGAAGCTGAGATATGGATAATAGAAACATACCCAATTTAGGAGAATGTTTTATGCATGCATCACTACCGATATGAATCCTCTTTCTTTAAAATATTTAAAAAAAAACATAAATTTATTGAAAATCGTTATTTTTTTAAACTTTGTGATCTAAAAATTCCAATCTTTAAACATACAACATTTCCTCTCTTATATAGTTTTTTCTATTTTTTTATTTTTTATTTTTTATTTTTATATATCTTTATAAAGAATTGCTTCCAAATATGTTTTGATATGTTGATAAGAATTTCCTTGTTTTTAAATGATCGTACTTGAAAACTTTTAAGTGAACCTTGGTGGCCTTTAAAAGAAATAATAAATAGAATTTTAAAAAATAAAAAAATTTATGATATGAAATAAGATTTAAAGTCAATTACACTCAGATGATAATACAAAATTGTAACTTTCGACATAATAATATTTTTTATTAGAATTAATATTTTATATTCAAATGAAATTATAAGCATGTAACTGTTGTCAACCTAGAACTGTGCCCTGAATCGAAGACGTGCGTGAAATGGCCAGTCCTCTATCCCGCTGAAACAATGGGATCTTCTCACAAGGGTGGGTGCTTCAATGGTGAGAACCTCCAAAGAACACTGGTTCCTGTATGATGTATCAATGAGAATCTCTACTCTATGCTGCGGACTACTATGAAAAGGGAGAAATAAACTTTAAGGGGAAATCCTACCTAAAAAGGGTGATACACCAGAAGATTGATCCACTCAACTTGGAACCTTGAACACTGAACAAACAAGGGAAAATGAAGACCTTCGATTTCAATCAATCACTTATGCATAAATATTTCATGAAGAGGTTCGATCCAATGACCAAAACATGAGAGAAAATGATGGAGAGAGGTCTGATACAAGACACTTTGTAGCCACCTAACATCCACTAACAGCTTTAGCAAAAGACATAAAAAACACTGAACATGACCTGCATAATACGATAAGCTAGCAACTAGGTATGAATCAGAATTTGGGAAGGGAGAAAAATCTACCACTTATGCAAATTGCTGAATGAATATACACTATGCCAACACTTGAAATCTGAAAGTACAGTCCTTCTATTGATTGAAAAGGATCTATCCCTCTCTTGGCTAGACTAGACTCTGCCATTGGTGAGTTGTGTAACCTTTTCAATCAATACGACTGTACTTTCAGATTTCAAGTGTTGGCATAGTGTCTATTCATTTAGCAATTTGCATAAGTGGTAGATTTTTCTCCCTTCCCAAATTCTGATTCATACCTAGTTGCTAGCTTATCGTATTAGGCAGGTCATGTTGTGTTCTTTATGTCTTTTGCTGAATCTGTAAGTGGATGTTAGGTGGCTGCAAAGTGTCTTGTATCGCACCTCTCTCCATCGTTTTCCCTCAAGTTTTGGTCATTGAATCGAACCTCTACATGAAATATTTATGCATAAGTGATTGATTGAAATATAAGGTCTTCCTTTTCCCTTGTTCGTTCAGTGTTCAAGGTTCTAAGTTGATTAGATCAAAATTATGGTGTATCACCCCCCTTTTAGGTAGGATTTCCCCTTTAAGTTTCCTTCTCCCTTTTCACGGTAGTCTGTAGCATAGAGTAGAGATCCTAATTGATACATCATACAGGAACCAGCGTTCTCTGGGGGTTCTTCTCACCATTGAGGCACCCACCCTCGTGAGAAGATCCCATTGTTTCAGCTGGATAGACTGGCCATTTCACGCACGTCTTCAATTCAAGGTGTAGCTCAAGGTTGACAACAATAACTATTAATAAAATTTGAAAAAAATAAAAGCACTTAAAACATAACAAATCTAAAAGTAATAGCATGTGTTTTTTATTATAATTTGATTTTAGAAAGGAAAAGTGGATTTTTGAGAAATGCAGCTTTTTATAGCATTATAGTTTGAGTTTTTAGAAAATAATAGAGATATTATTTTATATTTTACATTGTAATTCTTTATTCAAATAAAAATATATTTTTTTAAGGTTGGAATTACAGTGTCCTTTGGACTAGATGCTACAATCAAGGGGTATCTCTTCTGTCAATTTTATTAAGGACTTGCACATGGTCTCGCCCATTAGGATACACTACACCTAGAATTGGATGTGATAGTTTCCCTGATTTCAACACTCGACATGGTACATTTTTAACATGTAACATGTCTCCCAGGGATTTGAACAAAGGTCTCTACTATGAAAGACCTAATGATTTATATTTGAGCTCATTCCATTGGACGATATTATAAATAATAAATCTTAATGATAAAATTATTAAAAATCAAAACAACTTAAAATAAAAAATATCTAAAAGTAGTTTTTTCATTATACCTTTTTTTTTAAGCATGTTTTTAAGGATTAAATTTTTTAATAATAGTGTTTTTTAGGAAGGAATTTGATCATAAATATAAGGGTAATTAGCCTTCCATTTTTAATTTTGATCATAAAATGAAGTTTTTCTTATTTTCAGAGTTCCTGCAGTAAAAGAAAACGTTAGTCATAAAAGGAAAGAAAGTCATTCTTGTTTTCAGAGCTCGTGTAATACAATCAAACTTTGATCAAGAAAAAAGTTATTCTTGTTTTCAGAGCTCGTGCAACAGAATCAAACCATGATCAGAAAAGGAATTCATTCATGTTTTAGAGCTCATTCAATACAATCAAACTAGAGTCAGCAGAATTAGTTCAGTTGAAAAACTGGTCCAGTTGTTTTGCAGCATTAGTTCCACGGCTTTTGTTTTAATTACCTTTTTAGAATCCTACCATTTATTTGAGTATTTTTTTTGATGTTTGAATAACAGACTTTTGATGTATACGTTTTTGTCTAATCTTTTAAATATACCGAATGCTGTTGGCTCCCTTGAATTGAATCTCACCAATGAGTTGGTTAGTTTTGGCCTACATCATTGTTAGACAAAAGTTGCATTAAAGATTATTCATGGCTATATATTTGAAATAGTTGCAAATTTTGAAATAAAATATGAATTTGGATAGGGTTGTAAGAGAGAACAAGGGATTGACATTTTAATCTGAAAAATGTGCTAGAAATTTTTTTCCTGGTTGTAAAATGACTTCAAATCAGTTTCCTAGACTTGATGTTGTTCATATTTATGCTTCAGTTATGAATAAGGCAGTGTGTTTCAAATTTGTATTGAGTGATTTTGAGCTGAATCATGTGGTTGACTTTCTATATTCCCATTGGGCTTCTGCAAGCTGTTCGAGGCATCATATGCATGGCTAGGTTAGGCCAAGAATTGGTGGCCGGTTATTGGTAGTTGATGAATAGAAGATTCTTCTAACTCTGAATTCTGTCTTTCTCATAATGTGTGCATCCCAAGTCAAGTATAACATCTGCCCATGACCAGCATTTTCATTTATATTTTTTTCATCACTAGTGCCGCTTACCCTAGTTATCTTTGGCAAAAAAATAAAAATATGTTGATTGGGCTTAGAAGGATTATCGAGGCTTCATTTATTGCAATCTCGGTCAAAGGTTCCAAACCTAAAGAGCTGTAAATTTGAACAATAATAAGGCAAATGAAAAAATAGTTCCCTTGTGGGCTTTTACAAAGGGGGCATTGTACACCAAATTGGTATCTCACTGACAGTGACTCAAAAAACTACCTTTACATTTACCTTTATATTGAAATATAAAATAAGAATGTGTAATTTGACAAGTGAATGTAAATGATAAGATGATAGAATATATATGAATCAAGGGCACGACCGATAGGTTGTGTCCCAACGAGGTGATGGTGCATCCATGTTGATAGCAACACTTGATAACTAGTTATAGAATTAATTAGCTTTGTGGCAAATGTTCAAAAAAAAAATTAAAGTACCTCATCTTCTCCAAAAGAATGTCTTCGACGATGAGGCCTTTCAGGGAGATTCAATGCAATTGAATTCTTTGAAGAAACTAGTATAAGCTTGGTAAGCCGCTGGATCCTACCCATTAAGGCTGCTGTGGCTTGCTCTTGTTCTTCTAACCTTGACCGCATTTTCACTTCCTGCTCATTTGAATATAATACCCCAAGTCAAAATACCTTTAAAATGTAATTCAAAGTCGAGGATCCTTACCTCAAATCAAATTACAAAAACTTTTGAACTTTTAGTGGCTTCATACTTCCATCATGCCACAACCAACATAAAGCTTCAGCTAACTATGTATTTAAAATAAAGAGTAAAAGTATCACATGGCACATTGAATCCGTTACTATGCTAATGGAAAAAGAAAAGGGGAAGAGTAAGTATAAATAACTTTTGCACTAGGTAGAAGAGAGAACCTTTTGCCTTAATGTAAGAAGATCCTCTTGAGGGGTAGGTACAAGATTACCCCTCTTGAATTGTTCAAGCTCTTGCTTCAAGCAAGCAATTTCCTTTTGGTACGCCTTGATCAGCGACTTCTCATCAATGATCTTAACAGAAAATAACATAGCTTTCAGTTTGGCTAATCATCCTTCTCATCAAAAATAGCACAAAAATCTTATTTATGAAAAATTAAAACTAATCATTCTCAAACGTATACTATTGGAAACCATTCTGGTTCCCTGCATGTGAACTACCCTTAAACAAATCATACCCTATTTGCAGTTGCATGAAGCTCAACTCGTTTGGCTCTCTGGGCAAATTTTAAGGTGGTATGTGTCTCCTCCATGTTACTTGAAGCTGATGTAATAGTACAGATAAGCTGTACATCATAACCGGAAACATAGTTTAACTCTATGTATGATTAAAACAATGACTTGACAATAAGCCATATTTTCTATGTAATTAATCTGAAAAGTACATTTACATATTTAGATACAATCCCTAGCCTGGCTAATGCCATTTAATACAAATTGTTAAGATACACTAGATTTGCTGCTCAATCAGAAGATCATAATATAAAGTCACTAGAGAACTTTTGTATCATTAAATTATTCGGACTCTAAACTGTAATTGTTTGTTTGTGAAGGTGCATCTTTAGATCCAAATTTGTAGCGTAAATAACTTATTGAACAAATATGAAATGTAAATTGTTCTTCCATGTCTATAAGCGATCAGTTATGGACCTAATCTTGCAATGTGGCATGCTCAAGTCGCTGTTAGAAAGTAAATTATATGCATCTATCAACTGTTTCAAAGAATTCTTATGGAATAACTAAGATAATCTTACAAAAAGGGAAAATGATATTCAAGAAGGGGAGATGATATGGAAGTTAAGACCAAGGTCAAAAAATGGAACAAAAAATGTCTCACCGATACATGACCATGCCCACTCAAAGAAGATTGCAACAAACGTGTGAGTTTGGAATCACGGTAAGGTATATGTGAAGGCTTACGATCACTTAACTTTGATATCACCTGCACAAACAAATCAATCCTCTTCTAAAATTAGTTCTTACTCATCGGATTACTCTCATATGTAGCCTGTCTCCTATGCTATGTTAGGATTCTAAGACTTGTGTGTCTTTATAATACTAGACATAAGTGGGAATTAAAAAAAACACTATCAACAAAAAGTTTCATGCCATTTACATTCAGAATTCACACCATTATCAGATGCAGATTTGTTAGTGAAAGCAGTGTTGAAGTCATCATGATTTTTTTAAGGTAGAATATACCTCCTATTAGGAACTAATCATGCCATGTCAAACATCATGATCTTGTGTTATATAAATAGAAAGAAATACACTGAAGGTCATGGATGAATAAAAAAGTAATCGTGCAAACTACTAAATACATCATTTAGTACCAATCCTATGCACAAGCTTTAACCTTCAACACAACATGCTAAGCTAATTAAAGTATATCAGTAAGGTGGAAATGATAGCCAAGTGATATACAGTAATCTGTTTTATTTGACCTCATCCAGCACTACATCCTCTAGAATCTTTATGAAAAGAACATTTCGTAAAAAGATTACACCTACTAGAGTGTCCTATGTAAACCTCGGTGGGACTCAAGCGTGCTCTTGATATTGAAGATGGATCTCTCCTAACAATTTAATTTTATTGCCTCTATTGTAATATATAAGGTCAAGGGATTGAAACTCAAAAGAGGGAAAAATATGAAAAACGTACAAGGTAAATGCAAAAACAATCCCCTTGTGGGCTTCTCCAAGGGAGATCTCATACACCAAATTGGTCTCTTGCTTGGCGGTAACCTAAACTACTAGCTTTACCTTTAATTGAGTTAGTAAAGTAACCTTGAACTTAGGAGACACTCTAGTGTGTATTAGTATCATAGGTATTCCTAGGGATTATAATACTATGTTGATTCTAGTTCATAACTCTCTGATGCAGGTGCATCCATATAGAAGTTCAAATATGTTTGTTTTAGGTTATTAGGAGGTCTAAGAGGTCATATCTCATTAATAAGAAGTTTTTCCAGGCTTCACTTGTCCTTCTATGTCATTTAGATGTCTTTCTAGGTTTCCCACCAAATTTAGGAATTCAAAAATTTGAATTTGTTTTTAAGAGTTCAGAAAATCTTGGCATGTTGTAAGAGTTTTGATCCTTTTGTAGGGGGTCTTTAGGGTCTATTCATAGGTAGTAGTTGTCCCTCCACCTTCAACTCATCTTAAATTTCAGTTAAACACAACTAAGTTACATCCAACATAGGTTGATAGCTAATTTGAGCATGCTTGGAAGAGTCGAAGTGGTTGAGAGATATTTGTTGCATGTAACTAGAAAGAACCAAGATTAGTCATTAAGAAACAAATTGATAAACTTTAAATCATGAAGGAGCCCGAGAAAGTAAAGAGGATGAGGAGAAAAGCTAAAGTAGTAGGTTTTGAAGTGTGGTTGCAGGTTTGCTATATGGTTTGATGATCTATGTAATAGTGTTTGGAGATATATGAATAAAAAGAATTTTTCTTAGGATTTTGGACATTCTCAGACTTTTGAACATGTAAGTGAATGTATTTTGGCTTTGAACTCATCTTTAATTGCTTTGGAAAAGTATTGTTCATGTTGCAGGCTTGATAATATAGTACAGGTCTGTTATAGTCAAGAAGAGTGTAGGTATAGTGAAGGAAACGTTTTATTCACCTTTTAGATTTTTTTCAAAGTCTGAAATTGTATGGAAAGGAAGATAATAGTGGGGCAGACCACCTCCAAGATAAATATTTGAAAAAAAGTTAATCAAACACAAATTATCCATTTTTGTTAGCTCTCGGCCTACACACAGAAACTAAGGTTTTGAGAGGCACTAAAACCTTCATAACTTGAAAACAAACCCTTTAAATCTTTTGAAATTTTGAAGATAGTTGCATGGATATGTTTATGAGAATTTGAAACTAGTTTCAAGTGTTTTGAAGATCTATCAAGTAAGATATTGCCAAAATACAGTCAGCAGCCCTGTAGGTGAGGGCTTTCAAAGGATTTAAGAAGACTAAAAAGTGCATAACTTTGAAATGAATGATTTAAATGAGATAAAACTTTGTAGGCATGTTGAATATGATGTTTATGACCTGTAAAATTTGATTTCAAGGTTTGGAGGCACCTGGTGAGAAAGTTATTGACAAAATTCAGACTTGCAGTCCTGTTAAGAAAGTCAAAAACCCTACTTTAACAGCACAAAAACCTCAATATCTCAAAATCTAATCATGCAAATGACCTAAAAATTTGTAGAGAAGTTGGTTAAAATATTTTTGAGTATTCCAAGTGGTTTCAGAGTGTTTTGAATTTTTGAAAGAAAGTTATATCAATTATATAGTTTGCAGGCTTAGTTTCTACTTTCTAGATATAGAAAACCCTATTTTGCATATCTTGTTTTTCTAAATTAGGATAAAGGTACAAATGAATATGTTGAGTTGGTATAACATATAAATGAATGTATGAAGACCTTTTGATGATTCCCAAAGTTTGATTGGTGAATTATAGTGGAAAAAGAACAAGCAGACCTAATAGAAAGGCTTCAACCCTGTAAATCAAGTCAGTCTATTGAAAGAGGAGAGGATCTTAAAGAACCCTTTACATCAAATGGCAAAGCTCAGAAGATACCTGAGTTAAAAAAAAAAGAGAAATATAAGAGAGGTTTTGGCTATCAGAGAGTGACCTAAAGAGAAGCACAAGTTGTAAAAATAAAAGCTTGTGGAAGAGAGTTGAAGAGAGAAGATAACAAGTTGTGAAATATAAGCTTGCAGAGGAAAATGCAATGATGGAACTCAGAGAAAGAGGTGGTGCAGGTCAGAGAGGATAACCAACAGTAGCAACATTGTTGGAAGCAATTGAAATTGCTCAAAAAAGAGGGGTTGCAGTAGAGAATGTGACAGACAGTGAAGAAGTAGCATAAAAAACTTTGTTCAAGACCACTTATAAATCAAAAGGTAAGTGTTGTAAAGTTGTTATTGATGATAGTAGCACTGATAATATAGTTTCTTCTTACATGGTTGAGAAGCTAGAATTGAAAAGATTGGTACATCCCATGCCATACAAAGTGAGTTGGCTTCAGAAAGGACATCAAGTATTGCTTAATAAACAATGCAAGGTTGAGTTCCAAATTGGTAGTTACAGAGGTGAAGACATTTGTGATATCATGTCTATAGATATTTTTCATGTTTTACTTCATAGATCCTGACATTTCGACAGAAAAACTATGCATAATGAAAATAACAATACCTATGTATTAGAAAAGAATCGCAGGAAGCACACCTTAATACCCTTGAAGAATGATAGTGCAGAAGCTGAAAACAGTGTTAAGATGTTACTAATGAGTGAAAATAAGTTATTGCAGTAGGACAAAGAAGAAAAGAAAGGTAATATGTTGATTGTTAAACCATAAGAGGAAAAGTTGCCATGTGAGCAACTCAAGTATGTAAATGAAGAACAACAGGTGAGTGAAGAAAAGAAATTGTCTTGGAGGACAAAACAATAAGGTTTTTATATAAAGAGTCTAAAACTGATTTTCAGAATAGCAAAGAGGAAAATGATAGTTATAAGTAGCATATGGAAAAATAAATCCTTGTGAAAGAGGAGATAGACATGAAAGAAAAGAATAGCTTTGAAGAATTACAAGTGAAAAAAGAAAGCAGTCAAGAGAGCAGCCAATAAAAAGAGTTGCAGGAAAGTAAACAAAGCAACCATGAAGAATCACAGGTTGTAGAGATGGTTGGTGCACACAAGGAATTGGTGATTAAGGACCAGCTATGTAATAAACATGAAAACAGAGATATAGTTGAGGTAGAGACATCATGTCAAGAGAAGTTTGAGTTTACAGTTGAATCATCATTGACAAATGAAAGTAGTGTACATGTTTCCATGGAGGAACTAGAGAAAATGGTTGAGGTGCATATTCATGCACATGAAAAGGAAAACATGATCATAGATCATCTATGTGGAAGCAAAAGAGCATAAGAAAAATGAAGAGAGGATCAACATTAAGGTGGTTGAGAGTGGACATTTTCGAGTCCATCATGTGAATGGGAGCCATGAAGGAACAACAAACAATGCAAGAGAGCTGAAAGACATATCTTGGAAACATGATACAGTAAAAAGAGAATGTTTGAGATCTGTAAATCTCTTTTATGAATTTGTTTTATGTGTAGGTGCAGGAGTAGGAAGACAACAAAGAAGTATAAATGTGGATCAATTGAGCATGTACATATATATGAGCAACAAGTTGCAGCAGAGCATTATGGTTGCAGCACCTGGAAATCAGTTGGTAAGGTTATGCAAGGAAATTAGTTGGTAAGGTTATGGAAATTTTAAGTCTAGGACTCTGATACAGGTGCATCTATATAGGAATTCAAATATGTTTGTTTTAGGTCATTAGGAGGTCTAATAGATAGTATCTCATCAATAAGAATCCTTATCCAGGCTTCACTTGTCCTTCTAGGTCATTTAGAGGTCTTTCTAGGTTTCCCGTCAAATTTAGGAATTCAAAAATTTGAATTTGTTTTTAAGAATTTGGAAAATCTTGGCATGTTGTAAGGGTTTTGATCCCTTTTTAAGGGGTCTTTAGGGCCTATTCATAGGTAGTAGTTGTCCTTTAGCCCTCAACTTAGCTTAAACATCACTAAAACCCAACTAAGATACATCCAACGTAGGTTGATGGCTAATTTGAGCATGTTTGGAAGAATCTCAAAGTGGTTGAGAGATATTTGTTGCATGGAACTAGAAGGAACTGTTGTCAACCTTGAGCTGCGCCCTGATTCGAAGACGTGCACGAAATGGCCAGTCCTCTATTCGGCTGAAACAATGGGATCTTCTCATGAGGGTGGGTGCCTCAACGGTGAGAAGAACCTCTAGAGAAGGCCGGTTCCTGTATGATGTATCGATGAGGATCTCTACTCTATGCTGCGGACTACTGTGGAAAAGGGAGAAGGAAACTTAAAGGGGAAATCCTACCTAAAAGGGGGTGATACACCAAAATTTTTGATCCACTCAACTTGGAACCTTGAACACTGAACGAACAAAGGGGAAAGGAAGACCTTAGATTTCAATCAACCACTTATGCATAAATATTTCATGAAGAGGTTTGATCCAATGACCAAAACATGAGGAAAAACGATGGAGAGAGGTCTGATAAAAGACATTTTGCAGCCACCTTACATCCACTTACAGCTTTAGCAAAAGACATAAAGAACACTTTAACATGATCTGCATAAGGATAATCTAGCAACTAGGTATGAACCAAAATTTGGGAAGGGAGAGAAATCTACCACTTATGCAAATTGCTAAATGAAATATACACTATGCCAACACTTGAAATCTGAAAGTACAGTCTTTCTATTGATCGAAGAGGTTACACAACTCACCAATGGCAGAGTCTGGTCTAACCAAGAGAGAGATTGGATGATTTTTAATTAAGGTTGAAAGCCATTATATAGAGAATTACAAGAGGCCAAAGATTGGTGTTGAAAATTTGAAGAGAAGGATTCACTTCGGTTAACTCAAGGCTTACTTGGCCTTTCAATAAAATATGTTTTCTTTTGTCTTTGCATGAAGCTTCTTGTGCTTGAGGAAGTGAACTTGTCTTTGTTATGAACCGCCCACATCTCTTTGCATGGAAATCCATGCCAATGTTAATTTTAGAACTCTATGTGCGCTGCTTGATGCCAAATTGGAACGTTGGAAATGCTGAGTTGGCCATTTGGTAAGTTGAGTTGACTGTTTGGCAAATGAGTTGGTCGAAGAGATCATTCTTCTTCGCATGGAAAGCTCCTAGTGGATGCGGCGTTTAACAATTAGTCAACTCTAAATCTGGAACAGTCAACTCGTCATTCGAATTCAAAACTCTGGTTGAAGCTGAGTTGGACCCTCGGATGCGTGAGATGATCTGGAGACAAGCGGGACTTTAATAACCAGTCAACTGAAGCTTTGAACGGCGTTCGAAGATAGCCCCTGCTTGCATGTATTTTATCATGCTTTGGTCTCCCTGTTCATGTCTATTTCTAGTGGGATTCTATATTCGGATGTATTTGTCTATATTTTTTCCCGTTTGGCCTTTTCTTAACTTCCCGTTGCTTAATCTGAGGTCAACCTCCCGTGATTTTAATTCTTTCATAATTTCAGCTTTACCTTTGTTTCAACGGTTACTTCCCGCGGTCAAAATTTGACGTCTTGCGGGACGTCACCCTTAGTCTTCTTATTTCCTTTGGAACCTCTTCTCTGCATGTATTTCCTGCGGCTTTCTTTCCTTCAGCTTTATCCTCCGAAGTATTCCTTTGGACAAAAAGTACGAAGGAATTCCTTCAGACTTTTTCCCGAAGGATATCTTCCTTCTCTTTTCCCTTTGCTCGGGCTTTTGTCTTAGTCGGGTTTTTCTCTTAGTCATTTTCCGCGGACAAAATGTCCGCAAGAATTATCTCGATCACTTCTTTTGGCCTTCAGAATTCTTCTTCGGGTTTATTTTCTCGGGCTTTTTGCGTGGCCATTTCTCTGAATTTCTTCGGACTTTTTGTCCGAAGGAATTCCTTCGAACAAAAAGCCCGAAGGTATTCATTCTCCATTGCCTTTGTCTTTTGTCGTCGGCATTTTGTCTTCGGTTTTCTTTCCTGTGTCTTCCGAATTCCTTCGGACTTTTTCCCAAAGGAATTCCTTCGGACAAAAAGTCCGAAGGTTATCTTCCTTTGCTGCGCCTTCGAGTGCCTTCGAAATGTGCCCTTCGGAAAAGTCACCACGGTCCTCTCGCCGACCAAGTGCCCTCCGCAAGGGCTAGTTGCTCGTGTTTGTGCCTTTTTTTGGAAGAATTTTAGGGCACCCGGCCTTTTTGCAAAGGTTCTGAATCTGTTCTCTCACCTTTCCGAAGGGTAGGTGCCCTTCGGGATTGTTGAATGTGACCCTTTCGAAGGGTACCCTACCATTCGAAATTCTTGTAATGAACTCTTTCCTTCGGCCTCTTGGTTTTTCCTCAAAAAAATTGCAACTGGTCTCTTGGCCGAAAGAATGACCCTTCGGCAAATTTGTGAACCCTTCAACTGCTTGAATAAATCCATTCTTCCCTTTGGGGAAAAATTGTCAATATTCTAACGACTCAACTGGGAAGCATGCCTGCTATGCTTGAGAACTCAGACATGTATAAATGCTTATTTGACTTCCCTAATGGTGAGCCTGATTTTTGACTAAAAAATCTGCTCTGATCATGGCTGTAGTAACCTCCTCTAAAATAAGAAGGGAAACACACGAAAGTAGAAAACTAACTAAGAAGCAAATGTGCAACAAGCACTTATTGAAACAAAAACTGAAGTAAACTACTATGCTTGAACAGCACTTGGAGGAAAGCAAAAAATAACTAAATATGTACATAGAATTTTGCTCTTTAATAGCAATGTTTCAGATGTATCCCATTGACTGGGATTGGAAGCTCTTGGCCATCCATCTTAGCAAGTTGGAAGGCATTGTGGGATTTGCAGCTGGAAATCATATATGGACCACTCCAAAGGGAATCAAACTTTGTGTGCCTTCCTGATTTGGCCTGATCCTCATCCCACTTGAGGACCAAATTTCCTTTATTGAAGCTTCGTGAGTAAACGCCTTTGTCGAATGTTCTTTTTACCTGTGCCTGGTGACTTTCCATGGCTAGCATGGCTTGATTTCTTGCCTCTTCTAGCTCCATAAGCTCTGCATACCTAATCTCCATAGGCTCGTTCTCTAACAACTCAAGTTGATGCATTAGTTCTAAAGCTAGAAACTCGAGAGAAATATGTAACCTTGCTTCCTTACTATAGAGTAGCTTGTAGGGAGAGTTGGCTATTGAACTCTTGTAAGTGATCCTGTCAGCCCATAGTGCTGACTTCAACTTGAGATGCCATGATCTCTGATTGTCTTCAATAGTCCTTCGTATGATTCTCAAGAGGTTCTTGTTTGTAGACTCAGTAAGGCCGTTTCCTTGTGGATAATAATTCGATGAAGTGCTGAGATAAACTCCATGTTGGACAGCCCATTCTCTGATCCTAGATCCCACAAAATCCATTGCATTGTCAGAAATAATGGTTGAGGGAACTCCAAATCTAGTGATCAAACCTTCATAGAAATCGAGGACGCTAGTTTCATTTGCTTCCTTCAATGCAACTGCTTCCGTCCAACGTGTGAAGTAGTCCGTAGCTGTTAGAATCCACCTATGCCATGAACAGGAAGAAGGGTTAATGAGACCAATGAAGTCCAATCCCCACTGGACAAATGGTTGATCCACTGTAATTGGCTGAAGGGGCAAGGCTGCAAGTTTAACTTTTTCTACAAACATAGCGCATTGTTTGCACTTCCTAACCCATGTATAGCAATCACTAAATATAGTAGGCCAATAGTACCCACCTCTCATGATTTTGAGTGCTGTAGTTCTGGCAGAAAAATGCCCTCTACCAAGTCCGTCATGGAATTCTTCAAGTAATCTTTGAGTATGACTTGGCTCCACACACCTTAGTAACATTCCATTGATATCCTTTTTGAACAAAACGCCGTCAACGAGCAAGAATGGAATTGATTACAATCTGAAATACCTTCTTTTTGAAGCACTTAGGTGAGAAAGGTAACAACTTTCCTACAAATAGCTTACCAGATCATGAAACCAGTTGGAAGGTGAAGTGTGAACAACAACAATTTCTTCATCATTTGACACTAAAACAGCTTCGTTAGTTTCTTGTAAGTCCTGAGCTAGATGCTCACAAAGGCCTTTGCCTCTAACTAGCTTTGTGATCTTAATTTCTATGTCTTATTCCATCACTTTGGTTATCCAACCAACCCTTTTCTCATTTATGTCTTTGTTCAAAAGAAACTCTTTGATGCTTGGATGAGCAACCATTAGACGTATTTTATTATTAGACAACAAGTGCTTAAATTTCTTCAGAGATCTTATAATTGAAAGAACATGCTTTTCAACAAAAGAGTACCTTGTCTCATACTCCTGCAAGCCTTGGCTATAGAAGGCTATTGGCTGCTTCAAATCTTCATGGTTCTGCTACATAAGAATGCCTAAAATGGTGTTTACATTAGCATACGTATATAGAATGAAGTCTTTCGTAAAATCTGGGTTCAAAAGCATAGGAGCACTTGCTATGGCTTTCTTAACATCTTCAAACCCTGTTATTCCCTCTTTTGACCAGCTGAAGTTTTGATTTTTCTTTAACATGGCTGTAAGTGGTTTAGCTACAGTAGCAAAATCTGAGATGTATCTCCTTATAAAATTAATCTTTCCAAAGAAACTTTGCAAGGCTTTTTTGCTCTTAGGCAAGGAGAGTGCAAGAATGGATTGAATCCTTTCAAAATCTATGTTTAAACCATGCTTTGAAACGACATGTCCAAGAAGCTTACCTTCATGAACTGAAAATACACATTTTTTGGGATTTAGAGATATCCCAAATTGCCTACACCTTTCAAAAATATGCTGGAGGTGAACCATGCGATCTTCTGCATCTTTTGAAAATACTGTTATATCATCCAAATAAACAAGCACAAATTTGTTAAGAAGGCCTTGGAAGGCCATATCCATGGCTCTCTGAAAGGTTGCTCCAACATTGGACAGACCGAATGGCATCTTTCTGTATGTAAATGTTCCCCACTTGTGAAAGTTGTCTTGAATTGGTCATCTTCTTTGAACAAAATCTGATTGTAGCCACTATACCCATCCAACAAGGAAAACCTCTCTGAACTTGAAACAAGCTGTAAAATTTGTTCCATTGATGGCAATGGATAGTGGTCTTTGAGCGAGGCTCTGTTTAAATCACAGAAATCAACACACAAACGAATCTCACCATTCTTTTTTCGTACTGGAACGAGGTTTGCCACCCAAGTTGAGTGCTTGATTGGAAATATGATCATTGATTCTATGAGCTTGTGAAGCTCAGCTTTCATCAAAGGCTCAAGATTTGGATTGATTGGCCTTTGTCTTTGTCGTATTGGTTTAGTTTCATCTTCTAACTCAATAGTGTGTTGAGCCAAACTTGGATCAAAACCTTTGAGATCACTACACTGCCATGCGAATATATCAGCAAAATTTGTGCATAATTCAATGAAAGCTTTCTTTTGTGGAGAAGTGCATACCTTGCCCAATTTCAAAATCTTACCAGCTACAATCTCTACATTGGCATAGTGCTCTTCCTTTGTTGACAAGGCTGGTTTCTCTTTCCTTAATTCATCATCCTCACTGAAAATATTTTCAAGAGTGACCAATCCCTTGGGTAGCTTATTAGTTTTTAGCTGTACAATCTAATCACCATACTGCTATAACCGTTTTGACTGATTTTTCGAAAAAAACTCAGCCTCTTCCTGTAAAAATCTTACAATTTGATTGTTACTTTCAAACACCTGCCAATTTTCTTGGTTATATGGGACAAAAGGCCTTACAATTATCTTTATATGTGACTGAGAAATGTCACTTTTTACATCAGCTAGGATATCAAATTGTGCCCCAACAGCAGCCAACCTATCAGCATGTTTATTCCTATTTCTTGGTATTGCTTGAATATTGAAAGCCTGAAAATCCTCAAGTAGATCTCATACTCTGTGTCTATAAGATTTAAGCAACATATTCTTGCATACATTCAAGCTTCTTACTTGGTGAACTACAAGTTCACTATCTCTAAACACTTGTAAACAATTTACCTTCATCTTCCTAGCCCATTGCAAACCGTGAACTAGTGCTTCATATTCAGCAACGTTGTTTGAACAGCCAAACTGAAATTTAATAGAGGAGAAATATTTTTGTTTTGTGAAAGAAATTAACATCATTCCAGCTCCTATCCCATGCTTATTTCTTGATCCATCGAAGTATAATTGCCACAAGCCTTCATTAGATTCGTCATCTTTGACCATGGCTGGGATTGGCACATTGTTCTCATGATGACAATACACACCAAGACCTTCTTCAATCAGCTTGTAGGGATCATGCTCATGCAAGGTGGAAGCCCACTCATCAAGAAACAAATCTGGAACTCCATCCAAAGGTGAGTCCTTTTCTACATCACTAATTTGTCCTATTTCATCTGAAATAATACAATTTGTATTGACCACACTTGGCGTATAAGGTTCCATGTGAAAACATGCAATAGGTTCTGAATGAATTGTTACCTTTGGGCCATATCTGGTTCTGAATAGCAAGTAAGTCCAATCAGCTGATAGATATCCCCCAATCTTCGAGGTGAAATCTCTTGAAAGGCACATGGCAAAATAAGGAGGCAGATCCACTACTATAATGTCCTGTTGAATAGTTACGTTAGGACAGGCATGTAATGTTAATTTCAAATCTTTGATAATCCTTACCATTTTTGTGGGTGAACCATCCAACTGCAGTAACCTTTTAATATTTGGCTCATAAACAGGGCCGAGCTTGTCTGCAATCTATTTGGGCATCACCGTACTACTGGCTCCACTATCCACCATACAATTATGGATTAACGTATCACTCACTATCAAAGAAAGATAAAAAGAGGGAGTTTTCTTTATTTTTACCTCCGTTTTGTCCACCTTAGATATTTTATCTCCTTGCTGTACCTGCTACTTATTTGGCTGATCCAAATTTGTCAAGACAGCGCCTTCTTTATCAACTGATTTTGGAGACAATTCAAGAGCTGAAAGTTCCTGAACGAGTTTATCCTTTTGGCCTGGAATTGAAAGAGTATCCCACATGCTAATGCTGATGTTAGACCTTTTCATCTGATCTACAATACTGAACTGAGATGGACTAACCTTTGATTGCACCTTTTGTGGTACTTGTTGCTCACGAATTAGAGGTATTTGCTGCACTTTACCAACCTCTACATTCTATTTTTTTTGGACTATGGGGGCAGCAAGCTGTTCTTTCGTACCTTGGGGAATGATACTAGGAGCATTTGACGTATTTGCCACTGCTTGAGCTTTCTCAACAGCACTTCTTTTATTTCTCTGATAGATTAGAGCTGCAACTTGATCATTTGAAATATTAGTTTTAATATCTTGAGTAAAAGCAACATGATCATCTACCTGCCTATTTACATTAATAGCATCCGACTGCCCTTAGATCGCTCCTTATGATGCCAAACCTGTATCTTGATATTGACTCTCTTGAAAAGAGAACTCCTCTTGTGTCATCAGTGGCATGGTGTTGTTTGGCGTTACCAAGCTCTGATTTTGAACATCATTAAAATTTGAGGGCTGCCAACCTGAATCCTGGACCAAGTTGTTCTGAGTTGGGGTTGGAACGATAGCTTTTGAAGTGGAATGAACATTTGGATCAAGAGCAACATATGGCTTAGCTGGAGTTATGGCCCCTTGTGCTTGATAGGGTGGTCTATTTTCTCTGAAACCCTGATAAGGAGACCTTTGATCTTTGAAGGGCTGATAGTTGTTCTGATTTTGCTGTTGATAAGGCCTATTTGATTGAAATTTATGCCTTTTAAGCTGTACTATTTCATTTCCAAAAGATTGTAACAGACTTTTCAGCTCTCGTATCTCACTAGATTGACTAGTAGAGGCTGCAATAGGACGTTGAGGTGCTGAAATTGGAGCCAAGAATGGAACTTGAGGAACTTGAAGGGCTAGTACTGAACTTATCTCCAAAAATATGGGCATTGGAGGTCTTGGAGCAAGCTTCCCTGCTTGAATCAGACTATTTTTTGCCCTTATTGCAACTTCATAATCATCTGGCAAAGTAGTACCACCCATTGACTATATCATCACACTAATTTTAGAATTGAGAGCTTTCAAAAAATATAAAAAATGCATATTCAGGTGATGGCCTAATTAGAACTGGTATCCTGTGCCATGTCTTTTGGAATTTGAGATTAAAATCAGACATGAACTCATGAGGAGCTCTCTGTATGGCAGTTAATTGCTCAACCAAAGATAAGTGGTCAGATTTGTCCTTAAATTGTTTGACCAAGGCAGCACCCAATTCGTCCCAAGTAGAAATAGATCTAAGTGGGAGGGTTCTATACCACTAACACTTTTCCTTTGAAAGAAGCAGCTAGTAATCTGATAGCAACATTATCCTCAATTACATTATGAACTGAACAAAGATTAGCCACATCTTGGATATGCTCAATAGGGGTTGTTTGATTTTCTCCTGAGAAGAATGGAATACTTTTGAGGGCAGATACAGGTATATCATCTAACTGTGCTAGATTTAGTGGGCTCCCTCCATTGAATGAAGCAAATACTTGATTTCTGTTGGCCATCTGCATGGTGGGGATTTCAGTGTCTAGAACAATAGGATGAGGGGGAGGTAAATATTCCCTTTGAGGATATGGACTTGCCCTCCTAGACCTTGCTCTTTTATAAGTTACAAATTCAAAAGGAATACCTTTGCTTGCTGATCTTGTGGTAACTTTTGGCATGAACGGATTGTCTGAATGATGCTATGAACTCTTCAGTTAGCTATAAATGAATATCTTCCTTTGCTGCGAAGATTTTCTGTAAAGAACTCTTTTCGTGGTTCCACCGGGCGTGCCAAAAACTGTTGTCAACTTGGAGCTGCACCCTGATTCGAAGACGTGCACGAAATGGCTAGTCCTCTATCCGGCTGAAACAATGGGATCTTTTCACGAAGGTGGGTACCTCAACAGTGAGAAGAACCTCCAGAGAAGGCTGGTTCCTGTATGATGTATCGATGAGGATATCTACTCTATGCTGCGGACTACCGTGGAAAAGGGAGAAGGAAACTTAAAGGGGAAATCCTACCTAAAAGGGGGTAATACACCAGAATTTTTGATCCACTCAACTTGGAACCTTGAACACTGAACGAACAAAGGGGAAAGGAAGACCTTAGATTTCAATCAACCACTTATGCATAAATATTTCTGTTGACCATTTTTGGTCCAGCAGGCCAAAATCGGTCCCCTTCTTCCCTTGCTGTTTTGAGCCAGTTGAATTCGGGTTGCACAAGTCTTTCGACAAAAGATGAACCAGTTCAAAGAATGCAAGGGGTTTTACAAAGCTTCTTCGGACATTTTGTCCGAAGAAATTCACAAGGAAAGAGAGCAAAAAATGATTCAAGACACTTTTCCTTAAGGTTGGAAAAGTGGTTCAACGTTGGGGTCCAATGCCATCAGCTTTCAAAGAACTTTGAACTTGAACTTTGAACCATTTTCGATTCAGTCGGCTTGGTTCAACGGCTTGGTTCACTCAATCGGTTCAATGCCTTGGTTCAATGTCTTGGTTCACTCAGTCGGTTCAACGGCTTGGTTCACTTAGTCGGTTCGATGGCTCGGTTCAACGGCTCAGTTCAATAAGTTGGTTCAAAGGGATAGTTCGAGAAATGGTTCAATCAGAAGGTTCAATAAAGTCTCCCGAAGGACCAGTGCCCTTGCGGAGGGCAGTTCTAGACCCAAGTGTCCTTGCAGAGGGTAGGGAACACTTGCAAATGGATCAAGGAGAAAGCCAAAAGGGTAAGTTTTCTTCAGAAATTTGTACAAGGCAAGAGAAGGAGAATTTCTTCGGACAAAATGTCCGAAGGAATTCCTTCGGACATTTTGTCCGAAGAAATCCTTTGGAAGAAAATCCCGCGAAATAAAAAAGGACTAAGGCAAAGGCAGGAAATGATTTCTTTTGGACTTTTGTCCGAAGGAATTCCTTCGAACAAAAAGTCCGAAGAAATTCGGGAAAAGCCGCAGGAAAAAGCCCGAAGAAGAATTCTGAAGGAAAGGAAGTGATCGAGATAATTCTTGCGAAAACTTTGTCTGCAGAAAATATGGCCAAAAGGAAAAGCCTGACCAGAGCAAAAAGTCGAAGGAAAGGAAAAGGCCGAAGAAATTCCAAGGGGTGATGGGCCCAAAGACGTCAAAATCGAGCATAGTGAACTGGCTGTTGGAGGTTCAAACGCCCAGTGACGGGTGCACAGACGTCAAATTTAAGGCGGTGAAATAGCCATTGATTTTGAAAAGCTTAAGGATAGGCCGCGAGTGAATTCAGCGACCCGCCGAGAAGATAGCCCTCGAGGGCCAAAGGAGACAGAAAAGACAAAGCGCAAAAATGGACAAAACAGCCCAGGTGGCAAAAGAGAGGTGAGTTATTCCAGCGGTTGAAACAGTGTCTGCCAAGTGGTCATCAAGGAGCGTAAACAGTGAACGGCGTGACCTGTTTTCTCCACTTTGCATTTACGAGCAGACAAACCGCGTGAATATCTTGAAGGAGCAGTCTTGTTTGCAAAAAAAGAGGCGCGGCCCATGCTTTCACATTAATGTTTGAACACCAAAGTCAAGACTAACAGCGAACACAACATTCTCTTTCAACGTTTTTCCTTCCCAATGCTCTCAACGCACATGGGCCACTTGTAAAAAAGGGTGCCAAAGACTTTTCCAAAGGGGCGCCTTTACTTCTTCTCTCTCTATATATTGTAAACTTCTCATTTTGAGAAGATATCTCTTAGCTTGGGAGGCAAAACTTTGCCGAAATGATCTCTTGGCTTGTAAGGCAGAGCTCTGTCAGATTTTACCTTGAATCAAGACAGCATTTTTACCTCTATTTGAGCTTGCACTTTCGTATATGTCTATGTTTTTGTTTTGTGTTAAGTCATTTTCCTTATGCTTTCACAGAACGATTCCAGCATATCTAGTGTATTGTGAGTTCTTTTGTAGGTTAGCCAAAAGTGTCCATAGCAGGAATATAGGCGCATTTGAATAGGCTGCCAAAGTGTGTCTTAGAATGCCTCTGGTAGTTCTTCCTCCTTGTATCTCCATCGGACCCCTAGCTCACTGATGCAGAAGAATTTTTCGTATCAAATGAAGTGTATACCAGCTTGTTCTTGGTGGAAAGTGTAGACTCAAGCTAAGTAGATCAACTTTTTGGTGTATCACCGTTTTAGTTTAGGTTCTATTTTTCAGCATCCTTCTCTCTTCCCCCCCCCCAATTGTTAGCAATAGGAAAGCCACGACCACAGAGATACATCAAAGGGAGCTAGCCCTTATCTAGAGACTTTCCCCCCAGTTTTGCCAGACCCACAGGGAAGAGGGGAATTTTCATTGTGACGTGTGGAAGGCAGGAGCTCAGCCTCCTGTCAAGGGTGCAATCCACCGCGTCAACAATTTCATGAAGAGGTTCGATTCAATGACCAAAATATGAGGGAAAACGATGGAGAGAGGTCTAATAAAAGACACTTTGCAGCCACCTAACATCCACTTACAGCTTCAGCAAAAGACATAAAGAACACTTTAACATGACCTGCATAAGGATAATCTAACAACTAGATATGAACCAGAATTTGAGAAGGGAGAGAAATCTACCACTTATGCAAATTGCTGAATGAAATAAACACTATGCCAACACTTGAAATCTGAAAGTACAGTCCTATTGATCGAAGAGGTTACACAACTCACCAATCGCAGAGTCTGGTCTAACCAAGAGAGAGATTGGATGATTTTTAATCAAGGTTGAAAGCCATTATATAGAGAATTACAAGAGGCCAAAGATTGGCGTTGAACATTTAAAGAGAAGGATTCACTTCAGTTAACTCAAGGCTTACTTGGCCTTTCAATAAAATATGTTTTCTTTTGTCTTTGCATGAAGCTTCTTGCGCTTGAGGAAGTGAACTTGTCTTTGTTATGAACCGCCCACATCTCTTTGCATGGAAATCCATGCCAATGTTAATTTTAGAACTCTATGTGCGCTGCTTGATGCCGAATTGGAATGTTGGAAAGGCTGAGTTGGCCGTTTGGTAAGCTGAGTTGACTGTTTGGCAGCTAAGTTGGTCGAAGAGATCATTCTCCTTCACATGGAAAGCTCCTAGTGGATGCAGTGTTTAAAAATTAGTCAACTCTAAATCTGGAACAGTCAACTCATCATTCGAATTCAGAACTCCAGTTGAAGCTAAGTTGGACCCTCGAATGCGTGAGATGATCTGGAGACGAGAGGGACTTTAATAACCAGTCAACTGAAGCTTTGAACGGCGTTCGAAGATAGCCCCTGCTTGCATGTATTTTATCATGCTCTGGTCTGCCTGTTCATGTCTATTTCTGGCGGGATTCTATATTCGGATGTATTTGTCTATATTTTTTCCCGTTTGGCCTTTTCTTAACTTCCCATCGCTTAATCTAAGGTCAACCTCCTGTGATTTTAATTCTTTCAAATTTTTGGCTTTACCTTTGTTTCAACGGTTACTTCCCACAGTCAAAATTTGACGTCTTGCGGGACGTCACCCTTAGTCTTCTTATTTCCTTCGGAACCTCTTCTCTGCATGTATTTCCTGTGGCTTTCTTTCCTTTAGCTTTATCCTCCGAAGTATTCCTTCGGACAAAAAGTCTGAAGGAATTCCTTCGGACTTTTTCCCAAAGGATATCTTCCTTCTCTTTTCCCTTTGCTCGGGCTTTTGTCTTAGTCGGGTTTTTCTCTTAGTCATTTTTCCGCGGACAAAATGTCCGCAAGAATTATCTCGATCACTGCTTTTGGCCTTCAGAATTCTTTTTTGGGTTTATTTTCTCAGGCTTTTTGCATGGCCATTTCTCCGAATTTCTTTGGACTTTTTGTCCGAAGGAATTCCTTCGGACAAAAAGCCCGAAGGTATTCATTCTCCGTTGCCTTTGTCTTTTGCTGTTGGCGTTTTATCTTCGGTCTTCTTTCCTGCGTCTTCCAAACTCCTTCGGAGTTTTTCCCGAAGGAATTCCTTCGGACAAAAAGTCCGAAGGTTATCTTCCTTTGCTGCGCCTTCGAGTGCCTTCAAAATGTGCCCTTCGGAAAAGTCACCACGGTCCTCTCGCCAACCAAGTGCCCTCCGCAAGGGCTAGTTGCTCGTGTCTGTGCCTTTTTTCGGAAGAATTGTAGGGCACTTGGCCTTTTTGCAAAGGTTTTGAATCTGTTCTCTCACCCTCCCGAAGGGTAGGTGCCATTCGGGATTGTTGAAAGTGACCCTTTCGAAGGGTACCCTGCCCTTCGAAATTCTTGTAATGGACTCTTTCCTTCAGCCTCTTACTTGGTTTTTCCTCGGAAAAAATGCAGCTGGTCTCTTGGCCGAAAGAATGACCCTTCGGCAAATTTGTGAACCCTTCAATTGCTTGAATAAATCCGTTCTTCCCTTTGGGGAAAAATTGTCAACAGGAACCAACATTAATCATTAAGAAACAAATTGATTAACTTTTAATCACGAAGGAAGCATCCCAAGAAAGTAAAAAGGATGAGGAGAAAAGGTGAATTAGTAGGTTTTGAAGTGTGGTTGCAAGTTTGCTATATGGTTTGATGATCTATGTAACAGCTTTTGGAGATATATGAATAAAGAGAATTTTTCTTATGATTTTGGATACATTCTCAGAGTTTTGAACATGTAAGTGAATGTATTTTGGCTTTGAAATTATCTTTAATTGCTTTGGAATAGTATTGTTCATTTCGTAGGCTTGATAAGATAGTACAGGGCTGTTACAATCAAGAAATGCTATTTTATTCACTTTGTAGATTTGTTCAAAGTCTCAAATTGTATGGAAGACTAGATAATGGTGGAGTAAACCACCTCCAAGAGAAAGGTTTGAAAAATAGTTAATCAAACTCAAACTATCTTTTTTTTTTAGCTTTCAGCCTACACACAGAAACTAGGGTTTTGAGAGCACTAAAACCTTCATAACTTGAAAACGAACCTTTAAAATCTTATGAAATTTTGAGGATAGATGCATGGATATGATTATGAGATTTTGTAACTGGTTTCAAGTGTCGTGGAGGTCTACAAAGAAATATATTTCCAAAATACAGTCAACAGGCCTGTAGGTGAGGGCTTTAGAAGGGTTTAGGAAGACTAAAAAGTGCATAACTTTGAAATGAATGATTCAAATGAGATGAAACTTTGTAGGCACGTTGAATAATATGTTTATGACTTGTAAAAATTGATTTTAATATTTGGAGGCACCTGGTGAGAAAGTTATTGGCAAAAGTCAGACTTGCAGTCCTGTTAAGAAAGTCAAAAACCTATTTTAACAGCACTAAAACCTCAATATCTCCAAATCTAATTACGCAAATGACCTGAAAATTTGTAGAGAGGTTGGCTAAAATGTTTTTGAAGTATTCCAAGCAGTTTCAGAGTATTTTGACTTCTTGAAAGAAAATTATATCAATTTTACAGTCTGCAAGCCTAGTTTCTAGATCTAGAAACCCCTGTTTTATATCTTGTTTTTCTAAGCTATGATAAAGGTATAAATGGATATGCTGAGTTGGTATAACATATAAATGAATGTGTGGATACCTTTTGATGATTCTCAAAGTTTGATTGGTGAATTATAGTGCAAAAAGAACAAACAAACCTAGTAGAAAGGTTTCAAGCCTGTAAATCAAATCAATGTATTGAAGAAGAAGAGGGTCTTAAATAACCCCTTACATCACTCCCACTAAAGAAAAAAATTTAATGACGTAAAAGTAATTAGATGATTTGAATCTCACTACAACCTAAGTTAAAGTCATAAAGAACTTAAAGAAGGAAGACAAAACAACAGATTTAAAGATCCAATGTTTGAAGTCATCCCTTTACAAGGACTTTGTTAAAATTCTTACTATGTCCAAAAAGAAACACATCAAAAAATTGTTAGTTACATTACATTAAATATTTTAAGCCTTTGTAGTCTATAAATTGTCACAAGAGGGTTTCTACATGAAAGTGTATTAAAAACTCTTTCCACTCGACGTTTCAAATCACACTCCATAATCTATCATTGGAATGAGTGAAGTGGTCATCACTCAAAATCCTTCAGATGATGAAAAAGAAACACACAAAAGATAGTTGCATTGATTACTTATTGTTAGCTCTTGTGGTTTTGGTAGGATTGACAAAAACATATATGTGCTTTTTGGGTCTTAATATTGTCCATTTTGTCCCATACTGATATTAAATATCAGGTTTTATCACACTTATTTCAGTCAATACCTGTACTCAGAAACTATTCTAGTAATCTGTCAACTGCATGATACAAGTAGAGTATATGAATAAAAAGGGGAACTTGATATGGCATACCACCACGTTATTTGCTTTGAGGAACCAACATAAGGGCTTCATCAGTTGGCCAAATAGCAGACCTCTTATTGCACCTTTAGTCCACCATCAGCAATCAAATTAATTTTAAATTGTTGGTAATTCTAATTGCCAAATAACCTTTAGTTAGAGTCCAACTCTCCAACAAAAAGTGTGCAAGACCATTGCAATTTTTCACCACCCTTTAGCATCTAAGTTTTCGATTTATCCCCTACCCCCCCAAACCCTACAAGATACTGCTCCAATCTGTCCCCCATGGAGGTACAGGGCCGATACCTTTGCAAATTCAGTCTAGGTTTGTTCTTCACATTTTGGGTTCATTTGGGTTCTTATGCAGAAGAACCCGGTTGAGTTTTTAGCAACTTTTAGGGTTTGAAAGTGTGCTTTTTTAATTACTTTAAGTGTAATTGTGGGGGAAAAAAGGGAAAAAATTGTGGGTTTGTTTGGGTTCTTCTACAGAAGAACCCAAGCCAGCCCAAATGAACCCACAAAATTTTTCCTTTTTTTTTCCACAATTAAAGTAATGAAAAAAGCACTGTTGACCATTTTGGTCCTGCACGCCAAAATCGGTCCCCCCTTTTTCCCCTGCTGTTCTGAGCCAGTACATTTTTGATTTTGCACAAGTCTTGAAAATTTCTACAGAGTTTGCAAACTTCTACGGACTCTGTAGGTTTTCTACGAACTCTGCAGGTGAAGTTTCTACGGACTCTGCAAATTTCTACAAACTCTGCAGGTTTTCTACGGATTCTGCAGGTAGAGACGAGTTCCTGACACTTAGGTGCAAAATGGACCTTTCCAAGTGCCCTTGAGGAGGGCAGTTCGGGACTCAAGAGCCCTTGCGGAGGGCAGCGAACACTTTCAAAGAGGCCACAGAAAAAAGCCGAAAAGGTAAGTTTTCTTTCAGAAATTTGTATAAGGCAAAGGAAGTACCCTTCGGAAGGGTCGTTTCCAATTTTCCCGAAGGGCACTTTTCGAAGGCAGTCGAAGAAGCAAAGGAAGAAATCCTTCGGACAAAAAGTCCGAAGGATTTCTTCCTTTGCTTCTTCGACTGCCTTCGAAAAGTGCCCTTCGGGAAAATTGGAAACGACCCTTCCGAAGGGTACTTCCTTTGCCTTATACAAATTTCTGAAAGAAAACTTACCTTTTCGGCTTTTTTCTGTGGCCTCTTTGAAAGTGTTCGCTGCCCTCCGCAAGGGCTCTTGAGTCCCGAAAATTCCTTCGGACAAAAAGTCTGAAGGAATTCGGAAAGGCTATGAGCAAAGATCCCGCCGAATGAACAAGTAAAAAGACTAAGGCAAAAAACAAGAATAATTTCTTCGGACGAAGGCCGCAGGGAAAAGTAGCCGAGGAAAAATTCTGCGGGGAAAGTGACCCGGGGAAATAAGTGAGGAGCAAAGGAAGAAATCCTTCGGACAAATTGTCTGAAGGAATTCCTTCGGGGACATTTTGTCCGAAGGATTTCAAGACTAAGGACCCGAAGGACCCCGAAGGGCAGGTGCTCTTGCGGGGGACTCTCGGCCAAAAGAAAGGGCACTTCTCCAAAGTCGAAGGGTCACCTTCCCTTCGGGAAGGTTCAAAATGTAGAAACTCCTAGTTTCCTCTGATTCTAAAAACTGGCTGTTTATATGTTTTTTCTGAAGTTTTTTTTTTTTTTTGATGTTTTTTTGGGGTTTTTTGGCATGAAATAGGAATAATGCAATTTTTGCATAAAATAGTAAATAAATTCTATAAAATTTATCTAACTCCGTAAACTATATAATATACTGCAAAATTCAAGCTTATTTTCATATAAAATCTTCCAGAGTCGATTACAACTAAAACCAGTTACATACAAAGTAAAAAGCAATGATATATTAAAAACCTGGTTTTTGATGCAGCATTAAATGCCCTACTGAAGATGGTACGGCTGCATATATATGACCTTTTCTGAGTCTGGTAAACTCTGCTTGCTCCCAATACAACTGCGTCCCAGAAGGATGAAGAACTAAGACCAGAAGAGAGGCGTATTTCCCAATGACAAGAAGGTACTGCCTGCTGCAAATAAGTACGGCCAGGTACAGGTATGGCTGAGTCAGAACCAGCAATTAATGATGTTGTACGACCTGCCTTGTAACTCTCCAGATCTCCAGAAAAATTAGGCGCCTAGGTAAAACCCTGCCTGCTGAATGAATAACTCTGCTGAAAACCTGTAAATAGATAACCTCTGAAGATCAATGATTCCTTCTGGATGAAGAAACCTCTACTGCAATAAATCAGGTGTTATTTCACACCCTCTGAATTGCTTCCAATAGAGATGGCACGTTCCCCAAGGAATTCAAACTTGAAACCCTGAAGCTTCTTGCTCAGACCAAAGTTGATCAATTTCAATTCACAATAATGACATAATGGCTCGATTCCCAAGGCAAATGCATAAGTAACCAAAGAGGTGCGATTTCCTTCATAATAGGATTTTTAATTAAAAAATCGCACTTCTCTTTATTTTAATATTTTCATAGTGGCCAATTTTATAATAATATATAATTACAAATTGGCCCCCTCCTGATGATGGGCGACCCCTCAGCGTTAAAATCACTTTAATTATAACTTAATATAATAGTCTTCGCATAATTAATACAATTAAATATTAATATTTCCCTCGTTACTCACCGGATGACTGAACCGTCTGAAGCTGTCATATACTGAAGTGATTCCGAACGCTGCCAACCCATATTGCTAAAAATAGCAGGGGTCCCACTCTGACCACTAGGAACTGCTAAAAACAGTAACTTCTGCCAAAAGTCTCCGATCGAGCCCAAACGAAAGCCAACTGATCAAACTCTGCCAACTGAAGCATGAGCCAAGCTCCAAAGTGACACTCTATCCAGTCTATCAGCCTACGAGGGTCATATGATAGGCTAATCCTGTGCTCCGAGAGATGTCACTGAGAAGGGGACATGACAGTCCGCCCCTCCTGAAATTGCTTGTCCTCAAGCAATCTCAATGCCGGATGTTGTAGAATATCCTCGCTCTCCCATGTCGCATCCTCAACAGGCAAATCTCTCCATTTCACCAGATATTCCCTGATAGTCCTATGCAACTGTCTCTCCCTATACTCCAGGATGGACTCAGGTACTAAAATCAGCTTTCCCTCATCATCTAAGGGAGGTAGAACCGCAGACGGTACCACACGATGACCCAATGCCTTCTTGAGGCGTGATACATGAAAAACGTTGTGCACCCTGCTCTCTGCTGGAAGCTCAAGCTCGTAAGCCACCTCGCCAACTCTCCTCAGGATCCTGAAAGGTCCGTAATAGCGTGGCTTAAGCTTCTCTGACCCACTCTTCCTAAGAGTGGACTGACGGTAGGGCTGCAGCATGAGGTAAACCATGTCACCCACCTCGAAATGCCTCTCCGTCCTCTTCTGATCCGCATACTGTCTCTGCTGGTTTTGTGCCTTAGCTATATTTTCCTTGAGAGCCCTCATAGTGTCCTGACTCTCCTGCAACCAACCTCCTGCACTTGGCACTCTACTATCGCTCAGTAGCAAATCAAGGAAACTCGGCGCCTCATACCCGTACAACGCCATGAAGGGTGACATCTGAATGGTCATATGGAATGTCGAGTTATAGCAATACTCACACAAATGTATCCATTTGACCCACGCCTTCTACTGCCCTGCTACGTAGTTTCCGAGGTAACCTTCCACCCACTTGTTTACAATCTCTGTCTGCCCATCAGTCTGTGGGTGGTAACTAGTGCTCGGAGTGAGCTCGGTCCCACAAAGTCTGAAAACCTCCTGCCAGAAGTTACTCAGGAACCGACTATCTCTGTCGCTCACAATGCTCCGAGGCAACCCATGAAGTCTGAATACCTCGCAAAAGAATACCTCTGCTACCTGTGTAGCTGTGTAAGTCGTGGTGATTGGAAAGAAGTGGGCATACTTCGTAAGCCGATCCACAACTACATAAATGCAATCACGCCCTTGGGCTTTTGGCAAGACCGTGATAAAATCCATTGACAGGGATTCCCACTTCCTGTCAGGAATCGGAAGTGGCTGCAACGAACCTGCCGGGTACGTGTTCTCCTGCTTGTTCTGCTGACAAACAGGGCACTCACGCACATACTGAAGAACATCTGCCTTGAGTCCTTTTCAAGTGAATCTCTCCCGAATCTGCCTGTAGGTTTTGAAGTATCCAGGATGTCCTGCTGTAGGCATGTCTTGAAAGGCTCGCATAACAATGTTCTTCACTTCTGACCTTGGGATCAAATATATCCTGTGCTTGTAAATGATCAAATCATTCACAAGTGTATACCTGGTGTCAACTGCTGATCCCTCAACAATGCTGGAGGCCCAACTGTCCTTGGCATACTCTGCCACTATCATATGCCTCCAGTCCTCTGAGATATGAACCATAGTGCTCAAATACAGCTTACGTGAAAGTGCATCAGCCACTACGTTATGTGTACCTTTGATATATGAGATATCAAAGTCATAAGCCTGCAACTTACTGACCCACTTCTACTGCCTATCATTGAGATCTCGCTGCCCTAAAAAGTGTCTCAAACTGTTATGATCAGTTTTAATGCAAAATTTGCTGCCGACAAGATACTGTCAAAATTTTGCTAAGGCATGCATAATCGCGAGCATCTCCTTATCATATATGCTATACAACCTCTCTGGTCCTCTGAGCTTGCGGCTCTCATACACAACCGGGTGCTTATCCTGCATAAGCACCGCACCAATGCCCTCACCTGATGCATCGCATTGAAGCTCGAACGGCTTCCTAAAGTCGGGTAGTGCTAAAATAGGGCATGTGGTCATCAACTCTTTGAACTTCATAAAACACTCCTGTGCCTCTGAAGTCCAAACAAAAGCCCCCTTCTTCAATAAATCTGTCATCGGGGCTGCATGTCGTGAATAACCATTCATGAATCTGCGGTAGAAGCCACATAAACCGAGAAACCCTCTCAACTGCGTCAGGTTTGCCGGTGTAGGCCAGTCAATAATGGCGCGGATCTTTTCAGGATCCATACGCATTCCATCTGCACTGATGATGTGACCGAGATATAGCAATTCGGTCATCCCCACTTCGCACTTGGATTCCTTGGCGTACAAGGACTCCCTCTCCAAGATACTCAACACTGTCTCCAAATGAGCTAAGTGCTCCTGCCAAGTCCTGCTATATATAAGGATGTCATCGAAAAAGACCAACACAAACCTCCTCAGCAATGAATGAAAAACCCTGTTCATCGTAGACTGAAAAGTGGCTGGTGCGTTAGTGAGCCCAAATGGCATCACTACGAACTCGAAGTGCCCACAATGGCATCGGAAGGCAGTCTTCTCTATGTCCTGCTCTCGGACTCTGATCTGGTGATAACCCGACCGTAAATCAATCTTAGTAAAGTAACATGCCCCATGGAGATCATCAATAAGCTCGTCAATCCTCGGTATCGGGTATCTATTCTTAATTGTCCTCTTATTCAGGACCCTGTAATCAATGCACATGCATAATGTTCCATCCTTCTTCTTCACCAAAACAACCGAAGAAGCAAATGGTGACTTGCTAGGCCGAATGTGACCCATAGCAAGTAACTCCTTTATTGTCTTTTCTATCTCATCCTTCAATCTTTTTGGATGCCTGTAAGGAGTTATCATAACGGGTTTCGCACCCTCCTCGAGCTCAATGATGTGCTCTATGCCCCTGTCTGGAGGTCTACTTGGCGGAATATCACTGAACACCTTGTCATGCTTGACTCTCAACTCCTGGATGTCCGGATGATATTCTATCTTTTGCTGTCCCTCCTATATAGGTGCTAAATGACACTCGGCAGCCCACTCTATCATGTCGTGACGCATAAGCCGCTCCATCTGGCGAAAAGAAATTGTTTTGATGTTGCTGTCCCATATTGCCTTAAGTATGTGTGTCTTCCCGTCAACATCAAAACGGATCTCCATGTCCTTGAGACGAAGTGTGACCTCATCCAATGAATGTAACCACTTCATTCCCAAGACCAAATCAATGTCCCCCATATTAACAACATAGTAATCTGCCTTGAACTCATAATTGTTCAAGCATAAAGGGAGATCCTTAATTATGCGTTCACATTTCAAAGTGTACCCATCGGCCACTTTGACTCTTATGCCCTCGAACTCCTCAGTGATGAGTCCACGTTTCTCAACGAATCTAGCATCTATGAAATTATGCGTGGCTCCTGTATCAAGTAGGGTAATGACCCTCTGTCCTGCCAACACACCACGAATCCTGAAAGAACCCTCCTGCTGGATGCTAGATAAACGGGCCTCCTGTACCTGAAGCTCGGGCTCTGTCTCAACTCTAGGCTCTGAAGCCTCTGGCTCTGAATCCTCGAAACTCTCCCGCTGTTCGGAATCCTCTGATTCTGAGTCCTCATAGAACACCCACATTATACGATTTGCCTTGCCCTTAAGTCTTAGAGGACAATCGTGATTGGCGTCATATGGTCCTTTGCAGTAGAAGCAAAGCTTCTTCTACGTAGGTCATTAAGGGCCTCATGATCCAAAGGTGGGGCTGCTGATTTACCTTTTGGATCGTTTCTAGAGTTTGATTTTTCTTTATTAAAATCAGACTTATCCTTATTCCTGTTAAAGCCCTTGTTATCCCTGAATGATGAAGAACCTCTGGAGCTGAATTTACTCGATGATGCTGCTAACTCCATGTTTCGTGCTTTCTTCATCGCCTCCTGTAACGAAGGAGGATCAAAAGCCTTGATCCAACCTCGCAATGGCTCTGACAAGCCCTCCATGAAGAGTACTACCAAGCGTCTCTTTGAGATGTTAGGGACCATAACGGATAACTTCTGGAAGTCACCTATGTAGGTCTCTACACTGCCACTCTGCCTCAACTGTGCTAAGTCTCGGAAGTAGGTCTCCGGATCCTTCCTGTCAAACCTCTCCACTAATCTATCCACAAACTCCTGGTAAGTAGTGATCCTGTCATGCTGTAAAGTCACCATGCCGTGGTGCCACCAGTTGTAGGCTACTCCCTCGAGATGCAATGTAGCATATCTAATGGCGTCACTCTCAGCCATAGGGCACAGTGTAAGGAATGTATCAAGCTTGCTAATCCAAGCTTGGGCTGTCATCTTACCACTACCATCGAACGTCGCCAATGTGAGCCGGTTCGTAGCATGTTTTAGATTGTTATTCTGCTGTCGAGGTCTCCTATCCTGTCGGGCTCTGTTGTGTTCTCGCCTCTGTGTAACAAAACGGTCAAAAGTGATCATCTCCTGTACCACAGGCGGTACCAACTCCCATTCTGCACGAGCTGCCATAAGGGTATCAACGAACAACTCATCATGCTCCTCATCTAGTATAGCCCTATCGGGCTCCTGTCTAGTGAAAGTAGACCTGGTAGGCCTATCTGTTGTCCGTGACGCTGTCCTAAGAGCTCTCCGTGACCCTGCATCACTTCTGTCATCGTCACGGTGAGGTGACGGTCTCCTCGAAGTACCCAATCTCTGCAGTGCCTCTGCCACCTGCTGTAATACCTCATCGGACCGCCGTTGCCCTGCACGAAGATCTCTGAGTGTATGCATGAACTCTGCACCCTCCTGATCTCTGTCATTATGTTTTGTCCTAGGTATATCTGTTCTGTCAGCCATATTTCCCGGCTGCCTGCTCAAGCTCTGTTGCCTGTCAATTAGAGCTCGCCTGCGCGTGTAATACCTGGGTGACCCAATCTGATCTGGCTGCATAAGATAGCTAAACCCGTAGGATGGCAGGATTTAGCTCTGATACCACTGTAGAAACTCCTAGTTTCCTCTGATTCTGAAAACTGGCTGTTTATATGTTTTTTCTGAAGTTTTTTTTTGATTTTTTTGATGTTTTTTGGCATGAAATAGGAATAATGCGATTTTTGCATAAAATAGTAAATAAATTCTATAAAATTTATCTAACTCCGTAAACTATATAATATACTGCAAACTTCAAGCTTATTTTCATATAAAATCTTCCAGAGTCGATTACAACTAAAACCAGTTACATACAAGGTAAAAAGCAATGATATTTTAAAAATTTGGTTTTTGATGCAGCATTAAATGCCCTGCTGAAGATGGTACGGCTGCATATATATGACCTTCTTTTCTGAGTCTGGTAAACTCTGCTTGCTCCCAATACAACTGCGCCCCAGAAGGATGAAGAACTAAGACCAGAAGAGAGGCGTATTTCCCAATGACAAGAAGGTACTACCTGCTGCAAATAAGTACGGCCAGGTACAAGTACGGCTGGTTCAGAACCAGCAATTAATGATGTTGTACGGCCTGCCTTGTAACTCTCCAGATCTCCAAAAAAATTAGGTGCCTAGGTAAAACCCTGCCTGCTGAATGAATAACTCTGCTGAAAACCTGTAAATAGATAACCTCTGAAGATCAATGATTCCTTCTGGATGAAGAAACCTCTGCTGCAATAAATCAGGTGTTATTTCACACCCTCTGAATTGCTTCCAATGGAGATGGCACGTTCTCCAAGGAATTCGAACTTGAAACCCTGAAGCTTCTTGCTCAGACCAAAGTTGATCAATTTCAATTCACAATAATGACATAATGGCTCGATTCCCAAGGCAAATGCATAAGTAACCAAAGAGGTGCGATTTCCTCCATAATAGGGTTTTAATTAAAAAATCGCACTTCTCTTTATTTTAATATTTCCATAGTCGTGGCCAATTTTATAATAATATATAATTACAAATTGGCCCCCTCCTGATGATGGGCGACCCCTCAGCATTAAAATCACTTAAGTTATAATTTTTAATTATAACTTAATATAATAGTCTTCGCATAATTAATATTTAATTAATACAATTAAATATTAATATTTCTCTCGTTACTCACTCGATGACTGAACCATCTGAAGCTGTCATATACTGAAGTGATTCCGAACGCTGCCAACCCATATTGCTAAAAATAGCAGGGGTCCCACTCTGACCACTAAGAACTGCTAAAAACAGTAACTTCTGCCAGAAGTCTCCGATCGAGCCCAAACGAAAGCCAACTGATCAAACTCTGCCAACTGAAGCATGAGCCAAGCTCCAAAGTGACCCTCTATCCAGTCTATCAGCCTACGAGGGTCGTATGATAGGCTAATCCTGTGCTCCGAGAGATGTCACTGAGAAGGGGACATGACACAAAACAAGAAGTCTGAAGGAAAGGAAGCAACAAGAAGTCGAAAGAAGAAGGCTGAAGAAAGTCCAAGGGGTGACGGGCCCGAAGACGTCAAAATCAAGCACGGCGAACTAGCTGTTGGAAGTTCAAACGCAGTGACGGGTGCACAGACGTCAATTTTAAGGCTCGTGAAATAGCCATTGATTTTGAAAAGCTTAAAGAAGAGCCCAAGGAACGCAGCGACCCGTCAAAAAGATAGCCCCGAGCGCTGAAGGAACCAAAAAGAGACAAAGCCAGGAAGAGACAATGTGCAAAAACAGACAAGATGGCCCAGGTGGCAAAGAGAAGGCGAGTTATTGCCAGGTGGTCATCAAATGGCACAAACAGTAAGCGGCGCGGCTTGTTTTCTCCATTTTGCATCTATAAAGGGACAAACCGCGTGAATATCTAGAAAGAGCAGTCTTGTTTGTAGAAAAGAGGCACGGCCCGTGATTTCACACTAATGTTTGAACGCCAAAGTCAAGACCGGTGACTACACAACATGGTTCCAACAGGCCTTTCCTAGAAGAATGACATCAGCAATAGTGACTTCCTCTTCCCGATGCTCACAAACGCACATGGGCCAGCTTGCCAAGAGCACCAAAGTCTTTTCCAGAAAGCACCAAGTTCTCTTCTCTTTCTATATATGGTAAACTTCTCATTTGAGAAGGATGAATCTCTCAGCCTTAAGGCAAAGCTCTGCCCAAAAATCTCTGGGTTTGTAAGGCAGAACTCTGTCGGATTTTTACCTTGAATCAAGACTCAGCAATTTTTACCTCCATTTGAACTTGCACTCACGCATATGTCTATGTTTTCTTTTGTGTTAAGTCATTTTATTTTATGCTTTTCACAGAAAGATTCCAGCATGTCTAGCGCATTGTGAAGTTTCTTCTTCTGCAGGTCTGCCAGAAGTGTCTACAGAAGGAATATAGGCGCATGTGAATAGGCTACCAAAGTGTGTCTCAGAACACCTTTGATAGTTCTTCCTCCCTGTATCTCTACGGACCCCTGACTCACTGATACAAAAGAGTTTCTCACATCAGATGAAGTGTATGACAGCTTCTTCTTGGTGAAAAGTGTATGTTCGGGCTGAGTGTATCAACCTTTTTTGGTGTATCACCTTTTAGTTTAGGTTTAGGTTCTATTTTCAGCATCCTTCTCCCTTTTCATCCCCCCCCTTTTTCATTTATATGTTAGCAGTAGAGATCCAGGGCCTAAAAGATACATCGAAGGGAGCCAGTCTAATGAACCTCACTAGTAGGATCACCAAAACACTGATATTGCACTATGGACTTTTGTCAAACAATTAGCAAGCAATCAACTATACTGCTGTAAGTATAAACTGAATATGAAATTGTTGAGCAACAAATCCACTCAACTCAATGATTCAAAAAATCAGTGCCAATATATTTATTCAATGGAGATATAGATCCTTTTTCAATAGATTGCAACTTTCAAATTTCAACAAGACATCTTAGCGCTCACAATGCAACTAGATGCAAATAATATCCTTTCTTATTATGGATGGAGTACAAAGGCTTGGCACATAATTGAGTCTCTATTATAGATATGCAAATGACTGGTATAGCAGTTATCAAATCTTATAGCAAGAATGTATCTTCAAACATGTACCAAGCAATGACAATTAAAAAGAGGAACCTGGACTATGCCGTTAATTACAATGGATGCATTGTTGTCGCTGATGAAATCAGAACCTCACATGAATTTGCTGATGGCAGTAATGAAACCCGTTCTGTATGTTGTGCCTGAATGCAGTCCGTACACTGCCCAGAATGTTGTCCGTCAGAATGTTGTCCATACACTGCTACAAGTACAGGCCGTACTGTACTAACTGGTGCGATTTTGATATTAATTTTTGTCTTCACTAGCAAGTGCCGAAAATGCCATGAACATGAACGCCTAGGCTAGGGTCAATGCCTCCCACAATATAAAAATTAATCTCCCAGCCAAATAGGAGTTATGAACAAAAATATAGGTTCAAGGTGTGAATTGCAGTTTGCTGGAAATGCCACCAGAACTTCTAAAATGATCTTCAAACAATGTCAATGCAATCCTCCTGGTAAATGGATGAAGAACAAGTTTATTTGCAACCAAAAATTCCCAAATCCTTAATAGAGTCTGAGGACTCCAAATATATCGCAACTCAGTCCAAGACTGAATATTCAAGTGAAGCTCAACATGAAATGGTTGAATACCACTTCCAATGTGCAACCCTTCAGAGGCTATTTCACCTCCTCAGTTATGCAATCTCTTGAAAGGTATTGTTCTCAAGGATTATGCTGAATATTTGCAGACTATCAAGCCCCACAAATGCTCAAGAAGACTTAATGCGAAAATAGATTCCGATGCCATATGAGAGACCCATGGGGTCTATTTATTCCCTTTTTTTGGAAACTTCCTCTAGAAGCCCCATGATATTCTTATAAAATCTCATTGTACTTTTTAGATAAAAAGTACTTTATAAAATAAAAGTGCACCTTAATTTAAAAATATAACATTTTGGCCCCATATAAAAATTAATAATAAAATATAACGTCTCTAAGAGCATAATGAGCCATCCAATCACCAAGTAAACGCAAAAATGAATCTCTCATCACCACCATCTGCCTACGAGAGTCTGGAATAGGCAAATCCACGTAAAGTGTCATGTCGTACTAGAGAGGGGATATGACAGTCCGCCCCTCCTGAAATTGCTTGGCCTCAAGCAATCTCAATGCCGGATGCTATAGGATGGCCTCACCCTCCCAAGTAGCATCCTCAACGGGTAGATCCTCCCACTTAATCAGGTACTCTCTGATCACCCGCCTACGAAGCTGCTTCTCTCTGCTATCCAAGGTGGATTCTGGAGCCAAGATCAACTTCCCCTCATCATCCAAGGGAGGTAACACTGCAAAAGGCACCACATTCTGACCCAACGCCTTCTTGAGGCGTGACACATGGAATACATTATGCACTCTGCTATCTGCGGGAAGCTCCAACTCATAAGCCACCTCACCAACCTTTCTGATAATCCTGAATGGTCCATAGTATCGTGGCTTGAGTTTCCCTGCACCACTCTTCTTGAGAGTGGACTCCCTGTATGGCTGCAACATGAGGTAGACCATATCATCCACCTCAAAACTACGCTCAGTCCTCTTCTAGTCTGCATACTGTTTCTGCTGGTTCTGAGCTCTGGCAATATTGTCTCTGAGAGTAGAAACTATGTCCTTACTCTCCTGTAGTAACTCACCTACACTAGGTACCCGACTGTCACCCAACACTAAATCCAGAAAACTGGGTGCCTCATAACTGTAAAGTGCCATGAAGGGCGTCATCCGTATAGTCATGTGGTATGTAGTGTTATAGCAATACTCGCAGATATAGATCCATCTGACCCAAGTCCGCTGCTTAGCTGCCACATAATTCCTCAAATACCCTTCTACCCACTGGTTTACTATCTCTGTCTGACCATCGCTTTGTGGGTGATAACTGGTGCTGGGTGTAAGCTCAGTACCACACAACCGGAATACCTCTTGCCAAAAGTGACTCATGAAGCGGCTGTCCCTGTCGCTCACAATGTTTCGAGGCAAGCTGTGCAACCTGAAAACCTCCTGGAAGAAGACCTCTGCTACCTGAGCCGCTGAGTATGTAGTAGTGATAGGGAAGAAGTGAGCATATTTTGTTAACCTATCCACCACCACATAAATACAATCTCGTCCCTGTGCCTTGGGCAAGCCTGTGATAAAATCCATGGAGATACACTTCCACTTCTTGTCGGGAATAGGAAGTGGCTGTAGGAGCCCTGCTGGATATGTGTGTTCTTGTTTGTTTTGTTGGCAAACAAGACACTCCCGAACATACTGCAAAACATCAGCCTTAAGCCCCTTCCAGGTGAACCTCTCCCGAACTGACCTGTAAGTCTTGAAGTACCCGGGATGGCCTGCTGTGGGTGAGTCGTGAAGTGTTCTCAAGATCAGCTGCTTAACCTTCGATCCTGGGACTAAGTAAACCCTGTTCTTGTAAATGATCAACTGTATATCTGGTATCAATCACTGCCCCCTCCACTATATCAGAAGCCCATGTGTCCCTAGCATATTCTGCTATAATCAAATGTCGCCAATCCTCTGATATCTGGATCATAGAAGTAAGGTGTGGCCTGCGAGATAGAGCATCTGCAACAACATTCTGCGTACCCTTGACGTACGTGATGTCAAAGTCATATGCCTGCAACTTACCCATTTCTGTTGGTGATCATTCAGGTCCTGCTGTCCCAAAAAGTGTCTCAGACCCGTTATGATCAGTCTTTATATAGAATTTGCTGCCCACAAGATATTGTCTGAACTTGGCCAGAGCATACATGATGGCCAACATCTCCTTATCATAAATGCTAAATGATCGTTCAAGACCCCTAAGTTTCTTGCTCTCATAAGCAATAGGGTGCTTGTCCTGCATGAGTACAGCACCTACTCTCTCTCCAGATGCATCACATTGAAGCTCAAATGGCTTCGTAAAATCAGGTAATGCTAGAACTAGGCCTGTAGTAGGGTTCTCTGGTGGTGGCCAATCCACAGTAGGATCACCAAAACACTGATATTGCACTATGGACTTTTGTCAAACAATTAGCAAGCAATCAACTATACTACTGTAAGTGTAAACTGAATATGAAATTGTTGAGCAACAAATCCACTCAACTCAATGATTCAAAAAATCAGTGCCAATATATTTATTCAATGGAGATATAGATCCTTTTTCAATAGATTGCAACTTTCAAATTTCAACAAGACATCTTAGCACTCGCAATGCAAATAGATGCAAATAATATCCTGTCTTATTATGGATGGAGTACAAAGGCTTGGCACATAATTGAGTCTCTATTATAAATATGCAAATGACTGGTATAGCAGTTATCAAATCTTATAACAAGAATGTATCTTCAAACATGTACCAAGCAATGACAATTAAAAAGAGGAACCTGGACTATGCCGTTAATTACAATGGATGCATTGTTGTCGCTGATGAAATCAGAACCTCACATGAATTTGCTGATGGCAGTAATGAAACCCGTTCTGTATGTTGTGCCTGAATGCGATCCATACACTTCCCAGAATGTTGTCTGTCAGAATGTTGTCCGTACACTGCTACAAGTACAGGTCGTACTGTACTGACTGGTGCGATTTTGATATTAATTTTTGTCTTCACTAGCAAGTGCCGAAAATGCCATGAACATGAACGCCTAGGCTAGGGTCAATGCTTCCCACAATATAAAAATTAATCTCCCAGCCAAATAGGAGTTATGAACAAAAATATGGGTTCAAGGTATGAATTGCAGTTTGCTGGAAATGCCACCAGAACTTCTAAAATGATCTTCAAACAATGTCAATGCAATCCTTTTGGTAAATGGATGAACAAGTTTATTTGCAACCAAAAATTCTCAAATCCTTAATAGAGTCTGAGGACTCCAAATATATCGCAACTCAGTCCAAGACTGAATATTCAAGTGAAGCTCAACATGAAATAGTTGAATACCACTTCCAATGTGCAACCCTTCAGAGGCTATTTCACCTCCTCAGTTATGCAATCTCTTGAAATGTATCTTTCTCAAGGATTATGCTGAATATTTGCAGACTATCAAGCCCCACAAATGCTCAAGAAGACTTAATGCGAAAATAGATTCCGATGCCATATGAGAGACCCATGGGGTCTATTTATTCCCTTTTTTTGGAAACTTCCTCTAGAAGCCCCATAATATTCTTATAAAATCTCATTGTACTTTTTAGATAAAAAGTACTTTATAAAATAAAAGTGCACCTTAATTTAAAAATATAACATTTTGGCCCCATATAAAAAGTAATAATAAAATATAACGTCTCCAAGAGCATAATGAGCCATCTAATCACCAAGTAAACACAAAAATGACTCTCTCATCACCACCATCTGCCTACGAGAGTCTAGAATACGCAAATCCACGTAAAGTGTCATGTCGTACTAGAGAGGGGACATGACAGCTAGCCCTTATCTGGAGACTCTCCCCCCAAGCTTCGTCGGTCCCATAGGCGAGAGGGGAGTTTCCATTGTTGCGTGTGGAAGGCAGGAGCTCAGCATCCTGCCCAGGGTGCAATCCACTGCGTCAACAGTTTTTGGCATGCCCGGTGGGACCAACTAGGACAAGTTGTGTCCAAAGAGTTGAAGAATTTTTTGTGTGTTCTTCAGCCAACCAGCCTTTGGAGGCTTTTTTCATCAACACCAATGGCGACTCCGAGTTGAATCAGCTAGTTAAGCAGTCCAAGTGCCATCAAGAAATCTCATTTTTTGTATGTATAATCCCATTGATAAGAATCATGGACTTTGTATTCCTTCGTATAACTTTGATCAAGCTCCGACTTTTTATGCAATCACCTCAAGCAGCTCTCCTAGTTGCCCTTCAACGATAAGGGAGGTGGCGCTGGAGTTTGAGAAGCAGGTAATGGAAATAGACAGATCAGATGAGCAATATAGATACCAGCAGGAGTTGATGTATAAAGAGGAGTGTTTGTTTAGGCAAGCTCAGGCCTTGCAATCCATGGAGGAGGAGGTAGCAAAATGGAGGAATCCATTCATGCAAGGCAGTCAGCGCTGCGCACCCCCTCCTATTCTAAAGAAATCCTCCTCTTGTGCACCAAATCCTTTCTATCAGATGGCACTTTCTCATTCTAGCTCATCCGATACATCAATCGATCCTGCTCTTAATCCCGTGCGCCTAACTTTTCAACACGCCTCTTTTCAGACAACTCTTCCTCTACATGAGCAGACCCTCCCAAATCTTCCCCAACCTCCTCAAGCCTTTCAACATGATCTCCAAATTCCAAGTTGGACGAAGGAAAGTCATGAACCAGCCCAGGACCTTGGAGAAAACAAAGTTGCTGCCTGTTGACAGGAGCAAAATTCCAATTCCGAGACCCTGACTTGGAAGCAAACAGTGGAATCTTGGGGCAGGAAGGAAGAGGAGAAAAAAGGTTTTGCTCAAAACCTTGAAGAAGATGAGGCTGCTCCTACACCTGATGATGATTGTGACCTCTAAGAAAGGCTCTTCCAAGAAGATCTAGCCAAGAGAATTGCAAAGTTGGAATCCACAGCGAGATTCCTCAGCGAACGTGTGATGGACATGTCTGAACAAACCCCATCTACACACCTCCAAGAGAGCTATCAGGCCACACCTGATATAGATGAAATGCTAGCCAAGTGGAAAGAGGAGAATTATTCGATTCTAGCTCAAGGACTGCCTCCTCTACCACATGCTTTTTCCACTTCACCCCTTCTCAAAGAGGAACCTGTTCTGCAGGAGGCGAGTGAGGAAAAAAAGATCCAATTCGCAGCTCTCCAAGAGGCTATCATGAGCGACAATGAAGAAATCATCACCGATGCTCCTTGTGAAGACATCATCGGCAATGGAGAAGATACAGGGCATGCATACATGCAGATGTTCCAGCAATTCGAAGAAGAACGTAAGCATGGTGAGCTCTCTCCTCCTTTGTTTGATGAACTTCCTTGTTGCTTCGATGAGGAGGACGACTATGCTAAGGAGCCTGAATTGGAGGAGAATCAGACGGATGTCTTTGAACAACTAGAGACTCTGATCCTTGAGCAGGAAAAGGAGACGCTGGTCTCTCTTGAGGAAAACCTTGAAGAAGAGAGTTTTGAACAAAGAGGTGATGTTCTGTGGGATGAGCAATCAGTTTGTGATTCCATTTCAGACATCACAACAGTCACCCTTCTTCAAGAAAGCCTTGAGGGAGCAGAGGATGAGTTTGACAGGGTCTTCAACGAAGCAGAAGGGAACAAGTCAAACCATGATGCATTGCAAAGAGACTGTGCAGATCAAGGGGCTTATGGTGATGAGCCAGCAGCCATTGATTTCTTGGTGAAATGCACCAGCATGAAGGACCAGCATTCGACAAGCTTCCAAGGACAAGAAAAGTACGTATATGTTGGAAGCATGTTTGAATCTGATCCACTCGGATACAAGCCAATCAAGGTGGCAGGCAAGAGGAGCAAGTCACCAAGTCTCCATTTTATTCAGCCATTTGTTTGGCACCATAAGTTTCCTTGCCAGGAAGGAGACTTAAGAAGTTTTCTTTTTGATCTAGGAGGGAGGCAAATATTCCTGGTTAGCTGTATATAGTAGTTTGCTTTCAGTTTTCTTTCCTGCTTTCCCTAAGTGCAGTTTGCACAAGTAGTGTTTTTAGCCTTGTGTGTGTTTTCCTTTGTGTGTGGAGTAAAAGCTCATGACTGATTCTGGGATCTCTCAAGGCTGTTGTTAGCCTTTCTTCAAAGCTGCATTCTGACTCCGTGCCCAATGGACTTTAAGGCAGCTGGTCTCTAAGCATAGCAGGCATGCTTCCCCCGCTGTTCTGAGCCAGTACATTTTTGATTTTGCACAAGTCTTGGAAATTTCTACGGACTCTGCAAACTTCTACGGACTCTGCAGGTCCATTTCTACGAACTCTGAAGGTTTTCTACGGACTCTGCAGGTAGAGACAAGTTCCCGACACTTAGGCGCAAAATAGACCTTTCCAAGTGCCCTTGCAGAGTGCATTTTGGGACTCAAGAGCCCTTGCGGAGGGCAGGGAACACTTTCAAAGAGGCCACAGAAAAAAGCTGAAAAGGTAAGTTTTCTTTCAAAAATTTGTATAAGGCAAAGGAAGTACCCTTCGGAAGGGTCGTTTCCAATTTTCCCGAAGGGCACTTTTCGAAGGCAGTCAAAGAAGCAAAGGAAGAAATTCTTCGGACTTTTTGTCCGAAGGAATTCGGAAAGGCTATGAGCAAAGATCCCGCTGAATGAACAAGTAAAAAGACTAAGGCAAAAAACAAGAATAATTTCTTCGGACTTTTTGTCCGAAGGAATTCTTTTGGACAAAATGTCCGAAGAAATTCGGAGGAAGGCTGTAGGGAAAAGTAGCCGAGGAAAAATTCCGTGGGGAAAGTGACCTGGGGAAATAAGTGAGGAGCGAAGGAAGAAATCCTTCGGACAAATTGTCCGAAGGAATTCCTTCAGACATTTTGTCCGAAGGATTTCAAGACTAAGGACCCGAAGGACCTCGAAGGGCAGGTGCCCTTGCGGGGGACTCTCGGCCGAAAGAAAGGGCACTTCTCCAAAGTCGAAGGGTCACCTTCCCTTCGAGAAAGTTCTGCTGACACAATGGATTGCACCTTGGGCAGGAGGCCGAGCTCCTGCCTTCCACACGTCAAAATGGAAACTCCCCTCTCCCCTGTGGGACTGGCGAACCTGGAGGGGAGAGTCTCTAGATAGGGGCTAGCTCCCTTTGATGCACCTTTTAGGTCCTGGACTTCCTACTGCTAACAAAAAAAATGAAAAAAGGGGGGGATGAAAAGGGAGAAAGATGCTGAAGCAGAACCTAAGCCTAAACTAAAAAAGGTGATACACCAAAATGATGACCCACTCAGCCCGAAATTACACTTTTCACCAAGAAGCGCCCATACACTTCATATGATGTAGGAGACTCTTCTGTATCAGTGAGTCAGGGGTCTGTAGAGATACAAGGAGGAAGAACTATCAAAGGTGTTCTGAGACGCACTTTGGCAGCCTATTCACATGCGCCTATATTCCTGCTGTAGACACTTCTGGCAGACCTGCAGAAGAAGAAACTTCACAATGCACTAGACATGCTGGAATCGATCTGTGAAAAGCATAAAAGGAAATGACTCAACACAAAAAGAAAACATAGACATATGCAAAAGTGCAAGCTCAAATAGAGGTAAAAATGCTAAGTCCTAATTCAAGGTAAAATCCGGCAGAATTCTGCCTTACAAACCCAGAGATTTTTGGGCAGAGCTTTGCCTTAAGGCTGAGAGATGGATCCTTCTCAAAATGAGAAGTTTACAATATATAGAAAGAGGAGAAAAGAACTTGGCACTTCTTTTGAAAAAGACTTTGGCGCTCTTAACAAGCTGGCCCATGTGCGTTCCGAACCTTGGGAAGAGGAAGCCGTTTGATTGTCGGCTCCTGCTTTGACTTTGGCATTCCAATATTAATACGAAATCATGGGCCGCGCCTCTTTTCTGCAAACAGACTGTTTTCTTCAAGGCATTTACGTGGCTTGTCTGCTCATTAATGCGAAATGAAGAAAACAAGCCGTGTCACTTACTGTTCGCGCCGTTTGGTGACCACTTGGCAAGTGTTGTTCCAACTGCAGGAATAAATCCCTGAGTTGACACCTCTTGTCACCTGGACTGTTTGTCCGCTTCTGCACTTTGTCTTCTTCCTGGTTTCTGTCTTTTTTTGGCTCCCTCGGCCCTCGGGGCTATATTTTGGCAGGTCGCTGCGTTCCTTGGGTTCTTCCTGCTTGCCTTGGCCACTTTCCGCCGATTTCAATGAGTGACACGTGGCGCGTTCCGCTGTGAAATGGGCAGGACACGTGGCATCATCCGCTTAACTCATAGAAGCTTTAGGCACCCTTTAAAGGTCCTGCGGAAGAGGACACGTGGCGGCTTCCGCTCTCTTTAGCAATTTGTCCGAGGCCCACCACAATTCTCACGGGACAAAAGGGAGAGACTGCGGATGTTGACACTAGTAGGCTTCCGCCGAGTTTTGCAGGGGACACGTGGCACGTCCCGCTTCTCTTAGAAAAACATGTCAAAACCTTCCGCAGTTGCCACTTGGCAACTTCCACTCCCGGGCTTTTTCTGGTGTAAAAATGACGTTTGCGGACCCATCGCTGTTTGAAAACCAATGGCTAGTTTTTCGTGCTTGATTTTGACGTCCTCGGGCCCGTCACCCCTTGGACTTTCTTCGGCTTTGTTGCTTCGGCCTTTTCTGCGGACTTCTTTCTTTGCACCTTCCCGAAGGGAAGGTGACCCTTCGGCTTTTGGAAAGCGTCCTTCATTTTGGCTGAGAGTCCCCCGCAAGGGCACCTGCCCTTCAGGGTCCTTCGGCGGCTTTTGGTCTCGGAATCCTTTGGAGCTTTCCCGCGGACTTTTTTTTTTCCGCGGACTTTTTTCTGCAGACTTTTTCCCCGCGAACAAAAAGTCCGCAAGAATTGTCTGCAACCACTTTGCTTTCCTTCGGCAATTCTATTTCGGGCTTTTCTCCCGTAGCTTCACGAATTTCTTCGGACTTTTTGTTCGAAGGAATTCCTTCGGACAAAAGTCCGAAAGAATTATTTTTACGCCTTAGTCTTTTTCTTGCTTTTCTTCGACTTTGTTGCCCTTCCGAATTCCTTCGGACAAAAGTCCGAAGGATTTCTTCCTTTGCCTCTTCAAAATGCCTTGAAAAAGTGCCCTTCGGAAAAAATGGAAACGACTCTTCCAAAGGGTATTTCCTGTGCCTTGAACAAAATTCCGAAGGAAACTTACCTTTTTGCGGCTTTCTTTGTGGCCTCCTTAAAAGTGTTCTCTGCCCTCTGCAAGGGCTCTTGAATCCAGAACTGCCCTCCGCAAGGGGCACTTGTCCTTTGGGAGATTCTCTTGAACTTTTTGCTTGAACCGCTCCTTTGAACCAACCGTTGAACCGAACGTTGAACCAACACTTTGAACCAAGCCGACTGAACCAAGTCGTTGAACCGACTGAGTGAACCAAGTGATTGAACCATCTGATTGAAACAAAGCATTGAACCAACTAAATTGAACCAAGCCGATGAACCCCTTGATTGAACCAAAGCCGTTGAACCTTTTGATTGAACCAAAGCGATGAACCAAAGCATTGAACCAAAGCGTTCAACCAAGGTATTGAACCGAAGCATTAAACCGGTTCAAGGGTTCAACGGTTCAAAGATGCTAACTCATGGAAAGATCATGTCGTTGAACCACTTTCCCAGCTTTAAGAAAAAGTGTCTTTGAACCATTTTAGCTCTCTTTCCTTATAAATTTCTTCGGACAAGAGTCCGAAGAAGCTTTGCAAAACCTTGCACTCTTTGAACTGGTTCTTCATCTGCCAAAGGAACTGATCTGCAGAGTCCATAGAAATGGACCTGCAGAGTCCGTAGAAATTCTGCAGAGTTTGTAGAAATTTACAAGACTCGTGCAAAATCAAAAAGTACTGGCTCAGGACAGCAGGGGAAAAAGGGGACCGGTTTTTTGGTCTGTTGGGCCAAAAATGGTCAACAGGTTCAAAACAAGAAGTCCGAAGGAAAAGAAGCAACAAGAAGCCAAAAGAAAAAGGCCGAAGAAAGTCCAAGGGGTGACGGGCCCAAAGATGTCAAAATCAAGCACAGCGAACTAGCCGTTGGAAGTTCAAACGCAGTGACGGGTGCGCAGATGTCAATTTTAAGGCTCGTGAAATAGCCGTTGATTTTGAAAAGCTTAAAGAGCCCAAGGAACGCAGCGACCCACCAAAAAGATAGCCCGGAGGGTTGAAGGAGCCAGAAAGAGACAAAGCCAGGAAGAGACAAAGTGCAAAAACAGACAAGACGGCCCAGGTGGCAAAGGGAAGGCGAGTTATTGCTAGGTGGTCATCAAACGGCGCAAACAGTAAGCGGCGCACCCTGTTTTCTCCATTTTGCATTTATAAGGGGACAAACCGCGTGAATATCTGGAAAGAGCAGTCTTGTTTGCAAAAAAGAGGTGCGGCCCGTGCTTTCACATTAATGTTTGAACGCCAAAGTCAAGACCGGTAACTACACAACATGGTTCCAGCAGGCCCCTCCTAGAAGAATGACATCAGCAACAGTGACTTCCTCTTCCCGATGCTCACAAATGCATATGGGCCAACTTATCAAGAGCGCCAAAGTCTTTTCCAGAAAGCGCCAAGTTCTCTTCTCTTTCTATATATGGTAAACTTCTCATTTGAGAAGGATGAATCTCTCAGCCTTAAGGCAAAGCTCTGCCCAAAAATCTCTGGGTTTGTAAGGCAGAACTCTGCCAGATTTTTACCTTGAATCAAGACTTAGCAATTTTTACCTCCATTTGAACTTGCACTCATGCATATGTCTATGTTTTCTTTTGTGTTAAGTCATTTTTTCTATGCTTTTCACAGAACGATTCCAGCATGTCTAGCGCATTGTGAAGTTTCATCTTCTGCAGGTCTGCCAGAAGTGTCTACAGCAAGTATATAGGCGCATGTGAATAGGCTGCCAAAGTGTGTCTCAGAACACCTTTGATAGTTCTTCCTCCCTGTATCTCTACGGACCCCTGATTCACTGATACAGAAGAGTTTCCCACATCAGATGAAGTGTATGACAGCTTCTTCTTGGTGAAAAGTGTATGTTCGGGCTGAGTGTATCAACCTTTTTTGGTGTATCACCTTTTAGTTTAGGTTTAGGTTCTGTTTTCAGCATCCTTCTCCCTTTTCATCCCTCCCTTTCTTATTTATTTGTTCGCAGTAGAGATCCAAGACCTAAAAGATACATCGAAGGGAGCTAGCCCTTATCTAGAGACTCTCCCCCCAAGCTTCGTCGGTCTCACATGCGAGAGGGGAGTTTCCATTGTTGCGTGTGGAAGGCAGGAGCTCAGCCTCCTGCCTAGGGTGCAATCCACTGCGTCAACAATTATTGGCACGCCCGGTGGGACCAACTAGGACAAGTTGTGCCCAAAGAGTTGAAGAATTTTTCGTGTGTTTTTTAGCCAACCAGCATTTGGAGGCTTTTTTCAACAACACCAATGGCAACTCCGAGTTGAATCAGTTGGTTAAGCAGTCCAGGTGCCATCAAGAAATCTCATTTTTTTAATGTATAATCCCATTAATAAGAATCATGGACTTTGTATTCCTTCGTATAACTTTGATCAAGCTTCGACTTTTTATGCAATCACCTCAAGCAGCCCTCCTAAATGCCCTTCAACGATAAGGGAGGTGGCGCTGGAGTTTGAGAAGCAGGTAATGGAAATAGACAGATCGGATGAGCAGTATAGATATCAGCAGGAGCTGATGTATAAAGAGGAGTGTTTGTTCAGGCAAGCTCAGGCCTTTCAATCCATTGAGGAGGTAGCAAAATGGAGGAATCCATTCATGCGAGGCAGTTAGCCCTGCGTGCCCCCTCCTATTCTAAAGAAAGCCTCCTCTTGTGCACCAAATCGTTTCTATCAGATGGCACTTGCTCATTCTAGTTCATCCGATACATCAATCGATCCTGCTCTTAATCCCGTGCGCCTAGCTTTCCAGCACGCCTCTTTTTAGACAGTGCTTCCTCTACATGAGCAGACCCTCCCAAATCTTCCCCAACCTCCTCAAGCCTTTCAACATGATCTCCAAATTCCAAGTTGGAAGGAAAGTCATGAACCAGCCCAGGACCTTGCAGAAAAAAAATTTGCTGCCTTTTCACAGGAGCAAAATTCCAATTCCGAGATCCTGACTTGGAAGCAAACAGTGGAATCTTGGGGCAGGAAGGAAGAGGAGAAAAAAGGTTTTGCTCAAAACCTTGAAGAAGATGAGGCTGCTCCTGCTCCTGATGATGATTGTGACCTCCAAGAAAGGTTCTTCTAAGAAGATCTAGCCAGGAGAATTGCAGAGTTGGAATCCACAACGAGATTCCTCAGCCAACGTGTGATGGACATATCTGAACAGACTTCATCTACACACCTCCAAGAGAGCTATCAGGCCACACTTGATATAGATGAAGTGTTGGCCAAGTGGAAAGAGGAGAATCATTCGATTCTAGCTCAAGGACTGCCTCCTCTACCACATGTTTTTTCCACTTCACCCCTTCTCAAAGAGGAACCTGTTCTGCAGGAGGCGAGTGAGGAAGAAAAGATCCAATTTGCAGCTCTACAAGAGGCTATCATGAGCGACAATGAAGAAGAAATCATCACCGATACTCCTTGTGAAGACATCATCGACAATGGAGAAGATACAGGGCATGCATACATGCAGATGTTCCAGCAATTCGAAGAACGTAAGCATGGTGAGCTCTCTCCTCCTTTGTTTGATGAACTTCCTTGTTGCTTCGATGAGGAGGACGACTATGCCGAGGAGCCTGAATTGGAGGAGGATCAGACGGATATCTTTGAACAACTAGAGACTCTGATCCTTGAGCAGGAAAAAGAGAGGCTGGTCTCTCTTGAGGAAAACCTTGAAGAAGAGAGTTTTGAACAAAGAGGTGATGTTCTGTGGGATGAGCAATCAGTTTGTGATTCCATTTCAGACATCACAACAGTCACCCTTCTTCAAGAAAGCCTTGAGGGAGCAGAGGATGAGCTTGACAGGGTCTTCAACGAAGCAGAAGGGAACAAGTCAAACCATGATGCATTGCAAAGGGACTGTGCAGATCAAGGGGCTTATGGTGATGAGCCAGTAGCCATTGATTTCTTGGTGAAACGCACTAGCATGAAGGACCAGCATTCGACAAGCTTCCAAGGACAAGAAAAGTACGTATATGTTGGAAGCATGTTTGAATCTGATCCACTCGGATACAAGCCAATCAAGGTGGCAGGGAAGAGGAGCACGTCACGAAGTCTCCATTTTATTCAGCCACTTGTCTGGCACCATAAGTTTCCTTGCCAGGAAGGAGACTTAAGGAGTTTTCCTTTTGATCCAGGTGGGAGGCAAATATTCCTAGTTAGCTGTATATAGTAGTTTGCTTTCAGTTTTCTTTCCTACTTTCCCTAAGTGCAGTTTGCACAAGTAGTGTTTTTAGCCTTGTGTGTGTTTTCCTTTGTGTGTGGGGTAAAAGCTCATGATTGATTCTGAGATCTCTCAAGGCTGTTGTTAGCCTTTCTTCAAAGCTGCATTCTGACTCCGTGCCCAATGGACTTCAAGGCAACTGGTCTCTAAGCATAGTAGGCATGCTTCCCCTGAGAGTTGCCAATTTGTTGACCATTTTGGTCCTGCAGGCCAAAATCGGTCCCCCTTTTTTCCCCTGTTGTTCTAAGCCAGTACATTTTTGATTTTGCACAAGTCTTGGAAATTTCTACGGACTCTGCAAACTTCTACGGACTCTGCAGGTTTTTTACGGACTTTGAAGGTCCATTTCTACGAACTCTGCAGGTTTTCTACGGACTCTGCAGGTAGAGACGAGTTCCTGACACTTAGGCGCAAAATGGACCTTTCCAAGTGCCCTTGCGGAGGGCAGTTCGGGACTCAAGAGCCCTTGTGGAGGGCAGGGAACATTTTCAAAGAGGCCACAGAAAAAAGCCAAAAAGGCAAGTTTTCTTTTAGAAATTTGTATAAGGAAAAGGAAGTACCCTTTGGAAGGGTCGTTTCCAATTTTCCCGAAAGGCACTTTTTGAAGGCAGTCGAAGAAGCAAAGGAAGAAATCCTTCAGATTTTTTGTCCGAAGGAATTCCTTTGGACAAAAAGTCTAAAGGAATTTGGAAAGGCTATGAGCAAAGATCTCGCCGAATGAACAAGTAAAAAGACTAAGGCAAAAAACAAGATATTTTTCTTCGGACTTTTTGCCCGAAAAAATTCGGAGGAAGGCCGTGGGGAAAAGTAGCCGAGGAAAAATTCCGCAGGGTAAGTGACCCGGGGAAATAAGTGAGGAGCGAAGGAAGAAATCCTTCAGACATTTTGTTCGAAGGATTTCAAGACTAAGGACCTGAAGGACCCCGAAGGGCAGGTGCCCTTGCGGGGGACTCTCAGCCGAAAGAAAGGGCACTTCTCCAAAGCCGAAGGGTCACCTTCCCTTCGGGAAGGTTCAAAACAAGAAGTCCGAATGGAAAGGAAGCAACAAGAAGCCAAAATAAAAAGGCCGAAGAAAGTCCAAGGGGTGACGGGCCCGAAGACGTCAAACTAAAGCACGGCAAACTAGCTGTTGGAAGTTCAAATGCAATGACTAGTGTGCAGACGTCAATTTTAAGGCTTGTGAAATAGCTATTGATTTTGAAAAGCTTAAAGAAGAGCCCAAGGAATGCAATGACCCGCCAAAAAGATAGCCCCGAGTGCTGAAGGAGCCAGAAAGAGACAAAGCCAGGAAGAGACAAAGTGCAGAAACAGACAAGACGGCCCAGGTGGCAAAGGGAAGACGAGTTATTGCCAGTTGGTCATCAAATGGTGCAAACAGTAAGCGGTGCGGCCTGTTTTCTCCATTTTGCATTTATAAGGGGACAAACCGCATGAATATCTGGAAAGAGCAGTCTTGTTTGCAGAAAAGAGGCGCGGCCCGTGCTTTCACATTAATGTTTGAACGCCAAAGTCAAGACCGGCGACTACACAACATGGTTCCAACAGGGCTCTCCTAGAAGAATGACATCAGCAACAGTGACTTCCTCTTCCCGATGCTCACAAACGCACATGGGCCAGCTTGTCAAGAGTGCCAAAGTCTTTTCCAGAAAGCTCCAAGTTCTCTTCTCTTTCTATATATGGTAAACTTCTCATTTGAGAAGGATGAATCTATCAGCCTTAAGGCAAAGCTCTGCCCAAAAATCTCTGGGTTTGTAAGGCAGAACTCTGCCGGATTTTTAACTTAAATCAAGACTTAGCAATTTTTACCTCCATTTGAACTTGCACTCACACATATGTCTATGTTTTCTTGTGTTAAGTCATTTTCTTTTATGCTTTTCACAGAACGATTCTAGCGTGTCTAGTGCATTGTGAAGTTTCTTCTTCTGCAGGTCTGCCAAAAGTGTCTATAGCAGGAATATAGGCACATGTGAATAGGCTGCCAAAGTGTGTCTGAGAACACCTTTGATAGTTCTTCCTCCCTGTATCTCTACGGACCCCTGACTCACTGATACAGAAGAGTTTCCTACATCAGATGAAGTGTATGATAGCTTCTTCTTGGTGAAAAGTGTATGTTCGCGCTGAGTGTATCAACCTTTTTTGGTGTATCACCTTTTAGTTTAGGTTTAGGTTCTGTTTTCAGCATCCTTCTCCCTTTTCATCCCCCCCCTTTTTCATTTATTTGTTAGCAGTAGAGATCCAGGACCTAAAAGATACATCGAAGGGAGCTAGCCCTTATCTAGAGACTCTCCCCCCCAAGCTTCGCCAGTCCCACAAGCGAGAGGGGAGTTTCCATTGTTGCGTGTGGAAGGCAGGAGCTCAGCCTCCTGCCCAGGGTGCAATCCACTGCGTCAACAAGCACACTTTCAAACCCTAAAAGTTTCTAAACACTCATAAAACAACACTAGTATAGAATATTCGGCTAGATTATATATATATATATATTTTGTATGGCTGTACCCAAGCCATATTCAAGGAAAAAAAATTAATAGCCATAATGGAGAACCCAATTATTGAAACCTAACTTGAACTGGCAACTTAGTTTATCATTGAAAATCATGGGTAGTGATTTGAAATGTTGAGCAATAAATGGAAATGCAGTTATTGCAAAATCTATAATATTGATTTGCATGGACTGTGAAAGCATAAAATCTTTAATTGAAAATACTCCTTGCCATGGAGGATATGAGATCCCTTCTATCTATCACAACTTCAAGTATGATAATTATGAATCAACTTGTGACCTTGCATTGTCCAAATGGCCTTAAAATGGTTTATAACAGCATATTTGAAGGAAAAATGAACCATGTGATTAGGAATAAGCTACATAAACGGAATGGAGAATATCGGATTCCTTCCCTCTATCACAATTTCAAGTATGACAATTATCAACTTGGCACCTTGTATTATCTAGATGGGCTTAAAATGGTTCATAACAGCACATTTAAAGGAAAGAGGAACTGTGCAATTAGGATTGACCCACATGAATGGGCCAAGAAGCCACTTATAGAACTTTATAAGGAATTGAATATGAAATCATGGCCTAAGTGGATCTTTTGATTGAAACTGATTCAATGCTTTCTGGTTGTTGGCGAGAATTTATTGGTTAATATGTCATAAAGTTCATATGCACAATACAAAGTCTGAAATGAATGAAATCAAAACATTCAAACAAAGACAAACTAGTCTACAAATTACAACCATCATACATACTATAATGTATGAGAAACGAAACTGCAATATGAATCATGAAATTAAATTGTTAGATGCCAAATAATATTTACAAAACATCATTTAATCCAATGGAAGAATACACACACTCTTTACAAAACATCATTTAATCCAATGGAAGAATACGCACACTCTCAATGTATAACTCTTTTATTTGCAATGGGACAAGACAATGAATAACAAAATAGCGCACAATATACAAGGAATACCTAACCAAACGGGTAGAAAGAAATAAATTATATTAATGACCACAGATGATGAGAAGTAGCTCAAAGGGACTCAATGATATGTAGTTAACAATAGAAAGTTCTAGATAGAGAGAATCCTAGAAGCCAAATAAATGAATAAAAGTACACAAGACAAATTAAAGCAATAAGCCACTAACAAAGGTGGTAATGAAACTAATAAAAATAGCAATGAAGGGAAAGCAAGATCACCCAAAAGCATGTGTCAATGAAGATTGGAAGACCTCATCGAGTATCTGTCTATGCCTAAATTGGAGGAGCAATCTGAGCCATCATCGATCATTGTGAAAAGATTTGATAGTGCTCGTCGGGAGTACCCAATGTCAGAGGGGCTAGGCTGGGAGATCCTATAAGGAAGCAAAGCACTTCCTCTGGAATCTCCCCTAACATCTAAGGCTAGTGTACCTGCTGTAATAGAAAAGAAACTCATAATATGAGTCTACCCCTATGGTCTAGGGGGCGGCCGGTAAGTAGTAGATCCATGTCACCAGAAAGGGGCAAAGCCCCACTAGTAGGAAGGAACATAGCCACAATGTCGAGGGAGAGCAAGGTGGGGGATCTAAGTAATCTTAGTAATGGTGTGCTGAGATAAGTGTTGTCTAATTGATCTCTCAGCTTTGATATGTGATGTACTGGTGTCCAAAGGGTGCTTAGCGTCGCCAATCACCTTGATGGGATGGAAGAAAGAGGTGATCAACATGGGAGCTCTAGATCCTCTAGGCTCCTCTTGTAGGGATCCACACCGAAGGGTGATGGCCTCATGAAAATAAAGAGCCAGACATTGTTGATCTAGATATATGAAGAAAGTAGATAGAGTGTTTCCTGAGTCCCTATAGAGTCAATGATATCTTTGTCGGATCTCATAGTAAATGGGGCATCTCAAAATGAAGTGTTCCTCAATCTTCATCTCCTAGAGGAAGCAAAAGCAATAGATCTGATCCTGATGGGGAATGAGGTGATTTGTTTCAACCTATAACTAGTGGGAACACACTCTCAATTTGCCAAGGGGAAACCTCAAGCCATGGGATCAATGGTGCTAGAGATAGTGAGGGGGATGAATAATACCATCCACTACTTGTAAGAAATGCTCAGCGTAAAAAGTAAGCTTGGGGCTAAGTGGCTCAAAGGGGAAAATCCAGGTGGCCTAGATATACTTTTTGTAGATGTCCCCTCTGGAAGCTCTAGTGATGGCGTCCTTTGTGGGAAGGAGCCAAGGGTTGTCCAGGGAATACATGAAAGGGAGTAGCCTATCAATAGAGATGCTAATAGAAAGGAGCAACCTAGTCTCAAAGTACTAACAATGCTAGCATCTGGTGGGGACCGGTGAAGTAATCCTCTCTGAAGAGCAAAGTGCTAAGTATGGATATCTCTCATGACTAGAAGTTGAGTCCCCCAAGGATCTAATTTTGTGGATGTAGAAGGGATATAACATGAGAGTATGGACCCTCTCAATACATTCCCAAACAACGGCCCTTACGCTAGGTCCCCAAACCTTTGGACAATATAAAACTGTAGGTTTGATGATTGTATCAAAAAGGCGTAACTTCGAAGGGATGTCCTAGAAGTGTATCTAGATGCACTGACATTCCAACACATAAAGAAAGGCATACCCATTGCAAAGGCATGAATGAGAGGCAAACTTCATGCTAAAGCATGAACCAGAAAATTGGACCCCCAAATATGTGTAGGCCAATGTTATCTCTAGAAGTTCCCCTTTGTAGAAAAACTGGAAAGTGGAGAGAGAGAGCACTTAGAGATATTGAAGATCATGACCTTAGTTTTACTAAGGTTGACCACAAGCTATCGAAGTTTATCAAAATGAGCAAGGACATCAAGTTGTCATTGTAAGCCCTCAACAAAGTGTAAGAAGAGGAAAACATCATCGACAAAAAGGATGGCTCCATCATCAGCCTCCGTCCACTGCCTTCCGCATCCGAGACACTCACTTCCACCATTGTCATGTAGTCATGGTCTGCTGATACTAATTTCAGGGGGTTTTTTTGCCGTAATTTTTGGCTCACAACTTTTATCTGAATTTTAGCGATTTTATTTAGGGTTTTCAAAAATCAGCGATTTTTGAATTTCTAGGTTAAAATTCGTCGAATCTTCTGGCTATGGTTGAAAATATTACAATCTAGTCTATAGGTTCGTACATGTACTATTACTTGTGCAAATTGAGAAAAAAATTGTTTTAGAGATTTGGTCATGATGATGATGACCTAGAAGATTTTTCTCAATGGATAAGTATAAAAAAGTATGGACACTTAAGGAATGTATCCTTGGACTGTCTAGCCCAAAATCATGGAAAGATAATTCTATTTGTTGATAAGGCCAAAAGAAGGCTTTATGAACATCTAAAAAAACTAGACCAGCAGCCCACTCCAAAGAGGCAAGCTATGCCTAGTGAAACTTCTATTGAGGCTATGATTAGAGGCTCTAAATGGACTTTGTCATACACAAGACTTGTGCTCATCCTCCAACTTAGAATCGACCTCCTCAAGAGTTATATCCTGCAACTGCAATGCGATATGACCAGGCAATGCCACCTGTGAATGAGAATAGGAAGATTCCTTGCTCTAAGGAGGGTGCTAATGAAGACAATCTTTTAATGACAGCCAACCTATTGTATCTATTGCTCAAATGTAAAGGATTGCATGCTAGTATGAGATTCTACTTCACATTGGGGCCTAAGCAAGTACGAACAGGAATCTCTCTTGATATGTATTTAGTTCTTGTATTCGACACTTAAATTGTAGTTGTGTAGTTTTTGTTCCTCTATGTACCCTATACTATGATCTCTGGATGTTCACTAGTGTGGTTCGTAAAAGCTCAATTTGACTTTAATTTCCAGGACATGTGGGCTACAATTTGGCCTAGGCTTGGGAAGATGTAAATATCTCTCCTTTTTAATGGAAATTTAATATCAAATTCTTCAGTGATTCAAAAAAGAAGCAGCCACATTTCTAGAGAAATTTACAGAAAAAAAGTATAAATATTATTAGATCATTTTTTCAGACATGCTCAAAGGCCTCAAATCCTCAATAGAGAACTTGTATATACACAATGCTGAAGATATGGAGAACCCAATCCAAAACAAATTTCCCCCAAAGTAGGCCAAGATCACAAGCAGAGGTAGGATTGTCAATAGAATGTTTAGAAGAAGCAAGGGATTTCAAAGGAATAAGAATCCTTGTAATAAGAAAGGCCCTAAAAATAGAATATGATAAGGGAATCAAAACGGAAATAGAGAATAGTAGCATCAAAATGGAAAGAAAACTATTGTGTGTAAAAGTATGACTATGAAGAAGTGATCCCATAGAACATGAGCCCAACCATATTTGATTAATTCTTTACTACAGATTTGATTTTTAATACACGGAAGACCAATGGCATAAGGGCCTATATCTTCATTGATCCTAGTCTTACACATAATTTTTTATTAGATAAAATTATGGAATTAAAATTCTATACAGATCCTTATTCACGTAACTATAATGGGGAGATGGTTAAGATTCAGAATCACATGGGCATCCTATAATATCAGTTGTATACACTAAGATAGTGGCAAAGAAATAGAATGTGTGTTATGGGATCCTAATCAAACAAACTGTATTTGATTATTTCTTTCCTACAAATTTGATTTTTATCACGCAGAAGACCAATTCCTAGTCATACACATGATTTTCTCTAACTTCGAAAAGACTCGGCAAGCCTATTTTTGATTCAGATTCAAACTCGGCCAAGACTCAACAAGACTTGGCAAATTTTAAAAAATCATTAAAATTAGGGGAAAAAACTAGTAAACTGTATTGCATATTAAGCCCACTTAAAAATACACTCAAAATTAGTCAATTACATCTAACATACACGTGTACACAAAGAAGTAAATAATGCAATATTGAATGTTTTAAGTTGAATAGTTGAACTTGAAACTTGAGAGATTATATTAAATAAGAGTTATTTTAATATTCATTAAATTGTTTCCTTGTATACAAGATTTGGATTTAGAAATCCATGGCAATGGCATTAAAAAATAATAATATAAAAGATACATATAAGGTGAGAAGAGCCAGCATCACTCATCCTCTCAACACAAGATCCACCACATTGGGGCCTATGATGCAATGTCCTTTTTAGGGCAGATTTACATAATTTTAGAATTTGTAATAAATCCTTAAAAAATTAAATGCAAATTCTAAATTTTTTTTCAAACCCTAACCACAAAAAATTTCAGGCTTCAGAAAATACCAATTTTAGGGCACAATTTCAATATTTTATTACCAAAACCCATAGTTCAAAATCTCGTTCTCAAAGATTCCTCAGGAGGGCAAAATTTGAACCGGATCTCAGATCTCGGGAGTTTCTCGACATTTCTCAGCAACTTTATTGCTACTTTAAAAAACATATAAATTCATAAAATAAACTTAAATTAAATGTAAAACATTGTTAGATGATATGAAAAATGAATGTAGAGAATGCCATAGGCCCATAAGTATATTTTCGATCAATGTGAGATCAAAAAAGAGTATAATAGTAACAATACTACAAAGTTGCAAACTACAAACTCAAAGTAAAAACTACAAAGTTACAAATTGCAATGCTCATAGAGTCGTGAAATATCAAATATACATATTATCTTTCATCTCTAGCACCTAGAATAAGTTTGATGTGGTTGCCTAATGGAAGGGAAGGTAAAACTTCTTCCTCTTCAATGAACTGTTGTCAACTTGGAGTTGCACCCTGATCGAAGACGTGTTGAAATGGCTAATCCTCGCTCCAGTTGAAATAATGGGATCTTCTCACAAAGGTGGGTACTTCAATGATGAGAAGAACCTCCTGTTGACAATTTTGCCACCACAGGGCAAATTGTCACCCCTACTATTCGGAACTTTGCTATGATGCCAAGTTTGTCTTGTGAATTAGTTTTGGGGTTTTTTAATGTACAATTTGCAGCCACCCAAGTGGCCATGTACAACAGTTTGAAAGGGTTTTCCTGCTCTTCTAAGCATCACATACAGCCAAAAGCCAAGACATACAAGCTGTAAGTTTATTTATTTTGTCTTCCCAAGGATTTTTTCGAGCTATAAGAGGTGCACTATTTCTTCGAACATTTTTTCCGAGAGAAAGAGCTCTCAAAAGATTGTGTAAAAGTCCGAAAAAATGACTAAGTGCAGTCGTTCAAAGTTTATTTTCTTCGAACTTTTTGTCCGAAGGAAAAGGAAAAGCACAGTTGAAAAGATCCGAAGGGCACCTGCCCTTCGGGAAGGTCCAATTCAAAAGTCCCGAAGGATATGTACCCTTCGGGTTGGTTCACTTTATGGTTTTCAAGTCAAGACAATTCATCTGAAAGACAATTTCAAAAAAACTGGGTGCCCTTCAAAATACCCGAAGGGCAACTGCCCTTATGGAGGGCACTAAGGCGGCGAGAGGACCTTTCATTTTTCCCAAAGGGTCATTTTTAGAAACCCCAAAGGGTATGTGCCCTTGTGGGGGACACTTCAAGCACGAAGAAGACCTTGGCGAAAGCTCCGAAGGACAAAATCATTTTTTTCCAAAGGACAAGTGCCCTTGCGGAGGGCACTTGGTCAGTGGCAGGACCCTTTCAAAAGTTCCAAAAGGCACTTTTGAGGACGAATAGCTCTTCTGAAGGGCACTATGCAGTGAAGTGGACCTTTTCCATTCTTTCGAAGGGCACTTCTAGAAGAACCTTACCCTTGCAGAGGGCACCTTCATAAAGCGAAGGACAAAAACAAAGTTCCCGAAGGGCACTTGCCTTATGGGGAAAGATAGCCAAAGGAGATGAATTCCTTTGGACAAAAAGTTCGAAGGAATTCAAAAAAAGACCCAACGGGGGATATACCCGAGGAAAAGCCTAATAGAAATAAAGCAAAGGCATAAGGAAATGAATTCCTTCGGACTTTTTTGTCCGAAGGGCTTTTGTTCCGTGCTTGTGGCCTTGTCTTTTCTATCGGGCTTTTTGTCTCTCCCGAATTCCTTCGGACTTTTTGTTCGAAGGATTATTGCTTGTGGCCTTGTCTTTTCTATTGGGCTTTTTGTCCCTCCCGAATTCCTTATTAGGGATTTTGTTCCGTGCTTGTGGCCTTGTCTTTTCTATCGGGATTTTTGTCTCTCCCGAATTCCTTCGAACTTTTTGTTCGAAGGATTATTGCTTGTGGCCTTGTCTTTTCTATTGGGCTTATTGTCCCTCCCGAATTCCTTATTTTGTCTGAAGGAATTCGGGAGGGACAAAAAGCCCGATAGAAAAGACAAGGCCACAAGCAAGAATCCTTCGAACAAAAAGTCCGAATGAATTCGAGAGGGAGAAAAAGCCCGATAGAAAAAACAAGGCCACAAGCAAGGAACAAAAGCCCGAAGGCTAAAGCATAAGCAAAGGCCAAAAAAAAGAAAAAAAATTCAAAGCACGGGAAAATATAAACATAAAGGCCCGACCAAAATAAAGCCCGAATCCCAAATTAAAGCAGAACACGAGAAAAGCTAGAGAAAACATGAAGTGAACCGAACATGGACATAATCATGAATAGTGAATAAAACAAACGCAAAATAAAGACAAAGGCAGGATGAACAAAGATCATGCATAGACTAATGTGAGTGAATCCAATGAACATGTTTAAGAAAACATGCATGCTTTAGTTCTGAAAATAGAGTTGTCTTGCATGATGAATGGGCAAAGTATTGAACGTTTCAAACAGCCAAAAATTCCATGCACGTACTCTCGTTTGTTTCAAAGCTTGAAACGTTTCGACGGTTCAAATGCAATTCTTAATTTGGTATTTGCATTGATTTAATGCAAATGAGAGACTTTTAAATGTTCTAGCAGTTTGAGTGGATTTGACTACTCTTGTTTTGGAGTTGACTGATTTTCAAGTCAAGACATCTATTCGTAGATTTCATGCATCTAAAGTTTGTCATCTTCTTCTTTTTCAACGCAAGGAATTTTCATGCAAAACACAATAGACTTTTGTAAAGGTTGAGTTGGTTTGAGTTTACTATCTATTTTCCAATGCCAATCTCTTGGCTTTTTATAATTTTCTATATTAATGGCTTTTCAGCTTTGTAAAATCCATCCCTCTTGATAAGACCAGACTCTATCATTAGTGAGTTGTGTAACCTCTTTAATCAATAGAAGGACTGTACTTTCAGATTTCAAGTGTTGGCATAGTGTACATTCATTCAGCAATTTGCATACGTGGTAGATTTCTCTCCCTTTCCAAATTTTGATTCGAACCTAGTTGCTAGCTTATCATGTTATGCAGGTCATGTTCAGTGTTTTATATGTATTTTGCTGAAGCTGTAAGTGGATGTTAGGTCCCTGGAAAATGTCTTGTATCAGACCTCTCTCCATCGTTTTCCCTCACGTTTTTTGTCATTGGATCGAACCTTCTCATGAAATACTTATGCATAGTGATCAATTGAAATCAAATGTCTTCCTTTTCACTTGTTTGTTCAATGTTCAAGGTTCCAAGTAGGGTGGATCAACATTTTGGTGTATCACCGTCATTAGGTAGGATTTTCCCTTCAAGTTTCTTTCTCTCTTTTCCATGGTAGTCCGCAACACAGAGTAAAGATCCTTATTGATATATCTTACAGGAACCAACCTTCCCTGGAGGTTCTTCTCACCATTGAGGCATATATCCTCGTAAGAAGATCCCATTGTTTCAATTGGAGAGAGGATTAGTCATTTCAGCACATCTTCAATTCAGGGTGCAACTCTAAGTTGACAACAGTTTTTGGCACGCCCGATGAGACCACGAAAAAGTTCTTTGCATATCTGAAGAGTTTTCGCAGCAATAGAGGATATTCATCTCCATCTAGTTGCAGAGTTCATAGCATCATTTAGGTAATCCGTTTATGCTAAAGGTTACCACAAGATCAACAAGTAAAAGTATTCCTTTTGAATTTGTAACTTATAAAAAAGCAAGGTCTAGGAGGGCAAATCCATATCCTCAAAGAGAATATTTACCTCCCCCTCATCCTATCGTTCTAAACACTACAATCCCCACTATCCAGATGACCATTAATAATCAAGTGTTTGCCCCATTCAACAGGAGAAGTCCATTGAATCTAGCACAGTTTGATGACATTCTTGTATCTGCCCTCAAAAGTATTCCATTCTTCTCAAGAGAAAATCAAACAACCCCTATTGAGCATATCTAGAATGTGGCTAATCTTTGTTCAATTCATAATGTTGTTGAGGATAATGTTGCTATTAAATTGCTTGTTGTTTTTTTCAAAGAAAAAACATTATAGTGGTACAGAACTCTCCCACTTAAATCCATTTCCACCTGGAATGAATTGGGTGCAGCCTTAGTCAAGCAATTTGAAGACAAATCTGATCACTTATCTTTAGTTGAGAAATTAACTATCATACAAAGAGCTCCTTATGAGTTCATGTCCGATTTTAATCTCAGATTCCAGAAGACATGGACCAGGATACCGGTTCTAATAAGGCCATCCCATGAATATGCATTTTTGTATTTTTTGAAAGCTCTTAATTCTGACATTAGTGTGGTGATACAGTCAATGGGTGGTACTACTTTCCCAGATGCTTATAAAGTTGCAATAAGAGCAAAAAATAGTTTGATACAAGCAAGTAAGCTTTCTCCAAGACCTCCAATGCCCATATTTTCAGAAATAAGTTCTATACCGGCCCCTCAAATTCCTCAAATTTCATCCTTGGCTCCAATTCCAGCACCTCAAGTTCCTATTGCAGCTCCTACTAGTCAAGCTAGTGAGATAAGAGAGTTGAAAAGTTTGCTACAATCTTTTGTAAATGAAATAGTACATCTCAAAAGGAAACAATTTCAATCAAATAGGCCCTATCAATAGCAAAATCAGAACAACTATCAGTCCTTCAAAGATCAAAGGTCTCCTTATCAAGGTTTCAGAGAAAATAAACTCCCCTATCAAGCACAAGGAGCCATAACTCCAGCTAAGCCATATGCTGCTATTGATCCGAATGCTCTTTCCACTTCAAAAGCCATTGTTCCAACCCCACTTCAAAATAATTTGGTGCAGAATTCATGTTGGCAGCCCTCAAATCTCAATGATGCTCAAAACCAAGCCTTGGTATCACAGAACATCACCATGCCACAAATGACACAAGAAGAGTTCTCTTTTCAAAGAAGTCAATATCAAGATACAGGTTTGACATCACAAGGATTGACTCATCAAGTTTAAGAGAAGCCGGATGCTATTAATGTAAATTTGCAGGTCAATTTTACTCAGGATGTTAAAACTAACGATTCAAGAGGTCAAGTTGCAGCGATAACCTATCAGAGAACTAAAAGAAGAGATGTTGATGAAGCCCAAGTGGTAGCAAATACTTAAAATACTCTTAGTATTGTTGCAAAAAGTACAAAAAAGCAGCTTGCTGCCCCCATAGCTCAGAAAAATCAAAATATAGAGGTTATTAAAGTGCAACAAATACCTCTAATTCATGAACAAGTACCTCAGAAGGTGCAATCAAAGGTTAGTGCATCTCAATTCAGTATTGTAGATCAAATGAAGAAGTCTAACATCAGCATTAGCATGTGGGATTCTCTTTCAATTTCAGGGCAAAAGGATAAACTCATTCAAGAACTTTCAGCTCTTGAATTGTCTCCAAAACCGTTTGAAAAAGGTGTTGTCTTGACATATTCGGATCAGCCAACTAAGCAACAAGTGCAACAAAGAAATAAGATGTCAAAGGTGGACAAAATTGAGGTAAAAACAAAGAAAACTCCTCTTTTTTATCTTTCTTTGATAGTGAGTGATACTTTGGTTCATTATTGTATGGTGGATAGTGGAGCTAACAGTACAGTAATGCCCAAACAGATTGCAGACAAGCTTGGCCTTGTTTATGAACTAAATACTAAAAGGGTATTGCAATTGGATGGTTCACTAACAAAGACAGTAGGCATTATTAAAGATTTGAAATTGACATTACATGCTTGTCCTAACGTTACTATTTAGTAGGATGTTGTAGTGGTGGACTTGCCTCCTTATTTTGCTGTGCCTTTCAAGGGACTTCACCTCAAAGATTGAGGGATATTTATGAGTTGATTGGACCTATTTTTTGTTTAGAACCAGGTATGGCATAAAGGTAACAATAGATTTAGAGCCTATTCCACATTTTCATATGCAGCCTTATATGCCAAGTGTTGTAATGCAAATTGTATCATCTCAGACGAAATATTACAAACTAGTGATGTAGAAAAGGACTCACCTTTGGATGGAGTTCTAGATTTGTTTCTTGATGAGTGGGCTTCGACCTTGCATGAGCATGATATCTACAAGTTGATTGAAGAGGAAGGTCTTGGTGTGTATTGTATTCATGAGAACGATGAACCAATTCCAACCATGGTCAAAGAAGACGAATCTAATAAAGGCTTGTGGCGATTGTACTTTGATGGATCAAGAAATAAACATGGAACCGGAGCTGTAATGATGTTAATTTCTCCTACAGAGCAAAGGTATTTCTCTTCTATTAAATTTCAGTTTGGTTGTTCAAACAATGTTGCTGAATATGAAGCACTAGTTCACGGTTTGTAGTGGGCTAGGAAGATGAAAGTCAATTTTTCGCAAGTGTTTGGAGATAGTGAACTTGTAGTCCACGAAGTAAGAGGTTTGAATGTATACAAAGAATCTGTTGCTTAAATCTTACAGACATAGAATTTGGGACTTGAAGATTTTCAGGCTTTTAATATTCAGGCAATACCAAAAGATAGGAATAAACACACTGATAGGTTGGCTGCTATTGGGGCACAATTTAACATTCTAGCTGATGTAAAAAGTGACAATTTTTAGTCACATATAAAGGTAGTTGAAAGGCCTTCTGTTTCGGATAACCATGAGAATTGGTAGGTGTTTGAAAATGACAATCAAATTGTGAGATTTTTGCAGAAAAACGTTGAGTTTTTTTTAAGAAATCAGTCGAAACACTTACAGCAATATGGTGATCAGATTGTACAACTAAAAACGAATAGGCCACCCAAGGGATTGGTCACCCTTAAAAATATTTTCAGTGAAGATGATGAGCTAAAGAAAGAGAAATCATCCTTGTCAACAAAGGAAGAGCACTATGCCAATGTAGAGATTGCAGTTGGTAAAATTTTTAAATTGGGCAAGGTATGCACTCCTCCACAAAAGAAATCTTTCATTGATTTATGCACAAGTTTTGTTGATATATTCACATGGTAGTATAGTGATCTCAAAGATTTTGATCCAAGTTTCGCTCAACACACCATTGAGTTAGAAGAGGAAAATAAACCAGTAAGACAAAGACAAAGGACAATCAATCCAAAGCTTGAGCCTTTGATAAAAGCTGAGCTTCACAAGCTCATAGAATTAGCTATTATATTTCCAATCAAGCACTCAACTTGGGTGACGAACCTCGTTCTAGTACGAAAAAAATGGTGAGATTCCTTTGTGTGTTGATTTCCATGATTTAAACAGGGCTTCGCTTAAAGACCACTATCCATTGCCATCAATGGAACAAATTTTACAGCTTGTTGCAGTTTCAAAGAGGTTTTCCTTGTTGGATGGATATAGTGGTTACAATCAGATTTTGGTCAAAGGAGAGGACCAATTCAAGACAGCCTTCACGACTAAGTGGGGGACATTTGCATCCAGAAAGATGCCATTCAATTTGTCTAATGCTGAAGCAACCTTTTAGAGAGCCATGGATATGGCCTTCCAATGTTTTCTTAACAGGTTTATGCTTGTTTATTTGGATGATATAATAGTGTTTTCAAAAGATGCAAAAAATCACATGGTTCATCTCAAGCAAGTTTTCAAAAGGTGTAAGCAATTTGGGATATCTCTAAATCCCAAAAAGTGTGTATTTTCAATTCATGAAGGTAAGCTTCTTGGACATGTTTTAAAGCATGGTTTAAACGTAAATTCTGAAAGGATTCAATCCATTCTTGCACTCTCCTTACTTAAGAGCAAAAAGGCTTTGCAAAGTTTCTTTGGAAAAATCAACTTTATAAGGAGATACATTTCAAATTTCGCTACTGTAGCTAAACCACTTACAGCGATGCTAAAGAAAAATAAAAACTTCAGCTGGTCCAAAGAGGGAGTAGAAGGGTTTGAAGATTTAAGAAAGCCATAGCAAGTGCTCCTACGCTTTTAAATCCAGATTTTATGAAAGATTTCATTCTGTGTACGTATGCTAATATGGACACCATTTCAGGGATTCTTATGCAGTAGAATCATGAATATTTGGAGCAGCCAATAGCTTTCTACAACCAAGGCTTGGAGGAGTATGAAACAAGGTATTCTTTTGTTGAAAAGCATGTCCTTTCAGTTATAAGATCTTTGAAGAAATTTAGGCACTTGTTGTCTAATAATAAAATACATCTAATGGTTGGTCACCCAAGCATCAAAGAATTTCTTCTGAACAAAAACATAAATGAGAAGAGAGCTGGTTGGATAACCAACGTAATGGAATATGACATGGAAATTAAGGTTACAAAGCTGGTTAGAGGCAAAAGACTTTGTGAGCATCTAGCTTAGGACTTGCAAGAAACTAATAAAGTTGTTTTAGTGTCAAATGATGAAGAGATTGATGTTGTTCACACCTCACCTTTCAGCTAGTTTCATGATGTGGTAATCTATTTGCAAGATAGTTTTTACCCTTCTCACCTATGTGCTTCAAAAAGAAGGTATTTCAAATTGCAATCAATTCCATTCTTGCTCGTTGATGATGTTTTGTTCAAAAAGGATATTAATGGAATGTTACTAAGGTGTGTGGAACCAAACCAAACTCAAAGATTAATTGAAGAATTCCATGATGGACATGGTGGAGGACACTTTTCCGCAAGAACTACAACACTTAAAATCATGAGAGGTGAGTACTATTGGCCTACTATATTTTACGATTGCCATACATGGGTTACGAAGTGCAAACAATGTGCTACGTTTGTAGGAAAAGTTAAACTTGCAGCCCTGCCCTTTCAGCCAATTGCAGTGGATCAGCCTTTTGTCCAATGGGGATTGAACTTTATTGGTATCATTAATCCTCCTTTGAGTTCAAGGCATAAGTGGATTCTAATAGCTATGGATTACTTCACACGTTGGACGGAAGCAATTGCATTGAAAGAAGCAAACAAAACTAACATTCTTGATTTCTATGAAAGAGTTTGGAGTTCCTTCAACCATTAGTTTTGACAATGCAATGGATTTTGTGGGATCTAGGATCAGCCAATGTGCTGTCCAACATGGAGTTTATCTCAACACTTCATCGAACTATTATCCATAAGGAAATAGCCTTGCTGAATTACAAACAAGAACCTCTTAACGATCATACGAAGAACTATTGAAGACAATCAAAGGTCATGGCATCTCAAGTTGAAGTCAGCTCTATGGGCTGATAGGATATCCTACAAGAGGTCAATAGCCAACTCTCCATACAAGCTAGTATATGGTAAGAAAGCAAGGATACCTATTTCTCTTGAGTTTCAAGCTTTAGAACTAATGCATCAACTTGAGTTGTTAGAGAATGAGCCTATAGAAATCAGGTATGCAGAGCTTATAGAGTTGGAAGAGACAAGAAATCAATCCATGCTAGCCATGAAAAATCATCAGGCACAGGTGAAAAGAACGTTTGACAAAGGATCTTCTTCACGAAGCTTCAGTAAAGGAGATTTGGTCCTCAAGTGAGATGAGGCTCGAGGCAAACCAGGAAGGCACATGAAGTTTCATTCCCTTTGGAGTGGCCCATACACGATCTCTAGCTACAAATCTCACAATGCCTTCCAACTTGCCAAGATGGACGACCAAGACCTTCCAATCCTAGTCAATGGGATACATCTGAAACATTGCTATTGAAGAGCAAAGCTCTATGTACATAGTTAGTTGTTGCTTTCCTCCAAGTGTTGCTCAAGCATAGTAGTTTGCTTCAGTTTTGTCCAATAAATGCTTATTTGCACATTTGCTTCTTAGTTAGTTTTCCTGCTTTCGTGTTTTTCCCTTCCTATTTTGAAGGAGAAAGGTTACTTCAGCTAAGGTTAGGAGGAGATTTTCAATCAGAAATCAGGTTCACCATTTAGGAGTTCGAATAACATCTATATGGTCTGAGTTCTCTAGCATAGCAGGGATGCTTCCCAGTTGAGTCGCCAAAAATGTTAACAATTTTGCCCTCATAGGGCAAATTGTCACCCCTACTATTCGAAACTTTGCTATGGTGCCAAGTTTGTCTTGTGAATCAGTTTTGGGGTTCTTAAATGTACAATTTGCAGCCACCCAAGTGGCCATCTACAGCAGTTTGAAAGGGTTTTCCTCCTCTTCTAAGCATCACGTACAACCAAAAGCCAAGACATACAAGCCGTAAGTTTATTTATTTTGTCTTCTCAAGGATTTTTCCGAGCTATAAGAGGTGGATTATTTCTTCGAACATTTTGTCTGAGAGAAAGAGCTCTCAAAGGACTGTGTAAAAGTCCAAAAAAATGACTAATTGGCAATCATTCAAAGTTTATTTTCTTCGAACTTTTTGTCTGAAAGAAAAGGAAAAGCACAATTGAAATCGAAGGGCACCTGCCCTTTGGGAAGGTCCAATTCAAAAGTCCCGAAGGTTATGTACCCTTCGGGTTGGTTCACTTTATGGTTTTCAATTCAAGACAATTTCAAAAAAACCCGGGTGACCTTCAAAAAGCCCAGGTGCCCTTCAAAAAGCCCGAAGGGCAACTGCTCTTGTGGAGGGCACTTAGGCGGTGAAAGGACCTTTCATTTTTCTCAAAGGGTCATTTTCAGAAACCTCTAAGGGTATGTGCCCTTGCGGGGGACACTTCAAGTATGAAGAAGACCTTGGCGAAAGTTCCGAAGGACAAAATCATTTTTTTCCAAACGACAAGTGCCCTTGTGGAGGGCACTTGGTCGGTGGCAGGACCCTTTCAAAAGTTCTGAAAGGCACTTTTGAGGATGAATAGCCCTTGTAGAGGGCACTATGTAGCGAAGTGGACCTTTCCCATTCTTTCGAAGGGCACTTCTTGAAGAACCTTACCCTTGTGGAGGGCACCTTCATAAAGTGGACAAAAACAAAGTTCCTAAAGGGCATTTGCCTTCTGGGGAAAGATAGCCAAAGGAGACGAATTCTTTCGAACTTTTTGACTGAAGGAATTTTTTTGGACAAAAAGTCCGAAGGAATTCATAAAAAGACCCGACGGAGAATATACCCAGGGAAAAGCTCGATAGAAATAAAGCAAAGGCACAAGGAAATGAATTCCTTCGGACAAAAAGTCCTAAGGAATTCGGGAGGGACAAAAAGCCCGATAGAAAAGGCAAGGCCACAAGCAAGGAACAAAAGCCCGAAGGCTAAAGCGTAAACAAAGGCCAAAAAAGAGAAGAAAATGCCAAAGCATAGGAAAATATAAATACAGAGGCCCGACCAAAATAAAACCCAAATCCCAAATTAAAGCAAAACACGAGAAAAGCCACAGAAAACACAAAGTGAATTGAACATGAACATAAGCATGAATAGTGAATAAAACAAATGCAGAATAAAGACAAAGGCAGGATGAACAAAGATCATGCACAAACTAACGTGAGTGACTCCAACGAAGTGAACATATTTAAGAAAACAAGCATGCTTCAGTTCTGAAAATAGAGTTGTCTTGCATGATGAACAGGCAAAGTGTTGAACGTTTCAAATAGCCGAAAATTCCATGCACGCACTCTCATTTGTTTCAAAGCTTGAAATGTTCCAACGGTTCAAACATAATTCTTAATTTGGCATTTGCATTGATTTCATGCAAAGGGGAGACTTTTAAATGTTCCAACAGTTCGAGTGGATTTGACTACTCTTGTTTTGGAGTTGACTGGTTTTCAAGTCAAGACATCTATTCATAGATTTCATGTATCCAAAGCTTGTCATCTTCTTCTTTTTCAACGCAAGGAATTTTCATGCAAAACACAATAGACTTTTGTAAACACTAAGTTGGTTTGAGTTTACTTCCTCTCTATTTTTCAACGCCAATCTCTTGACTTTTTATAATTTTTTATATTAATGGTTTTTCAGCTTTGTAAAATCCATCTCTCTTTGTAAGACCAGGCTCTACTATTAGTGAGTTGTGTAACCTCTTTAATTAATAGGACTGTACTTTCAGATTTCAAGTGCTAACATAGTGTACATCTATTCAACAATTTGCATATGTGGTAGATTTCTCTCCCTTCCCAATTTGCATAGTGTTATGCAGGTCATGTTCAGTGTTTTATGTCTTTTGTTGAAGCCGTAAGTGGATGTTAGGTCGCTGCAAAGTGTCTTGTATCAGACCTTTCTCCATCGTTTTTTCTCACGTTTCTTGTCATTGGATCGAAATTTCTCATGAAATACTTATGCATAGTGATCAATTGAAATCAAAGGTCTTCCTTTTCCCTTGTTTGTTCAGTGTTCAAAGTTCCAAGTAGGGTGGATCAACATTTCGATGTATCAACGTCACTAGGTAGGATTTTCCCTTCAAGTTTCTTTCTCCCTTTTCCCTGGTAGTCTGCAACACAGAGTAGAGATCCTCATTGATACATCTACAGGAATCAACCTTCTCTGGGGGTTCTTCTCACCATTGAGGTACCCACCTTCGTGAGAAGATCCCATTGTTTCAACTAGAGAGAGGATTAGCGATTTCAGTATGTCTTCGATTCAGAGTGCAACTCTAGGTTGACAACACCTTCAGAGAAGGTTGTTTCCTGTAAGATATATCAATGAAGATCTCAACTTCTATGCTACAAACTCCCTGGAGAAAAGGGAAGAAAGAACTTGAAAGAAAATCCTAGCTAAAGTGGTGATACACCTAATTTGCTTGATCTACTCAAATCGAGTTTTTAAGAACACTGATTCAGACAAGGAAGAGGCAAAACTTCAACTCTAATTAATCAATACACAAGTATTTCATGAAAAGGTTTAATCTAATGATCTAAGCTTGAGGGAAATAAAAAAATAGCCCTGATGAAAGGCATTAAACAACCACTAATATCCATTATAAACTCGACAAAAGACATTCAAACACAGAACATGACTTGCATAAATGCCCAGCTAGTAACTAGGTACGAATCCAGATTTGACAAGAAAGAAAGAAAATATATCACTTAAACAAATCAATAACAAAATTCAACTATACCAACTGCTGAAAATTGAAAAAACACAGTCCTCTTCTTATTGATTCTGAAAAAAGTGACAGCACAATCTTTGGCAGAAGTTTTTTTATCAAAAGAGGGATGATTTTTTTACAAGGCTGAAAAGCCATAATATAGAAAGAATACTCCAAAACAAGAGGGGCGCTAAATTTAGAAGAGGAAGATCAACTATCACTTCACATGAGTCTATTTTTGGTTCAAGGAGATAACTAAGCCTTCCAAAAAACATCTATTTTGTCTTCCTCATCTTTGCATGAAAGCTCCTTGGCGCTGAAAATGGATGGTGGCTAAGCTTAGGCTGTCTTTATTTAGGCATCATGCATGGAACGTTTTGGAATATGAACGGTAGGCTAATTTTGACAATTCAAACTCTTATCATGCAAAAATGCTATGCCCAACTCCAAATATGGACTTCCTCTTGAGCTGTTTGAACGTTTGAAAGCATGAGATGAACAAGAGCATGCATGAAATCCACGCCATGCTAAAATTAGAACTCCAAATGAAATGTTGGAAGCTGAGTTGGAATGTTTGAAAGCACAAGTTTGACCTGGAGATGAGCTTGACTTCAACCACCAGTCAACTAAAACTTTGACCAGTCAATCAAAAATAGCCTTTGCTTGCATGGATTTCCATGTTGAGTTCATCTCTTGTTTTGTATATGCATTTCCTTGGGCTATTTGCTTTGTTTGAGCTCTTTTCCGCAAATTTCTCTTTATCATTTTATTTCTTCGGAGTCTGTGGTTTGGCTTTTCTTTGTCCATTCCTTCGAGTTATATTCTCTCGGGTTTATTGTCCATTCCTTCGGGCTTATGTCTACGGACTTGTTCTTTGGTTTTCTGCCTCGGGCTTGTGTTTTCTGCCCTCTCATTTCCCCATGGCAAATTTTTCGAAGGAATTCCTTCGGACAAAAATGTCCGAAGGAATCCTTCAGACTTTTGTCTCTGCCCCTCTTATCCCTGTGCTTTGTCATGGACCATTCCTTCGGACAAAAAGTCTGAAGGAATTAGGTCTTTGGAATTCCTTTCCTCGGACAAAATGTCTGAATCATTTCCTGCAGATTTTTGTTTTCCCCTTGGTCTTGGAATTCCTTCGGCTTTCTTTTCTATTCTCTAGGGCTTTTTGCTTTTAACTTCCCGCAGACAAAAAATCCGAGGGAATTGTCCCTTGGCCTTCCAAAGAACAACCCTTTGGGCTTTCTGTTATGGTCTTTTCCCGAAGAGCAGGTGCCTTTCGAGCTTTTTGTAAAGCCCTTAAACTTGCGAGATGGACCTTCCCGAAGGGCACATGCCCTTCGGGTTTCTTGCAAATGACTTTCCCGATCTTGAAATGAGCCCTCTCGAAGGGTACCTACCCTTCGAGTTTTTTTTCAATGACCCTTCCAAAGGGTACCTTGCCCTTCGGGTTTTTAAATCCCTTTCAAAGCGAATAACCCTTAAGAAAAAGGCCCCTGAGTTTTTTGAAGGGCACCCGAACTTTTGTAATGGACCTTCCTGAAGGGTAAGTGCCCTTCGGGATTTTTGTAAAAGTCTTTTTCTTCGCCAAAGAACTGCCCCTTTTGTAATTTTGTCTAACTTTTGTAAGGCACCCGGGGTTTTTGTAAATCCCTTGAAATATTCTATCCCTCAGACTTTTGTCCTTGGACAAAAAGTCCAAGGAAATTGCTTCCACGTTTAGTCAAAAAGAAATATGAAAAGACAACACTTGAGGAAATAAAACACTTAGGAAAGAATCCAAAGACATAACCCTGTGCTCATGCTTATGATCGCTTGATTTCATCTATAAATGAACCTTCAGGCCTATAGGTTAACTTCAAGGATGGCTGCAGCTATTAATTCTTTATTGGCTCTATACACCTTACAAAGTCATGCCTTCTACAGGCCTGGAGCTTTCAGACTGTATGTGACATTTTGAACAGGAGCTATGGCCTTTGCACTTGTTGTAGGTGTCTTTCCTTGGCTTATACCTGGCTGTAGATGGCTCCTTGGGTGGCTGTAGGTATGCATTTAAAGACCCCAAGCCTCACTGAACTTCACAAAACCCTTTTTATTTTCATTAATCAAGATGCAAAACGGATTTACAAGACAAACTGGCACCATATGCAAAGTTCCGAATAGTAGGGGTGACGATTTGGCCTATGGAGCAAAATTGTCAACACCAACATCGTCAACAAAGCCAAATGTATCATCTGGATCCTCACCAACACCCCCTGATACCTCTACTACCCTAGATGCTATAGTCACTCATTCTCAATCCCAACTTTCAAGCTTCAGTTGTATATTGTAGCTTGCCAAATAGTAATACTATAAAACTGCAGTCTTGGTTCACCCTCATTTAAAGCAGAGAATATACTTTATTATATTGTATATAATATATAGTTATACTATAAAGTATATATAGGGTACACAAGTAGTAAGCCTACAACCAACAACCCTATCACTATGCACAGTGCAACAGACTATAGTATAATAGCCCAATCGATTCTCACTACGAAGAGTCACACTGCAAAATATTATTACAAACTACAAAGTTCAACTTCAAAATTTTAATGCGCCCCAAAGTTAAAATTGCAGAGGTTGTGCACAATGTAGCGTTTGGCGTTGGACAGTGAACTTGCAACTTGAATGAGGGTAGTGTGCATTGTAATATGCATGAGATGACTGTAAAATACTAATATAAGGGCACATTTTTTGTTTTTCACTTAGCAATACTGTTTGTGGCCTATGCAAAAGAAGAATGACGAATTGCAATAAAACATTCCGCAGTTTACCTTTAATTTTTAATGTATCGGCTTTTTTTGTATTCAAGAAATGGGATTTTCTTAGCGATTTTCACCAAGAAATCATTGAGATTTCTCAACAAAAATCGCCAAGAAAATCAGGGCTTCTCATCTAGAGAGATAGAGCTTGGTACCTCTACAAGCTAGTATACCACAAGATCTGCTAAGAAAGGGTGAGAAATCACTGAGATTTGATTCTATTCTAAAAACACTCACAAAAAACCAGATAAAATACAGCCATGCAAATACCATTAAATTTGAATTTTTGAAGCAAATATATGACTAAAAATTACAACAAAAATACCAGCTGCATGAATGTGTGATCAAACATCAAAATAGACATCCAAATTGCCTCAAAACTGCACTTTGAAACCCTCATAGGGGGTCACTGCCCTAGGAGAGGGCTCCCAACTGGATCGCTGCCCTTACAAGAGATGATTACATCTGCGTACCACCTCTACAAGCTGCCCAATTGCTGCGCTCCACTTGGAAAGATGCCCCGATCTGAAATCTACCAATTCCTGCTCAAATATGACCTTTGAATGAAGTCACTCGCTGAACATTGAAAGGTTTCATCCTCAATATCCGAATACGAAAGAAGGTTTTCATTCTCTAGGGCTGAAAGCATAAGCAAGCTACTCAAACTTTGAAAATGTCAAATAATAGATGAAAGATATATGCTCCAAATGAACCCCTCCATCTTCTTTTATACCTTTTTCCCACTCAAACTCCAAGTTACTTTATTTTAATAATAAAACATAAGTTGCCAACATTATTTTTCGACCACTTAGTCATACTATTAATTTAACTTTAAGCATTAAAAAATACTTTTATTTTAATAATAATAATATTATTAAGTTGTCCAAAAAATTAGAAATGAGTGGTCCCAACTTAAATAATATTATTAATTATTTTAATTTATAAAAAGGGACATTATAGTCCATCCTTTCCAAAATTGTTTGACCTCAAGCAATATTGTTTCAACTTCAATCCCTCCATATTGAACTTTCCTATCAATACTCGGATCCCAAATCCATTTTTAGAATTTGTAATCTCAAACACTTGCTTCTATGACTATAACTTTGAACTCCAATGGGTCCCATAACGTTACTGTTGGCCATTTTTGGCCCACGTATGAAGCTCTTGCATGGTTTGATGAAACATTGGGTCAAAGGCTTAGAAATGGATCCGGCAGCAGTGTTCGAGGGCAAACCTGTAAGCCAAAAGCTAAATAAAAATTCTCTTTTTCTGCTAAGTCTTTTACTTCATTCTTTCGGAGAACAAGTGAAAGGTGATTTCTTTCGGGCCCATTTTGGTTTCATTTTCCTTTCAGAAAAATTGTGCGGACAATTTCTCCAAAGGAATTCTTTCTCCCTTCAGCTAAGTGTTCTCTCTTCAAGAGTTTTGGCTCGGTTTCCTTCGTTCAAGTGTCGGAAAATCTTCGGGAAAATTGTTCAGAAAGAATTGTTCCAAGTAAAAGTTTCAAAAGATATCTTTTAAAGCGAAAGTGGCCAAAACAAAAACTTTGAAGGATCATTTCAGGTTTTTCGAAGGGACATTTCCATTTTACCTGGGAAAATTGTCATCAGTAGTGGGGGCACTTACAAAAGTCCGGGTCCTTTGCAAAAGGCCTGGGTCCATTACTTAAGGGCTTGTTCATTTTTCCAGGGGACCATTGCAATATTTCCGAAGGTCTCAAGCAAAAAGTTCGAAGGGTAGGCTACCCTTCAGGAGGTGCCATTGACAAAGCCTGAAGGGTCTCTTACCCTTCAGGAAAGTCTGCCAAAAAGCCCAAAAGGCAATTTTGGAAAGGTTCCGAATGAATTCCTTCAGACTTTTTGTCCGAAGGAAATAAGCCAAGAAAAGCCCGAGAAAAAAGAGCCCAAAAGGATGTCGAAGACAATGCCCAAACGAAAGTCCAAAGAAATTGATGATAGGCCCACAAACGTCAAGTTTGAGCCCTTGCAAATAGTTGTTGGCATTTAAAAGACCAAAAGGAGTTGTGCAACCTATGGACTTGCACCAACATAAATAAGATAAATTCAGGAAAACCAATGTCCTTAGATTGGTGTTGACGCAGTGGATTGCACCCTGGGCAAGAGGCCGAACTCCTGCCTTCCACACACAACAATGGAAACTCCCCTCTCGCCTGTGGGACCGACGAAGCTGGAGGGGAGAGTCTTTAGATAAGGGCTAGCTCCCTTCAGTGTATCTTTTAGGACCTGGATCCTACCGCTAACAAATAAAATGAAAAAAGGGGGGGGGATGAAAAGGGAGAAAGATGCTGAAACAAAACCTAAACCTAAACTAAAAGGTGATACACCAAAAAAAATGACCCACCCAGCCCGAACATACACTTTTCACCAAGAAGAAGCTGTCATACACTACATCTGACGTGGGAAACTCTTCTGTATCAGTGAGTCAGGGGTCCGTAGAAATACAGGGAGGAAGGAACTATCAAAGGTGTTCTCAGACACACTTTGGCAGCCTATTCACATGTGCCTATATTCCTGTTGTAGACACTTCTGGCAGACCTGCAGAAGAAGAGACTTCATAATGCACTAGACATGCTGGAATCTTTTTGTGAAAAGCATGAAAGAAAATGACTTAACACAAAAGAAAACATAGACATATGCGTGAGTGCAAGCTCAAATAGAGGTAAAAATGCTAAGTCTCGATTCAAGGTAAAAACCGGCAGAGTTCTACCTTACAACCCCGAGAGATTTTTGGGCAGAGCTTTGCCTTAAGGCTGAGAGCTGGATCCATCTCAAAATGAGAATTTTACAATATATAGAAAGAGTAGAAGAAGTGAAGGCCTCGCTTTGGAAAAGACTTTGGCGCTCTTTGACAAGTTGGCCCATGTGCATTGAGAGCATCGGGAAGAGGAAGTCACTGTTGCTGATGTCATTCTTCTAGAAAAGGCCTGCTGGAACCATGCTGTGCAATCGCCGGTCTTGACTTTGGCATTCAAACATTAATGTGAAAGCATGGGCTGCACCTCTTTTCTGCAAACAAGACTACTCTTTCCAGATATTCACGCAGTTTGTCCCCTTATAAATGCAAAATGGAGAAAACAGGCCACGCCGCTTACTGTTTGCGCCGTTTGATGACCACTTGGCAATAACTCGCCTTCCCTTTGCCACCTGGGCCATCTTGTCTGTTTCTGCACTGTCTCTTCCTAGCTCCTTCAGCCCTCGGGGCTATCTTTTGGCAGGTCGCTGCATTCCTTGGGCTCTTTTCAAAAATCAACGACTATTTCACCGCATTAAACTTGACGTCTGCGCACCCGTCACTGGGCGTTTGAACTCCCAACGGCTAGTTCGCCGTGCTTGGACTTTCTTTGGGCTTTCTCTTTCTCTCGGCTTCCTGTTGCTTCCTTTTCGCTGATTTCAATAAGTGACACATGGCGTGTTCCACTGCTGAAACAGACAAGATATGTGGCAGCATCCGCTCTCTTTAGCAACAATACAGAGCATTCGGGCTCATTCGGATTTATCACGGATGATGACACTTGGCAGCTTCCACTCTCTTCAACGGTTCGTCTAGGGCCCACCATAGTCTTTACTGAACAAAAGGGAAAGTCTGCGAACATTGACACTTGTCGGCCTCCGCTGAGCTCTACAAAGGACACGTAGCACGTTCCGCTGCTCTTAAAAAAGTATGTCAAAATCCTTCCGCGTTTGCCACTTGGCACCCCCCGCGGAACTTCTGAGGGAAGCTTGTTGAAGGAAGCTTTGGGGACTCGAATGCAGACACTTGTTGCGCTCTGTCAGGTTTTGCAAGGGACACGTGGCACGTTCCGTTGCTTTTAGGGACAAATTATCGTGTGTCCCGGCAGACGACACTTGGCAGCTTCCGCTCTCTGGCTTTTCATGATGTAAAATTGACGTTCGCGGGCCCATCACTGTTTGAAAACCAACGGCTAGTCTATTTCCCTGAATTTGACGGTTTCGGAGACGTCACCGCCCTTGGCAAGTCCTTCGGTCCTTTCTCTTGATTCGGCCTTTTGTCGCTCCCTTGCCTTCAGGCTTTTGTTTTGGACCCTCCCGAAGGGGAGGTGTCCCTTCAGCTTTGGAGAAGTGCCCTTCGTTCGGCAACCGAGAGTCCCCCGCAAGGACACCTGCCCTTCGGGGTCCTTCAGTGGCCTTTTCTCTTCGGCTAATTCCCTGCAGACTTTTTCCCATGGACAAAAAGTCCGCAAGAATTGCTTCGAGCAATTTGCCTTAGTCTTTTCGGAATTTTTCTCGGGCTTTTCCTCCGAATTTCTTCGAACTTTTTGTCCGAAGGAATTATTTTGCCTTAGTCTTTTGACTTGTCCATTCGGTGGGATCTTTGTTCGTAGCCCTTTGAATTTCTTCGGACTTTTTGTCTGAAGGAATTCCTTCGGACAAAAAGTCCGAAGAAATTATTCTTCATCCTTGTCTTTTGACTGCCTTTAAAAGTGCCCTTCGGGAAAGTTGAAAACGACCCTTCCGAAGGGTGCTGTCGCCGACCAAGTGCCCTCCGCAAGGGCACTTGTCTTTCGGGAGGCTCTCTTGAACTTTTTGATTGAACTGCTCCTTTGAACCAACTGTTGAACCGAACGTTGAACCAACACTTTGAACCAAGTCGTTTGAACTTTGCCGTTGAACCAAAGCATTGAACCAAAGCGTTGAACCGGTTCAATGGTTCAACGGTTCAAAGATGCTAACTCTTGGAAAGATCATGTCGTTGAACCCCGACGTTGAACCACTTTTCCAACCTTAAGGAAAAGTGTCTTGAACCATTTTAGCTCTCTTTATGAATTTCTTCGGACAAGAGTCTGAAGAAGCTTTGTAAAACCTTGCACTCTTTGAACTGGTTCTTCATCTGCCGAAAGACTCGCCTGCAGAGTCTGTAGAAACACTTGCAGAGTCCGTAGAAACGCCTGCAGAGTCCGTAGAAATTCCAGACTTGTGCAAAAAATCAAATGTACTGGCTCAGAACAACAGGGAAAAAAAAGGGGGGACCGATTTTGGCCTGCAGGACCGAAATGGTCAACAAATTGGCGACTCCCAGGGGAAGCATGCCTGCTATGCTTAGAGGCCAGTTGCCTTAAAAATCCATTGGGCACGGAGTTAGATGCAGCTTTGAAAGAGTTAGCAATAGCCTCGATAGATCCAAGAATCAATCATGAAGCCTTTTACCCCAGACGCAAGGGAAAATACACACAAGACTAAAAAAGCTACCAACATGTGCAAACTGCACTTAGGAAAAGCAGGAAAGAAAACTGAAAGCAAACTACTATATACAGCTAACCAGGTATATTTGCTTCCCTTCTGGATCAAAGGGAAAACTTCTTAAGTCCCCTTCCTGGCTAGGAAACTTATGGTGCCAGGCAAGTGGCTGAATGGAATGGAGACTTGGTGATCTGCTCCTCTTCCCTGCCACCTTGATTGGCCTGCATCCGAGTGGATCAGAATCAAACATGCTTCCAACATATATGTACTTTTCTTGTCTTTGGAAGCTTGTTGAATGTTGGTCCTTCATGCTGGTGCATATCACCAAGAAATCAATGGCTGCTGGCTCATCACCATAAGCCCTTCGATATGCACATTCCCTTTGCAGTGCATCATGAATTGGCTCGTCTCCTTCTGCCTCATGGCAGACTCTGTCAGACTTATCCTCTGCTTCCTCTTGGCCTTCTTGACGAAGGGTGACTGTTGTGATGTCTGAAATGGAATCACAAACTGATTGCTCATCCCATAGAACATCACTTTTTTGTTCAAAGTTGTCTTCTTCAAGGCTTTCCTCAAGGTAGACAGGCCTCTCCTTTTCCTGCTCAAGGATCAGAGTCTATAGTTGTTCAAAAACGTCCATCTGGTCCTCCTCCAACTCAGGTTCCATGGCATAGTCATCCTCCTCATCGAAGCAACAAGGAAGTTCATCAAACAAAGGAGGAGAGAGCTCACCATGCTTATGTTCCTCCTCATATTGCTGGAACATCCACATGTATGTGTGCCCTGAGTCTTCTCCATTGCTGATGATGTCTTCAAAAGGAGCCTCCATGATGATTTCATCTTCTTTGACATCCATGATAGCCTCTTGGACAACTGCAGATTGAATCTTCTGCTCCTCACTCGCCTCCTGCAGAACAGGTTCCTCTTTGAGAAGGGGTGAAGTGAAAAAACCATGTGGAAGAGGAGGCAGTCCTTGAGCTAGAATCGAATGATTCTCCTCTTTCCATTTGGCTAGCACTCCATTTGTATCAGGTGTGGCCTGATAGCTCTCTTGGAGGGGTGTAGATGGGGTCTGTTCAGACATGTCCATCACACGTTGGCTGAAGAATCTCGCTGTGGATTCCAACTCTGCAATTCTCCTGGCTAGATCTTCTCGGAAAAGCCTTTCTTGGAGGTCACAATCATCATCAGGAGCAGGAGTAGCCTCATCTTCTTCAAGTTTTTGAGCAAAACCTTTCTCCTCCTCTTCCTTTCTGCCCCATGATTCCACTGTTTGCTTCTAGCTCATGATCTTGGGATTGGAATTTTGCTCATGTGAACAGCAGCAACTTTATCCTCTTCAAGGTCCTGAATTGGTTCAAGATTTTTCCTTTTCCAACTTGGAATCTGGAGATCATACTAAGAGACCTGAGGAAGTTGGGGAAGGTTAGGAAGGGTCTGCTGATGTACAGGAAGAGCTACTTCAAGAGAGATGAGCTGGTTCATGGTATTCCCTTCAAAGGAGGATTTGCAATCTAAGGAATTGAGAAGGTTCATCTCCATGAGAGGTTGCTCTAGTTCCCTTTGATGTTTGAAGGCTAGGCGCACGGGGTCAAGAGCAGGATTGACTGATGCATCAGATGAGCTAGAATGAGCAAGTGCCATCTGATAGAAAGGATTTGGTGCACAAGAGGGGGCTTTCTTTAAAATAGGAGGGGGGCGCAAGGCTGGCTGCCTTGCATGAATGGATTCCTCCATTTTGCTACCTCCTCCATGGATTGCAAGGCCTGAGCTTCCCTGAACAAACACGCCTCTTTATACATCAGCTCCTGCTGATATCTCTACTGCTCATCCAATCTGTCAATCTCCATTACCTGCTTCTCAAACTCTAGCGCTACTTCCCTTATGGTTGAAGGGCAACTAGGAGAGCTGCTTGAGGCGATTGCATGAATACCCTGAGCTTGATCAAAGTTATACGAAGGAAAACAAGGCCCATGATTCTGGGTAAAGGGATTATACATACAAAAATGAGATTTCTTGATGGCACCTGGACTGCTTAACCAGCTGATTCAACTCAGAGTCGCTATTGGTGTTGATGCAAAAGCCTCCAAACGCTGGTTGCTTGAAGAACACACCAAAAATTCTTCAACTCTTTGGACACAACTTGTCCTAGTTGGTCCCACCGGGCGTGCCAAAAAACTATTGACGCAGTGGATTGCACCCTAGGCAGGAGGCCGAGCTCCTGCCCTCCACACGCAACAATGGAAACTCCCCTCTCGCCTGTGGGATTGGCAAAGCTAGAGGGGAGAGTCTCTAGATAAAAGCTAGCTCCCTTCGGTGTATCTTTTAGGACCTGGATCTCTACCGCTAACAAATAAAATGAAAAAAGGGGGGGATGAAAAGGGAGAAAGAAGCTGAAACAGAACCTAAACCTAAACTAAAAGGTGATACACCAAAAAAGATGACCCACCCAGCCCGAACATACACTTTTCACCAAGAAGAAGCTGTCATACACTACATCTGACGTGGAAAACTCTTCTGTATCAGTGAGTCAGGGGTCCGTAGAGATACAGGGAGGAAGGAACTATCAAAGGTGTTCTCAGACACACTTTGGCAGCCTATTCACATGCGCCTATATTCCTGTTGTAGACACTTCTGGTAGACCTGCAGAAGAAGAGACTTCACAATGCACTAGACATGCTGGAATCATTCTGTGAAAAGCATGAAAGAAAATGACTTAACACAAAAGAAAATATAGACATATGCGTGAGTGCAAGCTCAAATAGAGGTAAAAATACTAAGTCTCGATTCAAGGTAAAAACCAGCAGAGTTCTGCCTTACAAGCCCGAGAGATTTTTGGGCAGAGCTTTGCCTTAAGGCTGAGAGCTAGATCCATCTCAAAATGAGAATTTTACAATATATAGAAAGAGGAGAAGTGAAGGCACCGCTTTGGAAAAGACTTTGGCGCTCTTTGACAAGTTGGCCCATGTGCATTGAGAGCATTAGGAAGAGGAAGTCACTGTTGCTGATGTCATTCTTCTAGAAAAAGCCTGCTGGAACCATGTTGTGTAATCGTCGGTCTTGACTTTGGCGTTCAAATATTAATGTGAAAGCACAGGCCGCGCCTCTTTTTTGCAAACAAGACTGCTCTTTCCAGATATTCACGCAGTTTGTCCTCTTATAAATGCAAAATGGAGAAAACAGGTTGCGCCGTTTGACGACCACCTGGCAATAACTCGCCTTCCCTTTGCCACCTGGGCCGTCTTGTCTATTTCTGCACTTTGTCTCTTCCTGGCTCCTTCAGCCCTCGGGGCTATCTTTTGGTGGGTCGCTGCGTTCCTTGGGCTCTTTTCAAAAATCAATGGCTATTTCACCGCATTAAACTTGACGTCTGTGCACCCGTCACTGGGCATTTGAACTCCCAACGGCTAGTTCGCCGTGCTTGATTTTGACATCTTCGGGCCCGTCACCCCTTGGACTTTCTTCATGGTTTCTCTTTCTCTCGGCTTCTTGTTGCTTCCTTTTCACTGATTTCAATAAGTGACACATGGCGTGTTCCACTGCTGAAACAGGCAAGATACTTGGTAGCATCCACTCTCTTTAGCAACAATATAGAGCATTCGGGCTCATTCGGATTCATCACGGATGACACTTGGCAGCTTCCGCTCTCTTCAGCGGTTCGTCCGGGGCCCACCACAGTCTTTACTAAACAAAAGGGAAAGTCTGCGAACGTTGACACTTGTCAGCCTCCGCCGAGATCTACACAGGACACGTAGCACGTTCTGCTGCTCTTAGAAAAGTATGTCAAAATCATTCCCCATTTGCCACTTGGCACCCCCCGCAGAACTTTGTCAAAGTCCATAGGATATCTTTCCTTCTTTATTCCCTTGGGTTTTTTCGCTTTGACTTCCTGCGGGCTTTGTTTGGTCCATTTCCTTTGGAAGTTTGTTGACCCTTGGTTTATTCTTTCCTTCGAACTTTTTGTTCGAAGGATTCCTTCGAGAAAAATGCAAAAAAATCAACGAAAAGGGGCATAAAATAATAAAGCCAAGGAGATAATAAAAGTCTGCAAGAAAATCAAAGGTAAATCCAGGGGGCAAGACATAAGAGCCAAACAGAATAAAATTGAAAAAATTGGCAAGAAAGAAATCCGAAGGAATATAAGACCAAGGAGATAGCCAAAAAACCTAAAGATAATATATACAGGCAAAGCAGAATATCCAAATAAAATCCGAGACCAAAGGAAATACGCAGATAAAAAAGAATATCCGAAAGAATTAGGCTAAGGGAATAGCAAGTAAATCCGAGGAAATATAGACAAAATAATCCAAAAATAGAATCCCATCAAAAATAGACATGAACAGGCAGACCAAAATAAGAGAAAATACATGCGAACAAGGATCATTTTTGGCAGATTTCTAAGTTTCAGTTGACCCACAGTTTGACATGTCAAAATCATGCTTCTCCAAACGTTCTAGCAGTCCGAGTAGAGCTCATCTATTGACTCTTAACGTGGATTTCCATGCAAAGACAGGTGGGCATTTTAACAAGCCCAACCATCCACTTTCAAATGCCAAAGAGCTACTCTCTAATTTTAGACATAGCTTAGCCGATCATGCATAAGCAAAGTCAAACGTTTGAGCCCACCATCCATTTTTCAACGCAAGGAATTTTCATGCAAGACAAAATAGACTTTTGTAAACACTGAGTTGCTTTGAGTTACTTCCTCTCTATTTTAAAATGCCAATCTCTTAGCTTTTTGTAATTTTCTACGTTAATAGCTTTTCAGCCTTGTAAAAAGGATCCCTCTTTTGGCAATTTTTTTTTTGCCAAAGCTTGTACTGTAACCTTTCTCAGAATCAATAAGAGGACTGTTTTTTCAATTTCCAGTAACCGGTATAGTGTATTATTGTTATAGATTTGCCTAAGTGATAGATTTTCTTTCTTCTTTGTCAAATTTGGATTCGTACCTAGTTACTAGCTGGTCATTTATGCAGGTCACGTTTTGTGTTTGAATGTCTTTTGTTGAGTTTACAGTGGATATTAGTGGTTGTTTAGTGCCTTTCGTCAGGGGTATTTCTACTTTTCCCTCAAGCTTAGATCATTAGACAAAACCTTTTCGTGAAATACTTGTGTACTGATTAATTGAAGTTGAAGTTCTGCCTCTTCCTTGTCTGAATCAGTGTTCTTAGAAGCCCGATTTGAGTGGATCAAGCAAATTAGGTGTATCACCGTTTTCAACTAGGATTTTCTTTGAAGTTCTTTCTCCCTTTTTCCCTAGGCAGTTTGTAGCGTAGAAGTTGAGATCCTCATTGATACATCTTACAAGAACCAGTGTTTTCTCAAGGTTCTTTTTACCATTGAGGCACCCACCCTCGTAAGAAGATCCCATTGTTTCAACTGGAGCGAGGATTAACCATTTCTGCATGTCTTCGATTCAGGGTGCAACTTCAGGTTGATGACAATTTTTGGCACACCTGATGGGACCCATTTGGCGCTGGTCTTAATGAAATCACATTGCAGCAACGTTCTTCAAGAAGTATTTGGTGATTCCAAGCTCAGGTGGTTGCTTCTAATAATCCAGTCACACTTTCCATGTAATTATTGCATTATCATGAATGAGTTTTGATGACTGTATATGAAAAGAATTTCTATTTATGTTTCCCTATTAGCCCAATGATGGATCATACCAACCTTATCATGATGCCTATGAGCCTTTTTATGAACCTAATCAGCCTTATCAGGAGTATTATCAAAGCTATGTTGAGCCATATCAGTCATATGAGCAGCCTTGGCTCCAAGAAAAAATGGATGGGATAGAGCTCAAAATACTAGCATATGCGAGGAAAGTTTGTTCAAACTCTCAATATGAAGAAGTGAATGGTCTATTCCAAAATGTGTCCAATGATCCAGAAGAGTTAAATGAGCTGTGTATTTTTGTATTAGAGAAGATGGAGGCTTGGGATAGGCAGAAAATCGAGTTGAGTCACTTGTCTACAAAGGGTTCTTGTACTCCTTATTCTCATGAGGTTCTTAACCATGCCCAGTGTGTGCCGAGGCAGCTTCCTAGTTGGAGTCAAGAGCCTATTCAAGTGATTATTCATGAGACTAAGCCTTCTTATAGTCCCATTTCTTCACCACTCATCTCTCAAGCACAAGTTTTCCATGAGGATAAGGAGATTTCAGACTTTGAAGAGGTGATGGCCAGGTGGAAAGAACAGAGGTCTTTAAGAGTTTCTTTTTTCCTCCTCTCCAAAACTCCCTAGATAATTCCATTGTCCTCAAGATTCCAAAACCTGATCATGATCAACCTCCCATGCTTCATTTTTCCTCTCAAACTAATGAATTTCATCACCTTCCCACCATCTCCCTTCCTTAGGAGGAGCCTGTTCTTTGGAGGATTGAGAAAGAGGTTGCGGCTATAGGTCAAGTTCTTGCAGAGTGTGTAGAGGATGCTTCAGGTGTGTTTGAAGAATAATTTCCTATTGATACTTCACTTGAGGTTGTAGTTGCGCATCCAATTATAGTTGAGAGTGAGAAGACTGATTTTGATGTAGAGGAACTTAAAGAGGAGCTGGTACAAATTGAAGTCATACGTGAGTTACAGGTATCTCCTATTGAGAAGGATCCAAATAGCTTTCAAGCTGATTCTATAGATCAAAATGAGGAACAAAAAGATGATTGGCAGCTGTACCTTGAATCTCTTTAGGAGATTGAAGAACTTTGTATGGATATGTTGTCTATTGAAGGACACATTTACGAAAAATTTGATCAAGAATCGCCTATTCAAGGTTACAGCACAGATTGGGTTGCCTACTCAAAGTTCCTTGAAGAGTTGGATGAACTGGTAGCAGTCGATAAGAAGGATGTGGTCACTCAAGAACCATGCATAGATGAGGTATCACTTGACAAGGTGGTAGATGACAAGCAATATGAAAAAGATCAGGAGGTACTTGATGAGTTTGTCTTTGTTGGTGACTGGTTTGCTGTTGATGACTCATTTGAGAAGATGCTAATAGAGTTGGTGGACAAGGAAAATGCCTCATCAAAGGTTATGATTAATAAACATCCTACTTTGCAACTTTTACCATCTCTTGGAAGGAGTGAGTTCAAGAATTTCCCATTTGATCCAAGCCGATCATGCTTTATCATGGTTAGCTAGGTTCTTTGTTAGTTTGTTTTCCTCCAAGTGTTGTTCTAGCACATTAGTTTCATTTAGTTTTGTTCCAATAAGTGCTTGTTTGTACATGTTTATTAGTTAGTTTTCCTGCTTTCGTGTGTTTCCTTTCTTATTTTGAAGAAGAAAAGTTACTTCAGTGATGATTAGAGGAGATTTTCAGTCAGAAATCAGGGTTATCATTGTTTTGGAAGTTCAAATAGCATCTATATGGTCTGAGTTCTCAGGCATAGTAGGTATGCTTTCCTACGAGTCGCCAAAAATGTTGGCCATTTTTTGGCCTACATACCAAAATTTTGCCTAAGTGTGAGAGGGTGGGCATTCAAACAAGACTTCGGGTTTTACACAGTAGAAGACTTCGGGTTTTTTGGAAGAAGTCTTCGGGTTTTTTGGAAGAAGTCTTCGGGTTTTACAAGAGACAACTTATTTCACTTTATGAGTAATCAGCAGTTGAATCCGCTCAGTAGAAGTAATCCGGGTTGGAAAACCCGAATTACTCTTGACAGTGCAAATCGGGTTTTGAGAAGTGCTTTGCTTATAAAAGTTTTATCAGTAGAAGTAATTCAGATTTAGAAACCCGAATTACTCAGGATAGTGCATTTCGGGTTTCCCATGGTGAATGACTTATCTCTTTTTATAAGTAACAAGCAATGAAGAATCCAAAGTAGGTGCCAGTGAAGAGTCCGAAGGATTCTTTCAGAATAATTGTTAAACACAGAGAAGGAAACTGACATTTTTTTCGCAAGATAAAAGTCCAAAGGAAAGAATAAACCAAGGGTCAATGGAATTCCAAAGGAAATGGACCAAACAAAGCTCGCGGGAAGTCAAAGTGAAAAAACTCGAGGGAATAAAGAAGGAAAAGAAAAATTTAGAAGGAAAGATATCCTTCGGACAAAAATTTCGAAGGATTCCTTCGGGAAAAATGCAAACAAATCAACGAAAAGGGGCAGCAAATAATAAAGCCAAGGAGATAATAAAATTCCACAAGAAAACCAAAGGTAAATCCAGGGTCAGGACATAAGAGCCAAAGAGAATAAAATCGGAAAAATCGGCAAGAAAGAAATCTGAAAGAAAATAAGACCAAAGAGATAGCCAAAAAACCCAAAGATAATATCTACAGGCAAAGCAAAATATCTGAAGAAAATTCGAGACCAAAAGAAATCTGCAGATAAAAAAGAATATCCGTAAGAATTAGGCTGAGGGAATAGCTAGGAAATCCGTGGAAATATAGACAAAATAATCCAAAAATAGAATCCCGCCAAAAATAGACATGAACAGGCAGACCAAAATAAGAGAAAATACATGCGAACAAGGGATATTTTCGGTAGATTTCTAAGTTTCAGTTGACCCACAGTTTGACTAGTCAAAGTCACGTTTCTCCAAACGTTCTAGCAGTCCGAGTAGAGCTCATCTATTGACTTTTAACATGGATTTCTATGCAAAGAGAGGTGGGTGTTTTAACAAGCCCAGTCGTCCACTTTCAAATGCCAAAGAGCTAGTCTCTAATTTTAGACATGGCTCAGTTGATCATGCATAAGCAAAGTCAAACGTTTGAGCCCACCATCCACTTTTCAACGCAAAGAATTTTCATGCAAGACAAAATAGATTTTTATAAAGGCTGAGTTGGTTTGAGTTTACTCCCTCTATATTTTCAAACGCTAATCTCTTGGCTTTTCGTAATTTTCTATATTAATGGATTTTCAGCCTTGTAAAAAGGATCCCTCTTTTGGCAAGAAAACTTTTGCCAAAATTTGTGCTGCAACCTTTTTCAAAATCAATAAGAAGAGGACTGTATTTTTCAATTTCCAGTAGCTGGTATAGTGTATTATTGTTATAGATTTGCCTAAGTGATATATTTTCTTTTTTTTTTGTCAAATCTGGATTCGTACCTAATTACTAGCTGATCATTTATGCAGGTCACGTTCTATGTTTGAATGTCTTCTGCTGAGTTTACAGTGGATATTAGTAGCCGTTTAGTGCCTTTCGTCAGGCATATTTCTACTTTTCCCTCAAGCTTAAATCATTAGACAGAACCTTTTTGTGAAATACTTGTGTATTGATCAATTGGAGTTGAAGTTTTGCCTCTTCCTTGTCTGAATCAGTGTTCTCAGAAGCCTGATTTGAGTGGATCAATAAAATTAGGTGTATCACCATTTTTAGCTAAGATTTTCTTTCAAGTTCTTTCTCCCTTTTTCTCTAGGCAGTTTGTAGCATAGAAGTTGAGATCCTCGTTGATACATCTTACAAGAACCAACCTTCTCTGGAAGTTCTTTTCACCATTGAGGCACCCACCCTCGTGAGAAGATCCCATTGTTTCAACTGGAGTGAGAATTAGCCATTTCAGCACGTCTTTGATTCAGGATGCAACTCCAGGTGGACAACAAGAGCCTGAAAAACTCTCCCACAAGGGTGCAATTCCACACTACAACAGTTACTGCGGGCTAGTCCCTCCAATTCATGGCAAAAAAATAGCTTGCATGTAGACTGAAAAAATTCATAACAGCCTAAACCTCCTTGAATCTCATTCCAATCAGCATTAGGATGGCTGGGTTGATTGTCCCTAATAGCGGACATCTTTTGCTAGCATCAACATGCAAGAAAATTCTCTCAAAATGCACAAATCCACAGCTGTTCATGACTGATAATAACAATTCTAACCCTAATTTTTTAAACTTAGCAACATGACAATGGTATCACAACCACCAAACTATAATTTTATTGAAAGAGACAAAACTATGAGCAAAGTAGAAGCTGATAGCCACCATATAAGGACTGCAAATTTGAGATGAATAGATCTAAAGTTGGAAGTCACAAGCATGTACCCCAAAAAGTCACCTAGATTCCATACCATTATGCAAAATGCATTTTGAGCCAAAGGCTCTATCTTTTTTCTTTCACCCTCTCTAGAATGATGGCAGAATTGAAATAGAGTTGTGCTAACATTCTCATATTATGAATTAACATTATAAGAGTGCTTATCATGATGACAACAAACTTGAAATGGCATAGTATGAAACAACAAATATGAAATATAATTTTTTTTCTGATTTATCAATAAGAGACTTTGAGCTGTTTGCCTTAACACAATCATCATTGCAATGCTTAGAATATTGATAGGAACTTCTAGGGCTGTTTCTATTGAAGAACCTTCACTTTCCACTTGCATGGTGGATTCCTTTATGGGCTGCTCACTAACTTCTTTTAGATCTAAATTCTTTTGCTTCCTGATTTCTTCCTTGGGATCCTTTTGAAGTTTTGGCTTTCCATCTTTCTTCTTCAAACTTCTATTTCTATTTTATGTATATACTTCCAAGAATTCTTCAAAGGTATTATAAAACATATATATCAGACTTCTTATTATATTCATTGTTGACAATTCTTTCACAGGTCAAATTGTCTCTTGCCATTCGAAAAGTTCATGTCTTTAGCCAAGGAAGAACGAATACAAAGGAAAGAATACATTGGGTTTGTATAGACTAATTGTAAATACTCATTTGCAAAGACCTTGGCTCCAACAGGATTTCCTTCGGACTATTTGTCCAAAGGAATGGTTCATCAAAGAAGGGGTTTTCACATAACTTCGGGAAGTTGAAAGCAACAAGTCTATCAAAGAGAAGACAAAGACAAAAATCCCACAGACCTTTTGTCCGCATGAAATCCGAAAGAATGAACTAAGCAATAAGTCCGAAGGAATTGCAAGGGCTAAGTCTATCAAAGAGAGGACAAATAAAAAAACCCGAAGGGCAAGGTACCCTTCGGAAGGGTCGTTGACAAAAAACCCGAAGGGTAGGTACCCGTCGGGAAGGTACACTTCAATTTCAGAAAAGTCGTTTGCAAGAAACCCAAAGGGCATGTGCCCTTTGGGAAGGTCTATCTCATGATTCTTAAGAGCTTTTACAAAAGCTTGAAGGGCATGTGCCCTTCGGGAAGGACAATTTCAAAATTCCCAAAGGGTACCCTTTGGGAAGGTTATGGGTTGCCCTTCAAAAAAGAAACGATCCAAAGGTGGTGCCCGTGGAGGATATCGTTCGGACAAAAAGTCTGGAGGATTCCTTCAAAAGACATAGAAAGGCACAAAATCCACATAAACGAAAGGTCTTGGACATTTTCTCTGAAAGGAAAGAAAGCCGAAGGAAATAAAGACCAAGGGTAAAACAAAATATCCGAAAAAATCCAAGACCAAGGGGAAGACAAAAAATCTGAAAGAATGGACTTTGCAATAAGTCCGAAGGAATTGCAAGGGGTAAATTGGCAAAGAGAGAAGGTCCATTTCAAAATCCCGAAGGGTATGTGCCCTTTGGGAGAGTCCTCACACGTTTTTCGAAGGACAATTCCGAAGACACATGCCCGCAAGGATAATCCCGAAATAATAAACCCGGGGAAATAAAGATATTAAATAGGCCAAGAGGAAGAAATTACCGCAGACTTTTGTTCGTGGGAAAACATGAAAGCCAAAGAAATTTGTCCGATAACAAAAACCTGCAAGACAAAGAGTGGCCAAAGGCATAAGATAAGTGAAGGCCAAATAAATAAAGGAAATATAGACAAGACAAAAATAGAATGCCGCAAAAAATAGAAAAGACAGGCAAACCAAAATAAGAGAAAATACATGCAAGCGACCAAAAGTGACTATTGGCCATTTTTGGCCCACATATCAAAATTTGCCTAAGTATGAAAAAGGGAGCTTTTAGACAAGAAAATGGCAAGTCTTTGGGAGTACTTCGGGTTTTCCAGCAGTGACAACTTTGGGTTTCTGAGGGCACAGTGCAAATCGGATTTCCAGTAGTGCTTGACTTCTAAATGTTTTATAAGAAGTTATTCGGATTGACAAACCCAAATTACTTATGGACAGTGTATTTCGGGTTCTCCAAAGAGCACTACTTGATTACTTCATAAGTTGTGAGCTGTTAGAAGCCCGAAATAAGTAAAGGGGCTTGACAAACCCAATTTGGTCTCAAAAAATAGTGCTTCTCGGGTTCTTCAAGGGACAAGTCTTCTCCAAAATCCGAAGGGCATTTTCAAAATGTTGAAGGGCCTTTTTTCAGCAAAAGGGATCTTTTCAACATTTTCGAAAGACCAATCAACTTTTCCGAAAGACCAATTAACTTTTCCGAAGGTCACTTTCATAAATTCGAAGGGCTTTTCCTTCTCCAAGTGGACAGTTGCAAGTTTCCCGAAGGGTATGTTACCCTTCGGAAGGACCATTTCAAAATTCCCGAAGGGTATCTTTCCCTTCGGGGGATCATTTGCGAAAGTTCGAAAGGTAATTTTCGAAGGAAGAGATCAAGAAGGAAGCTTCGGACAAATTGTCCCAAGGAATTTCTTCAGGAGATTTGCCCAAGACAAATAGGAGCCCGCAGAATAAAGAAGACTTCTAGATGCAGAAGCTCGAAGACTTCAAAATGGACAAGTCCAAACTAAACAAGCTTAAAGAACACGAATTACTCTGCATAGAGTAAATAGGGTTTCTCCAAGTACTTTACTTAAAAAGCTTTATAAGTAAAGGATCTAGAAAAGTTCAAAGTTGGAGAGATCAAAGAACCCGAATTACTCTGCATAAAGTAAATCAGGACTCTTCAAGTGTTTGACTTAAGCTTGGTCCAGCAACTTCGGGTTTCTAAGGGCACAGTACAAATCGGGTTTCTAAGGGCACAATACAAATCGGGTTTCTAAGGGCATAGTGCAAATCGGGTTTCCAGCAGTGCTTAACTTCTAAATGTTTTATAAGTAGAAGTAATTCGGGTTTACGAACCTGAATTACTCATGGACAGTGTATTTCAGGTTCTCCAAGGAGCACTACTTGATTACTTCATAAGTTGTGAACAATCAGAAGCCCAAAATAAGTAAAGGGGCTTGACAAACCCGATTTGGTCTCGAATAATAGTGCTTCTCGGGTTCTTCAAGGGACAAGTCTTCTTCATAAATCCGAAGGGCATTTTCAAAATGCCGAAGGGCCTTTTTCGGCAAAAGGGATCTTCTCAACATTTCCGAAAGACCAATCAACTTTTTCGAGGGTCACTTTCTTAAATCCGAAGGGCTTTTCCTTCTCCAAGGGACAGTTGCAATTTTTTCTAAGGGTATGTTACCCTTCAGAAGGACCATTTCAGAATTCCCGAAGGGTATCTTTCCCTTCGGGAGGATCATTTGTGGTAGTCCAAAGGGACATACAAGAAGCCCGAAGGGTCTCTCACCCTTCGGGAAAGTCCATTTCAAAAAGTCTGAAGGAATTCCTTTGAGAGTTTTGCCCGAAAGAAAAGGCCAAAGGAATTCCTTCGAAAGAAAAACCTGAGACCAAGTGTCCAAAGGAAATGACGGGCCAATGGACGTCAAAATCAAGATAAGTGACTAGCTGTTGGAAGTAATTGGGTTTGAAAAGCCCAAAGTCTTAAGGCTTGGAAATAGTAAAGTGAGAAGACTTCAAGATGGACAAGTCTGAAGTAAGCTTAAAGAACCTGAATTAATCTGCACAGAGCAAATCGGGTTTCTCCAAGTACTTTAATTAAAAGACTATAAATAAAGGATTTGGGAAAGTCCAAAGTTGGAGAGATCAAAGAACCCGAATTACTCTACATAGAGTAAATCGGGATTCTTCAAGTGCTTGACTTAAGCTTGGCCAAGCAATGCAAGAATTGTGATGCAACAAATGAAACGTTGTCACATGGCTTAAGCTGGAGTAGAAAGGGCCAATTAGTAAAGGATAAGTGGCATAAGGATGACCAATGAGCACAGGAGAGTCCAAGCGGCTGGTAGCTAAAAATTTTAAAAGCTCTCATCCATCATAGTTCGCTCCCCACAGTCGCCATTTGATGCTTAAATGCAATATGGCTTCTCAGATATGCCAAAAAAAAACTTAAAGACGGGAGGGGCTCGAGAGGATTTCTAGTGATCCTGAGTGGCGCATTTAGGGACAACAAGGGAGGATGACATCAGAGTCCTAGCTATCAGTGACTTCTTTCTTCCCCTTCTCTCTCCCCTCTTTTCTATATAAATAGAGGCCTTGGAGCCAAGCAAATCATCCCCAGATTGGCGATAAAATTACTCTGCAAAAATCGTTTTGTAAAAGACTCTTTTGAAGCAATACAAGGAAGACTTTTCTATTTCTGGTTAAAACAAGTGTGCACATTTGGTTTCATTTGCAGAATGTATGATTGTCATTCATCACCTGTGATTTTTTCTATCACCTTGCTTTTGATCCTTTCGGTTTGTGCAGGATTGCATTAAAGGTCTATGTGTTGAGCTCTCCTTGAAGTGTTACCAGTTCATAGTGTCTCCCGTAGACCTATTTTTGTTATCCTTCAAAGTGCAAGGCTTCCTTTTAACCTCCACACAAAAGCTCCATGCCTATGGCCTTGAGATAGAACTAGAATAGCCTGTCCTGTTTGGGTTCATCAGTAGTTGGCTCTTTTCCCAGACCAAGTGGATCACTTCTTTTTGGTGCATCAACTCCCTTAGCTTAGATTTCCTTTTCAATCATCCTCCTACCCCTTTTCCTTAGCGAATAGTATATTTTAGTGTGAGATCAAGCGCTGAAGTAAAGCCCCTGAGGAACTAGCCTCATAAAAAAGCCTAGAGGTTCAACCTCATCATAGGATACCCACACCCTAAGGTTGTCCCCATGCTTATAGCTGAAAGTGAGGGAGCCTGAAAAACTCTCTCACAAGGGTGCAATTCCAAGCTATAACAGGACCTCTAGGAGCTATAATGCAAATTCTAGGTTTTGGAGGATCTTATCATATTTCAGACTTAGTCAGATTTCAGGGTTTTAGGGTTTCAGACTAAGCCATATTTCAGTGTTTCAAAATTTCAAGGAGACATTGTAGGAGGAATGAATGTTGCATGAAGGGATGTAGGTATGATAGAATAGTATGAGAACATCTCTCGCAAAGTGCCACAAGTTGACCCCACCCCATAACTTAAATGTTTATTTTATTTATATGCTGTCTGCTTCAAGGGAATTTCAAGTATTTTTTGCCTGTCAGTTATTGTCGGTTATTTGACCGAGCAGGTTGAATAACCGTCGGTTACCCATTTTGGCCCCTTGGCGAGTACTTGTCCCAACCGGTTATGCGAACTATGATTCCAAGTATTGACAGAGTTATGAATTTTTTAAGTTTCAGCGTGTTTGTAAGAAATAATAAATTTGTGCGCAGCGAATTGTTTTGGAAAGGATGATTTGCAGGTTCTACATTGGACAATTTGTGTTGGAGTGGGTTTGCAGGGTTTTTAGGGTCATTCAGTGCCCTAGAAATTTCAAAATATTTTTGTGAGGTATTTTCAGCAATTTGTCCTATTTTTGGACCCCCAAAAAGGTACTCAATCTCTAAATAATTTTGAGCTTCTTGTGGATTTATTTGGATGCCCTTTAGATTGAATTTCATACATTTTTCCAGCTAAGGTTTGGCTGGTTATAGATTTTCATATTTCAATTTATGCTTAGTTTGGCTAGGGTTTGTTGAAAAACCCTCTTTGTTTAGTTGTCGTCCCAATTTGGGAACATTACATTGATTCAGCTTCCAACGCCTCATTTCTCAAGGCTTATTTCAATTTATAGGAATATGAATAAACCTGAACTGTTTTATGATGTTTTGAGCTATGAAATCTGACCTGATATTCATTGGAAATGTGTAAATATGTATCAAACTTCAGTAGGAAATCAATAAAATAAAAATGAAGAGATGATCTTTTATACAAATCAATCTGGTGACTTTTATGAGATAATTGTAGTTTTTACAAATTGTTGCTTTCCTCATGTTTTTTCAAAACAAAATTGGCAGTGTACAAAATTCTCAATTAATTAGAAAACCATTGATTAATAAATGATTTGATTAACACTCCATATTATTTAAACCCTTAAAATACTTATAAGGATAAAAATGTGCCTAGTGTTATGACAAGATGTGTAGAGTAGATAGTGAACTACCACCTATTGGTTAGAGTAGTGATGATATGTGGCCCAGGTGTATCGCATGATAGCCAAGACCAAGTTTCATTCAGCGGTATAAGTAAACCCAGAAAGTTATATGTCCCACCAAAGCATAACAATCATATACGCATTGAGTAAACAATGAGAAACATTGCAAACATAATGCAAATGTTATAGATTCATTCACTGATAGGTAAAGATAGAATACATCATACTACAAAAAATGTTCAAGTAGCCGGTAAACATAGATGTGCGGACTAGCTAAGTGAGATTATATGTTGCAAGATCTATCCTCGCTAGAGGATGTATGTTGCACTCCATAAGTCAAAAGAGCAAAAACGAAATAAATAATGAGGTGCAATGAATACACATAGATTCAGTTAAAACCATTCAGGTAATGGAACTAGTTAGATCATAAATGATTGGCTTATGTATTTTTTCTTGTAGCTTGATGCAGTATTGGCACCAGTCAGTGTCAGGCACTATGAGTGACGCTGTGCTGAAGGTGTGAAGCCCAACATAAGAATTACCGTCACAACACAAAAAATTAGGTAAATTATGCAAGACCATTTATGGCACTGGTGCATGGCAGGATTTTTATCAAGTAATGACCATTAAATGGCCCTAATCATAACAGTGGGTCTTTTGGGGGAAGTTTGTGAAGTTCATAACATTTTCCCCAATTTTGCACACCAAATTGAGGTGCAATGCGAATCTTAATAGTCATATACGCTAGCAGAATGACTCGAATTAAATTACATACTAGCCTTGTAATGCTATTATTATTTTTTGCTTAAATTGTAAGAAGAAGTGGTCTGTAACAAATTCATGTTTCTGATTCATTCATCACCATCAGACATTCCCCAAGCACTTTTTAAATGCTACTAATTTTCTTTAGAGATTTGTACTGCCGTTGTAGTTTTTCTGGCACTGTCCCCTTTCAGTTATTTGATCAGTAGGAATTGATGTTAATGGGACTCATTAAATAATGAGGTACAATACTTCTAAACAGTCGAAGGTTTTGAATTTCCAGATTTACTTTCATTAACATCTTGTTTGTTTGTCCCTTATAATTTTACAAAACAAACGTTATTGTTCAAACTTAGCTTCAAAGGTGTATGTCGAAATTTTTCTTATTGTGGAGATGAAATAAAGCTTCACCTTCCAAGAAATAAACAATAGCAATTATTCATACCGTTCCGAGTGTTAATAGACTCTTGTTTATATAGGAACCTTCTTTCCTCCTTATGCCAGTTGTCTCAGTTTTTGAGCTCTCTGATCCCGCTAGATCTATAAGGTTCTGATCCAAGAAAGATAACAAGCACATGATTATAAATTTCATAGAAATTAGAATGTAGGGATTAAATAACTCTTGATAAGATAACTAAAAAATATAAATCAAAACTGAAAAGTTCAAAAAAATAAAATAATAAGACAAGTTAGATATTACAAGTTGAGATGAAGTGACTACACCAAGACTATCCCCGCTCTCAACTGTCTGCGACCACATCAATAGCATCGAAAGTGTGAATAGAGAAACAGATTTAAAGGATTTTGGAGTAATCTAATGAAACAAAATGAATAACTATAAAAGAAAAAATATATAAAAGGGAAATTAATTGAATGCAAAATTTATAGCTATACCATGACTATTCACAATAGGCTTGACCTTGCTAAAAATCACATTCCAAATACATAAGCAATGGCACAATCTCAGTCATTCCAATCTTCCATAACTTACAGCGAGCAACAACAATTGACCCAAAATACATCATCATAAAAATACACACTTCCCTAATGATAGAATTAAGCATTTATGAATGACAATTATTATAGTCAACTATAGTTAAACATTTTAAAATATCCTGACCAATCATTTTGTCATTAAACTTGAAACTGACTGAAAAGTAACAATACAACCTGCATCATTTTTTTCCAGAGTTTAGCATACTATTCTTCTCAAAATATCCTAAAATTATGCCATCTGTAATTCCCAAACTAAGCCAAAATTTACTTATTTCAGACAATCATAAACTTGGATGAGTAAGACAGAAAATAATTCTCATGTAATACACAAGGTAAAAATTGCACGCAAAAATTACCAAGTAAACAATAACTTTAATCAGCCACAAATGCTATATTTTGAACAGATACTATCATAAGATAAAAACTTAAGTTGCGCAATACTGATATAACTGTAATGGTACACTAATTCGGTGCTGGTATGCCAGCCTGGAAGACTGATGCACATTTCATTTTGAGATTTTATTTGTATATAGTATATATACATTTACGTACATATTTTTGGCATAGAAAATAATATAATAATGCATTTATGTTTTGGCATTAAGAAATTATTGTTGTCAACCTGGAGCTGCGCCCTGATTCAAAGACGTGCATGAAACGGCCGGTCCTCTATCCGGCTGAAACAATGGGATCTTCTCATGAGGGTGGGTGCCTCAATAGTGAGAAGAACCTCCAGAGAAGGCTGGTTCCTGTATGATGTATCAATTAGGATCTCTACTCTACGCTGCGGACTACCGTGGAAAAGGGAGAAGGGAAACTTAAAGGGGAAATCCTACCTAAAGGGGGGTGATACACCAGAATTTTGATCCACTTAACTTGGAACCTTGAACACTGAACGAACAAGGGAAAAGGAAGACCTATGATTTCAATCAATCACTTATGCATAAGAATTTCATGAAAAGGTTCGATCAATGACTAAAACCTGAGGGAAAAAATGATGGAGAGAGGTCTGATAAAAGACACTTTGCGGCCACCTAACTGTTGACGTAGTGGATTGCACCCGGGGGCAGGACTCCTAGCTCCCGCCCTTCCACACGCAACCATGGAAACTCCCCTCTCGCCTGTGGGACTGGCGAAGTTGTAGGGGAGAGTCTCTAGATAAGGGCTAGCTCCCTCTAATGTATCTTTTAGGCCCTGGTTTCTCCTGCTGCTAACAAACAAATAAAAAAAAGGGGGGGTTGAAAAGGGGGAGAGAGATACTGAAACAGAACCTAAGCCTAAAAATAAAATAAAGGTGATACACCAGAAATGATGACCCACTCAGCCCGAACATACACTTTTCACCAGGAAGAAGCGCCCATACACTTCATCTGACATGGGAAACTCTTTTGTTTCAGTGAGTCAGGGGTCCGTAGAGATACAGGGAGGAAGGAACTAGCAAAGGTGTTCTGAGACACACTTTGACAGCCTATTCACATGTGCCTATATTCTTGCTGTAGACACTTCTGGCAGACCTGCAGAAAGGAGACTTCACAATGCACTGGACATGCTGTAATCGATCTGTGAAAAGCATGAAAGACAATGACTTAACACAAAAGAAAAACACAGACATATACTTTAAAGTGCAAGTCCAGATAGAGGTAAAAATGCTAAGTCCTGATTCAAGGTAAAATCTAGCAGAGCTCTGCCTTACAAGCCCGAGAGATTTTTGGGCAGAGTTTTGCCTTAAGGCTGAGAGATTGTGGATCTTTCTCAAAATGAGAAAATTTACAATATATAGAAAGAGGAAGAGAACTTGGCGCTTTCTGGGAAAGACTTTGGTGCTATTTTTGCAAGTTGGCCTATGTGCGCTCTGAGCCTTGGGAAGAGGGAGCCGTTTGATTGTCGGTTCCTGCTTTGACTTTGGCGTCCCAACATTAATGAGAAAACATGGCCGCGCCTCTTTTCTGCGAACATACTGCTCCCGTCAAGGCATTTGCGCGGCTTGTCTGCTTATAAATGCAAACTGGAGGAAACAAGCCGCGCCGCTTACTATTTGCGCCGTTTGATGACCATCTGGCAATAACTCGCCTCCTCTTTGACACTTGGACTGCTTTGTCTCTTTCTGCACCTTGTCTTCTTTTGGCTCCTCTCTTTGTGGCTTTGTCGTTGCATTCCTTAGGCTCTTTTCTGCTTGCCTTGGCCACTTTTCGCTGATTTTCAAATAAGTGACATGTGGCGCGTTCCGTTGTGAAACGGGCAGGACACGTGGCAGCATCCGCTTGACTCATAGAAGCTTTAGGCACCCTTTGAAGGTCCTGCGGAAGAGGACATGTGTCGGCTTCCACTTTCTTTAGCAATTCGTCTGGGGCCCACCACAGTTCTCGCAGGACAAAAGAGAGAGACTATGGGTATTGACACTTGTCAGCTTCTGCCGAGCCTTGCAGGGGACACGTGGCACGTTCCGCTGCTCCTAGAAAAACATGTCAAAGCCTTTCGTGGTTGCCACTTGGCACCTTCCGCGCTCTGGATATCCTGGTGTAAAATTGACGTTTGCGGGCCCGTCACAGTTTGAAAACCAACGGCTAGTCTATCTTCTTAAAGTTGATGGCTTCCGGGACGTCACCGTCCTTGGCAAATTCCTTCGGGCCTTTTTCCTTCGGCTTTCTGCTTCGGCCTTTAATTTTCGTGGGCTTTTCCTTTGGACAATTTTCTCGCGGACAAAAAGTCCGCGAGAATTGTCTTGGTCGCTTTAATTCTTCGGAGTTTTCCCCAGGTCCTTTTCTTTGGAGTTTTCTTGGCTTTTTTAATCTCCCGCGGCCTCCCTGAATTTCTTCGAACTTTTTGTCCGAAGAAAATCCTTCGGACAAAAGTCCGAAAGAATTCATGACTTTGCCTTAACAAAATTCCGAAAGATCTTAGCCACTTCTTTGTGGCCTCTTTGAAGTGCTCCCTGCCCTCCGCAAGGGCTCTTGAACCCAAAACTGCCCTCCGCAAGGGCACTTGTCCTTCGGGAGGCTTGAACCTTTCACATTGAACCACTCCTTTGAACCAACTGTTGAACTAATTGATTGAACTGGTTCAATGGTTCAAGCGGTTGTTAAACCAAGGCTTTGAACCGAGCGTTGAACCCAGCTCGTTGAACCGTCCAATGAACCCTTTGATTGAACCAAAAGCCGATGAACCGACTGATTTAACCATCTGATTGAACCAAAGCATTGAACCAAAACGTTGAACCAACGCGTTGAACCAAGCCGATGAACTGTTTGATTGAACCAAGGCTTTGAACCGATTCAATGGTTCAATGGTTCAAAGGTGCTAACTCTTGGAAAGATTATGTCATTGAACCACTCTTCCAACCTTAAGAAAAAGTGTCTTTGAACCATTTTAGCTCTCTTTCCTTATGAATTTCTTCAAACAAGAGTCTGAAGAAGCTTTGTAAAACCTTGCACTCTCTGAACTGGTTCTTCATCTGAAAGACTACACCTGCAGAGTTCGTCGAAGTCCCTGTGAAGTCCGTAGAAAACCTGCAGATTCCATAGAAATTGCAAGACTCGTGCAAAAAGTAAAATGTACTGGCTCTGAACAGCATGAAAAAAAGAAGGGGACCGATTTTTGACCTGTTGGGCAAAAAATGGTCAACACTAACATCCACTTATAGCTTCTGCAAAAGACAATAAAGAACACTTTAACATGACCTACACAAGGATAATATAGCAACTAGGTATGAAACAGAATTTGGGAAGGGAGAGAAATCTACCACTTATGCAAATTGTTGAAGAAATATACACTATGCGAACGCTTGAAATCTAAAAGTACAATCCTTCTATTGATCGAAAAGGTTACACAACTCACCAATGGCAGAGTCTGGTCTAACCAAGAGAGATTGGATGATTTTTAAACAAGGCTGAAAGCCTTTATATAGAAAATTACAAGAGGCCAAAGATTGGTGTAGAAACTTGAAGAGAAAGATTCACTTTGGTTAACTCAAGGCTTTACTTGGCCTTTCAATAAAATATATTTTCCTTTTTGTCCTTGCATGAAGCTTCTTCGCTTGATGAAGCGAACTTATCTTTGTTATGAATTGCCCACCTCTTTTTGCATGGAAATCTACGCAAATGTCAAATTTAGAACTCCATGTGAGTTGCTTGATTGCCAAGTTGTAGCGTTTGAAAACTGAGTTAACCATTATTTAAGCTGAGTTGGACGAACAGATCATTTTCCTTCGCATGGAAAGCTTCTAGTGGATGTGGCGTTTTAATCAATTAGTCAACTCTAAATCTGGAACAGTCAACTCGTCGTTCGAATTTGCAACTCCTGTTGAAGCTGAGTTAGACCTTCAAATGCATGAGCTGACTGGAGATGAACAGGACTTTAATAATCAGTAAACTGAAGCTTTGATCGATGTTCGAAAATAGCTCTTGCTTGCATGTATTCTATTCTATTCTGATCTTCCTATTCGCGTCTATTTCTGGCAGGATTTTGTATTCAACTCTTTCGTCGGATTATCTATTTTCTATTCTCTTTTGCATAGTCAGCCTCCATTTATTTCGGATTTGTTGTCTCTTTGGTTTCAATGGTTATTTCTCGCGGTCAAAATTTGACGGCTTGCGGGACATCACTGGAAGCTTTATTCCTTCGGACTTCCATCTTGCCACTTTCCCGCGGACAATATGTCCGCAAGAATTATCTTGGTCTCTGGCCTTCGGAATTCCTACTTCAGGTTTTCTTTTGTCGGGTTTATTTTTCTCGGGCTATTTCTGCAGAATTTCTTCGGGCTTCTCTCCCTTCAGATACCTTCCTTTGTTGCGGGCTTTTTCTGGCGGTCTTTTCTCCGAAATCCTTCGAACAAAAGTCCGAAGGATATCTTCTTGCTTCCTTGTTTTTCTGCGGCCTTCCTGCACATCATTTTCCCACGGACCTTCCCCAAATTCCTTCGGGCTTTTTCCCTTTGTATTTTTTCGTCGGACTATTTCGGGCGTGTAACTTCTGCGAATTCCTTTAGACTTTTTGTCCGAAGGAATTCCTTCGGACAAAAAATCCGAAGGTCTCCTTTGTGTCTTGGCTTCACTTGTTTTTTCCGAAATGTGCCCCTCGGCTTTTTAACTGTGGTCTTTACTGCCCTTCGGGATTATGTGATGGACTTTTTCGGAGGACACATACCCTTTGGGTTTATGTGTTGGACTTTTGCTCGGCCATTCCTTAGAATTTCTTCGGACTTTTGTCCGAAGGAATTCCTTCAGACAAAAAGTCTAAAGGAATTCTTTGTTCCTTGTTTGCTCTGCTTCAACTTTGAAATGTGTCCTTCGGGAATTCTGCTTCGGTATCGTCGCCAACCAAGTGCCCTCCGCAAGGGCTAGTTGATCTCCTTTTGTGCCCTTCGGAAAAATTGGAAGGCACCCGAGCTTTTTGCAAAGGTCCTTAATTTGGTCTTGTGCCTTCCCGAAGGGTAGGTGACCTTCGGAATTCTTGAAAATGCCCCCTTTCGAATTAATCTTTGGCTTTTATTTGTCTTTTATGCGGATTTTCTTTGTGCTTTCCTGCCCTCCGCAAGGGCTGTTTGGCCTCTAAAATTGCCTTTCGGAAAAGTTGCAAAGGCCCTTTTGTCGCCTAAGTGTCGAGAACTTGTTTCTTTCCTGCAGAGTTTGTAGAAATTTCCTGCCTGCAGAGTCCGTAGAAATTTTCTGCCTGCAGAGTCCGTAGAAATTTCCTGCCTGCAGAGTTTGTAGAACTAGCCAAGGAAAACAATGTATTCTTCCTTCCTTGGCTAGAGACGAGAACTTTCCAAGTGGCAAGAGAAAATCTGATTTGTGGAAGATTTGTCAACAATTATTATGCATAAAGCATATAGCATTGTGTTCAAAATGGAAACTAGTATCATGTAATATGCATACAACTACATTTAGTTTCTGGATAGAAAGGGCAGTTTCTTACTAGATAGAACATTTATCACCAACCTACAAACCTGAAAAATTTCTTCTATATGTTCATGTTCCAACTATCACAGAGGTAGCTCTCTCATATTTCCCCCGAGGTATTGTCGATATGTATCAAGAATATGTACATTGCATCTATTTAGTGTTGACCATTTTTTGGCCCAACAGGCCAAAAATCGGTCCCCCTTTCTTTTCCTACTGTTTTGAGCCAGTACATTTTTTATTTTTGCATGAGTCTTGCAATTTCTATGAACTCTGCAGGTTTTCTATAGACTTCACATGGACTTCTACGAACTCTGTAGGTGTAGTCTTTCGGCAGATGAAGAACCAGTTCAGAGAGTGCAAGGTTTTACAAAGCTTCTTCGGACTCTTGTCTGAAGAAATTCATAAGAAAAGAGAGCTAAAATGGTTCAAAGACACTTTTCCTTAAGGTTGGAAGAGTGGTTTAACGACATGATCTTTCCAAGAGTTAGCACCTTTGAACCATTGAACCATTGAACCGGTTCAATGCCTTGGTTCAACGCCTTGGTTCAACGCTTCGGTTCAAAGCCTTGGTTCAATCGGCTTGGTTCAACGTTTTGGTTCAATACTTCGGTTCAATTGGATGGTTCAATCACTCAGTTCAACGCCTCAGTTCATCGGCAAAGTTCAACGCAAAGTTCATCGGCAGGTTCAATCAAATGGTTCGGTTCATCGGCTCAATTCAAACGGTTCAACAGGCTTGGTTCATAAACGGTCCAACAAACATTTGAACCATTGAACCAGTTCAATGGATTGGTTCAACGGTTGGTTCAAAGGAGCGGTTCAAACGCAAGTTCAAGCCTCCCGAAGGACAAGTGCCCTTGCGGAAGGCAGAGAGCACTTCAAAGAGGCCACAAAGAAAATCGCGAAGGTAAGGTCTTTCGGAATTTCGTTAAGGCAAGGAAACGAATTCTTTCGAACTTTTTGTCCGAAGGAATTCCTTCGGACAAAAAGTCCGAAGGAATTCGGGGAGACCGCGAGCCAAAGGCCCGAAAGGAAATTTCCGAAGGCAAAGTCACAAGGCAATTCTTGCAGGCTTTTTGTCTGTGGAAAAAAGCCCGAAGCAAGAAAGTCCATGAAAAAAGCCCGCGGGGAAAAAGGCCAAAGCAGAAAGCCGAAGGAAAAGGCCCGAAGGAATTTGCCAAGGACAGTGATGTCCTGGAAGCCATCAACTTTAAGAAGATAGACTAGCCATTGGTTTTCAAACTGTGACGGGCCCGCGAACGTAAATTTTACACTAGGAAATCCAGAGCGTGGAAGGCGCCAAGTGGCAACCGCGGAAGGCTTTGACATGCTTTTCTAAGAGCAGCGGAACGTGCCACATGTCCCCTGCAAGGCTCGGCGGAAGCCGACAAGTGTCAACACCCACAGTCTCTCTCTTTTGTCCCACGAGAACTGTGGTGGGCCCCGAACGAATTGCTAAAGAAAGCAGAAGCCGACACATTTCCTCTTCCATAGGACCTCCAAAGGGTGCCTAAAGCTTTCATGAGTTAAGCGGATGCTGCCACGTGTTCTGCCTGTTTCATAGTGGAACGCGCCACATGTCACTTATTTGAAAATCAGCAAAAAGTGGCCAAGGCAACCAGGAAGAGCCCAAGGAATGCAGCGACCCGCCAGAAGAAGCCAGAAAGAGACAAAACCAGGATGAGACAAGGCAAGAAGTGGACAAAGCATCCAAGCGGCGAAAGAAGGTGTCAACTCAAGGAGTTACTCCAGCAGGTGATACAGTGTATGCAAATTGATCATTGGGAGGTGTAAACGGCTAACGACTGGACCCGTTTTCTTCATTTTGCATTAATGAGTAGACAAGCCGTGTAATCACCTTGAAGGAGCGGTCTTGTAAGCAGACAAACGGCGCGGCCCATAATTTCTCATATGATGTTTAAGCGGCTTGCTCTTCCCAATGATCGGAATGCACATGGGTCATTTGTAAAAAAGGGTGCCAAAAGTTCTCTTCCTCTTTCTATATATTGTAAAATTCTCATTTGAGAAGGATCGACTCTCTCAGCCTTAAGGCAAAACTCTGCCCAAAAATCTCTCGAGCTTGTAAGGCAGAGCTCTGCCAGTTTTTACCTTGAATCAGGACTTAGCATTTTTACCTCTATCTAGACTTGCACTTTAAAGTATATGTCTGTGTTTTTTTTTTGTGTTAAGTCATTGTCTTTCATGCTTCTCACAGATCGATTACAGCATGTCTAGTGCATTGTGAAGTCTCTTTTCTGCAGGTCTGCCAGAAGTGTTCCTAGGGGAATGTAGGTGCCTGTGAATAGGTTGCCATAAGTGTGTCTGAGGACGCCTCTGGTAGTTTTTTCCTCCCTGTATTTCCATGGACCCCTAGCTGACTGTTGCAGAAGAGCTTCCCACTTCAGATGAAGTGTATGGGCGCTTCTTTTTGGTGAAAAGTGTATATTCGGGCTGGGTGGGTCAACTTTTCTGGTGTATCACCTTTTCGTTTTTTAGGCTTAGGTTCTGTTTTCAGCATCTCTCTCTCCCTTTTCATCCCCCCTTTTTTACATTTGTTTGTTAGCAGTAGGAGAAACCAGGGCCTACAAGATACATCAGAGGGAGCTAGCCCTTATCTAGAGACTCTCCCCTCCAGCTTCACCGGTCCCACAAGCGAGAGGGGAGTTTCCATTGTTGCGTGTGGAAGGGCAGGAGCTAGGCGTTCTACCCCGGGTGCAATCCACTGCGTCAACAATTTTTGGCACGCTCGGTGGGACCAACTAGGACAAGTTTTGTCCAAAGAGTTGAAGACTTTTTGGTGTGTTCTTCAACCAACCAGCCTTTGGAGGCTTTTGCATCAACACCAATGGCGACTCCGAGTTAAATCAACTGGTTAAGCAGTTCTGGTGCCATCAAGAAACAATATTTTGGTATGTATAACTCCATTGTTCAGAGCCATGGACCCTGTTTTCCTTGGCCAGCCTGGCTGCGATCCTTACCATTCTTATGTTGATCCTTATCAGGTCCAATTATGGCCAGTCTCAACCCTGTCATGAGCTATATCAGCCTTATGCCCAGTCTTCTCAATGTGTCACTTCTCCTACTCAACCCAGTCTCTTTGCCAATCAACCCGTTTCCACCTTCAAACGAGCACTGCTGGGATACAAAAAGTATGTAATAGAGCTCGACACCAGAAAGGGATGTGGCCAAGAAACTCCTAATCATGTCATCCATAAAGTGAGAAATGCACTAGATTTGGTTAAGAGGGAATGGGCTCCTATTGAAAGAGCCAATTGGCAAAGGCTTACAAGTGAGATGCTGGATGTGAGTGGTTTGATTGAAAAATTGAGTATTCATGAGAGGCAGCCTTACCAAGTCTATCAACCTGCATACTCGCTGCCCCAAGTATCATATCAGTCATACACAGCCCCTGCTTATGAGCCAAGTCAAGCCTGTCAAAGTCCTTTCCCCAATTATGTTGAGGAGGGTTCCGAAACAGTAAATCTTGTGTTTCAGGCTAATCTTGATAGACAGATCGAATTGGCAAATCTTCAAATGCAACAGTCTATTTTGGCAGCAAGGGAAGTGGAATCCAAACTCCCACTACCCTCTCACATTGTGGCCCCATCACCCCAAAAGGAGATGCCCAGCCCTGATGTCTTGAGCTGGAATAAAGTGGTTGAGTCATGGAACAGCTAGAGACTCTCCCCTCAGTTTTGCCAGACCCACAGGCAAGAGAGGAGTTTCCATTGTGATGCGTGGAAGATAGGAACTCAGCCTCCTGTCAAGGGTGCAATCCACTGTGTCAACAGAACTTGAATTACTCATGGACAGTGCAGATTGGATTCTCCAAGGTGAACGACTTCAAGCTTTCTCTTAAAGAAGACTTTGGGTTCTCTGACGAAGACAACTTTGGATTTTCAGAGGAGCACTACTTAAAAATCTTTATAAGTAATCAACAGTTGAAACCCCAAAGCAAGTAGGAAGGCTTGGAAAGCCCGATTTGGTTTGGGCAGTGTATTTTGGGTTTATGGGGGTACACTACTTGTTTCACTTTATAAGTTTCAAGTAATGATAAGTCCGAAGTAAGTGTTGACAATTATTCAACAGTTCAGATTGTCTCTTGCCATTCGGAAAATTCGCGTCTCTAGCCAAGGAAGAAATAATACATTGGACAAGAGGTAGACCAATTGAAATAACTCATTTACAAAAAGCCTTGGCTACAACAGGATTTCCTTCGGGCAAAAAAGGCTTGATGTCACAGCTTCGAAAAACTGCAAAGGACATAAGTCTGCAGGAAATAATCCAAGAGTAAGGAGAAGACAACAGATATCATTCGGGAAAAAGTCCGAAGGAATTCCTTTAGACCTTTTGTCTGAAGAAATACTTCGGAGGATTTGTAAATAAAAGAACCCACAGCCTTCCAAAAGGTCCGCCAAAGAGTAAAGTGCTTGAGGAATAATTCCTTCGAATTTTTTGTCCGAAGGAATTCCTTCGGACAAAAGTCCGAAAAAATCCGAGAGAGAAGTCAGAAAATCCAAAGAAAATTCAAAGGAATAAGGACCCCTGCAAAAAACCAGAGTGCCCTACAAAAAACCCGAGTGCCCTACAAAAAGCCCAGTTTCTCATGAGTCCCCTTCTTCTCTTAGCCTCTTCTATTATAAATAGGGGCCTTGGAGCCAATAAACCATCCCTAGACTGGCGATAAAGTTACTCTGCCAAAATCGTTTTGTAAGAAAGACCTTTTTGAAGCAATAAAAATCAATTTTTTACCTATCTCTTGTCTGAAAATTGTGTTGAGCAAGCTTGTGCACGATGGCTTTGTGAAGAAGTGTTCATCCATGTCCATTGTCCTTCTTTCTTGCCTATTTTTAGGTGTTTTCAAGTTAGTTGTAGGTCTGGATTTGAGCTCTTTCCACTATTAATGGATGCTTGGTGTGAATTTCGAAATTCCTCTTTGCTTCATGTATGGTTTAGTGAGCCTAGTTTATGAAACACTTATGCAAATTAACTGGTTGTTAGGTTGTATAAACAAGAATTATCTTATGCTGAACTAGTGTTGATTTTCATATTGAAGTGAATCATTTATTTTGGTGCATCACCTCCCTTGGCTTAGATTCTCTTTCATGTTATCCTCCTATCCTTTTTCCTTAGCCAACAGTAGATTTTAGTGTGGGAAGCAAGAGCTGAAGTGAAGCATCTGAGTAACTAGCCTCATTAAAAAAAGCGAAAGGTTCAACCCCACCACAAGATACCCACATCTTGAGGTTGTCCCAATGCTTGTAGCTAGAAGTGAGAGAGCTTGAAGAACTCTCTCACAAGGGTGCAGTTCCACGCTACAAGTCCAATCCAATCACTAACATTCAAAAAATTACTGCAATAATTAATTGAATGAAAACCTTGCAAATCTGCCCTAAACAATTATTATTTCCTACGAATAGCTGAAAACTTCCAAATATGATTGTACCAGACCTATTGCTAGTGTGAAAGGGCTGTAATAGAGATGTAGAAATTAAGTTTTCTGATTGTACCAAATCATAATTACACCTAGCAACATTTTCCCTTGTCACAAGTGTTAGAATGCTCCCAAAATCAGATTTCTTATGCATGATAAGTGGTTGCTATAGGTTGCTCAACTCAGAATTTTTGGGAGTAAAGTTTCCATACCTTTCAACAACTTTTGACCTCTTAGTTGGCTACCATGCACCAATTGTGCTTCTCTCTATGGGGTTCCAAAGCCCAAAATGTTGCCAATAATTTTTTGATTCTTTCTTCATTCCCATGGAATTAGTCATAAAGAATTTAAAATCATAATTGAGAAAATTTGTAATACTCATAAAATTACCAAGATCCCATACCTCTTGATGCCAATAATTATGAACTTGAATCAAGGAATCCTCATGCCTCATTTGGCAAACCATATCTTTCATTTTATCATCTTTAGTGACTTCACTGTCATGTATACAATCATTAGCAAATAAATAGACATCTTTAATCAATAAAACATCCTTACCTTGCACTTCTTTTATTTCATGCTTCTTGGTTTTCTCTTCTCTTTTATCATCCACTTGCACCCCTATGGGTTGCCCGTCAAATTCTGATTTTTTAGCTTCATTGGCTCCCTCATAGGAGTCCCCATAAAGGGCCGTCCCTTCATTTTTTTTCTCCAACTCTCCATGTAGTTCGGTCCTTTCTTCCTTGATAACTCGTTGCCTTTCCCTTTGATGCAAGTGTCTACGGGGTTGTTTGCTTGGTACTCTTGGTTTTGATCCATCTTTCATCTCACAAAAAGCTTGAAAAGACAATAATGCTTGCGTGGCAAAGCTTAGGGTTGCACACTCTGTTTGACGAATGTCCAAAGTATCCTCCCTTGGCAACCTTTTTTCTATCACTGGTTCTTTCTGCAAAAAAATGGCCTTGAAGAATTTCTGAGGGGGGTTAATAAGAAGCCTTTCATTATCATTCGAATATCCTCCATTGAAGGGATGATCTTTCCTTGGAATAGTCGAATCTTTCAACAAGGTTGCAATTTGTATACTCAATCTCTGTGGAATTTCTTTTTGGCTTTCTTTGATTAAGCTATGCATAAGCTTAATTTGTTTTGAAGAGAACCCTTGAGGCTCTTGGTCTCCCATAGTCTTTTCTTCTTTTGATAAACTATGAACTCTTTACCTGTTTACATCCAACAACCAACTCACAGGTAGACAAGACCGATGCTCTAATATCACTGTAATGTTCCCAAATGGGACGATTTAACCAAAAAGAGGTTTTCCCCAAAATCCACAATTTTTGAAAGTCTAAAATTAAAAATCAGCAAACCCTAACTATTGCAATTGCACCTACAAACTGAAAATTAACTGCAATTCACCTTGAAATAAATACTTGGTGAATTTGGCCACTAATAGCTCTTGTCGCAATGAAGAAAGAGCCTGCAATGGATGTTTCAATCTTTCAAACCCTAGCGCCACACTAACTGAAATGAATTCTTTTTTTCCCACTCTAATCCCTACTCAAGCTTAGTCCAATCCAATTGCTAACACTCAGAGAATTATTGCAATAATTAATTGAACGAAAACTTTGCAAATCTGCCCTCAACAATTATTATTTCTTATGAATAGCTGAAAACTTCAAAAATTCATAACTCCCTCAATATTTGGAATTATGATGCAAACAAGAGCTTAAATTGATCATAAAAATAATGGCTATCAAACGAAAATAATTTTGGAATTTTCCTTCCATGGAAAAGTCATAAAAAATTGCTTCAAAATTCTGAAAACCCTAGGTTTCTATCAAAAATAATTAAATAATAATGTCAAAATTACTGTTTAATCTCTTATCAATTTAGGGTTTCAAAGCTTCCACAAACCTTTTTCAAAACCCCATGCCAATGTGTAAAAAAATAGCAAATAAAAATAGAATATTTAATTTGCATAAAATAGACCAAACAAGGGCTTCAAACTCTTGATCCAAGTTTCCAAAGTGGTTCGCTCCACTTGCAAAAATATGATAAATAATAAGCAAGGTTAACTTAATATGCAAGTAATGAACATCAAAACCCTCACAAAACTTCACACGAACTCCTCAAAGTAAATCGCCCCACTTCTAGGGCAAGAACAAGATCTCTTTAGCAAAAGTGGTGTCAAAAGACACTTTTTTTAGATTGATCAAACACCAAAGTAGCGAACTTCTAGTGGGCATGCATCCCAATAGTTTTCTTCAAGCATGAAGAACAATTTATCAAAATTCAACATGTCTTCAATTGTGATTTTTACCTTGTATTTGTATTTTTCCTTTCCTTGCTTTAGCTTCCAAGTTGACATTCCTTTTAATTTCACTTTAGGCCTTTCTGAAATAATTAAATAACTTGCCTTGAAAAATTAGTAATTAAAATTATTTTTTGACAAATTAAATAATTAGGTCCTTAAATAATTAATTAAATTTCTTTAATGATTAAAGTGATAAGAATTATTTTTCAAGCAATTTATTAATTATAAAACCTCTTAGAATAATCATTAAAATTACCTTAATTTTTTGAATAGTTAAAACCACTTTTTCAGTAATTCAAATAATTATCCAAAATAGTTCTATTTTAATAATTAATTAAAAGTCTTATATTTTTGAATGATTAAAATCATTATTCGAGCAATTTTATTAATTATTAAAATTATATGAAAAGGGGATATCACAAGGGAGTCCAATAACTTTTTTCTTTTGGACACTTATTTCATCTATGGTTTTAAACTCTTACAATAGTTCCAAACTAATAAAATTGCAAAAAAAACTAACAAATAAAAATACAAGAGTAATGTTTGTCAGGTTGTGGTCTAATGGTTGAGAAAAGGTGTCTCCACATGTAAGACCCAGGATCAAACCCCGGTGGGTGCAGAGCCCTTGCTTTAAAACAAGGAGTTTAACCCAAAAACATAATATTTTAGAAATGAAACTGTTGACAATTTTTACTCTACAGGTCAAATTGTCACCCCTATCATTCGAGGCTTTTTATGTCATTGTAGTGGAAGGATCCAAATAGGTTTTCAAGGTGTTTGGAACAATTGCAGGGCAGAAGAAGCTAAACATTAGAAGTGCTTGAGGTACTTGGTGTAAGTCGGGTTTTGAGAGGTGCTTTACTGTTTTAATGTAAATCAGGTTTTTCAAGTTGCTTGTGAAGTTTAAGCAATAGAAGTAATTTGGGTTCAAAAACCCGAATTACTCTTTACAGTGCAAAACGGGTTTTCAAAGGTGCTTTACTTCTCAAGGTTTTACAAGTAGAAGTAAATCGGTTTTCCAAACCCGACTTACTCATGGTAGTTCAAATCAGGTTTCTGAGGGTGCACAACTTCTCTCTTTTGGAAGTCACAAGCGGTCGAAATTCTGAAGTTGCAGGCAAGAAATCCGAGAAAATGGAAGGAAACAATTCCCATGGACTTTTTGTCTGTAGGGAAATCACTCGACAAAAGGGCCGAAGAAAAAGACCAACAGGAATTTTGAAGGGCACTTGCCCTTCGAGAAGGTACATTACATAAACCTTAAAGGGTAGTTGCCCTTCGGAGAAGGATCAAAACAAAGTCCTAAAGGGCACTTGCCCTTCGAGAAGGTGCACTAAGAGAATCTCAAAGGGTAGGTACCCTTCGGGAAGGTTCGTTTGCAAAAAGCCGAAGGGTAGGCGCCCTTTGGCAAAGATCATTCCAAGCGAAGAAGGGTCTTTCAGAGGTTCTGAAGGGCACATAATAAAAGAGCGCATAAAAGACAAAGAAAAATAGACTTTTGTAAAGGCTATTTTTCAGTCGTCGAAGCTCAACTGACTGTTCATCAAAGATCAATGCTCCTCATGCAAGTCATGTCTGTCAAACGTTCTAGCAGACTGCTTAAATCCATTTGTGCATCCCTTTCATGCAAAAGATGGTTTCTTCAATCCAAGCAGCTAAAGAGAAGCCTATTTCTGAAGATTGGCGCAACTCTCATGCAAGGAGAGGAATAAGCCAAGCTTAGACTCACCGTCCATTTCCTCTAACGCCAAGGAGCTTCATGCAAGATAAATAAACTTTTTATAAAAGCTGAGTCGGACGGATTTAGCCTCTCTCCTATTTTTCCAACGCCAACTCTTGGCTGTTGTAATTTTCTATATAAGTTGGTTTTTCAGCCTTTGATTTTTATCCTCTCTTTTGGCAAGAAAACTTTTGCCAAAGATTGTGTTGTAACTTTTTTCATAATTAATAAGAAGAGGATTTTTTTTTTCAATTTCCAGCAGTTGGTATAGTGTACTTTTGTCTTTGATTTGTCTAAGTGATAGAATTTTCTTCCTTGTCAAGTCTAGATTCGTACCTAGTTACTAACTGGTCACATATGTAGGTCACATTCTGTGTTAAAAATGCCTTTTGTTGAGTTTATAGTGGATATTAGTGGCTGTTTAGTGTCTTTTATCAGGCCTATTTTTTCATTTCCCTCAAGCTTAGATCATTAGATTAAACCTTTTCGTGAAATACTAATGTGTATTGATCAATTGGAGTTGAAGTTCTACCTCTTCCTTGTCTGAATCAGTGTCCTTAGAAGCTCAATTTGAGTGGATCAAACAAATCAAGTGTATCACCATTTTAGCTAGGATTTCCTTTCAAATTTCTTTCTCCCTTTTCCCCAGGCAGTTTGTAGCGTAAAAATAGAGATCTCATTGATATATCAAAGGGAGCTAGCCTTTACAACCTAGAGATTCAATCCACTGAAAATGTCACCCACACCTAGGATTGTTTCCATTGTTTCAGCAGATTGTGAAGGCCTGAAACTACCTTCACAAGGGTGCGAGTGTGATTGACAACAAAACCTAGGGTCTCTAGGTCTCCCTCGGAATTTAAATAAAAAAGAGTGTTTTCCCACTTTAAAATAAATAAATAAACCAGAGTTATGAGTGAAACTCTGAATATACTGGCTGAATATTATACAAATTTAATGATTTATTGACAAGCTTACAACGGATTAACATCCTCTAGTTTCACATTCTAATTCCACCTTTGGCAGCAGCTGTTGCTTTTTATTTGACAAGGACTGCATTTTTCTTGCCACTCCACAACATCTTTTCTTCTATCTTTCTAAGTTGATATTTGGTATTTCTAGTCTAATTCATCAAACATGCTCAACATGATTATGTATAGGATATAATTTCACATAAATAAAGTTATTTGTGAGTTCGATCTGATAATATACTCTATGGCATCCTTGAGCCTGATTAGCTTGTGAAAAATATGAGCTAATTTCGGTCATAAATCTTGAATTCTTGACCTATTCATGTCATTCTCATTCATTAGTAACATCACATGAATGCAAAAACAAGGGTTTATTGGGTTGGGGATGAAAGAGAACACTACACAGTTTTTTATTTTGTAGATAATTTCTTAAAAGCAACCCAAATCAAGTCATTGCTTGTTTTCCCTATAAATAACGGAAAGGCTTAATTGATTGTTATTTGGTTGTTTGGCCTGTAAAAAATACAGTTGGTACATGTGAAATAGTTCCTATATAATATGTTACCATATGCCTTATATTGTGACATGTGGACATGATAAACATGGTCATTTTGTTGGAACCTTATTTTTACAAATAATGTAACTTAAATGGTGTTTAAACATGCTACCAATACCTTGAATGGCTTAAAAGAAATCATAAGCTTTAGCAACTTTATTTTGATTATCATCAACATATACAGCTTACTTCCAAATCAAGGATTTCTTTTTTAAAATCAAGGATTTATTCAATCTTTGTTAACAATATAAAGTGATGTATTTATACTAGTAAAACATGAACAAATCCTCCAATCCTTCCACTATATGAGAGTATAAATTTTGTGAAATGATTGAATACAAACTATCACTTGCATAAACCACACATTCGTAGGAAATCATACCAAAGTAAAGATGGTATGGCTCCGACTACTTAGCAAATTAACATTATTTGATCCCACATGGCGATGCTCTGTACAAAGGCAAAAATGTTATTACATAAAGAAATGAAATATAGAACCAAACAGTTCATCTATGGTAGATGGGCGTCAAAAGAATTCAAAAAGATAAATAATATCATGAGACATCACATATTAAGGGGAAAAAATATTAATAACTCCTCACTATCTACATCATTTTCTAGATGCACGTTACTATGTAACACCATGCAATAATCTTCATATAATAAACCAAGGTTAAAATAACTAAATTAATTTCAGCGGAACCATTAGTTGCACACCACGTGGATTTTCTTAGATGCACTAAATGAAATTCAGAAATAGTATGAAATTAACCAAAATATAGCAAAACACTAATGTATAGTAAAATGAATATTGTTTTAACTTCTACCATTCAACCATGTTAGTAATGGGAAAATGGATAAATGTGTTTGAACCATTTAATTTGTGTACTGGAAAAATTTCTATCTTGCAGTTGAAAACTTCATTCGTGGAAAATATAAACAATTTTACAACATGATATCATCTACATTCTATGCATTCACTATTCAAAAGCAATAAACATGGATGTAACCAAAAACAGACTTAGAAAATCAAGTTCCATGACTACATCATAAGAGTGTATCATTGCTAATTAGAATACTAAATCCTCATTTTTCCTCAAACTCAAAAAAAACAGATGATTGAAAATATGATTTCCTGCTTTTTAAGCCTTTCAAGGATATTTAATAAATCTGTGTTCAAAAATGGAAACTCCACCTAAAATAGTCCAAATCATGTGGTTAAATACCATATGATCCTTGATTTCCTCTACTAGATATTATCGTTGGAGGAAACTGATGAAATTACAGTCTCAAATTAAGTGGAATAGATAGCAACGAGTCTATGGAGGGTTGAAGAGAAAATTTAGATAGAAAAAAAATTAAATACTTATTGGTCTCAAGGAATAAGATTTCCATGTCTGTGTTGGCAGGGGGCTTGAAGGACAAGAACTTATAAAAGTTTCGTCAAGTGCTGATCAGTGATGGCCCAGGTAAATAAGACAATACTAAATTTCGGATCCTCAGCAAAATAGATGTCAAAAACAATAAAAAAACTGCCAATGCCACACTGCATATTCCTAGTAGCTAGCTGGCGGAAGCATGAGCAAAAGGTGTAGGAGCAAAAAAACCTTCATATGGCATCCCAATGAGCTGAAACATATTTGGATGCTCCTGACATCTATTGCAAGGTGCACTATCAGTTTTGGGTCAAAATTTTATCATATGACCATGAAAAACATGTGGGAACAAGTGACTGATTTTTGGCCTTCCTTGGTTGAATGAAGTTTAAATTGACTGAATTTTTACCTGCAGTATGGTGACAAAAAACCCCCATGTGCCCACAAACAAGCAGGTCAAAATTCATCCATTTGATATCACAAGGGTCAAAAAATAAAAAACAGTCCACATCTATTCATATCCCTAAAAAAGACAAAAAAAACTTAAGAAATGGAAGGACGGTGCAGCAGCACCAATCTATGGTCTCACCTTGAGTGCCTTGGACATTTGCACAACTTTGCATTAATATGTGCTTCGAGTAGTTCCAAGAACCATGTGAATTCCACGCAATGCTAGGATACACACTATGCAACTCAAAAGACAACATTGCTCCCTTTACTTGAAATGGGATAGAGCCCCAATATGAGTCAAGGGGTTCCCCTTGTTGGATCAAGGGGTAGACCATTTCCCTGCGGGCAATATTTTGATCATCAATCTTGGTGCCATTCATTGAAACTCAGCATTCAGTGCAGTTCATCACCCATGAAGTCTACACAACATTGCGCCAACCTATGCCATGCACACAATCTTTGCACAGTATCGGTTGTCCATTTTAAACCCGCAGACATGCCACACAAAACATCCAAAATACAAATATTTCATGCTGACACTTCTCTCCATGTTGCACCATTACAGATGACACTCCCAAAGCTCGCACCATTTCAGCATGCTGCACTTCTGAAAGTCAAACCATGCAACCGTCAGAGGATGAAGAATTGCTCTTCAAGAATTCAAGGCCTCTAACTATGAAAAGCTTCAAACCACTTTCCTTACAAGGGAGAGGGAATTTTTATAGCTCGGAATTGCACCCTTGTGAGAGAGTTCTTCAGGCTCTCCCACTTCCGACTATAAGCATGGGAACAACCTCAGGATGTGAGTGTCCTATGGTGAGGTTGAGCCTCTAGGATTTTTAAAAAGGCTAGTTCCTCTTGGTGGATCACCTAAAACTAATGCTGAAATGAAACTTCATAGGGAAAAGGGTTAGAAGGGAGAAAAGGGCTCCTAAGAAGGCTAACCAGGAGATGCACCAAATTTAAATGGATACTCATCTACGCTTGACCCACACTAGATCAGTCATGAGGCGACTTGGGCTTGCACGATCTCAGGATCAAGTTAACACATGTTGGAAGAGGTTCAGTTAGAACACTAATTCGAACCTGCAAAACTTGAAAAAAACTTTAAAGAGGCAAGCAACAGGCTAATGAACTAGGAATAAACGCATTCACAAATCCACCAAGCAACAAGCATACTAAAGCACTAATTGAAGACAGAAAATAGGCAAAAAAATCGAGTCTCATTACATTCAAGAGGTAGTTCTTACAATACTTGGACAGGGTTTAGCCTGGTCGAAGGAGCACGCTTTTGCAAACGTCTCAATGGGCATCCGTCTCCCAACAAGATGACAAAAACTCTAAAAAAAACTAGGAACCGTTACAATGGCAAGTCGTGTGATATTTATAGAGAACGGGGAGAGAGAGAGAGCTGCATGGCAGAAAGGAGAGAGGGGAAGTTGTTGAACTAGGACCGCTGTTGTCGCCACTGCCTTGACCATGAAACACGCCACCCAGGATCATCCCAATCTCCTCGATCCATTCCCACATTCAAGTCTCCCTTTGGTGTATTTGAGGAGCCATGCTACGAGCAGCTGAGATGTCTCTTCTTTGCACAATTGAATTGATCTTTGCATTTAAACAATGGCATGGCGATCCTCCCCTTCACGTGTCTTGCTGAAAAGGATGCGGGTCTCCATGCTTGGGAACTCAAACCGACCCATGTTGCATTTAAGTTGGACGGTCATTTGTCGGGAGCCAACCATATTGAAGGACGAGAGCCTTCATAAATTCCCAGTTACTAGCGGCTTGGACTCCCCTTAACACTGATTGGTCGTCCTTGTGCCACTTGTCCTTTACAGATTGGCCCTTTCTGCTCCAGCTTCTACTACGTGGCAGCCTGTCATGTCCCCTTCTCAGTGACATCTCTCGGAGCACAGGATTAGCCTATCATACGACCCTCGTAGGCTGATCGTTTGGATAGAGGGTCACCTGGGAGCTTGGCACATGCTTCAGATTGGCAGAGTTTGATCAGTTGGCTTTCGTTTGGGCTCGATCGGACACTTTTGGCAGAAGTTACTATTTTTAGCAGTTCTTGGTGGTCAGTGTGGGACCCCTGCTATTTTTGGCAATATGGGTTGACAGCATTCGGAATCACTCCAGTATATGACCGCTTCAGACGGTTCGGTCATCGGGCGAGTAACGAGAGAAATATTAATATTTAATTGCATTAATTAAATATTAATATTACGAGATTATTATATTAAGTTATAATTAAAAATTATAACTTAAGTGTTTTAATGCTGAGGGGGCGCCCATCATCAGGAAGGGGCCAAATTTAATATTATTATAAAATTTGGCCTAAGTTGAAAATATTAAAATAATTAAAGAATTGCGATTTTTAATTAAAAAGTCCTATTATAGAGGAAATCGCACCTCTTTGGTTATATATACTTCTGCATTGGGAGGAGCGCCATTATGTCATTTGGAGAATTGAAAATTGATCAAATTTGTCTGAGCTAGAGCTTCAGGGGTTCGAGTTCATTTTCCTTGGAGAACATGCCATCTCCATTGGAAGCAATTCAGAGGGTGTGAAATAACACCTGATTTATTGCAGCCGGGGTTTTCTTCATTCAGGAGAAGACATTGATTTTCAAAGGTTATCATCACAGGTTTTCATCAGGGTTATTCCTTCTTCAGTCAGGGATCATTTAGGCGCCCATTTTTGGAGGTTGAAATAGCCAGAGGACAGGCCGTACAGCAGCATTAATTGCTGGTTTTATTCCAGTCGTACCTATACCTGGCCGTACCATCTACAGCAGAGGACAGACATCATAAGAGCAGGGCGCAGGGTTTTTTCTGTGCAAAAAAAAAAAAAAAACTGTACCTGTCCGTACCGTACGGACGGCGTCCGTACGGCGCCGTACGGACTGTACCGTGCCTGGTTTTTGGCAGCAGTCATCAGTTTTATTGGGCAGCAAACAGTCAGGGTTTTCTTGAACCAAACAGCAAGTTTTTTTGTAAACTCATGCAACTAGGGTTTCATTTTTAATTAAAAAAATAGTCTTTTCGATATTCAGTAAATTTTATAGGATTTATTTATCATTTTATGCAAATCCGCATTTCTTTCAAAAACTGGCAAAAAACCCAAAAACAATAAAAAAATTCAAAAACCTCAGAAAAAACATATAAACCGTCAGTTGTTAGAATCAGAGGGAACTTGGGGTTCCTACACAGCCTTTCATTCGTTGCATCATGACTCTCGTGTTGCTAGACCAAGCTTAAGTCAAGCACTTGAAGAATCCTGATTTACTCTATGCAGAGTAATTCGGGTTCTTTGATCTCTCTAACTTTGGACTTTTTCAGATCCTTTACTTATAAAGCTTTTTAAGTAAAGTACTCGGAGAAACCCGATTTACTCTTGCAGAGTAATTCGGGTTTTCCAAGCTTACTTACTTTAGACTTGTCCATCTTGAAGTCTTCAGGCTTCTCAAGGCCAGCTACTTCAGACTCTCTGCACCTTAAGTCTTCGGACTTCTGCCACTTGAAGTCTTCGGACTCTTGCCACTTGAAGTCTCCTTTATTTTGCGGGCTTTTGATGTCTCATTACTTATTTCGGGTTTCTGACTGCTCACAACTCATGAAGTAATTAAGTAGTGCACCCTCAGAACCCTGAAATACACTGCCCAGACCAAATCGGGGTTTCTAAACCTTCTTACTTGCTTCGGGGTTTCGACTGCTGATTACTTATAAAGTTTTTAAGTAGTGCTCCTCTGGAAACCCGAAGACTTCTCCTTCCAAAAAAACCCTGAAGTTGTCTGAACTTGCCACTTTTGCTTGAATATTTACCTCCTCACACTTGGGCAAAATTTGGTATGTGGGCCAAAAATGGCCAACAGGGATTATTTGAGGATGTATTGGCCACCATATGTTTCTCTTAGGGATTTACAAGAGTATTATTGTTTCATATTGGCAAACAAACCAAAAGCCATAGAACTTTTATCAAAATCATTGTTGCATGCTCTTAAGGGGCTATGCTTTTTAGACTTGAAGACTCTTTGGGGGAAATAAAGAACCACCATTTATTGCAAATATTTTGATCAATGTCATTGAGAGTGTTACTCCTCCAAAGTGATGCAATTGATCATATAAAATGCACCCATTTGTAAAACTGAAGGTTTGATAGTGGAGAGAAGCTATAATCACATATTTTGGACTCCACATGTAGAGCATAACTTGTACTCATTTTAGAGCAGTTTGAATTTTGAATCTCATGGATTACAGAGCTGACAGGGAAGGCTAGGGAGATCATCAGAGTCATCAACACTTTCAGCAATTCTCCTATTTGGAGTTGCTTAAAATTGGAAAGACAAGTGAAGACTCAAACTTCATTATGTAAAGATGGCTTGTAGAAATCAAATCTACATTGTTAGGCATGGTGGCAAGTGAAGTGTGGCCATTTGGAGGACATTAGACTCAAAGAGAGGCTCATTAGTTCAGGTTCGTTGGTTCTTAGATTGGTGATTGATGAGGAATGGTGAGGCAAGATTGAATTCTATTCATATTCACAAAACCAGCAGTGAAACTTCTTCGGAAAGTAGACACTTAACAGTCTTTTATGGGAGAGGTGTAAGATGACATGAACTACATGGTTGAGAGAACAAAAATTATCATTTCAAAGGAGACATACATGCAGGACATGAGCTATAATATAATTCCTTTTTTATTTTTGTTTTTTTATGTGTTTTATTATGATTGTCATTTGTCAATTGGGTATGCCTCATGTCCTTCCTGGATATGGCATTGTCATACTCAGGATGTACTTGGCAAGCCATGGAATATTAGAAGAACCCTAGGAGGTATGCGGGCAAGTACTAACACTAGACTTGTACTAGTATGGGGCCCTATAGGGCATTACCAAGTAGTGTAAAATTTTGTAAAGAATGTAATAGTAGTTATTGTTGATAGGTGAATCAATTCGATGCCCCCTTGCACACTTTGGCACATGCACTCAATCCCAGATTTTATCATGAAGATTTCATTGCTGCAAGCAATGAGAAAAGGAAGGCCCCACATAAGGATAGGCACGTGAAGCTTGATCAATGGACTTTGGAGATATAGCTTCCTTGGATGATAAAAAAGTTGGAGCATGATCAATCATGGATTGAGAATGGAGCAAGTACTTCTAAAATACACACTTGCAATTCATGTTCTTTCTCATTTGCAAAAATCTTCCACAAGGGAAATAGAGAACCTATGGCTGCATACACAGAAAAGCTGAACATTAGATTCAATAGGACAAAGGACATGGTTAACGTGAATTTTAATCTTTGCCTTGTGCCTTGCTAGATCGAAGAATACAACAAAGGATCAACAAAATAATGGGACGTGAATCCTAAAAATCTTGGTGTGGATATTTCCTTTGCATCCATAAATATTGGAAATTCCTTTTCTATGCATGTTGAGGCAGAGGCATCTACAACTACTCTTGTCTTCAGCTTTTGCATTTCCACTTGATGAAGAATCAGATGACCTTTGACAGCTAGGTTTAATTTCAATTGCACATCTTGTATTTTTTTGTTACTCATATAAAGCTTGCTATAATGGCTAATTTTGTATATCACATATATAATGGCATGTTATGCTTACTTCTAATAGAAATATGTGATCTTTATGAGTTTTGATGTATGTATCAATCAAATAGTTTTCCAACTGTTTCCCCGCCGCCCCCCGCCCCCCCCAAGTTTGCTATATTTTCCATAGATTTTTTTATTTTTTAATTCAATGTTCGCCATTTCCTAAATGTCAACCAATGGGGTATAATTTCTTCATCAATCCTGCTTTACGCAACTTAGGGTTATAAAGCATTGATGATGGTATCAACACCCCTTTTTAGGTCTAGTTTGCATTTTAGGCCATGTTTCAGTCTCAAGCTATCCTCTAGTAGTTTGAATATGTAGTTGGTCACTTTTGTCTATAGTGAAGGCCTACTTGGTCCATGACTAATAAAGTTCCCAAGGCCTGCATTTTACCTAGCCTTGTGGCAATGATCCTAGTCTAGCTATCAATTAGGCTACTAGTTGTACTATCTTACATGACCCACCTTGAGCATAAGGGCATGTGTAATGTCCCCAAATGGGACGATTTAACAAAAAAGGGGTTTTCCCCTAAATCCACAAATTCTGAAATAAAAATCAGCAAATCTTAGTTTGCAAGAAATGTTCTAAAACCCTTACCAAACACCAAGAAACCCTAGGCATCACAATGAAAAGAATGTGAAGACAATTTTTAGCTACTATTTAATCTAAATTTCATCTGAATGCTTGACAAAATAAGCAGTAAATTAAAAATAGGAAAGAAGTACCTTTTTGTCAAATTATTGAGGATCAAATGCCAAATTATGATGGCTGGAAAAATATGAATTTATTTCAATTACAGTTTTTCCTTGCCTATTTTTTGCTTCAAACCCTAGTCAAAAATATGCCACATGTGCCCAAAAATTAAGAAAAAATACAGAGAACTCCTAGGGCATCCAAAATGGCCCAAAAAGTCCTCCAAGCCAATTGTCCAAGTCGCTAAGGTGCAGGAAAAATAGTTGAATATTTATTGAGCAAGATCCCGCCTTTCGCAAGTGAAAATGATCAAGAAACCCTGTCAAAATTATTAACTAATAATCTGAAAATTATTATTTAATATTCTATCAAATTAGAGCCTCAAATCTTTATCAAATCTTCTCCAAATCCCGTGCCAATATTCAGGAAAATTAGTAATAAATTTCAAAATATTATATTGCTCAAATAGACCCTAAAAGGATTTCCAAATCCTCAAACAAGCCTCCAAAACAAGTCGCTTCACTTGCAAAATTAGTGCAAATAATAATCATAAATATTATGCATCAAATGGACCTAAAATAATCCACCAAAACCTCACAATAGTCTCTCCAAGCAAATCGCCCGACCCTAGGGCAAGTAACAAAACCTCCTTTAGCAAAGGTGGCGTCAAAAGACACCTTTTATAGAATGATCAACACCAAATCTACAAACACCTATTGGACATGCATCTCAATAGCTTCTTCAAGTATGAAGAAACAATTATCAAATTCAACATATATTCAATTGTGATCTTCACTTTGTATTTGTACTTTCCAAAGGGAGGCAAACCACTTTGGGGAGATAGAATACCTCATAAGCCTCACTTGCCCTTTTTAGAATATCTTTTCCTTTCTTTGCTTTAGCTCCCAAGCCAACATTCCTCTTTTTCGAATATAATATTAATTAGTTGCCTTAATAAAATAGTAATTAAAATCATTTTTAAGCAATAAATTAATAATTAATTCAATTAAATACTTTAGTGGTAAAAACCATGTTTATCAAATATTTTATTAATTAAATAATAATTGTCTTAAGAGAAAATGATAAAAATCACTATTTCGGCAATTAATAATTAACTAATAAAATCTAACCCCAAAAAGATTTCTTTAGTCTATAGGGAAGTAGACTAAAGGTCTTCAATACCTATTTATACCTGATGTGGAAATGGGGACATCACAACATGGTTTTTTACATACTTTTCTAAATATGTTTTCCATAAATGATAGTTTTTTTGGTTAAACAACAAAATTATATTATAGAAAAGTCAGAGATTATAGATTCTAATGTGCCAAGCTTGGAAGCTAATAGTCTAGGCCTGGGCAGTAAACAAAAATGAAAACATGTGAGCATTCGTCTATACAAATCTAAATTGAGAATGTTTACCAGACCTCTTTGCAACTTAGATGACCACCAAAAAGGGGGCAAACCATAGCATATAAGATTATGATTGTCAAGAGCCCAATTGGCCAATCCATCAGCTTCTATATTTCTTTATCTGGGAACATGGTTGCACTGAACCTCCTAAAACTTATATTGCAACCTACAAATTTTCTCCATCTCCCTAGCTATTTGCCAATTTTTGCTAGGATGTCTCTCTGGATTAGATAACACCCCTACAATAATCTTAGAATCAAATTCAATTTGAAGCTTCTACCACCCAATTTTCAAAGCTTCTTGCATGCCTTTGTAGACAACTTTAATCTCCGCTAAGTTATTAGTTATAAAACCCACCTTTTTTGCAAAAAGGAAGGCTATTGTTCCGTCATAAAATCTACCAATACCCCCATGCTTGCCTAACCCGGGTTCCCTCTTGAAGCACCATCCATGTTCACCTTTTCATACCCAATTGTTGGGGCTGTCCAAAGTTTTTCCATGTGAGTTTTCTTTTTTGATCGAAAAGCAGGCCTTGTTGAAGTACTTAGTTGCACAGATATCTGGTGGCATAAAAAATCCCATTCCGGCATTAGAATTTGAGGCAATCCAATCTTATGCTTGATAGTTTCGCCCAGGTTGATTTTGATTTTTTCCTAGACATAATTTATATATCTTTTGCCTGTTGGAAAATTCTGCGATTTCTTTCTTTCAAAATGTTCCACAACAACAAAGTGATTCCAAACTGAAGCACCGACATGAAATTTTGACCCTTGGGCAAATGCTTCTACCATTCTCTAATCAGATGCTCTAGTGATTTAATATTTCACCATTGAAGACTAAACAAATGGGATAAAAGCTTCCACAAGTGGACCACCCATGAGCAACGGAGAAATAGATGAGATATGGTTTTCTCATCCTCCAAGCATAGGACACAACAAAAGGGACCATACAAACCACGTCTCATCAGGTTGTCCCCAGTTAGAATTCTTCTCTTTAAAACCATCCATACAAAAAAACTCACCTTGGGCCATAATGCCCACTACCAAATATGACTAAATATATCCTTAAGTGGACGAGAAGTATGTCTATTTAGGGAATCATAGCCTGCAGAAACCGTGTAATCTCCTGCAGTGTTTTTCCCCCATGCCAATTCATCCGACTTTGAGGATAATGAAAGAGGATATGCTGAAAGAAGAGTGTTAATCTAGGATAGCTATTCCTCTTCCATTTGAACTGGCCATTCAAGGGTGGATCTCTAGCACTTTCCAATTTCCCAAGAATGATTAGTGTCCTTACTATAATGATCCACTTTAATCCATGCCTTTTCATGCATCGCGTTCATTACAACCTATAACTCTAGGTATTGAGCAATGATTGGCAAGTGCACATCCCACGCATCAGTCCAAAAGTTAGCATTTTGACCATCCTTAACAATCCAGAACAAGTGTTTTTTAATAAGCTCTTCCCCTAACTTAAGAACTGCAAGTATAGGAGATCCCTTGGGGGGAAGGGATAACTAAATAAGTCTCTCCGGAGGATTGTCTTCAGCATATTTGGCTCTGATATTTATAGCCCACAGATCAGTTGGAATCTTTATCAATCTCCAATAGAGTTTAGCTGCTAAAGTTTTATGATGTTTAGAAGAGGAATGAAATCCCAATCCTCCATCTTGCTTGGGTAGAGAAAGAATTTCCCACTTAACTAAAGACCACTTTCTCTTTTACTGCAAGCCACTCCATAATAACTTTTGGTAGAGAGAATCCAAGTGCTTCATGATCTTCCCTAGAGGATTCAAAATAGAGGAGACATAGATTGGCAAGGCTTGAAGAACTACTTTGACCAATACCATCCTTCCTCCTATAGAAAGCATTTATTAGTCCACTTATGAAGTTTTGGTTATGCTTTATTTATAATCCACTGCCAATCTCTGAGCTGTTTAGGTGCAATAAGAACCCCAAATATCGAAGTGGAAGAGATCCACGTCTGAAGTGAAGGATGTTAAGAATCTGATCTTCCTCTCTGCTAGAACAATGAAATAATAGTATACTAGACTTATCATGGTTAATCACCTGACCCATTGCCCTAGAAAATAGCATAAGAGGTTTCTGCAACTGTTGAGCCTCCAAGCAAGTGGCTCTCCCTATAAGCATCGAGTCATCCACAAACTGTAGATGAGTGAGAGGATAAGCACCTTTAGCTAATTTTATTCCATTGATCTTATGTTATTGACAAGCTGTAGATACCAATCTTCCTAGGCACTCCGCTAGTATAATGCATTAAAAGGGGGATAAAGAATCTCCTTGGCATATTCCTCTTGAAGGCAAGAAAAGCTGAGGAGGAGTTCCATTAACCAAAACAGAAAAAGAGACTGAAGATAAACATGCTCTCACCCAATCAATCCATTCTTCTGAAAAAAGCAAACTGACTCAAAACTTGACATAGAAAATCCTAGTCGACTCGATCATAAGCTTTGGATAAATCAACCATGATAAACATCAAAGGAGATTTCTGAATATCCATAGAATGTAAAGCTTCCTGGGCCAGAACAATTTCATCATGAATTTGACGACCTAGAACAAATCCTCCTTGTTTAGGAGATATAATCTTACCGAGAAAAGGTTTCAACCTTTATGCCATGACTTTAGTCATTATTTCGTAAATAACATTGAGATATAAATCAAAAGTACAAATTCTAATATGCCATCCCTAAAAACTATTTGTCCAACCCTGAGCAGTATACAAGAAAGTAGCAATAGATGCACTCATTATAAAGAATCTAAGTTTCAAATGTTCCCTATGTCTTCCTGGATCTTGTTGGACCACCATATAGGTGGTAGACCATAGCAGAGAAGATTATGGTTATCCAGAGCCCAGTCAGCCAGCCCCTCTGCCACTTTGTTTTGTTCTCGAGGAATATGGCTGAAGTGCACTGCTTGAAACTGTAATCTTCTTATTTTCCAAACCTCTCTCTCCATTTGCCAGTTTGGACTGTGGCCTTCTTCTGAATCAAATAACAAGCTAACAATCACTTTGGAATCTGATTCAATTTGAATGTTTTGCCAACCACTTTTCAAAGCCTCCTACATGCCTTTGTACATAGCCTTGATCTCTGCTAGGTTATTAGTTGTGGTACCCAGATTTTCAGCAAAGAAAAATACCACCGAACCTTCAAAGGTTTTACCAATTCCTCCCATAGCTGAAAGATCCAGATTACCCCTAAAGGCTATATCAGTATTCAATTTTCCATACCCCAGAGAGGGAGCAATCCATTGACCATCCCTCTTGAGTTTCTTTTTTTTCCGAAGAGCCGACATAGTAGAATCTTTGGGTTGCAAAGACAGTTGTTTACAAATATGCTCCCATTCCAGGATAAGAATAGAAGGTAAAGAAATATTATGTTTAATGCTTTCCGCAACATTGGTTTTGGTTTTCTCCCAGACATAAGATATATCTCTACTAACCTAGTGGAAAATTCTGCTATTTCTTTATTTCTAGATATTCCAAAGGAGAAGGGAAATGCCAATCTAGAGAACTGGAAGTAAATTTTGGCCTTTAGGAAGATGTCCTTGCCAATCTTTAATCAGCTGTTCTAAAGACCCAATATTATTCCAATGCATGTTAAACAATGTACATAGATGTTGCCATAAGGGTATAACCCATGGGCATTGGAAGAACAAATGAGAAATGGTCTCATCATCCTCCAAACATAAGGCACATCTAAAAGGACCATAAAATCCACGCTTCATAAGATAATCACCAATTAAGACTCTTCTTTGTAAAAGCAACCAAACAAAAAAATTAAACTTAGGCCATATAGCAAGGTGACATATATGCCTAAAGATGTCCTTTAGAGGATGAGGTGTGCCCTTTGTCAAAGAAGCGTTCTTGAGAAAACTATATAAATACCAGTAGCAGAATTCCCCCATCCTAACATGTTCGGCTTATTAGAAGTGGAGAGAGGCTAGTCTTTCAAGATACTATTAAGCAAAATTTGTTCCTCCTACCAAATGTGAATAGGCCATTCCGAAATTGAAATCTAACACTTACTGCTTTCCCAAGGATGAGTGGCAAGTCTACCATAACATGCAACCTTATCCATCATATATTATGCATATCCTGCATGAGCGGCTGAAACTGAGGGTATCAGACAAGAAGTGGGGATTGTTCGTCCCAAGAATCAGTCCAAAATTTTGCCTTTTGCCCATTATTCACAATCTGGAAGAGCTGGCTTTTAATAATTTCTTCACCAACTTTAAGGACAACAAGACTAGGCAAGCCTTTAGTGGGAAGGGATAACCAAATAATTCTATCAAATGGATTGTTATCTGCATATTTGGCTCTAATATTGGCCACCCATAAGTCATCAGGAGAAACTAGCATCCTCCAGTAGAGTTTAGAAGCAAGGGCCTTAATCTGCTTTGAAGAAGATTTGAAGCCTATTCCACCTTCCTTCTTCGGCTGACATAGAGTTTTCCACTTGACTAAGGACCACTTTCTTTTATCTTGCATACCACTCCATAAGAATTTCTGGCATAAGGAATCCAGTTGTTTCAAGATAGTCTTGTTGACAATTTTGCCCCACAGGCCAAATTGTCACCATTACCATTTGAAACTTCGCTCACCATGACCATTTGAAACTTCGCTCACCATGACCATTTGCCTTGAAAACCAGGTCTTGACCCTTGAGAAATCAAGGATAAGTCACTTTTGTGTAGGTACAGGTGTATTCCCATCAGGGAATGATCATTTCTAGCACTTATAGAGCAATTCGAGTTTACCAGGGTGCATGTCTTATTAGCTTTTATAAGCGAAAGCAGTCGATAAGCCCGATTGGGTCTACAAATGCAATTATGAGTGGATCGGGTTTTGCGAGGTAGTTGTCTTATAGATTTTTTAAGTAATGAAGCTTGTAAAGCCCAAAAAGGTCTTGGGCAGGTGATTTCTTTCGGAGGGCTTTTCATTGGCAAGGTGGACTTTTCAAAAGTTCCAAAGGGTTATTAACAAAAACCCCAAAAGGTACGTGCCCTTAAGGGGGGCACTTATGCAGTGAGGTGGCCTTTACAATTCTTCCGAAAGGTATGTTTTAAGGAGAAGTGACCTTGCGGAGGGCATCTAGGCATTGTGTAGGGACGTTTACAATTTTCCCGAAGGGTATGTGCCCTTGCGGGGGACACTTCAAGCACGAAGAAGACCTTGGCAAAAGTTCCAAAGGACAAAATCAATTTTTTCGAAGGACACCTACCCTTGTGGAGGGCACTCAGATGGCGAGAGGACCTTTCATTTTTCCAGAAGGATCATTTTCAGAAACCTCGAAGGACAAGTGCCCTTGCGGGGGACACTTCAAGCACAAAGAAGACCTTGGCGAAAATTTTGAAGGACAATTAATTTTTCCAAAGGACAATTAGCCCTTGCAAAGGACACTTGGTCGATGGCAGGACCCTTTCAAAAGTTTCGAAAGGCACTTTTGAGGATGAAGTGCCCTTGCGGAGGGCACTTGGTCAGTGGCAGGACCCTTTCAAAAGTTTCAAAAGGCACTTTTGAGGACGAAGTGCCCTTGTCGAGGGAACTTGGTTGGTGGCAGGACCCTTTCAAAAGTTCCAAAATGCACTTTTGAGGATGAATAACCCTTGCGGAGGGCACTTGGTCGGTGTCAAGACCCTTTCAAAAGTTCCGAAAGGCACTTTTGAGGACGAATAGCCCTTGCAGAGGGCACTATGCAGTGAAGTGGACCTTTTCCATTCTTTGGAAGGGCACTTCTGGAAGAACCTTACCTTTGCGGAGGGCACCTTCACAAAGCGAAGGACAAAAGCAAAGTTCCCAAAGGGCACTTGCCCTTCGGGGAAAGATAGCCAAAGGAGACAAATTCCTTCGGACAAAAAGTTCAAAGGAATTCAGAAAAAGTCTTGATGGAGGATATACCCGAAGAAAAAACCCGATAGAAATAAAGCAAAGGCACAAGGAAATGAATTCCTTTGGACTTTTTGTTTGAAGGAATTCCTTCGAACAAAAAGCCCGATAGAAATAAAGCAATGACGGAGGATATACCCGAGGAAAAAGCCCGATAGAAATAAAGCAAAGGCACAAGGAAATGAATTCCTTTGGACTTTTTTGTCTGAAGGAATTCCTTCGAACAAAAAGTCTAAAGGAATTTGGAAGGGACAAAAAGCCCAAAAGAGGAAAAAAAATGCCAAAGCACAGGAAAATATAAACACAGAGGCCCGACCAAAATAAAGCCCGAATCCCGAATTAAAACAGAACACAGGAAAAGCCAGAGAAATAACGAAGTGAATTGAGCATGATCAATAGCATGAACAGAGACAAGCACAAACAAGACTGAACCAGAACTGAACAAGAAGTAAGACAAATGCAGAAATAGAAGCATGAGCAAAGACTGAAACAAAACTGAACATGGACATCAGCATGAACAGTGAATAAAACAAACGCAGAATAAAGACAAAGGTAGGATGAACAAAGATCATGCATAGACTAACATGAGTGACTGCAACGAAGTGAACACGTTTAAGAAAACAAGCATGCTTCAGTTCTGAAAATAGAGTTGTCTTGTATGATGAACAGGCAAAGTGTTGAACGTTTCAAACAAAATAAATTCCATGCACACACTCTTGTTTGTCTCAAAGCTTGAAACGTTCTGACGGTTCAAACGTGATTCTTAAATTGGCATTTGCATTGATTTCATGCAAAGGGGAGACTTTCAAACGTTCCAGCAGTTCGAGTGGACTTGACTACTCTTGTTTTGGAGTTGACTGGTTTTCAAGTCAAGACATCTATTCATAGATTTCATGCATCCAAAGCTTGTCTTCTTTTTTTTCAATGCAAGGAATTTTCATGCAAGACAAAATAGACTTTTGTAAAAGCTGAGTTGGTTTGAGTTTACTCCCTCTCTATTTTCCAAAGCCAATCTCTTCATTTTTTGTAATTTTCTATATTAATGGCTTTTCAGCTTTGTAAAATAGATCCCTCTCTTGTAAGACCAGACTCTACCATTGGTGAATTGTGTAACCTCTTTAATCAATAGAAGGACTGTACTTTTAGATTTCAAGTGCTGACATAGTATACACTCATTCAGCAATTTGCATACATGGTAGATTTCTCCCTTCCCAAATTCTGATTCGTACCTAGTTGGTAGCTTATCATGTTATGCAGGTCATGTTCAATGTTTTATATTTCTTTTGCTGACACTGTAAGTGGATGTTAGGTCGCTGCATAGTGTCTTGTATCAGACCTCTTTCCATCGTTTTTTCATGTTTTTGTCATTGGATCGAACCTTCTCATGAAATACTTATGCATAGTGATCAATTAAAATCAATGTTCTTTTTCCCTTGTTTGTTCAGTGTTCAAGGTTCCAAGTAGGGTGGTCAACATTTTGGTGTATCACCATCATTAGGTAGGATTTCCCCTTCAAATTTCTTTCTCCCTTTTCCATGGTAGTCTGCAACACAGAGTAGAGATCCTCATTGAGACATCTTACAGGAACCAGCTTTCTTTGGAGGTTCTTCTCACCATTGAGGCACCCACTCTTGTGAGAAGATCTCATTGTTTCAACTGGAGAGAGGATTAGCCATTTCAGCACGTCTTCGATTTAGGGTGCAACTCCAGGTTGACAACAAGTCCCTAGAATATTCAAAATAAAAGAAACATATATCGGCATTGCCTAAAGAACTGCCTTGACCAAATGTAATGGGCACCCCAGTTGCACCCAAAAACTAACCCAATAGGGACTCTTTATGACTCCGGTAGTTTTGCTGGAATTTCTTTTTTTTTGTTTTACAAAGACAAATAGATGTAACATAAATATAGAATTTGCAAGCATAGTTACACAGCTGAAATAACCAACACACTGTATTTGTATTAATTGCAAAATGAGTAAATGAGTACAATGCCGGTCACGTGGTGACTCATTAGATCCCCTGGTGATCATACAAACATTATTTCAAGCAGATATCCCAGCAAGTTCCGAAGGTGCTATATTTGTGTCTTCGACCCGCGGAACTTCAAACTCTGCAGAAGCTTCTACGGACTCTGCAGCCAAAACTACGGACTCTGCAGGCTTAGATCTACGGACTCCACCAGGCTTGAAATCTACTGACTCTGCAGTCTGAAAACTACAGACTCTGTAGGCAGAGAAAACTACGAACTCTGCAGGCAGCAAAACTATGGACTCTGCAGGCAGCAAACTACGGACTCTGCAGGCAGCAAAACTACAGACTCTGCAGGCAACAAAACTACGAACTCTGCAAGCAACAAACTATAGACTCTGCAGGCAGCAAACTACGAACTCTGCAGGCAGGAAACTACGGACTCTGCAGGCAGAAAACTACGGACTCACCTGGCTGCATTCAAATGCTACAGTGATAGAGTTGCTACAGTGACGAGATGCTACAGTAGTACGTCTGCTATAGTGGCACGGCTGCTACAGTGCCACAACTGCTACAGTAGTATGGCTGCTATAGTGACAGCTGCTACAGTGCGCGCGGCTGCTACAGTGGCTGAGAGTACAAACTCCAAAGACCAATCCCAAGGATTGATGTCTAGAGTGCTACAAATGAGAAGGACGTTCTCAAATGCCCAAATAAGCTGCAAGTGCAACAATTCTTTTTTTCTTATCCAACCTCCTCAAAGAAGCTACAAGCACTCCCCTTTATCCTTTTCTCCAAGGGGCAACTCAACTCACTTGAGCAATGTGGGATAAAGGATATGCAACAGTCCCTCATAAAGTAAATGTTTAAAGTGACACTCAATGTCTTTCAGCTGGGTTAAAAGTTACCCTTTTTGCAGCACTTCAGGTCCCCAAAAATACGAGCAACCGGACTCCGAATGGTGCGAGTGATAGCTTGCCGGAAAGCTCTCAACAAGGAGCATCAAATCCAGTCATCAAAATTGGCCTCCATTGCGTCCAAAAAACTTATTACAAATAGTAAGTGTGTTGGAAACTGAGTAAGCCCAGCTGCTAAAATGGGGACATTACAGTCTGCCCCCCTTGAATTTGCTTGTCCTCAAGCAATCTCAGCCCAGCCTGCTGGATAACTTGCTCACCTTCCCATGTAGCATCCTCCTCCGACAGGTCTTTCCATCTGACCAAGTACTCCTTCACTATCTTGTTTCTGAGTTTCCTCTCTCTAGTGTCTAGAATAGCCTCAGGTTCTAACACGAGCCTCCCTTCCTCATCCAAAGGGGGTAAATCTGCAGTAGGCACTACACCTTGACCAATGGCCCTCTTAAGCCTAGACACATGGAATACATTGTGCACTCGACTGCCCTCTGGAAGCTCAAGTTCATAGGCGACTTCACCCACTCTTCTAATCACCCTGTAGGGGCCGTAAAATCTAGGCTTAAGCTTCTCTGCTCCGCTCTTCTTGAGCGATGACTGCCTATATGGTTGTAGCCTCAAATACACCATGTCCCCTACCTCGAAACTGCGCTCTACCCTATGTTGATCAGCATACAACTTCTGCTGATTTTGGGCCTGCCGTATATTCTCTTTGAGCGCTCTCAAAATATCTTGGCTATCCTTCAACAGGTCTTTAGCTTTGGGCACTCTGCTGTCCCCCAAAGCCATATCCATGAAGCTTAGAGCTTCATACCCATACAAGGCCATAAATGAAGTCATCCTGATGGTCATGTGATGCGTGGTATTGTAACAATACTCCCCCATGTGTAACCATTTAACCCAGGCTCTCTGCTGTGCGGTCACATAGTTCCGCAAATAACCCTCCACCCACTTATTTACTATCTCAGTCTGCCCATCAGTCTGGGGATGGTAGCTCGTACTAGGTGCAAGGTCTGTACCGCACAGCTTGAACAACTCTCGCCAAAAAGCACTCATGAACTTGCTATCCCTGTCACTGACAATAAATCTTGGTAACCCATGCAGCCTAAAGACCTCCCTGAAGAACACATCTGCCACCTGAGCTGCTGTATAAGTAGAGGGAATAGCAAAGAAGTGAGCAAACTTCGTCAATCTGTCCACCACCACATAAATGCAATCTCTTCCCTGCACTCGAGGTAGGCCAGTGATGAAGTCCATAGAAATGCTCTCCCACTTCCGGTCTGGAATAGGTAAGGGCTGTAGTAAACTAGCAGGAAACGTGTGCTCTTCCTTATTCTATTGACAAACTACACACTCCCTGACATGCCTCTGAACATCGTCCTTGAGCCCTTTCCATGAGAACCGCTCTCGAATCTGCCTGTAGGTCTTGAAGAACCCCGAATGCCCGGATGTAGGTGCATCATGAAATGCCCTCAGTATCGTCTCTCTTAAGGGTGATGACGGAATTAAATAGATTCTGTCCTGAAACCTGATCAACCCATCAATCACCTCATAGCGACCATCCTGTATAGTGCCTGAAACCAGTCCCGATGCCCAAGTGTCCCCAGCATATTCTGCTATAATCTTAGTCCGCCAGTCTCCTGAAATCTCTGCAAGAGCACAAATGTGAGGTCTTCTAAATAAGGCATCAGCTACTACATTCTTCTTCCCTTTGACAAACTCAATGTCAAAGTCGTAGGCTTGCAATTTAGTGACCCACTTCTGTTGCCTGTCATTCAAGTCTCGCTGACCCATGAAATACTTGATGCTGTTGTGATCAGTCTTGATCACAAACTTTCCTCCAACCAAGTAGGATCGGAATTTGGCCAAGGCATGCATAATGGCTAACATCTCTCGATCATAAATAGAATAGCTCCTCTCCACCCCTTGGAGCTTCCTACTCTCAAAAGCAATGGGGTGCTTCTCTTGCATCAATACTGCTCCAACCCCGTCACCCGATGCATCACAATGAAGCTCAAAAGGCTTCATGAAGTTGGGTAGAGCTAGAACCGGGCATTAAGACATCACCCGCTTGAAATGTTCAAAACACTGTTGCGCTGCCACTGTCCATACAAAAGCACCCTTCTTGGTGAGGTCTATTAATGGTGCTGTAGTCTGTGAAAAGCCCTTCACAAATCTCCTATAAAAACCACACAATCCAAAAAATCCTTTGAGTTGAGTAAGGCTGGTTGGGGTGGGCCAATCAACCACCGCCTTGATCTTTTCTGGATCCACCCGAACTCCTTCAGCACTGATAATGTAGCCAAGGTAGAGCAATTTGGTCATGCCGAATTCGCACTTTGATTCCTTGGCGTACAGTGACTCCTTCTCCAATATGACCAGCACCTCCTCTAATTGTTGTAGGTGTTCATCCCACGTCCTACTAAAAACTAGGATGTCATCAAAGAAGATTAATACAAATCTTCGGAGCTGCCCTCTAAACACCTGATTCATGCAACTCTGGAAGGTAGCTGGAGCATTGGTTAGCCCAAACGGCATAACCAGAAACTCAAAGTGCCCGTAGTGACACCGAAAAGCAGTTTTTTCTATGTCCTCCGCTCGCATCTTGATCTAATGGTATCCTGAACGTAGGTCAATCTTAGAGAAAAATCGTGCTCCATGCAACTCATCAATCAGCTCATCAATCCTGGGGATAGGGTACCTGTTCTTAATTGTCTTCTTATTGAGAGCTCTATAGTCAATGCACATATGCATTGTCCCATCCTTCTTCTTCACCAAAACCACCGCTGAAGCAAAGGGGCTTTTGCTGGGCCTAATATGCCCCATCTCCAATAGCTTCTTTATTGACTTCTCTATTTCATCCTTATGCTTTTTTGGATGGCAGTAGGGGGTGATGATGACTGGTTTAGCCCCCTCCTCCAGCTCGATAACATGCTCTACACCCCTCTTGGGAGGGACCCCATGTGGAATGCTACCAAACACCTTATCATGCCTAGAAATGATCTCCTGTATATCTGGGTGATATCTCTTTACCTGCTGCTCTGGAGGCGTAGGCATGATCAAACATTCAGCTGCCCACTCGACATTGTCATGTTTGAACAATCGTTCCATCCTTTTCAAGGATACCACCCTGAGCCCCCCATTAGGTAAGCCTCGAAGCCCCATCTTCCTGCCCTGATGCTGAAACCTCATCTCCAACTTAGCCAAGTTGAAGGTGAACTCTACCAAAGAAGTCATCCACACCATTCCCAAGATGACATCATAATCGCCCATGTCAACTACATAGAAATCGTCCTCCAACTCATAATCTCCTCCCAATCTGATGCGAAGTTTTGAAATCTTCCGGGTGCATAATAACTTGTGGCCATCGGCCACCGTGACTCTGAACCCTGCGTGCTCTTCGGTCTGAAGACCTCTCTTGGCCACCAGTTTTGCATCGATGAAATTATGCGTTGCCCCTGTATCGATCAAGGAAACCACGCGCTGCCCTTGAATCAGCCCTCTTACCTTAAAGGTCATGGCCTTCTGGACGCTTGTCAGCCGAGCAAGAGACTTCTCATCATCCGAACTCTCCTCAGCCGCGCTATCGCCCCGACTAGAATCCGAATCTGATTGCTGCCCCTTGTCTTCGGAAAGTGATTCCTCTGCTGAGAAATACTCCATGGGCTTAGCCTTCGCCTTAAGTGGACATTCATGGGAAAGACTCCATGGCTCCCTACAATGAAAACATAGTTTTTTCTTCCTGAGCTCGTTGAGGGTCTCGCTGTCCAATCCTTTTGTTTCCCCCTTAGGCTGCTGAGGGTCCTTCTGAAACGTCTTCCTTATCCTTCCTAAAATGAGAGTCCTTAGAGTGGAGTTTACTCCTGTAGGAAGAAGATGCTAGGTCTCTAGTTTTCTTAATAGCCTCATGTAGTGAAGAGGGTTTGTGTCCCTTTACGCATCCTCGCAAGGGGTCGGAAAGCCCATCCATGAAAAGAACAACCAGTGTTCTTTCCGATATATCCGTCACCAATACTGCCAGCTTTTGGAACTCGGTGATATAGGCCTCCACAGAACCCCACTGTTTAAGCTGAGCTAGCTCCTTGAAATGCAATTCTGGGTCCTTAGTATCAAACATGTCAATGAGTCTCTCGGTAAACTCTGCATAAGTATCTATCTGGTTATGGCCAAGCATGACCATACCGTGGTGCCACCACTCGTGGGCACTTCCATCCAAGTGCAATGCAACATACTTAATCGCGTCCTCCTCAGGCATGGGATTACGCTGGAAATAAGTGTCTAATTTTTGGACCCATGTTCGCGCTGAAGTCTTTCATGTTCCATCATAGTATGGAATGGACAACTTTCCCAACTTTTTTCTTATCTCATAATTTTGTTGCCTGTTCCCTCTCATTGGCATATGCTTGAGTCTAACATCCATATACTCCCTGAAGGACATTTCACCTTGAAAATCTGGTCCAGCATTTCTCCAATCCTCTAGTATTTGGTCTTGTATCTCCTGCTGTGTAGGACCAGCGTTATCCTGGTCATTCTGTCTTGGAGGGAATTGTGGCATGAGTGGTCTTGTAGAAGAACCTGCTCTAGCGTATGTCCGGGCTCCCCTATTAATCGATGCATCTCCATTACCTCCATTTCCTGGTCCACCTACCTGGTTAGCATTATTACCCTGGTTGGCATTGTTGCCCTGATCTGCTCTAGTCAAGTGTTGTGTAATTGCTAGAGCCATCTGCTGCAATGTGGTTTGTAGCTCCCTTTGCCCCCTGGCAAGATCACTAAGCATCATCCTCGTGCTGGGTTCTCCCCTCTCCTCATTTGGGTCACCCATGGCTGGTGCTGCAAAGTGCTCACCCTCAATTTCTGAAAAAACTTGTAAGTTTGGGTTTGTCCGGTTTCTCCTCAAGTAGTACTGATGTGTCGAATGCATGAAACCTCACAGGATGGCAGGAATAACAGGCTCTGATACCACTGTAATGGGCACCCCAGTTGCACCCAAAAACTAACCCAATAGGGACTCTTTATGGCTCCAGTAGTTTTGCTGGAATTTCTTTTTTTTTGTTTTACAAAGACAAATTAATGTAGCATAAATATAGAATTTGTAAGCATAGATACACAGCTGAAATAACCAACACACTGTATTTGTATTAGTTGCAAAATGAGTAAATGAGTACAATGCCGGTCACGTGGTGACTCATTAGATCCCCTGGTGATCATACAAGCATTATTTCAAGCAGATATCCTAGCAAGTTTTGAAGGTGCTATATTTGTGTCTTCGACCCGCGGAACTTCAAACTCTGCAGAAGCTTCTACGGACTCTGCAGCCAAAACTACGGACTCTGCAGGCTTAGATCTACGGACTCCACCAGGGTTGAAATCTACTGACTCTGCAGTCTGAAAACTATGAACTCTGCAGGCAGAGAAAACTATGAACTCTGCAGGCAGCAAAACTACGGACTCTGCAGGCAGCAAACTACGGACTCTGCAGGCAGCAAAACTACAAACTCTGCAGGCAGCAAAACTACGGACTCTGCAGGCAGCAAACTACGGACTCTGCAGGTAGCAAAACTACACTCTGCAGGCAGCAAACTACGAACTCTGCAGGTAGGAAACTACAGACTCTGCAGGCAGGAAACTACGGACTCACCTGGCTGCATTCAAATGCTACAGTGATGGAGTTGCTACAGTGACGAGATGCTACAGTAGTACGTCTGCTACAGTGGCATGGCTGCTACAGTAGTACGACTGCTATAGTGGCACAACTGCTACAGTAGTACGACTGCTATAGTGACAGCTGCTACAGTGGCTAAGAGTACAAACTCCGAAGACCAATCCCAAAGATTGATGTCTAGAGTGCTACAAATGAGAAGGACGTTCTCAAATGCCCAAATAAGCTGCAAGTGCAACAATTCTTTTTTTCTTATCCAACCTCCTCAAAGAAGCTACAAGCACTCCCCTTTATCCTTTTCTCCAAGGGGCAACTCAACTCACTTGAGCAATGTGGGATAAAGGATATGCAACAGTCCCTCATAAAGTAAATGTTTAACGTGACACTCAATGTCTTTCAGCTGGGTTAAAAGTTACCCTTTTTGCAGCACTTCAGGCCCCCAAAAATACTAGCAACCAGACTCCGAATGGTGCGAGTGATAGCTTGCCGGAAAGATCTCAACAAGGAGCATCAAATCCAGTCATCAAAACTGGCCTCCATTGCGTCCAAAAAACTTATTAAAAATAGTAAGTGTGTTGGAAACTGAGTAAGCCCAACCGCTAAAATGGGGACATTACACCAAAGTCATTCTACCTCCTGAATATAGCCATTTATTCATCAATTTCTATATTTTTGAGTCAACTTTACTAATGATCCAATGCCACTCTCGTATCTGCTTGGAGGCAAAGGGACACCCAAATATTGAAGCGGAAGAGAAACCCTTAGAAAATGAAAGATATTAAGAATTTGTTCTTGTCTATTAGAACAACGGAAAAAGATAATACTAGACTTAGCATGATTGATCAACTGACCAGTGGCTGTGGAAAAAACATGAAGTTTCTCAAACTATTGGGCTTCCAAGTAGGTAGCTCAATCAACCATCATTGAATCATCCACAAACTAAAGATGTGATAACGGGCAAATAGTTTTAGCCAACTGTATGCCATGAATTTTTTTCCCTGACAAGCTTTGGTAGCTAATCTGCCCAGACACTTAGCCAAAACAATAAACAGAAAGGGAGATAAGGGATCTCCCTATCATATCCCTATAGATGCCCAAAAATTTTGAGATGGAGTGCCATTTGTTGTTCCCAAAATCCATCACTTGTCTTTGGGGACAACATATCAACTATTTTGGGTCCTACAGACCAAAATTCTCTCTTCCCTTCTCAAAAATGTTCTGAGTATTCAAATTCTTTAATTATTCGAGTCTTCTTAGCTAGAGAACTCACAGGTTCAACAGGCAGGCTTTCTCAGAAAGAAGTTCCAACACTTAGGCATTTTCAAGGCTGGTTCAATGCCGAGGTTCAATCAAAAGACTCATCGGCGGGATTCAAACAAAAGATTGAACCATTGAACCCCGCCTCCAAAGGTTCAAAGGTTCAACGGGTTCACAGGTTCAACGACATCGGTAGACTTAAAAGAGTTATGCGCTTCGGCAAGTTCAAAGTTCAACAGCTTCAAAGGACTTAAAGAAAAGAAGGCTTTGAAGAGTAAAAGTTAAACGATTGAACCATTGAACCTTGAACCAAAATAGTTCAACGGGTTCAAAGGTTCAATGAGTTCAATAAGATCAAAGGACTTAAACGAAAGAAGACTTCGAAGAAAAAAGATTGAACCGTTGAACCGTTGAACTTTGAACCAAAATGGTTCAAAAGTTCAAGGTTCAACGAGTTCAATAAAGTTCAAGAGACTTAGAAGAACAAAGGATTCGAAGAACAAAGAATGAACCAACGAACCTTGAACCAAAAGAGTTCAAAGTTCAAAGGTTCAATGAGTTCAACATAATAGAAAAATGATCCAGAAACTTCGAAGGACCAAAGGATTCAGAGAAAGAGAATGAACCGTTGAACTTTGAACCAAAATGGTTCAATGTTCAAAGGTTCAAAGTTCACAAGGAAGCTTCGAGCGAAGGAAGGAAGCGGAAGATTTCAGAGACAAGTTCGAAGAGATGGTTCAACCGAAGATGAAAGAAAGCGATTGAACCAAGGAGCCGATAGGGCCACCCGAACCGTTGAACCTTTGAACCAATGAACTCTCAAGGTTAAAAGGTTCAAGGTTCAATGTGGTTCAAGCAACTAGCAACCAGTGACATCCCCGCGGACGTCAAATTCAAGGTAATGAAATGCCCGTTTATTTTCAAATGCGGCACAGAATCTGAAGAACAAACTCAGCGAGCTCAGATCATGAGAAATAGATAAAATGCATTAAGGAAAGAGGGAAAGTTACAGGAGATACTGAAATATCTACAGGGGAGTTATTCCAGTAGGTGGAACAATCCACCAAGTAGACATCTGAGCGCGCAAACATTCAAAGGCGCGACCTATTTTTTCCCTTTGAGTAAAAGCGAAGTGGATAGCTGCGCAAATATCAGGGAGAGGATCAGGTGGCCTATACTTTGGAGGAGACATTTGAGATGAAAGACATGCCACAGTTAAGGCCGACGCTCTGTTCCAGCACCTCTTGACAAAACTGAAAATGCATTCAAGGCATTGAATGCAGCATGGGCCATTCCATGAAACAAAGTGCCAAGTCTTTCTTGGCTGCTATATATAGTAATCTCTTATTTTATGCAAAAGAGATCTTTTTGTTATCAGAAACAAAACTCTGTCCAAATTGAAAGGCATTACTGAGACTTTGAGCTCAGATTGTTAATCATATTTCGTGATTTGAATGAGAAAGCAAGTGACCTTTCAGACTTTGTGTTGGAATAGCTTGTGTTGTTGAGAAAACTGTTCTTATATCTGTTCCCTGAATGCGTTCTTGTCCATTTAATTAAACAAGCAGAACTAGTGAAAGTAATCAAGAAGGTGTCCTGAAGCCAACTGTGGAGAGACTTTGTGCTGCCACAATTGTCTTTAGTGTGTTTTTAGTTTGTTTCTGTGTAAAGGATCTTGGGACGACTTTGTGCTCTCATTGTCCTTCGTATTTAACTCTTTGGCAGTTGAGGTGCAAACTTTGTGCTACACCTCATTCTGCTGGTTATTGTGCCCTGTTACATTTACTTATCACTACTAGAAAGAATCTCTGTTGTTTGCTGCAGACCACTTTTGAAAGAAGAGAAGTGCCTTCAGTGTTTTCACCTAGATTTTTCCATGTCTGTGAACATCATCTTTGAAAAAAGAGAGATGGATGATGTTGTCCTACCCCTGAGTGTTATTTTCAGCTTATATATATAGTATATAGTACCTCATAGTTATAGGGAACCTCCCCTTGATGAGAAGAGAGATTTGTCCTCTTTTGATGTGGTAGACCTGCACATTTGGCCGATCAATCTCCTTATGCTGTGGTTGAAACAACCTATTTTGCCCATCAGTTAGTTGGTGACAAAATATTCACCCAACAGTTTTTGGCGACTCCGCTGGAGAAAAACACGCAGTTTGAAGCCTCAAGCTTCAAATTGAAGCAGTCCCTATCTTTATCCATTTCAGTTTTGCAATCTGGCAGCTCCACAGTATACAAGAAGCCAAAGATCTAAAGGTATTGTTGACCTTGTATTTGAGTTGGTACAACAACGTGATTTTGATCCTTTCCCTTCACCATCTCACCTTCAGCAAACCAGGAGTTTTCCTCCTACAAAATTTGGGTTTTTATTACCAGGAAAAGCATCTATTTCTGCTGTTAGCAGAGCTTTGTCAATACATACCCCTCAGACATTTGTTATCCCTCCCTTCAGTAGTCAAATCATGGCGGTTCAAGGCCCCTGGAGTAACTCTTTTGGCCCGCTCAATTTAACTCCACCTCTACATGAGCTACCACACAGTTCAAGGAAGAATTTTCTCAATTTTTTTGGTGATGGGAGAGTTCATCTTGATGAACATATTGCAGCGTTCAACATACCCTGTGGTGTGATAGGTGTGGAGTATGAGGATGTAGCGGTCAGGCTATTTGTAGAAACATTACAAGGCGCTGCTGCAGACTGGTTCTAGAACCAATGAGAGATTTCATAGCCAAGTTCGACAAGCCGAGGAACAAGATTCTTACCATTGCTCAGCCAATAGCTGAGAATCTCAAATACTTCTTCATCAATTCATAGCTGCCTAAAGTGAGTTTTCTATTGAGACGGGCTGGCCACATAAACGTTGCTGCAGCTCAAGATTTAGCCACTGAGGTGGAAGATGATCTCATCTTAGCAGGAAAGATAAGAAAAGATCATAACAGAGGCAAATCTTCTTTATCTTCTGAATATTCATCTACAGGGACCACTGATCCAATGGTGCAGATGCTGGCAAATGAGTTGCTAGCTCTCAAGAAACAAATGGCTTCTGCCCATTCATATAGGGATATACCAAGGAGAACATTTTCCAATCAGTCGTATCAAAGCAATGCTGTCAGGAATCAAGGGCAGCCAAATCGCCTTCCTCCCCCACATGGGAAGCTTGCCATTGAAGCACCTCCAACCAATTCAGCAGTTGGATATCTTGAAACAGAATCTGATTTCTCTTTTCAGCCTGAATTGAACCAAGAAAATGGCGTTGATCTCTTTGCAAAAGACCAAGAAGAATCAGCTGGCGACTCCAACATTGGTTTCTTGAATTACCAAGATGAACCCAGAAGTAAAGGCGAAGCGTTTGATGGATCATACACCGTATGCACCCGGTCCCAGAACCAGTCAGCCCAGCACGCTGATAGAGAAAAAATAGAGGAGCGATCTCAACCAACAATTTCAATTGCTAAGCGGGGAACCACTCTGCCTTTTCAATCAAAGGACCCGGTGATCGCTAAAAAAGTAAGTACCTCAAGTATGCCTTCACCTTCAACTTCAAATTCGCAGACCAGTACCCCCCTAAAAACCAGAAGGATGAACTGCCTTCCCCTGTTTCTAATTCATTTCAGACATTTGATATAATCGACCATGTCAAAAAAACCAAAATTCAAATGTCTGAGTTTGAATTCCTGCAATCTAACCCTGAATAGTTGGATAGATTAGTGGAATGTGTGAAAGATAAAGTTGTCCGAAAGTAACTCCTGGTCTCTCCAAGAACACATCCACCCAGAATAACCTTGTCATTACTCCTCCTGCTGCTCTTGAGAGGACAGAACCATTTTATGTCTCCCTGCTGATAAATGGACACCAGTTGAACAATTGTATCATAGACTCAGGTGCGTCTGACAATGTCATGCCTGCCAAAGTGGCAGAATCTCTCGGTTTCACATTGACCAAGATATTTGGGAGATGATTCTCTATGGAGAACAAACAAGTGCCACTGTTGGGACAAATCAAGAATGCCCAATTTGCATTTGCGGCATTCTCGGACAAAAGAATTAAGATGACAGTCCTGGTGGCCGACGTCCCAACCTCATACGGCATTCTTCTTGGGCAAAATTTCTCAAAGATGTTAGTGGCGAGTTAAGTATGGACTTGTCTGAAGTGAGGATCTCGGTCAAAGGCATCATGCAGAGACTGTTCTCCGAGGAGGCAAAATACGTTGTCACTCAAACATCAGCGCTTGAAGCTCAAATTCTGTTTGAGTCTTTAGGCATGGGTAATTACTTATACACGGAGGAGGTTCATGTGGCGTCTGATGAAATTCTTGAATGTGACAGCTTGACAATCGATTCAGATGAAATAGCAGAAGGATTGGTAGAATGCAGTACAAGCGCAAAAGAATCCTCCCCTCCAATTAAGGAAAAATCTAAGAAAAAACCAGTTCCTGATGATGTCTAGATTCTGGAATTCGATGGCCGCTGTTCCTCTACCGGTTCTGGAGCGAGATTGTGTTGATATCTCCTCAATGAGATATTTTTCTCTTTTCTTCTAAATTATAGTTCAACAATACCAACAACACTGCTGAATATGAATCACTGTTGCTTGGATTAAAGGCCGCTCAAGACAGGGGCGTCAAACTCCTTCACACCAAAGGCGATGTTGAGCTAGTGATTTGCCAGGGGAGGAACCTATACCAAACCAAAAATGAGAGATTGCACCATTACCGCAATCTAGTTTGGAATCAAATTGATAGCTTTGATGCTTTCAGTATCTCTGCAGTGTCTAGAGAATTCAATGACTGAGCTGATACATTGGTTGTTTCTACAATTCTTTGGTTTCTCACTCAGATTTTAAGGGAGACAGGCACACTATCGAACTGATCTTTCGACCAAATGTGCCTGACAATGCCAATCATTGGCAAGTGTTCAATGGTGACAACCAAATCATCACCTTTCTGAAACAAAAAGATAGTTTTGAACAGCTTCACTTCGAAGGCAGTGAGCCTTAAAAATGTGAATCAGCCCCTGAAACAAGTTCAGATGCAGGTGAAAAATTCCTACAGCTAAAAGGGAATAAAATTTCCAAAAGATTGGTTTCTCTTGAGAAACTGTTTGACAAGCACGATAGGTTCATCAAATAGCAACAAATGGATTCAAGCTCCTCTCAGGAGTTTGATCAAATAAATTTGGGTGCTAAAGAAAATCCCAAGATGGTGAACATTGGGAAGTGCTGCACTCCTGAGAAGCTCAAATTTACTGCCCTGCTTTGCCATTACATGAATGTTTTGGCGTACTCCTATGATGATCTGAAGTCGCTCAGGTCTGAAGAAATTCGCCATGAAATTCCTCTCAAGAGTGATTCGGTGCCTTTCAAGGAGAAATCCCGACAGTATAATCCAAAGATATCAAGTACTATTCTGTCTGAAATACAAAAAATGCTGAATGCTAGGATAATTTTTTCAATCCATCATTCGACATGGATTGCAAACATAGTTCCTATGAGGAAAAAGAATGGCGAAATTCGCCTCTGCATGGATTTTAGGAATTTGAATCAATCCTCCCTAAAGGATAATTACCCTCCACCCATCATGGATCAAGTCCTTTAGACGGTGACTGGTTCAAAGATGTTATCAATGTTGGACAACTTTTCGAGGTACAATCAAGTGGAAGTTGGCGAAGCAAACCAACATAAGACTGTCTTCACCACACCTTGAGGCACCTTTGCATATCGAAGAATGCCATTTGGCCTAATAAATGCTGACGCCACTTTTTAGAGAGCAATGGACCTTGCTTTCAAAGATGAAATGGGTAAGTTCATTGTGGTGCACCTTGATGATTTAACAATTTTTTTCAAGCATCGTCCTGATCATGTGCGCCATTTGCAACGAGTGCTGGAACGATGTTGCCAGAATGACATTTCTCTAAATCCCAAGAAGTCTATTTTTGGGGTAACGAAAAGAAAACTTCTCGGAAACATTGTATCCCAAGAAGGCATAAAGATTTATTCAAAAAGAGTCAAATCCATCCAAGAGCTTATTTTGCCAACAAGTAAGACTGCAATTCACTCTTTCTTCGGAAAGGTGAATTTTTTACGAAGGTTCATCCCCGAGTTCGCAGAGAAGACTCGCCATATTGTAAACATGATGAAAAGAAAGACCACTTTCAACTAGACTGAAGAAGGCAAATTGGCATTTCAAGACATCAAGACAGCTATTGCCACGCCCCAATTTTGGTTTCTCCAAATTATACCAAAGATTTCAAAATGTACAGTTATGCTTCTGAGCACACACTTTCAGCAATTTTGGTTCAACAGAACAAAGAAGGCGTGGAATCTCCCATATCTTTCATGAGCTGTTCTCTCAAAGCTCATGAACTGAAATATTCAAATTTGGAGAAGCATGCTTATGCAATGGTAAAGGCAATAAAGCACTTCCATTTTTACATCATGAATTCACACACTATTGCCCTAGTTTCTGATACCACAGTCAAATCCATATTAACTCAGTAGCAGTTTGGAACCAAAAGGGGCAATTGGGTTGCTAAAATCCAGGAGTTTGATCTTGTTATCAAACCAACGAAACTTGTGCGAGAGAGGGGTCTCTGCCAATTGATTGCTAATAACAGACCAGAAGAAACAGGGCATGAAGAAACAGAAATTGAAGATGCGCCAACAGTCCTCTTTGTCTCCACCACGAATGAGTGGTATTCGAGTATTGCTCATTTTCTTGCTTATGGTGAGTGTCCTGCTCATCTGTCTTGTAAAAAAAAGAGGACTATCAAGTTAAAAGCTTCCAATTTTGTCCTATGGGACAACGGCCTATATAAGAGAAACATCGATGGAGTGTTCCTTCGTTGTGTGGATAAAGAGCAGCAGAACCAACTTCTGGAGTCCTTCCATAATCTGGCCTATGGAGGACATTTTTTTGCGCCCGTAACTACCCATAAGATTATGCGAGCCAAGTATTATTGGCCTACTCTGTTTCAAGATGCATACAAGTGGGTACGAAGATGTGAACTGTGCCAACAGTTCATTGGAAGACCTGTTGTCAACTTGGAGCTGCGCCCTGATTCGAAGACGTGCGCGAAACGGCCAGTCCTCTATTCGGCTGAAACAATGGGATCTTCTCATGAGGGTGGGTGCCTCAATAGTGAGAAGAACCTCCAGAGAAGGCTGGTTCCTGTATGGTGTATCAATGAAGATTCCTACTCTACGTTGCTGATTGCCATGGAAAAGGGAGAAAGAAAACTTAAAGGGGAAATCCTACCTAAAAGGGGGTGATACACCAAAATTATGATCCTACTCAGCTTGGAACCTTGAACACTGAACGAACAAGAGAGAAGGAAGACCTTAGACTTCAATTAATCACTTATGCATAAGTATTTCATGCAGAGGTTCGATCCAATGACTAAAACCTGAGGGAAAATGGTGGAGAGAGGTCTGATAAAAGACACTTTGCAGCCGCCTAACATCCACTTACAGTCTCAACAAAAGACAATAAAGAACACTTTAACATGACCTGCACAAGGACGATATAGCAACTAGGTACGAAACAAAATTTGGGAAGGAAGAGAACTCTACCACTTATGCAAATTGCTGAAGAAATATACACTATGCCATGCTTGAAATCTGAAAGTACAGTCTTTATTGATCGAAGAGGTTACACAACTCACCAATGGCAGAGTCTGGTCTAACCAAGAGAGATTGGATTATTTTTAATCAACGCTGAAAGCCATTATATAGAGAGAAATACAAAAAGCCAGAGATTGGCGTAGAACTTGAAGAGAAAGATTCACTTTTGTTAACTCAAGGTTTACTTGGCCTAATAAAATATATTTTTCTCTTTGTCCTTGCATGAAGCTTATTCGTTTGATGAAGCACACCTATCCTTGTCATGAACCGCCCACCTCCTTTTGCATGGAAATCTTCTAGTGGATGCGGCGTTTGATCAATTAGTCAACTCTAAATCTAGAATAGTCAACTCCTCATTCGAACTCAGAACTCCTGCTGAAGCTGAGTTAGACTTTCGGATGCATGGGCTGCATGGAGACGAATAGGTCTTCAATAATCAGTCTATTGAAACATTGACCGTTTATTTGAAAATAGCTCTTATGTTCAAAAATAGCCCTTGCTTGCATGTATTCTGTTCTAATTCTGATCGTGTCTATTTCTGGCAGGATTCCGTACTCAATTGGATTATCTATTTTCTATTCTTTTTTGCAAATTCGGCCTCCATTTATTTCAGATCTCCTGTTATCTTTTTCATCTCAACGGTTACTTCCCGCAAGAAAAATTTGACGGCCTACGGGACGTCACCGAAAGCTATCGTATTTCCTTCAGCTATATTTCTGCCCATTTTCCTTTACTCTTTTTGTTCGGGCTTTTTCCCGCGGCCTTTTTGTTCTGTCGGCTTCCGAATTCCTCCAGACAAAAAGTCCAAAAGAATTCATTTCCTTAGTTTTTGCCCTTTGTCTTTTGTCTTATGACTTGTTTTCTTTGGATTTATGCCCGCGCAAGCTTTCCGAATTTCTTCGGACTTTTTGTCTAAAGGAATTCCTTCGGACAAAAAGTCTGAAAGCATTCATTTTCTCTTGACTTAGCTTTATCTTGTCTTTTCTCTTGGTCTTGTTTTCGGACTTGTCTCCTGCCCCTTCCGAATTCCTTCGGACAAAAAGTCCGAAGGATATGTCTTTGCCTTTGCTCTTATTTCAATGTGCCCTTCGGCGAGATAAGTACCCTTTGGCACCGACCAAGTGTCCTTCAACCACCGACCAAGTGTCCTCCGCCAGTCCAAGTGTCCTCCGCCAGTACCCTTCGGAAAAAATTGGAGGGCACCCAAACTTTTTGCAACGGTCACTGATTTAGTCTATGTGCCTGCTCGAAGGGTGGTGCCCTTTGGCCTTTTTGAAAGTGACCCTTCCGAAGGGTACCCTACCCTTCGAAACTCTTGAAACTGTCTCTTTTCTGAAAAAATTCTTGGCTTCTTTTGTGCGGGCTTTTTGTTTTGTGGTCCTCTGAATTTCCTTAGACTATTTGTTCGAAGGAATTCCTTCGAACAAAAGTCCGAAGGATATCCCTTCTTCCTCCTAAGTGCTTTACTGAGTGAGTCCGTAGAAAATTTGACTGAGTGATTCCGTAGAAGATTTGACGGAGTGCGTAGAAAATTCCCTGCCTGAGTCCATAGAAATTCTAATTGAGTCCGTAAATAATTTCCTCTGAGTGAGTCCGTAGAATCAGCAAAGGAAAACAATGCATTCTTCCTTCCTTGGCTAGAGACGAGAACTTTCCAAGTGGCAAGAAAAAATCTGACTCGCGGAAGATTTGTCAACAAGACCCAAGTTAGTTGCTTTACCTCTTAAGCCAATGGTAATAGAAGAGCCATTCAAGCAATGGGGAATCGATTTCATTGGTGATGTAAACCCGTCTTCAAGCGCTGGACATGATTATGTCCTCACAGCCACAGATTACTTCAAATGGGTGGAAGCTATTCCAGCTAAGCATGCTACTTCAGAAGTAGTATGCAATTTTTTCAAAGAAAACATCATTTTCAGGTTTGGGGTCCCAACCAAGATTGTGACAGACAATGCAGCATGTTTCTCTTCCCATTAGATTACTCAGTTCTGTTTTTATTATGGGATTACCCTCTCCCACTCTGATTATTTTTCACAAGGGAATGGCCAGGCAGAATCGAGCAACAAAACCCTGGTGACCATCATCAAGAAGCTGGTGGATGACAACCAACGAACCTGGCATAAAGCATTGGTAGATGCTTTATGGGCAAACAGAATTACACCCAAGAGGGCGATAGGTATGTCACCATTCCAAATTTTGTATGGTCTCAATGCAGAGATACCAATCACCCTAGAATTGCCAGCTCTAAAATTGGCAAAGGCGGTCAAAGATCAGACATATGAAAGCTCCATCGACAAAAGGATCATGTGCCTGACTGAGCTAGATGAGCAGCGAACTATGGTAGTGAACCGAATCGTTGCGCATCAAACTCTGGTGAAGAAGCTCTTCGACCAGAAAGCAAAAACCTGTAATTTCCAGATTGGAGATCAAGTTCTGTTATGGGACAAGAGAAGAGAACCAAAAGAGATGCATGGAAAATTCGATTCTCTATGGAGAGGCCCGCATCAGCTCAATGGTGAAAACAGTTTCCTATTGAAGTATCAAGACGGCACGCCCTTTTCTCTGCGTCACAATGGGCAGCATCTGAAGCACTTCAATTCTTGAAGTATCAGATAAGATCATTTGTACATAAGTATAGTTTTTGTATAGTCTTTAGTTCTGTTTTGTGCTCTTCGTTTTCATTTTTTTTGGCATCTTTCTTTTTTTGGGTAGCATGACTCCGTAGCCCAATGGCATACTTGAAGGCACTGGAGATTCTGGGTTCTACTCCCTTCGACTGTTTTTACAATCGATGGAAGTTCCCCAACTGGAGCCAGTGTTGTTCCCAAAATCTGTCACTTGTCTTTGGGGACAACATATCAACTATTTTGGGTCCTGCAAACCAAAATTCTCTCTTCCCTTCTCAAAAATGTTTTGAGTATTCAAATTCTTCAATTATTCGAGTCTTCTCAGCTAGAAAACTCACAGGTTCAATAGGCAGGTTTTCTCAGAAAGAAGTTCCAACACTTAGACATTTTCAAAGCTGGTTCAACGCCGAGGTTCAATCAAAAGACCTATCGATAGGCTTCAAACAAAAGATTGAACCATTGAATCCCACCTTCAAAGGTTCAACGGGTTCACAGGTTCAACGACATCGGCAGACTTAAAGAGTTAAGCGTTTCGGCAAGTTCAAAGTTCAACGGCTTCAAAGGACTTAAAGAAAAGAAGGCTTCGAAGAGTAAAAGTTGAACGGTTGAACCGTTGAACCTTGAACCAAAATGTTCAACGGGTTCAAAGGTTCAACGAGTTCAATAAGATCAAAGGACTTAAACGAAAGAAGACTTCGAAGAAAAAAGATTGAACCGTTGAACCGTTGAACTTTGAACCAAAATGGTTCAAAGGTTCAAGGTTCAACGAGTTCAATAAAGTTCGAGAGACTTAGAAGAACAAAGGATTCGAAGAACAAAGAATGAACCAATGAACCATTGAACCTTGAACCAAAAGAGTTCAAAGGTTCAACGAGTTCAATAGAAAAGCAAAGGATCCAGAAACTTCGAAGGACCAAAGGATTCAGAGAAAGAGAATGAACCGTTGAACTTTGAACCAAAATGGTTCAAAGTTCAAAGGTCCAAAGTTCACAAAGAAGCTTCGAGCAAAGGAAGAAAGCGAAAGATTCCAGAGACAAGGTCGAAGAGATGGTTCAATTGAAGATGAAAAAAAGTTGTTTGAAGAGGAGTGCTGGAAAGCTAGGCGCACTGGATTAAGAGCAAGATCGATTGATGCGTCGGATGAGCTATAATAAGCAAGTGCCATCTGATAGAAAGGATTTGGTGCACAAGAGGGGGCTTTCTTTAGAATAGGAGGGGGCGCGCAAGGCTGACTGCCTTGCATGAATGGATTCCTCCATTTTGCTACCTCCTCCTCCATGGATTGCAAGGCCTAAGCTTGCCTAAACAAACATTCCTCTTTATACATCAACTTCTGCTGATATCTATATTGCTCATCCGATTTGTCTATTTCCATTACCTGCTTCTAAAACTCCAGCGCTACTTCCCTTATTGTTGAAGGGCAACTAGGAGAGCCGCTTGAGGGGATTGTATGAATGTCTTGAGCTTGATCATGGTAATATGAAGGAATACAAGGCCCATGATTTTGTGCAAAGGAATTATACATACAAAAATAAGATTTCTTGATGGCCCCTGGACTGCTTAACCAGCTGATTCAACTCAGAGTCGCCATTGGTGTTGGTAAAAAAGCCTCCAAAGGCTGGTTGGTTGAAAAACACACCAAAAATTCTTCAACTCTTTTGATACAACTTGTCCTAGTTGGTCCCATCGGGCGTGCCAAAAACTGTTGACGCAGTGGATTGCACCCTGGGCAGGGGGCCGAGCTCCTGCATTCCACATGCAACAATGGAAACTCCCCTCTAGCTTGTGGGACCGGCGAAGCTGGAGGAGAGAGTCTCTAGATAAGGGCTAGCTCCCTCTGATGTATCTTTTAGGTCCTAGATCTCTACCGCTAACAAATAAAATGAAAAAGGAGAGAGATGAAAAGGGAGGAAGATACTGAAACAGAACCTAAACCTAAACTTAAAAAGGGTGATACACCAAAAAATGTTGACCAACTCAGCCCGAACATACACTTTTCACCAAGAAGCTGTCATACACTTCATCTGATGTGGAAAACTCATTTGTATCAGTGAGTCAGGGGTCCATCGAGATATAGGGAGGAAGAACTATCAAAGGTGTTCAGAGACACACTTTGGCAGCCTGTTCACATGCGCCTATATTCCTGCTGTAGACACTTCCGACAGACTCGTAAAAAAAGAAACTTCACAATGCACTAGACATGCTGGAATTGTTTTGTGGAAAGCATAAAAGAAAATGACTTAACACAAAAGAAAACATAGACATATGCGTGAGTGCAAGTTCAAATGGAGGCAAAAATTGCTAAGTCTTGATTCAAAGTAAAATCCGGTAGAGTTCTGCCTTACAAACCCAGAGATTTTTGGGCAGAGCTTTGCCTTATAGGCTGAGAGATTGATCCTTTCAAAAATGAGAAGTTTACAATATATAGAAAGAGAAGAGAATTTGGCCCTTTCTGAAAAAGACTTTGGCGCTCTTGACAAGCTGGCCCATGTGCGTTTGCGAGCATCGGGAAGAGGAAGTCACTGTTGCTGATGTCATTCTTCTAGGAGAGGCCTGCTGGAACCATGCTGTGTAATCGTCGGTCTTGAAACCAAGTCCGTAGAAACCAAGTCCGTAGTTTTCTCTAACCTTGAAAGAGTCTGTAGATTTCAACCTGTAAAAGCCCATTGAACTTGACCTGCTGAGTCCGTAGATTTTTGAGAAGCTTGAAAAATGAAGAATTTGAATGCCCAGGACAAATTTTGAAAAGGGAAGAGACAATTTTGGTCTGTAGGTTGTCCCAAAAATAAGTGGCATTTTTCGGGGACAACAGCTGGCTCCAGTTAGGGAACTTCCTTCTATTGCAAAAATCGATTGAAGTGATTAGAATCCAGAATCTCCAGTGCCTTAGAAGCGTGTCATTGGGCTACGGAGTCATGCTACCCAAAAAGAAAGGCTCCAAAAACGAAAACGAAACGAACAAAACAAAACAAAAGACTATCCAAATATACATATGTATAGAGGGACTCATCCGATACTTCAAGAATTGAAGTACTTCAGACGCTACTCCTTGTGAGGCGAAGAAAAGGGGATGTCATTCTGATAAACCAACAAGAAACCATTCTGTCCCCAGAAACGGTGACGGGTGAATGGAGCTCTCCACCAGGAAACCACTTTTCTGTGTCTTCCCCTTGGTTCTCTTCTCTTGCTACCTCTTGGCAAGACTTGCTTTCTAGTCCGTGAACCATGAATCCTGGTTCTCCTGCGGAGTCCCTTTTTCTGATTTTGATGGGCCGCAGCCTGGTCTATTACCATAATTTGTTGTTCTAATAGTTCAGTCCAGCACATGTCTTGATTGTCCCCTTCAGACGCCTGGCAGACCACCGGCTCGACATCTCCTTTGTCTCGAGTAGCTCCCCATTCGAGTAACAGAGATTCATACTCGGTAGTGTTGTTGGTGTTGCTGAACTGAAACTCGTGTAAAGAAGAAAGAATGTCCCCCTTAAGAAATATCAACACCAACTTGGTCCCAACACCTGTAGAGGAATTGCTGCCATCCATTTTTCGGATCCAAACATCACCAGAAACGGATTTTCTGTCAGATTTCTCTTCATTAGAGATGGAAGACCTTTTTTCATTTGTACTGCGCCTTACTAATCTTTCTGATGTCTGGTTTGAATCAATTCCTGGATCACCACCTACCGGACTTTCGTCTCCAGGAACATGGACGTCCTCCGTAGTCAAGAAGTAATCATCCCTGCCTGAAAACTCAAACAAAATTTGAGCTTCAAGGGCCGACGTTTGGGTCTTGACATCTTGTACCAACTTGTCCAACTGATTGGGGTTGGACTACAGGACTTCAAATTTAATCATTTAACTTTTGGTCTTTTTGACATGATCAGTTATGTCAAATGACTGAATTGGACTAGGCACAGAGGATGGGAGTTCATCCTTTTGGTTTATGGGAGGGGTGAGAGGACTGGCCTGCGAATTTGAAGTAGAAGGTGCAAAAATGTTTGGGATACTTACTTTCTCACAATCAATGGGTTCTTCGATTGGATAGACAGAGTGGTCCCGCTCTTAGCAATCGAAATTGTAGGCTGAAGTCGCTCCTTTGTTTTTCTTTTATCAGCTTGTTGAGCTGATTGATTCTTAGACTGGGTGAATACAACATATGACCCCTTAGCTGCATTACCTTTTCTTTTGGGTTCATCTTGATAGTTCAAGAAACCGATGTGGGAGTCGCCAGCTAATTCTTCTTGATCAAACTCAGGTTGGAAAGAGAAATCATATTTTTTTTTCAAATAGCCAATTGTTGAGTTGGTTGGAGGCGCTTCAAGGGCAAGGTTCTTCTGTGGGGAGGAAGGCGATTTGGCTGCCCTTGATTCGTGGCAGCATTGCCTTGGTATCCCTGATTCTGAAATGTCTTCCTTGGCATATCTTGATTAGGAGAAGCAGACATAACTTGGGCCATTTGTCTTCTGAGGACCAGCAATTCATTTGCTAGCTTCTGCACCATTGGATCAGTGGTGGTTGAAGGGGAGTATTCAGAAGAAAGAGAAGATTTACCTCTGTTTGGATCTCTTCTTATTTTTCCAGCCAAGATAAGGTCATCTTCTACCTCAATAGCCAAGTCCTGAGCAGCCTCAAGGTCTATATGTCTAGCCCGTCTCAACAAAAAACTCACTTCAGGCAGCTGTGAGTTGATGAAAAAACACATGAGATTCTAAGGTGTCGGCTGGACGATCATCGGAATCCTGTGCCTCAGCTTGTTGAACCTGGCAATAAAATTTCTCATAGGCTCATGAGGCTCTTTCTTTTTCTGAGTGAACTGGGCCAGCAAGGCGTGTGCATCTTCTGCAGGCTTGAATCTGACTTCAAATTTGTCTTTCAGGGTGTTCCAGTCAGTTACTGATCCAGTCTGCAGGTGGTAGAACCAGTTTGCAGCAGCACCTTGTAGTGTCTCTACGAACAGCCTGACTGCTACATCTTTGAATTCCACAACTACGACGCTGTAAGCTATGCTGAAAGCTGCAATGTGTTCATCAGGATGAACCTTTCCATCACCGAAGAATTTGGGAAAATTCTTCTTTGAATTGTGCGGAAGCTCATGCAGAGGTGGAGTCAAGTTGAGTGGGCCAAAAGAGTTACCCCAGGGGCCTCAAACTGCCATGATTTAATTATGAAAAATAGGGATAACAAATCTGGGTGGAGTGGCCAGATTGCAGAATAAAAATGGAAAAGAACTGGCCCTGCTTCAGTTTGAGGCTTGAGGCTTCAAACTGCGCACTCTTTCCCAGCAGCTCTGGTTTTGCAGACCAAAAAAAATAACGGAAGTGGAGGAAGATGGTAAGGCTATAATGATAATGGGCAAGACATGGAACGGAGTCGCCAGACTCTATAATGGATATGGGTTATAATGATTATGGGTAAAACACAGGTGATGTTTCAATCTGAAACTTGAGATTCCAAATTGCACAAAATTACTATCCCCAGCGGAGTCGCCAAAAACTATTGGGTGAATATTTTGTCGTCAACTAACTGATAACTAATTGGGTATATCAACCATAGCATTGGGAGATTTACGCCATGAAAAGTGTGGGTTTACCAGATCTGGATGAGGTAAATCTCTCTTCTCATCAAGGGGAGGTTCCCTATGAATATTTATATGCTATATGTATATATAATTAAGCAAAAAATAATACTTGGGGTGGTATAACAGCATCCACCTCTCTTTTTTCAGAGGTGATGTCCAAAGAACAAGAAAGAGAAATTTTGGTCGTTGGCCAACAACATTCTTCTTCTTTCAGGAATGGTATCCAGCATAGAGCAAAAAATCCCCTGAAGTAGATAACAAAGTTAACAAATAAACCTACGTAAGCACAAAGTCTTCCATTGTCTCCTTCACTGATTCGGAATACGCGTAACCGTAGAGTGAAACAAAGCACAAAGTCTTTGCCTGAAACTACAAAGGGTAATAGGATCACCAAGATGAAAGTCGCTCAAAGTCTCTCTATCTTTTAGAAACGTCATCAGATAATGTCAACACACACACTTTGCTTATTAAATCAAACAAATAAAAGATTATCAGGAAAGAGGACAAAAATTATTTCCTAAATAACGCAGATAACTTCAACACAGTCTGAAATAAACCTGCTTCTCATTCATTCAACAAAATATGATTTACAAGCTGATCACAAAGTGTCAAGAAGTGTCTCAATTTCAGCAGAGTTTTTGCTCTCAATTATCAGAGATCCATTTACAAAAGAGGTCTCCACTATATATAGGGAGAAACCTTCAAAATTAAAAAGATTAAAATATAAAAATATCTTAGTCAAAGATGAGTCATCTTTGACTTTTGAGATATTTTTCGAGATTTTTTACATGTAATTACATATTACAAAAGTACACGTGAAAATGTCTCAAGTCAATTACAAAGTGCATTTTGAATAAAGCATAGAAGAACAGCTTCAATCTTTATTTCCAGTCTTCTTCATTGTCTTCGAGTTCTTCAGAGAAACTTCAGTGATCTGAAAGAACTTTTATTAAAAAGACGTCGATGAAGAGGGATCCCTTAGAGAAACTGCAGTAATAATCATGATTGTGCAATTAGGAGAAAAATTAGCAATCTGGAAAAATTGCACATTTGAGTGATCATGACTAGGGAAACGCGCTTGAAAAGGCTAAGGCGAGAGCGGGTCAGAAAGCAGAAGAAAAGGGGAGCGAGCACGGAAAATGGAAGGAACGAAGATTTCTCCGGAGTTAGAGAAATCGGAGAATAAGATGCAAGGGCGGCAAAATTTGGTGCCTTGGCATGTGGGATGGTCCGTATGCACAGGCGGCAAAATTCGCCGCTTGTGCATATGAGGTGAAAAAGGGCACAGGTGGCAAATTTTGCCGCCCATACATGCTTCGCAAGAAAGAGTGTAACGGCAGCAAAATTTGCTGCCCGTACACATTGGACGCGCAGACCTGTATCGGCAGCAAAATTTGCCACCATTACAGGTGAGGGGAGGGAACATACGGTTAGGGCGGCGAAATCCATGGGAGAGGAGGATGGCCGACAGGGAGAAAGGGAAGAAGAGAGGAACGCGGGAATGCATGGGCGGCAAAATTTGCCGCTCCTGCATGGAAGAGACCAAAATATGCAAGGGCGGCAAAAATTGCCGCTCTTGCATGTTGGGTGCAAACACTTGTCACGTTCTGCTGAGTCATAACAGGACACGTGACTTATTTTGCTCTGCTTTGTCTTTTTCCATTGGACGCTTTTTCGCGGGCTTTTCTCTTCAGTCGGGCTTTTCCTTTGCTTTCTTCAGGCTCTCTTCCCAGGTGAATTCCTTCGAACTTTGGCGATGAATTGAACCGTTTCATTGAACCACGGCTTTGAACCATTCCTTTGATTGAACCTGCCATTGAACCGAAAGCATTGAACCGATTGAACCTGGAACTCGTTGAACTTGTAGAAATGAGCCTGTTTGTAGAGTCCGTAGAAATCAAGTCTGTAGTTTTCTCTAACCTTGAAAGAGTCCGTAGATTTCAATTTGTAAAAGCCCATTGAACTTGACCTGCTAAGTCTGTAGATTTTCGAGAAGCTTGAAAAATGGGGAATTTGAATGCCCAGGACAAATTTTGAAAAGGGAAGAGACAATTTTGGTCTGTAGGTTGTCCCAAAAATGAGTGGCATTTTTCGGGGACAACACTGTTCATGGCTACAGAAGAAAATGCCACCACCAACAAAGATAATTTGGAGGAAGACGAAGACATGGAAGAAGAAGGTGAAGTGAACCTTGAAGAACTTATTTGCGCGTTGGAAGAAATAAAAGCATTTAAGAAGAAGAATCAGAAACTAAAGTTACAACTCTGAAAATATGAAGAAGAGAATCAAGACTTCAAAACAAAGACATCACAAGTTTTTGAGGAATCAAACAAGGTAATTGCTGATCTAAAAGTCCAAATCGAAGAAGCAAAGAAAATTGAAGAAGATCTAACGGATCAGCTAAAGAAGAAAGGAGAAGACTGTGAAAGGTACGAATCTAAGATGGATGTTTTAAAAAGGGATCTAGAAAAGACGAATTCTAAAATAGCAAGTGAATTGAAATCTGAGAAAAGCACTCAAGTTTTGAATAAGATTCTAGAGAGTCAAAGATCACCATCTAACAAGTCAGGCATTGGGTATGAGAAGGAAAAAGAGAAAGCTAAGAGCTACGCTGAAACTCTTAAGGAACCAGTGAAAAAGGGAGACCAAGAAGGAAGAAGCCCAGAATACAAAAATCAGCTCTATCAACAAAGAAAGCAAAGGAGAACAAAACTTCAGAAGACCTTTTGCTCCAAGATATGCAAATAAAACCAGGTTTGGTAATTATTTTGATGGATATTGTTATTATTGCAGTCATTTTGGTCATAAGAAATTATATTGTAGAAAAAGAGCCAAGGATATTGAAGTCAGGAGCAGAAACAAAGGAACCTATGGAGCTTCAAACAGAAACTACAATTCGTTTGCTCCCTTATCAAACTTTGATGAAGCTATAGTTTGTTACAAGTGCAACAACTATGGACATATAGCATGTTATTGTAGAAGTGTTTTTGAATCTGAAAGACAAGATCAAAAGTTCAAAGCTCCAGTGATAAAGAAAAGAGAACCATCAAAGACCTGGAAGAAGCAAGAAGAATCCATGATTGTTCAAACAACATTCCATGCTAAAGATGAAAGACAACAATGGTTCATTGATAGTGGATGTTCGAGACACATGACTGGAGATAAAAGCAAATTCATCTTGTTAAAAAGGGTCAATGAAGGCACGGTGAAGTTCGGAGACAACACTACAGCGAAAATAACAGGAAAAGGTACACTTAGTCTCGATAATGGAAAAACCAAAACAGAAAATGTGTTATATGTGGAAGGGTTAAAGCATAATCTTCTAAGTGTTAGCCAAATGTGTGATCAAGGACACACACTCAAGTTCTTTTCTGAAGGTTGTGAGATCAGAAAAAGAGACACAGGAGAACTAAATGCAGATGCTCATAGAACCACAAACAACCTATACATGCTTGGAGAAATGAGAGGAGAGAAATGTTGTCTGAGCCAAGTTGAAGAGAGTTGGCTATGGCATAGAAGGTTAGGGCACATAAATTTTGATAATCTTGTGAAAATCAGCAACAAATAGGTTATGCGAGATATGCCCAAGATAACGAAACCTTCAAGCACTCTATGCAAGCAATGCCAACATGGGAAGCAAACCAGAACAAGGTTCAGAACGAAGGAATATTCAACCACCAAAACACTAGAGCTGATTCATACGAATCTTTGTGGTCCTACCAGAACTAAAAGCATGCTAGGTGAGAGCTACTTTATGTTGCTCATTGATGATTATACTAGAATGACGTGGGTAGCCTTTCTAAAAGAAAAATCAGAAGCATTTGAAAAGTTTAAAGCTTTCAAGGCATTAGTAGAAAATGAAAAAGAGTTGAAAATAAAATGCCTAAGGTCAAATCGAGGAGGTGAGTTTATTTCAAATGAATTCATTGAGTTTTGTGAAGATCATGGAACTAAGAGACAATACTCAGCTGCAAGGACTCCACAACAAAATAGAGTGGTGGAAAGGAAAAATCGAACTGTTCAAAAAATGGCTAGAACTATGTTGAATGAATTTAAGCTATCAGATAGATTCTGGAGAGAAGCAGTTAATACAGCAGTATATATCTTGAATAGAGAGCAAATCAGAGTTAATAATGACAAAACTCCTTACGAATTGTGGAAAGGAAGACCAACTTCAGTCAAACATTTCAAAGTGTTTGGAAGTAAATGTTTTATCAACAGGAATGAAGAAAACTTGGGCAAATTTGATTCAAGAGCTGACAAAGGAATTTTTCTTGGCTACTCCATCAAAAGCAAAGCCTATAGATGTTATAACAAAAGGCTACAAACTATCGTAGAAAGTGCTAGTGTTAGAATAGATGAGATCATGAATCAAAAGGCAAAAGAACCTTCAGAAGAGCCTCTAGAAATACCCAATCTTGTAGAAGGGGAGGAAGAAAATGTAGAAAAATTGAGTGAATCTGAAAGGCAGGACACCAAAGCACCATCTCACTTTGTTCAGAAGAATCATGCTAAAAGTCAAATCATTGGCAACATTGATGCTGGGGTGCAAACCAGAAGAAGAATTGTAAGTATACTTGAGCATGTAAATTTCTCTTTGTTATCCAAGGTAGACATTGGGTAAAAGCAATGGAAGAAGAGTTTGATCAAATTGAGAAGAATGAGACTTGGGAACTTGTGCCCAAGCCAATGGATCAGAATGTGATTGGCACTAAGTGGGTTTTTCGAAACAAATTGAATGAAAATGGCCAAGTCACTCGAAACAAAGCAAGGTTGGTATGTAAGGGGTATGCTCAAGTAGAAGGTGTAGATTTTGAAGAGACTTTTGCTCCTGTTGCTAGATTAGAAGCAATTCGAATATTTCTTGCATTTTCAGTATTCAAAAATTTCAAAGTTCATCAAATAGATGTTAAATCAGCATTTCTAAATGGCAATCTAGACGAGGAAGTTTACATAGAACAGCTAGAAGGATTCCTCTTATCAGAAAACAAGGATTATGTGTGTAAGTTGAAGAAGGCTTTGTACGGATTGAAACAAGCTCCTAGAGCATGGTATGCTAGGCTTGATAAATACCTACAAGACCAAGGATTCAAGAGAGGATATGTTGATAGTAATCTTTACATCAAAACTGAAGGAGATCACCAGTTAGTTATTGTGGTGTATGTAGATGATTTAATCTTTGGAGAAGACAATGAAGAAATGTCTAAGATATTTGTCGAAGATATGCAAAAAGAATTTGAGATGTCCACGTTAGGTGAGTTGTCATTTTTCTTTGGTTTACAAATCTCTCAATCTAACAAAGGAATATTCATATCCCAAAGCAAGTATGTAAAAGAGATGTTGAAGAAATTCCATATGGAGGAGTGTGCCCCTGTTAGCACACCTATGGCTACAGGTACGAAGTTGAGCAAAGATGATGAATCTCCGAATACTGATCAAACTCTTTACAGATCAATGATTGGGAGTTTACTATATGTGACGGCATCTAGGCTAGATATCATGCAAGCAATAGGTATGGCTGCACGATTTCAAGAAGCTCCAAAAGAAACACATGTGCAAGCCATAAAATATATATTTAGATATTTAAAGAGAACCTTGGATTATGGGTTGTGGTACGCAAGAGGTAAAGACTTCACATTGGCAACGTACACGGATTCAGATTGGGCAGGTTGTGTAGATGATAGAAAAAGTACAAGTAGAGGAGCATTCTTTCTTGGAGATAGCCTAGTATCATGGTTGAGTAAGACGCAGAATTCTGTATCTCTATCCACAGCAGAAGCAGAGTACATAGCGGCAGTGCTATGTTGTACATAAGTTCTATGGATGAAACAAACCTTGAAAGATATCAAAGTAGAGTATAATCATCCAATCTCCATATTCTGTGATAATACTAGTGCGATAAGTATTTCGAAGAATTTAGTTATGCATTCCAAAACTAAGCATATCCCTATATAGTATCATTTCTTGAGAGAACAGGTGGCAGAACAACAATTAAAATTGGAATATGTTTCCACATCCGAATAGATGGTAGATATCTTCACTAAGCCACTTCCAAAGGAAACATTTGAGTACCTACGATAGAAGTTGGGAGTAATTTCTTTTGCTTCTTGCCACTGAAGGGAAGCATCAGCTGCGGGGGAGCTAAGTACTAGCTCTTGGATAGACCCTTTGCCATTGATGTCAAAGGGAGAGAAGTACAGAAAGAGGATGTCACAGAAAGGGGAACTACAACAAAGAAGGATTCAGACAGAAGAGATAGTGTAGCAAGGGGGAGCAGTTTCAGTATGTGGTTGCCATCAATGACAAAGGGGGAGATTGTTGGAATATTGTCATTTATGTCAAATGAAACTATTGCCGGAAGTGAACGGAATTGATTGCCAGAAGTGAATGAAAATGTCTACGGAAGTGAACGGAATTGATTGCCAGAAGTGAACGGAAATGTCTACGGAAGTGAACGAAAATGTCGATGGAAGTGAACGGGATTGTTGTCGGAAGTGAACGAAAATGTCGACGGAAGTGAACGGAATTGTCGACGAAAGTGAACGGAATTGTCGACGGAAATGTCGATGGAATTGTCAACCTTGGCCAACCTATTGGGAGTTGTGACCATTCGAAAGGACATTTTCACTTGAAGAGTCACGACTTTAATTTGTGGATTTCCGTGGGTTATAAATAAGTGCATAATGAATGGCAAAAGTGTAGATTCGAAAGTGGAAGATATATAAAAGAAGAGTAGAATTTTTAAAGGCAAATTTTTTGTAAAAATATTAAAAAAAAAAAATCAGCAAGTATAAGGAAGAGTATAGCAGCGAAAACACTCAAGTGTAGATCGAATCTAAAGGAGATAAAGCAAGTGTTCTATCATCCGTTGTTTTGACAACAAATTTGAGATAGAAGAGTATTTTTTCTGAGAAAGTTGGTACCTTCGTTTTGAAGAGATTGGTGTCCTTACTGAGTTGGTGCTCGGTGAAAGGGGTTGGTGCTCCTGTAGGTTGGTGCCTACAAAATTGTTTTTGGGGTTGGTGCTCTAGTAGGTTGGTGTCTATGAATATTTATATTAAGAGAATTTCTCCGTGGTTTTCTCCCGAAAGGGTTTTCACGCAAATTTGTCTATTTGCATTGTGTGGTTTTGCATTGTATTCTTTGATTGCTTTGAATATATTAATTGTGAAGTAATTTGAGGTTTTGGATTTAAGATTAATAGTCAAAAGTGAAAAAAATATCTTATACTGATTCACCCCTCCCTTTCAGTATAAGCATGTGCTTAACATGATCTTGCATGATAATTTCAAGAAAGGAGGAGAAGCAAAAGCTATGAACAAAAAGATCAGCAAAGAAGCTACGAAGGCAAAGATCAGAAAAGACGTAAAGACTAATCCAAGAAAAGATGCAGGACACATCAAAGTGGTAGACCTGAAAAAGCAAAAAGGTAAAAGTTCTCGGTATACTGCACCAAAGTACGTTATGACCAGGTACACTCCTTTTTATGATTATTGTTTCAGCTGTAATCAATTTGGTCATAGGGCTATTGATTGTAGAGTCTTTCTTACTAAAAGATTTAATTTTGCTAGTAGAAATTCATTTGCTCCTTTGATAGATTCAAATTTAATATGTTATAATTGCAATAATTCTGGACATATAGCTAAGTATTGTAGAACTAACATTGCAATGACAAGAAATTACAGCTTAGGCAAAGACAGGTCTTTAAATGAGAATAGAGTTTCAAAGGCCACTCTTAAAGAAAAGAAAAAGGCAAATGAGACCCAAAAAGATGTGGAAGGTGAAAGATCAATCCTTGATTGCTCAAATGGCACTCCATGCCAAAGAGCAAAACTTGTGGGTCATAGACAGTGGTTGTTCAAAGCATATGACTAGGGACAAGAGCAAATTCACCAGTTTAAGTAGATGCAAGGAAGGGACTGTCAATCTGGGTGATAACACTGCAGTCAAAATCAGAGGTACATGAACCTTGCACATATATGGCAAGCTTCCTACACATGATGTCTTGTATGTTAAAGGACTTAAACATAATCTTTTAAGTGTAAGTCAGATGTGTGATAATGGTTATGAAGTCAAATTTAATGCTGAAGGTTGTAAACTAAAAAAAATGAGAAAAATCGTTGCACAAGGAAGAATTGAAAGCAACATATACAACTTGATTGAAGAAAATGATGCAAGTTGCCTCATGGAAAAAGTCGATGAGAGCTGGTTATGGCATAAAAGAATGGGTCACGTCAACTTTGACAATCTAGTCAAAGTAAGCTCTAACAAGTGTGTCAGACATATGCCCAAAATAGTCAAACCTGCAGACATCACATGCAGAGCATGCCAACTAGGAAAGCAAACAAGGGTCAAATTTGAAACAAAAGAATATGCGACCTCAAAACCCCTACAAGTAGTTCATACAAATTTATGTGGTCCTACTAGGACAAAAGGATCCAAAGGCGTATACTAATTTATGCTATTTGTAGATGACTTCTCAAGGATGACATGGGTAACCTTCTTGAAAGATAAATCACAAGCCTTTGAGAGATTTAAGATATTCAGGGCCATGGTTGAGAATGAAATGGGAAAAAAAATCAGATGTTTAAGATCAGACAAAGGTGGAGAAATCACCTCCAACGAGTTTATAGAATATTGTGAGAAGCATCGGATTAAGAGACAGTACTCTGCTACACGAACTCCACAACAAAATAGGGTTGTAGAAAGAAAAAATAGAACAGTGAAGGAGATGGCCAGAACAATGCTGAAAGAGGCAAAACTCCTTGATGGATATTGGAAAGAGGCAGTTCAAACAACAATATATATCCTAAACAGAGTTCAACTTAAGGTAAAGGGTGATAAATCCCCATATGAACTGTGGTTTGGAAAACCTGCATCTGTAAAGTATTTCAGAGTGTTTGGAAGAAAGTGCTACATCAGAAAAAAAGAGGCCAAACTGGGAAGTTTCGAGTCAAGATGTGATGAAGAAATTTTTCTTGGATACTCTACTCACAACAAACCCTGTGTGTTACAACAGACGACTGCATAAAATAGTTGAAAGCATCAACATCAAGGTAGAAGGATACAAACAAGTTGAGCCTAATGAGGAGATCAGAATTGAAGAATCAGAAGGAGCAGAAAATGAAATAGAAGATAGTGAAGAGCAGGAAGAAAAGAGTAAAATGGCACCTACAAGGTTTGTTCAAAAAGAACATTCCAAGGAGCAAATAATAGGCAACAAAGATGAGGGTGTTTAGACTAGGAGAAGAACTGTAATAAACAAAGAGCAAGTAAACTTTGCTTTACTTTCAGAAATTGAGCCTAAGACCTTCAATGAAGCCAACAAAGATGAAAACTGGCTAACAGCCATGGAAGAACTCAGTGAAATTGAAAAGAATAAAACTTAGGAATTAGTTCCTAGACCCTCGAACAATAATTTAATAGGAACTAAGTGGATTTACAAAAACAAACTCAATGAAGATGGAACAATCATAAGAAACAAAGCTAGACTGGTGTGCAAAGGATATGCACAAGTAGAAGGCATAGATTTCAAAGAAACATTTGCTCCAATGGCAAGACTGAAAGCTATAAAAATATTCTTGGCATTCTCTGTTCACAAGAAATTCAAGGTATATCAAATGGATGTGAAGTTAGCATTCCTAAATGGAAACTTAGAAGAGGAAGTGTACATTGAACAACTTGAAAGATTTCAGTTAGCAGAAGAAGAAAATTATGTGTGCAAACTAAAAAAAGCTTTGTATGGTCTGAAACAGACACCTAGAGCATGGTATTCACGATTGGATCAATACGTGCAACGACAATACTTTAGAAAATGGTGTGCATATGTTGATTGTTGTTGTCTATGTGGATGATATTATCTTTGGAGGTGGTGATAGTAACATGTGTAAAGAATTTGCCACGTAAATGCAAAATGAGTTTGAAATGTCAATGCTGGGAGAACTCTATTTCTTCCTTGGTTTACAAAGTACACAAACTAATGAAGGGATATTCATATCTCAAGAAAAGTACGCGAAGGGGATGCTCAAGAAATTTGGAATGGAGGACAACAAACCAGTTGGTACTCCCATGATGACTGGCTACAAGCTAAGCAAAGAAGACGAGTCTCCAGATGTAAATAATACGTTGTATAGATCAATGATAGGCAGCCTGCTATATCTAACATCATCAGGACCAAACATCATGCAAGCAGTATGCATGGTTGCACGGTTTCAAGCAGCCCCCAAAGAATCACATGTTAATGCTGTAAAAATAATTTTTAGGTACATCAAGAGCACAATTGACTATGGGTTGTGATACCCAACTAGAGAGGATCTTACTTTAGTTGCACATACTGATGTTGATTGGGAAGGAAGTGTGGATGATAGAAAAAGTACAAGTAGTGGTGCATTGTTTCTTGGTAACAAACTTGTGTCTTGGCTGAGCAAGAAGCAAGAGTCGATTACACTCTCCACAGCTGAAGCAGAGTATGTCGCAGCAACAACTTGCTACACTCAAGTCTTGTGGATGAAGCAAACTCTCAAGGACATAAAGGTAGAATATCAAGCACCTATCTCTATTTACTGTGATAGTTGAAGTGCCATAAATCTATCCAAGAATCCTGTGATGCATTTCAGAACCAAGCATATCTCCATAAAATATAATTTTTTGTGAGAAAAGGTAGCAAATCAGAAGGTCACAATGGAATATGTGCCAACCAAGGATCAGATTGTAGATATCTTTACCAAGCCTCTTCCCAAGGAGCAATTCGAGTATCTGAGAGAGAAGTTGGGAGTTGTAGCTCCCACCCCATATCACTAGACTCTTATGATAGGTTAGAAGTCTAAGGGGAGCATTGCAGGCTTTTTATTAAACTCTTGGATTAAGAGTGAAGGCAATCTACTATGTACCTTACACATTGTTTGCCATTTGATGTTGAGGAGCAGACTAAGGCATGTTGGGTCTAGATTTATATGCTCATCTATGTAAGAAATATATCTATTGTTGATTGGTCTTTTAGACCAATGCTATATCTAGGATCAATTGAAGCATATGAAAGCCCGGAGAGTCATAGGAATAGTTAAGGTCGGTGTGCATTATCCAAGGGGGAGTCTTTCTTTATAATGCTCTATCTAGACAGGTCCAAAGATCAGAACAACTCAGCAACAGTGTGTCTTATTGGTTTAGCAAACACTATTTGTCATTAATGTCAAAGGGGGAGAAATCAGAATAAGAGCAAGCAAGCAGAATGAGAAGGGACTTTTGAGGATGTTTTTGATCTTGAGGGTGTTTTGCCATCAATGACAAAGGGGGAGATTATTGAAAATTTGAGCAAGGAGACAATTGACAGTTTTGATATCATGATACAGAAAGCAGTCTGAGGACTTAAGAGTTATCATTCCCATCTAGGGCAGTATGAAATTGTCATTGATGTCAAAGGTTGATGTCATTGAGATTGAATATGATCATGCATTAATGCCAAAGGTTGAGTTGAGCAGACTTGTGGAGTAAATCGCGTTTGTGAAATGCTCTTACTTAGAAAAGGCAATCAGGATAAGTCAAGAAGTATTGAAAACTCGGAATAGTCTTGAAGAATTCCTTCAAAGGAATTCTTTCAGAAAGAATGGCAAGGACAATTCTTTCAAAAAAATTGTCAAGTCTTTCTTGGGCAAGTGGACCTTTTCAAAAAGTCCGAAGGGTATCTTTTGAACGTTGCAAAGTGTATGTGGACACTCGCAGAAAAGCCGAAGGGTAGATTGCAGAAAGTTCGAAGGGTATCTTTTGAATGTTTCGAAGGGCAAGTGGAGCTTTTCAAAAAGTCCGAAGGATATCGTTTGAACGTTTTGAAGGGCAAGTGGACCTTTTCAAAAAGTCCGAAGGGCAAGTGAACCTTTTCAAAAAGTCCAAAGGGTATCTTTTGAACGTTACAAAGGGTATGTGGACACTTTCAAAAAAGTCAAAGAGTAGATTGCAGAAAGTCCGAAGGGAATCTTTTGAACGTTGCAAAGGGTGTGTGGACATTTGCAAAAAGTCCAAAGAAATGACGCGGACAAAAAGTCCGAAGAAATGATGTGGACAAAAAATCCGAAATGTCTCGGACAAAAAGTCCAAAGAAAATATTTCCGAAAGACATCTCCGAATAGAAGCCAATGACAAATTCTTTCAGAGAAATTGGAGGACACTTAAGGAAGAAATGGACCCGAACAAAAAGTCCACGAAAATTGTCCCAAAGACACAAAGGCCCACAACAATTTGTATAAAGGAACCTTCCGAAGGAATTAAAGCAAGGTCAGAAGATGAGCAAGTCTTCAAGGATCGATGTACAAGGAACGTTAGAAGAATGCCGAAGAAAATAAGATCACACCAACATGCTGATGTTTAACGCTCAATACAAAGGGTAAAGATCGAGCATATCGAAGACAATCGAAAGAAGCAGAAGCGAACCCTTGATATAGAAAGCAACGAGATGCAAAAAGGGAAGAAAAAAAGCTTTATGGTTAATGGCAAAGCAAGAATTAAAACTAATGCTGCTTTAAAAGATCAATGGCTCATGTTTGATGGGTGCATTAGATCCAATGGTGCAAAGCAAACTCAAATGATCCTCTGAGTGCACGTGCATTTGACAAGTGTCAAAAGGTCATAAGGAAAGATCCAACAAAGAAAAGAACGTGAACTTGGCACGACAAAAGAAATAAAAAGCCCGCAATCAATTTCTTCTATCTGTAAAGGAACAACTGAAACTAGTGATGAACTCGATATATCTTCACGGAGCTCGAGATAATTCAATCGAAGTGATCGAGGAAGCAGCGCAGTTAAGTAGAAGTGCAGATGCCAAAGATAGTAAAGGCATTTGAACATTGTCGTTTGAAGCATGAATCGAGACACGAAGTTAGAGTCACGTTGAATGAAGATCAGAAGTGATCAAGGAAGCGGCGTAGTTAAGAACAGTAAAAGTGTAGATGCCAAAGATAGTAAAGGCATTTGAACGTTGTTGTTTGAAGCATGAATCGAGACACGAAGTCAGAGTCACATTGAATGCCGATCAAAAGTGATCGAGAAAGCAGTGCAGTTAAGAACAGTAGAAGTGTAGATGCCAAAGTAAAGAAATTTGAACGTTGTCGTGCAAGCATGAATCAAGACATGAAGTCAAAGTCACATTAAATGTAGATCAGAAGCTTGAACCGATTAAGAACAGTTGAAGTGTGAACACTTTACAGATAGAAACTCCTAAGATGCATTTGTCTATATATGCTACAGACAAAACATTTGAAACAGTCTTGTGTTGCTGCTGCGATAATAATTAGAGTGTTAACTCAAAATTTTCGAGTGAAGACATATGCAGACAGTGTAAAAAATCAAATAAAATAAGGTGTGTCAATATAGAAGATATCCAGACACAAAGAGATAAAGGCAGATAAGCCGAGAAGGCACATAACGTAGGTGCAGTTACAAACTGGACTTGTAACAGAAAAGTGAACAAGATTCATTCTGAATCTCTTCTATATTTTGAAGTTGCAATTTCATTTTTTTGATAGGTTGGTGCCATTAGAAAAACTGAGTTGGTGCTCAGTTGGGAAGTTGATGCTTCTTTAGAGTGGGTGCTAGATTAGAACAGTAGCTTCTAGCAGTTTTTCTCACCGTAATTTTTTCTTTTGGATTTCCACATAAAAATCTGGGGTTGAGCATTCTTATGTGTGTGTATGATATTTGTTTTTGTTCTTTACTTTGCATATACTTTAAGTATCTTGTTTAAAAGTTTTAAGAAACAGGTTTTAGCTCATTTACTAATTCACCCCCCCTCAGTAGATAGTGTGTTCAACAATTTTGTTGGAGAATGATTAGTTCTAATTAATTCAAGTGTGGGTGAGAAATCATGGAGGGTGGTTGGATCTCATTTATTGATTTCTGTTTGCTCGTCTCTTTTCTTTGGGTCTTCCCTTTTTCTATATATGTCTCGATTCTTTTCAAAAGAATATATCCTCATTTTGACAAGGAAGAACCCTATCAAAATTTGTAAGAAAGACCTTTTGAAACAATAAAGATTATTTTTACATATCTCTTGTTTGAAAATCGTGTTTAGCAAGCTTGTGCATGATGGCCTTGTGAAGAAGTGTTCTTCCATGTCCCTTGTCCTTTCCTTCTTACCTATTTTCAGGGATTTTCAGGTTAGTTGCAGGTTTGAATTTGAGCTCTTTCTGTCATTAATGGATGCTTGGTGTGAATTTCAAAATTTCTCTTTGCTTCATATATGGCTTAGTGAGCCTAGTTTATGAAACACTGATGCAAATTAACTGGTTGTGAGGTTGTGTAAGCAAAATTATCTTATGCTGAATTAGTGTTTATTTCATGCTTATGTGGGTCACTCTCTATTTCGTGTATCACCTTTCTTAGCTCAGTTTTCCCTTTTTATATTATCTCTCTCCCTTTTCCTTGGTCAACAATAGGTTTTAGTGTGTGGGAATAGCTGAAGTGAAGCATCTGAGAAGCTTGCCTCATTAAAAAGTCGGGAGGTTCAACCTCACTATAGGATACCCACAGCCTGAGGTTGCTACAATTTTGTAGTTGGGAGTGAGAGACCCTGAAAAACTAGCCCACAAGGGTGCAATTCCTTGCTACAACAATTTTTGGCACGTTTGGTGGGACATTTTCAAGAAAGATTGGTCAAGTTCGATGCTGATTTGATTAATTTGCAGCAGTTGTAGCTTTCATCTTTCAATATCTGGCGACTCCAAAGAACTCTCAGCAATATGGTGGCAGAACAGTAACTATCTTTCATGCCAAAGATGACTACAAGATCAACTTCTGCAAGTATTCCTTTTGAATTTGTTGAATTACCTTTAAACTCAGCAAGAAGGTTAAAGTTCGCCCATACTCACCCATACGTAGGAAACTACTTTCCTAAACTAGTCATAAGGTATACCTACATGAGAAGACCCTTGTTAGCCCCTCTTGCTACCATGATTCCTCAAAGAGCTTTTGTGGGCTTCAACGGCCAAAGTCCTTTAAATTAGCCACAATATGACCCTATGGCAGTAGCAGCTTTCAAAAACGTCCCGTATTTCACAGGAGATCAAGCTGTAACTCCTACTGAACACGTCACAAACATAGCCAATTTTTTCAATATTCATAATGTCACAACATAAAATGTAGCCATTAGGTTATTGGTTGTATCTTTTAAGAGAAAGACTTTAGATTGGTATAGAGGCCTAGCTCCTAACTCGATTCAATCATGGGATCAGCTAGGAACAACCTTATGCAATAGGTTTGCAGATAAGAGTGACCATTTGTCACTAGCAGAGAAGCTTACCACAATCAAAAGAGCTCCCAATAAAGTCATGCAAGATTTCAACACGAGATTTCAAAAAGCTTGGGACAGAATTCCAGCCACTGTTAGACCATCCCCAAACTGTCTTTTTATATTATTTAAAGGCTCTAAACAACGATATAGCAGTAATGATCCAATCCATGGGAAGGGATATATTGCCAAGATGCATATGAGGTGGCCATTAAAGCAGAAAATTGCCTGGTTCAGGTTGGCAAGCTTACTCCTAGACCCCCAATGCCTCTTTTCTCTGAGATCAGACCACTTCCTGCAATTGTCCCCCCACTTGATGTTATCCTTCCAACTCCAACTATTGCTGCTGTACCTTCACCAAAGCAAGAGGAGGCCTCCACTAGTGGATCCAGTGACTCCCAAGAGCAAAAGAACTGCTTAGAACTGAAGAGCATGCTCCAATCCTTGGAGAATGATGTGGTCAATGTCAAGAGGCAACAAGCTTACAGTAAGTCATATCAAGCTCCATATCAGCCTCAACAACAACCTTATCAAGCAAATAGGCCACCCTACAAAGGAGGTTTCGAAGGACAAGGGAGCCTAATTATGCTAGACAACACAATTATAATCCAAATACTGCAGGCCCCTCCAATTCTTTGGTTTCTGTTCAGAATAATATGGCTCAAGAGGCTTAAGAGACAATGCCTTGGAATCAGTGTTTTGGGCAATCCATTGTCCCAACTAATGGTTCTAATCAGGCTTTCAATGACCAATGGCAGCAGGCTATTGCTTATGGGTACAATCAAGCTCTTATGGCTAAAATCACGGAGATCCCCATGATGACAAAGCCAAAGCAGTCTCCACAAGACCAAGGGCCTGATCAATTACCAAACCAGTCGGATGTTACAATGGTCATCAATGAACAAGAAGAGTGTTATGCACTCAATCAACAAGCTAGTTCTAGCCAAGCATACATTCTAGTGGCAGCTAATACAAGGTTCAATAGAAGGAATATGGATGGCAACCAAGAAGCATTCAAAAATCCTCCTGCCATTACTCCTTCACTGTCTAAGCCTAACGAGCCTGTTGTCACTCCAAAGGTCTTGACACCTCTGCAAGGCCCACAGATTCAACAAGCAGTAGTAGTGACTCCCAAGGCACAAGCAAAAGTTAGCAATACACCAATCAACATTGTCGAGCAAATGAAGAAATCCAGCGTGAATGTACCAATGTGGGACATGTTTTCCATGCTCGATCAAGTGGATATCCTTCAGGAAGGCTTGTCCAAGATAAGTATTACAACAACTGTAGGCAAACAACCAAGCAAAAAAACTGAGGTCCTCACTAATGCAACCCAAGGTCCTATGGGAGAAGGGTCAAGTAAGGTGGTCAAGCCTCCTTCATTCTATATTTCATTAATCATTGGTGATTCCTTGGTGCATAATTGCTTGGTAGATAGTGGAGCTAGCACTTCAGTAATGCCAAAATCAATAGTAGACCAGCTTGGTTTAAATTATGAACCCCAATCCAAGGGAGTTTCGCAGTGTGATAGATCTTCCACTAAACCAATTGGTATTATCAAAGGTCTCAACCTGACCCTGCATGCTTGTCCTAGTGTTTCAGTGCCTCAAGATGTGTTGATTCTATAAGTGCCTCCTCGTTTTGCTCTATGCTTATCTAGAGAATTCATAGCAAAGATAGGAGGCTATCTCGCAGCAGATTGGTCATACATGGCATTCAGAACTAGGTACGGGACTCAGGGATCAATCAAAGCTGAACCCATGACACACTTTCACATTGAGTCCCATCAGCCAGATAGCATAAACCTCAACTGTACTATCCTTGATGAAGAAGATTTTGCAACTAGTCAAGAGCTGAACACTTGTCCTAAAGAAATTCCAGATTTACTCTTGGATGAGCTATGGGGGGATAATCAATTTCTCAACCCTTTGGAAGGTGTTGAAGAAAGAGACATGGGTGTCTATTTGCTACATGAAGAAAATCAACTCATGCCTTCCCTCACTGGACCTAAATATGACCTCAATGGTATGTGGAAGTTGTTCTTTGATGGTTCAAAGAGAAAGAATGGGGTAGGTGCAGGGCCAATATTGGTTTCCCCTTCAGATGATAAGTATTTCTCTTCTTATAGGTTCCATTTTAGTTGCTCTTCAAACACAATAGAATATGAAGGTTTAATCCATGGCCTTCAATGGGCCAGTAAGAAAGGAATCAAGCAACTGCAAACATATGGGGATAGTGAGCTTATAGTAAACCAAGTTAGGGGCCTAAACATTATGAAAAATCCTTTGATGAGGTCCTACAAAAATAGGGTGTGGGACCTAATTGAAGATTTTGAAGCCTTTGACATTCAAGCTGGGCCAAGGAACCAAAATCAGCATGCTGACAGGTTGGTAGCCATGGGGGCTCAATTCAACATCCCATGTAAGCTGAAAGAAGCCAAGGTTCAGCCACACGTCAAGGTGGTGATGAGGCCATCAGTGCTAGACAATGAAGCCCATTGGCAAGTTTTTGAAAATGACAAACAAATTGCTTGTTTCTTACAGCAAGAAGCTGAGTTCTCCTCCGCCAACCAAGAGAAGTTTCAACACCAGTATGACAATCAAATCATTCAACTGAAATCTAACAAGCTTCCTAAACGACTGGTCACGAGGGAGACCATATGAGGAAAGACAAGTCAGTAATGTCAACTGATGAAGAAAACTATGAGAGAGTCCTCATCTTCAAGGACAAGCTTCTCAAGCTGGGGAAGGTAAGCAACAAGGCCGAAAGACATGTTTTCATTGAACTTTGTAAAGTGTTTTCAGACATTTTTGCTTGGGAGTATAGCAATCTGAGAGGCTTTGATCCAAAGTTAGCCCAGCATACTATAGAGTTGGAGGCTAATACTAAGCCTGTGAGGCAAAAGCAGAGACCTGTCAACCCCAAAATAGAAGAGCTTATGAGAAAAGAGCTAACCAAGTTGATTGAATCCAAAATTATCTTTCCCATCAAACACTCATTATGGGTAGCCAATTTGGTGCCTATAAGGAAGAATGGTGAGATCCGATTGTGTGTTGACTTCAGAGATCTGAACAGGGTCTTCTTGAAGGACCATTACCCTCTACCATCCATGGAGCAGTTTCTTCAAATGGTTGCAAGTTCAGAATGTTTTTCTCTTTTGGATGGGTACTTGAGATACAACCAGGTGTTGGTGAAAGAGGAAGATCAATACAAGACTGCCTTCACCACCAAGTGGGCCACATATGCTTATCAAAAAATATTTTTTGGTTTATCAAATGCTGGGGCCACTTTTCAAAGGGCAATGGACATGGCTTTCTAAGGGCTGCTAAATCAAATGGTGCTGGTCTACTTGGATGACATCACAGTTTTCTCCAAAGATGCCAACGAGCACATGGACCACCTGAGGTTGATCTTGAGAGATGCAACGAGTATGGGATCTCTTTAAATCCCAAAAAATGTGTGTTGTGCATGAAGGTAAGTTGTTGGGCCATGTTGTTTCAAAACAAGGATTAGCTATTGATCTTGATAGAATGAGTGCCATCATGGCCTTATCCTTACCCAAGCATAAGAAGGGACTCCAAAGTTTCCTTGAGAAAATAAACTTTGTGAGGAGGTTTATACCTGGTTTTGCAAAATTGGCCAAACCCATCACTACTATGCTTAAGAAGAACCAAGTGTTCACTTGGTCAAATGAAGGTAAATCAACATTCGAGGCTATTAAACAGGCCATTACCCAAGCACCCACACTCATAAACCCTAATTTCTCAAGAGATTTCTTATTGTACACCTTTGCCAATATTGATAATATATCAACAATGCTGATGCAAAAGAATGGTGAAGGACTTGAACAGCCAATAGCGTTTTTCAGTCAAGGGCTGGAAGGATATGAGGTGAGGTATACTTTCATAGAAAAACAAGTCCTTGCAGCGGTAAGAAGCCTTAAAAGGTTCAGGCCCATGCTCTCCAATAGCAAAATCTATATTATGGTGTCTCATCCTGGAGTGAGAGATTTCCTTTTTAACAAAGACTTGAACAAAAAGATGGCTGGTTGGATTACCAAGGTCATGGAGCATGATGTAGAGATCAAGGTCACTAAGCTAGTTGGCAAAGGTTTGTGTTAGCACATGGTTGATGACCTTAACGAAAACAAAGAGGTCATTTTGGTAACAGAAGATAACTCATAGACGGATGCACTCCTACCTCACACTAGTTGGCTCCAAGATATGACATGTTGCTTGATGACAGAGGAGTGCCCACAAGATATGGAAAGAGCAAAGGGAAGGTATTTCAAACTTTAGTCCATACCTTATGCATTGGTTGATGAGGTTCTATTCTAAATGGACCTCAATGGAATGCTCTTAAAATGCATGAATGGTAACTAGGTGACCAAGTTTTTGGAGCATTTTCATGATGTACTTGGGGGAGGCCATTTCACTCCAAGGACCACAACAACAAAGATAATGAGGGTAGGTTATTACTGGCCCAACCTCTTCAAAGATGCTTATGCATGGGTGAGAAAGTGTCAGAAGTGTGCTCTTTTTGTGGGTAAGCAAAGATTGGCAGCCCTTCTTCTCAATCCAATTCAGGTAGAGCAACCCTTCATGCAATGGAGGTTATATTTCATAGGAATGATCAACCCTCCATGAAGTGCAGGGCATAAGTTGGTGCTTATTGCAACCGACTACTTCACCAGGTGGGTAAAAGCCATTGCGTTGAAAGAAGCTAATGAAAGTGCAGTCTTAGACTTCTATGACAGCATTGTGATCAAGTTTGGTGTTCCATCCACTATCATTTTTGATAATGCACTAGCATTCCTCGATCTGAAAACGAGTGAATGGGCTCTCAAGATGGGCATCTACCTCAGCACCTATTCCAACTATTATCCTCAAAAAAATGGACTGGATGAGTCCACAAATCAAAATTTGCTAAGAATCATCAGGAGAACCATGAAAGAGAACTAGAGGACATGGCACACTAAACTAAAGACAGCCTTGTGGGCTGACTGGGTGACTCCTAAAGCTGCCATTGGCAATTGTCCATATGTTTTAGTATATGGAAGAGAGGTCAAGTTACTCATTTCTCTTGAGTTGTTTGCATTAGAGCTTGCCCATCAGCTGGAGCTGCTGGAAGATGAGCCCATGAATGTGAGAGTGGCAGAACTCATGGAGCTTGAAGAAACAAGAGACTTTGCAATGAAGACACTAGAGTCACATCAAGCCTAAGTCAAGAAAGCTTTTGACAAGAAAGTCATAACAAGGGACTTCAGAGAAGGGGATCTAGTCCTCAAATGGGATTCAAATAAGGCCAAATCAGGAAATCATACCAAATTTGACAGCTTGTGGAGTCGTCCTTATTTGATCCACGAATGCAAACAACATAATGCTTTCCAACTAGCCCAACTGGATGGAGAGGTACTACCCATCCCAGTCAATGGGATTCATCTAAAGCCTTGCTTTTAGAAGAGTTTGTGGCCATTATGTATATTGTACTTTTGTATAGTTTTTCATGTTTTCTTCTAAGTGCTTTGGGCACAGTCTTGTTTTGTTCTGATTGTCCTTATTGCTTCAAAGGGAGGTTCCGATTCAGTGAAAAAGTGATTTGACTCCATGCCCAATGGACGGGTTTGATGAGGCAACATGGTGTAAGTTATCTTGCATTGACAAGCATGCAACCCCTGTGAGCCGCCAAAGATGTTGGCCATTTTTGGCCCACATATGAAGCTCTTGCATGTTTTGATGAAATATTGGGTCAAAGGCTTAGAAATGAATCCGACAGCAGTGTTCAAGGATAAGCCTGTAAGCCAAAACCTACATGAAAAATATCTTATTCGGCTAAGTCTTTTACTTGTTCATTCTTTCGGAGAACAAGTGAGAGGTGATTTCTTTCAGGCCTATTTTGATTTCATTTTCCTTTCGGGAAAATTATGCGGACAATTTCCCCAAAGGAATTCTTTCTCCTTTCAGCTAAGTGTTCTCTCTTCAGGAGTTTTGTCTTGGTTTCTTTCGTTCAAGTGTCGAAAAGTCTTTGAAAAAATTGTTCTGAAAGAATTATTCCAAGCAAAAGTTCCAAAAGATATCTTTTAAAATGAAGTGGCCGAGACAATTTTTCTGAAGGGTTTTCTCAGGAAAATAGTTTGAAACAAAAACTCCGAAGGATCATTTCAGGATTTCCAAATGGATCTTTCCCTTCGGGAAAGTCCTTTTCAAGAAACCCAAAGGGGTCTTTCCCTTCGAGAAAGTTCATTTTCAAAAAATTTGAAGGGTACCTTACCTTCGAAAAGGGACCATTTCACAAACCCGGAGGGTACCTTGCAAAAGTTTGAAGACATGAATTCCTTCAGACAAATTGTACACAAGAAAGTGATCAACAAAAGCCCAAGAAAAAGAGCTCGAAAGGATGTCGAAGACAATGCCCGAAACGAAAGACTGAAGAAATTGATGACGGGCCCGCAAACGTCAAGTTTGAGCCCTTGCAAGTAGTCATTGGCGTTTAAAAGACCAAAAGGAGCTATGCAACCTATGGACTCGCACTGACATAGATACGATAAATTCAGGAAAACCAATGTCCTTAGATTGGTTTTCCATCTATAGGGAAGATCTAGTCCGGGTTTCAAAGCAAGAGCTGATAAGTGAAGTTAATGGGGAGTCCTTGTCCTTTGACATGGCCATCATTTCTGGAAAATAGCCAACAAATGTAGAAGCAACATGGCTCAGTCAAGGTCATAGATGTAAATTTTTTTGTCCTCATACATAAGCAGACAAGTGGAGGATGGCATGGAGATGAAAGATAAAGATCAAGCAATTAGAAAAGATAGCTCAGGCATTTAAAACGCTCTTGGACTTTTCCTTCGTAGTGGACCATGACATCATCGTCCTCAGTGAGTTTTGTCTTCTAGTGCGTTTCTCGACCAATGAGAGGGATGGAAGACTATTGGAGCTAATGGCAGTTATTTCGTTGGAGAAGGATTAGTTCTAATTAACCCAAGTGTAGGTGAGAATTCATGGAGGGTGGTTGGATCTCATTTATTGATTTCTGTTTGCTCGTCTCTTCTCTTTGGGTCTCCCCTTTTTTATATATGTCTTGGTTCTTTTCAAAAGAATATATCATCATTTTAACAAGAACCTTGTCAAAATTTGTAAGAAAGACCTTTTGAAGCAATAAAGATGATTTTTACCTATCTCTTGTCTGAAAATCGTGTTTAGCAAGCTTGTGCATGATGGCCTTGTGAAGAAGTGTTCTTCCATGTCCCTTGTCCTTCCTTACCTATTTTTAGGTATTTTCAGGTTAGTTGTAGGTCTGAACTTGAGCTATTTCCACCATTAATGGATGTTTGGTGTGAATTTTGAAATTCCTCTTTGCTTCATATATATTTTAGTGAGCCTAGTTTATGAACACTGATGCAAATTAACCGGTTGTGAGGTTGTGTAAGTAGAATTATCTTATGCTGAATTAGTGTTTATTTCATGCTTATGTGGGTCACTCTATTTGGTGCATCACCTTTCTTAGTTCAGTTTTCCCTTTTTATGTTTTCTCTCCCTTTTCCTTGGTCAACAATAGATTTTAGTGTGTGGGAACAGCTGAAGTGAAGCATCTGAGGAGCTAGCCTCATTAAAAACCTTAGAGGTTCAACCTCACTACAGGATACCCACAGCGTGAGGTTGCTCCAATTTTGTAGCTGGGAGTGAGAGACCCTGAAAAACTCTCCCACAAGGGTGCAATTCCTCGCTACAACAGGCTCTATTCGAGGAATAAAAGAATTTAAATGTGGGTTTGGGGTCACAAATATTTTATAATTGGGCCATGTCATTATTCCTCAAGACAAGCAGGGGGATCAAAAGAGGATTCAAAATTTTCTAGTTTGGACATTCCCTACCACTCTAAATCTATTGAGAAGATTTTCTAGTTTATGCAACTCTGATAGAAGGTTTGATAAAGGATCTTTACATATAGTAGCACCCTTAACCAACATGACAGAAAGGAGCTTTTGCATGGATGGATAGAATACCAGAAGTTTTTGATAGACTTAAGAGGGTAATCAACACATGTCTTGTATTTTTCATTTCAGATTTCTCACAACCATTTGTGGTAGAATGCAGTGTTTCAAGAAAAGGTATTGCGTCCATATTAATCTAAAAGGGGGACTCCATTAAGATGGAGAACATGAAGTTGAAAGATTCAGAAAATAGTTTCTCTATTTATGAGGAGATTATTGTCATCAAGCATGTTTTGGTAAAATTCAAACATCACTTGGTTTATGGTAGATATGTGTGTTAGGAATAGCTATTTACATGAGTGGTTGTACTCTGATAAATAGTACTACAAATATATTATATTAGAATATAATTTGTTATTATATTCTATGTTTGTTTTTTGTTGTATATATTGTTGGTAACAACAATATAATACCTACGAGCTATTATAGGAGATTATGAGATATTTGTGGGATATATTACAGGTAGTAGGTTTCCTAGATTATAGGATATATTCTCATATATATTTGTATAGTGTTTTTTGACAATGTAATAGAGTGAATAGAAGTTGATTATTTATTGCTTTGATATACATTTTGTGTTCGGCTCCTCCATTTTCTGTGCAAGGCTTTATATAGGCTCTTTGAATTAATATCATTGGTATTAAAGCTTTCTATGGTCTTGACCCTATGAACAATGAGAGTCATATGATCTTTGTAGATTACTTGTATTCAATTGACATATATGCAATGGAAGCGTAGTAGAGATAATGCACCCATTCTCTTAATCTTTCAATACCACTCCTCATCCAATAGAGATAAATCTCTTGTGACTCAAAGTTTGAAAAGTTTCCACTCAGCATCAAGTGATTGCATTGGCAAGCTATTCAGACTAACTCGGCTTGAGACTCAACAGTGAGCCCATGCATTCTCTTTAGCAAGGTCTATTATTTGCAGTTCAAATATTAACTTTGTGTTGACAATTTTGCCCCAAAGGCCAAATCGTCACCATTACCATTCGAAACTTCGCTCACCATGACCATTCGCCTTGAAAACCAGGTCTTGACACTTGAGAAATCGAGGATAAGTCACTTTTGTGCAGGTACAGGCATTTTCTCATCAGGGAATGATCATTTCTAGCACTTACAGAGCAATTTGAGTTTGCAAGACAGCATTACTTATAAAAGCTTTATAAGTAATACGCAAGAGCACCTAAAGAACCCGAAACGGTCTATGGCAATTTCAGTGTTAATCGGGTTTGTGATGTTGCATTACTTATTAGCTTTTATAAGTTGAAGCACTCGAAGAACCCGAATGAGTCTACAGTGCATATCGGGTTTACGGGGGTGTCTTACTTATTTAATTTTATAAGTAAAAGCAATCCAAGGGCCCGAGTTGGTCTATAGACGGACGCAGGTTTGTGCATCGACTTGTCTTATAAAGTTTTTATAAGTAATGGCACTTGTAAAGCCCGAAAAGGTCTTGGACATTGCAAAGGGCAGGTGATTTCTTTCGGAGGGCTTTTTCATCGGCGAGGTGGACTTTACAAAAATTCCGAAGGGTTATTTAAAAAAAGCCCAAAGGGCAACTGCCCTTGCGTGGGGCACTTCAAGAAAAATGTGGACCTTTCATTTTTCCCGAAGGGTCATTTTCAGAAACCCCGAAGGGTATGTGCCTTTGCGGAAGGCACTCAGGGAGCGAGAGGACCTTTTCCATTCTTCCGAAGGGCACCTGTCCTTGTGGAGGGCACTTTGGTCGGTGGTAGGACCATTTGGAAAAGCCCGTAAGGCACTTTTGGAGGTAGACATACCCTTGCAGAGGGCACTCAGGTGGCGAGAGAACCTTTTCCATTCTTTCGAAGGGCACTTCTAAAAGCAACATACCCTTGTGGGGGGCACCAAAGCCAAAGACAGGGCCTTTTGTAAAAGCCCAAAGGGCACTTCTGGGAAGCGGAAGCCCTTGCAGAGGGCACCTTCATAAAGTGAAGGACAAAAACAAAGTTCCCGAAGGGCACTTGCTCTTCGGGGAAAGACAACCCAAAGATGGATTTCCTTCGGAATTTTTGTCCTAAGACAAAAAGTCCGAAGGAATTCGGGAGGACAAAAGGCCCAATGACCAAAAGCAAAAGGCACAAACAGAAAAGAATTTCCTTCGAACTTTTTCTCCGAAGGAATTCAAGTTTTCAAAAAGCCCGAAGCCCGAGCTCGGGACAAAACGAAGCAATGAATACACGAGGCACAAAGACAAGAATTCCTTCAGACTTTTTGTCTGAAGGAATTCGAGAGGGACAAAAAGCTCGATAGAAAAGACAAGGCCATGAGCAAGGAACAAAAGCCCGAAGACTAAAGCGTGAACAAAGCCAAGACAGAGAACAAGGCCAAGACAGAACAAGCCGCGAAAGAAAGAATAGAGTCCTTCAAACAATTTGTCCAAAGGACATATACAAAAACCCCGAACCTGACTGCAAAAGCCATAAATAGATAGAACACATAACAAAGGAAGCATAGATTCGAACGGAATATAGAGAAGTGTCCATGAACAAAAAAGACAGATAAAGTAAAGACAAACAAATGCAGAGAACATAATCCGAGGGAAAAGATGACCCGAAGAATCAAAACACAGATGTTGGACGCAGAAACCCGATGGAAATACAAGATGAACATGCGCATGAACAATGGCATAAGGGAAGATTCATGGAAAAGACAAATACAAACGGTGAACATGCCTAAATAGTCCAAGAATACAAGAGCATGCAACAACCATGAATAGGAATAGACACGTTCAGATTTGACTGTTCTAACACGTCACCTTCAGTTCTTAAAGAGAGGTTCACTTTGCATGAGGACTCGAGTAGTGGAATAGTTGAAAGCTTAAACAAAAGAAATTCCATGCATGCACTCTCAATTGTCTCAAAGCTTGAAACGTTCCGATGGTTCAAACGTAATTCTTAATTTGGCATTTGCATTGATTTCATGCAAAGGGGATACTTTCAAACGTTCTAGTAGTTCGAGTGGATTTGACTACTCTTGTTTTGGAGTTGACTGGTTTTCAAGTCAAAACATCTATTCGTAGATTTCATGTATTCAAAGCTTGTCTTCTTTTTCAATGCAAAATTTTTTTATGCAAGACAAAATAGACTTTTGTAAAGGCTGAGTTGGTTTCAGTTTACTCCCTCTCTATTTTCCAACATTAATCTCTTGGATTTTTGTAATTTTTTATATTAATAGCTTTTCAGACTTGTAAAAAAGATCCCTCTTTTGGCAAGAAAATTTCTGTCAAAGTTTGTGATGTAACCTTTTTCAGAATCAATAAGACTGTGTTTTTTCAATTTCTAGCAGCTGGTATAGTGTACTTTTGTTACAGATTTGCCTAAGTGAGATTTTCCTTCTTTCTTTTCAAATCTGGATTCGTACCTAGTTACTAGCTGGTCATTTATGCAGGTCACGTTCTGTCTTTGAATATCTTTTGCTAAGTTTATAGTGGATATTAGTGGCTGTTTAGTGCCTTTCATCAGGGCTATTTTTCCATTTCCCTCAAGCTTAGATCATTAGATTAAACCTTTTCATGAAATACTTATGTGTATTGATCAATTGGAGTTGAAGTTTTGCCTCTTCTTTGTCTGAATCAATGTTCTTAGAAGCTCAATTTGAGTGGATCAAGCAAATTAGGTGTATCACCATTTTAATAAGGATTTCCTTTCAAGTTCTTTCTCCCCATTTTCCCAAGCAGTTTGTAGCGTAGAAGTTGAGATCCTCATAAATACATCTTACAGGGACTAGCCTTCTCTGGAGGTTCTTCTCATCATTGAGGCACCCACCTTCGTGAGAAGATCCCATTGTTTCAACTGGAGCGAGGATTAGCCATTTCAGCGCATCTTCGATTCAGGGTGCAACTCCCAATTGACAATAGTTTTTGGCACGCCCGATGGGACCCGTTTGGAGCTGGTCTTAATGAAATCGCAGTTGCAACAGTGTTCTTCAAGAAGTATTTGGTGATTCCAAGCTCAGGTGGTTGCTTTTAATAATCCAGTCACACTTTCCATGTAAGTATTGCATTATCATGAATGAGTTTTGATGGTTTTATATGAAGAGAATTCCTATGCTATGTTTCCTTATCAGCCCAATGATGGATCATACCAACCTTATCATGATGCCTATGAGCCTTTTTATGAACCTAATCAGCCTTATCAGGAATATTATCAAAGCTATGTTGAGCCATATTAGTCAGATGCACAGCCTTGGCTCCAAGAAAGAATGGATGAGATAGAGCTCAAAATACTAGCATATGCGAGAAAAGTTTGTTTAAACTCTCAGTATGAAGAAGTGAATCGTCTATTCCAAAATGTGTCCAATGATCTAGAAGAAATAAATGAGCTATGTATTTTTGTATTAGATAAGATGGAGGCTTGGGATAGGCAAAAAATCGAGTTGAGTCACTTGTCTACAAAGGGTTCTTGTACTCCTTATTCTCATGAGGTTCTTAACCATGCCCAGTGTGTGTCGAGGGAGCTTCCTAGTTGGAGTCAAGAGCCTATTCAAGTGATTATTCACGAGACTAAGCCTTCTTATAGTCCCATTTCTTCACCACTCATCTCTCAAGCACAAGTTGTCCATGAGGATAAAGAGATTTCAGACTTTGAAGAGGTGATGGCCAAGTGGAAGGAACAAAATACAAAGGTCTTCAAGAGTTTCTCTTTTCCTCCTCTCCAAAACTCCCTAGATAATTCCATTGTCCTCAAGATTCCAAAACCTGATCATGATCAACCTCCCATGCTTCATTTTCCCTCTCAAACAAATGAATTTCATCACCCTCCCACTATCTCCCTTCTTAAAGAGGACCCTGTTCTTTGGAGGACTGAGAAAGAGGTTGCAACTACAGGTCAAGTTCTTGCACAGTGTGTGGAGGATGCTTCAGATATGTTTAAGGAAGAATTTCCTATTGTTACTTCACTTAAGGTTGTAGTTGAGCATCCAATTATATTTAAGACTGAAGGCTGATCTGAACTCCAAGGGGAGCTGGTACAAATTGAAGTCATACGTGAGTTATAGGTATCTCCTATTGAGAAGGATCCAAATAGCTTTCAAGTTGATTCTATAGATCAAAATGAGGAACAAAAAGATGATTGGCAGCTGTACCTTGAATCTCTTCAAGAAATTGAACTTTGTATGGATATGTTGTCTATTGAAGCACACATTCACAAAAAATTTGATCAAGAATTACCTATTCAAGGTCACAGTACAGATTGGCTTGCCTACTCAAAGCTCCTTGAAGAGCTAGATGAACTTGCAGCAGTCGATAAGAAGGATGTGGTCACTCAAGAACCATGCATAGATGAGGTATCACTTGACAAGGTGGTAGATGACAAGCAATATGAAAAAGATCAGGAGGTACTTGATGAGTTTGTCTTTCTTGGTGACTGGTTTGCTGTTGATGACTCATTTGAGAAGATGCTAATATAGTTGGTGGACAAGGAAAATGCCTCATCAAAGGTTATGATTAATAAACATCCTACTTTGCAACTTTTACCATCTCTTGGAAGGAGTGAGTTCAAGAATTTCCCATTTGATCCAAGCCGATCATGCTTTATCATGGTTAGCTAGGTTCTTTGTTAGTTTGTTTTCCTCCAAGTGTTGTTCTAGCACATTAGTTTCATTTAGTTTTGTTCCAATAAGTGCTTGTTTGCACATTTGCTTCTTAGTTTTCCTACTTTCATGTGTTTCCCTTCTTATTTTGAAGGAGAAAGGTTACTTCAGCCATGATCAGAGGAGATTTTCAATTAGAAATCAAGTTTATCATTGTTTTGGGAGATCAAACAGCATCTATATGGTCTAAATCCTTAAGCATAGTAGGCATGCTTCCCAGCTAGTCACTAAGAATGTTGACAATTTTGCCCCACAGGCCAAAGCGTCACCATTACCATTCGAAACTTTGCTCACCATGACCATTTGCCTTGAAAACCAGGTTTTGACCCTTGAGAAATCGAGGATAAGTCACTTTTGTGTAGGTACAGGCATTTTCTCATCAGGGAATGATCATTTCTAGCACTTACAGAGCAATTCGGGTTTGCAAGATATCATTACTTATAAGCTTTATAAGTAATACACAGGAGCACCTAGAGAACTCGAAAGGGTCTATGGCAATTTCAATGTTAATCAGGTTTGTGATGTTGCATTACTTATTAGCTTTTATAAGTTGAAGCACTCGAAGAACCCGAATGGGTCTACAATGCATATCGGGTTTACGGGGGTGTCTTACTTATTTACTCTTATAAGTAAAAGCAATCCAAGGTCCCAAGTTGGTCTACAGAGGGAAGCAGGTTTGTGCATCAACTTGTCTTAGAAAGTTTTTATAAGTAATGGCACTTGTAAAGCCCAAAAAGGTCTTGGACATTGCGAAGGGCAGGTGATTTCTTTCAGAGGGCTTTTTCATCGACGAGGTGGACTTTACAAAAGTTTCGAAGGGTTATTTACAAAAAGCCCAAAGGGCAACTGTCCTTGTGGGGGGCAATTCAAGAACAAAGTGGACCTTTCATTTTTCCCGAAGGGTCATTTTAGAAACCCCGAAGGGTATGTGCCCTTGCGAAGGGCACTCAGACAGCGAGAGGACCTTTTCCATTCTTATGAAGGGCACATGCCCTTGTGGAGGGCACCTTGGTCGGTTGCAGGACCATTTGGAAAAGCCAAAAGGGCACTTTTGGAGGCAGACATACCCTTGCGGAGGGCACTCAGGCGGTGAGAGTACCTTTTACATTCTTTTGAAGGGCACTTATGGAAGCAACATACCCTTGTGGGGGGCACCAAAGCCAAAGACAACCTTTTGTAAAAGCCCGAAGGGCACTTTTGGGAAGCGAAAGCCCTTGCGGAGGGCACCTTCATAAAGCGAAGGACAAAAACAAAGTTCCGGAAGGGCACTTGCCCTTCGAAGAAATCCCAAAGACGGATTTCCTTCGGACTTTTTGTCCAAAGACAAAAAGTCCGAAGGAATTCGGGAGGACAAAAAGCCGAATGACCAAAAGCGTAAGGCACAAACGGAAAAGAATTTTCTTCAAACTTTTTGTCCGAAGAATTCGGGTTTTCAAAAAGCCCTAACCCTGATCTTGGGACAAAACAAAGCAACGAATACATGAGGCACAAAGACAAGAATTCCTTTGGACTTTTTGTCCAAAAGAATTTTGGAGGGACAAAAAGCTCGATAGAAAAGACAAGGCCACGAACAAGGAACAAAACCCTGAAGGCTAAAGCATGAACAAAGCCAAGATAGAGAACAAGGCCAAGACAAAGAACAAGCCATGGAAGAAAGAACAGAGTCCTTCGGACAATTTGTCTGAAGGACATACACAAAAAGCCCGAACTTGACAGCGAAAGCCATAAACAAATAGAACACATAACAAAGGAAGCACAGACCCGAACGGAATACAGAAAAGAGTCCATGAACAAAAAAGATAGATACAGTAAAGACACAGACAAATGCAAAGAAAAGAATCCATGGGAAAAGATGACTCAGAGAATCAAAACATAGATGTTAGATGCAAAAACCCGACGAAAATACAAGATGAACATGTGCACGAACAATCGCATAAGGAAAAATTCGTGGAAAAGACAAATACAGATGGTGAACATGCCTAAATAGTCCGAGAATACAAGAGCATGCAACAGCCATGAACAGTAATAGACATGTCCAGATTTGACTATTCTAACACGTCACCTTCAGTTCTTAAACAAAGCCTCGCTTTACATGAGGACTCGAGTAGTGGAACAGTGGAAAGCTTAAACAAAAGAAATTCTATGCACGCACTCTCATTTGTCTCAAAGCTTGAAACGTTCTGGCGGTTCAAACGTAATTCTTAATTTGGCATTTGCATTGATTTCATGCAAAGGGGAGACTTTCAAACGTTCCAACAGTTCGATTGGATTTGACTACTCTTGTTTTGGAGCTGACTGATTTTCAAGTCAAGACATTTTTTCGTAGATTTCATGCATCCAAAGCTTGTTTTCTTCTTCTTTTTCAATGCAAGAAAATTTCATGCAAGACAAAATAGACTTTTATAAAGGCTGAGTTGGTTTGAGTTTACTCCCTCTCTATTTTCCAACACCAATCTCTTGGTTTTTTGTAATTTTCTATATTAATAGCTTTTCAACCTTATAAAAAGGATCCCTCTTTTCGCAAGAAAACTTCTGCCAAAGTTTGTGCTGTAACCTTTTTTAGAGTCAATAAGAAGAGGACTATGTTTTTTCAATTTCCAACAGCTGGTATAGTGTACTTTTGTTATAGATTTGCCTAAGTGAGATTTTTTTTCTTGTCAAATCTAGATTCGCACCTAGTTACTAGCTGGTCATTTATGCAGGTCACTTTCTATGTTTGAACATTTTTTGCTGAGTTTATAGTGAATATTAGTGTTTGTTTAGTGCCTTTCATAAGGCCTATTTTTTCATTTCCCTCAATCTTAGATCATTAGATTAAACATTTTTGTAAAATACTTATGTGTATTGATCAATTGGAGTTGAAGTTCTGTCTCTTTCTTGTCTGAATTAGCGTTCTCAGAAGCTCGATTTGAATGGATCAAGTGTATCACTGTTTTAACTAGGAGTTTCTTTCAAGTTCTTTCTTCCCTTTTTCCCAGACAGTTTGTAGCGTAGAAGTTGAGATCCTCATAGATACATCTTATAGGAACCAACCTTCTCTAGAAGTTCTTCTCATCATTGAGGCACCCACCCTCGTGAAAAGATTCCATTGTTTCAACTGGAGCGAGGATTAGCCATTTTAGCACGTCTTCGATTCAGGGTGCAACTCCAGGTTGACAACACTTTGTGCATCCACAAATCTGCCAACTCATGCATCAAATCATGGTCCAACGTTCATACAGGAATTCGTAAGCATATTATTGTTAATTTGATGGTGATGAGTGCACATTTTGTTAGTACATTCCTTATTTAACCTATTGTGCCATGTGGAGCTTCAAAGAAACTATCAAGAGTTACGGTGTATGGTTGCTAATGTACCTTGTTGAATTCGGGATTCATGCAGATCTGTACGTTGCTATTATTTTGTCAAGTGTTCATTCTATTCATACAAGACATGCTTCTCCATGCTCCTATGAGTGCCTCTATTAGATCTCACCATCATGCAAATCTGACTATCTTGTCTCACCTGAATGCATCTTATTCCTGCCATTCCACGTATGCAATTCAAAGATCTGTGGAAATTTCTCATTATCCTAATTTCATGGCGTCATGTTGTCTCGGTTGTTGTGTTTTATTTCAAAGAGTGACATATGCCAAAGAGTTGTATTTTTAAATTAAGTGGTGGTTCGTAGTGTGAAAATAGATATTTTATTTAAAGTCAAAAGGTCTATATGGTAAATAGTTATCTTTTGCATTATTGTTTAAGTCTTTGTTTTAGTATTATTTTAAAAAGTAATTAAATAGGATTACTTTTTATAAATTTTGCTAGTCATTGAGTATTTAGTCTAATATGGTATTTATTGTTAATCAAAGTGGTTTAAATCACTTAGGTTTAGGATTAGTAAAGGGTCTAGTAAAATCTCTTGCCTTTTTTAGGTATATTGTTTTTAGTATCTTTTGTCAAAATAGAATCTATTAAATTCTTATGTCTTTTTGTTCATTTTAGTGTTATTGTCAAAAAGAGTCAAGTTAGAAAAATCAAAAGTGTCAAAATCAAGAGTTAGAGTCATTGTCATTTAGTCGTATTGTCAAAAATGAGTAAACAATCAAAATTAGACTGGACGTATTTTCGGTGGAAACTGACGTCCATAATATGCAAAATCAAGACTTCAAAATTTGAAAGAATTTTGAAACTGGATATGAGGCCGACACCGAGGAGGATATCCAACCATGAAAACATCAACAGTTGACTACACGACAATACATACAGCACTTAAAGAATAAATCTTCATCAACTGAGTAAGCAACTTCAACAATTGGAGGAAGGAGGCAAAGGAGGTTGGAGGACATGTCGCGTCCTCTTATCAGTCACAAGCAATGGGGGTCGTGTAAAATGTGGTGATATTTTGTTTTCAGTTGTGTGAATTTCAGTTTTTTCAATGTGGTGTGGTAGTTACATTTGTTTTTCAACATGTGTGAAAAATAAGAACGGTTGTCCATGTTCACTTGTGAATGATATTACCATGTAACCCCTTTTGTATATTTACGTTGGAGAATATTGATCTAAAAAATATTGTAACAATCATGATGAAAAGTTAGTGGTGACCCTGAGAAAACCATTTTATAAGGTTATTGGTGAACCTATGAAAACTATTTTTGTCAGGTTATTGGTGAACCTGTGAAAACCATTTTGTCAGGTTATTGGTGAACCTGAAAAACCAGTTGCAGATGAGTGTGAAGGAAGAGATGTGTGATGGCGCATGGATGTAGAGAAGATCATGAGCACACAGAGGTGGCACACTACAATCAGAGAACAAGATATATTGTACAATGTAAAAACTATGAGGGGGATGTTAGGAATAGTTATTTACATGAATGGTTGTACTATGATAAATAGTACTACGAATACATTACGTTAAAATATAATTTGTTATTATATTCTAAGTATGTTGTTTGTTGTATATATTGTTGGTAACAACAATATAATACCTACGAGTTATTATAGGAGATTGTGAGATATTCTTGGGATATATTATGAGTAGTAGGTTTCCTAGATTATAAGATATATTCTCCTGTATATCTATATAGTGTTGTTTGACAATGTAATAGGAAATAATAGAGTGAATAGAAGCTGATTATTTATTGCTATAATATACATTGTGTTCGGCTCCTCCATTTTTTGTGCAAAGCTTTATATAGGCTCTTTGAATTAATACCAATGTGGTTGAGACAGATTGCAATGGCTAGAAGTTCTTATTAGATCAACATGATTTGAATGAACCAGAAAGGTTGGAAAGGAAAATCCAAGGTTATGATGTTGATATAAAAGGGAAAAAGCATGTAGTTGTTTATGTTTTTTCTAGAATGGTTGTTCTTTGTTCTATATCTGTCATTTATGGTGATTGGAAGATTTCAATCATGGTAGATTATGCCAAGAATACATTTGCTTCTAAGATTTTAGATGGAAATGCGAAGGATGAAAAATATGTGCTAGCAGATGGTATCATTTTGAACAAGGATAGAATCTTTTTAGTACTTGAATCTAAGATAAGACAGAAGATTTTGAAAGCTTTGCATGATACACCAATTTTGGGACACTCTAGATCCTACAATATTTGTAGATATATAAGAAAGAGATTCTCATGGTGGAGCCTTGAGGAGGAGGATCTAAAACATATCAGAGAGTACATCACCTACCTACAGAATGAAGTAGAGCATGTCTTCCCAATAAGTTGGTTGCAGCCATTGCTCATTCCCCATCAAGATTGGAAAAGTATGCTTATGGCTCCATCACAAGTCTTCCCAAGGTACATGGTAGAGACTGCATTTATGTTGTTTTGGATAAGATAAATAAGTATTCATACTTCTTTGCCATTTATCTTGAATTCAAAGCACATCATATGGAATAAGTATATCCTTTTACTCAAGGTTGTCTACACATGAGAGTATGGGATCCAAGTGACATATCAAGATCTATCAAGGGTAGTAATAGCCAATTATGGTTATATAGCAAAGAAAACAAACCGGGGGCTGCCATTATCAAAAATTTCAGCCTTAAAACTGTTGTAATCACAGGTTCCAATTGCTGCACTATACCAAATTACAACCCTACGAGTGTTTTCAGTCATAGGGTTGCTGATTTTTTGGGATCTCAACAGAGATGGGTTGTAATGTCCCCCTTTTTGGCTTAGCTTGCTTATGGACCCTTAGCTTGGTTGTTCCCACAAGGCTAAGGGAAAGAAAGAGAATGGAACATTGAGGGGGCTATTCTATGAGCAAAAAAGTGAGAATTACTTAAGAATTCTAATTTTTAGTTGAGTTAAGCAGGGAGGTACTTTTGATCTAATGTTCACTTGAGTAGAGAACCTTTAAGGGTCATGAGAGCATAAATCCTCAATAAGAGAGTTTAATAGACACATCCCTCCAACTTGGACACCACCCTTGGGGGATGATTATAAAAATCAATTGAGGAGTCATTTGGAAGGATATGTTGAATATTGATATTGAATCATTGATCAAGTATGTCAAACTTGATTACCACCTATTAAGGATGAAAACTTTCAAGAGTGTTAAGGGTGTTTGGAGACGAAAACCTCCATTCCTACTACTTGAGCAACTCTATTCAAGCGCTGTAGTTGAGCTTCAAAATTGCATGTTTACATGCAAGTGGATCTACAAGGATGTTTTTGGATACCACCTACATTGAAGAATATTGCAAACCATATAGAAAGCTGGTTTTTAGAGAAATTACAAGTCTTGGAGAGTGATGACTTGCATTGGGAGCTTGTTTTTGGAGTTAGAGCCATTTTCCTTGGGTGGCGACTTATTTGGGTGGAGAAGACCCCTCTTGTGAGGGTTGCATTACACAGAGACCCTTGAGAGTTGAAGAGACATTCGCGAATTTATTCTATAGCTAGGCAACTTGCCTAGAGGGCTATGCGAATTGATTTGAAGGGCTTATTGAAGCCTAAAATATTTCATAATATTTATATGATTTTTCTGCTTTGGTGACTTGGATTGAGGGCAAGTTTTGAGGTCTTGGAGGGCTGATGCAAGCCAAATAAAATACCTATAATATTTTGCACATTATTCCAACTTGGGTGACTTGCCCTAGGAGTGTTTTGAAAGTCAATTGGTGATTCATTGGTGAGATATTACATTCTGATTTATTTTGTATTTATTTCTAAAGTGTGGCAAATTAGTTGGAGTTAGCAAACCTTTTGGAAGGCTTTTAGTTTCCAAGTAAACAAGGTAATTTTATAGTATTATTTATGATTTATTTGGTAATAAATCACAAGGGTTTGAAATATTTTTGGAAGGTTAAAGCAAGAGTTTTTATTTTGAAAATTTTGCCATCAATTTCTGAGTTGGGCGTTTCACTTGAAAGAAGTGTGGCAAGGGTTTTGAGTGTCTTGATTGACTCTAACAATTGGATAATTATTGTTGCTATTATGGGTGGAATTTATGACCCATTTTCAGCAAGTTTGACAAGGTTACAAGTCTGATTTTTTGAGTTACTTAATGCTAATTATTCTTAATTTTGGCGACTTGGTTTGGAGAGGGTTTGATCATGTTTGAAGTCCTAAGTTTGACTAATTTATATATGATATGCATGCTGGAATTTATCTGAATTTTATCTTCAGTTGTGGAGGAATTTTGAGTAGGATTTGGTGATGGAAAGAGGGCTTAAAAATCAGCTTGATGGCATTTTGGGTTTGGGAGTGGAAAAACATGCAAATCCAGCTTCTTCATGCCGATGAGAGCCATTGTTAGCTAGCGTCACAAGATATATTTTTATTAATTTGTTGAGTGATTGGAGGTGTGATAATTTCAATTGGTGGTGAAAACTCAATAGTTAGAGTTTGTTGGTTTTTATTTTCAGAATTTAAATTTAATTTCAGATTTGTTTAAGGGTTTGTTGGAAAATCCTCTTTTGCATTGTTGTCCCAATTTGGGGACATTACATATGCTGACTATTATTGCCATGAGAACATTTCTAGTCATTGATTGTCTATTTTCAACTTCTAAATTATTGATAGCGATGATTTATGCAAACGATTTTCAGCATTGCTTCTATTATATCATTTTCACACTGCTGATATGCAAAATTTCAAACTTTGGACTATTGTTAGCAGCCAAATATAGCTTTAGGTTTGCAAGATCTGAGGAACTTTCCTTACACTATGTTGTTTGTGAAGGATTTTAGCCATGGGATCTGTTGAAAACAATCTTTCCTATTGCCATTTTGTTTCATAATCCAAGGAAGGATCCAAACTTTTTCAATTCGTAAGTATATGGGAGTGGCGCAGTAGAAGCCAATTACATCACAAAAAGGTAATGGTAACTTGTTATGTTTGCATCCTCATAATCACACCTAGTTTGTGGTCAAAGGTCAAGAAGATAGTTCACTAAATAGATCAACATATAGTGTTGCACATGCTTGGAGCATCATAGAGAACGATTTCATGATAATTCACAGTCAAACAACTTCGTGAGGCAAAGTTTATTCAAAACATGGAATTGCAAGTGCTCAAGGATGAATTGGGATCCAAGCAATATAGAGATGGGCATTTGGGGAAAGTCTGAGCAATTGGGCTTACAATTGCTTGAGACAAGCAATTTTTGGGAAGGGCAAACTATCATAACCCCTTTTTCAAATAAAGTAAAGATAACAAAGTTAATATTTTTAAGTTGTCAAGTGACTTACTTTTTATTAAAAAGTGACAACATAATATTACTTTTTTATTATAACTAAATAAATAAATGTGACTTTCCAAATAAAGTAAGGCAATATCAAATTATAAAATGGAAAGTTACTTTTGGGGCTTTTCCTTGGGAAAGGTGTCAAGTGAACTTATAAAAAGGTGTTAAAAGGACAATTTGGAAATTATCTCTTGTCATTATCTATTTTTACATTGAGAATTTGTGTTGTTGCTTAAACCTCTAGTTTTGAGGACGAAAACCCTCCGTTACAACCAAATTTGGGGATGAAAACCTTCCAATCTTCAATGGCAACTCCATTCAAGGGTTGCATTTGTGCATCCAGTCAAAGATTTGTAGTTTTTAGTTCAGTTTTATCAACTATAACACATTTTTGGCATCATTGTCAACATTTATGCAATTGGCATCATCTATAGCAGCTAGGGCATCATCTCAATGGCTGACATCATCATCTAAATTTGAAAGATTAAGATGGCGAGTAACAAATCTGGATTTTTCCTAAGGTTTAAATATTAATTCCATCATTTTCCAGCATTTGTATTTTTTTTTATAAGGGTTTTGCAATAAAAACCAGTTCTTATTAATTTTGCCCTAGAGTTTCCAGTGAATCCGAAATTATTTTAAAATGTCTGTTTAGGGACATTACAAATTATGAGACTTATAGATTCACACATATGAAAACCTTAAAATAAGTCATTGCTTATTAAAGAGCAGAGCATGATAGTTAATTGACGACAATGCGAGCATGGTTATTAGTGTATAAATCTCTGTTAGGGTTCAAAATGCATCAAATGGTAATTCAGTTTGGGTGGTACTAAGTTCAAGATCCAGGCATAGAAGCAATTTCATAAGGGTGCTAATTAATTCACCAAATCTAGAGTGTTTGGACACAACCTATCAAATAAGCCCAATGATTGATCATTGGTGAATTGTCATATGAATCAACAAGATATAGCATAACTTTTTGAACAAATCAGTTCCATCCTTTCCAAACTATCCCAAAATAAATCAAAAGATGTTATTGACCTTCATCGTTTAAACCTTTAATTTAAAAATATTGATGTAACACTATATTTTTATGCAAGCTTAAGCTCCATGGTGTATCAAGGAAAGAACTCAAATAACCATGATGAGAAATGACACATGATTAACATAATTTATTACATACATTCTTGTATTTGAACATTGCGATCCTTCATTAAAATAAATCCCAACAAGAGAGCAAGATGGATATCCACAACTGCATAAAACCATGTTGCATTGAACAACAATAATTAACTATATTAGTTGCACTACTTCGTGTAATAGAGGAAGATATTTTTTTGATGCATAGATCATAAAGTTTAATAGTACAATCTAAAATATATATTCAGCCTAGTATGTTATAATAATATCAGTTGCTTTTATCGCACATTCACAGAAAAGAGGCAGCAGATTGCAAGCACCAACATGCATGTAAAAACAATTTGAAAATAAGACGATGAATGCAAGTAGTAATTCCTATGTTTAGAAAGGAATTACACTAAATTTTTTTTTATTAAACATAGTGGTCCACCTTGCAATCAAATACCTTCTCCTTCAGCAATCAAAGAAAGTACATCTGTAGGGGTTGTAACAAATTCTGTTGCAATGTCTTCAACATAAGTACCCTAAAAGGATCAAATCAACAGGTAGAATAATTATGAAAAAACTCCATTATTTTTCAGAAAGGCAACATATCACATACATAAGTATATATTTCAACTATAAGTTTTTAAGCTACTCAGTTTTTGTTAATTGATTGATTTTTTTTTATAACAAATGTTTTCACAGGAAGACATTTTCTAAAAGTTTTCTCAATCAAATTAATTGATTTATATTGTTGTCATCCTGAAAAAGATATGCATATAAAATAAAATAAAATAAAAGCATATGGTCAAACTCAAAACACAACTTACCCTACTGGTGTGGTCTGTAGAAGTCACAAGGCAAAGCTTATGGGTCACGTCTACCTAGGTATTTCTAGGACTGCATTGCACTTTAACCTGTTATATAATGTGTATTTTTCAATGATATGGTTTTCAGCCATAGAAATTTGATCACATAAAAGTGGCATAGGCCAAGTTAAAAATTATCCTTATCTCACCCCTCAGAACAATACCACGTAGAACTTTCAAAGTGAATACTCAGCTCCAAGCGAATCTGAGTATGAAAGTCAAAATAAAATCATACTAAACAAGTAAGAATTCAACGGTAAACCCTGCTCATCCTACATATAGAATTGAATACTTGGTCTAAGAATCGGCATAAATAAATTGGTGAAATCTAGAAAAATAGAAAGAAATTACATTTATGTCCATCAGTGACTAAAGTAGGCCAATGGTACTTCAAAGTTCAAAGTACTGACAAATATAAACCAAAGTACTAGCGTAAGAGGGCCCTAGGTTCTGAAAAGTAATTAAACGCAAACATAATATAAATTTAACTAGAGTGGGACAACCCAAGTTACACCCAAAACCATACCATCCAAGTATAAGTACAATAATCCATGTGACAGAAAAAACCCTCGATGAAATGAGGAGTTAATTAAGATCAAAGTTGGAAACCAAGTGATCCATATAGGATTAGGAAAACAATTGTAGTCTGAAAAATCCAACAAGATTGAAAATTCTAACTCCAAAGGCAGGATTATCAATACAGTGACAAGACTGCCCTCGGCGGTCCTGCCATGCAAACCAGTGGTTGCACGTGAAAGCAGCAGTTGTGCATTTGACAATGGCCTTTATGCTTGATTTGGAGATGGCAAAGTAGGATAATAAAGAGACTCAGTGGGAATTGCAAATAAAAGCCAAAAATACAGAATGGGAAGCCAAGTAAACCGATCAATATAACAATGAAAACGCTTTGGTAGCATAAATCATGAAGCCATAGTAGGTGTTGAGATGATTAGGAGGAAGGAGATCTTTCCTTTCCTCGTCACAGACATTCAAAGCACAGTGCCTTGCCTCTTCAATTCCAGCCACTGTGCCTACTTTAGCTTTGACTCCAACATCTTCACTTAAATTCCAAGGGGACGAGACACTACATGTGTCACATGCTTCCCCACTGATTCCTCAGGAATGACAGATTTGATTTAAATTTTAATTGTGGGGGGCGGGGACGGTGGGTAGATATAGACTTGTAATGTGCATAAGTAAATACTTGAATAAATAATAATGAGTGCTATGTGATGAATTGTGTTAAGAATAGGAGGGGTCTGATTAAATTTGTATGGATAGGTAGGCCCAACGGGTTTGGATTCCAACCAGTTGTATCTGTTCCTCTTAGACCATATAGGTACATTACTCTTAGGGAATAAGAATTGATTTATGCATATGTATATGTGAGTGCATCTAACAGATCACTATGGCATGATCATCTACCATAAGTACCATGAGATGATATACATACAATGTTATTTGAACATTCATGTTTATTGTGTAATTGACGAACTCTTTTTCTATGGCTATATAATGCATTCCTATAATGCAATGTGTTCTGTATATAATATTCTTGTGGGAGGGTTAGTATTCATGTGAACTTTCCCTTCAACAATTTCTATGTAAACTTTCTGTCTTAAGATAGTCTTAATAATATTAGTGATGTTTTCCTATTGAAGGAGTGGGTGTTAGAAAAGTAAATCCCAACATATAAGTTGGATGGTTAAGGCATATCCTCAACATATAAAAAGATGAATTATAAATTCCATCAATAAATTATAAGCCCTCTTTCCATCACCAAATCCTACTCAAAATTCCTCCACAATTGAAGATAAAATTCATATAAATTTCAGCATGCATATCATATAGAAATCAGCCCAAGTTAGGACCTTAAACATGATCAAACCCTCTCCAAACCAAGATGCCAAAATCATGAATAATTAATATTAAATAATTCAAAAAATTAGACTTGTAACCCTACCAAGCTTGCTGAAAATAAATTATAAATTCCATCAATATTATAAGTCGCTTCTACTCCACCTCAAACAAGTCGCCACCCAATATTATAAGGCTTTTGGGGGCTTTCCCTCCCAAGAATCAGTCCAAAAATTTGCATTTTGCCTATCGTTCATAATCCAAAAAAGTTGTTTTTTAATAATTTCTTCACCCACTCTAAGGACTGCAAGACAAAGTGAACCTTTAACAAGAAGAGATAACCAATTTATTCTATCAAGAGGATTCTTCTTTGCATATTTAGCTCGAATATTAGAAATTACAGTCCCAAAGGTGACATCACCCTTAGGGAGTGTGATGTCACACTCCTAGAGGGGTTCACTCCACCCTAGAGCCCTCACAAATGTCTTCAATCTGATCACTAGCTTCAGATCTAATGTCTTTGCTCACTTTCCTTCAAAAATAGACCTAAAATGCAAAAAAACTAGAAATACTTCTTCAAATCAGCAACCTACAAAAAAACAGAATGTCTTCAATGTGATTTCCAGGTGAAATCACTCTTTAATCAGCAAAAACAACCTTGAGCATTCACATCCCAATCCTTCTTCAAAAATTAAGATTCAATATATCAAATTAGCATGCCAAAAATAGAAACCCTTATGTCCATATACAGTCTGCAAAGTGGGCGAACTACTTTTGGAGGCAAAATATCATTTTAAAATCACTTAACCACTTTTTTAAATATCTTTTCTACTTTTATTTTCCCTCTATGCTGACATTTACTCTTTTTTCCACTTATAATATTAAATTAATTGTCAAAATAGAATTAGTAATTAAAATTACTCTAAGACAATAATTTAATAATTAATTAATTAATTTACCCAATTTACAAGAGTGATTAAATCACTTTTGGGCAAACAATTAATTAAAATACCTTCTCCAATTATTATTCAAACTCTCAAGTAAAATAGTGATTTAAACCACTTTTATAAAATGCTTTAGTGGTAAAAACTACTTTTTAATAATGTTCTATTAACTAACTAATAATGTTCTATATGGTCAAATGATCAAAATCACTATTCGGGCAATCTTAACGAATTAATAAAATAAAAAATCTAAAAGTTATCCATTAGTCTATGGGTAAAAGTATACTAAAGTTCTTCAATACCTATTTACTTGTGAACTGAAAATGGGGATATTACACCGATCTTCTCCAAAGTAGACCATGGCCCTTGCTGCCAAACTCTCCTAGAGGATGATTGTAGGTCTAGATGAATTATGGGAGACCAATATTCGAGCTAAATATGCAAAGAAGAATCCTCTTGATAGAATAATTTGGTTATCTCTTCTTGTTAAAGGTTCACTTTGTCTTGCAATCCTTAGAGTGGGTGAAGAAATTATTAGAAAACAACTTTTTTGGATTGTGAATGATAGGCAAAATGCAAATTTTTGGATTGATTCTTGGGAGGGAAAGCCCCCACTTATTATTCAATAACCTCAGATACAACATATCATAGAGGAAATGCATACTCTAGGATGGATAAAGGTCAAACATTATGGTAGAATTGCCACTTATCCTTGGGAAAGTGGTTGGTGTTGGATTCCGATGTCAGAATGGCCTATTCATATTGGGCAGGAGGAACAAAATTTGCTAAATACTAACTTGAAGGAATGTCCTATGTCCATTTCTAATAAGCCTGACATGTTAGGATGGGGGAAGTCACCTACTGGTATGTATACGGTATCTTTAGGATATGCCTCTTTGACTAGGGGCACACCTCATCCTCTTAAGGATATTTTTAATCATATCTGGCACCGTTCCATATGACCAAAGGTTAGTTTTTTTGTTTGGTTGCTTCTTCAAAGAAGAGTTTTAACAGGTAATCATCTTATGAAGCGTGGCTTTTACAAACCCTTTAGATGTGTCTTGTGTATGGAGAATGAAAAAACCATCCCTCATTTTGTAATGTCCCCAAATTGGGACAATAATGCAAAAGAGGGTTTTCCAACAAACCCCTAAACAAATTTGAAATACAATCTAAATTTTGAAAATAAAACCAACCCTAGGGTTGTATTTGCACCACCAAACTGAAATTATTACACCTCTAATCACTCAAAAAATAAATAGAAAAGTACCTTGTGAAGTTTAGCCAATCCGTGGCTCACACCATATGAAGAAAGGAGTTGAATTGGTATGTTTTTCACTCCCAAACCCTCAACGTCACCAAGCTAAATTTTTAAGCCCTCTTTCCATCACCAAATCCTACTCAAAATTCCTCCACAACTAAAAATAAAATTCATATAAATTTCAGCATGCATATCATATAGAAATCAGCCCAAGTTAGGACCTTAAACATGATCAAACCCTCTCCAAACCAAGTTGCCAAAATAATGAATAATTAATATTAAATAATTCATAAAATCAGACTTGTAACCCTACCAAGCTTGTTGAAAATAAATTATAAATTCCATCAATATTATAAGTCACTTCTACTCCACCCCAAACAAGTCGCCACCCAATTGTTTAGAGCCAAGCAAGGCCCCAAAAGCCTTGAGACACTTCCTCCAAGTAAATTGCCCAACTCATAAATTAATGACAAAAATTCCATAATTAAACCCTTACTTTAACCCTCCAAAAATCCTTCAAACCCCTGTAATTTATTATCAAATAAATAAAAATAATAATATAAATTTATCTTACCAAATTGGATTCTAAAAGCCCTCCAAAAGGTTCACTATCTCCTCAAACTAGTTTGCCCCACCTCATAAATAAATATAAAATATTTGTGAATATTTTATCCACCAATTGACCACCAAAATAGCCTTTTGAGATGCCCTAGGCAAGTCTTCCAAGTAGAATAAATTAGCCAATTGATCCTTCAAACCCTCAAGGGCCTTCGTGTAGCGCAACCCTCTCAAGAGGGGTCTTCTACTCCACTCCAAACAAGTCGCCACCCAACGAAATGGCTCTAAAATCCATGAACAAGTTCCCAATGCAAATCGCCACTCTCCAAGACCTACAATATCTCAAAGACCAACTTTCGATAGAGTTTGTAAAATTTCTCAATGTGGTGTCCAAAAACATTCTTGTAGATCCACTTGCATGTAAACATGCAATTTTGAAGCTCAACTACAGCTCTTGAATAGAACTGCCCAAGTAATAGAAATGGAGGTTTTTGTCCCCAAACTCTTAACACTTCTTGAAGGTTTTCATCCTCAAGATATAGCAATCAAGCTTGACATACTTGATCAAATATTTCAAATCAATATTCAGCATACCTTCCAAATGACAACTTTCTTTTTATATCCCTTTTAGAAGATAACTCTCCCTCTCAAAACTTTAAAAGGATATTCTTTATAATTCTCCACTTGACCCTTAAGCACCCATGACCCTCAAAAGGGCCTTAAGTGGAACTCAAATTAGATTAATATTATTACTTTATATTTAAGTATTTAACAATATTTTTATTTTAGCAATACTATTATTTTAATTTCAAAAATGGGGACATTACACATTTGTTCTTCCAATGTCTGTGGACTATACCTTATGGCAACAATTATCTACATTGTTGAATATGCAGTGGAATAATAGTGGGTTTCTTGAATAGTTGATTAAGGATTGGACACCTTCCTAAAGGCCAAAATTTACTTCCAGTTCTCTGGTCCAACATTTCACTTTTCCTATGGTATATCTAGAAGGAAAGAAATAGTAGAATTTTCCACCAGGTTAAGAGAGATACTTCCTATGTTTGGGAAAAAACTAAAATCGGTGTGGCTGAAAGTATTAAACATAAAATTTCTTTGCCTCCGATTCTTACCCCAGAATGGGAGCATATTTGTAAACAACTATCTGTGAAACCTGAACATTCTACTATGCCAACTTTTCAGAAAAAAATTGTTGATGAGGGATGGTCAATGCATTGCCCTTCTATGGGGTTTGGGAAATTGAATACTGATGGAGCTATGGGAGGAATTGGTAGAACCTCTGATGGATCTGTGGTGTTCTTTGTATAAAATTTGGGAACAACTAATAATCTAGCAGAGATCAAGGCTATGTACAAAGGCATGCAAGAGGATTTGAAAAATAGGTGGCACAATTTTTAAATTGATTTGGACTCTAAAGTGATTGTTAAATTATTATCTAATCAGGAAGAGGGTCAAAATCCAACTTGGAGGATGGTGAGAGAGGTTTGGAAAATAAGTATACAAGAACAGTTTCAAGAGGTGCATTTTATCCATATTCCTCGTGAACGAAATCAAGTAGCGGATAGGTTGGCTAATTAGGCCTTTGATAACCATAATATTCTATGTTATGGTCCACCACCCATCTAGCAATCTAACAAGATTCAGGAAGACTTGAGGAATATTTTAAATTTAGATTTTGTAAAATGAGTATTTCAATTGGTCCTTTCTTGTATACTGCTCAGGTTTGGTCAAATAGTTTTCAAGCCTGGCATAGTAGAAATTGTAAATTTGTTTTATATCTAATATAGCAATAGCTTGTTTTTTTTTAAATAAAAAAACCAACCACCCCGATTTGGTGTTAATTGATATGTGTTCAGATCCCACAAATGGCATGATCTATGTTCAAATCCCATGAATGACACGTTCTATGCCAAACAAGATTAAAAACCTCCACTTGAGAGAATACAATAAATCAAAAATTGTAAGTGCCTCACCAAGCACCATAGTTTGGTGTTGGAATCCCACAAATGGTATGTTCTATGCATAGCATGCTTAAAAACCTCCCCTTGAGAGATGCTACAATAATGTCATTTCCCCCTTTTTAACATGATTTATGAAGACCCTTAGCTTTACTTGTTTCCCAAAAATCTAAGGGACGAAGTGAGAGAAAAGGGGAACATAGGGTCTTACTTGCTTCTTTTCAAAAAGGTACTTTATGATTCTTGTTGACCATTTTGGTCCTACAGGCCAAAATCGGTCCCCTTCCCTTGAATGTTCTGAGCAGTCGAATTCGGGTTGCACAAGTCTTTCGATAGAAGATGAACCGGTTTAAAGAATGAAGATGAACCAGGGCAAAAGAAAGTCCAAAGGCACTTTTCAAAGGGGAGCCTACAAGCAAAAGGAATAAATTCCTTCAGAAGGGTCGTTTTCAACATTCCCGAAGGGCACCTACCCTTCGGGAAGGTACAGGAACGAATTCAGGACATTTTCATAGCACCCGGGTGCCCTCCAATTTTCCCGAAGGGCACTTTTCGAAGGCAGTCGAAGGAAAAGACAGAGACATAATTTCTTCGGACTTTTGTCCGAAGGAATTCCTTTGGACAAGAAGTTCGAAAAAAATTGGAAAGGCAATGAGCAAAAAAGTCCGAAGGAAAACAAGTAAAAAGACTAAGGCAAAGACAGAGACAAAAAAAGCTTTCTTTTGGACTTTCGTCCGAAGGAATTCCTTCGGACAAAAAGTCCGAAGAAATTTGGGAGAAGCCACGGGAAAAAACCCGAGAGAAAAACCCGAAGGAAGGGAAGCGTCGCAGCGAGACAATTCTTGCAGACATTTTGTCCACGGGAAAATTGACCGAGACAAAAGCCCGACCAGAGTAGAAAAGGCCGAAACAAAGGAAAAGAACCGAAATATTTGCCAAGGACGGTGACGTCTCCGAAGCCGTCAATTTCAGGGAAATAGACTAGCCGTTGGTTTTCAAACGGTGATGGGCCCGCGAATGTCAATTTTACAGCAGGGAAATAGCTGTTTGATCTTTAAATTCTTGAGCGCCAACTAGGAAAAAGCCCAAGCAGCGGAACGTGCCATGTGTCCCTTGTAAAATTCAGCGGAGCGCGACAAGTGTCTGCATCCGAGTTTCAAAGCTTCTTTCAATAAGCTTCCCTCAGAGTTCCACGGAGGGCGCCAAGTGGCAACTGCAAAAGGTTTTGACATGTTTTTCTAAGAGCAGCGGAACGTGCCACGTATCCCTTGTAAAGCTCGGCGAAAGCTGACAAGTGTCAACATCTGCGGTTTTCTTCCTTTCGTTACGTTATTGAGTAAACACTGTGGTGGGCCCCGGACGAATTGCTAAAGAGAGTGGAAGCTACCAAGTGTCATCGTCCGTGTGAATCTGAATGAGTCCCGAATGTTTTTGTATTGTTTCTAAAACTCAACGGAAGCCGCCATGTGTCATCTTCCGCAGGACTCTCAAAAGGTACCTAAAGCTTCTATAAGTTAAGTAGATGCTGCCATGTGTCCTCGCCTATTTCACAACGGAACACGCCACATGTCACTTGTTGAGATCAGCGGAAAGTGGCCAAAGCAAGCGGGAAAGACACGAACGAATTGCTAAGGAGGATGATGGACCCGAAGACGTCAAATTTGCGGCAATGAAATAGTTGTTGATCTTCGCAGACTTAAGTGCGAACCCGAAGGAATTCAAAGGCTTAAGGCCAGAAGAAAGACAAAGCCAGGAAGGGGCAAAAGAGCCAAGTGCAGAAACGAAAAACAATTCAAGTGGCGAAGGAAGGTGTCGACTCAAGGAGTTACTCCAGCGGTTGACACAGTGTCTGCGAATTGATCATCAAGAGGCGCGAACAGTGAACGACGCGACCCATTTTTCTACACTTTGCATTGATGAGCAGACAAGCCGCGTGAATGCCTTGAAGGAGCAGTCTTGTTTGCAGACAAACAATGTGGCCTATGTTTTAAATGCCTGAAGTCAAAATAGGAGCCGACAACATTATCTATCACCCTCGGAATGCACATGGGCCACTTGTCAAAGGGCGCCAAAAGTCTTTTTCAAAAGAGGCATTTTTGTTCTCTCTTCTCCATATATATATTGTAACTTCTCATTTCTAAGGATCTATCTTTCACATTGTAAGGTGAAGCCCTGGCAATTTTCACTTGGAATCAATAAAAACGCATTTTACCTCTATTCTGGTTATATCTCTTTGAGTGTTAGTCTTGTGTTCAGTGATTGCTTCTTAATGCTTTCACAGGGTTGACACCAACACACCTGGTTTCTACAAGGCGCCATTCTTACAGGTGACAAGAAGAGCTGTACCTAGAGCGTAGAGGCAGAAGGAGGTTACTAGACAGTGTGATTTTTCTACAGCGCCTATGGTAAGTCCTTTTCCTGTGTGTTCCATTAAAGCCTCCCTGTCAAGCTTCCTGCAGCCTGGTCCTTTTACCAGTTAAAGTGTATGTATGTAATGACCCTTACTAATAGGATCACTAAAACGCTGATTTTTCACTACGCAATTTCGTCAAATACTTTGAGGAATATTAGGAATTATATTGCATCAGAAATTTTGTCAAACATTTGCATGGAATATTATACTGTAATTTTGTCAAACAGTTTGTAAACAGTCCCAAATAGCTCAGCAATAAGACTATTAAAATTCTGGAAAAATTACAAACCTCCTGATAAAATATTTATGGCTTATTTCAGCCTTACAAAATTTGCAGAATGTATAATTAAAAAAACCTGATACATATATATATGACCAAAGGGAAACCTGTTTGCTGCCTTAGGCGCTGTCCAGCCACTGCAGGCACAGTCCGTACGGTGTCGTACGGACGCGATCCGTACAGTACGGACATGTACGGATGGACTGTTTCTGTCCCCAAAAACCTGCGCCTAAGTCTGCTGTGGTGTTGGGCGACCTCCACGAATTTACCAACAATTAAATCGCCTCCTCCTTGAGGCACTGCGCGCCATATAGATTTGCTGATTGCTGTTGCTGAGAGTACAGATTTGCAGGCCGTACCTGTACGGAAAAATGGGGCGCCTCTCAATAATCTGTTAATATATTTGCCCGCATGTATATTTCAACTAGCAAAAACCTGAATATTTAGCATGAAATAGCTGGATGCTATCTCCAATGTGCAACCCTTCGGAAGAATCTCTCACTCCCTCAATTATGCAAATCGCTTGAGAGGTATCGTTCTCAAGGATTAAATCTGAGAATATGCAGACTTCTGAAGTCTCCAAATGCTCAAGAAGATGCAATGATCAATTAGAATGAACCGGATGCCAAATACTAGACCCATAGGGTCTATTTATGCACTTTTCGAAACTTCCAAGAGTTTCCATAATACATCATACAAAACTTGTTATACTTTTTAAATAAAAGTAATTTTTATAAAAATAAAAATAAAAGTGCATTTTAAAATTAAAATATAATAATTTGGCCTCCATATTAAAATAGACTATCTCCAGGATCATCGTGAGCCATCGAATCGCCAACACGACCCTCTCACCACCTTTATCTGCCTACGAGAGTCAGGAATAGGCAAATCCTCATAAAATGTCACGCTAAAGGATGTCAGCCAGAATGGGGACATGACAATCCGCCCTTCCTGAAATTGCTTGTCCCCAAGCAATCGCTGAACAACAAACCAATCAATCCACCTGGATCCCAAATGTAGTCATGATCTATACTGCTGTTAATCAATGCAATATCTTTAAAGATGCAGATATAAGCCTCTCCAAAAGGAGAGGTACTTTGAGTCACTAGCTCACATATCCTACTTTCCTTCACCTGCCACTCACTGTATTCTTTACTAGAGTAATCCATACATAGAACTGATTTGATTTCACAGCCAAGTGTACAAGGATCATTTTCTCCTTTAGGTCTGAACATAAAAACTTGACTCTCTTCAACTCTGCGTATAACATGTGAAAGCCCTTGGGGAACAAACTGTCGGATCAAATCGTTTTCTTCAATGTAAATTCTTCCAAGCCATTCTGTATGAAGGCATCTGTGTGTTCCCTCAACAATACTAGACCTAAATAATCCACGTTCTTCGAGAACACTCTTAGCTGACTGATGGTAAACTGTTTCTTCACTGGTAAGCAAAGCTTTGAGCATGATATTAACAACTGGAAAGCAAAGAAAGGCCATGAAATTTTGTAAAGAGACTGCTACAACAAATTTATACAACTTGTCTCGAGTATTAATTCTTCTTATAGATGAAGTGCTCCCTGAAATTTTTCCCTCAACTGTTGCAAGTAACAAGGTCGCCTCATCCAGAATCAGCCCTCTTGGAATCCTACTCTAGACGTTAATGAGGAAAAACCATGTTCTTCCTCGCAATGCATGATATATTTGCTCGATTTCCACAAGGTGTAATCCACCCCACTTTATCTTATTTAGAGAATTCTTAGTTTCAAAAAGTGATTTTTTTTCAACAAATGCCAAGTTTTGTCTTGAAGTAAGTCCCTCCATAAGTTCACATGAAGATTCCAAAAGATGTTTCTTTTTCTCCATCTGCAATTTTAACTGCTGCTCTTGCAATTTTCCAAACTCAATTCGTGTTTCAAGGAATCTAGCAACAGCTTGTATGTATCGACTTTTATAAGCAGTGGCCTCAAATCTGTCTGTAAATTTGAGCTCTTGTTGAGGGTCATCGAGCCCAATAAAACCAGACCTCTTGAAGTTTGTGATAATCAGTGAACACAAAAGATCCTCCAATGGAAATGCACCTGGTATACAATGTGCTGGAGTTTTTAAAAGAAGAACTTGATCATGCCCAACATGTTGGAAGTCTCCAGTAATTACATTTCCAACATTGCTCCAAACTTTTAGTTGCTGAAGAGTTTCACAACATAGTGCAATCACATTCTGCATTTCTGCTTCTTTCTGTTCCTTCGCTGCTAAAATGATTTCCAGAGCAGTCTCCTTTTCTTTCCTTATATGCAACTCCCTCTTGATGTCTTCTAAATTGAGATTCCATGAATCCAAGTCATTGATGTCATCATTTCCAAAATCATTTCCTCCAACTGAGCTTTTCTTTTGCATGACCACCATCTGCTCCATCTTGCTTTCAGAATATTTACAAAGCCCATTAACTTTCGCTGGCTTGTTTGATCCTCTACAAAAGTCTATTTCTTGTCTTGTATCTAGTTCTTTTACAAGCTTTGCATTCTGGAATGAAAGTTGAGTTAAAGCTTCTGCCAAGTTCTTAAGCTCCACAGCAGCCGTTGAAGCCAATTCCTTTGCATATGACGATTCTTCAGCCAACTTTTGACATTGAATTTCTAGGCCACCCTTTTCTTCAATAAGTTGTACTGTCTCTTGTTTCAATTTCTCAATTTCAATTGCCTTAGTTTGGAACTGTTCTTGAAGGATACGATTGTCTGTAGACTTAATCTCTAACTCAAATGTTTTCTCATTCAATTGGCTCATTAACTTTGCATTCACCTCTTGCAAATCTGATAGTGATGCATCATTTGCAAAAGCTTCTCCAATTCCAATCATTCTCTGCTCCAAAGCATGCATATGTCGTTTCTTCTCTTCAATTTCATCCTCTCTTTGCAGAATTTGAGTTGGTAATTGAATGTCATCTGGATTGTTTGCAGCTTGTTCAGACAGACGTTTTACTGAACTGGTACATAATGCAATGTCACCAGCAAGCGTTTTCACTAGTTCCCTAAACAGGTCCATCTGATCTGCCATGGTTGTGCCAGTCTGCTGTTTTGACCCAGTTTGTATCAATAGATCCTCAATAATGTCATCCAAGAATTCATCAACAGTTCTCTTGGGCTCAGCCACAAGTGACCTCCAAATATGACCCATTGCATCCTGGATATTTTTACCTGGATCATGCTGATAACGGACAAGCTTTGGCACAAGCAAACGTAAATGAGGCTTGAGCACATCACCTGCCTGCCTTGCAATTTTAGAAAATTCAAAGGCAGCACCACTCTTAGAGTTTAGAGATGCCTGATAATTGGCTAAACCCATGAACCTATAAATCAAGTCAGGCTGCCCCATTTCAGTTGCTAGACTGCAAAGCTCCTTATATGTGCTTAACTTCCCACCACCGGGTCTTTCTCCAATACTTCCCTCAGCAAATACTTCTGAATCTTCTGTCAACTTGACATCGTTTTCTATTTCCTGTACCAGTCAGCGTACTAACAAGAGCCTTGACCAATTCACTTTTTGTAGTTGAATCGCCAAGCTCATAGACAATGCTCATGCCTCGTGATGCCATCTCTTGTGTGAGATCATTATGCTCTCTTAGTAAATATGAAAAAGCTTCCTGAATTTCAGGAGGGAGTTCTTGAATCTTCGGATGTTGCCCACTATAAATTGTTAATGACAAAAGCAAAACAGAACCTGCACAGCGCTCTTCTTTTCGAGTACTATCCAAGAGTTCACCAAATAATGTTTTCACTAATTTTTTTTCTGGCCTTGGCACGGCCATCATCAGCGGCCTCACGTTCTACTACCATACTTATCTCATCGGTAGTGACAGGGACCCCACCCCATATAAAAGCCAAAGCCTCCCCTGCAGAAAATAACAAATCCTCAATCTTTGACCTGCTTAGACTGAAAATTGAATCAAGGGCCATGTCCATAAGCCTTGGGGATGTATCTCCAGTGCACATATGACCAAATGCGATAGCAACCTTTTGCCCAACTTTGGTATCATTTGAAGCAAGTAATTCCTTCAGGCGTCCAAAAGGGCTTAGAGATGCATCTTCAGGTTCTACTTTTATCCTACTTAATGACATGTCTTCACCAGTAGCATTTGAATCATGTTCTGACACTCCCTGTTCAGATAATTTTGCCTCGTGTATTCCTTCTGTGGATGGATCCATGTCCATAGTTTTGGAAGATTGATGAAAATGTCCATGCCCATGAAGAGGCAACCGGCCTCGCAACCCTACATGACCAAGTGCCTCAGCAGGTGTTCCAGCCAAAGATATACTTTGAGACTTGATTGCATCCGTAATACCTAAAGATGTGTTAATGTCTCCCCGTACTGGATCAGCATGTCTATCAAACTCATCATTCAAGTTCTTGGTAACTGTATCAGCCGATCTCTTGTCATTTCTTGGAGCATAGTGATCACTCCTTCCTCCTCTCCTATTTCTTTGATTCATGAATTGATCAAATGTCCATATTTCTCTCATATCAGGAGGGAGAGTGGTATACTCTAAGTAGCCCTGTCTAGCCTCCTCGCCAAATGGAATAGCTGGAGCAACATGTAGATATTTTTCCCTGGGTGTGAAGGTGGGAAAAAGAGGCCTAGAGGCTGATCCTCTAGTGTTTCCAGCACATTGTACGGACCTCTCATTGACTCCACTATGTTCAGCTGTGTGATGGTGACCTTGATCTGGAATGGCTTGCTGGTCCATTCTTGCCAATAAACGTGACATCATATCAAGCATGGTATCGAATTTCCTTTTAGCTCTTGCATCTCTATCTCCTTCTGCCATATTTTGCACTGATTTGCCGGTGTCTCCGTTGTTCAATTGATCACAGGATGGCAGGATGATGGCTCTGATACCACTGTAATGACCCTTACTAATAGGATCACTAAAACGCTGATTTTTCACTATGCAATTTCGTCAAATACTTTGAGGAATATTAGGAATTATATTGCATCAAAAATTTTGTCAAACATTTGCATGGAATATTATACTGTAATTTTGTCAAACAGTTTGTAAACAGTCCCAAATAGCTCAGCAATAAGACTATTAAAATTCTGGAAAAATTACAAACCTCCTGATAAAATATTTATGGCTTATTTCAGCCTTACAAAATTTGCAGAATGTATAATAAAAAAAACCTGATACATATATATATGACCAAAGGGAAACCTGTTTGCTGCCTCAGGCGCTGTCCAGCCACTGCAGGCACAATCCGTACGACGTCGTATGGACGCGATCCGTACAGTACGGACCTGTACGGATGGACTGTTTCTGTCCCCAAAAACCTGCGCCTAAGTCTGATGTGGTGTTGGGCGACCTCCATGAATTTACCAACAATTAAATCACCTCCTCCTTGAGGCACTACGCGCCATATAGATTTGCTGACTGTTGTTGCTGAGGGTACAGATTTGCAGGCCGTACCTGTACGGAAAAATGGGGCGCCTCTCAATAATCTGTTAATATATTTGCCCGCCTGTAGATTTCAACTAGCAAAAAACCTGAATATTTAGCATGAAATAGCTGGATGCTATCTCCAATGTGCAACCCTTCGGAAGAATCTCTCACTCCCTCAGTTATGCAAATCGCTTGAGAGGTATCGTTCTCAAGGATTAAATCTGAGAATATGCAGACTTCTGAAGTCTCCAAATGCTCGAGAAGATGCAATGATCAATTAGAATGAACTGGATGCTAAATACTAGACCCATAGGGTCTATTTATGCACTTTTTGGAACTTCCAAGAGTTTTCGTAATACATCATACAAAACTTGTTATACTTTTTAAATAAAAGTAATTTTTATAAAAATAAAAATAAAAGTGCATTTTAAAATTAAAATATAATAATTTGGCCTCCATATTAAAATAGACTATCTCCAGGATCATCGTGAGCCATCGAATCGCCAACACGACCCTCTCACCACCTTTATCTGCCTACGAGAGTCAGGAATAGGCAAATCCTCGTAGAATGTCACGCTAAACGATGTCAGCCAGAATGGGGACATGACAATGTATGTGTTTTTTTGGTTCAGAGTGTGAGTGTGAGTAGGTCGAAATTATTTGGTGCATCACCCTCTTAGATTAGGTTTTGTTTTCCTGTAATCCTTCTCCCTTTTCATTCCCCCCCATTATATATATATATATATATATATATATATATATATATATATATGTATGTATTAGCACTTATTGGAATAACTCAGATGCATCAAAGGGAGCTAGCTCTTATCTAGAGACTCTCCCCCCAGTTGTGCCTTGCCCACAGGCAAGAGGGGAGTTTCCATTTTGACGTGTCGAAAGCAGGAGCTCAGCGTCCTGTCAAGGGTGCAATCCACTGCGTCAACAATTCTAATTTTCACTTAAGAAGGGGATTTTTGAGGGTCAAAGACACTTAAGTGATCAAGTGGAAGATTGTAAGGAAAGGGCCTTTTAACATTTGAGTTGCTTTCCCTCCCTTTTGGATGCCACCCTTTGGGGAAGACTATAAAGGTCAAAGGGGGGATCTTGTAGAAAGGTTCATGCTTTTTTTTATATTTGATTTCTTTGAAGTCTAAGCACAAAAAAGCTTGGCTTGCTATTTGAGGACGGAATCCCTTCAAGGTGGTTGAAACAAGGACGGAAACCCTTGATTTAAAACTTGGACAACTTTGTAAGGAGGTTGTATTGTGCATCACTGGTGGAAGAAGGGTGTTTTCAACACTATTTTAGCATTTGCAGGTGGGCGAACAACATTGTAGGCTGGGTGAGTTGGATTAAGTTCTGTTTTAGGACAGCGAACCCCAACAAAAGTGTTGCGTTTCTCCTACAAGGGCAGCAAACCCTCTCCTAGGGTTGGCAATTGGGTTTGGAGGCTTTTTGGGCCTTTTCAAGGGTGTGAATCAGCCACATAAATATTCTGAATTTTTCCTAATATTTTCCAGCAATACACATTGTCAAAAATCAGGTTTTTGATTGAATTCTTCAACTATAATTTTGGGATAATTTATGCTATTTTTGAGATCACTGAATGATATTTTTTGTGCCATTTTGGGGCACCTACAACAGTAAATAAATTATTTTCAATTGCCTAGGGTTTGAATAAATTCTAAAAGTTGATTATTTCACTCTAGGATTTGTTGAATAATTCCTTGTTCAGCTTTCAGCCCTAAAAAGGGATATTTCAAATAAATCAAAAAATTGTTAAGTACCTCACCAAGCAACCCAGTATGGTGTTTTGGTGTGGATTCCGATTTAAATTTACAAGTATATTAATCCCTATATTACTTCTAGTGTACCTTTTTAACCCTTTTGAATTTATAGGTGCACAAAGTATAGTGAATGAAGACATTTGTTTGAACACGAGCATTTTTGAGTATTTTGTCAAGCACTTAACAAAGTGATTGTTATGAAAATATTAAAAAAACTATAACTCAATAACAAACACTGGATTGTCATGGTGACTTCACCATAACACAATATAAAATTGATGGTCAACATACCTGAGCATCCTCTCTTACTCTCAAGTTTTGTCGTGTTGGATCCAATAAATCATTTATGACCTACAGTACAAATAGTAATTAGAAATAACTCTCCAAGCTACTGAGAAGATAAGTAGAACATAAATCCTTCCTCTTTTACTACATATGTTGGGAAAAATAGATGAATGATATAACAAAAATAGGAAGGCAATAGTGGTGGATTACTCACCATAGGAAATTCAAAAGGAAACTGTCAAATATGTACAATATATCAACTAATATGAAACATCAATTTTGAAATCTAAGAGGTCAAATAAAACATAATGTTCACAAGGACCACAAAGTCATAGCATTATTGTCATGAGTAGTCTACACATTTTGTCAATGGCGTTTAAGATCTTTCAATTTCAAGCATCTATTCCAACAATAGAATGTTTGTTTCCTTCCTTTTTTGGCAAATTGTGAAGACAACAACAAGATTCAAATTTTGCAAGACATTATCTAGTCATTTAAAAAGCTTGGCTTTGATATTGCCTTCCATTGAAAACATGACAAGTCGTATGGGACCTTCTTCAAGAAACATGAATGTTTTGTTTATCTTCTTTCATTGATTTCTTTGTCTAGTGATTCTATATCACCCTAGGGAGCAAGCATAGAGTTTTAGTTATTGAATTCATTTTTTATTCATTCACTTCTAATTGCACCTTGCAATCTCATTTTAGTTTGACTTGTGCAATAAACTTCATATCTTAAATATAATTTCTCGAAGGGCATGTTGTAAATAGTGCATTTATTTTGATGAAATTGGATTAACCCAATTACAACCCAATCATTAATTTGTCATATATTTTTACAATTGTTTTTGAAGGTTCTATAAATAATTTATATACAATTTTTTTATAGGCTTTAAAAGCTGCAAGGTAAAAAAAAATATATATGAATTATTTTTGTGTTATTTAGTTTTTTTTTCCACAATCCAAAAAAGCCCAAAGCAACTTGGGTCAGAAGCCACTGTTAAAAGCTAACAACAATCTTGCATCACAAGTTAGAGGATAATTAATTGTTACTAGATACAAATGGAAGTGGATATTTAGCATGCAAATTAGCATTTCAGAAGTTTCTAAATTTCAATCTATCCATCCAAATTTCATCTAAGAATGATTCCCTACAAAATGATTTAGATGGAATTTGGATGGACAGATCAAAATTGAAAAATCTTGTGAAACACTAATTTACATGCCATATAACCCCCTCCCAAACAAATAGTAAATACAATAAAATATATAACTCAATTGGTGACTTTTGATGAAACAAGTGATAGGTTATTTAAATGAATTAAGGGTCATCACCTAAAATATATAACTTGATAGGTGACTTTTGATGAAACAAGTGATAGGTTATTCATATGAATTAAGGGTCATTGCCTAATATTAAGGGACCATTCTATACGCTGTGTCATTAAGATGTGAGCATTCATAATTAGTAAGTCTATAACACAAATCCAAGGCACCATGGTATAGGAAGACATCTTACACTATTAATATTTTAAGAATAAAAAATATTTAATCATTACAGTAGGCAAATCATTATCAATGTTGTATTTACATTGAGTTACCAAATTTGAAAAGATGAAACAACATAGAGATACATGGAATTTGGTTTACCTGTATTTACATTGAGTTTCCAAATTTGGCAAAGATGAGACAGCATAGAGATACAAGGGATTTGGGTTACAATTTAAACAAATATTATTTTCATTTAAATACCAATTCAGAGCCCAATGTATAAACATTTTCATTTCTTGGGCACAGGAGGAGAGTCATCCCCCTCTCCAAAAACAGCATTGATTTTTAATATTTATTATCAAGCGACCATTCGATAGTTGTAATGTTAAGATGCGACTTTTCATAACTAATGATGTAGTTAGGTCCATAACACAGAGCCAAGGTACCATAGCCTAGCAAGACATCATACCCGATTAATAACTTGAGAATAAAAATATGTATTCATTAGAGTATGCACATCATTATCAATTTTGCATATACATTTGTGTTTCCAAAGAAGAGACAGCATAAAGAAACGAGGTATTTGGGTTAAAATTTAAACAAACAATGTTGTTTGCCTGCAAATATCAATTTGGAGCCTGGTGTGTAAGCATTTTCATTTCTAAGACATTTTAAAAGGAGGTTGCTCCCACTCTCCAGGAATAGCATTGATTTTTATCAATAGGACAAGACCGTTGATGCATAAAGATTATCAAACAACATCATTTGCCCGAAAATACCATTTCGGAGCCCAGTGTGTAAACATTTTCATTTCTAAGGCCCTTTAAAAGGAAGTTGTTCCCACTCTCCAAATATAACATTGATTTGTATCAATAGCACGATCATTTTTGCATAAAGATTTATTTTTGCATGAGAATCCTATTTTGTGTGTGGAATACATCATACACCAATAGTAACTTAAATAAAAATAATATTCATGATGGTATGAACATCATTATCAATGTTGTTTTTATGTTGAGTTTGGAAAGTTGGCAAAGATGAGATGGCATAAGATACAAGAAATTAGAATAACAAATTGAGAAAACTACATTACGCACCTGAAAATACCAATTTGAAGCCCAATTTCATAATATAAACACCTGCATGTCTAAGACAGGGAAGAAGGGTGCTCCCACTCTCCAAAAATAGCAATGATTTGTACCAGTAGCACAAGATCATTGTTGCAAAAATGATTCATTGCATTGAAGTCCTATTTTGCATGTCGAGAAATTATTATTTGCAAAGGGGAGCCATCCATGTAAGTACATAAGGAATCCTTATATTTGGAGGTGTGTGTGACATATTTGACTTGGGGGGAATGGGTGCATATTCATTATGGCTAAGAGAGTTCAAGGAAATTATTGTTGGTTTGAAACATGAGAGCCAACTATTTATCCATCACTGTGAAGACTCAGATAATAAATGTTGTGTTCTTAAGGTTGACTCCAAGTATTGGAGGTCCACGGCCCATCTGTTATTAGGTCCATTAATGAACATGAAACTGATGATTGAAATCAAGGTTTGTTGTAATTATCTGTATGGAATTACAGACCAAGTTGGGAAATCATTGAGGAATCAATTTGATACAAGTAAGCTAAAATTATGGCAAGGTGAACAGAAATCAAATGTAGGATGAATTTTAGTTTCATTGGCAGGTAATATGGATATTAAATTACAAGCTGATGCTGAAAGTGTCATTGCAGATCGATTATATACATAATAACCGCCCTGATAAATGAGGATTTAAGGCCAATCTTATAGTTACATAAAGGTTGTTGATAATAAATATGGAATCAATCCTTCTGGAGGTAGGTAGAGCACACTGATAAGTCAAGATAAAGTGTAAATTATAGAATTTAAAAAGTAGAAGAGAATTGCATATGCACAGGACTCTAAGAGAATTGCATATGAGCTGAGTTTTTTAGGTTAAATTTCTGCATTTAATTGATATCTGATTGTGTACCCTAACCATGCAATAAAAATGGTGGTAGTTATTCGGCTCTATAAGCTCTCTATTAAAGCCTGAAAGAATGCCACTATGCATGATATCTTGAGGTTCTGGGTTTTTATTTTACAATGGCAAACTGTGGGCAAAATTCTTATTTCCTCCATAGCCAACATAGTTGAAAATATGTAAAGAGAGCATTTTGAGATAAAATTGGTTCTTTACAGCTTTCTTCTTGTTGGTTTTATGCAAGACTATGAAAATGCTTGTGAAAGAAACATGGGTGAAGCAGTGATTGTAGGAATGTATTTGAGTTCATGTTTGAAAATTTGCTTGCTCTTACAAATGGCTTAAATGTGTGGAAATGGATTCTTGGAAGCAAAATGATTGTTTTTGTGATTAAATTTCAACTTGGGTTGATTTTTATGCCTTCTTGAATGCAAAGATTCTGTGAAGAAATGAGTAGTATTAATTCAAAGCTTCTATTTTCTTCAAGGTTGCTCTTGTAAATTTTTTTGGACTTTGAAATTCGGGTAGAAAATTCGCCTACAAGCTAAGGATTTTGCTAATAGATAGATGGTTAAACGAGTTTTTTCTTCTTTCATATTCAGTTTCCTATGGGGATTTCTCCTACAAAAATTTTCAATTTTCAACTGTTAGAGGAAAATTTCAGTGATTAAAAGCACAATTTTTTAAAGATTTTCCTTAACAATGCAACTGTATATAATAAAACTTTTTCTTTGAAGAAGAAATGGGTATATGGGGATGGCATGAAGCGGAAATGCCCATAATTCACTTGATTGACTTGCTTTCTTTTGTTGGGCTGGTGTCAATGGACATAACCTGACACTTTGTGATGTGCAACATAACCAACCATGCCCATGTTCTAAAGTTTGTGGGGTAAGCTTGGATATGCAAATATGGAATAGTTGAAGATATGTAGAAGAGTTTGTAGGGCGTTTGCGTGTAGTAAAGCACCATTATCCTCTTTGTCCAAGTCTGATTTCTCATGATAACTTACATAGGTTGAGGAGTTCATGATAATCTATGCAAGCATTTGTGAGAAACGTTTACCCTGATAGTTTTGATTCGTGATAAACATTTACATTTTTTTTTCCTCGTATATATTTTCCTTATTTTTTTTGAATTCTTAAAAAGATTTATCCTCTTTGTTTGTAGGCACATCAAATTCTTGATTTCGCTTCATATTGAGCCTCTTTTCCTAATGCAATACTTAATTTTATAAAATTCAAGGGTTTAAGATCACCTCAACTCCATTAGGACATATATATATATATAGACACACATATACGTATATATATACATATATAACATCTGCTATTCCTATGAAGTATTTGTTCTCTAACAATTTGTTTATTTTTATGCCTCGATATTGTTGTTGCCTAAAAGAAATTGTGAAAAATGGTAACTGTTTTTGTCTTAATAAAAGAGGACATTTGAATGCATAACATGTGAAGGTTTTATGTATTTCAATGACAATCATGCTTGGTTTCATATTTTAGTATTTTTTGGTGTCTAACAAATTGTACTTTTTATTTCATTGAATAGGTGTAAATTGTGGGAAAAAGGCTCCCATCTGTCGTCTTAAGAAGGATAAAAAACAATTATCACTTGCTGATGCATTTAATATCCCTCAACATTCTAAACAACAATGTCATTCCCAAAATGAAGACTTTGATTTCATTCACATGAAGACCATGAATCAGATGAAGCAAATCTTCTAGAAGAGGCACACGAGATACAAAAGAACATTCAAGTCCAAATAGAGCACAACATTTCCATGGGCTTATGCTTTTAAGGGTTGTGATGATGTTAAAAGGATAAAGTGTTCTTGGTGTGTTAAATATAAGAGAGGAACTCCATTTTTTAAATATGTGTGTTGTCTCATTTTCATATAATTTTAATAATTAATAAAATTTCCTAAATAGTGATTTTAATCATTCGAAAATATAAGACAATTTAATTAATTATTAAAATAGAACTATCTGGGATAATTATTCGAATTATCAGAAAAGTGGTTTTAACCATAGTTACCATAATCGTGAAAAAATAGCGATTAATCGTCAATCGCCATGAAAAATGATTTTTTTAGTCCAAAAATCACGATTTTTCCCAAGTCAACCCTCGCCAAGCAATAAAGCATTGACTTTGGCGATTTATTCCAAAAAAATAGCAAAAAAAAATGCAGTTTTTAAAAAAGTGTGATTAAATCATGATTTTTCTAAAACTGTGATTTTTCATTTATAAATGCAAAAAAATTGAAAAAAACTGTCATTTTTACACCCAAAATTTCTAAATTTCTCTGAATTTTCAAAAGTAGAATTTCAAAAGAACACAAACAAGGGGAACATAGAGATTTTCAGTGATAGGGCCGAAAGGTTCGAGAATTTTCAACAATAAATTCAACATTTTCTCTTTAGTCTTCACTAACATTGGTCAAATTTCCAAGTTCATTTTTTTAAATATATCTTTTAAAATGTAAATAAAAACTATAAAAATTAAAAAATATTCATGTTCCCTAATCCTAATCCTAACCCTAACCCTAGTATGGTTAGGGTTAAGTTTTCTTAAAATATTTATTATTAATAATTAAAATTTAAACCTAACCCTAACCCGGTTATTAGGAATCAAGTTTTTTTTTAAATATTAATTTTTTTTAATAGATTTTTATAGTTTGTAATTAATAAAAAATATTAAAAAACAATAATTCATTGTAAAGAATTATTGTTAATAAACTTCAATGAATAAAAATTGAATTAAATAAAAACTACAAAAAAAAAATTGGTTTCCTAACCCTAACCCTAATCGAGGTCGTCTCTCAAATTAGGAGACGCAAGAACCCTAAGACTATGTTGAAGTGTAGACGTGCTAAACCATAGTCTGTTTGCTGCCATTTGCTCTCTCCTTTTTTGTTCCTTGACGACAGTATACATTTTAAAATGCAAATGTATTGAAATTTGAATATTTCAAAAAAATAATGAAAGAAAACAGTTGATTGATTTAGATGACGTACAATTTCATTTATATTCCTCGCATACTCTGTATTATGTAATTACATCTATTCTCTATGCAATTGAAATACCTAATATGTATCTCAATGCAATGAAAATGCATTTAAATTTTTAAAAAAATAGTTTTTTCTTTTTTTCCACATTTTCTCGACGGTTTTAAGTTTTTTGATTTTTTCCCCATTAATCATGTTTTTTTGAAAGGCACTTACACTTTTGAAAAAATGATTTTTTCCTCAGACGATTAATGCTACTATAGTTTTAACCATTTGGAAAATTAAGGTAATTTTAATAATTATTCTAAGGGGTTTTATAATTCATAAATTGCTTGAAAAGTGATTTTTATCACTTCAATTATTATCGCAATTTAATTAATTATTAAAACAAGGACCTAATATAAAATAATTATTTAATTTGTCAAAAAGTAATTTTAATTACTAATTTATTGAGGTAAGTTATTCAATCAGTTCAAAAAGGCTTAAAATGAAATTAAAAGGAATGTCAGTTTGGGAACTCAAGCAAAGAAAGAAAAAGATATTCTAAAAAAGGCAAGTGAGGCTTATGAGATATTTTACCTCAAGATGGTTCGCCCTTTTTGGAAGGTACAAATACAAGGTAAAGATCACAATTGAATATGTGTTGAATTTGATAATTGTTTTTTCATGTTTGAAGAAGCTATAGAGATGCATGTCCAATAAGTGTTCGCTCTTTTGGTGTTGATCATTCTACAAAAGGTGTTTTTTGATTCCATCTTTGCTAAAAGAGATCTTGTTATTTGCTTTAGAGTGGGGTGATTTGATTTGACGAGCTATTGCGAGGTTTTGGTGAAGTATTTGATCTCAATTTGATGCATATTATTTTTTATCATTATTTACACTAACTTTGCAAGTGGAGTGACTTATTATGGAAGCTTGATTGAGGGTTTGGAGATCTTTTTTAGGCTCTATTTATGCAAATTAATATTCTGAAATTTATTATTAAATTCCCTGCATATTGGTGTGGGGTTCTAGAGAAGAATTGTAGAAGATTTGAGGCTCAAAATTAATTGAATATTAAATAATAATTTTCAAATTATTATTTAATTATTTTGACAGGGTTTGTTGATCTTTTTCACTTGCAAAAGGTGGGATCTTGCTCAATAATTATTCCACTATTTTTTCGGCAACTTGGTGACTTGTTTGGGATTGAGGGTTCGATGTTTGAAGAGGTAAATTTTGAAAACTAGGGTTTTCAAAATTTTGGAGCAAGTTGCGGTGACCTTCCCATGGAAGGAAAGTTCTAAAATAATTTTTATTTGATAGTCATTATTTTTATGATCAATTTGAGCTCTTATTTGCATCATAATTCCAACTATTGAGGGAGATGAATTTTTGAAGTTTTCAATTGTTCGTAGAAAATAACATTTGTTGAGGACAGATTTGCAAAAGGATTCGTGGATAATTCATGGATGATATAATTGTTGTGATTTTTGCATGATTTTGTCTACAATTTGTGAAAGCTTGAGTAGGGATTAGAGTGGGAAAGAAAGACATCAATTCAACTAGTATAGCGCTAGGATTTGGAGGATTGAAACATTCTTTTCAAGCTCTTTTTTCTATGCAACAAGAGCCATTGGTGGTCAAATTCACAAGGTATTTATTTGATATTTATTTCAAGATGAATTGGAGTTAATTTGCAGTTTGGAGGTGCAATTACAGCAACTAGGGTTTGCTGAAATTCTAAATTCTAAATTCTAAAATTATAGATTTTGGAGAAAACCCCTTTTTGGTTAAATCGTCCTATTTAAGAACATTACAGTGGTATCAGAGCACCAATCTTGTCCACCTGTGAGGTTTGGAATTAATTTGGATACAAGTAGGTAAAAGGATTTGTGTTATCAAAAAAGAGGAAGAAGCCATGGAAGAAAGGAGAAAGAAAGCCTCTACAATGTAGGTAGAATGTGATGATCCGATGCGGGCCCCGCTGGACGATACCCCAATGGTCGGGGGTGATCCCCTGGTCGATCGATTTAAAAGAGTCAACGGCACCACGTATTCCAGGGAATTGGCTCGGCGGTCCTTCGGTGACTGGCCATATAGGGAATTGTCTTTGTTGCGGTGTGCTGGTGGAGCCTAGAGTTCCTGCAGTGAATCAATTTGTCTTTGGGAACGATAACTCCCATTGATAGCATAACTGAAGGAGTGAAATATCTCTTGAAGGGTTGCATCACTGTAACATCCCCTATGGATATTTGCCCCAATTTTTCCAAATGTTCCACAGAAAATTTAAACAAACCGTTTGCATGAACTAATTTCTATTCATCCAATAACTTGCAAGCAAATTTCAATGTAAAACATATTATAACAGTTTTAGAACAAGGCTCTGAAATTACATAGGAATATTGCTTTCAAATTTTCAGTAGAATAACAATAGAAATATTCAATCGTAGCCATAGAACTTACAGTCGGATTGGATAACCAGAAGTATGAATTTGAAGCACCAAGTGAGACACCTGAATAATATCTCCAACAAACAATGGGTTTCTGTCCACTGCCTCCAAGCTCGAGGGTTTCCGTCCTCAAACCTGCTGAAAGCCAAAGCTTCCCAGAATTATCTAAGAGAAAATAATAACCAAGCATCTCTGAAAGTGAGCCCTTGCAACACTTTATAAACTTTTCATAAGAGCTCACTCACATTTTTAACCAATGTGGGATAAAACATAACTTCCCCTTTGTCTTTTTTGATGTCTCATGTATTTTAAAACAAGGGGCCCCTTTTACTATTCATTTCCCACTTAACTTGACTCACATTAATAAAGTTAAATAATTGAATTTAACTTTATAATTTAAACTTTATTAATGCGGAGATGAATTAAACCAATGGAGCTGAAATCATCTAACAATAATAACCAATTTTCCATTGAGAAGGCACTGACACTGGAGATCACGGCCCACCAGATGAATTACTATTAATAGCATTAATGACTTACTAAAAATAGTAAGTATACCAAATTGCCTCCAAATGCCCCGGATTGACCTGCAACGAAAATTACCTAGGCTAAAAATCCTCAAGATTCCATAAAAGCCCTGATTAGCCTATGGAACCAAGGAGAAATAGGCTAACAACAACACCATAAAATGTGAGCTAGAAAAGGGGACATTACATAGAAGGCTAGGGGACCTATGCCAACAAGTGAAGGATGTAATCAGCACCTTGAAAGAAGTAGAAAAGAGGTTATCCAAATTAAATCAATTACATTATGAGTCCATGAGATGGGCAGTACAGCGCTCAAGGACTTACTTGGTTCAACATAAACTCTTGAAAGACACAGATGAGGAGGTAAGGCTCTTGGTCACTAGCTATATGTTGACGCTGTGGATTGCACCCTTGACAGAAGGCTAAGCTTTTGTCTTCCACGCAGCATAATGGAGACTCCCCTCTTGCTGTGGGTCTGGCAAAACTGAGGGGAGAATCTCTAGATAAGGGCTAGCTCCCTTTTATGCATCTCTGAGGTCCTGGATTTTCTACTGCTAACAATGGGGGGGGAAAAGAGATAAGGATTATTGAAAACAGAACCTAGATTAATACGGCGATGCACCAAAAAGTTTGATCTACTACTGTTATTATATATATATATATATATAATGGGGGGGTTGAAAAGAGAGAAGGATTACTGAAGCAGAACCTAAGCTAAGACGGTGATGCACCAAAAAAGTTTGATCTACTCATTTTCTCACACTTCAAACCATAAGAGCACATACATACACTTTATCTGATAAAAGGACCAGACTGCAGAGAACTTAACAGAAAGGCTTAATGAAGACACACAGAAGATGAACTTACCACAGGTGTTGAAGGAAGACACACTGTCTGATAACCCTCTCCTATCTCTGCGCTCTAGATATAGCTCTTTTTGCTACCTGCAAGAATGGTGCTTTGTTTATATCAGGTGTCCTGGTATCAAGCCTATGAAATCATCATGGAACAATGACTGGACACAAGGTTAATACTCAGGGACACTCAGAGATATATCCAACCAGATAGAGGTAAAACATTTTTATTGATTCAAAGTAAAAATTTCGCAGGGCTGCGCCATACAAAAAATGAGATATTTGTTTCTCAAATGAGAAGTTACAAATATATAGCCTTTTGGAAAAGACTTTGGCGCTTTCTGGAAAATATATGACCCATGCTGCATTGAGAGCATTGGAAAGAGGATGCCGCTTGAAAGAGAATGCTGTGTCGGCTCTAGTTTTGACTTTAGGCATTTAAAATATATTAAACGTCATGTGTGAAAACATGGGCCGCGCTATTTGTCTGCAAACAAGACCCCTTTTTCAAGACATTCATGCGATTGTCTGGCTATTAATGAAAAATGAGGAAAAACAGGTCGCATCGTTCACTGTTTGTACTCCTTGATGACCACTTGGCAGAGACTGTTTCAACCACTGGAATAACTCCTTGTGCCCACACCTTCTTTTGCCACTTGGACTGTTTTGTTTGTTTTTGCACTTGGCTCTTTGGGCTCCTTTCTTGGCAGGTCACTGAGTTCACTCTTGATTCTTGTCCTTTTCTAGCTTTGTCTTTTCCTTGTTTTGTCTTTTGTCATCTCTTGGCTCTTTCTGGCAATTTGAGCCCCCTAAGGCTATCTTCTATCAATCCTTGGCTGGTTCCTTAGGCTCTTTTCTTAGCGGGCTCTTCCTTTTGGCCCTAAGGCCTTTTAATTCCTTCGGGTTCGCGCTCAAGCATTTAAAGATCAACGGCTATTTCATTGCCATAAAGTTGATGATCGCGTGCCCGTCACCATTTGAAAGCCAACGGCTATTCCCTTGTCCTGAATTGACGTCTGCAGAGACGTCACCAGACGTTTGAACCTGAAAGGCTAGTTCGCTATGCTAGATTTTGATGTCTTCGGGCCCGTCACCCCTTGGTCAATTCCTTTGGCTTTCCTTCCTTCGGCCTTTTCCTTTTGTTCGGGCCTTTGTCTTTTAACCCTCCCGAAGGGAAGGTGTCCCTTCGGGCTTTGAGAAAGGTCCCTTTCACGGTCGCCGAGAGCCTCCCGCAAGGGCACCTGCCCTTCGGCGTACTTCAGGCGGCCTTGGTCTTCAAATCCAATGTCCGAAGGAATTCCTTCGGACATTTTGTTCGAAAGAAATGTTCTCTTCAATGTTTGGCTTTTGTTTCGGGCGAATTCTTTCGGGCAAAAGTCCAAAGGAATTCTTTCGGACATTTTATCCGAAAGAATTTGCCTTGCTCATTTTGCCGCGGGATTTTCTTCCGAAAGAATTCCTTGTTTGGCCCCTTGCCTTGTGAATTTCTTCGAACAAAAATGTCTGGAGGAACTCCTTCGGGCATTTTGTCTGAAGAAATTCAACTTTTGTCTTTGCCTTTTTCGAAGGAAAACTCGCCCTTTTTGCCTTGTCTTTTGATTCCTCTGCAAGGGTTCCCTGCCCTCTGCAAGGGCACTTTTGGGTCCGGAACTGCCCCATGCAGCCTGTTGGAATGGTCCAGTTTGTGCCTGACTACCCTCTGCAAGGGCACTTGTCCTTTGGGCTTTGGAAGACCCCCTTTGAACCTTCCGATTTGAAGCAATTGCTTGAACCAACTACTTTGAACCAAATCGACTGAACCAACCAATTGAACCAACTGATTGAACCAAACACTTTGAACCAAACCGACTGAACCAACCGATTGAACCAACAATGGTTCAAAGTTCAAGTTCAAAGTTCTTGGAAAGATCATGCCGTTGAACCCCGACGTCGAACCATTGAACTGGTTCATCCTTTTGCTAAAAGACTTGTGCAAACCAAATTTGAACTGGCTCAGAACAGCAGGTGAAGGAGGCCAATTTTGGCCCGTAGGACCAAAATGGTCAACACTTTCATAAGCAAAGCACTTCTCAAAACCCGATTTGTACTGTCAAGAGTAATTCGGGTTTTTCAACCCGGATTACTTCTACTAAGGGGTTTCAACTACTGATTACTCATAAAGTGAAATAAGTTGTCTCTTGTAAAACCCAAAGACTTCTCCTTCCAAAAACCCAAAGACTACTCCTTCCAAAAACCCGAAGTCTTGCTTGAATGCCCACCCTCTCACACTTAGGCAAAATTTTGGTATGTAGGCCAACAATACCATTGTAATGTCCCTGCATGGGACAATTTAACAAAAAAGGGATTTTCTCCTATAATCTACAAAATTTGAAATTCTGAAATTAAAGATCAGCAAACCCTAGTTTGCAAGAATTGATCTAAAACCCTTACCAAACCATAAAAAACTCTAGGTGCCAAAATGCGAGGGATGTGTAGACAAATTCCAGCCACTAGTTTATCCAAAATTCCCCTGAATGTTTGCAAATATACGCAATAAATTGAAAAGAGGAAAGATGTACCTTTTTGCCAATTTAATGAGGATCAAATACTAATTTATGAAAGCTAGAAAATATGAATTTTATCTCAAATATAGTTGTTGTTCCTTGATTATTTTCTACACCAAACCCTCGTCAAAAATATGCCACATGTGCCAAAAATCAGAAAAAATTCCAACGAACCCCTAGGGCATCCAAAATGGCCCAAAAAGTGCTCCAAGCTAGTCGTCCAAGTCGCCAAGGTGTAAGAAAAATAGTAGAATATTTATTAAGCAAGATCCCACCTTTCACAAGTGAAAATGATCAAGAAACTCTGTAAAAAAAATAATAATAATCTGAAAATTATTATTTAATATTTTAGCATATTAAAGCCTCAAATCTTCATCAATTATTTTTCAAAACCCATGTCAATATTCAAAAAAATTAGTAATAAATTCCAAAATATTAAATTGCTCAAATAGACTCTACAAAGGATCTCCAAACTCTCTAGCAAACCTCCAAAACAAGTCATTCCACTTGCAAAAATAGTGTAAATAATAATCAGAAATATTATGTATCTAATGGACCTCAAATAATCCACCAAACTCTCTCAATAGCCTCTCAAAGCAAATCTCTCCACTGTAAGGCAATTAACAAAACCTCCTTTAGCGAAGGTGGTGTCAAAAGACACCTTTTGTAGAATAAACACCTCCAAATCTGCAAACACCTATTGGACATTGTCATGTCCCCTTCCAGTTGACATCTCACAGAGCTGATGATTAGCCTATTATTGTGACCCTCGTAGACTGATAGGATGGATAGAGGGTCATGATAGAGCTTGGCTTGGCTTCGACTAGCAAAATTTTTTCAGTTGGCTTTCGTTCGGGCTTTTTCGGACATGTTTGCCTGAGCTCCTATTTTTTAGGGATTTTTGGCACTCAGCGGAGCACCCCTGTTATGGTATGGTCATGTGCGGAATCACTCCCTTGTTCACCAGCTTCAAATGGATCGAGAATTGGATACTTTTTGAGGGAGATTAATATTTAATTGATTTAATTAAATATTAATTATTTGGCGTAATTTAATGACTTAGGCGTTTTGACCCAAGGGGGCGCTCATTATGAAGGGGGCCATTTTAATTATATTTTATAATTAAAATTGTGTCTTAGACTATGGAAAAATTAAAAGAAAAAGAAACCCTAATTTTTAATTATCAAACCCTAATTAGGGCAAGCACACCTTGTTGGAGATTATAAGGGTTTGTCATTGGTAAGAGTGCCATTCATGTTGACAAAAATTTTTGCTATGTATTTTCTGAGAAGACTGAGCCAAGGGTTTCCAGTATTCGATTTGCATTGGAGAAAGTGCAATTTTCAGTGTGTGCAATTCAGAAGTTGTGAGATATCAACTGATCTATTGCCGGTTTGAGAGATAACTTCACACAGAGGTTATCACAGGGGTTCACAAGTATTTATTTCATTAGGGTTTGATCTAGAAATTATCTAAAACAAGATTCACGGTTGTGGCACAATTTTCTAGGGTTTTGGTGTACAGCCGTACCAGGGCGTACTGTTTTTACTGCCACTGTACGAAATCCATATGGTTCTGCAGCAAGCCGTACAGTACCAACAGAAGCGTGTTTTTCTCTCCTAGGGCAAAACGCCTTCTTTTTGGCAATTCTGCTGATACCCTTTTGGGCGCCTAAACATCTAGCATCTTTTTGTACCTTCAAAAGCGCGAAAAATGGGATATTTATTGCAGCTGTATCAGCTGTACCAAATCTAGGGTTTGCAAAAAAAAATCAGGGTTTTGAATAATATTTCATATTATTTTTAGATGCATGACAGAGATTTAATATTGTAATCATTTGGAAGAATAATAAGAATATAAATTAGCCAGTTAAGAGATTATACTGCTATTTATTTATTTATTTGAATTTATCTTGCAAAATCGCACTCTTCTTTTATTCATACAAAACACAAAAGAAAATCAAAATATACAAAAACATTCAAAAAAATATTCAGTACCAGAATTCAGGGGAAATAGAGGTTTTTATAGACATGCATCCCAATAGCTTCTTCAAGCATGAATAAATAATTATCAAATTCAATGTCTTCAATTGTGATCTTCAATTGTATTTGTACCTTCCAAAGGGGGCAAACTACCTTGGGGAGGTAAAATACCTCATAAGCCTCTCTTTCCAACTTTTAAGATATCTTTTCCTTTTCTTTACTTTAGCTCCCAAGCCAACACTCCTTTTAATTTCACTTTAGACTTTTTAAAATTAATTAAATAACTTGTCTTAATAAATTAGTAATTAAAATTACTTTTTAGCAAATTAAATAATTATTTTATATTAGGTCCTTAAATAATTAATTAAATTGCTCTAATAATTAAAATGATAAAAATCACTTTTCAAGCAATTTATTAATTATAAAACCCCTTAGAATAATCATTAAAATTACATTAATTTTCCAAATGGTTAAAACCACTTTTCTGGTAATTCGAATAATTATCCAAGATAGTTTTATTTTAATAATTAATTAAATTGTCTTATATTTTAGAATGATTAAAATCATTATTCAGACAATTTTATTAATTATTAAAATTATATGAAAAGGGGACATTATAGTCCTCCCTTCCCGAATTTGTTTGTCCTCAGGGAAATGCAAGCTCATATGCCCATATACCATGTCCAAGTGGTAGAACCTGTTGTGGTGCTCAAAAAGCCTTGCCCCTATCCCTGTTAAGAGGAATAACTTTTGCCAAGAAGTATAGCGTGACACTCCCCAAATGGATAATGAATGCCATTCTACCTTGCCAACACGCCCAACAATGCAACCAAAATTTGTATATGTTTCCCAAGGGGAAAAATATCCAAATTGCTTTTGAACTTTAATACATTTATTTTGGGGAATGCCCCAATGTGTCCCAAATCATAGGAAAGTCATCCAATGGCTCACTGCATCTGTATGCCCCTATCTCACTCAAAATCGAGTGGGGTACGAAGAGGTATCCAATCTTGTTGCCCCAATTATGTCCTTCAAAAAGTATACAGATCCATACTCCAATCCTCAAAGTAATCTCCCAAAGATGCAATGTAGGAAAAAAAAAACCATACCTTAGAAGCAACTTACCCTTCCATGAAGCCTACTAGAATAGGTTACTCCCATGCAAAAAACATGATCAACCCAAAGCTTCCCCTCGTGAATGTTGGGTGGGAAAGTGACCTCAAAAACAACCCAAACATTCCAAAAAAACCATGTAGAAAATTGTTGTACTTGTACCTTAAAATCAGACATGTACTTGAAAAAAAGCTGTAAAAGTAAACACGACCCTGATTTGTTCTCATGCCATAAGAACTGTCTAAATGGGATGATAAAATCAGTCAACAATTGCTCTTCAAAGGGCTATATTTTGAGTATCATGGTGTATAAGGAGATTGTCATTGATGTCAAATAGGCACACATTAATGACAAAGGCATAGTGATTTAGGTTTGTCAAGTCCATGTAATTCATTCGCTTTTACTTAAAAAGTTTCATAAGTAAAGCCGTGTCAAAAACCCGACTGGGTCAGGTGAATGTTGATCGGGTTTGTGTACTTCAATTGCTTCGACTCATAAAGTTTCACAAGTAAAGCAATCTTGAGAACCCGAATGGGTCTGGGTGAGTAAATCGGGTTTCCAGAATAACTTTACTTCATTCAATCTCATAAGCTAAGCAATCTCAAGAACCCGAATGGGTCGAACAGAGTTAATCGAGTTTCCAGAATGACTTAACTACTCTCATCTTTATAAGTCAAGCAATGTGCAGAACACGAATGGGTCAAGGAAGAGTTAATCGGGGTTATGTGACAACTTTACTTCGTTCAACTTTATAAGTTGAGCAATGTTGAGAACCCGAATTGGTCTAGTGGAGTTGATCGGGTTTATCAAATGACTTTACTATTTTCAATCTAATGAGCAAAGCAATGAGAAGAATCCGAAGGGAAAGTGGACCAAACAAAGTTTTCGAAAGGACACTTTGAGAATTTCCAAAGGGTGCTTTGCAAGAAGTCCGAAGGGCAAGTGGACCAAACAAAGTATTTGAAATGACACTTTGAGAAATTCTGAAGGATAAGTGGACCGTCGCAAAAGTTCCAAAGGGTTCTTTTCAAAAAGTCCGAAGGGTAAGAGGACCGTTGCAAAAGTTTTGAAGGGCAAGTGGACCATTGCAGAAAGTCCGAAGGGTATGTGGACCCTTACAGAAAAGCCGAAGGGTATGTGGACCCTTAAATAAAATCCGAAGGGCACTTAGACATTCTTTCAGGGAAATTGTCCGCAACAATTCCTTCGGGGCCAACCCCTTGGGGAAAAAGAATAAATAGATGTTGTTGGCTTGCTTCTCGTCATCCAGTTGTTGACATATCTATTTGATGAGCGTCTTGTGGAACCAAGGGTTTCTGCAGAGTATTTGCATTTGTCTTTGGGAACGGAAACTCCCATTGATAGCATAATTGAGGAAGTGAAATACCTTCTGAAGGGTTGCAATTGTTGGAAGTGGCAATTCAGTCATTTCACTTGGGCAAAATTAGTGGCCAAGGACCAATTTTGCATGGTACGATTTGAATATTGGAGATAACTCATGCTTTAATTGACATCATTGGAGGATCAATTCACATCATCATCAGTTGATAATAAGTTCTAATATATGCATTTTCAGTCGTTGCTACCAGCTTGTGAGAGGTTTGATTTTGCTTGTGGGAGCTTGCCATTGCAACGATTTCACTTCTTGACCTAGGCACACTTTTTGAGGGAGTCTATTGATGATATTTCTTGCTTAAGAGGAGTGAAAGAAGCTGCATATTATTTATTTTTTATATCAGATCAGAACAGGGGCGATTTAGAGATAAATTCGATTTGGGCTTATCGAGCTTCCAATTCATTGGGTTTTGCTTGTTGCTTCATCTACATGGTTGGACGCCACTTCTACCAGGTTCTCCTTGCATTATTTGGTGTCTAGCATTAGCATTTTGTTATTGTAACCTCACTACCATTGGTAGCCATTTTCATATCAGACTTAAGCTATTTATATGTTGCACATTGTAAGCCAAGAGTCTTGGCATATTTCATAACATCTTTGTAGTAGAGTAGTTAATAAAAAAGCATTCAATTGGAGTCATCTACATGATATATTGTATTCATTTGCCTTATCAAATAACTAGCTCTCTAAGTTGAATGCCAAGTGTTCAACAAAATGTCAGTTGGTTGTAGATGCATTCCCTTATGTAGCTTCTCATCTATATGCATTTGAAAATACACAAAAAGGTGTTGCATTGCATATCGGTTCCTTGTTTAGACATCGTAGAGGTTATTACAAGCTATCAACTCACTTCAGCATTCATCTCAAGCATCATACATAAACTAAAAAAACTCAAATCAGCAAACAAGCACATTGCACATCAACTGTTTGACGAAATTACAAGGGCAGAAAATTGAAAAAATTCAGGTCAGATTGGGTTAGGCTCATTACAAGGAGGTCAACTCAGTCCAACTTGTGCTATCGCAACCTTCAAATAAAATCTATTTTTGTCTTATGCCTTGCATGAAAAGCTCTTTGGCATTGAAAATGATGGAGAGCCCAAGTTTGAGTCAAAACTTTCATCATGCATAATGCTACGCCAATCTCCAAATATAAAACTCCTCTTGAACTACCTGAAACAAGAGAACAATCTTCTTCGCATGAAATCAACGCCAAAACTGAATTTAGAACTCCACTTGAACTGCTGAAAACGTTGAAAGCCTTCAACAAGATAAACAAGATAACATGCATGAAATTCCATGTTAGTGTAGAAGAGATGAGGTGAACCCAAGTTTGACAAGTCAAACTCTTGCATGGAAAGCCACACCACAACTTCAAAGGAATATGCCTCTTGATTGATCTTGAAGTTGAGTTGGATCATTGAATGCAACGATGACTAGGAGATAAGCATGACTTCAAAAAATAGTGAATTGAAGCTTGGACCAATCAACTATAGATAGCCTTTGCCTGCATCGAAGAGGACCTGTTGAAAATTCTTCCATAGGCCAAAAAATTGTCAACCTTACTATTTGGAAGACAGTCTTATGGATGACAGATTGTCTTGTGAATCAGTTTCGGAAACTGAACAATGAAACGGAAAAGGTTTTGCAAAGTTCAATCAAGCCTAAATGCATACCTATGCTACCCAAGGAGCCATCTACAGCAAGGTATCAGCCAAGGAAAGAGCCTACAAGCCTGTAGGTTCGCTTATGAATGAAGGCAAGTGTTTTCTTTCGGACACCTATGGAATATAGGGTTGTTTTTCAGACTTACAACGACTATTCCCAAGTGTTTTCTTTCCAAACCATTGTTTTCTCAAAATTTTGTCGGGCTAAGAGATGGACAATTTCCTCGGACTTTTTGTCCAAGGGAAAAGATTTTTCAAAGGACTTGGGAGAAGTCCGAGAGAATTCCAAAGAGGTAATTGACAAAGTATTCAATTCCTTCGGACTTTTTGTTCGAAGGAATTAAAGAGACAAAAACTCGGGTGCCCTACAAAAAGCCCGGGTGCCCTTCAATTCTTTCGAAAGGCTAGCTTCGGAGAGACACAAGCCATTGCAGAGGGCACTTGGTCGGTGACAGGATCTTTCCAATTTTCTCAAAGGGCACAGAGGAAGGACACAATCCCTTGCGGAGGGCACTTGGTCAGTGGCAAGACCTTTGCATTTTTCCCGAAGGGCATTCTATCAGTGGCCAAATAAAGACAAAGGAGTAATTCCTTCGGACTTTTTGTCCGAAGGAACTCCTTCGAACAAAAAGTCTGAAGAAATTCAGGACAAAGAAAAACCCAACAATTACAAGTCGCCAAAGGCAAAAGAGAAAAACAAAGGAAGGATATCCTTCAGACTTTTTGTCTGAAGGATGAATTCGGGAAAAGTGCAAATAGATAAATCCCACGGGAAAGTTGGAAAGACAAAAATCTGAAGAATAGATAAAGCCCGTGCGAAAGCTGGAAAGATAGAAATCTGTAGGACACAAAAAGCCCGCGGGAAAGTGAGAAAACATAAGTCCGAAGGAAATGCAGCCAAGAATAAATTCGGAAAAATGGGCAAGGGAAAAGCCCACGAGAAAGTGCCGAGACAGAAATCTAACAAAAAGCCAGGGGCAGACAATTTTTTTGCAGGAAATTCGCAGATAACAAGAATCCCGAGAGAATAAAACCCGATGGAAAATACACAAAGGCTAGGGAGATAAACAACAAAGTCGACAGGAAAAATTTGTCAAATGAAAATTCTGAAGAAAATCAAAATGTAAGGCGAAGAAAATCCAAAAGGTCTGCAGAAAAACAAATGTCTGCAGAAAATTTAAAAACAATGTGAAGTCAACGAAAAGCCAAGAAATAGAAAAAACCACAAACATGCAAGAGAAATGCATGCACAGGAAATAAGGAAACCGAGAACAGAAAGTTGGCGAACGATTCAATCTAAATGTCTCTCTCATGCAAGCAAGGGCTATGTTTGGCGGATTGCTAAGTTTCAGTTGACTATTTGTTTTGTTCATGGTTTGACTAGTCATTATCATGCATCCGAAGGTCCAACTCAGCTTCAAGCCGAGTTTCTCAATCTAAGTTTGGCATCGTTTTCAAGCAAAAATGATTGTTTTCTCGATCTGACATCTCAAGAGGAGTCTATTTTTGACAATTGGCGTAATCTTCTATGCAAAGGAGAAGTTGACTTTCAACAGACCCACCGTCCATTTCTCAAATGCCAAGGAGCTTCATGCAAAGACAAAGAGAAAATATATTTTATTGGAAGGCAAAGTTGGTCTTGAGTTAATCTAAGTTGATCTTCCTCTTCTATTTTTCAACGCCAATCTCTTGGCTTTTATAATTCTCTATATTAATGGCTTTTCAGCCTTAGATTTTTTCCTCCCTCTCTTGGTAAGACCAGACTCTGCCATTGTTGAGTTGTGTAACCTCTTCAATCAATAGAAACACTGTACTTTCAAATTTTAAGTGCTGGCATAGTGTATATTCATTCCGCAATTTGCATGTGGTAGATTTTTCTCCCTTCCCAAATTTTGATTCGTACTTAGTTGCTAGTTTGTCATATTATGCAGGTCATGTTCAGTGTTCTTTATGTCTTTTGCTGAAGCTGTAAGTGGATGTTAGGTGGCTGCAAAGTGTCTTGTATCAAACCTCTCTCCATCATTTTTCCTCATGTTTTGGTCATTGGATCGAACCTTCTTATGAAATATTTATGTATAATGATCAATTGAAATCGAAGGTCTTCTTTTTCCCTTGTTTGATTCCGTATTCAGGGTTCCAAGTAGAGTGGATCAACGTTTTGGTGTATCACCATTATTAGGTAGGATTTCCTTTTCAAGTTTCTTTCTCCTTTTATCATGGTAGATTCGCTACACAGAGTAGAGATCCATTGATACATATTATAGGAACCAGCCTTCTCTGGAGGTTCTTCTCATCATTGAGGCACCCACCCTCGTGAGAAGATCCCAATATTTCAACCGAATAAAGGATTGGCCATTCCATGCACGTCTTCGATTCAGGGTGCAGCTTCAGGTTGACAACAGTTTTTAGCACGTCCAATGGGACCACAAAAAAGTTCTTTGCATAGAGTTTTCGCAACAGCGGAGGATATTCATTTACATCCAGTTGCAAAGTTCATAGCATCATTCAGGCAATCAGTGCATGTCAAAGGTTACCACAAGATCAGCAAGTAAAGGTATTCCTTTTGAATTTGTAACTTATAAAAGAGCAAGGTCTAGGAGGGCAAATCCATATCCTCAAAGGGAATATTTACCTCCCCCTCATCCTATCGTTCTAGACACTACAATCCTCACCATCCAGATGGCCGTTAGAAATCAAGTGTTTGCTCCATTCAATAGGGGAAGTCCACTAAATGTAGCACAGTTAGACGACATTCCTGTATCTACCCTCAAAAGTATTCCATTCTTTTCAAGAGAAAATCAAACAACCTCTTTGAGAATATCCAGGATGTGGCTAATCTTTGTTCAGTTCATAATGTTGTTGAGGATAATGTTGTTATCAGATTGCTAGCTGCTTCTTTCAAAGGAAAAGCATTACAGTGGTATAGAACCCTCCTGCTTAGATCCATTTCCACCTGGGATGAATTGGGTGCAGCCTTAGTTAAACAGTTTGAAGACAAATATGATCACTTATCTTTAGTTGAGCAATTAACTGCCATACAGAGAGCTCTTCATGAGTTCATGTCCGATTTTAATCTCAGATTCCATAAGACATGGACCAGGATATCGGTTCTGATTAGGCCATCCCCTGAATATGCATTTTTATATTTTTTGAAAGCTCGTAATTCTGATATTAGTGTGATGATACAGTCAATGGGTGGTACTACTTTGCCAGATGCTTATAAAGTTGCAATAAAGGCAAAAAATAGTTTGATACAAGCAGATAAGCATTCTCCAAGACCTCTAATGCCCCATATTTCCAGCAATAAGTTCTGTACCAGCGCCTCAAGTTCCTCAAACTCCATCCTTGGCTCCAATTCCAGCACCTCAAGTTCCTATTGCAGCCTCAACTAGTTAATCTAGTGAGATAGGAGAGTTGAAAAGTTTGCTACAATCTTTTGGAAATGAAATAGTACAGCTCAAAAGACAGCAATTTCAGTCAAATAGGCCCTATCAACAGCAAGATCAAAACAACTATCAACCTTTCAAAGATCAAAGGTCTTCTTATTAGGGTTTCAGAGAAAATAGACCACACTATCAAGCACAAAGAGCCATAACTCCAACTAAGCCATATGCTGCTCTTGATCCGAATGCTCCTTCCACTTCAAAATCCATTGTTCCAACCCCACCTTGAAATAATTTGGTGCAGAATTCAGGTTGGCAGCCCTCAAATCTCAATGATGTTCAAAACCAGAACTTGGTATCACCGAACATCACCAAGCCACAGATGACACAAGTAGAGTTCTCTTTTCAAGGGGGTCAATATCACGATACAGGTTTGACATCACAAGGAGCGGCTCAAGGGCACCTTGATGCTATTAATGTAAATTGACAGGGAGATGATCATGTCGCTTTTATTCAGGATGTTAAAACTAACGTTTTAAATGGTCAAGTTGCAACTATAACCTATCAGAGAACTAAAAAAAGAGTTGTTGAGGAAGCCCAAGCAATAGAAAATACTTCAAGTACTCCTAATATTATTGCTCAAGGTACAAAATACCAACTTACTGCTCCCACAGTCCAAAAAAATCATAATATAGAGGTTAGTAAATTGCAACAAATACCTATGATTCGTGAGCAGCAAGCACCACAAAAAGCGCAATCAAAGGTTAGTCCATCTTAGTTCAGTATTGTAGATCAAATGAAAAAGTCTAACATCAGCATTAGCATGTGGGATTCTCTTTCCATTCCAGGGCAAAAAGATAAACTCATTCAAGAACTTTTAGCTCTTGAATTGTCTCCAAAATTAGTTGAGAAAGAAGGTGTTGTCTTAACAAATTCGGATCAGCCAACTAAGCAACAGGTGCAGTAAGAAGATAAAATATCAAAGGTGGACAAAACTGAGGTAAAAACAAAGAAAATTCTCTTTTTTTATCTTTCTTTGATAGTGGGTGATACTTTGGTTCATAATTGTATGGTGGATAGTGGAGCTAGCAGTACAGTGATGCCCAAATAGATTGTAGACAAGCTCGGCCTTTTTATGAGCCAAATACTAAAGGGGTATTGCAGTTGGATGGATCATCAGCAAAAACGGTAGGCATTATCAAAGATTTAAAATTGACATTACATGCATGTCCTAACGTGACTATCCAACAGGCTGTTGTAGTGGTGGACCTGCTTCCTTATTTCACTGTCTTTCAAGAGATTTCACCTCAAAGATTGGGGGATATTTATCAGCTGATTGGACTTGTTCAGAACCAGATACGGCACCAAGGTAACAATTCATTTAGAGCCTATTGCACATTTTCATATGGAGCCTTACACACCAAATGCGGTCAATGCAAATTGTATCATCTCAGATGAAATTCTACAAACTAGTGATGTAGAAAAGGACTCGCCTTTAGATGGAGTTCCAGATTTGTTTCTTGATGAATGGACTTCCACCTTGCATGAGCATGATCCCTACACGCTGATTGAAGAAGGTCTTGGTGTGTATTGTCTTCACAAGAACGATGCATCAATTCTAGCCATGGTCAAAGAGGACAAATCTAATGAAGGCTTGTGGCAATTATATTTTGATGGATCAAGAAATAAGCATGGGACCGGAGCTGGAATGATGTTAATTTCTCCTACAGAACAAAGGTATTTCTACTCTATTAAATTTCAATTTCGCTGTTCAAATAACGTTGCTGAATATGAAGCACTAGTCCACAGTTTGCAGTGGGCTAGGAAGATGAAAACAAATTGTTTGCAAGTGTTTGGAGATAGTGAACTTGTATTCCATCAAGTAAGAGGCTTGAATATATGCAAAAATATGTTGCTTAAATATTGCAGACACAGAGTTTGGGATCTACTTGACGATTTTCAGGGTTTTAATATTCAGAGAATACCAAGAGATAGGAATAAAAATGCTGATAGGTTCACTGCTGTCAAGGCACAATTTGATATCCCAGCTGACATAAAAAGTGGCATTTTTCAGTCACATTTAAAGATAGTTGTAAGGCCTTCTGTTCTGGATAACCAAGAAAATTGGCAGAGGTTTGAAAATGATAATCAAATTGTGAGATTTTTGCAGAAAGACGCTGAGTTTTCTTTAAGGAATCAAGAAATGCTTACAGCAGTATCGTGTTTAGATTGTACAACTAAAAACTAATAAGCTACCCAAGGGATTGGTCACTCTTGAAAATATTTCAGTGAAGATGATGAGCTAAGGAAAGAGAAACATCCTTGTCAACAAAGGAAGAGCACTACGCCAATGTAGAGATTGCAGCTGGTAAGATTTTAAAATTGAGCAAGGTATGCGCTCCTCCACAAAAGAAAGCTTTCATTGATTTATGCACAAATTTTGTTGATATATTTGCATGGCAGTATAGTGATCTCAAAGGTATTGATCCAAGTTTGGCTCAACACACTATTGAGTTATAAGACGAAACTAAACCAGTAAGACAAAGACAAAGGCCAATCAATCCAAAGCTTGAGCCTTTGATGAAAGCTGAGCTTCACAAGCTCATAGAATCAGCGATCATATTTCCAATCAAGCACTCAACTTGGGTGGCGAACCTCGTTCCAGCATGGAAAAAGAATGGTGAGATTCATTTGTGTGTTGATTTCCGTGATTTAAATAGGGCTTCGCTTAAAAACCACTATCCATTGCCATCAATGGAACAAATCTTACAACTTGTTGCAGGTTCAGAGAGGTTTTCCTTGTCAGATGGATATAGTGGATACAATCAGATTTTGGTCAAAGAAGAGGACCAATTCGAGACAGCCTTCACAACTAAGTGGGAGACATTTGCATATAGAAAGATGTCATTCAGTTTGTCCAATGCTGGAGCAACCTTTCAAAGAGCCATGGATATGGCCTTCCAAGGCCTTCTTAATAGGTTTGTGCTTATCTATTTGGATGATATAACAGTATTTTCAAAAGATGCAGAAGATCACATGGTTACCTCCAACAAGTTTTTGAAAGGTGTAGGCAATTTATCTCTAAATCCCAAAAAGTGCGTATTTTCAGTTCATGAAGGTAAACTTCTTGGACATGTTTCAAAGCATGGTTTAAAGATAGATTTTGAAAGAATTCAATCCATTCTTGCACTCTCCTTGCCTAAGAGCAAAAAGGCTTTGCAAAGTTTCTTTGGAAAAATCAATTTTATAAGGAGATACATTTCAAATTTCGTTACTGTAGCTAAACCACTTCCAAAGAGGGAATAACAGGGTTTGAAGATGTTAAGAAAGCCATAGCAAGTGCTCCTATGCTTTTAAATCCAGATTTTACGAAAGATTTCATTCTACATACGTATGCTAATGTGGACACCATTTCAAGGATTCTTATGCAGCAAAATCAAGAAGATTTGGAGCAGCCAATAGCTTTCTACAACCAAGGCTTGCAGGAGTATGAGACAAGGTATTCTTTTGTTGAAAAACATGTCATTTCAGTTATAAGATCTCTGAAGAAATTTAGGCACTTATTCTCTAATAATAAAATACATCTAATAGTTGCTCATCCAAGCATCAAAAAATTTCTTCTGAACAAAGACATAAATGAGAAGAGGGCTGGTTGGATAACCAAAGTAATGGAATATGACGTAGAAATTGAAGTTACAAAGTTGGTTAGAGGCAAAGGACTTTGCGAGCATCTAGCTCAGGACTTGCAAGAAACCAATGAAATTGTTTGTGTTAAATGATGAAGAGATTGTTGCTGTTCACACCTCACCTTCTAGCTGGTTTCGTGATTTGGTAAGCTATCTGCAAGATGGTTGTTACCCTTCTCACCTAAGTGCTTCAAAAAGAAAGTATTTCAAATTGCAATCAATTCCATTCTTGCTTGTTGACGATGTTTTGTTCAAAAAGGATATCAATGGAATATTACTAAGGTGTGTGGAACCAAGCCAAACTCAAAGATTACTTGAAGAATTCCATGATGGACTTGGTGGAGGACACTTTTCCACAAGAACTACAACACTTAAAATCATGAGAGGTGGGTACCATTGGCCTACTATATTTGGCGATCGCCATACATGGATTAGGAAGTGCAAACAATGTGCTATGTTTGTAGGAAAAGTTAAACTTGCAGCCCTGCCCCTTTAGCCAATTGCAGTGGATCAGCCTTTTGTCCAGTGAGAATTGAACTTTATTGGTCTCATTAACCCTCCTTCGAGTTCAGTGCATAGGTGGATTCTAACAGAGAGGGATTACTTCACACGTTGGACGAAAGCAATTGCATTGAAAAAAGCAAACGAAACTAATGTCCTTGATTTCTATGAAGGTTTGCTCACTAGGTTTGGAGTTCCTTCGACCATTATTTCAAATAATGCAATGGCTTTTGTGGGATCTACGATCGGCCAATGGGCTGTCCAACATGGGGTTTATCTTAACACTTCATCGAACTATTATCCACAAGGAATTGGCCTTGTTAAATTTACAAACAAGAACCTTTTAAGGATCATACGAAGGACTATTGAAGACAATCAGAGGTCATGGCATCTCAAGTTGAAGTCAGCTCTATGAGTTGATAGGATCACCTACAAGAGGTCAATAGCCAACTCTCCCTACAAGATAGTCTATGGTAAGGAAGCAAGATTACCTATTTCTCTCGAGTTTTCAGCTTTAGAACTAATGCATCAACTTGAGTTGTTGGGGAATGAGCCTATGGAGATCAAGTATGCAGAGTTTATGGAGTTGGAAGAGACAAGAAATCAAGCCATACTAACCATGGAAAGTCATCAGGCACATTTGACAAAGGAGCTTCCTCACGAAGCTTCAATGAAGGAGATTTGGTCCTCAAGTGGGATGAGGATCGAGCCAAATCAAGAAGGCACACAAAGTTTGATTCCCTTTGGAGTGGCCCATACACGATCTCTAACTGCAAATCCCACAACGCCTTCCAATTTGCCAAGATGGACGGCCAAAAGCTTCCAATCCCAGTCACTGGGATACATTTGAAACATTGCTATTGAAGATCAAAACTCTATGTACATAGTGAGTGGTTTTTGCTTCCCTCCAAGTGTTGTTCAAGCATAGTAGTTTGCTTCAATTTTGTCCAATAAGTGCTTGTTTGCACATTTGCTTCCTACTTAGTTTTCCCACTTTCGTGTGTTTCCCTTCTTATTTTGAAGGAAGAAGGTTACTTCAGCCATGGTCAAGAGGAGATTTTCAGTCAGAAATCAGGTTTATCATTGTTTCAAGAGTTCTAAATATGTACATGGTCTGAGTTCTCAAGCATAGCAAGTATGTTGAGCCAACTGAGTCGCCAAAAATGTTGACAATTCTTCCACGGGCCAAAAAATTGTCAACCTTACTCTTCGGAAGACAATCTTATGGATGCCAGTTTGTCTTGTGAATCAGTTTTGGATACTGAATAATGAAAAGGAAAACGTTTTGAAAAGTTCAATCAAGCCTAAATGCATACCTATAGATACCCAATGAGCCATCTACAACAAGGTATCAGCCAAGGAAAGAGCCTACAAGCCTGTAGGTTCACTTATGAATGAAGGCGAGTGTTTTCTTTCGGACACCTACGAAATACAGGTTTGTTTTTCAGACTTACAACAATTATTCCCAAGTGTTTTCTTTCCAAACTGTTGTTTTCTCAAAATTTTGTTGGGCTAAGAGATGGACAATTTCCTCGGACTTTTTGTCCAAGGGAAAAGATTTTTCAAAGAACTTGGGGGAAGTCCGAGAGAATTCCAAAGAGGCAATCGATAAAGTATTCAATTCCTTCGGACTTTTTGTCCGAAGGAATTAAGGAGACAAAAACCCGGATGCCCTACAAAAAGCCCGGGTGCCATACAAAAAACTCGGGGGTCCTTCAATTCTTCCGAAAAGCCAGCTCCGGAGAGACACAAGCCCTTGCGGAGGGCATTTGGTCAGTGACAGGACCTTTCCAATTTTTTCGAAGGGCACAGAGGAAGGACACAATCCCTTGTGGAGGGCACTTCGTCGGTGGCAAGACCTTTGCATTTTTCCCGAAGGGCATTCTGCCGGTGGCCAAATAAAGAAAGGAGTAATTCCTTCGGAATTTTGGTCCGAAGGAATTCCTTTAGACAAAAAGTCCGAAGACATTCGGGACAAAGAAAAACCCGACAGTTACAAGTCGCCAAAGGCAAAAGAGAAAAACAAAGGAAGGAATTCCTTCGGACTTTTTGTCCGAAGGATTAATTCGAGAAAAGTGCAAATAGATAAAGCCCGCGGGAAAGTTGGAAAGACAGAAATCCGAAGAATAGATAAAGCCCGCGAGAAAGTTGGAAAGACAGAAATCCGAAGGACACAAAAAGTCTGCAGGAAAGTGAGAAAACATAAGTCTGAAGGAAATGTAGCCAAGAATAAATTCAGAAAAATGGGCAAGGGAAAAGCCTGCGGGAAAGTGCCAAGACAGAAATCCGACGAAAATTAAAGCCAGGGGCAAGCAATTTTTCCGCAGGAAATTCACAGATAACAAGAATCCCGAGAGAATAAAACCCGATGGAAAATATACAAGCTAGGGAGATAAACAGAAGAGTCTGCGGGAAAATTTTGTCAAACGAAAATTCCAAAGAAAATCAAAAGGTAAGGCGAAGGAAATCCAAAAGGTTCGCAGAAAAACAAATGTCCATAAAAAATAAAAAAACAAGGTGAAGTCAATGAAGAGCCAAGAAATTGAAAAAACCACAAACATGCAAGAGAAATGCATGCACGGGAAATAAGGAAATCGAGAACGGAAAGTCAGCGAACGATTCAGTCTAAATATGTCTCTCTCATGCAAGCAAGGGCTATGTTTGGCGGATTGCTAAGTTTCAGTTGACTATTTGTTTTGTTCATGGTTTGACTAGTCATTATCATGCATCCGAAGGTCCAACTCAGCTTCAAGCCGAGTTTCTCAATCTAAGTTTGGCATCGTTTTCAAGCAAAAATGATTGTTTTCTCGATCTGACATCTCAAGAGGAGTCTATTTTTGACAATTGGCATAATCTTCCATGCAAATGAGAAGTTGACTTTCAACAGACCCACCGTCCATTTCTCAAATGCCAAGGAGCTTCATGCAAAGACAAAGAGAAAATATATTTTATTGGAAGGCAAAGTTGGTCTTGAGTGAATCTAAGTTGATCTTCCTCTTCTATTTTTCAATGCCAATCTCTTGGCTTTTCTAATTCTCTATATTAATGGCTTTTCTAATTCTCTATATTAATGGCTTTTCAGCCTTAGATTTTTTCCTCCCTCTCTTGGTAAGACCAGACTCTGCCATTGTTGAGTTGTGTAACCTCTTCAATCAATAGGACTGTACTTTTAGATTTCAAGTACTGGCATAGTGTATATTCATTCAGCAATTTGCATATATGGTAGATGTTTCTCCCTTTCCAAATTCTGATTCGTACCTAGTTGCTAGTTTATCGTATTATGCAGGTCATGTTCAGTGTTCTTTGTCTTTTGCTGAAGCTGTAAGTGGATGTTAGGTGGCTGCAAAGTGTCTTGTATCAGACCTCTCTCTATCGTTTTCCCTCATGTTTTGGTCATTGGATCGAACCTTCTCATGAGATATTTATGTATAATGATCAATTGAAATTGAAGGTCTTCTTTTTCCCTTGTTTGATTGAATGTTCAGGGTTCCAAGTAGAGTGGATCAACGTTTTGGTGTATCACCGTTAGTAGGTAGGATTTCCCTTTCAAGTTTCTTTCTCCCTTTTTCATGGTAGACTCGATGCACAGAGAAGAGATCCATTGATACATCTTACAGGAACCAGCCTTCTCTGGAGGTTCTTCTCACCATTAAGGCACCCACCCTTGTGAGAAGATCCCATTGTTTCAACTGGATAGAGGACTGGCCATTTCATGCACGTCTTCAATTTAGGGTGCAGCTCCAGTTTGACAATAGGACCTTGATGAGTGAGAGGTGCATTCAAATTGAACTCCTTGTCTTCGTTATGGTAATTTTTCGGTCTAACGCTTTCGGGCTCTTTGCTTCTTTGCATGTATTTCACCGGCATTTATTTGTCTACGGTCATTTGTTTTGTCTACTTCTTTCGGCCTTCGTTTTTGTCCCGTGCTTTTAATTCCTTCAGAACTTTTCAAATCATTCATTTCCTTCAGAGAAAAAGTCCGAAGGAATTGTTTCCTCGAAACCTTTCCAAATTGCCCTTTGGGCTTTTTGACAAGGACTTGCCTGAAGGGAAAGAGACCCTTCGGGCTTTCTATATGTCCCCTCGGACTTTTAAAATGTCTTTTTTTTGAAGGGCAGATACCCTTTGAAAATTTACGAAAAGCCTTTAGGAAAGATAGAGTGCCTCAGAATTTTCCCAAGTGGCTTTCTCGAAGGGAAAGTGACCCCTCGGCATTTTGAACTAGCCCTTCAGGGTTTTTGAATGAACCCTTCGAAAAATTTTAGGATCCTTTTGTCTTTGAAAATACCTTTTTCCAAAAGGCAGATACCCTTCAGAAGTTTTGAAAGTATCCCTTCAAAAATTTGGAAAGGTCCTTCGGAATATGGAAAGCGAACTTTTTCCAAAGGGATTCTACCCTTCAAAATTTTTGAAATTGAACCTTTTGCGAAGGGATGTAACCCTTCGTATTTCTTCAAAGTCTCCCTTTGGATTTCTTCAAAGTGTACTTTTTCTTTGGAAATAACCCTTCAGCATTGTTGGAATGGTCCACTTGCCCTTCGAAAAACTATCATGACAATTTGTTCAAAGGAAATGTACCCTCAAGGCTTTTTGTAAAGGACTTTTCGGAAAAAATGACAAGCCCCTTCGAAAAATGTTTGAACCCTTACTTTTGAAGATGCCCTTCGGGCTTTGTAAAAATGCCCTTCGGAAAAATGAAAGTGTCCTTCAGAAAACTGTGCGATGATCCTTCGGAAAAGTTGTTTTGAACAAAAAATCCGAAACAATTCCGATACTTCGACAAAACCTGAAGTCTTCCTTCCGTAAAAGCTCGAAGTATTCTTATGCTTGTGAAAACTTGAAGTATTATGATTGTCCCTTTAGAACTACTCTAAGCAAAAACAAATTGGCAATGACATGAAAAGCTTCGAATGATAAGGGTGGCAATTTGACCTGCAAGGTCAAAATTGTCAACAGTACCTTTTTGTCAATTTATTGAGGATTAAATGCTAATTTATGAAAGCTGAAAAATATGAATTTTATCTCAAATATAGTTGTTGTTCCTTGCTTATTTTTTGCTCCAAACCCTTGGCAAAAATATGCCACATGTGCCAAAAATAAATAAAAAATCTAGCGAACCCCTAGGGCATCCAAAATGGCCCAAAAAGTCCTCCAAGCTAGTCGTCCAAGTCGCCAAGTTGCAGGAAAAATAACAAAATATTTATCAAGCAAGATCCCGCCTTTCACAAGTGAAAATGATCAAGAAACTCTGTAAAAAAAATTAAATAATAATCTGAAAATTATTATTTAATATTCTAGCATATTAGAGCCTCAAATCTTTATCAATTCTTCTCCAAAACCCACATCAATATTCAAGAAAATTAGTAATAAATTCTAGAATATTAAATTTCTCAAATAGACTCCAAAAAATATCCCCAAACACTCTAGCAAGCCTCCAAAACAAGTCGTTCCACTTGCAAAAATAGTGAAAATAATAATCAGAAATATTATGCATCAAATGGACCTCAAATAGTCCACCAAACTCTCTCAATAGCCTCTCAAAGCAAATCGCCCCACTCTAAGGCAAGTAACAAAACCTCATTTAGCAAAGGTGGCATCAAAAGACACCTTTTGTAGAATAAACAGCTCCAAATATGCAAACACCTATTGGGCAGCATCCCAATAGCTTATTTAAACATGAATAAATAATTATCAAATTCAATATATTTTCAATTGTGATCTTCACCTTGTGTTTGTACCTTCCAAAGAAGGCAAACCACCTTGATGAGGTAAAATACCTCATAAGCCTCTCTTGCCAACTTTTAGGATATCTTTTCCTTTTCTTTCCTTTAGCTCTCAAACCGACATTCCTTTTAATTTCACTTTAGGCCTTTCTGTATTAATTAAATAATTTTTCTTAATAAACTAGTAATTAAAATTATTTTTTGGCAAACTAAATAATTATTTTATATTTGGTCTTTGCTTAAATAATTAATTAAATTGCTCTCATAAAAATCACTTTTCAAATAACTTATTAATTATAAAACCTCTTAAAATAATCATTAAAATTACCTTAATTTTTCAAATGGTTAAAACCATTTTTCCAGTAATTCGAATAATTATCCAAGATAGTTCTATTTTAATAATTAATTAAATTGCCTTATATTTTCGACTAATTAAAATCACTACTCCAGCAATTTTAATAATTATTAAAATTATATGAAAAGTGAACATTACACTCCCGTGTGGTGTTTGACCACGCTGTAAGGGGATTTGAGAAAGCTTCTAGATTTTGATTTGTACTAATGAATGCTAATATGTATTTATTAATTATTAAAATTATATGAAAAGTGGACATTACACTTCCCCATGGTGGTCGACCACGCTGCAAGGGGATTTGAAAAAGCTTCTAGAATCTAATTTGTATTAATAAATGCTAATATGTATCCTTTTCTATATACTACCTAGGTTTAGACTAATAACTTTCAGAGCTGGTATTTATGAATATGTACACTTTGAATTCTCTATAATATAAATGGATTTTTTTTTAATTTAGAAAAAAAAGGTTCAATAATTAAAAAGGGTATGCATTGGTTTTTTTTATTTATTTTTCTTTTCAATTATTTGTTCTCTTTTCTTTCCCTTTGTATTTTTTTTTTTTTTAATTTTTCTTTTATTTTCATTTATATGAAATACAATTGATATTATTATTATTATTATACTTATTTTTATTTATCTCATTTTTATGAGATACAGCTGATATTTTGTACCAAACATATCCTATATATTTCCTAGCATTGTGCAAGCTAATATTTGTGTATGAATATGACGCAAATATGTATTTGAGCCATAACCCCGAAGTTTTCAATTCTAATAAATATTGGATTTGGGGGAACAAGTTTCTAGAGGTAAGTATATGTAGCAACAATATATACACCCTAAAAGCCCATGTGGTTTAGAAAATACAAACATACAAGTAACTGGAGAGACGTACCCCTAGCAGCAAAAAAATCACGATTCCACCAAGCATAAGTTTGCGCGCGCATATTTGTCCCACAAAACAATCTGATCACTACTGTTCCTAGTTTAAACGGGCAGGGGAAGAGGGGGAGAGAGAGGTAGGTTTGCGGGGACAGGAGAAGGGGATTATGATTTAAGTTAAATTTCTACCCCTAGATCTTCAATGTTCCCACAATTCCAGAAGTGCCAAATAGACTTTGGAGGAGTTTGGCTACCCTGTCGCAGGCATTGCCATTTGCATTCACGTCAAAACAATATAACATTGTACATATTACAAACCAACATTAGTGTATATTTTGGCACCAAAAATCTCGCTTCTAAGTTCAATTGGAAATGGAAAATTAACTCCACAACTATATTGAAAACTTATATTGTTTAGAAGAAACCACCGAGGGTATTGTTGACGCAGTGGATTGCACCCTGGGCAGGACGGCTAGCTCCTGCCCTTCCACACGCAACAATGGAAACTACCCTCTCGCCTGTGGGACTGGCGAAGCTGGAGGGGAGAGTCTCTAGATAAGGGCTAGCTCCCTTTGATGTATCTTTTAGGCCCTGAATTTTCTACCGCTAACAAATAAAATTAAAAAAAAAGGGGGGGGGATGAAAAGGGAGAGAGATGTTGAAGCAGAACCTAAACCTAAACTAAAAAGGGTGATACACCAAAAAAGTTTGATCCACTCAGGCCCGAACATACACTTTTCACCAAGAAGAAGCACCCATACACTTCATCTGATGTGGGAAACTCTTCTGTATCAGTGAGTCAGGGGTCCGTAGAGATACAGGGAGGAAGGAACTATCAAAGGTGTTTAGAGACACACTTTGGCAGCCTATTCACATGCGCCTATATTCCTGCTGTAGACACTTCTGGCAAACCTGCAGAAAAGAAACTTCACAATGCGCTAGACATGCTAGAATCGATATGTGAGAAGCATAAAAGGAAATGACTTAACAAAAAAAGAAAACATAGACATGTGTTTGACTGCAAGTCCAAATGGAGGTAAAAATACCAAGTCCTGATTCAAGGTAAAATCTGGCAGAGTTCTGCCTTACAAGCTCGAGAGATTTTTGGGCAGAGTTTTGCCTTAAGGTTGAGAGATCCGTCTTTCTCAAAATGAGAATTTTACAATATATAGAAAGAGGAGAAGAGAACTTGGCGCTTTTTTTGAAAAGACTTTGGCGCTCTTTTTGCAAGCTGGCCCATGTGCGCTCTGAGCCTTGGGAAGAGGATGTCGTTTGATTGTCGGCTCCTGCTTTGACTTTGGCGTTCCACATTAATGTGAAAACATGGCCGCGCCTCTTTTCTACAAACAGACTGATCTTTTCAGATATTCACGCGGTTTGTCCCCTTATAAATGCAAAATGGAGAAGATAGGCCGCGCCGTTTACTATTCGCGCCGTTTGGTGACCATCGGCAATAACTCGCCTCCCCTTTGCCACTTGGACTGCTTTGTCTTTTCTTGCACTTTGTCTTCTTCCTTGCTTTGTCTCTTTCTAGCTCTTTCAGCTCCCGAGGCTATCTTTTGGCGGGTCGCTGCATTCCTTGGGTTCTTTCCTGGTTGGCGCTAAAGCATTTTAAAAAACAAACGGCTATTTCACCACCTTGAATTTGACGTCCGCGCACTCGTCACTTTTTAATTTCCAATGGCTAGTTCACCGTGCTTGACTTTGACGTCCTCGGGCCCGTCACCCCTTGGACTTTCTTCGGCTTTCTTGCTTCGACCTCTTGTTACGCCTCCTTTCCTTCGGACTTTTTCCCCGCGGGCTTTTTCTTCGGACTTTTTCCCCGCGGGCTTTTTTCTGCGGACTTTTTTCCCGCGGACAAAAAGTCTGCAAGAATTGCCTCGTCACTTTCCGGAGTTTTTTTTTCGGGCCCTTTTGAGCTTGCGGCTTCCCGAAATTCTTCGGACAAAAAGTCCGAAAGAATTATTTTTCTTGCCTTGGTCCTTTGAGGGATTTTTGTTTGTAGCCTTTCCGAATTCCTTCGGACTTTTTATCCGAAAGAATTCCTTCGGACAAAAAGTCCGAAGGAATTATGCCTTTGCCTTTCGACTGCCTTAAACAAAATATGGAAAGAACTTACCTTTGCGGCTTTCTTTGTGGCCTCTTTGAAGTGCTCTTTGCCTTCCGAAAGGGCACTTGTCCTTTGGGAGGCTCTCTTGAACTCTTTGGTTGAACCGCTCCTTTGAACCAACCGTTGAACCATTTGATTGAACCGGTTCAATGGTTCAAACGGTTGTTGAACCAAGGCATGAACCAAGCTTTGAACCGAGCGTCGAACCAAGCTCGTTGAACCGACTGAGTGAACCGAGTGATTGAACCATCTGAATTGAACCAAGCCTTGAACTTTGCCGATGAACCGTTTGATTGAACCAAAGCGATGAACTTTGCCAATTGAACTAAAACATTGAACCGAAGTGTTGAACCAAGGCATTGAACCAAAGCATTGAACCAGTTCAATGGTTCAACGGTTCAAAGATGCCAACTTTCCTTGTGAATTTCTTCAGACAAGAATTCGAAGAAGCTTTGTAAAAATTTGCACTCTTTGAACTGGTTCTTCATCTGCCGAAAGACTACACCTGCAAAGTTCGTAGAAGTCCCTGTGGAGTCTGTAGAAAACCTGCAGAGTCCATAGAAATGGACCTGCAGAGTCCGTAGAAAACCACTGCTGAGTCCGTAGAAATCCGAGCTCTGCAGAGTCTGCATAAATTTGCAAGGCTTGTGCAAAATCAAAAGTACTGGCTCAGAACAACATAAAAAAAAAGGGGGGACCGATTTTTGGCCTGTTGGGCCAAAAATGGTCAACAAATTGGCAACTCTCAGGGAAAGCATGCCTACTATGCTTAGAGACCAGTTGCATTTTAGTCCATTGGGCACGGAGTCAGAATGCAGCTTTGAAAGAGTTAGCCACTGCCTTGAGGGATCCCAAAATCAATCATGAAGCATTTTACCCCAGACACAAGGGAAAACACACACAAGACTAAAAACACTACTTGTGCAAACTGCACTTAGGGAAAGCAGGAAAAGAAACTGAAAGCAATTACTATGTACAACTAACCAGGTATATTTGCTTCCCCCCTGGATCAAAGAAAAAAAAATTTAAGTCCCCTCCCTAGCTAGGAAACTTATGGTGCCAGACAAATGGCTGAATGAAGTGGAGACTTGGTGACCTGCTCCTCTTGCCTGCCACCTGGATTAGCTTGTATTAGAGTAGATCAGATTCAAACATGTTTCCAACATATACGTACTCTGTTTGTTCTTGGAAGCTTGCCTCCTGTTGGTTCTTCATGCTGGTGTATCTCATCAAGAAATCAATCGTTGCTGGCTCATCACCATAAGCCCCTTGATATGCATCATTGACTAGCTTGTTCTCTTCTGCCTCATGCTCGGGTTCCATGGTATGACCATCCTCCTTGATGACTTCAAAGAAAGTATCTTCAAATTCACCAACCTCTTGAAATGATAAATCTGAAAGCCTGCAGCCCCTTTGCATACTTATTTGAGTTCCAATGCTGCCTTCTCCACCCTTATCCAGCTCATAGCCCCCTTGAAGAATAGTGTAACCTGCCCCAATGACTTCAAACAAATCGTTCAAAACATGATCAAGAAAGTGTCCATGCCCCTTCATGATGTCTTGCAAAATGAGAAAAGGGTCAGAAATCACTTCTTCCTCATCAGAGATAGAGGCAAAAACTTGTGACTTGTCTTCTTGTTCATCAAAGGGGGTACCTATGGTGATCTCCTCATCCGCACTCATGAAGTCTCCCTAATCAGTCATAAACTGAGCATAATCCTCTTCACTTGCTTCCTTCAAGATGGATTCTTCAACACAAGAGAAACATTCTTCATTCATCAGGCAAGGAGGTGGAGCACAAGGATTGTCAAAATCAGGTTGGGAATGGGAAGCAGGGGATCCTTTTAAAAACTTATGAGAAAACAGGGGCAGACCTTGGGCCAAAATCACTTGATTTTCGTCTCTCCACTTTACCAACACTTCATCAATATTGAAATTAGCTTGAGGATTGGTAGAAGGGGTATCTTTTGGCGTAGGCTCCTCTACAAAGGCTGAAAGTTCCATCTCTATTTCACTAAGCAGTCTCACCTTAGCCTCTAATTCCTCAATTCACTTAGCTAGATTATCCTGAAAGAGTCTTTCTTGGAGCTCATAGGAATCATCATAGAGATGGGGAGTGCATGAAGGTTGCCATGAAATACAAGAAGCTTCCTGAGGAAGGGTGGGAGGGACTTGAAAAGGACTAACCTCATTTTGTACCTCACACTCTTGGACAATGTCTTTCTCCTCCTTGCTGTTCCATGACTCAATCACTTTATTCTAGCTCATGATATTAGGACTGGGCATCTCCTTTTGGGGTGATGGGGCCACAATGTGAGAGGGTAGTGAGGGTTTGGATTCTACTTCCCTTGCTGCCAAAATAGACTACTGCATTTGAAGATTTGTCAATTCGATCTGTCTATCAAGATTAGCCTTAAACACAAGATTTACTATTTCGGAACTCTCCTCAACATGATTGGGGAAAGGACTTTGATAGGCTTGACTTGGCTCATAAGCAGGGGCTGTGTATGACTGATATGATACTTGGGGCAGTAGGTATGCAGGTTGATAGACTTGGTAAGGCTGCCTCTCATGAATACTCAGCTTCTCTTCCAAAGATGCAATCAAACCACTCACATCCAGCATCTCACTTGTAAGCCTTTGCCAATTGGCTCTTTCAATAGGAGTCCATTCCCTCTTAACCAGATCTAGTGCATTTCTCACTTGATGGATGACATGATCAAGAATTTCTTGGCCACATCCCCTTCTGGTGTCAAGCTCTACTACATACTTTTCGTATCCAAACAATGCTCGTTTGAAGGTGGAAACGGGTTGATTGGTAAGGAGATTAGGTTGAGTAGAAGTGACACATTGAGAAGACTGGGCATAAGGTTGATATAGCTCATGACAGAGCTGAGACTGGTCATATTGGACCTGATAAGGATCAACATAAGGCTAGTAAGGATCATAGCCAGGCTGGCCAAGGAAAACAAGGTCCATGGTTCTGAACGATGGAATTATACATACCAAAATACTATTTCTTGATGGCACTAGAACTGCTTAACCAGTTGATTTAACTCGGAGTCGCCATTGGTGTTGATGCAAAAGCCTCCAAAGGCTGGTTGGTTGAAAAACACACCAAAAATTCTTCAACTCTTTGGACAACCTAAACTAAAAAGGGTGATACACCAAAAAAATTTGATCCACTCAGGCCCGAACATACACTTTTCACCAAGAAGAAGCGCCCATACACTTCATCTGATGTAGGAAACTCTTCTGTATCAGTGAGTCAGGGGTCCGTCGAGATACAGGGAGGAAGGAATTATCAAAGGTGTTCTGAGACACACTTTGGCAGCCTATTCACATGCACCTATATTCCTGTTGTAGACACTTCTGGCAGACCTGTAGAAAAGAAACTTCACAATGCGCTAGACATGCTGGAATCGATCTGTGAGAAGCATAAAAGGAAATGACTTAACACAAAAAGAAAACATAGACATGTGCTTGAGTGCAAGTCCAGATGGAGGTAAAAATGCTAAGTCCTGATTCAAGGTAAAATCTGGTAGAGTTCTGCCTTACAAGCCCGAGAGATTTTTGGGCAGAGTTTTGCCTTGAGGCTAAGAGATGGATCCTTCTCAAATGATAATTTTTACAATATATAGAAAGAGAAAAGAGAACTTGGTGCTTCTTTTGAAAAGACTTTGGCGCTCTTGACAAGCTGGCCCATGTGCGCTGAGAGCATCAGGAAGAGTAAGTCACTGTTGTTGATGTCATTCTTTTGGAAAAGGCCTGCTGGAACCATGTTGTGTAATCTCTGATCTTGACTTTGGCATTCAATATTTAATGTGAAAGCACAGGTTGTGCCTCTTTTCTACAAACAGATAGCTCTTTCCAGATACTCACGCAGTTTGTCCCCTTATAAATGCAAAATGGAGAAGACAAGCCGTGTCGTTTATTGTTTTGCGTCGTTTGGTGACCATCTGGCAATAACTCGCCTCCCCTTTGCCACTTGGACTGATTTGTCTCTTTTTGGCTCCTTCAGCCCCAGGGGCTATCTTTTGGTGGGTCAATGCATTCCTTGGACTCCTCTTTAAGGATTTTCAAAATCAACGACTATTTCACGAGCCTTGAAATTGACGTTCGCGCACTCGTCACTATGTTTGAATACCCAACGGCTAGTTTGTCGTGCTTGACTTTGATGTCCTTGGGCCCATCACCCCTTGGACTTTCCTTCGGCTTCCTACTTTGATTCGGCCTTTTCTATCGCTCCCTTTTTCTCGGCAAGAGCCCCCTACAAGGGCACATACCCTTCGGGCGGTCTTCTTTCTCCTCGGGGGGTTTCTCTTTCGGGCCTTTTCCTGCGGACTTTTTCCCGCAGACAATTTTCTCGCGGACAAAAAGTCTGCAAGAATTGTTTTGGCCGCTTTGATTTCTTTCGAGTTTTCTTCCCGGCCACTTTCCCCGTGGCTATCTTTCATTTCGATTTTCTTCGGACTTTTTGTCCGAAGAATTCGAAAAGGCTGCAAACAAAAATCCCGCAAAAGACCAAGGCAAGAAAAATAATTTCTTTGGACTTTTTGTCCGAAGAAATTATTTTTCTTGCGTTGGTCTTTTGCAGGATTTTTGTTTGCAGCCTTTCTAAATTCCTTCAGACTTTTGTCCGAAGGAATCCCTTTGGACATAAAGTTCGAAGGAATTATGCCTTTACCTTTCGACTGCCTTAAACAAAATTCTGAAAGAACTTACCTTTGCGGCTTTCTTTGTGGCCTCTTTGAAGTGTTCTTTGCCCTTCGCAAGGGCACTTGTCCTTCGGGAGGCTCTCTTGAACTCTTTGGTTGAACTGCTCCTTTGAACCAACCGTTGAACCATTTGATTGAACCGGTTCAATGGTTCAAATGGTTGTTGAACCAAGGCATGAACCAAGCTTTGAACCGATCGTTGAACCGATTGAGTGAACCAAGCCTTGAACTTTGTGATTGAACCAAAGCGATGAACTTTGCCGATTGAACTAAAACGTTGAATCGAAGCGTTGAACCAAGGCATTGAACCAAAGCATTGAACCGGTTCAATGGTTCAACGGTTCAAAGATGCCAACTTTCCTTGTGAATTTCTTCAGACAAGAATCCGAAGAAGCTTTGTAAAAATTTGCACTCTTTGAACTGGTTCTTCATCTGCCGAAGGACTACACCTGCAAAGTTCGTAGAAGTCCCTGTGGAGTCCGTAGAAAACCTGCAGAGTCCATAGAAATTTGCAAGGCTCGTGCAAAATCAAAAGTACTGGCTCAGAACAACATAAAAAAAAGGGGGGGGGACCGATTTTTGGCCTGTTGGGCCAAAAATGGTCAACAGGTATATAGTTTAATATGATGAATGTTAACGGTCCACTAACAAGGTATTAATAAGGAAAGATTGCAATCAGATTGTGTTTATAGAAAAAGAGCAGACAAAATTGAACACAAGCATGATTTTTTTTCCCGGAAGGTCCTAATAGATCCTTATCCTTCCTTGAATGTCATAACACCACATTTTATTTATCCTTTGTTTGAAAGAGACCTAGATTTCAAGTAGCATATGGATGTTAACAAAGAAATACTATCACATTTCATTTTCCAAAAATAAATTATAAAGCATTTGGCACAAACAAAAACAGATAAATTTTCTCTTGACAAAAATAAGGTACATTTTACCAAGCAAAAGTTAAGTACCAACGCAAACTCACAAAGAATAATTTAGCAATTCTTCTATATGTTGATCATTGAATAACCTTACCTCATTATAAATTTCAAGATAGGAAACACGTAGCAGAAACGTTCGACCAGCAGTCTGCAAATATCAGTACTTAACATTCAATTACGCTGGTCATAAACAAAACTGCATTGTACCAATATCTTCTAATAATGTTATTAAAATGGTTTATTAGTCTACACGATTTTTTTTTAAATATGTTAGTATTTCATTTTCCAATATGATTTACATACCGAAGAAAAATATTTGTTTGGCACATCTAGACAACATAGCAGCCGAAGAATGTGAGCATGGCTTGTGCGAACATGATAGAACAAATTTTCAAACATAACTAGGATAGATTTTCCACTGAATCCTTCCATTATGATGGGTGTACAAAAATCAAACATAATATTACAAACACCTACAGATTCTGATAAAGCAACCTTCAGCTTGATTTCATTTCAAGCGTACCAAAAAAATCATTGCATCTAGATTTTGAGCTTGTTTATGCAGTTTAAACATATCGTAAACACGGAATTGTGTTCCCTTCTGAAGGAAATGGGGTGCACGTGGCTAATGCTGTGTTTGCTAGTATTTAATGAACTTGTACCACCTCTGACTACTTTCAAGAGTAAGCAGGGTACCATAACACATCAAACAATTAATTCTTGATAGGCATACTATAAAAAGTTAAAAACAGTGCTGACATAAGCTTAACCGATTTTTAAAAAAGGTCCCACATATAAAGAATATGCAAATACATAATTGATCATAAATGACCCTCTACAATCAGTCAGGACATCTTTCAAGAGCTATCAGGGCATGGCTCATCACAGAATTCTATTCAGCAGCAAAACGATGAGGCATTTCTAATTTCACGATATTTTATTTCGAACTTTGAACACAAATTTTTAATACCGCAATTCAGAACTAGAAACAATCTATTTGTCACATGTCCACCAACAAATCCCGTGCTTTAAATTTTGTCATGGATGATTTCATTCAGCTTTCCTTACCCACAACTGAATAAATGTAGAGAACCACCAGAATAACTCAGAATTAAATAAAAGCCTTGGAAATTCTTCCTCTCACACAAAAATGGGCATAGGATCAGCAGATATAATGGGAACAAAAGATTGCCCTGGAAGCACAAAGTCTCCTCAAAACTTAGATTGGGTACACTTAGTACAAAGCCTATAAACGGGGTTTGCAACACAAAGTCTGGAAATGCCATGAGTTGCACACAACCAAAAAAGGTTAAATTTTTTTAATGAATTCTCTATCTATGACTAGAAGTACAAAATTCACAAACAAAAAGCATCAAAATCCACAAAAAAAAAGGTTGATATCACTTGTTTGCTTGCATTTCATTGATCAAATCTAGAAAGTTACATAGCCCATACACAAAGTTGCAACCAGCTCTTCCCGAAGAGCTTGAAAGAAAGAAGATCTTCTATACAATTTTCATTTCTCCTATTTATAGAGAGAGGAGGGAATGAGCTGACCATATTCCACTGTGACTTTTGGCATTCAAACTTTTGTCCTATTCTATTTTATATTTATATTTCACTCTTTTCTTTTTTCTTTTTTTTTTGTGATAGACCTTGTCGCGCAGATTGAGTCCGTCGAGCACCCCAGGCACTCACTAAACTCAATGCTCTATGACCTTATTAGATCTGTCAAGCTTCATTGACACCTCGAGCACTTTAAAACACTAGCGATTTTTCTTGCCTTACCCTACTGGCACCATCGGCCCCATCAGGTACTTATGGAACATTGAGAACTGAGACCGCATTGGACTCATCGGACTTTGTAGGCACTTTCGGAACTGTTTAAACTTATAAAGGCCCTATCGGTGCTATCGAGCACTGCGAGCACTTATGGAACCTTGAGCCCTGATACCGCACAAGGCTCGTCGAACTTCGTAGGGACTTTGGGAATTGTTTGAACTTCTCTAGACCCCATCAACGCCATCGGGCTCATCGAGCACTGCAGGCACTTAAACACCACAAGAACTAAGACCAATGCAGCACCTCGGGAACCAAGACCAAATTGGGCTTTTTCTCCTGACAAGTACCAAGGTTTTGAGGTACAATACTAACTTTTCATGCCAAATGTTTATAATGAAAATTGATCAGATTGATTTGGTCCACACAATGGAAAAAAATTGAGAGCTTATGATGAGATCAAAATTATGGCATAACTTACAGGAGCTTTGAATGAGTTTGCCAAGCCTTGTCCATTGGACTATGGAATCAACATTCTTATTCTGGAAGATTTGAACTGCCCGTCCTTGATTTGCCTACAATCACCTTTTAGGAGCATGAGTGGGAATGTTTTTATGAAATGTAAAATGTCACGACAACAAGTTCTAACTATGGGACCACATTCCTTGGTAGAATGCACGAGAACTCCATATTTTTTGGTCATTGATGCCTTCATTGTTGTGAATTTCCATGCGTAATACATCCCTACATACCTTGATCCGGCCAACTGACAACCAATTTGCCTATCTCAATCATATGAGAAATGAACACGCATTGTCGGGACAGATCATTTGCTTAGAATACTGTACATGTTCTTTAATTTTTATATCCATTTCTGGCTCAATTGAAACCTAGTCATTTGCATGAGTAGCATTGTTGTTGTCATTCTTTGGTTTGTTTTTAAGCACCCTTCCTACCAAATTTTGCACAACATTATTGTTTTTAATTCTAGATGATTGAGAACGATCAGTGAAAGCATCAGAAGCCTTTGCACATACCATCAATGCAATTCCACCCATTTCCGTTCTTGCATTTAGGTCACATGCATGTTCTATTGACTGCTTTACAACAACAAGACAGCGCATTCTAGCAGCCATGTGATGAGGGTGAAACTCATGTTCCATTATTTGTTCTTACACAAAACCTAACATTTGCACCATCTAAAAGTACATGAAGTGCACCTGAGTTACATCAAAGAATATCATGACAAATAAGAGTTCTTCCTTGATGCTCACTGTCGAGGGATATGTATCCAAGCAACATCTTTAGAATTTCTCCCTTTGCTTCATAGTATTCAACACCACACCAACTGTATAGATCCAAAGCAAGTATATAAGCAATATTGTTGCCACAATTTCACCAAAACAGAAAGTTCTCTAGAAAAGAACACAACCCAAACACCTTGCGGGATCAAGAGACCAACACAGGGAGAAGGGGGAAACACCACAGAGTAAAAGCTGTGTTTATTGAACACGAACACACACACAACAAAAAAATGAAAGGGAGATACGCAATCCAAAATTGTGAATAAAAGTAAACTACTTACAAGGGAGAAGGCATGACAACATGACTAAACATGACCATTCACAGGTTGGGCAAAATATGAGCCCATAAGAGACAAAATTTTACAAAATAAGAACAGCTCTTGCAAAGACATGAGTAAAAAAAACATGGTTTTAATTGCATCTACAGGATAAACATGAGGCATGGTGGGAAGATAAATATGGGAGAAAACACTTGACCACACACACTTTCCTCATGAATAAAAGGAATGTCTCAAATTGATGTTTGAAATGCTAACGACATTAATCACACCTCCAAAGTTTTTGCTTTGTGGCTGCTCTTGTGACTCTTTATCTGTGAAAGGCTGAACCAAATCTCCTTTAGACACCTCCAAAGGTGAGCTTGGGACTAAACCCTCATGGCGCTCAAAATGACCAAAAACTTTTTGTTGATTACTTCTTGTTTCTTCTTCAAAATTTTCTATGTGCTTGTGCTCAACATCATCACATACTTGTTCTTCATCAATGTGAAGCTCACTATTTTCATGACTCATCTCATGATCTTGGAAGGACGTTGAATTTTTCTTTTCAATGAATTCTCCCATGACTTCTTTCTCTTGGGCTGAATTTTCAAGATCTTCGAAGCACCAAATGAAGGAAGATGATTTCACTATGGGGATGTTCACCATGGTTAAATTCAAACTGTTACTTTCATGCACAACACAAAGAACTTCTTTTTGCATTTGGTCTACCTTGTGAAATTTTTGAAGTAGACAAATTTATTTTCTTTTGATTTGTACAGACCCACAGAAATTTTTCAAAAACTATACTTTCTTTGGATCATCTACAATTTCGCAAATTGGATCTTCTTTGAAGGCCGATATGAAGAGGAAAACATTTCTCATTGTATCATCACTTGCAAAAATCTAATCAGCTCCAAATTCAAACTTTTTAAAAATATTTTTCTTGTTTATTTCTTCTTTTTTCAGCCCAATATTTCCAAGGTATGCATATTTTAGTTTCAGCTAGATTTCTTCATTCAACCAAAAATCAGACCATGGATAGCAATAGTAAAACTCAAAATATCAAAAGCATGGGCTGAATTTCATCATTTCTAGTCATCATTTCAGCAGTCGACAATCTTCTTTTCCAAGGGAAAGATTCCCTTCAAATCGTAGAAATCAAAGGCACCTTTCAATCCCCAATGGAGTCACTATAAGTTGTTGATAGAAATTTAGGTCGCTTTTGTATTTCTTAGTTTTATGACTTGCCCAACGAGAAGAGACACAAATTTGCAAACAGTTGGAGAAATCACCATGGATATAGTGATTTTCCTCTGTGTTTGAGAGGGGCAGCTCCCTTGTAGAATGTGTATTTTTTGGGTTTTTGTGTACCTTTAATTAGAAAGCACAAAAATGAAACAAAACTAGGAAATGGTAGAAAATAAACATGGATGGAGAAAGTAGAAGGATGGAGGTGAAGGAGAGAAATCCACGGCCAAATAAATGCAGAGAACCGCCGGAATAACTCGAAATTAAATGATATGGATGGAAATTCTTCCTCTCACATAAAAAATGGACACAAAATTAGTAGATATAATGGGAACAAAACATTGGCATAGAAGCACAAATTCTCCTCAAAACTCGGATTGGGTACACTTGGTACAAAGCCCATACACAAAATTTTCAACACGAAGTTTGGAGACCCAATAAAATGCCCCAAACCAAGAAAAGTGTAGAATTTTAATGGATTCTCTATCTATGAATAGAAATACAGAATTTTCAAACAAAGAGCATCAAAAACCACAATGCCAAAGATTGATATAACTCGCATGCTTGCATCCATTGCTCAAATCTGAAAAGTTACATAGCCCACACAGTTGCATCCAGCTCTTCCCCAAGAGCTTGAAAGAAAGAACCCCTATACAATTGCCATTTCTCCTATTTATAGAGATAGTAGGGAACAGGCTGACCCTTTATATTTCATTGTGACTTTTGGCATTCAAAATTTTGTCCTATTCTATTTTATATTTAAATTTCACTTTGTTGTGTGTGATAGACCCTATTGGGTCCATTGAGTACCCTGGGCACCGATGGAACTCAATGCTCTATGACCTTATTGGCTCTATTGGGCTTTATCGACACCTCGAGCACTTTAAAACAATAGCGAGTTTTCTTTCCTTACCCTATTGGCACCATCGGGCGCACATGGAACCTTGAGAACTGAAATTGCATCAGAATCATTGAACTTTGTAGGTACTTTGGGAACTATTTAAAGTTCTCAAGACCCCATCGACGCCATCGGGCCCATCAAGTAGTTATGGAACCTTGAGAACTGAGACCACATCAAGCTCGTCGGACTTTGTAGGCACTTTGGGAACTATTTACACTTCTCTAGACCTTATTGGTGCCATTAGGCCCATCGGACACTATGAGCACTTCAACCACCACAAGAATGAAGACCAAATCAAGCCTATCAGTGATTAGCATCACCTTGGGAACTAAGACCAAATTGGGTCTATCAGACTTCCTTGACAACTTCAGAACCAAGACAAAATCGAGTTTTTTCTCCTGACAAGTACCAAGTGTTGACGCTATGGATTGCGCCCTTGAAAGAAGGCTTGGCTTCTCTCTTCCACGCGGCACAATGGAGACTCCCCTCTTGCTGTGGGTTTGGCAAAACTGAGGGGAGAATCTCTAGATAAGGGCTAGCTCCCTTTGATGCATCTCTGAGGTCTTTCACTACTACTACTAACAATGAGGGGGGGTGAAAAGGGAGAAGGATATGACCAAAACAGAAATTATCTAAACGGTAATGCACCAAATGATTTTGATCTACTCAGCTATTTTATCACTTCAGACCAGAAGGGGGTGAACAAACACTTTATTTGATAGAAAGACTAGACTGTAGGGAGCCTTAACAAGGGGCTTAATGAAGACACAAAAAATGAACTTACCATAGACGTAGAAAACACACTGTCAGATAACTACTCTTTTGTCTCTGCGCTCCAGATGCAACACTTCTTGTTAACCTGCAGAAATGGTGCTTTGGCTACACTAGGTATGTTGGTGTCAATCTGTGAAAGCATCAAGCTAAAAATCACTGAGTACAGAATTGATACACAGACACACTCAAAAGTATAACCAGCTAGATAGAGGTAAAATGCATTCTTATTGATCAAAGGTAAAATTTTGGCAGGGCTTCGCCTTACAAAATGAGAGATATCTTTCTTCACTCAGAGATTACAATATATAGCATGAAGGAAAAAACTTTGGCACTTTCTAGAATAAGCGGCCCATGCTGCGTTGAATACATTGGAAAGAGGAAACTGCTGAAGGGACCATGTTGTAGGTGTCACCAGTCTTGACTTTGGTGCTTAACCCGTATTAAATGTCACTGCAAGAGCATGAGTCACTTTGTTTGTTCGAATGACAAGGCCACTTCTTAGTGAAGTTCACGTGATTGTCTGCTCATTAATGTAAAATGAGGAAAAACGGGCCATTCTATTGAATGTCCCCGCTCCCCTTGGTAACCACTTGGTGGAAACTATTTCATCTACTGCAATAACTTCCTATGCTGATGCTTTCTATGCCACCTGGACTATTCTATCTGCTTCTGCGCTTGGCTTTTGTCTTTTTCTAGCTCTTTGGCCCTCGGAGCTATTTTCCGTCATTTCTTGGCTCTTCGGGCTCCTTTCTCGGCGGTCTTTTCCTTTTGGCCTTAAGGCCTTTGAATTCCTTCGGGTTCGCGCTTATGAATTCTTTCAGCTTCTTCAACTGTTAACCCATTTCCATGCGCGGGCCCGTCCTTAAGCATTTAAAAATCAACGGCTATCTTATCACCGTAAAGTTGACGTCTGCAGGCCTGTCGCCATTTTGAAAGCCAACGACTATTTCATTGTCCTGAATTTGACATCCGTGGGGATGTCACCGAATGTTTGAAACTCCAACGACTAGTTGGCTATGCTAAAATTGACGTGCTCGGGCCTGTCATGCTTTGGTAATTCCTTCAGCTTTCTACAACTAAACCTTCGGCCTTTTGCAATTGAATCTTCCCAAAGGGAAGGTGACCTTAGCTGAGAGTCCCCCACAAGGGCACTTGTCCTTCAGGCTCCTTTGTCTTTTCAATTCTTTCGAACATTTTGCCCGAAGGAAAACTTGCCTTCATGTCTTGGTCTTTTTCTTTGTAAATTCCTTCGGACAAAAGTTTTGAAGGAATTCCTTCAGGCTTTTGTCCGAATAAATTTTGCCTTAGACTCTTTGTGAATTTCTTCGGACAAAATGTCCAAAGGAATTCCTTCAGGGACTTTGTTCGAAGGAATTCATCCTTTGGTTCCACATGGATTTTCTTCGGACAAAAGTCCGAAGAAATCCTTTGTCTTTTGCATGGATTTTCTCTGAAGGGAAACTTACCTTTTGGCCTTCTGCCTTGTCATTTTCCCGAAGGTGCTCTCTGCCCTCCGCAAGGGCACTTTGGGTCCATAATTGCCCTCCGTAGCCTGCTGGAACGGTCTAGTCTGCAACCTGACTGCCCTCCGCAAGGGCACTTTGTCTTTGGAGCTTTGTAAAAGACTTACATTCTTTGAACTGGCCCATTCCCTTGCCAAAAGGCTTGTCCAAGGCAATTGCTCAAAGCGAAATAAGTTCCATATTGAACCAAAAACCTACAGGTCTTAGATCTCTCAACTCTTTATAAGAACAGGGCTTATTTCAAAGGGAAATTGAGCATTTGCAGTAAGGTGGATACATTCAAGACTGACGGCTCAAAACAACAGGGAAAGAAGGAGACCGGTTTTTGGCCTGCAAGACCAAAATGGTCAACAAATTTGGCGATTCTCAGGGGAAGCATGCTTGATATGCTTAGGAAGACGGGTAGCCTACAAGTCCGTTGGGCACGGAGTCAGAATGCAGCCTAAAAGGTTGACAATAACCTTGAGAGATCCAATAATCAATCATGAAGCTTTTACCCCAAACGGTAAACAAAACACACACAAGGCTAAAAACTATGAACATGCGCTAAAAGCACTAAGGGAAAACAAGAAAAAAGAAAGAAAATATATACATGATGAGATAAGGCTCAATGACAATGCTTGAGATAAATCTCATTAACTGGGATATGCAGTTCCTCACCATCCAACCTGGAGAGTTGGAATGCATTATGTTGTTTGCACTGAGTGATGACATATGAACCACTCCACAGGGCATCGAACTTTGTGTGTTTTCCAAGCTTGGCTCGGTCCTCATCCCATTTTAAGACAATGTCGCCTTCTGAAAAGCCTTTTGATGAGGATTTCTTATCAAAATGCTTCTTCGTTTGCTGCTGACGGATGGTCATAGAAACCATGGCTTGGTCTCTTGTCTCCTGAAGCTCCATCAATTCACAAAGCCTGACCTCCATGTTGTTGCCTTCTTCCAATTGCAGCTGGTGAGCAAAATCTAAAGCTGGCAATTCAAGCGAAATAGGAAGTCTAGCTTCCCTTCCATACATGAGCGTGTATGGTGAATTGCCAACTGCCCTCTTTGGAGTAACCCTATTTGCCCACAGGGTTGTTTTCAAATTGGCATGCCAAGTTCTCTGATTCTCCTCCATTGTCAATCTGATAATTTTGATCAGATCTTGTTGGTAGACTCAGCCAGCCCATTCCCTTGTGGGTAGTAGTTGGAAGAAGTGCTAAGGTAGATGCTGTATTCCAACGCCCACTCGCTTGTTTTGGTTCCCAAAAAAGCCAATGCATTGTCTGATATAATGGTAGTTGGGACTCCAAACCTTGTCACCAGGCCTTCGTAGAAGTCCAGGACTGCACTTTCGTTGGCCTCCTTCAAAGCAACAACTTCTACCCATCTTGTGAAGTAGTCTATAGTAGTCAAGACCCATTTGTGGCCAGCACTGGAAGGAGGGTTGATCATCCCTATGAAGTAAAAGCCCCATTGCATGAATGGCTATTCTACCTGAATAGGCTGTAGAGGCATTGCAGCCAGTTGTTGCTTTCCATCAAAGAGGGCACACTTCTGGCACTTTCGTACTCAGGCATGGGTGTCTCTGAATAAGGTGGGTCAAAAGTACCCAGCCCTCATAATCCTTGCAGCTGTAGGCTTAGGAGCAAAATGACCACTAGCTGGCCTATCATGAAACTCGGACAGCACCCTGTCGACTTGACTTGGGTCTATGCACCTCAAAAGTACTCTTAAAAAATCCCTTCTGAACAGCACCGTGTCAATCAGGACATAAGGGAGAGATTAGAGTCTGAAATGTCTCCTCTTGGTCCTATCAAGGCTCTGCGGGCACTCACCGGTGAGAAGGAAACGTTTCATGTCTGATGCCCAATCCTTCATGACTACTGGTTCTTTTGTTGTAGCTTCATCATGGATTAGCAAAATGTCCTCTTTCTGTTGTTTAAGGTCTGTAGCAAGGTGTTCACACAGGCCTTTTCCCCTTACCAACTTGGTGGTTTTGATGTCTACGTCATATTCCATTACTTTGGTGATCCATCCCGCTCTCTTTTCATTTAGATCATCGCTGATCAAGAAATCTTTGATGCTGAAATGGGGCACCATGAGATGAACCTTGATGTTTGACAGCATATTTCTGAATTTCTTCAGGCTTTGTATGATCATAAGAACTTGCTTTTCAACATATGTATACCTGATTTTAAAACCCTCTAGACCTTGGCTAAAGAACACAAGCAGCTGTTCAAGGTTTTTGTCATTTGCTTGGGTAAGCATAGTGGAGATTACCTCTTAATTTCCGAAGGTGTAGAGGTTGAAATCCTTGGTGAAGTCAAGACTGATCAAGGTAGGAGCCTAGGCGATAGCCTGCTTGATCCCTTCAAAACTATCATTTCTTTGTGTTGTCCACGTGCATTTCTCATATTTTTTCAGCATGGAGATCAGTGGCTTGTCTATCTCGGCAAAATTTGGGATAAATCTCCTGATGATATTTATTCTGCCAAAGAAGCTTTGCATACCTTTCTTATGCTTAGGCAAGGACAGAGTTAGGATGGCGCAAACTCTTTATGGATCAATGGTCAAGCCCCCTTTCAAAACATGGCCAAGGAGTTTACCTTTATGGACAGCGAACACGCATTTCTTTGGGTTGAGAGAGATACCAAACTCTCTACAAATTTCAAATATTTGCCTAAGGTGTTTCAGATGTTGGCCTACTTAGAAAATACTGTCACATCATCAAGATAGACCAATACAACATTATTTATCAGGTCTTGAAAAGCCATGTCCATGGCTCGTTGAAAAGTGGCTCCAGCATTGGATAGTCCAAATGGCATTTTTTGGTAAGCAAACGTCCCCCACTTGGTAGTGAAGGCTGTCTTGTATTGATCACAGTCTTGCACTAAAATCTGATTGTACCCTGAATACCCATCCAGGAGGGAGAAACGTTCACTGCCTATCACCATTTGGAGGATCTGCTCTATACTTGGGAGAGGATAGTGATCTTTCAACGAGACTCTATTGAGGTCTCTGAAATCCACACATAGTCTGATCTCTCCATTCCTTTTCCTACCAGGGACTAGATTGCCCAGCCAAGAAGAGTGTTTGATCAGAAATATGATTCTGGACTCAATCAGTTTGGTGAGTTCCTTCTGCATGAGAGGCTCAATCTTCAAGTTGACAGGGCTTTGTTTTTGTTTGATGGGCTTGGCACCTTCCTCTAGCTCAATGGTATGTGTTGACAAATCTTCCACGAGTCAGTTTTTTCTTGCTATTTGGAAAGTTCTCGTCTCTAGCCAAGGATGGAAGAATTCATTGTTTTTCTTTGTTGATTCTAAGGACTCACTCAGTGAAAAAATCTACGGACTCACTCAAATTTTCTGCAGACTAAATCAGAATTTCTACGGACTCGGACAGTCAATTTTCTACGCACTCAGGCAGGCAGTTTCTACGGACTCACACTCAGGAAATTTTCTACGGACTCACTCAGCAGTTTCTACGGACTTAGTCAAATTTGTAAAGCACTTAGAAGAAATTCGGAAAAGGTAGTTTCAAGACTTCCGAAGGGCACCTACCCTTCGGGCAGGTGGAAGACCAAAATCACAGGGTTTTGCAAAAAGTTTGAGTGCCCTCCAATTTTTCCGAAGGGCACTGGTCAAGGACACGTGGACTGATCAACGACACGTGGAGGACACGTGGACTGCCTGTCGGAGGACACTTGGGCTGCCGAAAGGCACATTAAAGAGCAAAGGCAACGAAAAGAATCCTTCGAACTTTTTGTCCGAAGGAATTCGGAAAGGGCAGTAGACAAAGTCCGAAGACAAAGCCAAGTGGCAAAAGGCAAGATAAAAGCTAAATCAAAGGAAATGAATCCTCTGGACTTTTTGTCCAAAGGAATTCGGAATGACTTACACACAACTTAAATCCCGAGAAAAGTCAATAAATTGCAAAGAAGCCAAGACGAGAGAAAGATTGGAATCCTTTGGACTTTTTGTCCGAAGGAATTCGGAAGCTTAGCCAAATCACCAACAAAGGCCGCAAGAAATAAAGCGAAGAAATTCGGACATGTCATCAAAAGAAGTCCGCAGTTATGACTCAGCGACCAATACAAAAGAGTCGACAGAGAAAAATGACAGAAATAAGCCCGAGAAATTTTTTCGAAGGAATATGGCAGTTTTCGGTGACGTCCTGCAGGCCGTCAATTTTTTCCTGCAAGAAGTAACCGTTGAAATTAAAAAGGTAACAGAAAAATCCAAAATAAATGGAAGCCGACTGTGCAAAAGAATTAAAAAATGGATAATCCGATGAATGAGTTGGATACGAAATCCTGCCGGAAATAGACACGATCAAAATTAGAAGATTTACATGCAAATGTTGGAGCTATTTTCGAACATCGGAGCTATTTTCGAATAAACGGTCAAAGTTTCAATTGATTGATCATTAAAGACCTGTTTGTCTTCATTCAACGCATGCATCCAAAGGACTAAATCCGGCTTCAACAAGTGTTCTGAGTTCTAACAAGGAGTTGACTAGTCCAGATTTAGAGTTGACTAATTGATCAAACGCCACATCCACTAGAAGATTTACATACAAAAAGAGGTGGACGATTCATGACAAGGATGAGTGCGCTTCATCAAATGAATAGGCTTCATGCAAGGACAAAGGAAAAATATATTTTATTTTAAGGCCAAGTAAAGCTTGGAGTTAACAAAAATAAATCTTTCTCTTCAAGTTTATACGCCTATCTTTGGCCTATTGTAATTTGCTATATAATGGCTTTCAGCTTTGATTAAAAAAAACAATCCAATCTCTCTTGGTTAGACCAGACTCTGCCATTAAGAGTTGTGTAACCTCTTCGATCAATAAGGACTGTAATTTCAGATTTTAAGCGTGGCATAGTGTATATTTCTTCAGCAATTTGCATAAGTGGTAGAGTTTTTTCTCCCTTCCCAAATTTTGTTTCGTACCTAGTTGCTATATTGTCCTTGTGCAGGTCATGTCAAAGTGTTCTTTATGGTCTTTTGCTGAAATTGTAAGTGGATGTTAGGCAGCAACAAAGTGTCTTTTATCAGACCTCTCTCTTCCTCAGGTTTTAGTCATTGTACCGAACCTCTGCATGAAATACTTATGCACAAGTGATTGATTGAAGTCTAAGGTCTTTCTTCTCTCTTGTTCACTCAGTGTTCAAGGTTCCAAGTTGAGTAGGATCATAATTTTGGTGTATCACCCCCTTTTAGGTAGGATTTCCCCTTTAAGTTTTCTTTCTCCCTTTTCCATGGTAGTCAGCAGCGTAGAGTAGGAATCTTCATTGATACATCATACAGGACCCAGCCTTCTCTGGAGGTTCTTCTTGCTATTGAAGCACCCACCCTCGTGAGAAGATCCCATTGTTTCCGCCGGATAGAGGACTGGCCGTTTCGCGCACGTCCTCGAATCAAGGCGAAGCTCCAGGTTGACAACAGTATGTTGGGCCAAACTTAGGTCAAAACCCTTCAAATCGCTATACTCCCAAGCGAAGACATCGACAAATTCTTGGCACAACAAAATGAAAGTCTGTCTGTCATGATCTGTACATACCTTCCCAAGTGCAAACAACTTGTTCTTGAATAATTCAACCTTTTCATAGTTTTCTTTCTTTGTTGTGATGCTTGCTTTGTCAGTTTTCAGTTGGTCATCCTCATTGAAAATGCTCTCGAGAGTGACTAAGCCTTTGGGAAGTTTGTTGTTCTTTAGTTGAACAATCTAGTTGCCATATTGTTGCTGTAGCTTGGCTTGATTTATAGAGGCAAACTCAGCCTCCTCTTGCAAGAAGAGCATTATCTACCGATCGCTATCAAACACCTGCCAATTGGTGACGTTATCAGGCATGAAGGGTCTGATTACCACTTTTAAATGGCACGGACTGCTGTCTCGACTTATCTCCTTGGGGACGTCAAACTGGGCACCAACTGCTACTAGTATGTCCGCTTGCTTATTTTGCTCTCTTGGAATGGAAATAACATTGAAAGCAAGGAAACTCTCCACTAAGTCTCACACCCTGTACTTGTAAAACTTAAGCAAGGAATTCTTTGTCAGATTTTGGCCTCTTACCTAATTTACGATCAACTCGTTGTCCCCAAAAACCTGCAGCTCTTTAATTTCTCTTTTCCTTGCTCACTCCAAACCATGGATGAGAGACTCATATTCTGCAACATTGCAAGTGCAAGAAAATTGGAACCTGAAAGTCGAGAAGTATTTCTCCTTTGAGGGGGAAACCACCAACTCCCAATTTGCTTCTTGAGCCATCAAAGAAGAGTTGCCATAAACCCGAGCTCTCTTGGTTTGCTTTCATCAGATTTGGCACAAGAGTACCTTCTTCATGCATGCAATAAATTTCAATCCCTGTCTCTTCTATAAACTTGTATGGGTCGTGTTCAAAGTTGTCACTTCCCCATTCGTCTAAGAGCAGGTCAGCAACTCCTTCGAGGGCAGAGGGCAGAGATTGATCCACTTGGAATTCTTCTTCATCAATAATGGCATAGCTGACATTCGCCGCTTTGAGTGAGTACGGCTCCAGATGTTCTCTATGGATTGGCTCCGACTCAATCTTGACCTTAGTCCCATATTTGGTTCTAAAAACTATGTAAGACCAGTTTGTTGTTAGGTACCCACCTATTTTGGATGTGAAATCCCTGGACAAGCAGATAGCAAAGTAGGGAGGAACATCCGCCACCACCACGTCGTGGGGAACTGAGAAAGTTGAATAGGCGTGCAGCGTTAGATTCAAGCCTCGTACCACTCCTAGTGTCTTGGTTAGTGATCCATCTAGCTGTGGACTCCCTTGGTCATCTCCTCGTATTTGAGTCCTAGCTTATCCGCTATGCATTTGGGCATTACTGAGGTGCTTGCCCCACTGTCAATAATGCAGTTGTATACCAAGAAATCTCCTATGACTAATGATAGATAGAAAGGGGTAACCTTTTCATCTTTCTTTGCTTGGCTTGCTATGGAAGGGTGCCCATTCATGATCAAAATATTATCAGCCTTTGCTGGGACTTGTTCATTTAGCCCGTGCAATTCCTTCTGGAGTATGTCCTTTTGTCTTGGCATTGCTAATGAATCCCACAAGGAGATATTCATGTGTAGCTTCTTCATTTGGTCTACCACGTTGATCTGGGGGTTGCTGCCCTTTAAGTTTTCTTTGGAGGCGCTTGCAGCCTGAGGCGCAGGCCGAGGAGTTGAGGGTGTAATCAGCAGTCTGTAATTTGGAAATTTCGGACTCTCATGTGATGAAGAAGATGTTGCGGACATTTGGGCAGCTGCCTGAGCTTCCTCTATAGCTCTCCTTTTGGACCTAGTGTTGGCTGCAACACAATCACCTTGGTTGTTCATACTGCCCACATAGTTGATTGCAAAAAATTCACCTTCCATGTGATTCATGAGAGTGGAATCAGACTGAGCCTGCCTACTGTCCATGCCAGGTTGTACTGACGCCTCAAAGCTTGGAAATTGGGCAGCTTGATTGTCTTGTGCATTCATATATTGACTCGGCGTCTCATTTGTATAAGCAGCATGTTCTTGACCATATCCCAAGGGTGAGCAATTAGGTTGTTCCTATCCCAGATTATTTTGAGCAGGCACAAGAGCTTTGGACGATGAAGTGCCTGGATTATACCCTTGATATGGTCTGGCTTGTGCAAATTGACCCTGTCCTTGATTATAATTCTGAAAAAGGGGTCTATTTGCTTGTCCGAACTACTGATATCCCTGATTTGGCCGATAATTTTGAGCTTGTTGCCTTTTGAGAGCCACTAGTTCGTTGGTCACAGTTTGTAACAAGCTCTTAACTTCATGAAGGTCATTGGGCGAGGTAGTAGTTGGCTTTTCTATGCCAGGCAGAAGAGCTAAGGTGGGTGTAGCAGTTTGAACTGGAGGTAGTAATTCAGGAAAGAGTGGCATATGAGGTCTAGGGGTTATCTTTCCTGCTTGCACCAGGAGATTTTCAGTGGCTATGGCAATTTCATAGGCAACTGGCAACACTTGTCCTCCCATTGATTGTATCATGACAGCAATATCATTCTTCAAAGCTTTCAAGTAATAGAGGAAAGCATAGCTTGGGGTCGGCCTTACCAAAATGGGGATTCTGTCCTAGGTCTTTTGAAACCTGGTATTGAAATCCTGCATGAATTCATGTGGAGCTCTTTTCATGGTGGTTAGCTGCTCAACAAGCGAGAGGTGGTCACTCTTCTCCCCGAATCTGTTTGTCAAGTGAGTGCCTAATTCATTCCATGTGCCGACTGAATTCATACGCAAGGTTCCATACCAGTCCAGAACCTTACCCTTAAAAGACAATGCCAGCAACCTAATGGCAATATTCTCTTCAGTGACACTGTGAATATTATAGAGGTTGGTGATATTTCTGATGTGCTCAATAGCGGTCCCCTCCATTAAAGGGAGGAAAACTCTTAAGGGCTGTCCCTGGAATTGGGTCATAATGTAGAAGGTTTAACAGGCTTTGACCATGAAAGGCTACAAAAGATAAATCCATGGTGATAATAGGGTTCTGCAGGGGTCTTCTTGCGTAAGTATATTTTCTAGCAGGTCTAGGAAAATGACTTGTTGTATAGGGATGAGTCCTTGCAAACCTCAATCGCCTTGTTGAGTTTAATGGGAGCTCAACGAATTCGAAAGGGACATCCTTGGCAGAAGATCTTGTGGTGACCTTAGGCATGGGATGTCAGACTGATCTCTGACCAGAGACTGATGTTCTTGAAAATGGAGTCGCCAGATGCTGGATTAGTGGTCATTCTTGCTGTAACAGGACCAGCACCAATCTTGAAACTTTTCTGAGCATTAAAATTGGTCCCACTAGGCATGTCAAAAACTGTTGACGCTGTGGATTGCACCCTTGAAGGAAGGCTTGGCTTCTCTCTTCCACGCAGCACAATGGAGACTCCCCTTTTGCTGTGGGTTTGGCAAAACTGAGGGGAGAATCTCTAGATAAGGGCCATCTCCCTTTGATGCATCTCTGAGGTCTTTCACTACTACTGCTAACAATGAAGGGAGTGAAAAGGGAGAAGGATATAACCAAAACAGAAATTATCTAAACGGTGATGCACCAAATGATTTTGATCTACTCAACTATTTTATCACTTTAGACCAGAAGGAGGCAAACAGACACTTTATTTGACAGAAAGACCAGACTATAAAGAGACTTAACAAGGGGCTTAATGAAGACACAAAAAATGAACTTACCACAGGCACTGTAGAAAACACACTGTCAGATAACTACTCTTCTGTCTCTGCGCTCCAGATGCAGCACTTCCTATTAACCTACAGAAATGGTGCTTTGGCTACACTAGGTATGATGGTGTCAATCTGTGAAAGCATCAAGCTAAAAATGACTGAGCACAAAATTGATACACAGATACACTCAAAAGTATAACTAGCCAGATAGAGGTAAAATGCATTCTTATTGATCAAAAGTAAAATTTTGGCAGGTTTCGCCTTACAAAATGAGAGATGTCTTTCTTCACTTAGAGATTACAATTTATAGCATGAAGGAAAAGACTTTGGCGCTTTCTAGAATAAGCAGCCCATGCTGCGTTGAATATATTGGAAAGAGGAAACTGTTGAAGGGACCATGCTGTAGGTGTCGCCAGTCTTGACTTTGGAGCTTAACCAGTATTAAATGTCACTGCAAGAGCATGGGTCGCTTTGTCTGTTCGAATGACATGGCCGCTTCTTAGTGAAGTTCATGTGATTGTCTGCTCATTAATGTAAAATGAGGAAAAACGAGCCATTCTATTGAATGTCCGCACTCCCCTTGGCAGCCACATGGTGGAGATTGTTTCCTCTGTTGCAATAACTTCCTGTGCCGGCGCTTTTTGTGCCACCTGGACTATTCTATCTGCTTCTGCGCTTGGCTTTTGTCTTTTTCTGGCTCTTTGGCCCTCGGGGCTATTTTTCGTCATTTCTTGGCTCTTCGAGCTCCTTTCTCGGCAGTATTTTCCTTTTGGCCTTAAGGCCTTTGAATTCTTTCGGGTTTGTGCTTATGAATTCTTTCGGCTTCTTCAACTGTTAACCCATTTCCATGCGTGGGCCCATCCTTAAGCATTTGAAAATCAACGGCTATCTTATCACTGTAAAGTTGACATCCGCAGGCCTGTCGCCATTTTGAAAGCCAACGGCTATTTCATTGTCCTGAATTTGACGTCTGTGGGGACGTCACCGGACGTTTGAAACTCCAACGACTAGTTGGCTATGCTAAAATTGACGTGCTCGGGCCTGTCATGCTTTGGTAATTCCTTCAGCTTTCTGCAACTGAACCTTCGACCTTTTGCAATTGAATCTTCCCGAAGGGAAGGTGACTTTAGCTGAGAGTCCCCCGCAAGGGCACTTGTCCTTCGGGCTCCTTTGTCTTTTTAATTCCTTCGGACAAAATGTCCAAGGAATTCCTTCGGATATTTTGCCCAAAGGAAAACCTGCCTTCATGTCTTGGTCTTTTTCTTTGTAAATTCCTTCGGACAAAAGTTCCGAAGGAATTTTCCCTTAGACTCTTTGTGAATTTCTTTGGACAATATGTCCAAAGGAATTCCTTCAGGCACTTAGTCCGAAGGAATTCATCCTTTGGTTCCACATGGATTTTCTTTGGACAAAAGTCCGAAGAAATCCTTTGTCTTTTGCATGGATTTTCTTCGAAGGGAAGCTTACCTTTCGGCCTTCTACCTTGTCATTTTCTCGAAGGTGCTCTCTGCCCTCCGCAAGGGCACTTTGGGTCCATAATTGCCTTCCACAGCCTGCTGGAACGATCCAGTTTGCAACCCGACTGCCTTCCGCAAGGGCACTTTGTCTTTGGAGCTTTGTAAAATACTTACATTCTTTGAATTGGCCCATTCCCTTGCCAAAAGGCTTGTCCAAGGCAATTGCTCAAAGCGAAATAAGCTCCATATTGAACCGAAATCCTACAAGTCTTAGATCTCTCAACTCTTTATACGAACAAGGCTTATTTCAAAGGAAAATTGAGCATTTGCAATAAGGTGGATACATTCAAGACTGATGGCTTAGAACAGCAAGGAAAGGAGACCGGTTTTTGGCCTGCAAGACCAAAATAGTCAACATCAAGGTTTTGAGGTACAAGACTAACTTTTCATGCCAAGTGTTTGCAATGAAAATTGATCAAATTGACTTGGTCTACACAATGGAATAGAAATTGAGAGCTTATGATGAGATCAAAATTATGGTAGATTTTACAAAAGCTTTGAATGAGGTTGCCAAGCCTTATCCATTGGGCTATGAAGTCAACATCCTTATTTCGCAAAATTTGAACTTTGCCTATCCTTGATTTACCTATAATCACCTTTTAGAAGCATGATTGGAGGTGTTATCATGAAATGTAAAATTTCAAGATGATAGGCGACACTACTACATTGCTCTCCTATGCTTGCCTTCCTCTGAAACTTCCTCAAACAACTTGTTTCATTACTCTAATTAGTAGTAAATACATCCTACAACTCAATAATCGAGAAATATATGACTCCAATGAGTATACTATCATAATAGTTTGAGCAAATGATTTGGACAAAGAGTCCAAACCCCAAAGAACCCAAAGCAATGGAAGAAGAAACATGTAAACTTTGTTTTGGTTTCTTGGTTCTACTATTTTGTCCTGCATGTGACAGGTTTCGCTCCTAAGCTTGTTTGCTACTGAGTTGGTTCCTACATGTAGAGACCTATCATGCAGATTCCAACATATTTGAACCTATGATGCAGGATTCTACATGTAGAGATGCATCATGCGCATTCCTACATGGTCAAACCAATCATGGGGGTTTTTATATATTTAAACCCATCAGGTATGGTTGTTCCACACTTGTTTTAGGCCCTAAGATGTTTGAATCATCCTAAAACCTTCTTGCACCTATTCCCCTCCCTCTATACTGCTTTTACATCTTTGTTTTGACCAATTCCACATTATAGAGTGAGTGTGAGTATGTTTTAAGTCCTTTTCATTAGTCATGTAAATTATGAAGTAATTCTAATTACTTAAATCAACTAGATTTACAACATTCTACATGATCGAACTCAGATCATTAAGACAATCATCTATTTTCTCCAAACTATCATTGGTCATTTATGATAGAAAATTTGATTTAATGATTGTTGTTTGGCCATGTGGATGCAGGAATTTCAATAGTTTGTCTCTGGATACATCGTCTTTATCTTGTTTCATATAAACATTAAAAGATCCCAAAGAGCGAGCATTTAGAGAGGCCATACCCTCCCCACAAAGAGGGATGTAGTCTATACTCGGTTCAAAATACAGTCGGTAATATAGCAGAAAGAAATTTGAGTTTCAAAGTAGTTTGCAAAAAGAATATCACGCCCCGTTTTCTACATCCTCCTATATCTTGTAGTGGAATTGGTCATTGATGGATTGTAAACCCAATGTTGATCTTCAGATATGCTTTGTAGTAATGTTTTCCATGTCACTGAAGGTTTTGACAAAAATCAATTATTTTGATTTTAGCAATTATGATTGATTTGTTGTGTGGAGGATCTTATTATGGTGTGTATCAAGATGATTCTTTGCCTTTATTATTATGCAAGTGTTTGGCATCTAAAGTATAGTCTTGTTATCCACAGTATATGCACATGCTAATTATATTCACCTAGCTTGTTACATGCAGCTTGCTAGCATTTATGTTACAATTATGGATTATATATGGCATTGTTTTGATCATAGTATAAATTGTATTTTCTATCTTCCTCCCTTTCTCTTTGTCATTGATTTGATATGATTAGAGATGTATTCGTAGCTACTGAGAATTGATGTATATATTGATGTTTAGTCTTGAGCTTATTTAGATGTGCTATAATTATCTTACATGGTTATTGTTCATGATTTCTACAAATACAGAACATGATTATGAGTTATCTTAATATATTATCTTTGTATGGACTAAACATGTGATCCATTGAGTTGCCTTTGGATGATCCATACAGGTCTCCCATGGTAGATTACACTGTTACTGTTGACGCAATGGATTGCACCCTGGGCAGGAGGCCGAGCTCCTGCCTTCCACACGCAACAATGGAAATTCCCCTCTCGCCTGTGGCACCGACGAAGCTGGAGGGGAGAGTCTCTAGATAAGGGCTAGCTCCCTTTGATGTATCTTTTAGGCCCTGGATTCCCTACTGCTAACAAATAAATAGAAAAAAGGGGTGGGGGGATGAAAAGGGAGAAGGATGCTGAAAACAGAACCTAAACCTAAACTAAAAAGGTGATACACCTAAAAAGATGACCCACTCAGCCCGAACATACACTTTTCACCAAGAAGACGCTGTCATACACTTCATCTGATGTGGAAAACTCTTTTGTATCAGTGAGTCAAGGGTCCGTAGAGATACAGAGAGGAAGAACTATCAAAGGTGTTCTGAGACACACTTTGGCAGCCTATTCACATGTGCCTATATTCCTGCTGTAGACACTTCTGCAGACCTGCAGAAGAATAAACTTCACAATGCACTAGACATGCTGGAATCGTTCTGTGGAAATCCTGAAAGAAAATGACTTAACACAAAAGAAAACATAGACATATCCATGAGTGCAAGTTCAAATGGAGGTAAAAATTGCTAAGTCTTGATTCAAGGTAAAAATTCGGCAGAGTTCTGCCTTACAAACCCAGAGATTTTTGGGCAGAGTTTTGCCTTAAAGCTAAGAGATTCATCCTAAAATGAGAAGTTTTACAATATATAGAAAGAGAAGAAGTGAAGGTGTCGCTTTGGAAAAGACTTTGGCGCTCTTTGACAAGTTGGCCCATGTGCGTTGAGAGCATCGGGAAGAGGAAGTCATTGTTCCTGATGTCATTCTTCTAGAAGAGGCCTGCTGGAACCATGTTGTGTAATCGCCGGTCTTGACTTTGGCGTTCAAACATTAATGTGAAAGTATGGGCCGCGCCTCTTTTTTGCAAACAAGACTGCTCTTTCTAGATATTCATGCGGTTTGTCCCCTTATAAATGCAAAATGGAGAAAACAGGCCACGCCGCTTACTGTTTGCGCCATTTGATGACCATCTGGCAATAACTAGCCTTCCCTTTGCCACCTGGGCCGTCTTGTTTGTTTCTGCACTGTCTCTTCCTGGCTTTGTCTCTTTCTAGCTCCTTCAGCCCTCGGGGCTATCTTTTGGCGGATCGCTACGTTCTTTGGGATCTTCTTTGGGCTTTTCAAATCAACGGCTATTTCATGAGCCTTAAATTTGACGTCTGCGCACCCGTCACTGCGTTTGAACTTCCAACGGCTAGTTTGCCGTGCTTGATTTTGACGTCTTCAGGCCTGTCACCCCTTGGACTTTCTTCGGCCTTTCTCTTTCTTTCGGCTTCTTGTTTCTTCCTTTCCTTTGGACTTCTTATTGCTTCCCTCTCGAAGGGAAGGTGACCCTTCGGCTTTTGGAGAAGTGTCCTTCATTTTGGCAGAGAGTCCCCCGCAAGGGCACCTGCCCTTCGGGGTCCTTCGGCGGCCTTTTACCTTCGGCTATTTTCCTGCGGACACTTTCCCACAGATATTTTCCCCGACCACTTTTCCCGCGGACACTTTTCCCGCAGACAAAAGTCCGCAAAAATTGCTTCGACCACTTTCCCTTTGGCCTTCGGAATTTCCTTTCGGGCTTTTTGTCCCACAGCTTCCCCGAATTTCTTCGGACTCTTTGTCCGAAGGAATTTATTCTTCGCCTTAGTCTCTTTCCGCGCCTTTCTTCGGGCTTTCTGCTCATAGCCTTTCCGAATTCCTTCGGACAAAAGTCCGAAGGATTTCTTCCTTTGTTTCTTCAACTGCCTTTGAAAAGTGCCCTTCGGGAAAATTGGAAACGACCCTTCCGAAGGGTACTTCCTTTGCCTTAAACAAACTTACGAAAGAAACTTACCCTTTCGGCTTTTCTCTGTGGCCTCTTCGAAAGTGTTCCCTGCCCTCCGCAAGGGCTCTTAAGTCCCAAACTGCCCTCCGCAAGGGCACTTGAAATGGTCCATTTTGCGCTTAAGTGTCGAGAACTCATTTCTACCTGCAGAGTCTGTAGAAATGGACCTGCAAAGTCCGTAGAAATGCCTGCAGAGTCCGTAGAAATTTCCAGACTTGTGCAAAATCAAAATGCACTAGCTCAGAACAGCAGGGGAAAAAAGGAGCGACCGATTTTGGCTTGCAGGACCAAAAATTGTCAACAAATTGGCGACTCCCAGGGGAAGCATGCCTGCTATGCTTAGAAGCCAGTTGCCTTAAAGTCCATTGGGCACGGAGTCAGAAAGCAACTTAAAAGAAAGGTTAACAACAACCCCAATAGATCCAAGAATCAATCATGAGCCTGTACCCCACACACAAAGAAAAACACACACAAGGCTAAAAACACTACTTGTGCAAACTGCACTTTAGGGAAAGCAGGAAAGAAACTGAAAGCAAACTACTATATACAGCTAACCAGGTATATCTGCCTCCCTCCTGGATCAAAGAGAAAACTTTTTAAGTCCCATTCCTGGCTAGGAAACTTACAGTGCCAAACAAGTGGCTGAATGGAAAGGAGACTTGGTGACCTGCTCCTCTTGCCTGCCACCTAGATTGGCTTGCATCCGAGTAGATCAGAATCGAACATGCTTCCAACATATATGTACTCTTCTTGTCCTTGGAAGCTTGTCGAATGTCTGGTCCTTCATGCTGGTGCATTTCACCAAGAAATCTGTGGCTGTTGGCTCATCGCCATAAGCCTCTTGTTGTGCACAATCCCTCTGCAATGCATCATGGTTTGACTCGTTTCCTTCTGCCTCGTTGAAGACCCTGTCAAACTCATCCTCTACTCCCTCAAGGCCTTCTTAAAGAAGGGTGACTGTTGTGATGTCTGAAATGGAATCACAAACTGATTGCTCATCCCACAGAACATCACATTTTTGTTCAAAGCTCTCTTCTTCAAGGCTTTCCTCAAGAGAGACCAGCCTCTCCTTTTCCTGCTCAAGGATCAGAGTCTCTAGTTGTTCAAAGACATCCGTCTGATCCTCCTTCAATACAGGCTCCTCGGCATAGTTATCCTCCTCATCGAAGCAACAAGGAAGTTCATCAAACAAAGGAGGAGAGAGCTTACCATGCTTATGTTCATCTTTGTATTGCTGGAACATCTGCATGTATGCATGCCCTGCGTCTTCTCCATTGCTGATGACGTCTTCACAAGGAGCATCGATGATGATTTCTTCTTCTTTATCGCTCATGAAAGCCTCTTGGGAAGCTGTAGATCGGATCTTTTCTTCCTCACTCGCCTCCTACAAAACAGGTTCCTCCTTGAGAAGGGATGAAGTGGAAAAACCATGTGGAAGAGGAGGCAGTCCTTGAGCTAGAATCGAATGATTCTCCTCTTTCCACTTGGCCAGCACTTCATCTATATCAGGTGTGGTCTAATAACTCTCTTGGAGGTGTGTAGATGGGGTCTGTTCAGACATGTCCATCACACGTTGGCTGAGGAATCTCGTTGTGGATTCCAACTCTGCAATTCTCCTGGCTAGATCTTCTTGGAAGAGCCTTTCTTGGAGGTCACAATTATCATTAGGAGTAGGAGCAGCCTCGACTTCTTCAAGGTTTTGAGCAAAACCCTTTTCCTCCTCCATTCTGCCCCATGATTCTACTGTTTGCTTCCAGCTCATGATCTTGGGATTGGAATCTCCAAGGTCCTGGGCTGGTTCATGACTTTCCTTCTTCCAAGTTGGAATTTGGAGATCATGTTGAAAGACTTGAGGAGGTTGGGGAAGATTTGGAAGGGTTTGCTGATGTACAGGAAGAGCTGCTTCAAGAGAGATGAGCTGGTTCATGGTATTCCCTTCAAAGAAGGATTTGCAATCTAAGGAATTGAGAAGGTTCATCTCCATGAGAGGTTGCTCTAGTTCCCTTTGATGCTTGAAGTCTAGGCATATAGGGTCAAGAGCAGGGTTGATTGATGCATCAGATGAGCTAGAATGAGCAAGTGCCATCTGATAGAAAGGATTTGGTGCACAAGAGGGGGCTTTCTTTAGAATATAAGGGGGCGCGCAAGGCTAGCTGCCTTGCATGAATGGATTCCTCCATTTTGCTACCTGCTCCATGGATTGCAAGGCCTGAGCTTGCCTGAATAAACACTCCTCTTTATACATCAGCTCCTGCTAATATCCATACTGCTCATCCAGTCTGTCTATCTCCATTACCTGCTTCTCAAACTCCAGCGCCACCTCCCTTATTGTTGAAGGGCAACTAGGAGAGCTGCTTGAGGGGATTGCATGAATGTTTTGAGCTTGATCATGGTAATATGAAGGAATACAAGGCCCATGATTTTGTGCAAAGGAATTATACATACAAAAAATAAGATTTTTTTATGGCACCTGGACTGCTTAACCAGCTGATTCAACTCCGAGTCACCATTGGTGTTGATGAAAAAAGCCTCCAAAGGCTGGTTGGTTGAAGAACACACGAAAAATTCTTCAACTCTTTGGACACAACTTGTCCTAGTTGGTCCCACCAAGCGTGCAAAAAATTGTTGACACAGTGGATTGCACCCTGGGTAGGAGGCCGAGCTCCTGCCTTCCACACGCAACAATGGAAACTCCCCTCTCGCCTGTGGGACCGGCGAAGCTGGAAGGGAGAGTCTCTAGATAACGGCTAGCTCCCTTTGATGTATCTTTTAGGCCCTGGATTCCCTACTGCTAACAAATAAATGAAAAAAAGGAGGGGATGAAAAGGGAGAAGGATGCTGAAAACAGAACCGAAACCTAAACTAAAAAGGTGATACATCAAAAAAGATGACCCACTCAACCCGAACATACACTTTTCACCAAGTTGTCATACACTTCCTCTGATGTGGGAAACTCTTCTGTATCTGTGTAGAAATCCTTGTTCTCACTTTCTCTGAAACTGCTTGTTTTTTTCTTGTTTTTGGATGTTTTTGGTTTTTTTGTGTTTTTGCATGAACATATGAAAGTGGCGATCTTTGAAGAATTGTTGAATAAATTCAAATAAAATAATACAAATCCGAAAATAATAGAATCTAATGAATTTAATGATAGCCAATCGATTTATTGATCTTTTATGACAATTACAACTAATATCTGGCAACATGCAAATCAAAAGCAACAATATTTTGATGAAAACCTGGGTATTGCAGCCAGCTGAAAGAGTACAAAAAACGGTACAGCTTCATCATCAATCTACTTCTCCCTCCGTCTAATGCTTGGGAAGTGATCCCAAGGTGTAGCCGCCACAAGAAATGGAGACAGAAGACCAAAGAAGTAGGCGATTTGCCCAGGATAAAAAAATACGCCCTTTTTTTTTTAAGGTACAGCCCTGCTGTACAGAAGTACAGCTCTATAACAGCAGCCAGCCAATAAAAGTACGCCCCTATTTGATGTGTCAGAAACTCAAGGAATAGGTGCCTCAAAAGAAGAAACTCTTTCGGATGAATTCCAAACTGAAAATCCTGAATGATGCAATCTCTGATGAAGTTCTGTGATAACCTCTGAATGAAGCTACCTCTCTGAAAGCAATAAATCAGCTGGTATTTCACAGCCTCTGAACTGCAACACTGAAGATGGCTCGTTCTCCAATGCCAAACGAAAACTAGAACCCTTGGCTCTGTTCTCAGAAGAAAGACTTAGCAAAAATTTGATTTCCAAACATAATGAGCTCCCATCCCAATGAAAACCCTTATATCCATCCAAAGTTCGATTTTCCTCAATTAGGCTTCATTTGAATTAATTCAAACTTTTCCCCTTTTAATTTCAATAGTCTTCAACGCACTTTTAATTATAAAGTATAATTAAAAAGTGGCCCCTCTCAATGCTGGTCAACCCCTTCAATATCACTTAAGTTATAATATTAAATAATATTATAACTTTATATTATAAGCTCTCGATAATAAATATTTAATTTGACAATTAAAATATTAATATCTCCTTCAAAAAATGTCTGATTCACGAACGTCTAAAGCTGGTAAATAAGTGATTGATTTCGCACATGACCAAACCATACTGCTAAAAATAGCAAGGGTGCTCCGCTAAGTGACTATTACTGTTAAAAATAGCAGGTCAGGCAAATGGTGTCCGAATGACCCCGAACGAAAGCCAACTGGTAATGTCTGACGACCGAAGCCAAGCCAAGCTCCAATCAAGACCCTCTATCCATTCTATCAGCCTACGAGGGTCGCATAATAGGCTAATCATAAGCTCTGAGAGATGTCAACTGGAAGGGGACATGACACTGTGAGTCAGGGGTCCGTAGAGATACAGGGAGGAAGAACTATCAAAGGTGTTCTGAGACACACTTTGGCAGCCTATTCACATGCGCCTATATTCCTGCTGTAGACACTTCTAGCAGACCTGCAGAAGAAGAAACTTCACAATGCACTCGACATGCTGGAATCGTTCTGTGGAAAGCATGAAAGAAAATGACTTAACACAAGAAAACATAGACATATGCGTGAGTGCAAGTTCAAATAGAGGTAAAAATTGCTAAGTCTTGATTCAAGGTAAAAACCCAGCAGAGTTCTGCCTTACAAACCCAGAGATTTTTGGGCAGAGCTTTGCCTTAAGGCTGAGAGATTCATCCTAAAATGAGAAGTTTTACAATATATAGAAAGAGAAGAAGTGAAGGCGCCGCTTTGGAAAAGACTTTGGCGTTCTTTGACAAGTTGGCCCATGTACGTTGAGAGCATCGAGAAGAGGAAGTCACTGTTGTTGATGTCATTCTTCTAGAAGAGGCCTGCTGGAACCATGCTGTGTAATCGCCAGTCTTGACTTTGGCATTCAAACATTAATGTGAAAGTACGGGCCGCGCCTCTTTTCTGCAAACAAGACTGGTCTTTCCAAATATTCATGCGATTTGTCCCCTTATAAATGCAAAATGGAGAAAACAAACCGCGCCGCTTACTGTTTGCGCCGTTTGATGACCACCTAGCAATAACTCGCCTTCCCTTTGCCACCTGGGCCATCTTGTCTGTTTTTGCACTTTGTCTCTTCCTGGCTTTGTCTCTTTCTGGCTCCTTCAGCCCTCGAGGCTATCTTTTGGCGGGTCGTTGTGTTCCTTGGGCTCTTCTTTGGGCTTTTCAAAATCAATGACTATTTCATGAGCCTTAAATTTGATGTCTGCGCACCCGTCACTGCGTTTGAACTTCCAACAGCTAGTTCGCCATGCTTGATTTTGACGTCTTCAGGCCCATCACCCCTTGGACTTTCTTCGGCCTTTTTCTTTCGGCTTGTTGTTTCTTCCTTTCCTTCGGACTTCTTGTTGCTTCCCTCTCGAAGGGAAGGTGACCCTTCGGCTTTTGGAGAAGTGTCCTTCATTTTGGCCGAGAGTCCCCCGCAATGGCACCTGCCCTTCGAGGTCCTTCGGCGGCCTTTTCCCTTCGGCTATTTTCCTGCGGACATTTTCCCCGGCCACTTTTCCCGTGGACTTTTCCCGCAGACAAAAGTCTGCAAAAATTGCTTCGACCACTTTCCCTTTGGCCTTCGGAATTTCCTTTCGGGCTTTTTGTCCCACAGCTTCCCCGAATTTCTTCGGACTTTTTGTCCGAAGGAATTCCTTCGGACAAAAATTCCGAAGGAATTTATTCTTTGCCTTAGTCTCTTTCCGCGCCTTTCTTCGGGCTTTCTGCTCATAGCCTTTCCGAATTCCTTCGGACAAAAGTCCGAAGGATTTCTTCCTTTGCTTCTTCGACTGCCTTTGAGAAGTGCCCTTCGGGAAAATTGGAAACGACCCTTCCGAAGGGTAATTCCTTTGCCTTAAACAAACTTTCGAAAGAAACTTACCCTTTCGGCTTTTCTATGTGGCCTCTTCGAAAGTGTTCCCTGCCCTCCGCAAGGGCTCTTGAGTCCCGAACTGCCCTCCGCAAGGCACTTGAAATGGTCCATTCTGCGCCTAAATGTCGGGAACTCGTTTCTACATGCAGAGTCCGTAGAAATGGACCTGCAGAGTCCATAGAAATTTCCATACTTGTGCAAAATCAAAATGCACTGGCTCAGAACAGCAGGGGAAAAAAGGGGGGACCGATTTTGGCCTGCAAGACCAAAAATGGTCAACAATTACATTCACATATGTTATTGGTTGCTACTCTAACGACATGTATGGGTGCTGACATTAGGTGTACTATTACAATCCCTGGAAATAACTAAAGCACTGGGACACTATGTTAACTCTCCTAGGAGCTAGATGAGAGCAAGTGGTTATGGGGCCATTGCTAACTCTCCCCCTACATTCTTAAAAAATCAATATGCATATTGTCAATATTTCAGACTAGAATCTTCCTCCAAACAGAGGGGTATCATATTGAAGAAGCTTATCTCTAATAAACTACTAAATGGAGTCACAAATAAAATAGATGTTTTCCTCTTGTAGATGGGTATCCTTCTTTTGAGTTGTATTTCATGCTTTGCTTCTTATTTATAGTGACCAAAGGAGCGAAAGACTGGAGTTCCAGTGGGGGAGATGACTTCTAGCTAAGCAGATGGGTATTCTACTTATCCAATGCATTTCTATTCTCACGACAATGTTGGAGTTAAGCAGATAAGTATTATGCTTAGCCGATGTGTTTCTACTTCCACAACAAAGCTAGAGATTTTGTTGGTCCTCTTCTTATGATCTATGTATGATACATACATCCTACATAATGTGATCGTGGGAAGGCTCATGAATTGGTATGACCATATTAGGGATGCATTGATTTCATTATTTGTTATATTCTATCTTGCGTGAACGTTTTGACAAGTGCAATGAGTTTGTAGGTGGAAAGTGTTCAAGGGCAAAAAGGAGGACAAGAGGTTGACAATTAACCAACAAACAACACCTATCTTGGACTTGTAAGAGAGGCTTCCTCTTAGCACACTTTGCTAACCGCTTATGCATAACTTGACCGCTTTGAGCTTCATGTTCAAAAACATTCATGTTGACTTAATCAACCTTGACATTTTTACCATAAAATACATTGATTAAAATATACATTGCATGATTAATCTTATGGAAGTGGACCTTAAAGTAATTCTTATCTATACTTGGATTTTCGGAATTTTTTAAAAACCTAAATTTTTCAAAATTTCAAAGTCATTATTTTGCTCTTCTATTGGCCAAAAATGAGGTAGCATAGATATAAGAACTTTTGAGACATTCAAAAAGTGTTAAAACTAAGGATTTGACTTCTCTAGGCATGTCCTAGGGAGAAGTGGAAATGCAAGCCTAGAGTGGACACTTATCTCTCTTTCATAGGTTTTAAAATACAACCACCTTCTCCCCTTAAGTAGCAAAATCTGCAAACATTCTTCATTCATTTTTTTACTATAGCAGAATTTGGAGATCTTGGAAGGGAAGTTGCAAAAAACAAGAGGAAATGACAGCTAAGAGGAGGAATGACTTGCAGGAGTTGAGGTGGGTTGTGATTATCCTTGCATATGAATGTATAGAAATTGTTCGAGCATATTTTTTTTCCTACCTTCACTGAATATTTTTATAAACATATGGGTGTCCTACTTAGATGAAGTGGTCCCTGCTTTCATTAGCTATATATGTGTCTTCCTCCAAGTAGATGGGTATCCTGCTTAGGAGAACAGTAGATGTCTTCCTCTATGCAGATGAGTACTGTGTTAAAGATGTGGTCTGCTATATTTATTTGCCTCTTTATCCTTTTTCCAAGATGCTAGGAGTCATACTTGAATAGTATGGTGTGAATTTAATTGGCTAGAAAATTAAACACTTGCTATGCCAAACACTTCTTCCCTATGTCTGAAAACTTATATTTGTGTGTTGATCTGTTTGGGGTCACCTCTTAGGCTTGGAGGTTCATGAGGGCTGTAGGTGCTTGATGACATCATATCACTGGGAGGTGAGCACCTTCCCTTCTGCCTACTGCTTGATGGATGGAAGAAAAGACTTAATTCATGATTAAAAAAAAAAAAAAAACAATTGGGAGCGGTTGGGCTAACCCCTTGCACCCCTCCTAGTAACACTAACCGATTGCCACTACACCAAAAGCTCGAACTGTTAGTGAGGGTGAGACCGGAGAGGTTATAGATTCTGGGGGACCCTGAAAGCAGGGGTTGAGGGTCTCGGAGCGTCAATAGTTCCCCCCCTGGCCGAGAGGTCCGGTGGACACTATCCGACCACGAGGCAAGGGAGACTGCTGAGGGCGAGAATCGAACCCCTCCCCAGCGGAGTCGCCAGTTTGTTAACACTAACCGGTTGCCGCTACACCAAAAGCTCGAACTGTTAGTGAGGGTGAGACCGAAGAGGTTATAGATTCTGGGGGAGCCCGAAAGCAGGGGTTGAGGCTCTCGGAGCGTCAACACCTCCCATGTAATCTAATGTAAGGAGAGGGAAAGCTAGATGGCACTACACCCTCCACACTCTCCCCTCCATCGTGGGGTCCCCATGTGGGGGCACCCACTTGACTCACCACATTAAGGCAGCCAAGAGTTCGCTCCTTGGCTTCCCCTTAGATGGGGGAAATTGGTCGGGACACGACTCCCCAATCGGCACACAATACAATAAATATACATATATATATATAGACGGTTAAGCACCAGGATTATCTATTGTGCTTTAAGTGCCTCCCCCTTTCACAAGTGTGATCGGGTTGCCATGGCTCTGTAACTCGGCTATGAGCCTTTGGCTCGGCTGTGAATCTCAATAAATTAAATTATATATATATATATATATATATAGGTGTATGGGCACTCCCTTCCATTTAACCCGATAGTCTTGCCTTCGATCATGGGCTGTAAAGAATATTCTCATATTAAAAATAATAATATATGTGTATATATAGATATTGCATTTCTGTGTTTATCAAATAAAATAATACAGATTCTGTCAAAAGAAAGCTTCACTCTGTGGAAAGAAATAAAAACAAATATGTTGTTAAATAAACAAAAGCAATAATATAAGTCCTTTGAGAAAGAAAAAAAAAGTAATATAAGCCCTTTGAAAAATTAAGCCTTACCATTATCATTGTATGGAAATAAAAAGAAAAGAAAATAAAAACTTCTGCCATCTGTGCACAATTAATTTCATGGGGGAAGGAAGCATGTACTAGATGCCAAAGAGTAGAAGCATGGCAGAGCTTCCCCTTATGGGTTCTCTCCCCTGTGTCCAAACAGATTCTAAGAGGTGGCAAATGAATTCTTTTAAGCTCCATATCTTCTTTTATAAAGAAAACTAGGGTTTCATTAGGGCAGAAGGATCTAATGGCTTAGATCCATTTGATCCAACGGTTAGGACTTTAAGTCCCTTTAGCCTTGCCTATCGAATATATTTATTTATATGGGTAATTTTAGGGGTATTTTTATTAAGTGGCATGTCTAATTTATTAATGCCATTATTGAATAATTTTAGGGCTATTTCATGTTGATTATTATCGAAACTTGGGGATTATTATATAGATAATTTTTATGTGGCTTGGTCAGAAATTTTTATTAATGCAAGTATTTAGGTTATTCTTTCATAGAAAGTATGAGCGGGGCCATATTATAACCTTGAGCTACGCTCTTCCACCAAACAATTCTTAGCTTCCAATGTCGTCGTATTGTGACATTCCCTTAAACATCCTAAAGCTTGAATGTGGCAACAATCAGTGGTCTCTCGTAATGCTTGAACGACACCTAGTGTTGTGCTAGCTTGTTTATGCTTATTTATTTTGTAAATTCCCATTTTAGCCTAATTGGGCCTTATCTGTTGATGTGTTACATTTTGGTATCAGAGCCTGGGTTGCAACACTGGGAGCTCTGGGGTTTAATTAAAGTTGAATTGCATTGTGCATAATCATATTTCAAAAAATACAATTTTCCTTATCCATGAGATGAATCAATTGGTAATTTAAATAATTATTTTAACTATATAAATTACTCCTTAGCGTGTTTTGTTTATATCTTACAAGTGGAATTGTGTATGTTATTATGGACTTCTTCTTGCTTGGTATCTATCGATTTTTTCCATTGGATAACCTGATCTGGACATGTCATTGGTAGGAAGTACTCTTTTGCCTTTGGAATCTTTGGCATGGGCCATTTTTTATAATGTATTAATGTTGAAACCTTGATTTGGAAAAAGTGCCCTAGGCTGTTTTGTGAGTAGCTATGAAACTCAGCATATGTAGCTTCTGAGAAGCATAGCTTGGATAGCCGAATTTTGATGAGAAACATGGTCACACACTTGACCTCGCCTTTATTTGAGTTGTTGACTTGGTATAATGTGTTTTGATAGTGTGATGGCATAGTTGGTGAACCTACCCTCCAGTGATTACTGATGTAATTATTTATTCTCAGAGTCCTGGTGTTTAATTTCCTTGTCCTTGCAATAAGCTTGTTAAGCTAGAATCTTGAGTATGAGGTTAACTTCAACTACTATGAGAAATTCTAACCCAGGTAAGACCCAATTGGTGCTCTTGGAAGGTCAATGTGTGAATTTTGAATTGATGAGTGAGCATCTTGAGATTGAGTGATCCAGTTGTCAATTGTGTTACGAATCACAACCATGGATCCAATCTCACTTTTTGTGTGTATCTTCTCTTGGGTCCTTACAGCTTCTTTGAGATACTAGACCATGGCTCTGCCCTTAGAGGATTCTTCTGTTATAAGTGCTAAATTTTGAAGTTAGATTGGGTACAACCTAGTGCAGTAGCTCCTTATTGTGAACTTGTGGTGGTTGTATTTCATATCAAGTTGTGATAGTACCAACCTCTACCTTTGTACGAAGCACCATTATTGTGGATTAATGAATTTAGGACCCTTTTGGAGCTTTAAAAATAATTAAAAGCATGTTGGAGTATGAGTTAATTTTTGAACTTTTCTTTGGCATCCATCTTGGATTGCTTCTTGACCAACCTTTTTAGCTTAAAACTAGGGATTTTTTGGAAAATCATGAAGTCATATGCCTATTGGAGGAATTGGGTTGTATTTCTATACCTACAAATAAAATTTCAGCTGGGTTAATACCATTTTGTTAGCCTCGTGTCAAGGGCATCATGTTTTACCTTGGGTTTTTTATATAATAAATGGAGATTGGACTTGAACTCATTCTAGATTCTCTTCACTAAGGACAGTAGTGACACTTTGTTTCTTGTGATCACAGTGAAATTATTGGTGGGATCTTAAGGCCTATTGCTTGAACCTTCCCTTTCATTAACCTGTTTTCTTTTAACCATGTGTTACTATGGAACCTGTTCTCTTGTTGGCTCATGGAAACCCTATAAACATTTGAAATTTAATCTTTTGGTGCGTGCTTCCTTAACTTTTTAGCTACCTTTGGAACCTTGTTTTGTTGTATGCATAATGCTATCAATCATTTTGTAATTTGAGCACTATCAAGCACTAATCATTGGATGATTACCCCAACTAAAGCTTGTTTTGGAGTAATTTTCCTTATAAGGATGTTCTAGATGAATTCTCACCCCTTTTTGCGGGAAGTTTTGCGTGATTTTGAGTCTTAACATGAGACCTTTTAATGGAATTGAGTTGCTTGAAATTTTTTGTAAAACCCTTTGTGTACTATGAGCTCAACCACCAGGGTTTTTGAATTTCTAAATCCTAAGTATGGCCTTTATAAAATAATTCTAAACCAAAGAGCCATGTTCTCAAGGGATTGTTCAAATGAAAGGCATGTCCTTAAATTTGAGCTTTGTAGAGGACTTTTCAGATGTGATTCGAGTGTGCGCACTCTCCTCCCCTTGGAACCTTGTGGTATGTTTGGGTGTGGTCTTTCCATGTTTTTGTACTATCGAAACAGTTTTCTAGACCATGATATGGAAACTAACCATGGTGCCTGTTGGCCAATTTTGGCCAACATCTAAAGCTCTTGCATGGTTTGATGAAGCAATGGATCAAAGGCGTAGAAATGGATCCAACATTTGCAAATAGAGAGGATCCAAGCAAAGTTTTTCAAGGGTCAACAGTAGTGTTCAAGGATAAGCTTGCAAGCCAAAGGGCTAAGTGCAAAATCTTTTATTCAACTAAGTCCTTGTTCATTCTTTCGGACTTTGTGGGGATAAAGTGTTTCTTTTTTCTCGGGCCTTTTTATTGAGCTAAGTTTCATGGTTTCTTTCGGGAAAATTGTCCGCACAATTTTCCCGAAGGAATGTTTTCTTTTGGCTAAGTGTTCTCTCTTCGGGATTTTTATTTTCGACTAAGTGTTGGAATTCTTTCGGACAATTTGTCCGAAAGAAAAGCTCTGAAGAAATTATTTTTTCCAAGCAAAGTGCCCCAAACAATTTCTCCGAAGGGTATTTTCTTGGGGAAATTGATCCTATACAAAAAAAAGTTGAAGGGTCACTTTCTTTTCAAAGTGGACCATTTCAACTTTTCGGAAGGTATTTTTCAAAGGGAAAAGGAATCTTTCATCTTTTTCGAAAGATCCATTTCATTTTTTTCGAAGGGCACTTCTCAGAGAGGACACTTTTCAAAACAATCTGAAGGTCCATTCAAGTCAAAGGTCAAAGAATGAATTCTTTCGGAAAAATTGTCCGAGTGAATTCTTCCGGAAGAATTCTCTGCAAGATACGGTCCATTGCAACTTTTCCGAAGGGTCATTTTCTTCTCCGAATGGACCATTTCAAGAAAGCCGAAGGGCACTTTTCTCGGCAAAGTGGTCCACTTCAAAATTTCCGAAGGGCACTTTCTTTGGAGAAGTGGACCAAAACAAGAATTTCGAAAGGTATCTTTCTTTTGAAGAAATGGTCCATTTCAACTTTGCTGAAGGGTCACTTTCTTTTCAAAGTGGACCATTGCAATTTTTTCAAAGGTATTTTTCAAAGGAAAATGGACCGTTGCAATTTTGCCGAAGGCTCATTTCAAAGCTTCAAAGGACCATTTCAAAATTCTCGAAGGGTATTTTTCCTTTCGGGAAGGTCACTTTTCAAAAGTCTGAAGGGTATCTTTCCCTTCGAAAATTCCTTTTCAACAAAGCTGGAGGGTCATTTCTTTAAATTCCTTCGGACAAATTGTCTGCAGGAATTGTCCATTGCAAAAAACCCGAAGACCTAATTCCTTCGGACAAAATGTCCGAAGGAATTGATCAAAGCAAAAAGTCCAAAAAAGTAGCCATTTGAATTTGAAATCCTGAGACATTCCCGCAGACATCAAAGATGGGTCTCGTAAAGTAGCCATTTGCATTTGAAAGAGGTCAAAGGGAGTTAGCGAATCTCAAGGGCGAAAGTGTACATGGCAGAGGTCAAGGACGCATTCAACTAACAAGAGATCAATGACTCGCAGGCATCCATGTCAAGCAGATCGATGGTGCAAATCAAGGATCCGAGTCAGTTTCTAATGACCAATTAAAACAAAGGAAAGCCCAAGCAACTAGCAGGAGCCGGTAGGTGCAAATTAATGGAGAAGCCTTTGTCCTTCGATATGGCTCTCACCTTCGACAAGTGGCCACTCGATCAGAGGCAACATGGCTAGGTTTTGATTCAAAGAATGGGGATTTCATCCTTTTTCAGATAGGACATGCAAAGGCAAAAGGAGCACGCCAAGTTTTAAATGCAAGGATCAACTCATTCACGTCAGGCGGGAACATGCAGCTACCCGTGACATGGCTCTCTCAGCTCCAATCAAGGGAGACTTGAATGCATGAGGGGATCAAGGAGATTTGCGGTGATCTTGGACGGCTCATCTCATGGTCAAGGCAGTTGCAAGGACATAGTGGTGGTTGCAGCCATTTATGACCCCTTTATTTTCTCACGCATGCCCTTTTTTTCTCTCTTCCCTTTTTCTATATATATTTCATGTTTTTTTTATTTAAGGGGTTCCCAATTTTTAGACTTTTTTATCTCTCTAGGAGATGGGACACTCTTAGAGATATTGCAAAATATGCTCAGTTGGATTAGGCTTGACCCTGTCAAGCATTTGTAAGAACTACCTCTTGATGCAATAAAGGATTTTCTTTGCCTATCTCTTGCCTTGGATTTGTGTCTATTGAGTTGCGCACTATGGCATTGTGTGAAGGATAATCTTCCTTATCCATGGTCCTCCTTTCTGACCTTGTTTAGGGAGTTTTTCAACGCTGTTTGCAGGTCTGGTTGAGTGCTCTTTCCGCCATTGATGTGAACTTTCAGTGAGTCTTAGAACTCCTCTTTGTTTGCATTCATTGCTCCCTAAACCTCCTCCATGAAATATTAATGCAACCAGCTTGATCTTGAGATTGTGTAAGTCAGTATTGTCCTCTACAAAACTAGTGTGAATTCAAGCTTATGGGAGTTTCCCATTTTATTTTGGTGCATCGCCTGGTTAGCTTTCTTAGGAGCCCTTATCCCCCTCTCTACCTCTTTTCCAAGCAGAAACATTAATTTTAGGTGATCTACCAAAAGGAAGCTGGCCTTCTCCGGAAGTTCAACCTCACTACAGGATACCCACAGCCTGAGGTTGCTCCAATATTGTAGCTGGGAGTGAGAAAGCCTGAAAAACTCTCCCACAAGGGTGAAATTCTACACTCCAACAGTGCCTTGGGAAAAATGAACCATTGCTTCAGAACACTGCAAGCCTTGCTTTGGTGATTCTATAGCACCTAGGTTTTACCTATTTGAGTCTCCTTGAGGACCTTTAGTTTTCTCTCGCTAAGACAAATAGCATGAGGTGTAGTTTAGAAGGTACTCCAATGCTCTTAAGAGCAATGAAAATTTAGAAAAATTATTTTCTTATCTTCTTGTTGGCCAGGATTGAGTTCCTAGCCACAATTTTTCCGCGCAAGTCTTGAGAATTGCCCCATATGCTCATACATCTCTGAGTGGCCACACTTAATCCTAACTGAGATGCTGGATAATGTTTTAGATCCTTCTTATTTCGAAGACCATCTTGTGAGTGCACCTTCTAAAGGCAATGCCTAGTTCCACCCAAGGGTTGGGTGTTTATTGAAACTCCTTTTATGAGTATAGTGAGTGAATCTCATTCACAAAAATCCTATTTTGACTTGAGAGTCACAAAAGCTCAAGAGTTGTAATCTCAACTTCCATTTATGAGCTAGTGAGAGTGATTGGTATCCTTCATGGATTGTGCCCCTCCTGTTGTTAGTAGTTTCGTATAGTGGACCAACCTTCTGAGTCTCTTTTCTCTCTAGCCTTGTAGGCGTTTTTGATATGTACGGTCTCTCGTGCTTAAGAGCACATTTCGGTTTCAGATGCAGGGAATCGACATCCCTTGTTCATGTTGGAACTCATCAAGTTTCCTTCTAGGTGCATTTGTAGGTTTAGGGATGCATGTTATGTTGAGATGGTTGTTATCTTAGATCTAGACAACATGAGACTATCATGATTTTTATGTTTAAGTTTCCTGGTGTGTCATCACATCCAAGCAGGGCACTAACATCTATCAATCTTTTACACTAACTTGTGGAGAAGAAACGGGATGTGAATTCCATATTTTTCCAATATTGTCATTTTCTTTTAACTTATCCATGAGACACCATCAAGATGATGGTAGGAAGATCAGTTTTGGTGGTGTATTTTTATGCCCACCCTTTTTTAGGATCCATAAGGATGGTTTGAATGCTTTAGTTGACATTGGTTTGACTGCTTGAATCACCTTGAAGGATCATTATGTTTTAGATCCAGTGATTCTTTTGTTGGACTAGGTTTCCTTGGGTTGTTTCAATGTGTCTTGATTTCGACAGACCTTTATGGAGATGGAATTATCTCCATCTTATTGAAATTTACTATGGATACATTCTTCTTAGATCCATCAGTATGGCACTTTTCGGTTATTGACCACCTATAAGTATAGGCTACCTTGAGTTGGGTTCTTTTTGAGTTTCTCAGTTGAGATAGGATAGCAGCCTATCACTTAGCTTTCCATCCTAAACCTTTGTCTTTGAGCCACATCCTTCTTGCTTTAAGATAGTATGCTTAAGGTTCGCTTTCATATGTTTGGATAGGTTATATAGGTGACAGAGACAGATTGTTCTCCTTGAGTCTGTTCATGCATGGAGTAATCGAGGGTTATGCCTTCGAGGACATGACATAGTTCACGATGGGATCCCATAGGACAGCTAGTCTTATGGACCATCTCTTGGTTGATGCTTTACTTCTGCAAACTACTATTTCCATCTCACTCAAAGACTTCCAAGAGGAAGTCTCTAAAATGGGAGAGGGATGTCATGTAGCATTTTTTGAGTCCTCTTGTATCTTGTTGTGGATTTGGTCATTGATGGGTTACGTACCCACTATTGCTCTTCATAGTGCTTTGTCGTAATATTTTCCATGTCACCGAGGGTTTTGACACGTGATTGTCTTCTTTTATTCTAGTTTTGGAAATTATAATTGATTTGTTATGTGGAGGACCTTTTAATGGTGTGTATTAAGATAATTCTCTACCTTTATTAGTATGTGAGTGTCTAGCATCTAAAAGATAGCCCTGTTATCCTTGGTATACACACATATTGATTATATTCACCTTGATTAGCTTGTTATAAGTAGTTTGCTAGCATTCATGTTACAATTGTGGATAATATTTGGCATTGTTTTGATGACATTATAAATTGTATTTTCTCTCTCTTCCTCTCTTGCTCACATTGATGTGATATGATTTGAGATGTAGTCATAGCTATTGATGATTGAGATATATTGATGTTTAGTCATGAACTTATTTGGATGTGCTATCATTATCTTGCATAGTTATTGTTCATGGTTTCTATTGATATGGAACATGATTATGAGTTATCTGACTCTTTATGGACTGACCATGTGATTCATTGAGTTGGCTCTAAATGATCTGTGTGGGTCTCCCGTGGTATGTTACACTATCACATCCAAGTGTACTATTGGTTGTTATTTTATATGGATGCTAACATTAAGTGTACTAGTGTGATGTCTAGATGTAACTAAGGTCCCAATGCACTACGTTGGTTCTCCTAGGGGTTGGAGGAGAGCAAGTGGTTATGGAGCCATCGTTGACACTCCTCCCACGTTCTTCAAAAAATTCAATATGCATATTGTCAATATTTCAGACTGGCAAATGGAATCATGATTAAAAAAGATGTTTTCCTCTATCATATGGGTACCCTTATTTTGAGTTGTATTCTATGTTTTACTTGTTTATAGCAAATTGACCAACCAGCGAAAGGAGCGAAAGACTAGAGTTACAATGGGGCAAAGTACTTCCAACTAAGCAAATGGGTATCCTGCTTATCCAATGTGTTTCTACTTTCACAACAATGTTGGAGTTTACAATGGGACAAGTAACTTCCAACTAAGTATATGGCTACCCTGATTAGTCATGTATTTCTACTTCCACAGATCTTGTTGGTATTCTTCCTATGGTATATGTATGATACATATAGTCTAGATAATGTGACTCCTGGACTTGTCATAGAGGCTTCTTAATAACGTGTGTTGTTAACCGCTTATGGGTACCTTGATCCCTTTGTGCTTCATGTTTGGAAACATTCTTGTTAACTGCTGACAATTTTGCCCCATAGGCCAAATCGTCACCCCTACTATTCGGAACTCTGCATATGGTGCCATTTTGTCTTGTCTATCCATTTTAGGCACTGATTAATGAAAAGAAAAAGGGTTTTGTGAAGTTCAATGAGGCTTGGGGTCTTTAAATGCATACCTACAACCACCCAAGGAGCCATCTACAACCAGGTATAAGCCAAGGAAAGACACCTACAACAAGTTCAATGGCCATATCTCCTATTCAAAATGTCACATACAGTCTTAAAGCTCCAAGCCTGTAGAATGAACGACTTTGTAAGGTGTATAAGAGCCAATGAAGAATTAATAGCTACAACCATCCTTGAAGTTAACCTACAGACCTGTAGGTTCATTTACAGATGAAAGCAAGCGATCATAAGCGTGAGCACAGGCTTATGTCTTCAGATTCTTTCCTAAGTGTTTTATTTCATCAAGTGTTGTCTTTTCATATTTCTTTTTGACTAAACGTGGAAGCAATTTCCTCGGACTTTTTGTCCGAGGACAAAAGTCTGAGGGATAGAAGATTTCAAGGGATTTACAAAAACCCCGAGTGCCCTCCAAAAAACCCGGGTGCCTTGCAAAAGTCTGAAAAAATTACAAAAGGGGTAGTTCTTTGGCAAAGAAAATGACTTTTACAAAAATCCCGAAGGGCACTTACCCTTCGGGAAGGTCGATTACAAAAGTCTAGGTGCCCTTCGAAAAACCCGGTTGCCTTTTTCTTAAAGGTTATTCACTTCGGAAGGCGCTGTTTGAAAAGAACGAGGGGCTGTTTAAAAACCCGAAGGGCAAGGTACCCTTCGGAAGGGTCATTGACAAAAAACACGAAGGGTAGGTACCCTTCAGGAGGGCTCATTTCAAGATCGGGAAAGTCATTTGCAAGAAACCCGAAGGGCATGTGCCCTTTGGGAAGGTCCATCTCGCGAGTTTAAGGGCTTTACAAAAAACCCGAAGGGCACATGCCCTTCGGGAAAAGACCATGACAAAAAGCCCGAAGGGCTGTTCTTTGGAAGGCCAAGGGACAATTCCCGTGGATTTTTTGTCTGCGGAAAGTTGAAAGCAAAAATCCCAAGAGAATAGGAAAGAAAGCCGAAGGAAATCCAAGACCAAGGGGAAAACAAAAATCCACAGGAAATGATTCAAACATTTTGTCCGAGGAAAGGAATTCCGAAGACCTAATTCCTTCGGACTTTTTGTCTGAAGGAATGGTCCATGACAAAGCACAAGTATAAGAGAGGGGCAGAGACAAAAGTCTGAAGGAGTCCTTCGAACATTTTGTCCGAAGGAATTCCTTCGAAAAATTTGCCGCAGGGAAATGAGAGGCAGAAAACACAAGCCCGAGGCAGAAAACCAAAGAACAAGTCCATAGACATAAGCCCGAAGGAATGGACAATAAACCCAAGATAATATAGCCTGAAGGAATGGACAAAGAAAAGCCAAACCACAGACTCCGAAGAAATAAAATGACAAAGGGAAAGTTCGGAAAAGAGCTCAAACAAAGCAAATAGCCTGAGGAAATGCATATACAAAACAAGAGACAGAGTCAACATGGAAATCCATGCAAACAAAGGCTATTTTCGATTGACTGGTGGTTGAAGTCAAGCTCATCTCCGGGTCAAACTTGTGCTTTCAAACATTCCAACTCAACTTCCAACATTTCAATTGGAGTTCTAATTTTAGCATGGCATGGATTTCATGCATGCTCTTGTTTATCTCATACTTTCAAACGTTCAAACAACTCAAGAGGAAGTCCATATTTGGAGTTGGGCATAGCATTTTTGCATGATAAGAGTTTGACTTGTCAAAAATAGCCTACCATCCATATTCCAAAACGTTCCATGCATGATGCCTAAATAAAGAATAGCCTACGCTTAGCCACCATCCATTTTCAGCGCCAAGGAGCTTTCATGCAAAGAGGAAGACAAAATAGATGTTTTTTGGAAGGCTTAGTTATCTCCTTGAACCAAAAATAGACTCACGTGAAGTGATAGTTGATCTTCCTTTTCTAAATTCAACGCCACCTCTTGTTTTGACGTATTCTTTCTATATTAATGGCTTTTCAGCCTTGTAAAAAAAGCATCCCTCTTTTGGCAAGAAAACTTCTGCCAAAGATTGTGCTGTAACCTTTTTCAAAATCAATAAAAAGAGGACTGTGTTTTTTCAATTTTCAGCAGCTGGTATAGTGTACTTTTGTTATTGATTTGTCTAAGTGATAGATTTTCTTTCTTCCTTGTCAAATTTGGATTCGTACCTAGTTACTAGCTGGTCATTTATGCAAGTCACGTTCTGTGTTTGAATGTCTTTTGCTGAGTTTATAGTGGATATTAGTGACTGTTTAGTGCCTTTCATCAGGCCTATTTTTCCATTTCCCTCAAGCTTAGATCATTAGATTAAACCTTTTCGTGAAATACTTGTGTATTGATTAATTGGAGTTGAAGTTCCGCCTCTTCCTTGTCTGAATCAGTGTTCTTAAAAGCTCAATTTGAGTGGATTAAGCAAATTAGGTCTATCACCGCTTTAGATAGGATTTTCTTTCAAGTTCTTTCTTCCCTTTTCCCTAGGCAGTTTGTAGCATAAAAGTTGAGATCCTCATTGATACATCTTACAAGGACCAGCCTTCCCTGGAGGCTCTTCTCATCATTGAGGTACACACCCTCGTGAGAAGATCCCATTGTTTCAACTGGAGCGAGGATTAGCCATTTCAGCACGTCTTCGATCAGGGTGCAACTCCAGGTTGACAACATTAACTTCATCAACTTTGAAATTTGTACCATAAAGTACCTTGATTAAAATATCTCAAGAATGATTAACCCTATGTAAGAGGACCTTGAGGGAACGCTTTTCTATCCTTGGATTTTTGGAATTCTTTGAAAGCCTAAATTTGCCAAAATTCTAAAATCATTATTTTTCCCTTTATTAGCCAGAAATGAGGAAGCATAGATATGGGAACCTTTGAGACATTCTTAAATTGCTAAAATCAAGGATTTAGCTTCTCTAGGCATGTCGTAGGGAGAAGTGGAGTTGCAAGCCTAAAGTGGACACTTGTCCCTCTTTGATAGGCTATAAAATACAACCACCTGCTCCCCCTTATGTAGCAAAATCTACAAACATTGTCCATTCATTCTTTTACTACTACAAAAATTGGAGATATTGGAAGGGAAGTTGCAAAAACAAAAGGAAATAACAACTAAGAGAAAGGAGGATCTGACTTGCAAGAGTTGAGGTAGGTTGTGATTATCCTTGCATGTGAATGTGCAAAAAATGTTTTACCAAGATGTGTTTTCCTACCTTCACTGAATATTGTTCTAAGCAAATGGGTGTCGTACTCAGGTGAAGTGGTTCCTACTTTCATTAGCTATGTCTAAGTCTTCCTCCAAGTAGATGGGCATCCTGCTTAGGAGAAAAGCAATGTCTTCTTCTATGTAGATGGGTACCCTTCTAGAGATGTGATCTACTATATTTATTTTCCTCTTTACTCTTTTTCTCCAAGATGCTAGTAGCCATACTTGAATAGTATTCTATGAATTTACTTGGCCAAAAAAATGAAGCATTGTAATGCCAAACCCTTCTTCCTTATGCTTAAAAACTTATACTTGTGTGTTGTTTTGTTTGGGGTCACCTCTTGGGCTTGGGGATTGATGACAACCATAGATACGTAATGACATCATATGACTAGAAGATGAGCACCTCCCGTTCTACCTACTACCTGTTGGATGGAATATAATCCCTAATTCATGATTATTTGCCAGAAAAAAAATAAAAATCAAGTGGGAGGGAGTTGGGCTAACCCCACATAGCCTAATGTAAGGAGAGGGAGAATTGAGTGGCAGCCCACCCTCCACGCTCTCCCCTTCACTGTGGGGGTCCCCACGTGGGGGCTGCCACCTGCCTCACACCATTGAGGGGGCTAGGAATTGGCTTTGTTGTTGCCCCTTGGATGGGGGATGTCGGTTAGGACATGACTCCCCGACTGACACAACACAAAAAAAAAAATATAAACTACAAAAAATATATATGCGTTTAGCGCCAACATCATCTATAGTGCTTTAAGAGCCTCCTCCTTGCATAAGTGTGTTCGAGCCACCAAGGCTCTATAACTCGGCTTTGAGCCTTTGGCTCGGCGGTGTATCTCAATATATATATATATATATATAGGTGTATGGGCACTTCCAATTCCCTCCATTTAACACTACAGTCTTGCGTTCGGCAATGGGCCATAATGGATATTCTTAGACTAAAAAATAATAATATGAATATATATGAATATTGCATCTTTGTACTTATCAAATACAATAATACAAATTCTGCCAAAAGCAAGCTTCACTCTATGGAAGGAAATAAAAATAAATACATGGTGAAAATAAACAAAGACAGTAATATAAGCCCTTCGGGAAATTAAGCTCTACCACTATCTCTATATAGAAATAAAAACAAAGAAAAGAAAAGCTTCTGCCATCCTTGCACGTAGCTTCCATGGGAGAAGGAAGCTTGTGCTAGAAGCTAAAGGGTAGAAGGATGGTAGAGCTTCCGCTTTTGGATTATCTCCCGTGTGTGAACGAATTCTGAAAAAAAGAATTCTCTTAATCTCCAAATCTTATATTATAAATAAAACTAGGGTTTCATTAGGGCATAAGGATCTAATCATTCAGATCCATTTGATCTGATGGCTGGGACATGAAGCTCCATTAGCCTTGCCTTCTTATTATTAATCAGATATATTTATTTGTAGGTGATTTTAGGTGTATTTTTATAAAATGGCATGTCTAATATATTAATGCCATTGATTATTGAATAATCTTAGGGTTATTTCAAGTTGTTGACTATTATCAACACTTGGGGATTATTATAATAATTATTATTCTGTGAATTGGTCGGAAATTTTTAAGGACGGTACTCGAGTTATTCTTTCATAGCAAGTACAAGCGGGGTCATATTATAACCCTGAGCATTGCGCTCTTTTGCTGATATTTTCTTGGCTTCCAACGCCACCATATTGTGGCATGTATTTAAACTTCTTAAAGCTTGAATGTGGTAACTATCAGTGTGTGTTATGAGTGTTACGAAAAATGGACAGAACATTGAATTGCCCTTTGCCTCTATGAGCTAAGCTTCCTTGCATGCTTATTAGTGCCCAACAATGACTATGATTCTAACCTCTAGGATTTCCTTTCAATGCTCTATCAAAAGTCAACTTGAGGAAACTTTCCTAGTGCGGGTGTTGGGCTTTCGCTTATCTGAGACCTTTAATCTCTTTGTTTTATTGACGCCTTTAAAAGGGTGATTGACAATGAGGACATGAAATATATGCCTATGATCTGAAATAGAACAAAGCACATATTTTCAAAGATAAACATGCCAATTTCATTTGTTTTATACAAAATGAAAATATCAAACAGCCTAGTTTCACACAGTGTTTTCAATATTTATGGAAGAGGGTTTTCTTCTGTTCGTCAGTTTGAGAGGTAATGTTAAAATAACCAGAAACCATTAGCTTAATTTTAATATGATCAAACCATTCCCGTAAACAAAATTGTATAGGTTGGAATTATTTAAATTCACTGAGTTCAGTCTTGATTTCACCTTGAGGCTTCAGGGCTGTTCATCAAGATCTCAGTATCTATTTCATTTTGTAAGAGGTACATAAGAGAATGGGAAAGACATACAATAGCCATACAGTAATTCTGTATACAATGAAATCCATTCCCTATAATCTATTCTTAGGTCTCTCTAAGCATTATATACCTCTTGAATAATGCTGAAGACATCCTTAATTGCCAAGGGTATAATGCCAGGAGATTTCTGGTCCCCCTGCAAAATAATTAACAATCAATTAGAGTTGTCTGAGTTCCAACAAAGATGAGAAAAGATTTTTATAGCTTTCAAATCCTAGATCTTAAGATGGTGCATGCAACGGGCTATCATTAAATTAATAAATTTGTTCCAAAAAAAAATTAAAAACATCAGCTTCTGGAAGAAAGCCTGTCAAGAAATATAATATTATAGAGCAAGACATATGATATAAAAGTTGGAAAAACATATGAAAAAAATGGGATTTCTTTCAGTTCATCAGGCTGTGGTCTAGCAGTAAGCTAGGCACTTATTTCCAAAATGACCTAAGTTCAATACCTGTTGGGCTGCCTCCTTTGCAAACACATATAAAATAGTAGAGGAGATGATTTCTGTGAATCATCAGCCGAGAGGTGTGAAGACATAAGCTTCTCAGCTAAGGAATATCGTATCAAGTGAGGGAGGGTTGATCCCCAATAATTAATGGGACCTTTATCTGTATAATAGAAAGGGGGAGTTCTTTCACATAGAATTTTTTTTAAAAAACTTCAGCTGTTCTCGGCATGACATGTTACTAGTACATCTTGAGGTCAATATGCTATTGAAATAGCAAAAACTGCAGAAAATAACTTAGAACTGTCTGACAGGCAACAAAAAAAAGTGAATCAACTCAATAGGGCATACATAGAATATGCATGCATGCTATATAGAGAAATACAATGTCTTTTTTAAGGGCAAAGACAAGTGTACCATATTTGTTTCAATGTAAAGTATTAACAATGTAAAATTCATTTTACAGAATATGCAAGCAACTGCAGAAAGAAATGCAATATATTAGGAGCAAAAGCAAGTGTAAATACATTAGTTTCAGGATGAAAGCATGTAATTGACAATGTAAAATGCACTTTAGAGACTGCAATGGGTGCATGTTGAGAACAGATAGGGTGTATTAGAAGATTTTTAGATGAATTTGTTGACCATTTTTGGTCCTGCAGACCAAAAAATTGGTCTCCCTTCCTTCCCTACTATCTTGAGCAGTCAGTCATGTATCCACCTTTCTGCTGCTGTGCTTTTCCCCTTTTGTAATAGGCCTGTTTTCTGAACCAAATGACTTGAGCTTTGTAGATATTTCGGGTTGATCAGGAGGTTTATTTCGTTGTGGGCAGCTAGTTTTCACAAGCCTTTTGGCAAAGGAATGGGCCAACTTTAAAGAGATATAAGTCTTTTACGAAGCTCCAAGGACAAAGTGCCCTTGCGGAGGGCAGTCGGGTTACAAATTGGACCGTTCCAGCAGGCTGTGGAGGGCAATTATGGACCCAAAAGTGCCCTTGCGGAGGGCAGGGAACTTCACTTGCAGAGGGATAAAAGAGAAGGCCGAAAGGTAAGTTTTCTTCAAAAAAATCCAAGGCAAAAGATGAAGAATTCCTTTGGACTTTTGTCCGAAGGAAATTCATAAGGAAAAGATGCAAAGGATTTCTTCAGACTTTTTGTCCGAAGAAAATCCGTGAGAAGCAAGGGTGAATTCCTTCGAACATTTTGGCCGAAGAAATTCACAATGAAGAAGCTAAGGCAGGTTTTCCTTCGGACTTTTTTCCGAAGGAAATTCGAAGGGAAAGAGACCGAAAGAAAGAGCTGAAACACGAATGAAAGACTTCCTTCGGGCAAAATGTCCAAAGGAATTCCTTCAGACATTTTGTCCGAAGAAATTGAGATGACCAAGGGAGCCCGAAGGGCAAGTGCCCTTGCGGGGGACTTGCAGCGCCCAAAAGGGGACCTTTCCAAGCTCCGAAGGGACACCTTCCCTTCGGGAAGGTTCAATTGCAAAGGGCCGAAGGAATTGCCAAAGGGGTGATGGGCCCGAGCACATCAAACTCAGGGCAATGGAATAGCCATTGATTTTCAAATGGCGCAGGTCCGACAGAATTCAAAGAGGCATAAAAACCCGAGGACAAACTTAGCGACCCACTGAGAAAGGAGCCCGAGGAGCCAGCAAAAGACGAGAAGGGAGCCCGAGAGCTCAAATTGCCAGAAAGAGACAAAAATATACCAAGGAAAGAGGGAACAAAATAGAGAATCCAGAACACAGCCACGCACACATACGACAACATTTGGAATGTTCCAAAAGGCGCACCCAGCCAAGCACAGACACGAATCAGATCAGCCCAGGTGGCAAAAGGTGTCGACAGGAAGTTCCTAGACGGATGAAAAAGTCTCCACCAAGTGGCTGCCAAGGGGAGCGCGGGCATTCAATAGAATGGCCCATTTTTTCTCATTTTGCATTAATGAGCAGGCAGTCGCGTGAATTTCATAGAGAAGCAGCCTGGTCATTCAAATAGACAAAGCGACCCATGCTCTTGCAGCGATATTTAATATGATTTAAACACCAAAGTCAAGGCTGGCGACTACCACAGCTTGGTTCCTTTAGCGACTTCCTCTTCCCAATGTATTCAACGCAGCATGGGCCACTTGTTTTGAAAGGCGCCAAAGTCATTTATTTTATGCTATATATTGTAATCTCTCATTTTTTTAAAAAGAATCTCTCAGCTTGTATGGCGAAGCCCTGTAGGATTTTACCTTGAATCAAGACATAGCATTTTTACCTCCATTTGAGTTTGCACTTTTGCATGTCTATGGCTTTGTCTTGTGTTAAGTCATTTTCCTTCATGCTTTTACAGAATGATTCCAGCATGTCTAGTGTATTGTGAGTTCTTTTGCAGGTCAGCCAGAAGTATCCACAGCAGAGTATAGGCGCATGTGAACAAGCTGCCATAGCGTGTCTTAAAACACCTCTGGTAGTTCTTCCTCCCTGTATCTCCAGAGGACCCCTAGCTCACTGATGCAGAAGAGTTTCTCGTGTCAAATGAAGTGTATAATCAGCTTGTTCTTGGTGGAAAGTGTATGTCAAAGCTAAGTAGATCAACCATTTTTTGGTGCATCACCATATTAGTTTAGGTTATGTTTTTAGTAATCCTGCTCCCTTTTGACCCCCCCCATTGTTAGCAGTAAGAAATCCAGGACCACAGAGATGCATCAAAGGGAACTAGCCCTTATCTAGAGATTCTCCCCTCAGTTTTGCCAGACCCACAGCAAGAAGGAGTCTCCATTGTGCCGCGTGGAAGACAGAAGCTCAGCCTCCTATCAAGGGTGCAATCCACAGCGTCAACATAAGTCAATCTAGAAATGGAAGGTACATAATAACTTAGCACGGTTCAATCTTCATATGGCCCAAAGTAACAGAATGATTTGCATCCAAGATTAAAGGGGTTTGCAGAATAAATTTTATGCAACAGGTATTAGGATTGAACACCATTTTAACACCGGTGAATGCATGGACATATTTTACGTGCAAATCATTTGCATATTGTAGGTAAATCACAGACACTTCATGGCAGACAATGGAAAAAAATGCATTTGAACATCTATGCATATTCACCTGAGTTTCATAGGTTGGGGCAGGAAGAATCTCAAAGCTACAGAATTCTCTTTGCAGTTGACTTCAATAAATCATATAGACATTGATATATATCTAAGCAAACACTACTTGATGTCATGTCTCAACTTCAGTGCAAACCTTTACGCTGCATCACATTTAGAATGCTCTATATCTTATACTACTGAACCCTTGTGCATTGTATAATATTTACAAAAACAATAGCATTACGCCACATAGTACAGCATAAATTACAATAATAGCTATCCAACATCCATGAATGTTAGATATTTTATGCTTACACAGCTCATAATGATTATACAGAGGCTTTTGGATAAACTGTGTGCAAGTTTTTTCATTGATGTTTTGAATCACATTTCTGACGATGGATCACAGAATGTGATTTGAAACGTCGATGAAAAAACTTACAAACAGTTTTATCCAAAAGCCTCTGTATATCCATGGATGTTTTCTCTCCCAACTTAGGAAAGAAGAGCAAACATGTGAGCCTTAGCATGCAAATCAAGAGATTCCACATCTTTAATAAATAAATCCATTCTAGATGAGATCTTAGAGGCAACCTCCTCTTTAAAGTCTGTTAACTCCTGGATATTGAGGTTGGAAGCATTGTCATTCAGTGCCACCTTGCATCTTCACCTCCAAAGGAACGTAATGTCTGCCAACTGAATGGTGCTCTGTATTTCTTTGCCATGCTGTATAATCATTCAAGAATACTCTAAAATATATTCTTTCCAATCAAAGGGTTGCACAAAGAGGATGGCATCTTCTGCAGAAACCCAACCCCAGAGAGCTTGTCCAACTCTGCAATTTCTTACAACATGCTAGACCGTTTGAACCTTGTAGCAAATAACACCATCCTTGCTCGAAAACCAGGACTTATGAAGCCTAGCCTCAGGTGTCAGACTACTATTGATCACCAAGTGACCCAAATTAAAATATTTAGAAGCAGTTATTGTCTTCCATAGGGCTAGAAATACCTTCATCCATCTATCTTCTATGTCTTGGAGCCTTGATTTCCCGTTAAGCCTGTATACAGTTGGACACTTGGTCTCATTTTTTCAAATACTTTCCATGCCTAACAAAAATATCTTATCATAGCTCCATTTCTAGTCCTTCAACGAACCCCTGTGCATCCAATTGCATTTAGAACAAGTTTTAATCCAGGGTCATTTTACAAAGCTCAAGGAAAATGGTCTTATATGAGATTGAGAGGCATTCACCTCATTTCCCACAGGTTTCTCTGAGTAGAGAACCTCTTGTATCTTTGTATTTCAGTTTTGAGTACCTAGCTAAGGACATGATCTGTAATTTCCCAGGGATTATGCCTTGATGGAAACTAAATGCAGATATATTCTTATCCATGCTACAACTACTTGAATTACTCAAATGACAGTGGGTTTAGATGGTGTTAGAGTGGTAAAATGTGCATTAGAAAGAATATGATGGTTGCAAACCATACACAGCTAGGAAGGAATGGAAACAAACACACAACACAAAGGTTTTAACATAGTCCCATTGTGGGAAAAACCAGTTGGCACACCTTCCTCTCTCTTACCTTCAATGACATGTTTCAATACAAAGAGCTCATAGAGCATACAACTCACTCTCTCTGATATCTCCTGTCTTCCAAACACTGTGATGGAAGAATTAAAAGCAACATAGAATAGTTACAGTCATACAACTCACTTTTCCCCTCTCATGTTCATTCACCAGTTCATTCCAACACTCGCGTAGATCATTGTTACATGATCATCAGTCCCATCTCCCTCTCTCACAAACATTCTTGTACATTCCTATAGATGTCCCTTTGAAGAATCAAGATTATGAAATTCTTAGAATGAGAAGTCATTGTTACATGATCATCAGTCCCATCTTCCTCTCTCACAAACATTCTTGTACATTCCTATAGATGTCCCTTTGAAGAATCAAGATTATGAAATTCTTAGAATGAGAAGACCAATTGATTCTTGTCCTTGCCCTGACTGTTCAGATGTGGGCGAAACTGCCACTTAATGCAAAGTGGTGGTTACAAAACCGCCGCTTAAGGTGGCGAGTGCGAAACTGCCCCTTAACGCAGACTGGTGGTTTTGTCATGCAAAAATGTCCTTCAATTTCCAGAGGCCATATATTTTGCATGCGAACTTGAAATCACATGCCGTTTTTTTTTTAAAGTGAACAACTTTTAGAGAGGAATCCAAATATTTAAACAGATTTGACTTTTGATGAAGAATACTATCTGCTTCACCTTCATGAAGTAGACAATGTCTAGTTGGGAGTAGCAATGCACAACATTGCGACACATCAACTTTTCCTTCGTTTTGTCGATCCTGACTTGTCTTGGATTCTCGTGGAGTTTATTGATGACTTACATGGATCCTCACAGATCATACTTCCCTTTTTCTAGTGGATTTTCGTCCCACAAAAACTTACTTAGGAAACAGAGAAAGATCTCTCCCTCTTTCTCCTCGGAGCTAAGATTGGAGGGCTAGGAAACATTTCCATCAATGCCATAACTCATAATACAGTCAACATTGATATAAATTATGGGATATGACCTATCAAAGGCTTCTCCTAAAGAATACTTCCCATGCAGGACTGAATATAAGCAGTAGATCAAAAGTTATGACCATTTGATTCAACAAAATCATAAAAATGAGGAATAACCCCTACGGGGCCCAGAGTAGATAATGATAAGGCATTAAAGGCCATATCGTATGTGTGGAAAACTTATGTGAGAGGTGATTGGAAAGTATGATGATCAGCTTTGGCATCTTTGTGCGAATTAATGAGGAAGTCTTGGCACCAAAAGGAAGCAACGATATATGGCCATCATTACACTTTGTTATCATCGCTTTCTTTCTCCTCTCAGCACAAAGGTGCCATAATAGCAGTATATCAAGTCAGATAATTCAGACAACTTAGATGGGCATACGATGACTTGGTAAGGCAGTTTCCTAAGAACGTGGGCTTTACTGAAGGGTGTTTCTCGCCTTTCCATGGAAATTTTCTCTCCATATAGCATGTTACAGACAAACATATGTACTGTTACAAACCTGAGATGTTTGATCGGGTTTTTGGATCCATCTGCGGCAGATTTAATGATAATGTTATTTTGATTGAAAAGCACCTTCTATTAATCATACAGTAAAATACATCATTAGTCATACAAAAATGGGTAGAATGGCATCACATCCGGAGAGAAGACATCACATCGATCAAGCAGATTGAGAAAGGAGCTCACAAGAGCTTTAAGAAAACCATCAATCTAATCAACATAATTAGAACAAGGTAATTAAAGTCACTTAATAAAATTATCCTCCAAAAGACTCGTCAATTAAAAAAAAACATAAGGCAGCTTATCATGACAACAGCATAAAATCCCCTCGGGCATGGAACATAGAGCAAAGAAGACCATTAAGCGACCAAAGCTATCAGATACAAGCCAGCCAGAGGTGGCGGAAGATCATCCGGCTACTGCCACCAGGAGTATCTACCATATCAGGTATTGGCTCCCACCCATCACTGTTAGCTGACTTTTCTTTAACTTCTTTTCTTATATGATGTTGATTCGAATGCTATGGTACTGAAAATTCAACATTAGAAGAATGAACATTTATTTAGAAGTGCTCAATAGAACAATATTACAAAATTGCAATACTTCATGGAATGATATTGCAGAAAACATAAACTTAACAACAAATTACACAATAGACTAACCATATTTACATGGAGAAAACCCTCATGGGGTATGAGAACTCCACCACAAGGAAAGGCGATGTTATATTCTCTCACCAAATAGTCAATAAACTATCTACACTAGGGATTGGCTCTCTATAGACCTTGGAATATTGTTCCTCTACTCTGAATTACAACCTATGCTCTTCTCCACAAAAATCTGCTAGGAAGTTTCCAAAGAACCCCTTGCAAGTATTTACTAATGAAGGATGCTCAGATCAAATGTTGGGCACTTGATTTTTCCAAGCCCTTGTATATCCCTTCTTGCCAGCTCATTGTGTAACACTTTGGCTACACTGCCATTCGTAGGGAACAATGCTACTTGAAATCAGGCAACACGAAAAATATAGACAACACTTCTTAGCAGGGTTGTAAAAGCAGCAGGGCTCTAAAAACTCAGTCCCCATGCAATCTGACAGTTGGATCATCTTCTAAGCATGTCCCTGAACTCATCTACGTACATTGTAATGCTCCTCCAAGGTCCTTGTAGTGACTTTGAGCTCCCTTTGTTGGACATATCTGCTGCAATAAGTGGCATAATACTATGGTAATTTCTCTCCATGGTCCTGGCTGTTTCCAAATGTTTTTCATTCTCCATACTTGTGTCCAAAAAGTATTGATCTGTTCCAGATCATGGGCATAAGACTGGATAGTTTAATTGAATATTTAGGCACCTCGCTATAAATAGGGGTTCCAGCACATCTTATATATCAATCTGTCATTTTGTTTACAATAGATATTGTTCTTTAGAGAAGTTAGTTCCTCCGTATCATATTTGGGTTCAATCCAAACCTTGAGTAAGTGCTACTTATTTCTTGTTGTTTGGTTTAAAATCTTTTAATTTGGTGTGTATGTTCCTATCCTGGTGTGTAGGTATTCTACATCCCATGTATTAACTGGCCCTTTTGTTTTAACAAAAAGCATTTATATATACTTTCAGCTCTTCTTGCTGTAGAAGACAAAACCTTATAGTTATACGGTCTACCTAATAAATTATGTCCGTGAACATCTCTCTTATTTTATTCTACACAGAAAGATATAAATTTTGACATAGAATGTGATCCCTTCAAAAGGGTTGTTCAACTTTGCTAGCATTCCAATAGATAAATTTAATTTAATTAGTACACTTTTGTACTCTACAGTCCCTTTGACCTACTTTTGTGGTCATTTGTTGGACATTAATATATTTATCTTATCTTATCTTATCTTCAAGGTAAATTAGAAATGTTTGAATTAGCTATATAAGAAATCTTGTTATAAAGACAATAAGATACCTTTACAAGCAAGTTTTGCCCCTTCTTCAATATCTATCCAAACCTGAAGGCGCATATGATGTAAATTTGTAGTTCTTTAAATTACTGTAAGAAGCATTTCATTTACCCCTTCTAGTAATATCAAAACTAACCTATATGTGAAAATTGGATGTGCTTAGGACATTAAAAAAATCAAGATTCATATATTCATAAATTTGAAGACCCTGAGGAAGATCCATGAATTAAGGGTCAAAAGGTTACAAAGGGAAGAGTGGACACTCACATGCATGGTATGTGTCTTGCCACTGCTTGTAACACCATATGCAAAGACAGTCCCTGCAATCGAAAAGTACTTTCAGTGTTAGTAACAAAAGGGCTTACCATGCAATAAGTTAAATTAATGATATGTACTCTGCAAGGAGATAAGAATAAACTTCTAGTGTTTTCAATCAGAGAATCACACTGAAACCTGCAAAGGAAACAACGAATTATTGTATTATGGAAGTCTATAAAGAGAGAGAAGAGAGGACTACATTCTCTCTTAAATTATTCATATGCCTAGTTGGATAATGTCATTTTGAGTTCTTAAGTCTTAGGTTTCTCCTAAATATTAAGTAACTAAGGTCTTTTGTCATGTTTTTATAAATAATCTTATAAATGTGCAAGAAGGAATAATTCTATGGATGATAAGTACCTAGGGTGTATGTGTTGTATGTCTACTGCTTTGATGAATAAAATTTTCATCTTCACTTTGACTCTTGTGTCTCATATCTGCTTCCTTGATTTGCATTCATCCTTTTCTCATTTGGTATCAAACCCTCTTCCCGTAAACCTTTAGGCAGAACATATTGAAGCCATGGGGTGAAAGGATTTAGTTGTGTTTCTGCCCATTGGATCATTCCCAAGATTTGTTTATTACCATTTCTCATTGCTGTACATTCCATTTTTTTACGTGTTAGTTGAAATGAGCAATATTTTTCCATGCATACAGTACATTTAAGTTTCTCTTATGGAATGGCTTGTAGAAGCTAAAATGTGTAGTGCTGAAGCAGATCTTATAGATGATTGTGTATACAAAACTGTAATTGTGCTAGGCTGCTAGCAACCTTTTTGAAAACAATGAACACCTTTTTGAAGAAGATCGAAAACATAAGATTGAGATTGCTTGATGCAAAGATTATGACTCGGATGAATTTGGCTTTCTTACATGTTTTTAACCAGAATCAACAAAGAGAACAAGTACAATATCGAAAACAGTTGTTGAAGAAGCAGCGATTGTCAATTGAGGAGCAGTACTGTTCAATCAAAAGAGACCTGAAGAATGCCAAAGGAATGTACAAAATCAAGTTGTTCCAAAGAGAGCAAATAAAGGTGAACAAATTGCACTTGCTGTAAAACACATTTACATGTGAACAAAATCACAAGAAAAAAAATTTTGGGTGTGCAAGCATCTCAAAGTTAGCGATGAGTTTGAGTGCAGGGGCGATTGTTTTTTGAACCTATGATTCTTACTTTTTGGCTGCTCTGAGCTGCTTGGCAAGCCAAATCAAATCATCTTTACTGGGATGTGAGGGACTTTGTAATGCCTAAGACCTAGCTTCACAACCCATCTGGAATTTTTCTTCCCCTCATTGGCGTCTTAGTCTTTTACCCTCTTTTACAGGTAGAAAGTTGACTAGAAAAAAAATATTTTGGTGGAGGGACTTATAGAATCAGAAGCAGCAGCAATGGCACATTCCACACAATCCAAACCCTACATTGCAGAGGTACACCCTCCCCCCCGGCGCCCCCTGTTCAGAGACGCCTCCGGCATGGGGACGTCCCGGGTACTTCCGTGGCCGTGCCGGAAAATTAAATCATTTTTACTGGGATGTGAGGGACTTTGTAATGCCTAAGACCTAGCTTCACAACCCATCTGGAATTTTTCTTCCCCTCATTGGCGTCTTGGTCTTTTACCCTCTTTTGCAAGTAGAAAGTTGACAAGAAAAAAAATATTTTGGTGGAGGGACTTATAGAATCAGAAGCAGCAGCAATGGCACATTCCACACAATCCAAACCCTACGTTGCAGAGGTATGCCCTCCCCCCCGGCACCTCCTGTTAGGAGACGCCTCCGGCACGGAACGTCCGGCATGGCCACGGACGCCTCCAGGAGTACCCGAGACATCTCTAGGCATGCCCGAGGGATTCCGGCAGAAAAATGGCAAAAAATTTATAAAAAAAAAAACTCAGAAAATCCTTAAAAAAAAACCCTAAAAACTAAGCAACCGTAAATGTAAATCCAGTCCAAACCCAATAGTATATAAATAAAATAAACATTTAAGTATAAGTTTATCGGACATCGATAAACTTATACTTTAAGTTATATTTTATTTATATACTTTCAGGGTGTTTGAGAGGGGTTTCGGAGCGCTAGGAGCTATAATGCAAATTCTAGGTTTTGGAGGATCCTATCATGTTTCAGAGTTAGTCAGATTCAAGGGTTTCAGACTTAGCCATATTTCAGGGTTTCAAGATTTCAAGGAGACATCATAGGAGGTATGAAGGCTGCATGAAGGGATGTATGCGTGATAGAATAGTATGAGAATATCTCTCGCAAAGTGCCACAAGCCGATCCCACCCCATTCCCTGTGCACCCCTTAAGGCATGCACTTGTGAGATTCAATGCACCGATAAGCCCTTGTGAGAGAAAGTGTCAATAAATGATAAAGTTGAAAAATAATGGGAGTGGCATTCATGATTTTGTGGGCAATCGAGATGATTTATTCTAGATTTGAATGTACATCTTGTCTTTGAAGTAATGAATGAATGAATATTATATATTTTTAAGTGTTTTATCATTTATAGACAAATATTTTCATACTATGTAGTTTCAAGTGTTTTACTAAAAAAATGAGTAATATACTATATATATATATATATATATATACACAGACGTACCCACGACCTATCCAAATCAAGGTTTTTGAAAAATGACGTACCCGCATACCCGAGACGTCCCTGTATCCATACCCGTACCCGTACCCAAACAACATAGTCCAAACCAGGATTAAAAATATAAATTAGCTTATCAAGAGCTTTATAAAGGGATCCCTGAAAGCTGTCTTTTCAAATTACAACTTCATGGATCGGGCCCATATTGTAGGTATTGGAGGTGGAGTACTGGAAAGGTATTATATGGCTGTGTCAAAATACTTGTATGTGCATGTGAGACACACTTCAGCTATTGCTACACGTTTGAATGAGAGATAGGGTGTCAATGATTTCAGTTGCAAAGGTGCCGATTTTGGAAGGCAAAACCTTCTTTTAAATGGGAAGTCATGGGATGGTTGATGCTTCATCAAGGGTTGGAGATCAAGAATGACTGCACAAAGCTGGTATTTCAGATGCTTCTTGCATTTTATGTGGAAGGGAAGAGACAGTTATGTCTTTTGGAGATGGTATATCATTAAGACTTTTTGGATGTAGTTACAAGCTAAACTCAACTTCCTTTTCATTGCCAATCTCTCTTTGGAGAGTTCCTCAAGGAATTCTCAAATATTTAGGGATATTTGCAAGACTTTATGGCATGCAATATGGCTGGCAGCCATTGGTCTTTTTTGTATGATGAAATGTATGGACTATTTAGGATGCTTCTCCAGTATGCTTGGATAAGTTAATAATTTTCAAGCAAGGCTTGACTTCATTTGTTAAGGAAGGAAACAAGCAAGAAAAGACAACACTATATTCTAGTGTTCAACCCGACCTATAAGCATAGTGAAAAAGTATATATAGGGGCTGAAATTAAATGGAGGGAGAAGATCCTCATTGCTCAACTGAAAACTAGCTCTCAAAGGCTCGGATGTAAGGCATTTGCTCAAAGCGAAAAGCTCCATACTGAACCGAACCCTGCAGGGCCTTAGATTTTTCAATGTTCTATAAGAACAAGACTTATTGCAAAGAAAAGGAGATTTTGCAAAAGGTGGGTGCATGACTAGACTGAGGTTCAAAGTGGTAGGGAAGGAAAGAGATTGATTTTGGCCTGCACGACCAAAATGGTCAACAAATTGGTGATTCCCAGGGGAAGCATGCCTGCTATGCTTAAGAAACCAGTAGCCTCAAAGTCCATTGGGCACGGAGTCAGAACGCAGCTTGAAAAGTTAGCAACAGCCTCGAGAGATCCAAGAATCAATCATGAAGCTTTCTACCCCAAACACAAAGGAAAACACACACAAGTCTAAAAAACACTACTTGTGCAAACATCACTTAGGGAAAACAAGGAAAGAAAAACTGAAAGCAAACTACTATGTACAGCTAACCAGGTATATTTGCCTCCCTCCTGGATCAAAGGGAAAACTTCTTAAGTCTCCTTCATGGCAAGAAAACTTATGATGTCAGACAAGTGGTTGAATGGAATGGAGACTTGGTGACTTGCTCTTCTTGCCTGCCACCTTGATTGGTTCGTATCTGAGTGAATCGAGGGCAAACATGCTTCCAACATATATGTATTCATCTTGTTCTTGGAAGCTTGCCTCCTGCTGGTTCTTCATGCTAGTGTGTTTCATCAAGAAATCAATGGCTGCCGGCTCATTACCATAAGCCCTTTGATATGCATAGTGGACTGACTTGTCCCATTCTGCTTCATTGAAAACCCCATCAAACTGATCCTCTGCTTCATCATGGCTTACCTGAAGAAGGGTGACCGTTGTGATGTCTGAAATGGAACCACAAACTGATTGCTCATCCCACAGAACATCACCTTCTTGCTCAAGGCTCTCTTCTTCAAAGCTTTCCTCAAGATAGACAGGCCTCTCCTTTTCTTGCTCAAAGACCAGAGTCTCTAGTTGTTCAAAGAGATCCTCCTGATTCTCCTCCAACTCGGGTTCCTTGGCATGGTCATTCTCCTCATCAAAGCAACAAGGAAGTTCATCAAACAAGGGAGGAGAGAGCTCACCATGCTTACTTTCCTCTTCATATTGCTGGAACATCCGCATGTATGCATGCCCTACGTCTTCTCTATTGTTGATGATGTCTTCAAACGGAGCATCCATGATGATTTCATCTTCATTGTCACTCATGATAGCCTCCTGGGCAGCTGCAAATTGGATTCTCTCTTCTTTACTTGCTTCTTGCAAAACAGGTTCCTCCTTGAGAAGGGATGAAGTAGAAGGCTGATGGTTAAACCCATGTGGAAGAGGAGGTAGTCCTTGAGCTAGAATCGAAAGATTCTCTTCCTTCCATTTGGCCAACACTTCCTCTATGTCAGATGTGGCTTGATAGCTCTCTTAGAGGGGTGTAGATGGGGTGTGTTCAGACATAGAATTTGTTGTTTGGTCTAAACCATCCATCACACCTTGGCTGAGGAACCTCATTCTGGATTCCAACTCTGCAATTTGCCTGGCTATATTCTCTTGGAAGAGCCTTTCTTGGAGATCATAAGCATCATCATGATGAGTAGGAGCAGCTTCATCTTCTTCAAGGTTTTGAGCAAAACCTTTCTCCTCCTCCTTTCTGCCCCATGATTCCATTGTTTGCGTCCAACTCATGACCTTGGGATTGAAACTTTTCCCTTGTGAACAGGCAGCAACTTTATCTTCTTCAAGGTCCCGAGCTGTTTCATGATATTCCCTCTTCCAACTTGGAATCTTGACATCATGTTGAGAGACCTGAGGAGGTTGAGGAAGATTAGGAAGAGACTGTTGATACACAGGAAGAATTTCCTGAGGAGAGATGTGTTGGTTCATGGTATTCCCTTCCAAGGAGGATTCACACTCTAAAGAATTGAGAAGGTTCATCTCCATGAGAGGTTGCTTTAACGCCCTATGCTGCTGAAAAGCCAGGTGCAAGGGATTAGGAGCAGGAGTGATTCTTGCATCAGATGAGCTAGAGTGAGCAAGTGATATCTGGTAGAAAGGATTTGGTGCATAAGAGGGGGCTTTCTTTAGAATAGGAGGGGGCACACAAAGCTGACTGCCTTGAATGAATGGACTCTTCCATTTTGCTACCTCCTCCTCCATGGATTGCAAGGCCTGAGCTTGCCTAAACAAACACTCCTCTTTGTACATAAGCTCCTGTTGATATATATACTGCTCATCCAATCTGTCTATCTCCATCACCTACTTCTCAAATTCCAGTGTTACTTCCCTTATTGTTGAAGGGCAACTAGGAGAGTTGTTTGAGGTGATTCCATGAACAACCTGAGCTTGATCAAAACCATATGAAGGAATACAAGGCCCATGATTCTGAGCAATGGGATTATACATACAAAAATAAGATTTCTTGATGGCACCTGGACTACTTAACCAGCGGATTCAACTCGGAGTCGCCATTGGTGTTGATAAAAAAGCCTTCAAAGGCTAGTTGGTTGAAGAACACACCAAAATTCTTCAACTCTTTATAGACAAAATGTCCCACAGTCCCTTGATTAAAGGTCAGATGCTAGATTAGTGGTTTGTTCTTGCTGTAATAGGACCAGCACCAATCCTGGAACTTTTTTGAGTGTTAAAACATTGTCCCACTGGACGTGCCAAAAACTGTTGACGCTGTGGATTGTACCCTTGAGAGAATGCTGGGCTTCTCTCTTCCACGCGGCACAATGGAAACTCCTCTCTTGCCTGTGGGTCTGGCAAAACTGAGGGGAGAGTCTCTAGATAAGGGCTAGCTCCCTCTGATGCATCTCTGAGTTATTCCAGTAATATTGCTAAGACATATATATAATGGGGAGGGGGGGTTGAAAAGAGAGAAAGATACTGAAACAGAACCTAAACTAAGAGGGTGATGCACCAAAAAAGTTCGATCTACTTAGCTTGAGCATATGCTTTCCACCAAGAACAAGCTGGCATACACTTCATCTGATATGAGAAACTCTTCTACATTAGTGAGCTAGGGGTCTTCTAGAGATACAGGGAGGAAGAACTACCAGAGGTGTTCTAAGACACACTATGGCAGCCTGTTCACATACGCCTATACTCTGCTGTAGACACTTTTAGCTGACCTGCAAAAGAACTTCGCAATACACTAGACATCCTGGAATCATTCTGTGAAAGCATAAGAGAAAAATGACTTAACACAAAACAAAACCATAGACATGCAAAAGTGTAAGCTCCAATAGAGGTAAAAATGCTATGTCTTGATTCAAGGTAAATTCCGGCAGAGCTCCGCCTTACAAGCCAAGAGATCTCCTTTTCAAATGAGAGATTACAATATATATATAGAGAGAGGAAGTAAAGGCGCCCCTTTGGAAAAGACTTTGGCGCCTTTTTACAAGTTGGCCCATGTGCGTTGAGAGCATTGGGAAGAGGAAGCCGCTAAAAAAGAATGATGTGTCAGCTGTCAGTTTTGACCTTGGCGTTCAAACATTAATGTGAAAGCATGGGCCATGCCTCTTTTTCTACATACAAGACTGCTCCTTCAAGATATTCACGCGGTTTGCTTGCTCATCAACGCAAAGTGTGGAAAAACAGGCCGCGTCTTCACTGTTCGCGCTCCTTGATGACCACTTGGCAGAGACTGTGTCAACCGCTGGAATAACTCCTTGTGCTGACACCTTCTTTTGCCACCTGAGTTGTTTTGTCCATATCTGTGCTTAGCTAGGTGCGTCTTTTGGAACATTCCAAATGTTGTCGTATGTGTGCGTGGCCATGTTATGGATTCTCTACTTTGTTTTGTCTTTCCTTGCTATTTTTTGTCCCTTCCTAGCTTTGTCTTTTGTTGGCTTTGTCTTTTCTTGGCCATGTCTTTTCTTAACCTTGTGAGCACTCGGGGCTATCTTCTCGGCGGGTCGCTGAGTTCACTTGCGGCCTGTCCTTAAGCTTTTCAAAATCAATGGCTATTTCACCACCTTAAATTTGACGTCTGTGCACCCGTCACTAGGCATTTGAACCTCCAACGGCTAGTTCGCCATGCTCAATTTTGACGTCTTCGGGCCCGTCATCCCCTTTGGCAATTTCTTCGGCTTCCTTTCCTTTGGCCGGGCCTTTGTCTTTTAACTCTCCCGAAGGGAAGATGTCCCTTCGGGGCTTGGAGAAAGGTCCCTTCATTTTTGCCGAGAGTCCCCTGCAAGGGTACTTGCCCTTCAGGGTCCTTTGGGCTCCTTGGTCCTCAAATCCTTCGGACAAAATGTCTGAAGAAATTCCTTCAGACTTTTTGTCCGAAAGAATTTACTTTGTTCACTTTGCTGTGAGAATTTTTTCGAAAGAATTCTTTGTTTGTTTCTTTCAGTTGGCTCTTTTCTTCGGGCAAATTCCTTCGGACAAAAGTCCGAAGGAATTCTTTTGGACTTTTTGTCCGAAAGATTTGCCTTGTGAATTTTTCTGCGGAATTTTTCTTCCGAAAGGACAATCTTTGCCTTGTGAATTTCTTCGGACAAAATGTCCGAAGGAATTCCTTCAGGCATTTTGCCCGAAGAAAATCAATTTTTGTCTTTGGCTATCTTCCTTTTGCCTTGTTCACTTCATGGAGGAACTCACCTTTCGACCTTTTGACCAGCTACCCTCCGCAAGGGTAAATCAAGTCCAAAGTTACCCTTCGGATCTTTTGCAATGGCCCATCTTGCTCATCATCTGCCTTCCGCAAGAGCTGTTTAACCTTCGGAGCTTTGTAAGAGACTCTTATTTGTCTAAGGCATTTGCTCAAAGCGAAAAGCTCCATACTAAACTGAACCCTGAAGGGCCTTAGATTTTTCAATGTTCTATAAGAACAGGGCTTATTGCAAAGAAAAGGAGATTTTGCAGAAGGTGGGTGCATGACTAGACTGAGGTTCAAAGTGGTAGGGAAGGAATGAGACTGATTTTGGCTTGCAGGACCAAAATGGTCAACAGGTACATTACTTGTCTACTTTTATAAGTAGAAGCAATTGAAGAACCCGAAATGGTATAAGCAGTTCGCAAAAAAGGGCAACAGATTTCCTTTGGAAGGCACCTTGGTTGGTGGTAGGACCAAATTAAAAGTTCCGAAGGGGCATTTCAAGACCCAAAGTGCCCTTGCGGAGGGCAGGGAACACTTGCGGAGGGATTAAAGAGAAGGCTGAAAGGAAAAATTTCCTTCGGAAAAGTGAGCAAGGCAAAGGATTCCTTCGGACAAAATGTCCGAAGGAAATCCACAGCAAAAGGCAAAGGTCCTTCAGACAAAATGTCTGAAGGAAAATACAATGGACAAAGGCAAATTCCTTCGGACAAAAGCCCGAAGGAATTTCTTCGGACTTTTTGTTCGAAGGAATTTGTCCGAAGAAAAATACCGAAAGAACAAAGGGTCGGGACTTTGAAGGGAGGATTTCCTTCGGAAAAAATGTCCGAAGGAATTCCTTCAAACATTTTGTCCGAAGGAAATCCTCCCTTCAAAGTCCGAAAGGAGCCCAAAGGGTAAGTGCCCTTGCAGGGAACTCCCAGCAACCCAAAAGGGGACCTTTTCCAAGCTCCGAAGGGACGCCTTCCCTTCGAGAAGGTTCAATTGCAAAAGGCCGAAGGAATACAAAGGGACAAAGGAATTGCCAAAGGGGTGACGGACCCGAGCACGTCAAATTCAAGGCATCAAACTAGCCGTTGGCTTTCAAATGGCGACGGGCCTGCAGACGTCAAATTTACAGTGATGAAATAGTCATTTGGTTTTCAAATAGTGACAGGCCTGCAGACGTCAATTTTGACAGGATGCGTCGGTCGTTGAGGACAAGCCAAAGGACTAATGCCTTCATGACAAGTGGCCCGAAAGAGCTCGAATGGTGCGGGCCCAACGGAATTCAAAGGGGCATAAGACTGGAGGGAAACTCAGCGACCCGCCGAGAAAGCAGCCCGAAGAGCCAGCAAAAGACAAAAAGATAGCCCAAGAGCCGAGTTGCCAGGAAAGAGACAGAAAATAGTGAAAGCGCGACCACGCACACATAAGTCAAGTGCAGAAAAGAATAGAATAACCCAGGTGGCACATAGAAAGCGTCGGCACATGAAGTTATTGCTGCGAATGAGACAAAGCGACCCATGCTTTTGCAAGAACATTTAAGACGGTTTAAGCTGTAAAGTCAAGACTTGTGACATCTACAGCATGGTTCTTCCAGGCCATTTCTAGAAGGATAACACCAGCATGAGCAAGTTTTCTCTTTCCAAGGCATTCAACGCAGCATGGGCTACTTGTTCTGGAAGGCGCCAGAAGTCTTTCTCTTTATGCTATATATTGTAACCTCTCAAGAGAGGAAGATATCTCTTAGCTTGTATGGCGAAGCCCTGCAGGAATTTACATTGAATCAAGACAGCATTTTTACCTCCACTGGAGTTTGCACTATTGCATATGTCTATGGTTTTGTCTTATGTTAAGTCATTTTCCTTCATGCTTTCACAGAATGATTCCAGGATGTCTAGTGTATTGTGAGTTCTTTTTTTGCAGGTCAGCAAGAAGTGTCCACAACAGAGTATAGGCACATGTGAACACGCTGCCATAGTGTGTCTTAGAACACCTCTGGTAGTTCTTCCTCGTATCTCTAGAGGACCCTGTTGACGTTGTGGATTGCACCGTTGAAAGAACGTTGGTACTTCTCTCTTCCATTGTTTGCAAGGCCTGAGCTTCCCTGAACAAGCACTCCTCTTTGTACATAAGCTCTTGTTGATATCTATTCTGCTTCTCCAATCTGTTTATCTCCATCACTTGGTTCTCAAATTCCAACGTTACTTCCTTTACACTAGTGTTGACGCAGTGGATTGCACCCTGGACAGGAGGTTGAGCTCCTGTCTTCCACACGTCAAAATGAAAACTCCCCTCTTGCCTGTGGGCAAGGCAAAACTGGGGGAAGAGTCTCTAAATAAGGGCTAGCTCCCTTTGATGCATCTGATTTATTCCGATAAGTGCTAATACATATACATATATATATAATGGAGGGGGATGAAAAGGGAGAAGGATTACAGGAAAACAAAATCTAATCTAAGAGGGTGATGCACCAAATAACTTCGACCTACTCACACTCACACTCTGAACCATAAGACACATACATACACTTTAACTGGTAAAAGGACCAGACTGCAGGAAGCTTAACAAGGAGGCTTTAATGAAACACAAAAAAAAAGGGGCTTACCATAGGTGCTGTAGGAAAAACACACTGTCTAGTAACCTTTTTTTGTCTCTACGCTCCAGGTACAATTCTTCTTGTCACCTATAAGAATGGCGCCTTGTATATACCAGATATGTTGGTGTTAACCCTGTGAAAGCATTAGGAAGCAATGACTGAACACAAGACTAACACTCAGACACACTCAGAGATATCTAACCAGAATAGACGTAAAAATGCATTTTTATTGATTTCAGGTGAAAATTGCCAAGGCTTCGCCTTACAATGTGAAAGATAGATCCTTTGAAATGAGAAGTTACAATATATATATAGAAAAGAGAAACAAAAGGCGCCTCTTTTGGAAAAGACTTTTGGCGCCTTTGACAAGTGGCCCATGTGCGTCCCGAGGGCGTTGGGAAGAGGAAGCCGCTAAAATATAAACGTTGTGTCGGCTCCGATTCTGACTTCAGGCATTTAAAACATAGGCCACGCCGTTTCTCCACAAACAAGACTGCTCTTTGAAGGCACCCACGCGGTTTGTCTGCTCATAAATGCAAAATGGAGAAAAAAAGGGTCACACAGTTCACTATTTGCGTCCCTTGATGACCACTTGGCAAGCACTATTCCAACCGCTGGAATAACTCTTTGAATTGATGCATTCCTTCGCCACTTGGACTGTTTTGTCTGCTTCTGCACTTGGCTCTTTTGAACTCTTTTGGCCCTCAAGGGCTATCTTCTCGACCTTGTTGGCTCCCTGGGCTCTTTTATTAGCAAGTCGCTGAGTTCATTCTCAACTTTTGTCTTTTTTCAGTGTCGTCTGCCTAGTTTTGTCTTTTGCTAGCTTCTGTCTCTTTGTCTATTTGTTCTCTAGGCTCTTTTGTGGTTGGCGCTCAAGAATTCAAAGATAAAACGGCTATTTCTCTGCTGTAAAATTGACATTCGCGGGCCCGACACCGTTTGAAAACCAACGATTAGTCTATTCACCTGAAATTGATGGCTTCGGAGACGTCACCATCCTTGGCAATTCCTTCGGTCTTTTCTCTTCGGCCTTTTGTCGCTACCTTACCTTCGGGCTTTGCTTTGGACCCTCCCGAAGGGGAGGTGTCCCTTTGGCTTTGGAGAAGTGCCCTTCGTTCGGCAGTCGAGAGTCCCCTGCAAGGGCACCTGCCCTTCGGGGTCCTTCGGCGGCCTTTTCTCTCTGGCTAATTCCCCGCGGACATTTTTTCGAATTTCTTCAGACTTTTTGTCCGAAGGAATTATGTCCTTGTCTTTTCCTTCGATTGCCTTCGAAAAGTACCCTTCGGAAAATCTGCTTCGGTACTGTTGCCGACCAAGTGCCCTCCGCAAGGGCACTTGTCCTTCGGGAGACTCTAATGAACCTTCTCATTGAACCGTTCTTTCGAACCAAGTTGTTGAACCGACTGTTGGACTTCGCCGATGAGCTTTGCTGTTGAACCAAAGTGATGAATCAAACACTTGAACCAAACCGACTGAACCAGACTATTGAACCAAGCACTTGTCCATTTTGCGTCTAAGTGTCGGGAACTCGCCTTTGCCTGCAGAGTCCGTAGAAAACTTCCCTGCAGAGTTCATAGAAATGGTTGTAGAGTCCGTACAAATGGGCCTGCAGAGTCCATAGAAATTCTCTACAGAGTCCGTAGAAATTCTCTGCAGAGTTCGTAGAAATTCTAGACTTGTGAAAAATCAAAAAATGAACCGGCTCAGGACAGCAGGGAAAGAAGGGGACCGATTTTGGCCTGTTGGACCAAAAATGGTCAACAACTAGGTGAAGGGCAACCAGGTGTAATGTCCCCTTCCAGTTGACATCTCTCAATACTTGAGATTAGCTTATTATGTGGCCCTCATAGGCTAATATGGAGGATAGAGAGTCTTGTTGAGGCATGGCTTGGCTTCAATTGTCAAAATTTTTTAGTTTGGCTTTCATTCGGGGTCTTTTGGACGCCATTTGCTTGACTTACTATTTTTAGTAAGTGGAGACACTCAGTGGAGCACCCCTACTATTTTTAGCAGTATGGTCTGGTCATATGCAGATTCAGTCACTTATCATCCGGCTTCAGACGGCTTGTCATTTGGACTTATATTGAGGGAGATATTAATAATTATTTGCCAAAATAAATATTAATTTAATTGAAGCTTTTATTATAGAGTTATAATTTAAATTTATGTTATAACTTAAGTGACTTAATGAAGGGGTCGACCATCATTAAGAAGGGGCCATATTTCAATTCATTATTATAATTAAATGGGCGCCGAAACTATTGGAAAATAAAAAGTGAAATTCAAAGTTAATTTAAAGGATGCTTTTGAAGGAAATCAACTTGCTTGAGGAGATATAAGGTTTTCTTTTGAAGAAATTCAGGATTATTGCATTTTGAGAACTTTTTTTTTGAGGAGTTTTGAACTTGCTTGGAGAACGAGGGTTTCTACCTGTAGCAACTATTGAAGAACGTAGTTCTTCTGTGAGCAACCATCTGAGCTGGTGAAATACCCAGTGAACTTGGTGATTTTGAAGGGTCTCAATTAGAGGCTCTATTTGGGATTTCAATTGGATGAATTTGGTGAAGTTTGGATCAGATTTAAGAGACTGGAGTTGCAGATTATTTTCTGATTGAAAGGGATTATTTTCAGAGGTTTTATTTGCTGCTACAATACCATGAATAGTGACGTGCTACAGTACCTGTGAATAGTGATGTGCTACAGTACCCGTGAATAGTGATGCACTACAGTACCATGAATAGTGACATGATACAGTACATGTGAATAGAGAGGAATTGCTGGTCATAGAAGACAAAGTATTCGCAGCTTCTTTTGGAGGTAAACATATGATGGGATCTGCAGATCACAATCATATCAGGTTCATTCAATTATCAGAATTTGTTTTTTCATATTGTATTTATTATCAATAAGGCCTTGGACTCTTATTCAGTGAATGGAATAATATATGGCAATAAAAGAAGTCTCAATATTGTTCAAAATTTATTCTCAATAGACTAGTTTTACTTTCAGTATGTGTTTTTTTGTTCAAACCCCCTGAAAACACAAAAAAATCATAAAACCTTCAAAACAAAACAAAAAAAGTGAAGTTCAGCAGTAGAACCTGTGAAGGGTTCTTACATTGGTATCAGAGCTAAATCTTGCCATCCTAAGGGTTTAGTTATTACATGTCGCTAGAGGAGGTTGGTTCACACAGGTATTATACATGCAAGAGAGCCTTACTTGAAGGCGAACAAGGTTTAGAACCACAGTCGGTCATCATGGGTGACAAGCGTGAGGGTAGCCCACCCAGAGGCAACAAGAATAATGATGATCAGGTTACTAGAGAATTCTTCCGTGCTATGGTTACAAGGCAGCAGCAGATGGCGCAGGCATTACAGGCACTCACTACTATGGTAGAAAGGTTGAACCCACCTGTTAGACAGAATGGGGAACAGGGAGATAAAAGGAGTGCTACAGGTAATCAAAGACCACAACGGACCCATTCCAGAACAGCTCATAGGCCTACACGCCCTACATTTGTTCCGGAGGAGCCAGAAGAAGCTCCCGCAGAGGAGGCGGTAGGAGACCCCATATTTGCAGATGCACTCATGGCTTCAAATGATGAATGGGAATTATTAGTTCCTCAGGTTTGGGAGAGGATGACCTTTGAACGCTTTGTAAATCAGAGGAAAGAGCATTACAGGTCACTCAGACAAGATAGGAGGCCTAGAGGTCAAAATAGTGCGCTGAAGAGGGCTACCGGGAAGCTTTCTTTGACTACTTTTGATGGTAGTAGCAAGATGACAGCGCAGGCTTGGATTCACAAGCTTGACAGTTTCCTGGAACTGAGACCTATGACAAAAGTGGAGGCAATAAAATATGCCACACTACATTTAGAGGGAGCTGCACATGATTGGTGGTACCATGGGATGGTTACCCTACAACATAACTAGATGACTTCATACCAGGACTTCGTGGACAAGTTGGTAGAGAGATTTGATAAGAAGGATCCAGAAGTCTACTTCAAGGAGTTGGCACAGTTGAGACAGACAGGTAGATTGGAGTATTTCATTAGTGACTTTCAGAGGTTATCCATTATGGTGCCAAATATCTCAGATAGGAGATTGGTTGTTTTGTTCACCAAGGGATTATCCGAACCACTGAAGGGTTGGGTAAAATCCTTTGATCCTCTTTCACTACAGGATGCGATGAAGAAGGCACACAGCATGAAACTTGCACCTCCATCTAGCAAGTCCAATTCCAGGAGTACTTCATTTAAGGACAACAAGGGATACAATAAAAATAGAGAGAAATCTGATTTTAAGAGTGATTCAAAGGGAAAATCAGCAGCACCCTTGGATCGTGAGACTCTTAATGATTTGCGCAGGAAGAAGCTTTGCTTTTACTGCAAGGGTCCCTATGATGCTAACCATGATTGTCGTTTACGGCCTAAGGGTAAGGCCAATAGAGTTATGTAGGCTTATTATGAGGATTCGGAATCTGAAAATTCCAGACAGCAAGAGAGTTCTAAGGAGTCAGAGTCAGAGGCTTCAGAGCCTAAGATGGAGGCAGAGTCAGAGATCCAGCTCCAGGAGCCACGGTTGTCTAGCATATAGCAGGAGGGATCTTTCAGACTTCGTGGAGTTTTGGCTAGTAAAAAGGTTATCAGCCTTTTAGACATAGGTGCCACCCATAATTTTATTGATGCCAGATTTGTGGAGAGGCGTGGGCTTATAACCGAAGAGTTTGAGGGCATTTGGGTTAAGGTGGCTGATGGTTACACTCTCAAGTGTGACCGTATGATTAAGGATCTTCCTTTGTGCTTGAATAATTATGAATTCAAGGCTGATTATTATGTGGTAAATATGGGCGATATTGATATAGTCTTAAGTGGCTTCATTCTCTTGAGGAAGTTATACTTCGCCTTAAAGACATGGAGATCCGGTTCGAGGTGGATGGGAAGACTCATATACTGAAGGCCATCCTAGACAGTAACATTAGGACTATTTCCTTTCGACGAATGGAGAGACTTATGCGTCATGACATGGTTGAGTGGGCTGCCAAGTGTACTTTGATGCCTACACAGGGGGGACAGCATAAGACCGAGTATCATCCTGACATTCAGCAATTGAGAGTTAAGCATGGGAAGGTTTTCAGTGACCTTCCACCAAGGAGACCTCCAAACAGGGGTATTGAGCACATCATAGAGCTTGAGGAGGGCGCCAAGCCTGTCATGATTACTCCTTACTGACACCCAAAGTGGTTTAAGGATGAGATAGAGAAGATTATCAAGGCGCTGCTTGCTATGGGTCACATTCAACCAAGTAAGTCACCATTTGCTTCTTCAGTTGTTCTAGTGAATAAGAATGATGGTACTCTTCGTATGTGCATAGATTACAGGGTCCTGAATAAGAGGAATATTAAGAACAGATGTCCGATACCCCGTATATATGAACTTACTGATGAGCTCCATGGTGCCTGTTACTTCTCAAAGATAGACTTGAGATCGGGATATCATCAGATTAGAGTTCGTGAGCAGGATGTTGAGAAGACCGCATTTCGTTGTCATTGTGGACACTTTGAGTTTGTGGTTATACCATTTGGGCTAACCAATGCTCTAGCGACATTCTAGTCCACCATGAACAGGGTCTTCCACTCACAGTTGAGATATGTACTTGTCTTCTTCGATGATATATTGGTCTACAACGGGACATGGCAAGAGCACTTGGCTCATTTGGATACAGTACTCAGCATTTTGGATAGGGAGTCCTTGTATGCCAAGGAATCCAAGTGTGATTTGGGAATGACTAAGTTGTTATACTTAGGCCATATTATCGGTGCAAAGGGAGTGTGGATGGATCCTGAGATCCGTGCTATCATAGATTGGCCTACTCCTGAGAACCTTACACAGCTGCAAGGATTTCTTGGGTTATGTGGTTTCTATCTCAGATTTGTCAGTAGATATTCAAGCCATGCAGCACCTATGACGGATTTGTTGAAAAAAGGTGCATTCATTTGGATTCCTGAGGCATAGGAGTGTTTTGTGAGGTTCAAGGAGCTTATAACTACATGTCCAGTGTTGGCACTGCCAGATTTTACGAAGCCTTTTGAGCTTCAATGTGATGCTTCTGGTGAGGGCATTGGAGCGGTGATTATGCAGAACAAGCACCCAATTGCTTATGAGAGTAGGAAGCTCAGAGGACCAGAGAGGGTTTACAGTATCTATGATAAGGAAATGCTGGCCATAATGCATGCCTTGGCCAAATTCAAGGAATATTTAGTGGGCAGTAAGTTTTGTATTAGAACTGATCATAATAGCTTGAGGCATTTCCTAGGACAGCGAGATTTAAATGACCCTCAGCAAAAGTGGGTAAGTTATAGGGATATGACTTTGACATCACCTATGTCAAAGGTACACAAAATGTTGTTGCTGATGCTCTTTCATGCCGGCCTCATCTGAGTTCTATGGTACAGATTGCAGAGGATTGGAGGCCCCTGATTGTGGCAGAGTATGCCAAGGATACATGGGCATCTGGGATTGTTGAGGGATCTATTATGGACACTAGGTACACACTAGTAAATGAGTTGATCATTTACAAGAACAAGATTTTCTTGATCCTAGGGTCCGAGATGAAGAACACCATTCTGCGAGCTTTCCATGATGTACCTATAGCAAGGCATCCCGGGTACTTTAAGACATACAGACAAGTTCGGGAGAGATTTACATGGAAGGGGCTTAAGGCAGATGTTCTTCAGTATGTTCGAGAGTGCCCTGTTTGTCAGTAGAACAAGCAGGAGAACACATATCCTGCAAGGTTGTTGCAGCCACTTTCGATTCCTGATAGGAAGTGGGAATGCCTGTCGATGGATTTTATTTCGGGCTTGCCTAAAGCCCAAGGACATGATTGCATATATGTAGTTGTGGATCGGCTGACGAAGTATACCCAATTCTTTCCGATCACCACTACTTACACAGCTACACAAATAGCAGAGGTAGTTTTTCGTGAGGTTTTTAGATTGCATGGGTTGCCTCGGAGCATAGTTAGCGACAGGAATAGTCGGTTCCTGAGTCACTTCTGCCAGGAGGTGTTCAGACTTTGTGGGACCGAGCTTACACCGAGCTTACACCAAGCACCAAATGGGTGGAAGGCTACCTTAGGAATTACATAGCAGGGCAATAAAAGGCGTGGGTTAAGTGGATATACTTATGTGAGTATTGTTACAATACCACTTACCACATGACCATTCAGATGTCCCCATTCATGGCGTTGTATGGGTATGAGGCGCCTAGTTTTCTTGATTTTCTACTGAGTGACAGTAGAGTGCCTAGTGCAGGAGACTTATTGCAGGAGAGCCAAGACATTATGAGGGCTCTTCAGGAGAATATTGCTAAAGCACAAAATCAGCAGAAGCAGTATGCAGATCAGAAGAGGACCGAGAGATATTTTGAGGTGGGAGACATGGTATATCTCATGTTGCAGCCCTACCGACAGTCTACTCTCAGGAAGAGTGGATCAGAGAAGCTCAAGCTATGGTACTATGGTCCTTTCAGGATTGTTAGGCGTGTTGGAGAGGTGGCTTATGAGCTAGAGCTTCCAGCGGATAGTAATGTCCACAATGTTTTTCATGTGTCACGCCTCAAGAAGGCATTAGGACATCGTGTGGTACCTTCAGCAGTATTGCCTCCCTTAGATGATGAGGGAAAGTTGATTTTAGTACTTGAGTCTATCCTGGAGTACAGAGAGAGACAGCTACGCAAGAGGACCATCAGGGAATATCTAGTGAAGTGGAGAGATTTGCCAGTGGAGGATGTTACGTGGGAGAGTGAGGAGATTTTGCAGCATCCTAAGTTGAGATTGCTTGAGGACAAGCAATTTCAAAAGGGGCGGACTGTAATGTCCCCTTCCAGTTGACGTCTCTCAATACTTGAGATTAGCCTATTATGTGGCCCTCGTAGGCTAATATGGAGGATAGAGGGTCTTGTTGAGGCATGGCTTGGCTTCAATTGTCAGAATTTTTCAGTTTGGCTTTCGTTCGGAGTCTTTTGGATGCCATTTGCTTGACTTACTATTTTTAGTAAGTGGAGACACTCAGTGGAGCACCACTGCTATTTTTAGCAGTATGGTCTTGTCATATGCAGATTCAGTCACTTATCATCCGGCTTCAAACGGCTTGTCATTTGGACTTATATTGAGGGAGATATTAATATTTATTTGCCAAAATAAATTTTAATTTTAATTGAAGCTTTTATTATAGAGTTATAATTTAAATTTATGTTATAACTTAAGTGACTTAATGAAGGGGTCGACCATCATTAAGAAGGGGCCATATTTCAATTCATTATTATAATTAAATGGGCACCGAAACTATTGGAAAATAAAAAGTGAAATTCAAAGTTAATTTAAAGGATGCTTTTGAAGGAAATCAACTTGCTTGAGGAGATATAAGGTTTTATTTTGAAGAAATTCAGGATTACTGCATTTTGAGAACATTTTTTTTGAGGAGTTTTGAACTTGCTTGGAGAACGAGGGTTTCTACCTGCAACAGCCATTGAAGAACATAGTTCTTCTATGAGCAACCATCTGAGCTGGTGAAATACCCAGTGAACTTGGTGATTTTGAGGGGTCTCAATTAGAGGCTCTATTTGGGATTTCAATTGGATGAATTTGGTGAAGTTTGGATCAGATTTAAGAGACTGGAGTTGCAGATTATTTTTTGATTGAAAGGGATTATTTTCAGACGTTTTATTTGCTGCTACAGTACCGTGAATAGTGATGCGCTACAGTACCATGAATAGTGACGTGCTACAGTACATGTGAATAGAGAGGAATTGTTGGTCATAGAAGACAAAGTGTTCGCAGCTTCTTTTGGAGGTAAACATATGATGGTATCTGCAGATCACAATCATATCAGGTTCATTCAATTATCAGAATTTGTTTTTTCATATTGTATTTATTATCAATAAGGCCTTGGACTCTTATTCAGTGAATGGAATAATATATGGCAATAAAAGAAGTCTCAATATCGTTCAAAATTTATTCTCAATAGACTAGTTTTACTTTTAGTATGTGTTTTTTTGTTCAAACCCCCTGAAAACACAAAAAAAATCATAAAACCTTCAAAACAAAACAAAAAAGTGAAGTTCAGCAGTAGAACCTGTGAAGGGTTCTTACACCAGGAGAGCTGCTTGAGGTGATGCCATGAACTTGAGCTTGATCAAAGTTATATGAAGGAAAACAAGGTCCATGTTGCTGAGCAATGGAATTATACATACCAAAAATATGATTTCTTGATGGCACCAGGACTGCTGAACCAGCTGATTCAACTCAGAGTCGCCATTTGGTGTTGGTTGAAATGCCTCCAAACGCTGATTGGTTGAAGAACACACCAAAAAATCCTTCAACTCCTTGCACAAACTGTTCCACCAGGTGTGCCAAAAACTGTTGACGTTGTGGATTGCACCCTTGAAAGAAGGTTGAGTTTCTTTCTTCCACGTGGCACAATGGAGACTCCCCTGTTGCTGTGGGTCTGGCAAAACTGAGGGGAGAATCTTTAGATAAGGGCTAGCTCCCTTTGATGCATTTGTAAGGTTTTTCACTACTACTGCTAATGATGGGGGGGTGAAAAAGGAGAAGGATACAACCAAAATAGAAACTAATCTAAGTGGTGATGCATCAAATGATTCTGATCTACTTAGCTTTGACATACACTTTACACCAAGAACAAGCTAATATACACTTCATTTGAAATGAGAAACTCTTCTGAATCAATCTAATAAGGGATCTATTGACCATTTTTGGCCCAACAGGCCAAAAATCGGTCTCCCCTTTTTTCATGTTGTTCTAAGCCAGTACATTTTGATTTTGCACAAGTCTTGCAAATTTCTACGGAATCTGCAGGTTTTCTACAGACTCTGCAGGCAGTTCCTTCGGCAGATGAAGAACCAGTTCGAAAAGTGCAAGGTTTTACAAAGCTTCTTCGGACTCTTGTTCGAAGAAATTTATAAGGAAAGAGAGCTAAATGGTTCAAGACACTTTTCCTTAAGGTTGGGAAAGTTGGTTCAACGACATAATCTTTCCAAGAGTTAGCATCTTTGAACCGTTGAACCATTGAACCGGTTCAACGCTTTGGTTCATCGCTTTGGTTCAACGGCAAAGTTCAATTGGCAAAGTTCATCGCTTTCGATCAATCAAATGGTTCAAACGGCTAAATTTCAATCAAATGGTTCAACGGCTGAGGTTCAATCAAATGGTTCATCGGCTTGGTTCAAAGGCTTGGTTCAATTCAGTTGGTTCAATGCTTTGGTTCAACCAGATGGTTCAAACACTTGGTTCACTCAGTCAGTTCAATGACTTGGTTCAGTCGGCTTGGTTCAAAACTTGGTTCAAAGTGTTGGTTCAACGTTCGGTTCAACGGTTGGTTCGAAGGAGCAGTTCAATCAAAAAGTTCAAGAGAGTCTCCCGAAAGACAAGTGCCCTTGCGGAGGGCAGTTCTGGATTCAAGAGCCCTTTTGGAGGGTAGGGAACATTTACAAAGAGGCCACAGAGAAAAGCCGCAGAGGTAAGTTTCTTTCGGAAATTTGTTTAAGGCATAAGGAGGTACCCTTCGGAAGGGTCATTTCCATTTTTCCCGAGGGGCACTTTCCAAAGGCAGTCGAAGAAGCCAAGGAAGAAATCCTTCGGACAAAAAGTCCGAAGGAATTCGGAAGGGCTGTGAGCAAGAAAGCTGACGGAATTTTCGAAGGAAAGCAAAGGGGTCGAAGACAACTCTTGCAGACTTTTTGTCCGCGGGAAAAAGTCAGCAGGAAAATTGTCCGCGAAAAATGTCCGCGAAAAACACCAAAGAGAAAAGGCCGCCGAAGGACCCCGAAGAGCAAGTGCCCTTGCGGGGGACTCTCGGCTGCCAAAACAAAGGGACTTCTCCATAAGCCGAAGGGTCACCCCCCCTTCAGGAGGATGCAAAACAAGAAATCCGAAGGAAAAGAAGCGACGGAAAAGGCCAAAGAAAGAGGAAAGCCGAAGAAAGTCCAAGGGGTGACGGGCCCAATGACGTCAAAATCAAGCACGGCAAACTAGCCATTGGAAGTTCAAACGCAGTGATGGGTGCGTGGACGTCAAATTCAAGGCTCGTGAAATAGCCATTGATTTTGAAAAGCTTAAAGAGCAGCCCAAGGAACTTAATGACCCGCCAAAAGATAGCCCCGAGGGTCGAAGGAGCCAGAAAGAGACAAGTGCAGAAGCGGACAAACAATCTAGGTGGAAAAGAGGAGGTGTCAACTCAGAGATTTATTCTTGCAGTTGGAACAGTGCTGCCAAGTGGCCATCAAACGGCACGAACAATAAGCGGCGCGGCCTGTTTTCTCCATTTTGCATTTATAAGGGGGCAAACTGCGTGAAAATCTGGAATGAGCAATCTTGTCTGCAGAAAAGAGGTGTGGCCCGTGCTTTCACATTAATGTTTGAACGCCAAAGTCAAAGCAGGAGCCGACACAGCATTATCAGCAATAGTGACTTCCTCTTCCCGATGCTCTCAACGCACATGGGCCAACTTGTCAAAGAGCGCCAAAGTCTTTTTCAAAGCGGCGCCTTTACTTTTTCTTCTCTTTCTATAGATATTGTAAAATTCTCATTTTTGAGAAGAATCCATTCTCTTAGCCCGTAAGGCAAAGCTTTGCCCAAAAATCTCTCGGGCTTGTAAGGCAGAACTCTGCCAAATTTTACCTTGAATCAAGACTTAGCATTTTTACCTCCATTTGGACTTGCACTCACGCATAGGTCTATGTTTTCTTTTTGTGCTAAGTCATTTTCTTTTATGCTTTTCACAGATCAATTCCAGCATGTCTAGTGCATTGTGAAGTTTCTTCTTCTACAGGTCTGCCAGAAGTGTCTACAGCAAGAATATAGGCGCATGTGAATAGGCTGCCAAAGTGTGTCTCAAAAAACCTTTGATAGTTCCTCCATGTATCTCTACAGACCCCTGACTAACTGATACATAAGAGTTTCCCACGTCAGATGTAGTGTATGACCGCTTCTTCTTGGTGAAAAGTGTATATTCGGGCTGGGTGGGTCATCTTTTTTGGTGTATCACCTTTTTATTTTTAGGTTTAGGTTATGTTTTCAGCATCTTTCTCCCTTTTCATTTTCATTTTTTGTTAGTAGTAGGAAGTCTAGGGCCTAAAAGATACATCAAAGGGAGCTAGCCCTTATCTAGAGACTCTCCCCTCTAGCTTCGTCGGTTCCACAGGCGAGAGGAGAGTTTTCATTGTTGCGTGTGAAAGGCAGGAGCTCGGCCTCCTACCCAGAGTGCAATCCACTGCGTCAACAGGGTCCTCTAGAGATACAGGGAGGAAGAACTACCAGAGGTGTTCTAAGACACTATGGCAGCCTGTTCACATGCGCCTATACTCTGTTGTGGACACTTCTTGCTGACCTGCAAAAAAAGAACTCATAATACACTAGACATGCTGGAATCATTTTGTGAAAGCATGAAAGAAAATGACTTAACACAAGACAAAACCATAGACATGCAAAAGTGCAAACTCCAATAGAGGTAAAAATGCTATCTTGATTCAAGGTAAAATCTTGCAGGGCTTCGCCATACAAGCTGAGAGATATCTTTCTCTCTTGAAGGTTAAAATATATATAGCATCCAGGAAAAGACTTTGGCGCCTTCCAGAATAAGCAGCCCATGCTGCGTTGAACACCTAGGGAAGAGAAAATTTGCTCATGCTGGTGTCATCTTTCTAGAAACGTCCTAAAAAATCCATGCTGTGGATGTTGCAGGTCTTGACTTTGATGCTCAAACCGCTTTAAATGCTACTGCAAAAGCATGGGTCGCTTTGTCTGTTTGAATGGCAAGGCCGCTCTTTAGTCAAGTTCATGCGACTATCTACTCATTAATGCAAAATGAGGGAAAAAATAGGCCATTCTATTTAATGCCCGTGCTCCCCTTGGTGGCCACTTGGCGGAGACTATTTCATCCGCAGCAATAACTCCTTGTGCCGATGCTTCCCATGCCACCTGGACTATTATGTCTGCGTCTGCGCTTGGCTTTTGTCTTTTCCGGCTCTGAGGCCCTCAGGGCTATCTTCTCGTCTTTTGCTGGCTCCTCGGGCTCCCTTTCTAGCGGGTCGTTAAGTTTATCCTCGGGTCTTATGCCCCTTTGAATTCCGTTGGGCCTACACCATTCGAAAACCAACAGCTATTTCACTGTCTTGAATTTGACGCTCGCGTGCCCGTCATCGGACGTTTGAACTCCAACGGCTAGTTCACTATGTTAAAATTGACATGCTCGGGCCCGTCATCCCTTTGGTAATTTCTTCGGCCTTTTGTAAAATGAACCTTCCCAAAGGGAAGGTGTCCCTTCGAAAAAGTGGAAAATGTACCTTTTCGGCAGCCGAGAGTCCCCCGCAAGGGCACTTGCCCTTCGGGCTCCCTTCGGCCTCCCTTGTCTTGTCAATTCCTTCGGACATTTTGCCCGAAGGAAATATTTTCTTCAAAGTCTCGGCCTTCCTTTGTGAATTTCTTTGGACAAAATGTCCGAAGGAATTCCTTCAGGCATTTTGTCCGAAGGAATTCACCTTTGGTTCCACGTGGATTTTCTTCGGACAAAAAGTCCGAAGAAGTCCTTTGTATTTTTGCTTTGTCATTTCTTCCGAAGGAAAACTTCCCTTTCAGCCTTCTCTTTGATCTCTTTTCAAAATGTGTTCCCTGCCCTCCACAAGGGCACCTTGGGTCAAAAAATGTCCTTTGGAGCCTGCTTGAACGGCCCCATTTGGCACCTTTCTGCCCTCTGCAAGGGCACTTGCCCTTCGAAGTGTTTGTAAAAGACTTGCATTTCTTTGCAATGGCCCATTTCTTTGCCAAAAAGGCTTGTCCAAGGCAATTTGCTGAAGCGAAATGAGCCTCCGTATCAACCCAAAAACCTGCGGGACTCAAATCACTCGACTCTTTCGTAGAACAGGCCTTCGACAAAGGAAAAAACGACAATTGCAGTAAGGAGAAGATATTAGAGACTGACCAATCAGTCCCCCCAAAGAAAATTCAAAAGGGAGACCGATTTTTTGGGCCTATAGGACCAAAATTTGGTCAACACAAGCTAAAGAACATTTCTTTCGAACAAGATGTCCGAAAAAATTTCAAACCGCCTAAGCATCATCGAAAGCAGGTGGTAAAGCTCAGATAGAAGACAGAATTCCTTCGGACAAGTGTCCGAAGGATTTCCTTCGAATGTTTTGTCCGAGTGAATTCGAAGGCTCGAAGACCCGAAGATAGACTCAGCGACGCTCTAGGAAAGGAGCCAAGAGGAAACAAACAATAGCCCCGAGAGCCGAGTTACCAGGAAAAGACAAGAAGTAGCAAGGAAAGAGAGAGAGAACAATGAAGCCAAAGTGCGGCCATGCACACATAAAACAACGCTTGAAACGTTCCGAAAGATACATCCAACCAAGCGTAGAAACGAATAGAGCAGTCTAGGTGGCACAGGAGGCGTCGACAGGAGAAGTAATTGCTTGCAGATGGAATAGTCTCCACCAAACAGCCATCAAAGGAGCTGTGCGAGCATTCAATAGAGCAGTCTATTTTTCCTTGTTTAGCATTAATAAGCAGACAGTTGCATAAGTTTCATAAAGAGGCGGCCTTGTCATTCAAAAAACAAAGCGACCCATGCTTTAGCAGGAACATTTAATACAGCTTGAGCAACAAAGTCAATATCTGTGACATCTACAACATGGTTTTTTCAGGCCCATTTATGGAAGGATGACAGCAGCATGAGTGGATTCCTCTTTCCTCGGTGTTTAATACAGTATGGGCTGCCTGTTCTTTGGGGAACCAAGAGTCTTTCTCTAAATTCTATATATTGTAACCTCTCGGCTTTGTAAAAGGGATCTCTCACTTGTGTATGGCAAAGCCCTGGACAATTTTTACCTTTTAATCAAAAGAAGCATGTTTTACCTCCATCTAAATTATGATACTTATGAATATGTTTGTGCATCGACTTTGTGTTTAGTCATTTCATCTTGATGCTTTCATAGATCAACACCAGCATATCTAGTATATCCAAGACCATTTCTGCATGTTAACAGGAAGTGCCCAAGTTGGAGCATAGAGACAGAAGAGGAATTATCTAATAGTGTGTTTTTGGAGCACCTATGGTAGGTTCTTTTTCTTTGTATCTCCATTAAGCCCCTTGTTAAAATGTCCATGTAGTCTGGTATTTTGTTCAGATGAAGTGTATGTTCGCTTTTTTGATATAAAGTGTTGATATAAGCTGAGTAGATCGGATCATTTGGTGCATCACCGTTTTAGATAGGTTCTGCTTTTGTTATATCCTTCTCTCTTTTCACCCCCCCCATTATTAACAGTAGTAGTTAAGGACCTCAAAGATGCATCAAAGGGAGCTAGCCCTTATCTAGAGATTCATTCCTCAATTTTGTTAAGCCCACAGCAAGAGGAATGTCTCTATTGTGTCGTGTGGAAGAAAGACGCTGAGCCTTCTTTTAAAGGGTGCAATCCACAGCGTCAATTTTTGGCACGCCCGATGGGACAATTTTTTGATGCTTTGAGAAGTTTCAAGATTGGCACTGGTCCTATTACTGTTACTGCAAAAATGAGCAAACTAACCCAACATCTGGCGACTCCATTTTTAAGAACTCAGTCTCTAGTCAGAGATCATCTGGCCATCCCATGCCTAAGGTCACTACAAGATCTTCTGCCAAGGGTGTCCCTTTCGAATTCATTGAGCTGCCCTTAAACTCAGCAAAGCGGCTAAGGTTTGCAAGGACTCATCCCTATACAGCAAATCAATTTCCCATACCTGCCATAAAATATACCTACACGAGAAGACCCAAGTTGAATCCTGTCATCAACATGGCTTTACTTTTTGTAACCCTCAATGGTCAAAGCCCTTTAAACCTTCTGCAGTATGACCCAATCCCAGGGACAGCCCTTAAAAGTGTTCCTCTTTTTAATGGAGAGGGGCCTATTACCAATATTGAGCATATCATAAATATAGCCAACCTCTGCAACATCCATAATGTCATCAAAGAGAACATAGCCATCAGGGTACTGGCATTGTCTTTTAAGGGTAAAGTTTTAGACTAGTATGGGACCTTGCCTATGAATTCGGTTGGCTCATGGAACGAATTAGGCACCCTCTTAACAAATAGATTCGGGGAGAAGAGTGACCATCTCTTTTTGGCTGAGCAATTGACCACCATGAAAAGAGCTCTGCATGAATTTATGCAGGATTTTAATACCAGGGTCCAAAAGACTTGGGACAAAATCTCCATTTTTAGTGAGGCCAACCCCAAGCTATGCTTTCCTTTACTACTTAAAGGCTTTGAACAGCGACATTGTTGTCATGATACAATCCATGGGAGGACAAGTGTTATCCCTTGCCTATGAAATAGCCATAGCCGCCGAAAATTGTTTGGTGCAAACAAGAAAGATAGCCCCTAAACCTCATATGCTGCTCTTTCCTGAATTACAACTACCAATTCAGACTGCTACACCCACTTTAGCTCCTCTGTCTGGTGTATAGAAAAGTCGACTGCTACCTTGCCAAATGACCTCCATGAAGTTAAGAGTTTGTTACAAAGTGTTACAAATAAATTAGTGGCTCTCAAGAGGCAACAAGCTCAAAGCTATCGGCCAAATCAAGGATACCAGCAGTTCGGACAAATGCATAGACCTCCTTCCCAAAATTATAACCAAGGACAAGGTCAGATTACCCAAGTCAGACCATATCTAGGTTATAATCTAGGTGCCCCTTCATCGTCTAAAGCTCTTGTTCCCATTCAAAATAATTTGGTACAGTAACAACCTAGTTGCCCACCCCTGGGGTATGGCCAAGAACAGGTTGCTTATACTAATGAGTTGCCAAATCAATGCATGAACACTCAAGACAATCAAACAGCCCAATTTCCAAGTTTTGAGGCATCAGCACAACCTGGGATGGACAACAGGCAAACTCAGTCTGATTCCACTCTTATGAACCACTTGGAAGGAGAATTCTATGTAGCCAATTATGTGGAGAGTATGAATAACCAGAGTGATTGTGTTGTAGCCAATACTAGGTCCAAAAAGAGAGCTATGGAAGAAGCTCAGGCAGCTACTCAAGTGTCTGCAGCATCTTTTTCATCACAAGTGAACCAGAAGTTTTCAAATTATAAGCCGCCGATTGTAACCTCAACTCCTCGTCTTGCACCTCAGGCTGTAAATGCCCCCAAAGAAAATTCAAAAGGGAGCAACCCTCAAATCAATGTGGTGGACCAGATGAAGAAGCTGTACATGAATATCTCATTGTGGGATTCCTTAGCAATGTCGGGACAAAAGGATATACTCCAAAAGGAATTGCACAGGCTGAATGAACAAGCTGTCCCAGCAAAGGTCGATAATGTGTTGATTATGAATGGGCACCCTTCCATAGCAGGTCAAGCAAAGAAGCATGAAAAGGTTTCTCCTTTCTAACTATCCTTAGTCATTGGAGATTTCTTGGTTCACAATTGCATTATTGACAGTGGGACAAGCACCTCAGTAATGCCCAAATGCATTGCATATAAGCTAGAACTCAAATATGAAGAAATGACCAAGGGAGTCCTGCAGTTAGATAGATCACTAGCTAAAACATTAGGAGTGGTATGAGGCTTGAATCTAATGCTTCACACCTGTCCAACCTTCTCCGTTCTCCATGACGTGGTAGTGGCGGATGTTCCTCCCTACTTTGCTCTCTGCTTATCCAGGGATTTCACATCCAAGATAGGTGGGTACTTATTAGCGAATTGGTCTTACATGGTTTTTAGAACCAAATATGGAACTAAAATGGAGATTGAGTCAGAGCCCATCCACAGAGATCATTTGGAGCCATACTCACTCAAGGTGGCAAACGTCAGCTACGCCATCATTGACGAAGAAGAATTCCAAATAGACCAATCCCCACTGTCTTCCCTTGAAGCAATTGCTGACCTGCTCTTAGATGAATGGGGAAGTGACAATTCTGAACATGACCCATACAAGTTCATCGAAGAGGCAGGTCTTGGAGTTTATTGCATGCATGAAGAAGGTACTTTCATGTCAAATTTGATGAAGGCAAACCAAGAGAGCTATGGTTTGTGGCAACTCTTCTTCGATGGATCAAAAAGCAAATTGGGAGCTGGTGGTGGAGTAATGTTAGTTTCACCCTCAAAAGAAAGATACTTCTCAACTTTCAGGGTCCAATTCTCCTGCACCTGCAACGTTGCAGAATATGAGTCTCTCGTTCATGGTTTAGAGTGGGCAAGAAAAAGAGGAATAAAAGAAGTGCAGATTTTTGGAGACAGTGAGTTAATTGTAAACCAAGTGAGAGGTCGAAACTTGACTAAGAATTTTTTGCTTAAGTCTTACAAACACAGGGTGTGGGACCTAATAGAAAGTTTTCCGGCTTTCAACATTATTTCCATTCCAAGAGAACAAAATAAGCAAGTAGACAGACTAGTAGCAGTTAGTGCTCAGTTTGACATTCCCAAGGGAATAGGTCGGGACAGCAACCCACACCATTTAAAAGTGATAATAAGACCCTCCGTACCTGATAATGTCACCAATTGGCAGTGATCAACAGATAACACTCTTCTTACAAGAGGAGGTTAAGTTTGCTTCTAGGAATCAATCCAAGCTACAGCGGCAGTACGACAGCCAGATTGTTCAGCTGAAGAACAACAAACTTCCTAAGGGTTTGGTCACTCTCGAAAGCTTCTTCAATGAGGATGACTAACTTAAAAATGACAAAGCAAATATCACAACCAAGAAAGAAAATTACGAAAGAGTAGAAATATTCAAAGATAGGATGCTTGCACTTGGGAAGGTATGTACAAATGATGAAAGGCATTCTTTCATTTTGTTGTGCCAAGAGTTCTGCCGATGTTTTTGATTGAGAGTATAACGACCTAAAGGGTTTTGACCCAAGCTTGGCCCAACACACCATTGAGCTAGAGGAGGGTGCCAAACCCATCAAACAAAAACAAAGGCCCATCAATCCAAAGATTGAGCCTCTCATGCAGAAGGAACTCACCAAGCTGATTGAGTCCAAAATCATTTTTCCTATCAAACACTCTTCTTGGTTGGCTAATCTAATCCCTGTTAGGAAGAAGAATGGGGAGATCAAAATATGTGTCGATTTTAGAGACCTCAATAGAGTCTCGTTAAAATATCACTATCCCCTCCCAAGTATGGAGCAAATCCTCCAAATGGTAACAAGCAATGAACATTTCTCCCTCCTGAATGGGTATTCAAGGTATAATCAAATTCTAGTGCAAGACTGCGATCAATACAAGACAGCCTTCACTACCAAGTGGAGAACTTTTACCTACAAGAAGATGCCATTTGGACTATCAAATGCTGGAGCTACCTTCCGACGAGCCATAGACATGGCTTTTCAGGGTCTGATAAATAACATTGTATTGGTCTATCTTGACGATGTGACAGTCTTCTCTAAAGATGCAGGACAACATCTGAAACACCTGAGGCAAATCTTTGAGAGGTGTAGAGAGTTTGGTATCTCACTCAAACCCAAAGAAATGTGTGTTCGTTGTCCATGAAAGCAAACTCCTTGGTCATGTTGTTTCAAAAAAGGGCTTGACCATTGATCCAGAAAGAGTACACGCCATCTTAGCACTATCCTTACCTAAGCACAAGAAGGGTTTGCAAATCTTCTTTGGCAGAATAAATTTTATTAGGAGATTTATCCCTAATTTTGCTGAGATAGTCAAGCCACTAACTTCCATGCTAAAGAAGGATGAGAAGTTTGCATAGACAGCACAAAGGAATGATAGTTTTGAAGGGATTAAGCAAGCTATTGTCCAGGCTCACACCTTGATCAATCCTAACTTCTCCAAGAATTTCAACCTTTACACTTTCGAAAATGAAGAGGTAATCTCTGCCATGCTCACTCGAGCAAATGATAAAAACTTTGAACAGCATCTCGCATTCTTTAACCAAGGTCTAGAAGGTTTTGAAATTAGGTACATATATGTTGAAAAGCAAGCACTTGCAGTTATATGAAGCCTGAAGAAATTCAAACATATGTTGTCAAACAGCAAGATTCATATCATGGTACCACATCCTAGTGTCAAAGATTTCTTGATTAGCCGTGATTTAAATGAAAAGAGAGCAGAGTGGATCACCAAGGTAATGGAATATGATGTGGATATCAAAACCACCAAGCTGGTAAGGGGAAGAGGGATGTGTGAACACCTCGCTACAGACCTTAAACAACAGAAAAAGGGCATTTTGTTACTCCATGATGAAGCTATAGCAGAGAAACCTGTAGTCGTAAAGGACTGGGCACAAGACATGACTCATTTCCTTCTCACTGGTGAGTGCCCACAGGGCCTTGATAGGACTAAGAGGAGGTATTTCAGGCTCCAGTCGCTTCTTTATGTCCTGGTTGATGAGGTGCTATTTAGAAAGGATTTTTCAGGGGTACTCTTGAGATGCATTGACTCAAATCAGGTCAACAAGGTACTATTCGAATTTTATGATGGACCAGCGGGTGGTCACTTTGCTCTTAAGCCTACAACTGCAAGGATTATGAGGGCTGGTTATTTTTGGCCCACTTTATTCACAGATACTCATGTCTGGGTACGAAAATGCCAGAAATGTGTTCTCTTTGATGGAAAGCAATGGCTGGTTGCAATGCCTCTGCAACCTATTCAAGTAGAACAGTCGTTCATGCAATGGGGCCTAGACTTCATAGGAATGATCAATCCTCCTTCTAGTGCTGGCCACAAGTGGGTCTTGACTGCTACACATTATTTTATAAAATGGGTAGAAGCTATTGCTTTGAAAGAAGCTAACGAAAATGCAGTCCTAGACTTTTATAAAGGCTTGGTGACAAGATTTTGAGTCCCAACTACCATCATCTCAGATAACGCATTGGCTTTTTTGGGAACCAAAACAAGCGAGTGGGTGTTAGAATATGGCATCTATCTTAGTACTTCTTTCAATTACTACTCACAAGAAAATGGGCTGGTTGAGTCCACCAATAAGAATCTAATCAGGATCATTAGAAGGACAATGGAGGAAAATCAGAGAACTTGGCACGTCAAGTTGAAAACAGCCCTGTGAACAGATAGGGTTACTCCAAAAAGAGCAGTTGGTAATTCACCATACACACTTGTGTATAGAAAGGAAGCTAGACTTCCTATTTCGCTTGAATTGCTAGCCTTGGATCTTGCCCACCAGCTGCAATTGGAAGAAAGCGATAGCATGGAGGTCAGATTTTGTGAATTAATGGAGCTTCAAGAAACAAGAGACCAAGCCATGGTTTCCATGACCAACCGTCAGTAGCAAATGAAGAAGCATTTTGATAAGAAATCCTCATCAAAAGGCTTCTCAAAAGGCGACATTGTCTTGAAATGGGATGAAGAATGAATTAAATTTGGAAAGCACACAAAGTTCGATGCCTTATGGAGTGGTCCATATGTCATCACTCAATGCAAGCAACATAAAGTATTTCAACTCTCCAAGTTGGATGGTGGAGAACTACATATCCCAATTAATGGGATATACCTTAAGCATTGTCACTAGGCCTTCTCTTGTTATGTACATATTTTCTCTTTTTTTTACTTTTTTCTCTAAGTGCTTTTGTGCATGTTTGTAGTTTTTTAGCCTTGTGTGTGTTTTGTTTACCGTTTGGGGTAAAAGCTTCGTGTTGATTCTTAAGTTTCTCAAGGTTATTGTCAGCCTTTCAAGTTATTTTCTGACTCCATGCGCAACGGACTTGTAAGCCACCGGTTTTCTTAAGCATAGCAGGAATGCTTCTCCTGTGAATCACCAAATATGTTGACCAATTTTGGTCCTGTAGGCCAAAAATCAATCTCCCTTTTCTTTCCTTGTTGTCTTGATTAGTCAGTCTCTGATGTCTTCACCTTACTACAATTGTGGTTTTTTTCCTTTGTAATAGACCTGTTCTTATAAAGAGCCAAGTGATTTGAGTCCTGTAGGTTTTTCGAATTGATCTGGGGCTTATTTCGCTTTAACAAATTACCTTGGACAAGCTTTTTATCGGCAAAAGAATGGGCCAGTTTCAAAAAGATGCAAGTCTTTTACAAAACTCCGAAGGTCAAGTGCCCTTACAGAGGGCAGTAAGGTGACAAATGGAACCGTTCAAGTAGGCTCCGAAGGACAACTTTAGACCCAAGGTGCCCTTGCGGAGGGCAGAAAATGCATTTGCAAGAGATCAAGGCAGAACGCCGAAAGGGAAGTTTCCTTCGAAAAAAGTGACAAGGCAAAACAAAGGATTTCTTCGGACTTTTTGTCCGAAGAAAATCCATGTAGAAACCAGAGGTAAACTCCTTCGGACAAAATGCCCAAAGGAATTCCTTCGGCCTTTTGTCCGAAGAAATTTACCAAAAGAAGGCCGAGACATTGAAGGCACATTTCCTTCGAGCAAAACGTCCGAAGGAATTCCTTCGAACATTTTGTCCGAAGGAATTTGAAAGACAAGGGAATTCGAAGGAACCCGAAAGGCAGGTGCCCTTGCGGAGGGCTCTCGGCTATCAAAAAGGACCTTTTCCTTTTTTTCGAAGGGGCACCTTCCCTTCGGGAAGGTTCATTTTGCAAAAGCCGAAGGAATTACTAAAAAATGATGACGGGCCTGAGCACGTCAACTTCAACATGGTGAACTAGCCATTGAGGGTTCAAACGTCTAGTGATGTGCACGCGAACGTCAAATTCAAGGCATCAAAAGAGTCGTTAGTTTTTAAATGGTGATGGGCCCACGGACGTCAATGTTACGATGATATGATAGCCGTTGATTTTCAAATGTTTAAGGATGGGCCAGCGCATGAAAATGGGTTAACAGTTGAAGAAAAGCTAAAAAACATTTCTTTCGGACAAGATGTCCAAAAGAATTTCAGAACGCCTAAGCATCATCGAAAGCGGGTGGTAAAGCTCAAAGAGAAGACAGAATTCCTTCAGACAAGTGTCCGAAGGATTTCCTTCGAATGTTTTGTCTGAGGGAATTCGAAGGCTCAGAGACCCGAAGATAGACTCAACGACCTGCCAAGAAAGGAGCCAAGAGGAGACGAACAATAGCCCCGAGAGCCGAGTTTCCAGGAAAAGACAAGAAGTAGCAAGGAAAGAGAGAGATAACAGTGAACCCAAAGCGCGGCTATGCACACATAAAACAACGCTTGGAATGTTCTGGAAGATACATCCAACCAAGTGCAAGAACGAATAGAGCAGTCCAGGTGGCACAGGAGGCGTCGACAGGGGAAGTAATTGCTTGCAGATGAAATAGTCTCCACCAAACAGCCATCAAGGGAACTGTGCAAGCATTCAATAGAGAATCCATTTTTTTGTTTAGCATTAATAAGCAGACAGTTGTGTAAGTTTCATAGAGAGGCGGCCTTGTCATTCAAAAAACAAAGCGACCCATGCTTTAGCATAAACATTTAATACAACTTGAGCAACAAAGTCAATATCTGTGACATATACAACATGGTTCTTTCAAGCCCATTTATGGAAGGATGACAGCAGCATAAGCGGATTCCTCTTTCCTAGGTGTTTAATACAGTGTGGGCCGCCTATTCTTTGGGGGACCAAGAGTATTTCTCTAAATTCTATATATTGTAACCTCTCAGCTTTGTAAAAGGGATCTCTCACTTGTGTATGGCGAAGCCCTGGACAATATTTACCTTTTAATCAAAAGAAGCGTGTTTTACCTCCATCTAAATTGTGATACTTATGAATATGTCTGTGCATCAAATTTGTGTTTAGTCATTTCATCTTGATGCTTTCATAGATTGACACCAGCATATCTAATATATCCAAAATCATTTTTGCAGGTTAACAGGAAGTGCCTAAGTTGGAGCATAGAGACAGAAGAGTAATTATCTGACAGTGTGCTTAAGGAGCACCTATGGTAGGTTCTTTTTCTTTGTATCTCCATTAATCTCCTTGTTAAAACGCCCATGCAATCTGGTCTTTTGTTCAGATGAAGTGTCTGTTGACGCTGTGGATTGCACCCTTGAGAGAAAGCTGAGCTTCTCTCTTCCACACGGCACAATGGAAACTCCTCTCTTGCCTGTGGGTCTGGCAAAATTGAGGGAAGAGTCTCTAGATAAGGGCTAGATCCCTTTGATGCATCTCTGATTTATTCCAGTACATTTGCTAATATATATATAAAGGGGGGTTGAAAAGAGAGAAGGATTACTAAAAAAATAGAACCTAACCTAAAGCAGTGATACACCAAAATGGTCGATCTACTTAGCTTGAGCCTACATTTTCCACCAAGAACAAGCTGGCATACACTTCATTTGATATGAGAAACTCTTCTACATCAGTGAGCTAGGGGTCCTCTGGAGATACAGGGAGGAAGAACTACCAGAGGTGTTTTAAGACACACTATGGCAGCGTGTTCACATACGCCTATACTCTGTTGTAGACACTTCTGGCTGACCTGCAAAAGAAAAACTTCGCAATACACTAGACATGCTGGAATCATTCTATGAAAGCATAAAAGAAAAATGACTTAACACAAAACAAAACCATAGACATTGTTAAGTTGTGGAGCTAAAAACTTCACTGTTATGCAAATGGTGGAGGTTGCTGAGTTACAGAGTAACCGACATCGATTAGGCCAACCGACGTCGGTCATCTTCAGCTCCATAGTAACCGGCATCAGTTATGGTCGGCCGGCATCAGTCAGACAGAAACCGACGTCGGTCACCTGTGTGTTTCTAGGCGGCATTTCTAGAATTAAAATTGTTAATTTTAGGAGAACAGTCAGTTTGCATGTAAAGACTAATTTTAGTCTTGAGTCTGCATTTCTAATTATTGTTTGTTTTGGGATCTATTTAAGAGACCCATGGGGCTGTATTGTAATTAAGGACTAAGAAGGATTAGATCCTCAAGTGTAAGGTCTAGAAAGTCTGCAAGAGTGCAAGATCAGGAAGATCTACAGGTAAGCAAGGTCAGTTGATCTGCGAGATAGCAAGATCAAGTAGATCTGCGGGTGTGTGTGTGCAAAATCAGTTAGATCTGCGAGGTAGCAAAATCAAGATCTGCAACACATGGTGTAAGCAAGACCAATTAGATCTACAGGGTGAAAGATCAAGGTCTGTGGACAAAAGTAGGCAACAACAACCATTGGGTTGATTGTCACTGGAGGGAACAACAACTCGGTATTGAGTTGATTGTTGGTTGTAATTGATTGAGAGAGAGAACTCTTGAGGGAGAAATACTGTACACCCAAGAGGTGTGGGAAGAGAGATTTCTTCATTGTATTTTTTTTTGAAAGAGTGTTAATACATATTATATTGTTTCTCGTATCTCCTATTATTTGTTGTTTCTGAATTCTAGTTACATGTTACTTCTAGTTTAATTCCGTTTTTAGTTGCTTATACAAAGGTAATCAATTGTACTCTTTGGAGAGAACCCTGACAGTTGGTATCAGAGCTTTGTGTTCTAGATCCTAACAAGTGGTATCAGACCCTGGTTCGGAGCAGGTTAGTGTTTGTTGATTACAGAATTCACTCACAGGGGTTTTTGATTGAGTGGGAGTAAAGCAATGGCAGAAGAAAGTACACTAAAAATGGAGAAATTCAATGGCAAGAATTATCAATTATAGAGGATGTAGATAGAAGATTATCTGTATCAAAAAGATCTGTACTTACCGATGGGTGGGGTTGCAAGCAAGCCCACAGATATGGAAGATGAAGAATGGAATGTTTTTGATAGAAAGGCTCTTGGAGCTATAAGGCTGAGCCTGACAACTTCTGTGTTTTCAAACTTATCACAAGAAAAGACAACGGTAGAGCTAATGGATACTTTGGCAAATTTATATAAAAAACCCTCAGCTTCGAATAAGGTATATCTTATGAAGCAATTATTTAATTTGCAAATGCAGGAAGGTGGATCTGTATCTAGTCATCTTAATGATTTCCATGGAATTGTAAATCAGTTAAATTCAGTCAAAATAGTTTTTGATGATGAAATTAAGGCTCTCTTATTCTTATGCTCTTTACCTGAAAGCTGAGATAGCTTGGTAATAGCAGTTAGTAATACTGCATCTGCTTCAAATATCTTGAAAGTTGATGATGTTGTTAGTGTAATCTTGAAAGAAGAAATTCGCAAGAAAAACACAAGAAAAACATCAGGTAATGCTTTAAGTTTTGAAAGCAGGTGAAGACAAAGAGAGAAGGGCAAGCAAGGGAAATCAAGGTCAAAGATGGAAAGAAAATCCAAATCCAGAAATGGAAGAATAACCTGCTGGAATTGTGGAAAGAAAGGGCATGCAAAGAAAGATTGTTGGTTGAAAGATAACAAAGAAAATCAACATGAAGGTGATAAAGAAGCAAAAGTTGCAGGTATTGTTGCACAAGATGCTCTTATATATTA